>OU342737.1:65837808-68237808 GCA_910589765.1 Avena atlantica
AGTTGGGCACTATCCTACCCGGTTTCACCTAAACGGGGAGATTCCCCCCTTATACGGGTACGGAACATGCTATATCTATAAGAGAAACTATCGTCCGCTCCTCATTAGGGTTGACAGAACCACTTTGCGATAAAAGCATTCAATCTTTCAAACAGCTTCTCCAAATATGTGATATAATAAAATTCACACACACTTCATGTGGCGTGGTGAGTGCTATTCAGAACACAAATGCGATAATAACACTTACACATATAGAAAATTTCTCGAGGTGTGAGATGATTCGAAACGACATTTCATATGGACGTGTAGACTGCTATTCAGAGGGTACGAAATTCATCCAATTAATAAAATAGTTAAGCACAAAGACAAAATAAATGCATTAAAAAATAAATACTCACTATGTACATACGTAATAAGAAGAGGTATGTAGCGAAACGAGTTGTTCCAAATATATATGCTATGGCGAAATCTCTTTGTCATATAAGCTCAATAGAACCGTTGAGTTCTTAACTCGAGTATCAGGTCCGGACCACACCCGAGAAAACTTGGGCAGTACACTATACATGTTAAAAAAATCATGGAGAGGTTTCTGGTGATTCAAGATTCTTGCTTTATTTAATTAGTGTGATGCTCGTTCCATCATACTAGTAATATTCTGTTACAGGTCATTTGCCAAGGTGGAATGTTATCTGCAGCGGCAATATGCTGGGCCCATGCTCTTTCAAGATGTCATGCAGGCGGCGCGGCGAAGCGGCCCTACACGTCTAGTATACTAATACGATGGAACAAATTGCAAAAAAGAAAACCCGCGTATGCATGATCTCTCGTGGAAAAGAATAAGCTCAATGGAACAACCCTCCAACGTCTGCATTCTGCTTTGGGTGCAATTAATCCGGTAAGGTCTAGATTAGCATACAACTTTTTTTTGACAATTACATTACAAAATCATATGACAGCATGCACCCCATGAGTGTCGTCACTAGATGAAAAGGGCCATCCGTTCGCGACCTCGGAGCATTAGTCCCGGTTGCGCCACCAACCGGGACTAATGCTGGCACGCGTCCCGTTGGAGCGGGCACGGGGCCAGGGGCATGCGTCCCCGGTTGGTAAGGGGGAATACGCCCGGTTGGAGCCACCAAACGGGACTAAAGGTTGGCCCACAGCCACGTGGCGTGGCACGCACCTTTCCAGTCCCGGTTGCTGGCTCCAACCGGGACTAAAGACCCCTGCCCTCTATATAATGCAACGCCCTAGCCCCCTCTGCCTCCACTCTGTTTTTTCGAATGGTGTAAGGTGTGAGGGGGTGTGCTAGTTTTTTCTCATGCATGCATTGAAGGTGTTGTTGAAATGTTTGAGTGAAAAATCCCGTTGAATTCTCATAGAACAAAAATATAGAAGGTGTCCGAGACGCACTTGAGCTTTCTCCTCTTTATTTCCCTCTCGATCGAGGTTAGCAATCTTATCTTTTCTAGGTCATTGATACAATTCATGTGTCGGTGTGAATTTGTTATTTCACTATTTATGATGTCCTGTTTTTTGATAAACTTACTTATATGATGCAGATGACGGTCGGGAATGGATGTACGGTGACCGGCGGTAGCCGGGTATATCAAAGGCGTGGATAAATTTTATCGATGTGGCTACGGCAAACAAAGAGAATGGATTTATACGTTGTCCATGTGTTCAATGTCGGAAACAACAAGGAGTACTCTTCCTCGAAAAACATTCGCGGCCACCTGATTATGAAGGTTTCATGCCCAACTATAATTGCTGACCAAGCACGGGGAAAGAGGGGTTATGATGGAAGATGTGAAGAAGAAGATGATGATAAAACTATCATCATATGTTTTTTCCCTGAATACAGTGATACTGCAATGGAAGACAATGGAGAGGAAAAAGGTGAAGAACAGGCATCAGATGAGCCGGCTGATGAATTTGGTAGGGTCCATTTCTGATGCAAAGCGAGACTATGAAACAGAAAATGAGAAGTTAAGGTTAGAGGGCATGTTAGAAGATCACAAGAAATTGTTGTACCCAAAATTGTGAAGATGGCAGCACAAAGCTCGGTACCAACACTGGAATTGTTGCGATGGAAGGCAGAGTGTGGTCTAACTGACTCCTCATTTGAAAGATGCTGAAAATAATGAAGCCGAAGTTTCCAAAACATAACGAACTTCCGAGAGTACCTACGAAGCAAAGAGAGACTCTCTGTCCTCTGGGATTAGATGTGCAAAAGATACATGCATGCATTAATGACTGCATCCTCTACCGCGGTAAGGAGTATGAGAATTTAGATAAATGTTCGGTATGCAACGCGTTGCGGTATAAGATCAGACGAGATGACCCTGGTGATGTTGAGGAGAGCCCCTCCGGAAGAGGGTTCCTGCTAAGGTTATGTGGTATGCTCCTATAATACAAAGGTTGAAACGCATGTTCAGAAACAAAGAGCATGCCAGGTTGTTGCGATGGCACAAAGAAGACCGTAAGAAAGACGGGAAGTTGAGACACCCTGCTGATGGTCACAGTGGGAGAAAAATCGAGAGAGACTTCCCAGACTTTGCAGGTGACGCAAGGAACTTATGGTTTGGTCTAAGTACGGATGGCATGAATCCTTTTGGGGAGCAGAGCTGCAGTCACAGCACCTGGCCCGTGACTCTATGTATCTACAACCTGCCTCCTTGGTTGTGCATGAAGCGTAAGTTCATTATGATGCCAGTGCTCATCCAGGCCCGAAGCAACCGGGAAACGACATTGATGTGTACCTTAGGCCATTAGTTGAAGAACTCTTACAGTTGTGGGCAAACCAGGTGTACGTGCGTGGATGAGAACAAAAGGAGCCATTTAATCTACAGGGTTGTTATTCGTAAACCATCAATGATTGGCCTTGCTCTTAGTAACCTTTCAGGACAGACAAACAAAGGATATAAGGCATGCACCCACTGTTTAGATAAGACCGAAGGTACATATTTGCATAAATGCAAGAAGGTTGTGTACCTGGCGAATCGACGATTTCTTCCGACCAATCATCCCGTAAGAAAGAAAGGCAAGCATTTCAAAGGTGAGGCAGATCACCGGAAGAAGCCTGAACTCCCTGCTGGTGATGATGTTTTGGTATGGTCAAGGACATAGAAGTAATCTTTGGAAGGGTCCCGGCGGTCAATCAGTTCCGAACGACGTCAATACAGGACACGCACCCATGTGGAAGAAGAAATCTATATTTTGGGAGCTGCCATATTGGAAGTCCTGCGTGTCCGCTCTTCAATCGACGTGATGCACGTGACGAAGAATCTCTGTGTGAACCTGCTAGGATTCCTAGGCGTGTATGGGAAGACAAAAGATACATCTGAAGCACGGGAGGACCAACAAATTATGAAAGACCCAAAGAACATGCATACAGATAAACAAGACGGATAAAAGGCGTCACTTAAGTCGTGCCAGCTATGCTCTTACCAAAGCAGAGAAGGAAATATTTTTGAAGTCCTTTACAGTATCAAGGTGCCGTCGGGGCTTCTCATCTAATATAAAGGGGATAATAAATATGGCAGAGAAAAAGTTCCAAAACCTGAAGTCTCATGACTGTCACGTGATTACGCGGGCGGTTGCTTCCGATTGCATTGAGGGGGCTTCTACCGAAAATGTTCGAGTACCCATTGTGAAGCTGTGTGCATTCCTCAATGCAATATCTCAGAAGGTAATCAATCCAGATATTCTGCCAAGGTTACAGAAGGATGTGGTACAATGTCTTGTTAGTTTTGAATTGGTGTTCCCCATCCTTCTTCAATATTATGACGCATCTCCTGGTTCATCTAGTGGAAGAGATTTGCCATTCTCGGTCCGGTATTTCTGCACAATATGTTCCCCTTTGAGAGGTTCATGGGAGTCTTAAAGAAATATGTTCAAACCGTGCTAGACCAGAAGGAAGCATCTCCAAGGGATATGGAACAGAGGAGGTCATTGAGTTTTGTGTTGACTTTATTCCTGACCTTAAGCCGATTGGTGTTTCTGACTCGCAGCATGAGGGAAGACTAAGTGGAAAAGGCACGCTGGGAAAGAAAGCAATGATATGTAGGGACGGGGATTCTTTCACTAAAGCACACACACAGTTCTACATAATTCCACCTTGGCAGCTCCGTATATCGAGGAACACAAGAATATTGTACGCTCCAAAAACCCGGGGAAGCCTGAATCATGGATTACAGATGAACACATGAAGTCTTTCGTGGTTGGATGCGGACACATCTCTTGAATGACACCACTGTTGGAGATCAGCTTTACTGTTGGCCGCGTCACCATATTCTACTATATTGAATTTCCAAGGGTACGAAATAAATGGGAATACATTTTAACAGATCGCCCAAGATAAAAAGAGCACCAACCAAAATATTGGTGTCCGCTTTGATGCAATAGACGAGAATGGACAAAAGGACACATATTATGGTTACATAGAGGAGATATGGGAACTAGACATGGAGTCTCTTTTAAGGTCCCTTTGTTTCGCTGCAAATGGGTCAACCTGAATGGGGAAGGGGTAAAGATAGACCAGTTGTACGGAATGACAACAGTGGATCTCAACAATCTTGGTTATAGAATGAACCATTCGTCTTAGCCAATGATGTGTCTCAGGTTTTCTATGTGAAGGACATGTCCTCCAGACCGAAAAAAGAAAAAATATGCAAAGAATACATCATATGATGAGCCAAAGCGTCACATAGTTCTTTCAGGGAAAAGAAACATCGTGGGAATCGAGGACAAGACAGACATGTCAGAAGATTATAATAAGTTTGATGAAATTCCGCCCTTCACAGTGAAAACTGACCCAAGCATTCTGTTAAGTAAAGAAGATGCTCCATGGTTACGTCTGAAGCGGTCATAAGGAAGGACATATGCCAAGAAGTTCATGCTCATATTATGTAACTCTAGTTCATGTCTTTCGCGGTTTGTGGCTTGACCGAAGGATATCTTTCGCGGTTTGTGGCCTTTAGTCCCGGTTTTGTAGTCTCAGTTTTTAATATTAATAAATGTCTTGAGTGTTAGTCCCGTTTTGTGGCTGGACCGGGAGTGCCTCTATGACAGTTTCTTGGAGATGCCGGAGGACTGGGCTCCGTCGGCATCTCCCTGAAACTGGTCGTAGTGGGTCCCTGCTCTCGAAAACCATCTTGCAGCTTGTAACTTCACTAACTAGATCAATACGCCTCGGAGCTAACTAATTTCACATATTAGGGAGTGCCTCTATGACCAGTTTCTCAGAGATGCCGGAGGACTGGGCTCCGTCGGCATCTCCCTGAAACTGGCCGCAATGGTGTCCCTGCTCTCGAAAACCATCTTGCAGCTTGTAACTTCACTAACTAGATCAATATGCCTCGGAGCTAACTAATTTCACATATTAGGGAGTGCCTCTATGACCAGTTTCTCGGAAATGCCGGAGGACTGGGCTCCGTCGGCATCTCCCTGAAACTGGCCGTAGTGGTGTCCCTGCTCTCTAAAACCATCTTGGAGATGCCTCAAACTGGCTGGAGGACTGGACTCACAAGGATGCATATTTATAGTACAAGCAGCTCGGCATAATGTCGACACTCACGACATAAATGTCGACACTCACCCCTATTATTAGTGCTGACTTCATCTTTAGTCCCGGTTGGTGTCTCCACCGGGACTAAAGGTTCATCTTTAGTCCCGGTTGGTGACACCATCCGGGACAAAGGTACAAGCCGCACAACATAATGTCGACACTCACCCCTATTATTAGTGTTGTCTGGCCCACTCTGCCGCAATCCTTCACGCGGTTGGCTTCTCCAACCGGGACTAAATATGAACCCTCTCTTTATATAGGCATTTCCCTCTATTTATTAGGTAACACTTAAGACATTTATTAATATTAAAAACGGGGACAAACCGGGACTAGCTAACACTCAGGCCTAAAGCCGCCCCCTTTAGTCATAATCATGACTAGTCCTATAGTACGCAGCTTCAGGGTCTTCATCGTCGTTGTCATCATCATTGTCATCGTCACCTGCCACTCCGGGGATCCTCAGCCCATCCATGGCAATATACCAGGGGCCATTCCAGCCTCGGATTCACGGCGGGTGGGAGAGGGGTCTCCTGGAAGACGATGCCGCGCCCGGTACCGCCGGGGGTGTGGGGCCTGTGGCGGGTGGACTCGTGGGCACCGTAGGCGAGGATGGTCTCCCCCGGCGATGTAGCGCATCACTTTGATGATAGTACAGTTTGCCCACCACAGACGACGGCCGACTTCGTTGTGGTTCACCGTGGGCGGGCCATCACCCTCGTACCTGGCGAGCTCCCTTTCCCGCCTATTAGCGAAGAAGGCATTCCAGGTGTCGTAGTTGTCGGGATCCCACTGGGGATCCATCCGCTGCTCCGGCGTGAGCTCGTGGTAGAAGTGGTTTGTGATGGCCGCCTGGCGTGCGGAACCTTGAGGGACAGGAGGGACAGGAACCCTCCAGTGCTCAGCATCCAGCCGACGGGCGGCCGGTACCCCGGTGGACAAGGGTAGTTGGAGGCGCACAGCGCCTCGGTCTCCTCGAGGGTCAGAATGGCCTAGTAGGCGTTGTCCATTGTTCTAAGAGAGGAAGGTGTGGATGTGTGGATAGCCATGACACGGTCACCCTAAATAAAGAGGGAAAGGGCGGGAAAACTTGGTGTGAAGCTTTGGGAAATGGCGGGAAATATCTTTAGTCCCGGTTAGTGACTACATCCGGGACTAAAAGCTCTAGTAGAAAGGAAAAGGGCGGGGAAAAACTTGGCGGGAAGAGGTTGTGGCGGAAAATATTTTAGTCCCGGTTTGTGACTACATCCGGGACTAAATGTGTGCCGAACAATGATCATGTTTCGAAAAACCTTCACAAAATGACCTATCATGTTCGAGGTTTCATGGCTTTCGGTCCAAATGACCGATTTATATGCTGAATCACGACATAGTTTGTGATGTTGTGCCCATATTATGCATGTGTGTGGACATTGGTATGGAGAACAATGTTGCAGGAGGAAGTTTTCCTTTTTTTCGCACGGAAAAGCCCTTTTCCATTTTCCGAGCGCAAAAAACGGGTCGTTTTGTGAAGTAACCACCAAAATGCCGTTTCAGAATGCTACCGTCCTATTTTCCTAAAATACTAGACCACCTTACATGGAATATCTCCCAACCGGTACATCTCAAACCTTTTCGTCCATCCCGGGTAAAAAGGACAAATGTCTGCCGAATCGGCAGGAAGTGGGTCCGGTTTGTACTACAGGTACCATGATCTATCGCCCGTGATTTTTTGAAAAAATCATTTTTAGACTCGCAATATGTGGTTTCTTTAGAGATCCAATGCAAGTTCTAACGATGCTCGTCCCCTATCTTCATGCACACCGGTTCGACCATAGTTAGAAATTCAGATAATTCAAAACGGGCATAATAAATTCAAAAAAATCCAAACAATGAAAATCCTTTGCGTGGTGTCATATTATGTTACATAGTTGAAAGGAAAATACCAGACTTGGATATTGATCATGTTTCGAAAAAACCTTCACAAAATGACATATATTGTTCGAGTTTCATGGCTTTCGGTCCAAATGACCGATGTTATGTGCTGAATCACGACATAGTTTGTGATGTTGTGCCCATATTATGCATGTGTGTGGACATTGGTAGGAGAACAATGTTGCAGGAGGAAGTTTCCTTTTTTCCGCACGGAAAAGCCCTTTTTCCATTTTCCGAGCGCAAAAAAACGGGTCGTTTTGTGAAGTAACCACCAAAATGCCGTTTCAGAATGCTACCGTCCTATTTCCTAAATACTAGACCACCTTACATGGACTATCTCCCAACCGGTACATCTCAAACCTTTTCGTCCATCCCGGGTAAAAAGGACAAATGTCTGCCGAATCGGCAGGAAGTGGGTCCGGTTTGTACTACACGTACATGATCTATCGCCCGTGATTTTTTGAAAAAATCATTTTTAGACTCGCAATATGTGGTTTCTTCAGAGATCCAATGCAAGTTCTAACGATGCTCGTCCCCTATCTTCATGCACATTGGTTCGACCATAGTTAGAAATTCAGATAATTCAAAACGGGCATAATAAATTAAAAAAAAATCGAACAATGAAAATCCTTCGCGTGGTGTCATATTATGTTTACATAGTTGAAAGGAAAAATACCAGACTTGGTATATTGATCATGTTTCGAAAAACCTTCACAAAATGACCTATATTGTTCGAGGTTTCATGGCTTTCGGTCCAAATGACCGATGTTATGTGCTGAATCACGGCATAGTTTGTGATGTTGTGCCCATATTATGCATGTGTGTGGACATTGGTATGGAGAACAATGTTACAGGAGGAAGTTTTCCTTTTTGTCGCACGGAAAAGCCCTTTCCATTTTCCGAGCGCAAAAAACGGGTCGTTTGGTGAAGGTAACCACCAAAATGCCTTTCAGAATGCTACCGTCCTATTTTCCTAAAATACTAGACCACCTTACATGGACTATCTCCCAACCGTACATCTCAAACCTTTTCGTCCATCCCGGGTAAAAAGGACAAATGTCTGCCGAATCAGCAGGAAGTGGGTTCCGGTTTGTACTACAGGTACATGATCTATCGCCCGTGATTTTTTGAAAAAATCATTTTTAGACTCGCAATATGTGGTTTCTTCAGAGATCCAATGCAAGTTCTAACGATGCTCGTACCCTATCTTCATGCACACCGGTTCGACCATAGTTTAGAAATTCAGATAATTCAAAACGGGCATAATAAATTCAAAAAAATCCGAACAATGAAAATCCTTCGCGTGGTGTCATATTATGTTACATAGTTGAAAGGAAAAATACCAGACTTGGTATATTGATCATGTTTCGAAAAAACCTTCACAAATGACCTATCATGTTCGAGGTTTCATGCTTTCGGTCCAAATTGACCGATGTTATGTGCTGAATCACGACATAGTTTGTGATGTTGTGCCCATATTATGCATGCGTGTGGACATTGGTATGGAGAACACTTTTTTGAATTATTTATTAAATCCAAACACTTTTTATTTTAAAGTTTTTCTAAATTCCAAATTAATATTAAAAATATATAAGTTAATTCATTTTTAATTTGTAAATGGTTCATAGTTTAAATGGTTACATTAATTATTTTAAAAAGAGAAAATGTTTTTGAATTATTTATTTAAATCCAAACACTTTTTATGTTTAAATTTTTTCTAAATTCCAAATTAAATATTCAAAAATATAAGTTAATTCATTTAAAAGGTTACATTAATTATTTTTTAAAATAGAATATGTTTTGAATTATTTATTCAAACCATACACTTCTTATGTTTAAAGTTTTTCTAAATTCCAAATTGATATTAAAAAAATATAAGTTAATTCATTTTAAATTGTAAATGGTTTCATATTTTAAATGGTTACATTAATTATTTTTTAAAACAGAAAATGTTTTTGAATTATTTATTTAAATCCAAAACACTTTTATGTTTAATTTTTTTCTAAATTCCAAATTAATATTCAAAAATATAAGTTAATTCATTTTAAAAGGTTACATTAATTATTTTTTAAAATATAATATGTTTTTGAATTATTTATTCAAATCCATACACTTCTTATGTTTAAAGTTTTTCTAAAATTCCAAATTGATATTAAAAAAATATAAGTTAATTCATTTTTAATTGTAAATGGTTCATATTTTAAATGGTTACATTAATTATTTTTTAAAACAGAAAATGGTTTTGAATTATTTATTCAAATCCAAATACTTTTTATGTTTAAAGTTTTTCTAAATTCCAAATTAATTATCATTTAAAAACAATACAAATTTAAACCCCAAATAAAAAAAAGGCGGGAACAGAGAGAAAATACCTGAAATTTTTTGAAAACAGGGGAATATGTCCCGGTTGGAGCCACCAGCCGGGACTAAAGACCCCATGCGCGCCAACCCTTGGCTGCTGAAAATATTGGAGTATAGATCCCGGTTGGTGGCTCCACCGGGACGTATAACCCTTTAGTCCCGGTTGTAGCCACCAACCGGGACTAAGGTCTTTGGTTATAACCCCTTTGCCCTTCCTCTTCTTCTTCCCTCCCCATCACTTCTCTGCTTCACCGACGCGCGCACAACCGCCCCCGACGCCGGCAGGCTGCCCCGCCGTCCTGCACGCCCTAATGGCTGCATCTAGAGCTCCGCTCCTCGCCAGGAACCTCCTCACCGAAGCTCGCTTGTTGGGGTGCCCTCTCCCGCCGAAATCGAGCATGTCCTCTCCGTCACCGACACCGGCCGCCGTCGCCATTCACGCCGTTCAGGACCTCCCCGCACTTCCCCGTCACTACCTTGAGCACCACGGTGAGCATGCGGATCTCGCCGACCTTTTTTCCCTCTCTCTCCCTCGCTCTGTGGTCACTGCTCGCCGACGAACTGCAAGCGCCGCCGCCGCTGCTCGCCATGCGCCATGCTCCGGTGACCAATCCGAAGCGGCGCCGCTGCCTTTTGGCTCACACACAACCGCGTGAGTCCAGCGCGCTAGCCCATGCAGCCCCGCTCGCCTCCTAGCACCAACCCGCGCCGCCGTCTGGCCCGTTGGCCAGCGAGCCGATTGGCGTTCGTGTGGCGTCCACGTGTTGCCTGCGTGGCCAGGCCCACTCGTCAGCCTCTCTGGCTAGATGCCGCGTCGGTGAGAAATAAAACCCCCGGTCCCTCTTGCTTGCGAGTCTGCTGAGGTGGCCATGGGGCCCCTCTGTCAGTCACTGTGGGTAGGTATGCCTGCGGTGTAAAAAAGTTTACCATCTTTTAATAATTTGAGAAATAATTATAATCTTATAAATTCAATAACTTTTAATCTATAAGTCATAAAAATATGAATAATATATCAAAATGTTCAGAAAAATGAACCTAGCTATCTAAGCTATAATCATGCATTGTTCAACAACTTAAATTACAAGTTTATTAGAAGAACAAATCCACCCCTCTCATGTGTTCCGGAGTTTCTCCGAGTTAGGGTTTTCACCCCTCGGAACCCCGATTAAATCGTCGAGCATTTCTTAGGGTTACATTCAATGCAAATTAACTTGTCATATCATCATACTTGCTTGAGCATTGCATCGATGCCATGTGTTGATTGTTTCCCTTTCTTTTTGGTGTTTGGATTATTAGGTTTTATTAGTTAGGTATTATTAGGTTTATTAATTAGTTTGGTATTATTGGTCTTCGGCCCCACTGTCAGTCACTGTGGGTAGCCCCGACCCGATTCACATTTTCAAGCAACTTAGGTGCATGTGGGTTCGACGATGTGCCTATCTACTACACTTACTACACGGTTTCCCTTTCTCTTCATTTTTATATTGTGTATGTATATATTAGGGTTTCTCTGAATTAGGGTTTATATCTCTCAACACCGTACTTAACTTTCTCCTTTAGCCACTTTGACTTATTCGTTTTTTCCACCTATGCAGAAAATATGGACCCACACGTCAGAGACGAAGAAAAGGAAGAGTTGATCCAAGGTGTGATCCGTGGGGAAGATAATTTAGACGTATCAACGTTTCTGAACAACTCCGGTGAGGGTGATCCTCTTTTTACCGGAGTAGACAACTTGTTTGAGGTTGAAGGTGTTGCCTTCCGCGAGGGAGAAGGCGATGCCTTGTGTAATCAAGAGACGACCGCTCCGGCGAGGTGCATGTATATAAATCAATTCATTAATTAATCATCTGCTATCTATATAGAAATAGTAACAACGATCTTTCTTTCTTTTAGCCCTCCGGATCGAAGGAATCTACTGAAAAGAGCAGACGAGGCCCAACCAAAAAGTTGCAAGACCATGAGAGTTTCAGGATCGAAGATGTCGCTGAAGACGGCAGACCGACAGCTCCCGAAGTTGTCGCAACCAAATTTGTGGCACAATGCGGAGTAATCGTTAGGGACTTAATCCCGATCACCATTAGAAATTGGAATAGGCCTGCTAATGGGATGGATAAGGGGAACATGTTATTTGTCCCTAACCACGCCAAAGATTTACTGTGGAAGAGGCTCATGGTTAATTTCAAACTACCAAGATAGAGCTGGATCCAAATGCGGAGGATCCAGTTGAGGACGCCTTATAACATGGGAGAGCCATGGAGGCTAAGGTCAGGGAGTGGGCTTTGAAGAAGATGGCCCAGTGTTTCACCAACTGGAAGAAAAGATTGCACCTTGACTATGTCGTGAAAAAGAAGACTCCCGATTTCAAGAATATTCAGTTTAAGAAGATAAAACCATTCTGGGATGAGTTTGTGGAATACAAGAAATCAGAAAAAGCTAAGAAAATGTCTGAAACGAATAAGCTGAATGCTGCTAAGAAGAAGTATCACCATACTATGGGGCAAGGTGGCTACAGGTTGGCATTCCTAAGTGGGAGAAACTTGAGCAGGAACTGCGTGATAAAAATATCACCCAGAGACAGACGATTGGGTTAGAACGTGCAAGGAATTGGTTTACGGGCATGGGGGCACGTTGGACTCAGAAGGGAGGTGTATATATACATACGACATAAAGAAGACCCCTTGCCAATCAAGAGGATAAGAAAAGCAGTAAAGGCTGTTAAAGATGGGGACTTCATTCCCGATAGAGAGAATGATGAGCTCACACTCGCCCTTGGAAATAAGGAACATGATGGACGAACACGAGACACAAGAGGCTCCCAATCATGGAGGACTGGTTTCCCGAAGAGAGGAAAAATATCCTGATAGAAGCCGTCAGAGGAGAAAGGACAGGGCAGCAGTTGAAGCAGAAAGTCAGAAGAGCGAATGCGTTTAATTGAAGAACGATTAAAGCAACAACAAGATGAAATTAACACACTTAAAGAGCAAAGTACTACCGGCGCCCATCTCAGCAGCACACTGCATTCGATGCTACCGGCCTATCGAATAATCGAAAAAGCAGTGTGGCTTCCACTGAGGTCCGGGTGATGACAATGGCGATGCCGATGATGCACCGACAATGGCTCCTGTTGGCTACCCAGTGGATGATATCACAGAGATGACACACATGCGAGCTACATGTCAAAGTTGTGAACATATCAATGAAGGTGGCGGTCGGCTATGCCTTACCAATTGGACCCACACCAACTTACACTGTCGTCCGGTTCCAGAGGGCTACGCTGTTGTCGGCGTGGATGAAATCATGCCCACCTTTGAGGTTTGGATCTTCACTACCCTGCTGGTGAAGGGGATGTGACTGTGCTGGGTGACGCAAAAAACGTCACCATTCTATGGGCGGAGGATTGTATCGTGCTTCGAAATCACACGCCAAGGCCATCTTCGCCGCCGCCTCACCCGTCTCCAGCGAGGTCGTCGCCGCCGCGGCAGCCATCTTCGTCGCCTCACCCGACTCCGTCGCCTCACCAATCTCCGGTGCAGCCATCGCCGCGGGACCATCGCCGGCGCCTCAGGAGGATAAAAAGCGTAAGCGTACCGCTACTGTGGCGTCGTAAGCGATCGCCGAAACGTAAACAAGAGCCTCTTCCAAAAGTACCAACGGTTCCTCCCAAGAGAGCTTATGACTGTACTGAAGAGGAGACTGCGGCGATCGTTGATGCGGAAAACGACAGCGTTTTTCGCTAAGCTGAGGCGGCCGAAAGAGCCAGAGTTCCCCAGCACCAAAGAAGAAAAAGCAAAGTGTTGAAAATGCTAAAGAATCTTCATCAACCCGAGCCAAAGCTGTCATCAGACTATGAGCGTTCTATTCTCAAGTCACATGCGGCACAAAAAGCCTCGAAGAGCAGTACTGATGCAAGCGGGAAATCTGTTGCCCAGCTCGGAGAACAAGCAAAACAGACTTGCGCCCTCTCAAGGTGATTTCTCAAACCAATGTGGGGTCGAGCAAATATGGGGCCGAAGAGCAGTATGATCCAGAGGTAGTTGCACAATACGGAGAAGCTGCCGCTGCTCAAGGTATGAGTATTGCCCAGTACTTATCCCAGTTAGAGTTTGAAATGGATCGTATGGGCACCTAGAGGGGGGGGGTGAATAGTGCTAACCAATTTTTAATACTTTTTCCAATTTAGGCTTTACACAAAGTAAATTCTCTAGATATGCAACTACGAGAATTTCCTATATGAAACCCTAACTACTAAGCACGTAAAAGAGGAGCGAGGAAACCGTAGTGGAGCACGCGGAGACACAGGGATTTGTTTTACCGCAGTTCCTTCCTTGTTACGGGAAGTACATCTGCGTTGGAGGGGTGGGCGGTTCTAAGACACCACGCCACAATAGGCCTCACCCTATTCTCTGATGGATCTCGCCATGAGAGGCCTGATCCACCTTCTCCACTATTGGATCCCTTCGAGGCGGGAACCGGTGCCTTTACAATACTATCGGGGCACACACACCACAACCGAATTGGGGGCTCCCGGGATGACAACAAGCTGTCACAAAAACAGGTTTATCAATATAAACGAAAACAAGGATCTAGATCTTTGCAAGAAAACTAGATCGAAGGTTCTCCAAATGAATGGAGAGGAGATGAAGCGCTTGATTGCTGATGATGAAGGTCGAGTTCTCCTCCTTCGATTCCCAAAGGGATGGGGCCTTTGGAGGATCTAGGTGGAGCACTCTTGTATGAACTTTTGAGATCTGATCTGTTCTTTTTCGAGATGGATCAAGAGATCTGACAGGAGGGGGAAGGCTGGCTTAAATACCCCCTCCCCAGATCTGGCCGTTGCTCAATTTTGGGGGCGGATTATCCGCCCCCCACTTGGGGCGGATTATCCGCCCCCTGGGAAAATTCCGCCCCAAGGGCGGACTCTCCGGGGAAAACTCCGCCCCCCTCTCTGGGGCTTGCGCCTTGGTGAAGCTTGGAGAAAACTTGGGGGGCGGATTATCCGGCCCCTCCTGGGGCGGATTATCCGGCGAAGCCGGAAAGTCCGGCAAAAATTCCGCCCCCTCTCTGGGGCTTGCGCCTTGGCGAAGAGCAGGAGGGCGGATTATCCGCCCCCTGGGGGGGCGGATTATCCGGCCTAGCCAGAAAGTCCGGCCAATGTTCGCCCCCCCTTCTGGGGCTTGCGCAGGCTTGAGCAGAGGGAGGGGCGGATTATCCGCCCCTGGTGGGGCCGGATTATCCGCCCCCAAAGGTAGATTTCTGAGCTGCAACACTTCAACACACATTAAATGATCCTTGGTATTGTTATCTAACACACAAAACACTAGGGATTAAGAAATGTTCTTTCAATCTCCCCCTTTTTGGTGTTAGATGACAATACTAGGATTTGCAGTGAAAACGGCAAGTACTTTAGATAATGAAGGACGCTCCCCCTAGATGTGTGCATACTGAAGATTTGCATTTGAATACAAATACACACACTAGGTAGAGCACTACTTTAAGGTTTGGTGAAGAAAGTCATACCACCGGAATATATATCCATGACATACATAGATGAACCCCTGAATCATCAAATGGGACTTCAATGGGGTCCATAATTCCAGACTTCAATGGGACTTCAATGGGGTCCATGATAGATAAATCCAGAAATCCATGAATACCAATCATAGTACCAAACTGAGGAGTACGACATAGTCTTACACAAACAACCACAAATAGCAAACAAGTTCACGCTAGAAAAGCACAAGCAAGCAAATAAAAACGACTAAACGAAGAGCTTGTGCCCGACCCTTGCAAATCCACGTGACCTACTAGAACTCCTTCTCCCCCTTTGGCATCGAAACGCCAAAAAGGAAGAAGAGCGATGCTAACGTCCCAAGGAGGGAGGGAAAGGCTTGGGTTGAGAGAATCAAACTGAGATGGTACTACGCACCCAAATTTGCAAGAATCAAATCAACCAAAAGCCAAATTTGAGTGTGTTGTCCATAAGAACAAAAGGTATGCAAGAAAATCCAACGAGACCCATGAAAAACCAACTCTCTCGAGGAAGAGGGCGGTGGCCGAAGCCACCATGTTGGAGCGCATGGCATGACACCGCGAAGATGTATCTTGAGTTCAAAACCAATGCTCATCGATGACCCACATATCACAAAATGATATTAAGGGACATGATTTTACTTGCTTTCGGCATGATGGGGGAGGGTTGGCCCAATCAATTAGGACCACACTCCCCCTATGTCGATGCCCACATCTAAACCAAATACATGAATAAGAGCAAGTGAGTGTGCAAGAATAGTCAAGCCAAAGCTCCTTGAATCTACGATATTTAGCTCATTCCGCAAATAACAAAATCTTGCTTCATCGAGGGCTTCGTGAAAATATCAGCAAGTTGGTTCTTCGTGCTTACAAAAGACAGAGCATATCTCCACGAGCAACATGATCCCGAATAAAGTGGTTGCGAATCTCTATATGTTTTGTTCTTGTATGCTGCACAGGATTGTAAGCAATTTTGATAGCACTTTCATTGTCGCATAAAAGAGGCACTTTGTCACAACTGACACCATATTCCTTTAAAGTTTGCCTCATCCATACAATTGAGTACAAGCACTTGCAGCAGCAACATATTCAGCTTCGGAGGTGGAGAGTGAAATACAATTCTGTTTCTTTGATGACCAACACACTAGAGACTGCCCAAGAATTGGCATGCACCAGAGGTTGATTTCCTATCATCTTTGTCACCAGCCCAATCTGAATCGGTGTAACCACATAGAGAGAAACTTGAACCCTTGGGATACCATAACCCAAAATTCGGGGAATGAACCAAATATCGGAAGATTCGCTTGACCGCCACTAAGTGGCTGTCTTTAGGAGCGGCTTGGTACCTTGCACACACTCCTACACTTAACACGATATCGGGCCTAGATGCGCAGAGGTAAAGGAGAGAGCCGATCATGGATCGGTATACCTTTTGATCCACATCTTTACCCTTGGGATCGAGCTCAAGATGACACTTTGTTTGCATTGGGGTAGCAACGCCATTGAGATCCGTCATCTTGAACTTTTTGAGCATGTCTTGGATGTATTTAGCTTGATTAATAAAGGTTCCCTCTCTAAGTTGTTTGATTTCAAAGCCAAGAAAGAATCTGAGCTCACCCATCATGGACATCTCAAACCTGTCAGTCATAAGCTTTGAAATTCATCGTTAAAAGCTTGGTTAGTAAGAGCCAAAAATAATGTCATCTACATAGAGTTGGCATACAAAAAGCTCCCCATTGACCTTCTTAGTAAAAAGAGTGGGATCGATTTGCCCAACTTCGAATCCACGGTCTATCAAAAGCTCTTTAAGGTGCTCATACCACGCACGTGGGGCTTGTTTAAGGCCATAGAGCGCCTTATCGAGTTTGTAGACATGGTTCGGAAATTTGGGGTCCTCAAACCCGGGGGCTGCTTGACGTATACTAACTCATGTAGAGGACCATTAAGGAAAGCGCTCTTAACATCCATTTGTTGTAACTTAAAAATATGATGAGCTTCATATGCAAGAAGGATACAGATGGACTCAAGGCGAGCACTGGAGCATATGTCTCGCCAAAATCAATTCCTTCTACTTGGGAGAATCCTTGAGCCACTAGTCGTGCTTTATTCCTCACAACAATGCCATTTTCATCCTGTTTGTTCTTGAAGATCCACTTGGTGCCGATAACATTGCGGCAATCCTTTGGCTTTTCTACGAGCTTCCACACTTTGTTGCGTTCGAAGTTGTTTAATTTTCTTCATGCATTGCAACACCCAATCGGGGTCTTCAAGAGCATCAAAAACCTTCTTTGGTTCAACCATGGAAATGTGAGCTTGATGATCACAGAAGCTAGCAAGCTCTCTTCGAGTGGATACCCTTCGTCGTAGATCACCAACTACCTTGTCAAGAGTGTGACCTCTTAGTTCAAGGTTGCGATCCGCCCGAGCCTTGCGACGAGCCTCAATATCCTTATTATTTCTTGAAGGAGTGGATTCAATTGTTGTATCCTTGTCTTGATTACTGCAGTGCCCTTGATCTTGGTCACCAATACTGCCAGAAGATTGTTGCTGAGCATTTTCTTCAGGCCCGGATAATCCGCCCCTTGAGGGGCCGGACTATCCGGCCTGGGGGGGAAGTACCAGAACCATCTTCCTGAGAAAGCCTGACTGGAGTTGGAGAGCCATGGCCGGATAATCCGCCCCTTTGGGCCGGATAATCCGGCCTGGGAGCTTCAGAGGTGTTGATTTCTCCTTCGGATCCCCTGGTGCAAGTTGGAGTGCCAGGGGCGGATTGTCCGCCCCTTGGAGGGGGCGGATAATCCGGCCTGGGACTACCAACTTTTCCAGGAGACTGAAGATCTTCAGCAGGTTGCGGTGTTGGTGCAGAGTTTTCTCCAACAGTAGGAGCTTGTTGATCTTGTGAAGATGAGGGCTCCACTTGAGTGGGGCATTGTCCTTCCCGATCCGCCACAAGGGGTTCCTCAATGGGGCGGAAAAATCCCACGCCCATTCTTCTTATGGCATCTTGGGGTATTTCAACATCTGCATCACAAACATCAACTTGCCCTACAAGGAGCCGTTATTTTCATCGAACTCCACACTACAAGATTCTACAACAATTCCAGTGAGCTTGTTGTAGACTCTATAAGTGTGGGATTCGGCACCGTAACCAACAAAAATGCCTTCTAAAGCCTTGGATTCAAATTTTGACAGACGGACACCTTTAATAAGAAAGAAACACTTACACCCGAATACCCTGAAGTATGAGATGTTGGGTTTGTTGCCGGTAAGTATTTCATATGGGGTCTTGTCCAAGATCTTCCGAAGGTAAAGCCGGTTTGATGAGTGACAAGCAGTGGATATGGCTTCATCCCAAAAGTTATAAGGAGACTTAAATTCAGCTAGCATAGATCTTGCCATATCCATCAAAGTCCGGTTCTTCCTCTCGGCTACACCATTTTGTTGAGGGGTGTACGCAGCGGAATATTGGTGTCTAATCCCCTCTTCGCTAAGAAACTCGTTTAAAGTGTAGTTCTTGAATTCTATGCCATTGTCACTTCTAATTGCCAATATGGGAACATTGTGTTGTCGTTGAACTTCATTGGCAAAGTCGATGACAGTTTGTTGAGTCTCACTTTTCAGCTTGAAGAAATATACCCATGTATATCTTGAGTAATCATCGACGATGACCAAGCAATATTTCTTCCCACCAAGACTTGCATGAGAAGGAGGTCCAAATAAGTCCACATGGAGTAATTCCAAGATCCTCTTTGATGACACAATAGTCTTCCTCTTGTGGGGAGAATCATGCATTTTTCCTTCAACACAGGCCCTGCAAACACGATCTTTGGCAAAAGAGACATTGTCTTTTAGTCCAAGAATGTGGCCACCCTTTTGGAGACTTTGCAAAGTTCTCATGTTGACATGGGCTAAACGGCGATGCCATAGCCAGCCCACGTCGGCCTTTCCGAATAGACACATCGGACCCGAAGTGGTTTTCCCGGAGAAGTCCACCACATACAGGTCATTTTCGACGTATCCAACGAAAGCGACCTTTAGAGACTTGCTCCATAAGAGTACCACCAAATCATCATCGATAAAAACAGCAAAACCCATCTTGCCAAGGGCACGAACAGAAAGAAGATTATAGCCAAGGGTCTCAACAAGCATGACGTCCACGAGAGAGATATCGTGGGCAACCACAACCTTGCCAAGACCCAATACCTGAGATTTAGACTTATCACCATAGGAGACTGTGATATTATCAAGATTTGGACGCATCTCCGTGATGATCTCCTTGCTTCCGGTCATATGACTAGTGCAGCCACTATCCAGCACCCATTTCGATCCACCGGAAGCATAGCCCTGCAAGAAAATTACTTCTTGGTTTTAGGTACCCATTTTTCAATGGGTCCTTTCATGTTAGTAACAAGGGTCTTTGGGACCCAAATAGACCAAGCAATAAATTCATCAAAAGGACCAACATAATAAGCATAAACATTGCCATAATCATCACAAAAGAGTTCATAATTTGGATTGTGAGACCCTGCAAAACCAATATCATTAGTCTTGTCTTTTGTGACAACCTTCTCCGCCGTGCTTGTCTTTGATTGCACATTCTTGGTCTTGTTCTTCTTGGTTTTCTTCTTCTTGGACTTGGTGACATACCCAAGTCCCTCTCTTCCATGATTTGACCTTTGCTTGTCAAGGACTTCATCAAGCACACCTTTGTCCTTTGTAGTGTTGTCCTTGATCACTCCTTTCTCCACATTAGCATTTTTCTTGTTACTATATGTTGAGTTGGACGAGCTAGGAGTATCATATATGGCCAATCGACTTTGAAGCTGATCATGTGACTCATTGAGGATAGAGAACTCGTTTTTCAATGCCTTGTGAGCATTGTCAAGTTTCTCCAATTCCTCGGAGAGTCTATCATGAGCAGCCCCAAAGTCAATTTTTTCCTTCTTTAACTTCTTTGCCTTGGTGACCGCATTGTCACGTTCCTTAACGAGTTTAGTCACAATTTCTTCATGTGACTCTTCCATGGACTCAAGCCTCTCTTCAAGAGAGACCCGAGCTTCTTCTTCTTCTTCAAGAGCATTTTTTAGGGATGCAATTTCCATTGCATCCTCCCTTTCAATTCTGCCCTTTTCTTCGAGGAGAGCTTCGTTTTGGGCCAACTGATCCATAAGAGCCTCAAAACGAACTTTGTGCTCACCTTGCAAGTTAGTATAGAAATAATCCAAGGCAATAATCTCTTCTTTAACCTTAAGACTAGCAGGATCATCCATGTCTATCATAGCCTTGGGAAAAGAAGAGTTAGAAGAAGTTACCTCGGAGCTTCTTGCCATGAGACAAGTAGGATTCTTGTTGATGATGTTTTCGTTTGGAGAGTCGAAGAGTGATGTTGATGTAGATGTGGTGGCTATAGCAGCCACCTCTTGAGAGCTATCGTCCTCGTCCTCATCTTCACTCCCCGATGAATATTCTTCTTGAGCTACTAGAACAATCTTTGGTTGCTTCTTGAAGGGAGCATTTTTCTTTACAAACTATTTCTTACGTGGAGCTTTTGATTTGTCCTTGAAAATGAGTCTTCCTCCATTATCCTCTCTACTTTGATATGGACACTCAGCTACGAAGTGCAACCGGTCACCACAATTAAAGCAAGTTCTCAGCTTGGGACCATTTTCTTTTCTTCCATAGGCTCCACTTTTGCGATCTAGTTCAGCTTTAGCCTTGGCTGGATCTTTCCAAAAGTTTCTTGCATAAAGAGCCAAGTATTGTCCGTGAATCCTTTTATATCTTCGGGACAGTCCAGGCCTTCTACCGCATATTCATCATGATCAACCACACTAGTCTTCAAAGCCATGTTTACCCCCTTTTGCATCCCCATAGCTCGAGCACGAGCATCTTCGGCATTCTTGGCAGCCACTTTGAATGCGGCCATTTCTTGCATTACCTCGTTGGATGACATGAGGTGATAATTATGCCTTCCTTGGAGACTTTTCAAATCTGTGGGCTCAAATGGCATAAGAGCACTGACATACTTGCGCTTGATCCAAGCATCATCAACATAAGCCGCGCCGTGGTTTCTGAAGGTAGTAGCTATTGCCTTTAGCCTCCTATACATGTCCTCGTGGTCTTCTCCATCCAGCATATAGAATCCTTCAGCTTCATTGCTCAAGGCATCATATCTATTCCTTCTCATACTTTCATTTCCGATGAAGAGCTCGGTGAGAGCATCCCACGCTTCTTTAGCTGTGCTAAGATGCTGAATGTGTGGCATGTCTTTATCTCCCACACCAAGCTGTATCATGTGTAGGGCCGTAGCATTGAGTTGGCTATCGACCACTTCTCTCCTTGTGAGATTGTTAGGATTTCCCACGTGAAGACCATTTTCGATGATCTTCCACAACTCTATGGAGGAACTACACACATGAGATTTCATCAAAAATTGCCATTGAGAGAAAGTAGAAGCTGACAATTTGGGTGGATCACCCCTATTATGTATATGAGGGTGAGGAATAGGCGGATCAGGAGAATACACATGATAAACCTCATTGTATCCATCCTTACCGCTATCCTTTTTCGAGGAGGAGCTCTTACTTGTATCATCACCTACCACTTCGTTCTCTTTGGAAACAGTTTTACCCGTTTCCTTGGATTGCGGAGTGGTATCCTCAGAGTTAGATGGAGGTGATGCTGCGGATGTGGAGAGACGCATTATCAATTGACGCATCTCTTCCATCTTAGCCTCCATAGAACTCACCAAGGTTGTTTCCAACGTCTTGAGATCGTTCATGGTGACTACCTCCGGAGCATCACTCCCATCTCCCTTGGAACCCATACTTCTCTTAGGCTGTTAAGCCCGAAATAAGAGCCGAGGCTCTGATACCACTTGAAATGGATCGTATGGGCACCTAGAGGGGGGGGGGTGAATAGGTGCTAACCAATTTTTAATACTTTTTCCAATTTTAGGCTTTACACAAAGTAAATTCTCTAGATATGCAACTACGAGAATTTCCCTATATGAAACCCTAACTACTAAGCACGTAAAAGAGGAGCGAGGAAACCGTAGTGGAGCACGCGGAGACACAGGGATTTGTTTTACCGCAGTTCCTTCCTTGTTACGGGAAGTACATCTGCGTTGGAGGGGTGGGCGGTTCTAAGACCACCACGCCACAATAGGCCTCACCCTATTCTCTGATGGATCTCGCCACGAGAGGCCTGATCCACCTTCTCCACTATTGGATCCCTTCGAGGCGGGAACCGGTGCCTTTTACAATACTATCGGGGCACACACCCACAACCGAATTGGGGGCTCCCGGGATGACAACAAGCTGTCACAAAAACAAGGTTTATCAATATAAACGAAAACAAGGATCTAGATCTTTGCAAGAAATACTAGATCGAAGGTTCTCCAAATGAATGGAGAGGAGATGAAGCGCTTGATTGCTGATGATGAAGGTCGAGTTCTCCTCCTTCGATTCCCAAAGGGATGGGGCCTTTGGATGGATCTAGGTGGAGCACTCTTGTATGAACTTTTGAGATCTGATCTGTTCTTTTTCGAGATGGATCAAGAGATCTGACAGGAGGGGGAAGGCTGGCTTAAATACCCCCTCCCTAGATCTGGCCGTTGCTCAATTTTGGGGGCGGATTATCCGCCCCCCACTTGGGGCGGATTATCCGCCCCCTGGGAAAATTCCGCCCAAGGGCGGACTCTCCGGGGGAAACTCCGCCCCCCTCTCTGGGGCTTGCGCCTTGGTGAAGCTTGGAGAAAACTTGGGGGGCGGATTATCCGGCCCCCTCCTGGGGCGGATTATCCGGCGAAGCCG
This sequence comes from Avena atlantica, assembly GCA_910589765.1. Classification (NCBI taxonomy): domain Eukaryota; kingdom Viridiplantae; phylum Streptophyta; class Magnoliopsida; order Poales; family Poaceae; genus Avena; species Avena atlantica. Next base: position 65,860,996 of record OU342737.1, read on the forward strand.
GAAAGTCCGGCAAAAATTCCGCCCCCCTCTCTGGGGCTTGCGCCTTGGCGAAGAGCAGGAGGGGCAGATTATCCGCCCCCCTGGGGGGGCGGATTATCCGGCCTAGCCGGAAAGTCCGGCCAATGTTCCGCCCCCCCTTCTGGGGCTTGCGCAGGCTTGAGCAGAGGGAGGGGCGGATTATCCGCCCCTGGTGGGGCCGGATTATCCGCCCCCAAAGGTAGATTTCTGAGCTGCAACACTTCAACACACATTAAATGATCCTTGGTATTGTTATCTAACACACAAAACACTAGGGATTAAGAAATGTTCTTTCAATCTCCCCCTTTTTGGTGTTAGATGACAATACTAGGATTTGCAGTGAAAACGGCAAGTACTTTAGATAATGAAGGACGCTCCCCCTAGATGTGTGCATACTGAAGATTTGCATTTGAATACAAATACACACACTAGGTAGAGCACTACTTTAAGGTTTGGTGAAAGAAAGTCATACCACCGGAATATATATCCATGACATACATAGATGAACCCCTGAATCATCAAATGGGACTTCAATGGGGTCCATAATTCCAGACTTCAATGGGACTTCAATGGGGTCCATGATAGATAAATCCAGAAATCCATGAATACCAATCATAGTACCAAACTGAGGAGTACGACATAGTCTTACACAAACAACCACAAATAGCAAACAAGTTCACGCTAGAAAAGGCACAAGCAAGCAAATAAAAACGACTAAAAACGAAGAGCTTGTGCCCGACCCTTGCAAATCCACGTGACCTACTAGAACTCCTTCTCCCCCTTTGGCATCGAAACGCCAAAAAGGAAGAAGAGCGATGCTAACGTCCCAAGGAGGGAGGGAAAGGCTTGGGTTGAGAGAATCAAACTGAGATGGTACTACGCACCCAAATTTGCAAGAATCAAATCAACCAAAAGCCAAATTTGAGTGTGTTGTCCATAAGAACAAAAGGTATGCAAGAAAATCCAACGAGACCCATGAAAAACCAACTCTTCTCGAGGAAGAGGGCGGTGGCCGAAGCCACCATGTTGGAGCGCATGGCATGACACCGCGAAGATGTATCTTGAGTTCAAAACCAATGCTCATCGATGACCCACATATCACAAAATGATATTAAGGGACATGATTTTACTTGCTTTCGGCATGATGGGGGGAGGGTTGGCCCAATCAATTAGGACCACACTCCCCCTATGTCGATGCCCACATCTAAACCAAATACATGAATAAGAGCAAGTGAGTGTGCAAGAATAGTCAAGCCAAGCTCCTTGAATCTACGATATTTAGCTCATTCCGCAAATAACAAAATCTTGCTTCATCGAGGGGCTTCGTGAAAATATCAGCAAGTTGGTTCTTCGTGCTTACAAAAGACAGAGCAATATCTCCACGAGCAACATGATCCCGAATAAAGTGGTTGCGAATCTCTATATGTTTTGTTCTTGTATGCTGCACAGGATTGTAAGCAATTTTGATAGCACTTTCATTGTCGCATAAAAGAGGCACTTTGTCACAACTGACACCATATTCCTTTAAAGTTTGCCTCATCCATAACAATTGAGTACAAGCACTTGCAGCAGCAACATATTCAGCTTCGGCGGTGGAGAGTGAAATACAATTCTGTTTCTTTGATGACCAACACACTAGAGACCTGCCCAAGAATTGGCATGCACCAGAGGTTGATTTCCTATCATCTTTGTCACCAGCCCAATCTGAATCGGTGTAACCACATAGAGAGAAACTTGAACCCTTGGGATACCATAACCCAAAATTCGGGGAATGAACCAAATATCGGAAGATTCGCTTGACCGCCACTAAGTGGCTGTCTTTAGGAGCGGCTTGGTACCTTGCACACACTCCTACACTTAACACGATATCAGGCCTAGATGCGCAGAGGTAAAGGAGAGAGCCGATCATGGATCGGTATACCTTTTGATCCACATCTTTACCCTTGGGATCGAGCTCAAGATGACACTTTGTTTGCATTGGGGTAGCAACGCCATTGAGATCCGTCATCTTGAACCTTTTGAGCATGTCTTGGATGTATTTAGCTTGATTAATAAAGGTTCCCTCTCTAAGTTGTTTGATTTCAAAGCCAAGAAAGAATCTGAGCTCACCCATCATGGACATCTCAAACCTGTCAGTCATAAGCTTTGAAAATTCATCGTTAAAAGCTTGGTTAGTAGAGCCAAAAATAATGTCATCTACATAGAGTTGGCATACAAAAAGCTCCCCATTGACCTTCTTAGTAAAAAGAGTGGGATCGATTTGCCCAACTTCGAATCCACGGTCTATCAAAATCCCCGTGAGTGAAGTAGCATACCAATACCAGTACGGAAAACCTCTCGTTAAACCTGAGGAGGTAAACAATCTTCCAACAAAAATGCAAAGATTGCATAACTGGTACATGCATGCCACAAGGGTCGGGGCTAACTGGATAGTGCTGAGGGTTACAAAAAAGCATCATGGGAAAGATAAGGATGACATGATATCCATTGAATTTGATGAACTATTTCAATTATTCAATCAAGACGCCTTGGACAAATCGATCATGAGTGCCTATTGTCTGTAAGTACTAATTCTGTAATTAATTTAGTCTCCAGCTATATTATTTTGTTTATTGCATGTATATAATCATACTGTAATATGCAGAATGAAGATTCTCGAATGCAGCAGAGGACAAATCTATGACATTGGCTTCATTGACCCATATTGGGTTCATGAAGCTAATCTCAAAATAAGCCCCCAGGATACAGAGGATAATATAGTACACGCGTTAAGGTTTCAAGAAACCAAAAGGGAAATACTATTTCCTTACAACTTCCAGTGAGTGTTATTGTCTTGTATACACTTTCTATTTTGCTTACTCGATGTTAAGTATATAATTGATTAGTTCTGCATTCGCAGGTACCACTATATTCTGTTAATCATTCAACTTGACAAAGGGCGTGTACTAGTCATGGACTCGAAACATAAACCCCTTGAGACGTGGAAGGACATGCAGATACTTCTCCAGCGGTAATTCTAATCATTACGACACTATATCGGCAACGTTCGTGAATTTTATGATATCAAGTACTTAATAACTTATTTTATTCGTTTTCTACGCCGGGCAGCGCTTGGAAACGGTTCACCAAGAAGGCTAGGGGTGTTTGGAAAGAGGAGCTTATATTTCAACCACTAGATGTAAGCACCACTAGCTATATCCGCGCATCTCTTTGATTCTAGTTTTGATACAGTTATTATCATGCTTGATTATTATTTTGATTGAACTCTGTTCTCGTAAAGTGTCTGACGCAGGGACCAGGTAACAATCTATGTGGATACTATGTATGCGAGTTCATCCGGCAGACGTGCGATGAGAAGGGCAGAAATTTAGAGCAACTCCACGTACGTAAACAATTTCTATAGTTTTTTATTACAATCAAATTGTGTTTAGTTTCATATTCATATAGGCTGACTCCTTTTTTAAATCAGATCGAACGTCTACGGGACGGTCTTCTGCCAAAGGATCGCATACGAGCAATTCAGGAGGAATTGGCGGGATTCTTGGATGCAGAAGTCCTAAACACACAAGGGGAATACTACTCGGTTGTGTATAGACAATAGGAATTGTAAAAATAGCAACTTTCAAGAAATTGGTCGGTAGCATCGAATAGCAACTTTTGTATGTAGTGCATGAACTCGATCCGTGTATTGAATGTAATGTTGTCATGATGATCTTGTGTAATATAAGGTTCCTTCGTTGATAAGTGCAAAACACTAAATAAACAATAAAACAACCTAAATGAATTCTCTGTCGTGGCACAAAAAGTGGCGAAAATGCTGCCGCGGCAACAAAATGTGCCAAAATGAATTCTCTGCCGCGGCAGAGAAATGGGCCAAATCTCTGCCGCGGCAGCAGGTTATTAGTCCCGGTTCGTGTTACGAACCGGGACTAATGCTCCACCCCCCCTCGCGCTCTGATGCCGCCACGTGTGCCCCATTTGTCCCGGTTGGTGGGGCAACCGGGACTAATGGTTAGAGCTTTAGTCCCGATTGCCCCGTCCCGGTTGGGCAACCGGGACTAATGGCCCTTACCAACCGGGACGCATGGGCCCTTTTCTACCAATGCGTCACTCAGTTTAAAAAAGAAAAGTCATCCAGTTTTGTCGGCTTTCATGACCTAAATATTTTCTTTGCAATACATTGATAATAAAGTAAATATGTGGGCTAATTATCACCAAGCAATTAAAAAACTGTCTATGCTCACTACAGCACGCGAAGGCTACGCCGACGGAAAAAAGCCGTCGGCATACGCTACGCCGAGGGCTGCCGTCGGCGTAGCCCCCTCGGCGAAGGTCTCCCTCGGCGGAGCAAAAATGGTCGTCGGCGTAGAGCTACGCCGACGGCCGAGGCGGTCCCGTCGGCGTACCAGCCGTCGGCGAAAGGCGTCGTCGCCGTTACACGGCCAGCTAACGGCGCGGCCAGTACGCCGACGGCCGCGACCCTTGGCGTAGCACGGGCACGTGGCGGCTACTGGGCCTCCCTAGGAAATGGGCTGGGCCGACGACCGCGACCCTCGGCGTAGGGCCAGTCGTACGCCTGGCCCTCGGCGTAGCGCCACACGTGGCAGCTGCTGGTCTCCCCAGGACGCGGGCTGGGCCGACGGCTGGGCCGTCGGCGTAGGCGCAACTGCTACGCCGACGGCCATGCCCTCGGCGTAGCCACGACCATATGGCACATGGAATCAGCTGCACAGTATTTTTTTTCTGCCTTTTCACAGCACCACTCACAGTGCATCACCTTTCACATCACAGCACCATATGTATCATCCATACATGCATCAACATAATTCATACATGCATCAACATCATCCATACATCATAATTCAAACATCATTCATACATGTATCATCCACAACAAAGATCACATAATTCAAACATGTATCATCCATACATCGTTCATACATGCATCGACATTATCACACATCCCTACAACTCTGGAGGAGAGGGGGTGTACCCGAGATCTCCCCTGGTGAAAAGTGGCGACCTCTGGCGAGGGTTGCGTCCAGTAGAAGCAGCAGAAGAGCCACCTGGCGAGGGAGTAGGAGAAGTGTGAAGCTCGGAAGAACCACCTGCAGAATGGCCAGGAGATGGACCATTGTCATGAAGCGGTGTGATCTGACGCCCATCCGGCGAGGCGTGGCCAAAGTGCCGGTTCCCAGAAGCTCCCGTTCCCTACATGTTGCCTACATGTTAGCAACTTGCGAGGCAAAGTAAAGCGATAACCAGTGGGTTAGCAAAGAACTTACCGGTGTCGATGCGTAGTAGGTCCTAGCGAAGCTGTCCTTTGATTGCAAAAATGGCGCCGGGCCTGGCATGGGAGGCACGGGCCCTAAATCACTATTCTGGCCAGTTTGAATATTCACCAACATGGCCTGCAAGATAGTTTAGAAGTCAGGCCATAGTACAACAAACGGGGGGAAGTGGGACTTGTATCTTTTGCAAAAATAAAGGTTCGGACTTACATTTACGTATTGCATGTAGATCGCATTCGCCTTCTGATGCTTCCGAAAGGCCACCTGATATTCCTCATGAGCGGCATCGTAGGACGCGTCTAACTCAGGCTACAATTTCAAATACAAGGAATCTCGTCAGCGGTTAGCCATGCAGGAACAAAATTCATAAAGATGATGAAAACGAGAAAAACTTACATCCTCTCTGGATCGACGAGGCTGGCCACGAGGCGGGATAGGGAGGCCATCGGCGGGGTAGGTAGCCTTGAGACGGCTGAAGCTCGTGCTGAGGGTAGGCTTGACCTTCTTATTCAGAATCTTGAGTTGTCCATGTTGCAATCCGTGCCCCGACAGGACCAACGACTCCTCGTCGATCTCCGCGTGAATGGGGTCATCCACATGGGGGTGACGAGCCTTCACCATCGTGCTGTAGTTCCCCAAGTCGTTCTGGGCAGTGCCGAAGTACACGGGCAACGAGGGTTGAGGCTCCGAGTAATTGGGCTTCTTTCGCCGCATCATCTCATAGACGGCGACATCATGAATCACCTCCCCGGGTTGTGCCTCGGCCACCTGTATCGCGAAAAGAAATATTATGCATATGAAGTACAAACATGACAAGAAATACACGCAGGTCGTTCCATGTATATACGTACCACCTTCCCCTTGAAGCGATCAAAGTTGCGGTTTCTCGCGCAGTGCGTTCCACCATCGCCTCGGTTATCCGCGTTCCGCCTCGACAAGGCTGCAAACTCCTCGTCTTCTCTGAGCCACCTCGTCCTAACCAGCTCCTCCCATGCGAGTCGATGCGGCTCGGCCCAATCGGGGATAACCTGAAAATGCAATACTCAACTCCAGACAATGCAATGGCAACTTAGCAGCAATGTAGAATCTTATTGACATTTTACTCACCGACATGTACTCTTCTCGCGTCATCGAGTACTCAAGATTAGGGTTCCTACCGACAATGTCTTCGGCCCCACCAACTCGCGGCTAGTGTCTGCCTCCGTATCGGGCCCCGCCTCCGTATCGGTCCTCGCCTCCCTCTCAGACTCTGCCTCCCTCTCGGCCCTGAAAGGCTGCTCTGTCAGGAATAACTCAGGAGCCACGTCGCCAGAAGCAGAGGGTGGTGGGTCAAAGTCCACGCCTCCTCCTGTGGCACCTCGTCCTCGTCCTACCTCGACCTCGGCCTCGACCCCGTCCTCCGCCAGCAGGAGCAAGATCGGGGTAACGCGGATTGGGATTTGGCTGTCTCCCACTCCGTGTAGCTCTTTTCTTGCGCTGCTTCAGCGCATTAAGCAAGGACGAACTGGTTGCCTTGCCGCTGCTCATATTGTTCAATCACCTGCATGAAGTAAGAGAAAACAGTTAAGCGCAAAGACATAATAAAATGTATACACAAAGAATAAAGGCATAATGCAATTAAGAAAATAGTTAAGCACAAAGACAAAATAAAATGCATTAAAAAATAAATACTCACTATCATTTTCATTCTCATTCTCACTATCACTATCTTTTGAGTAGAAATCTGGATTCTCATCGAAGGGTGTAAGCTCATCATCGTTGTCATTCTCGGTATGGAGCTTCTCGAGCATACTTATGTCATGTAGATTCACCACTGACTCACCCCGAGTTTCTACATCGTTCCCAAGGTCCTCAAGATCAACCGGTTCTAAATCAAAGTGTCTAAAGTCCTCTTGCTCTTGATAGAAAATTCCCTCGTACGTTACAGGGTTAATGTTGTTGTAATCGTCCTCGGAGGGAATCGGTAGGTTACCATGTGGCGATACCTGGAACACGATTTCCCAGCCCTGGAGTTCCGCTTTCTGGCATGGGTAGGGCAAATAATAAACTTGGTTGGCTTGGTGAGCAACAACAAAGACGTCGGCTCCGCTATAGGTGGTTGAAGGCCTAACTTCAACTAACCCAATGGAAGGGGTACTTCTCAGTCCACCCCTTGGGTCAAACCAGTGGCACTTGAACACAACAAGATTGAGTTCGACATTCGTAGAATTGAAGGTCAGCTCGTATACATTCTATGACCTTCCGTAGTAATCAAGGGAATCGGCTCCTTTGGTGAACACCCCAGTATTTATCGTTTTTGCATTCGGTCGCCCTTTCTGGTGCGTCTCTGTATGGAAGCGAAACCCATTCACATCATACTTCTCATAATTAATGACGACACTGTTACAACCTTGGGAAACATATTTCAGCTCATCTGACATCTCAACGTTGGGATCAGCTCCCTACAGGTACAAAGGAATTTGTTGCGTTTAGTAGTTACGTGGAATAAGAGCGACAAGTCACATATTGCAAGGTAAGAGGGACAGGTTTAAAATTACTTTTTCCATAAACCAGGACACAAAGTTTTTTTTATTTCCGGGAGCACCCTCTTTCAGTAGAGTGTCCAACTCCATGGGAGAGGGATCCGTCGGTCCCGGCCACTGTTCATCCGTGAAATCGCTAAGAAGGAGAAGCATTAGACGGAGACCGAGTTACTAGCTGCATATAGAAATAGGGTGTTCACCATTTTACCTAATGAAATCGACCACTTCCTTCATGTTCATAAGCACATAGAGCATTATGCAATCCTTCTCTTCCTTCGGCAACCTATATTTTAGTCCTTTACCGGCCTTGCCACCGGGAAATTTGAATAGTTCGAGATTGGGGTCATTCTTGGGCAGGTCGACATTGTAACGAGAGACCGGGTTATGCATAGTGGGAACATCATCGGGCCAGTAGGTTGTCGTGGCGTCTGCCATCTCCCGAAGGCATGTTGCTTCAGCTATGCATGCTTCAATCTTGGCTTTGTTTCCAGTTATCTTTCGAATATACTTAAACTCTCTCTCTCAATACAAAATTGCCAACGAAATTGCACCGGCCCTCCCAAGTGTGCCTCGTTCGCGAGGTGCACAATGAGATGTGCCATCGGAGTAAAGAAGCCTGGCGGAAAGATCATCTCCAAATTGCATAGCAACTCCGGCACCTGAACTTGCAGCCTCTCAATCACCAGAGGACATATCTGCTTAGCACATAGGGTGCGGAAGAAATGGCTCAACTCCGCAAGCACTCGCCATACTCCGGCACCTGAACTTGCAGCTTCTCAATCACCAGAGGACATATCTGCTTAGCAAACATGGTCTTCCGTTGCATTAATACTCCGGGAGGGGAGATTGAGCGAAATAACATACACCAGCCAGCAGCTGTACGAGGCCGTCGACATACCATATGGGTTGAAGCCATCTGTTGCTATCGCAATTCTAACATTCCGAGCCTCTTCTGCCCACCGGGGGTATTTTTCATCGAAGTTCTTCCATGCCTTACCATCAGATGGATGTCCCATCTTCTTCCGTCTGTGCTCGTCCTCGTATCTTTTCCCCTTCTTGTGCCACGTCATCTGTTTGGCAGTCTCCTCGCTCAAGTAAAGCCGCTGGATTCTTTTTATGAATGGGAGATACCGAAGTATCTTCTTAGCGACCTTCGACTGCCTCACCTGACCATCCTTCCCCTTTATCTCTTCATATCTAGAGGCCTTACAAATGGAGAAGTACTTGTCACCCTCAAACTGTTTCCAAAACAAAAGGCAGCCTTTTGGACAACAATCTATCTTTTCATAATCCATGTTGAGCTCCTTCATGAGTTTCTTCGTTTCGTGAAAGGTTTTAGGCAGACAATGCCCTTCGGGCAACATGTTACCACATGTTCTCAGATTAGCTTCAAAGTGAGAACGGGTGGCAGAGTACTGGCACTTGTCGGCTAGACACTGAGAGATGGCATCGAGCTGAGAAATCTTTGCACCCTCGTACAGAGGCCTCTTAGCCGCGGCCATCATATCAGGGAAGGCCTTCGCGGTTAGCTCTGGTTCCTCCGGTTCTAGCGGTTCCTCCGGTTCTGGTGATTCCTCCCGTGGAGGTGGCGAATTCGGCTGGTCGGCATCGATAAGATCATCTAGCATGTTTCTAATCCCATCGTGCTCATTGCCATTGAGCCGCTGACGCATCACCTCACCTCTGTCACATTCGTACCGAGCAAAGTCGACTTGTGTGACATAGTTAGACATGTACCCATATTGCAGAAGGTGTTTGTACATGTCATCCTTTCCCTGACGATGACGCTTAGTGCAATGAGCGCAGGGACAAAGTGCCCGAACCATTGCCTTCGAACCACGCGCTAACTCATTCACTAACAAATGAGTGTTCCGTACCCAATCATCTGTTTTATTAGTCGCACTAATACGGCCACTGTACATCCACCCACTATCAGCCATCCTCTTCTGCTTTGTTGGGAGACAAACAACAAATATAACATTTTATATCAAACAGGAGATTAAATGCTTCATATTTTTACGCATTCATCAACCTACACGTCCAATAGGAAAAGAGGGTCCTAACCAGCCGCCGGATCCGTAGATTGGGTAAGTTCTCCCTGGTTCTACCCCGATCCAAGCAGAATTTCGGTAGCACCTCCCCGCTGCTCTCCCGATACACGTCTCGACAAAAAGCCAAGAGGATGTGCATCCAGAGAACAACGAGGAGGCGCCACCGAAATCCTGTATCGAATCGAGGTAGATCCAGGGAGAACCAAACCCAACTACGAATCCGCCGACTGCCCGATAAAAGCCATAAGCGTTACGGTCCAAAATATACGAGACCACTAATGCATATTAAGTCGCGTAACGCTTACGGTCGGGATGACGCCTAGGTGACGCGACATACTTGGTGATCTAGACACGAAAATAAACCTAGGTACAAGAGAGGCGAACGGATTCTCACCCTCGAAGCGTGATCAAATCGTAGAAGATGATCCGGGACCAGTCGTCGAAACACTCCCCACGCTCACCCTCCGGTAACTACAAACAACATACCATATACAACATATATTTAGCAAATTTCATCTACTTTACTAAACATGAACTATTGTACATAAGAAAAACTACATACAAACTATAAACTACTACTACAACCTACTACTAGATACTACAACCTACTACTAGATACTACAACCTACTACTGCAAATTTCATCTATTTCATCTAGATACTACAACCTACTACTACAAACTACTAGTACATAAGAAAAACTACATACTACAAACTATAAACTACTACTACAAACTACTACTTCAAACTACTACTACAAACTAAAACCACAAACTACAATTAGTACAAACTAAAACTAAAACTAAAACTACAAACTAAAATAAAAACAAGAACAATTCTTTTAAAAAAACTAACCAATGGAGGGAGGGTGTGCTCGGTGGAGGGGCGGGGCAGTGCCGAAAGGGGTGGAGCAATGGGGGAGGTGGCGGGCAGTGGGGTTGGGGGTGGGGAAGTGGGGGAGGGGTGGAGGAGGGGTGGGGGCAGTAGGGGTCGCGGCGGGGTGCTGGTGGCGGCGGTGTACTGGGGGTGGTGGCGGCGGTGTACTAGGGGAAGCGGCGGGGCAGTGGGGATGTGGGGGTAGCGGCGGGGTGGTGGGGGTGGGGAAGTGGGGGAGGGCCAGGGTGGGGGAGGGCCGGGGTGGGGAAGTGGGGGAGGTCTCGCAGGAGGGAGAGAGGGGGGCTAGCGGCGGCGGCCCCGAGCTCAGGGACCGGCGGCGGGGTGGTGGTGGCGGCGGGGAGGTGGGGGTAGGGAAGTGGGGGAGGGCCAGGGTGGGGAAGTGGGGGAGGGCTCACGGGAGGGAGAGAGGGGGGCTGGTGGCGGCCCCGAGCTCGGGGACCGGCGGCGGGTGGCAGCGGGTCGGGGCGTGGGGAGGGGGTTGGGAGGCGGGAGGTGGGGAGGGGGATGGGGAGGGATTGACGATGGGAAACGAGTGGCCCGGGGTTGGCCACGGGTCAAAAAAAAACGGGCGAGGCTACGGCGACAGCCAGGAATACGCCGAGGGCAGCCGTCGGCGTAGCTAGGGCAATTTTTTTATTAATAATTTTTTTTACATGAAACTTTATTTGATGTTTACTAATATAACAAATGAAAATATATTATTTGGTGTCTACTATTATAGAAGAAACATGCAAGTTTTCATCTGATTACGTTTCACCTAAACGGGGAGATTCCCCCCTTATACGGATCCGGCGAACCCCTGATCTCTGTGCACACTCGGATCGTCTACCCCCCTAGACGTTCCTCTGACAGGGGTATCCCGACGTAGCTCTCTCTTGTTTTGTGTTTGTTTAGGTCATAGGGTGATGTAAAACCATGTTGGTTCACAAGTTGGGGCACTATCCTACCCGGTTTCACCTAAACGGGGAGATTCCCCCCTTATACGGGTACGGAACCTTCGCCTCTAGGTTAGAGCACATGCATGCGAGGAGGGACACATGCAAGCACCTATACCAACCTCTCACCACACTCACACACATATGCTAGGGACACATGCAAGTTTTCATCTGATTCCGATGTTCTCGTGGTCTTCCTCCGGCGAAACCCTGATTTCTGGGCACACTCGGATCGTCTACCCCCTAGACGTTCCTCAGACAGGGGTAGCCCGGCGTAGCTCTCTCTTTTTTTGTGTTTGTTAAAGTCATAGGGTGATGTAAAACCATGTTGGTTCACAAGTTGGGGCACTATCCTACCCGGTTTCACCTAAACGGGGAGATTCCCCCCTTATACGGGTACGGAACCTTCGCCTCTAGGTTAGAGCGCATGCATGCGAGGAGGGACACATGCAAGCACCTATACCAACCTCTCACCACACTCACACATATATGCTAGGGAGACATGCAAGTTTTCATCTGATTCCGATGTTCTCGTGGTCTTCCTCCTGCGAAACCCTGATCTTTGTGCACACTCGGATCGTCTACCCCCCTAGACGTTCCTCTGATAGGGGTAGCCCGGCGTAGCTCTCTCTTGTTTTGTGTTTTTTTAGGTCATAGGGTGATGTAAAACCATGTTGGTTCACAAGTTGGGGTACTATCCTACCCGGTTTCACCTAAACGGGGAGATTCCCCCCTTATACGGGTCCGAAACCTTCGCCTCTAGGTTAGAGCGCATGCATGCGAGGGGGGACACATGAAAGCACCTATACCAACCTCTCACCACACTCACACACATATGCTAGGGACACATCCAAGTTTTCATCTGATTCCGATGTTCTCGTGGTCTTCCTCCAGCGAAACCCTGATCTCTCTGCACACTCGGATCGTCTATCCCCCTAGACGTTCCTCTGACAGGGGTAGCCCGACGTAGCTCTCTCTTGTTTTGTGTTTGTTTAGGTCATAGGGTGATGTAAAACCATGTTGGTTCACAAGTTGGGGCACTATCCTACCCGGTTTCACCTAAACGGGGAGATTCCCCCCTTATACAGGTACGAAACCTTCGCCTCTAGGTTAGAGCGCATGCATGCGAGGAGGGACACATGCAATCACCTATACCAACCTATCACCACACTCAGACACGTATGCTAGGGACACATGCAAGTTTTCATCTGATTCCGATGTTCTCGTGGTCTTCCTCCGGCGAAACCCTGATCTCTGTGCACACTCGGATCGTCTACCCCCCTAGACGTTCCTCTGACAGGGATAGCCCGGCGTAGCTCTCTCTTGTTTTGTGTTTGTTTAGGTCATAGGGTGATGTAAAACCATGTTGGTTCACAAGTTGGGGCACTATCCTACCCGGTTTCACCTAAACGGGGAGATTCCCCCCTTATACGGGTACGGAACCTTCGCCTCTAGGTTAGAGCGCATGCATGCGAGGAGGGACACATGCAAGCACCTATACCAACCTCTCACCACACTCACACACATATGCTAGGGACACATGCAAGTTTTCATCTGATTCCGATGTTCTCGTGGTCTTCCTCCGGCGAAACCCTGATCTCTATGCACCCTCGGATCGTCTACCCCCCTAGACGTTCCTCTGACAGGGGTAGCCCGGCGTATATCTCTCTTGTTTTGTGTTTTTTTAGGTCATAGGGTGATGTAAAACCATGTTGGTTCACAAGTTGGGGCACTATCCGACCCGGTTTCACCTAAACGTGGAGATTCCCCCCTTATATGGGTCCGGAACCTTCGCCTCTAGGTTATAGCGTATGCATGCGAGGGGGGACACATGAAAGCACCTATACCAACCTCTCACCACACTCACACACATATTCTAGGGACACATGCAAGTTTTCATCTGATTCCGATGTTCTCGTGGTCTTCCTCCGGCGAAACCCTGATCTCTATGCACCCTCGGATCGTCTACCCCCCTAGACGTTCCTCTGACAGGGGTAGCCCGGCGTATCTCTCTCTTGTTTTGTGTTTTTTTAGGTCATAGGGTGATGTAAAACCATGTTGGTTCACAAGTTGGGGCACTATCCTACCCGGTTTCACCTAAACGTGGAGATTCCCCCCTTATACGGGTCCGGAACCTTCGCCTCTAGGTTAGAGCGTATGCATGCAAGGGTGGACACATGAAAGCACCTATACCAACCTCTCACCACACTCACACACATATGCTAGGGACACATGCAAGTTTTCATCTGATTCTGATGTTCTCGTGGTCTTCCTCCGGCGAAACCCTGATCTCTGTGCACACTCGGACCGTCTATCCCCCTAGACGTTCCTCTGACAGGGGTAGCCCGGCGTAGCTCTCTCTTGTTTTGTGTTTTTTAGGTCATAGGGTGATGTAAAACCATGTTGGTTCACAAGTTGGGGCACTATCCTACCCGGTTTCACCTAAACGGGGAGATTCCCCCCTTATACGGGTCCGGAACCTTCGCCTCTAGGTTAGAGCGCATGCATGCGAGGGGGGACACATGCAAGCACCTATACCAACCTCTCACCACACTCACACACATATGCTAGGGACACATGCAAGTTTTCATCTGATTCCGATGTTCTCGTGGTCTTCCTCCGGCGAAACCCTGATCTCTGTGCACACTCGGATCGTCTACCCCCCTAGACGTTCCTCTGACAGAGGTAGCCCGGCGTATCTCTCTCTTATTTTGTGTTTGTTTAGGTCATAGAGTGATGTAAAACCATGTTGGTTCACAAGTTGGGGCACTATCCTACCCGGTTTCACCTAAACGGGGAGATTCCCCCTTATACGGGTACGGAACCTTCGCTCTAGGTTAGAGCGCATGCATGCGAGGAGGGGCACATGCAAGCACCTATAGCAACCTCTCACCACACTCACACAAATATGCTAGGGACACATGCAAGTTTTCATCTGATTCCGATGTTCTCGTGGTCTTCCTCCAGTGAAACCCTGATCTCTGTGCACGCTCGGATCGTCTACCCCCTAGACTATCGTCAGATAGGGGTAGCCCGGCGTAGCTCTCTCTTGTTTTGTCTTTGTTAAAGTCATAGGGTGATATAAAACCATGTTGGTTCACAAGTGGGGGCACTATCCTACCCGGTTTCACCTAAACGGGGAGATTCCCCCCTTATACGGGTCCGGAACCTTCGCCTCTAGGTTAGAGCGCATGCATGCGAGGGGGGACACATGCAAGCACCTATACCAACTTTTCACCACACTCACACACATATGCTAGGGACACATGCAAGTTTTCATCTGATTCCGATGTTCTCGTGGTCTTCCTCCGGCGAAACCATGATCTCTGTGCACACTCGGATCGTCTACCCCTAGACGTTCCTCTGAAAGGGGTAGCCCGGCGTATCTCTCTCTTGTTTTGTGTTTGTTTAGGTCATAGGGCGATGTAAAACCATGTTGGTTCACAAGTTGGGGCACTATCCTAGTCGGTTTCACGTAAACAGGGAGATTCCCACCTTATACGGGTACGGAACCTTCGCCTCTAGGTTAGAGCGCATGCATGTGAGGGGGGACACATGCAAGCACATATACCAACCTCTCACCACACTCACACACATATGCTAGGGACACATGCAAGTTTTCATCTGATTCCGATGTTCTCGTGGTCTTCCTCCGGCGAAACCATGATCTCTGTGCCCACTCGGATCGGCTACCCCCCTAGACGTTCCTCTGACAGGGGTAGCCCGGCGTATCTCTCTCTTGTTTTGTGTTTGTTTAGGTCATAGGGCGATGTAAAACCATGTTGGTTCACAAGTTGGGGCACTATCCTTGTCGGTTTCATGTAAACAGGGAGATTCCCACCTTATACGGGTACGGAACCTTCGCCTCTAGGTTAGAGCGCATGCATGTGAGGGGGGACACATGCAAGCACCTATACCAACCTCTCACCACACTCACACACATATGCTAGGGACACATGCAAGTTTTCATCTGATTCCAATGTTCTCGTGGTCTTCCTCCGGCGAAACCCTGATCTCTGTGCACACTCGGATCGTCTACCCCCCTAGACGTTCCTCTGACAGGGGTAGCCCGGCGTAGCTCTCTCTTGTTTTGTGTTTGTTTAGGTCATAGGGTGATGTAAAACCATGTTGGTTCACAAGTTGGGGCACTATCCTACCCGGTTTCACCTAAACGGGGAGATTCCCCCCTTATAAGGGTACGGAACCTTCGCCTCTAGGTTAGAGCGCATGCATGCGAGGAGGGACACATGCAAGCACCTATACCAACCTCTCACCACACTCACACACATATGCTAGGGACACATGCAAGTTTTCATCTGATTCTGATGTTCTCGTGGTCTTCCTCCGGCGAAACCCTGATCTCTGTGCACACTCGGATCGTCTACCCCCTAGACGTTCCTCAGACAGGGGTAGCCCGGCGTTGCTCTCTCTTGTTTTGTGTTTGTTAAAGTCATAGGGTGATATAAAACTATGTTGGTTCACAAGTTGGGGCACTATCCTACCCGGTTTCACCTAAACGGGGAGATTCCCCCTTATACGGGTCCGGAACCTTCGGCTCTAGGTTAGAGCGCATGCATGCAAGGGGGGACACATGCAAGCACCTATACCAACCTCTCACCACACTCACACACATATGCTAGGGACACATCCAAGTTTTCATCTGATTCTGATGTTCTCGTGGTCTTCCTCTGGCGAAACCCTGATCTCTGTGCACACTCGGATCGTCTACCCCCCTAGACGTTCCTCTGACAGGGGTAGCCCGGCGTAGCTCTCTCTTGTTTTGTGTTTGTTTAGGTCATAGGGCGATGTAAAACCATGTTGGTTCACAAGTTGGGGCACTATCCTAGTCGGTTTCACGTAAACAGGGAGATTCCCACCTTATACGGGTACGGAACCTTCGCCTCTAGGTTAGAGAGCATGCATGTGAGGGGGGACACATGCAAGCACCTATACCAACCTCTCACCACACTCACACACATATGCTAGGGACACATGCAAGTTTTCATCTGATTCCGATGTTCTCGTGGTCTTCCTCCGGCGAAACCCTGATCTCTGTGCACACTCGGATCGTCTACCCCCCTAGACGTTCGTCTTACAGGGGTAGCCCGGCGTAGCTCTCTCTTGTTTTGTGTTTGTTTAGGTCATAGGGTGATGTAAAACCATATTGGTTCACAAGTTGGGGCACTATCCTACCCGGTTTCACCTAAACGGGGAGATTCCCCCTTATACGGGTACGGAACCTTCGCCTCTAGGTTAGAGCGCATGCATGCGAGGAGGGACACATGCAAGCACCTATACCAACCTCTCACCACACTCACACACTATCCTACCTGGTTTCACCTAAACGGGGAGATTCCCCCCTTATACGGGTACGGAACCTTCGCCTCTAGGTTAGAGCGCATGCATGCGAGGAGGGACACATGCAAGAACCTATACCAACGTCTCACCACACTCACACACATATGCTAGGGACACAGGCAAGTTTTCATCTGATTCCGATGTTCTCGTGGTCTTCCTCCGGCGAAACCCTGATCTCTGTGCACACTCGGATCGTCTACCCCCCTAGACGTTCGTCTGACAGGGGTAGCCCGGCGTAGCTCTCTCTTGTTTTGTGTTTGTTTAGGTCATAGGGTGATGTAAAATCATGTTGGTTCACAAGTTGGGGCACTATCCTACCCGGTTTCACCTAAACGGGGAGATTCCCCCTTATACGGGTACGGAACCTTCGCCTCTAGGTTAGAGCGCATGCATGCGAGGGGGGACACATGCAAGCACCTATACCAACCTCTCACCACACTCACACACATATGCTAGGGACACATGCAAGTTTTCATCTGATTCCGATGTTCTCGTGGTCTTCCTCCGGCGAAACCCTGATCTCTGTGCACACTCGGATCGTCTACCCCCCTTAGACGTTCCTCTGACAGGGGTAGCCCGGCGTAGCTCTCTGTTGTTTTGTGTTTGTTTAGGTCATAGGGTGATGTAAAACCATGTTGGTTCACAAGTGGGGGCACTATCCTACACGGTTTCACCTAAACGGGGAGATTCCCCCCTTATACGGGTCCGAAACCTTTGCCTCTAGGTTAGAGTGCATGCATGCGAGGGGGGACACATGCAAGAACCTATACCAACCTCTCACCACACTCACACACATATGCTAGGAACACATGCAAGTTTTCATCTGATTCCGATGTTCTCGTGGTCTTCCTCCGCCGAAACCGTGATCTCTGTGCACACTCGGATCGTCTACCCCCCTAGACGTTCCTCTGACAGGGGTAGCCCGGCGTATCTCTCTCTTGTTTTGTGTTTCTTTAGGTCATAGGGCGGTGTAAAACCATGTTGGTTCACAAGTTGGGGCATTATCCTAGCCGGTTTCACCTAAACGGGGAGATTCCCACCTTATACGGGTACGGAACCTTCGCCTCTAGGTTAGAGCGCATGCATGCGAGGGGGGACACATGCAAGCACCTATACCAACCTCTCACCACACTCACACACATATGCTAGGGACACATGCAAGTTTTCATCTGATTCCGATGTTCTCGTGGTCTTCCTCCGGCGAAACCCTGATCTCTATGCACCCTCGGATCGTCTACCCCCCTAGACGTTCCTCTGACAGGGGTAGCCCGGCGTATCTCTCTCTTGTTTTGTGTTTGTTTAGGTCATAGGGCGATGTAAAACCATGTTGGTTCACAAGTTAGGGCACTATCCTAGTCGGTTTCATGTAAACAGGGAGATTCCCACCTTATAAGGGTACGGAACCTTCGCCTCTAGGTTAGAGCGCATGCATGCGAGGAGGGACACATGCAAGCACCTATACCAACCTCTCACCACACTCACACACATATGCTAGGTACACATGCAAGTTTCCATCTGATTCCGATGTTCTCGTGGTCTTCCTCCGGCGATACCCTGATCTCTGTGCACACTCGGATCGTCTACCCCTCTAGACGTTCCTCAGATAGGGGTAGCCCGGCGTAGCTCTCTCTTGTTTTGTGTTTGTTAAAGTCATAGGGTGATGTAAAACCATGTTGGTTCACAAGTTGGGGCAGTATCCTACCCGGTTTCACCTAAACGGGGAGATTCCCCCCTTATACGGGTCCGGAACCTTCGCCTCTAGGTTAGAGCGCATGCATGCGAGGGGGGACACATGCAAGCACCTATACCAACCTCTCACCACACTCACACACATATGCTAGGGACACATGCAAGTTTTCATCTGATTCCGATGTTCTCGTGGTCTTCCTCCGGCGAATCCCTGATCTCTATGCACACTCGGATCGTCTACCCCCCTAGACGTTCCTCTGACAGGGGTAGACCGGCGTAGCTCTCTCTTGTTTTGTGTTTGTTTAGGTCATAGGGTGATGTAAAACCATTTTGGTTCACAAGTTGGGGCACTATCCTACCCGGTTTCACCTAAACGGAGATTCCCCCTTATATGGGTACGAAACCTTCGCCTCTAGGTTAGAGCGCATGCCAGCGAGGAGGGTCACATGCAAGCACCTATACCAATGTCTCACCACACTCACACACATATGCTAGGGACACATGCAAGTTTTCATCTGATTCCGATGTTCTCGTGGTCTTCCTCCGGCGAAACCCTGATCTCTGTGCACACTCGGATCGTCTACCCCCCTAGACGTTCCTCTGACAGGGGTAGCCCGGTGTAACTCTCTCTTGTTTTGTGTTTGTTTAGGTCATAGGGTGATGTAAAATCATGTTGGTTCACAAGTTGGGGCACTATCCTACCCGGTTTCACCTAAACGGGGAGATTCCCCCCTTATACGGGTACGGAACCATCGCCTCTAGGTTAGAGCGCATGCATGCGAGGAGGACACATGCAATCACCTATACCAACCTCTCACCACACTCACACACATATGCTAGGGACACATGCAAGTTTTCATCTGATTCCGATGTTCTCGTGGTCTTCCTCCAGCGAAACCCTAATCTGTGTGCACACTCGGATCGTCTACCCCCCTAGACGTTCCTCTGACAGGGGTAGCCCGACGTATATCTCTCTTGTTTTGTGTTCGTTTAGGTCATAGGGTGATGTAAAACCATGTTGGTTCACAAGTTGGGGCACTATCCTACCCGGTTTCATCTAAACGGGGAGATTCCCCCCTTATACGGGCTCGGAACCTTCGCCTCTAGGTTAGAGCGCATGCATGCGAGGGGGGACACATGCAAGCACCTATACCAACCTCTCACCACACTCGCACACATATGCTAGGGACACATGCAAGTTTTCATCTGATTCCGATGTTCTCTTGGTCTTCCTCCGGCGAAACCCTGATCTCTGTGCACACTCGGATCGTCTACCCCCCTAGACGTTCCTCTGACAGGGGTAGCCCGGCATAGCTCTCTCTTGTTTTGTGTTTGTTTAGGTCATAGGGTGATGTAAAACCATGTTGGTTCACAAGTTGGGGCACTATCCTACCCGGTTTCACCTAAACGGGGAGATTCCCCCCTTATACGGGTACGTAACCTTCGCCTCTAGGTTAGAGCGCATGCTTGCGAGGGGGACACATGCAAGCACCTATACCAACCTCTAACCACACTCACACACATATGCTAGGGACACATGCAAGTTTTTATCTGATTCCGATGTTCTCGTGGTCTTCCTCCGGCGAAACCCTGATCTCTGTGCACACTCGGATCGTCTACCCCCCTAGACGTTCCCCTGACAGGGGTAGCCCGGAGTAGCTCTCTCTTGTTTTGCGTTTGTTTAGGTCGTAGGGTGATGTAAAACCATGTTGGTTCACAAGTTGGGGCACTATCCTATCCGGTTTCACCTAAACGGGGAGATTCCCCCCTTATACGGGTACGGAACCATCGCCTCTAGGTTAGAGCGCATGCATGCGAGGAGGGACACATGCAATCACCTATACCAACCTCTCACCACACTCACACACATATGCTAGGGACACATGCAAGTTTTCATCTGATTCCGATGTTCTCGTGGTCTTCCTCTAGCGAAACCCTGATCTCTGTGCACACTCGGATCGTCTACCCCCCTAGACGTTCCTCTGACAGGGGTAGCCCGGCGTAGCTCTCTCTTGTTTTGTGTTTGTTTAGGTCATAGGGTGATGTAAAACCATGTTGGTTCACAAGTTGGGGCACTATCCTACCGGTTTCACCTCAACAGGGAGATTCCCCCCTTATACGGGTATGGAACCTTCGCCTCTAGGTTAGAGCGCATGCATGCGAGGGGGACACATGCAAGCACCTATACCAACCTCTCACCACACTCACACACATATGCGAGGGACACATGCAAGTTTTCATCTGATTCCGATGTTCTCGTGGTCTTCCACCGGCGAAACCCTGATCTCTGTGCACACCCGGATCGTCTACCCCCCTAGACGTTCCTCTGATAGGGGTAGCCCGGCGTAGCTCTCTCTTGTTTTGTGTTTGTTTAGGTCATAGGTGATGTAAAACCATGTTGGTTCACAAGTTGGGGCACTATCCTACCCGGTTTCACCTAAACGGGGAGATTCCCCCTTATACGGGTACGGAACCTTCGCCTCTAGGTTAGAGCGCATGCATGCGAGGAGGGACACATGCAAGCACCTATACCAACCTCTCACCACACTCAGACACATATGCTAGGGCACATGCAAGTTTTCATCTGATTCTGATGTTCTCGTGGTCTTCCTCCGGCGAAACCCTGATCTCTGTGCACACTCGGATCGTCTACCCCCCTAGACGTTCCTCTGACAGGGGTAGTCCGACGTAGCTCTCTATTGTTTTGTGTTTGTTTAGGTCATAGGGTGATGTAAAACCATGTTGGTTCACAAATTGGGGCACTATCCTACCTGGTTTCACCTAAACGGGGAGATTCCCCCCTTATACGGGTACAGAACATGCTATATCTATAAGAGAAACTATCGTCCGCTCCTCATTAGGGTTGACATACACATGCGATAAAAGCATTCAATCTTTGAACAGCTTCTCCAAAATATGTGATATATAAAATTCACACACACTTCATGTGGGCGTGGTGAGTGCTATTCAGAACCACATGCGATAATAACACTTACAAACATATAGAAATTTCTCGGGGTGTGAGATGATTCGCAACGACATTTCATGTGGACGTGTAGACTGCTATTCAGAGGGTACGAAATCATCCAATTAATAAAAAAACATAAATAATTGATACAAATATAAAATAAGTGAAAAATGCAGAAGGCTACGCCGAGGGTGACCGTCGGCGTACGTGGCAGGTACGCCGAGGGTCGCCGTCAGCGTATAGTATGCCGAGGATCGCCGTCGGCCTAACGGACGGCACCGTTAGCGCGCCGTCCGTGCTGGCCGGTATGTGCCACGCGTCCGCTTGCTACGCCGAGGGCCGCCACTACGCCGAGGGTGACCGTTGCGTAGAGTATACTACGCCGACGGCTTGGCTACGCCGAGGGCTGTCCAGTTGGGCTGGCCTGGTCCGGTGCTACGCCGATGGTCCCGACGTTTGGCCATCGGCGTAGCAAACGGCCGTCGACGCATCTGGCCATTCCTGTAGTGGCTACGTGTCACTGATTTAAAAAAATTCACACCGACACAACAAATACTAACTCCTGCGTTAGGGGATATATAAGAGGAGGCTGCCGGCAAGGAGGAGAGAGATCGGACTTGGCGGCCCCCGGATCGAAGTAGAGGAGAGAGAGGGTGCATCGGATTGGAGACGGGAACAGATCCTGTGGGAGCGCTCGAGCTTGTCCGTGAGAGCGAATGGCGGCAAGGTCAGGGAGAGAGAGACTCGGCTGGAATTTGGTTAGGTTTGCCAAACTTTCTCTAGGAGACTCGCTTGGGATTTGGTTGGGTTTGCCGTAAGTTGCACGGTGTGTGGTAGTCAGCTGCTGCGGGAGTTCATTGGCCGGCACGCCCGGGTGTACCAAAGGGAGTTTATTTTTATTTTTTGAGAAGATGTGTCATGAGATTGTTTGATGATTTCAATGAGGTCGAGTCTTTGGATACATTTGCTATATGTTACGGATCGCCTGAACAACCTTTTTTTTCCAACCAGCGCGTTGCTATAATTGATGTATGAGTCGATTGACATGATCCTGGGGTCGTTCTCCCGCACATTTTTAAGGCTGGTCGTGGCCCAAAAAGTATACGCCGAGTATGAGCTTGATCTCCTACACATTTCCAGATCCTTTGGCCCGCGATCGATATGTGCTCAGAGAAAAGCTATACAATAAGTATATTATTTTCCTTTCGCTGCAACGCGCGGGCATTTTGCTAGTTATATATCTATATCTATATCTATATATCTTTACTATTAAAAAGAAGTTGGTGTGTTGATACGTCCACTTTGATACTTTGACATCAAATATTGGAGGCATCTAGACCATCCGATTGACATCCGACCTCTCGCGGGTTTCACAACCGAATAAGGAAAGATCTAAATAATCACGTCATAAACAAAAATCCAGGATTGCATGCACAATTAAAAGGGATAATAATAATAATAATTTTCTAAGTAATCACACAGCATGTAATCAGATCTTAGGAATTTAATGTGTAAATTTGAAATATGCATGTTTCATGGATTAAGGCATGATTTGCGAGCAGCGCTTATTTACTTCCTTCTCTGCTCCTGTAATTACTCTCCACTACCGTTGGTAACAATCACGATCTACATGCAGTGAAGAGATTAATTCACGGTGCGCAATCCGTTTGAAAGGAAACCTATCATTGCATGTCCGCTTTAATCGCTAGAATTAGTTAATTGGAAAATCTGACACGCAAGAATGCAAAACTAAACACACAGAGAGATATTTTTACCGTTAGCCCCTCCGTCGATCAGTCTGCATTGGAGGATACGTGATTGGCAAAAAATGGGGAGGAAAATGTTTTAGACCCAATCGTCTACTGCCTTGGCCACGATGAAATCAACAATTGTCTTACCAATCCCTGGAATATTTAATATCTCTAATCGCAACATATATAAGTATAGAACTATATCCAACTTGGAAAAATATTGTAAGTAAAGTAAGAAAGCAAGAAACCAAGGAGTGAGAGGGAAAAATACGCATCATAAAATAAGAAGGAGGGAGTACCACGTCAATTCGTCCTATCTATTTGACCATATAAAAGGTTTAGTTTATTCAATTTGTATGGTGAGTATTCTAATTTCATTTTTTATTCCCATGTGATATTTTGATGGTAATGATAAGTAATTTCATGTAGGATGGTTATGAGCAGAGAAAGAAAATCTTAATACACTTGCTCAAGTACTGAGTAAATGACCCAAAAACAACATTCTCAAATTATATGAGAATATCTAAAGACGTGTCAAAAATTAGAAATTAGTTAGATCCTTAAGTTATACTCATAAAATCGGACCTTTTTAACGAAATACAATTTAAGTGGGGTGAAATCTTAGTGTGCTATCATTCTTATACTAGGTGTTATCTTTTCCATACACGTGAATATTCACATGCATTATTTCATTCTATACGTGTTGTGATAAATATGTGGAACCGTAGCAACGCACGGACATTTAGCTAGTCTATACCTAATAATTAATAATAAAGGAAGGAGTGTTTCTTGTAGTACCTACACTTTTTTGGACGGCTTTACCCTTCACCAAACACAAAATTACTTACAAGTGCCACCGGTAAGTAGAAATAGAAATACCCGTTCGTCCGAGCCTTTGCTCCTTCAATCAATCGCTAAGAAAACTGGCAAGACTTAGGATGGGAGGTCGACTTGAGGATGGGGTTGGGAGGGCGGTGCCGCCTGCTCACCTCCCTTCTGGCCGACCGGTGTCCACGAAAGGAGAAAAGCGAGGCCGCCCACGAATACGGAGGCAAATTCCCGAAGCTCTCCTGGTCGCGTGCGTAGGGGATTGGAGGGCGGCACCGCCGCCCGCTAACCTTCCGTCCGGCCGGCCGGCAACCACAAGCGGAGAAACTTGAGGACGGCCACGAATACGGAGGCCGTTCCCCGGAGCTTTCCTGGTCGCTCGCGTCGGGGATTGGAGGGCGGCGGCCAATTAACTGGGAAGCGGCAGTGATGGGGACTGATGCAGACTGAAGCGGCTGCCCGCCCATCTCGTATGTTGTGTGGGCTGCGTCTGCCACTATCTTCCCCATGGTCGCCTCCGCATTTGCACGTATGGGAATCCCCGAAGTCGTCCTCTTCTCCGGCCTAAGGACGGCAGACGCAGCGATCCCTTCCAGTCACTTGGAGGCGGACAAGGAGGAGAAGTGAGGGGGTGGCCATCAAACGCCTGTAGAGGAAGTGGAATGTTGAGCCTGGGATTACGGGTAGCATTAGCAAAGACGGCGACCTACTTCCTGCACCCCCATGCTCCTCATCCACTGGTCCTTCTCCATTGATCCTCCCAAGGTATGAGACGACTATAGAAATCCCTAACCCCTTCTACAGTATCCTTACTCCTTAATTCTCGATGTTGGTTCAATTTTGAAGACGTCAGACTTCAATCCTTAATTCTCGGTTGGTCCATCTGTTTAGTTTATTTTGTAAGCTAGGTACTAGAGTGCCAAGGTTTCAGCAGAGATAAATGCTGCTACATGGATAACTCTGGTAATTGTGGTATTAAATAGAGTAGAGAGTTTACAAAGGAACAACAGGCCAATGCCAATGAAATTTTATCTTCTGAAATTGTACACTCTGACAACGGCGGCGTAGCGGGGATGGTAGGCACGGATTGACGCGTGCCTGCCCGCCTGGGTTCGACCCTCCGTGCTTGCAATACCATGGCGTACTCGCGAATGCATCTTTAAACAATGCCGAGGATAGACTTCTATACAAGCAGAAGAAAATATGTGTGATGTGAATGGTGACGTTGAGATGAAGGACTCCAAGATTAGTTCAGAATATAAGTAGTACATAACTTAAACAATCCACCATTTTTTCTCCCGTTCATAATGGATCTAGGTGACATATCAATGCCTAAGAATCATAACAGACTACCTATGGTGAAGTCAAAGAATAACATTAGAAATAGGGTATACTTGGTCTATTGTGATTTATTTCCTTCATCTAATGAATTATTGTCATATCTAGCTGGTCCAAAGGAAGCACCTGAACTTAGTTGCCAGTACCAAAACCTTACTTTTGAACATAAAAATATCTGATGGAGAGTTTTCTTAAAGTTGAGTCAAGGTTGTAGCTTATTCTCAAATAAATAAACAAATTAAGACGATGGATGGAAAATGTCGTCAAAACAACGATGAAGGACATAATAGAGGAAAAACAGAGGAAAGCAAAGCGCACTACAGATTTTTGTCCAGACCCCTTCTTGAGGGCCCTCCTAAACTGCAGACAATGCATGACAATTTTTTCATGACACCACGTGGATGAAGTCATCTCCCTCAGGGTGTGCCACTGTGTTACGAGATGTGCTGAGAGCTGGCAAGGGATTGCGGGAAGTAGGGGAGGTGGATGTAAAGGAGCCATGGGAGAAGGTTTTCGGCGATTGTTTCCAGAAGGTGGATGATGAGGTGTGATGCTATCGATTGCATGTAGTACTATCATTGAAATCAATTGTTTCCATTAAATCATTTCTACATCAGTAGAGCCTTCTTAAGTTATTTTTTCTTTTTTTAGACAGTCCCACAAGGCTTTTTAGAATTATCATAGTAAAAAAATCTTGCAAATAGATGTCGAGCTAAGCATGAATATTTTTTATATTAAATAATTTAACCTTGCGTCCGAGTTCCGTAATTGGTGTGAATATGTTTGGTTAAGATAAGAAAAACGTCTAGCTTGAGACCGGTGTCACGAGAAAAGACAAAGATTTCTCGATGTGAATTAGATCGTTTTTCTGGTGCAGCGCACGGGCCCTTTTGCTAGTAATAATAAAGCATGAAGTGTTTCTCCCGGTCCAACATTTTTTTGGACCGGTTTGTCTTCCCATTAAATAAAAAATTACCCACCAATGCCATCTATATAAGTAAAAGGTTCCGTGCCAAAAAAAAAAAAATCCGTGAGACCCGTTCCATCTTGCGCCGCTGGCACCCATCTATGGACCGCCGCTGACCGGCATCTCCCGCCGATAAAATCAACCTTCCGCCAGGATTCCGCTCTGTCAGAGATCGACCCCAAACCTCGCTTTCAGAGATCGACCGGGACGCCCGGCGCGCTGAGTAGGAGGAGCAACCACCCGCGCCTGATGCTGCTGCCGACATGGAGGGAGGAGAATGACCTGGCTTTGGTTGCGCGGTTCCACTGCTCCCTTGAGCACCAGCCGTGCCGGACCTCTATGCTGCGACGACCTCCGGTCGGCCGGCACATGACAGCTCTCTCTCGGCAGCACTCGACGTTTCCTCATCTCAAGGCCTCATTCATTTTATTAATCTATCTAAACGTGTGATTTCTCCATATTTAGCTGTTTTTTTCTCCATAAGTGATGTGTCCGTGTGAGCACACTCTGAACCCCTTTGTGCACTCATACGTCTATTGCTTGTTGGTAATTAGAATGATGCAGATGCTGCACCTGTTCGATTGGGTGAGGTAGCCCATGTTGTTGGCTGACTAAAAAACGAATTCAAATCAAAGGGAAGTGCCCTTGATTCCATCAGCTATGTTGATACGGATGTTGATACTTCTCATTCTATTTTACTAAAATAATACTCTATTCTACATCAGTACAAATGCATTGTCTAATGGTTTAACTTCCTGCACATGTTACACTTATTGAATAACGTTTTTTCATGTAATTTAGCAAGTGATTTTCTGCACGACAATTTCATAATTTGGAGAGGCATGATGTATATAAAAGAAAATTTGAAAATGATGAGTTTTTCCTTTACATTTGTGTGAGATTGTTGTGTTTTGGGACATCTAAGAGAATTAAAATCTGGGTTGAAACCAACATACTTCTAAAACAATGATATTAACTTATTGGCAACTGATTTTGGTTTTAATTTCTGGGTTTAAACTCCATCAAAATCGTTGTTCATTGCACATATTATAGATCCATTCCTATTGTCTGCTCTAGATCCAAAAGTTTCAATGGTGAAGCTCTTTTTTGGAAACACATGTTGGGATGAATGTGCATCTGAAAGACAGAAACCAATGTGATATTATCCCGACGGCCGCACTGAGCTTGGAATCAAATTTACAGGCTGATTAGGCTTTAAATAGAGGCTACAGTAGTACACCTTGGTAATGGTTTAAGCACTGCTTTTTGGATGAATAAGTGGACAAGTGATGGCCCTTTATACATTCTCTCATGCTCTAAGGCTGGATATTACACTGGCGTAATGCAGAACTAGGATCGGCTGGGTGGTGCCTATGCGTCATATTATATCAGAGGGCCAAGAGAGAGCTTGGAGCATTAATGATTTTCCTAGATAACTGTAGTTTGGATTCATCAAGCATCGACAAAAGGGGTTGGCGGTATTTCTTGGTGAAGAACTATACCAACTCTGAATGGCATCAACAAGATTTTCCAAGAAGCTCGTAAAACAGAAAAGAGGCTTGGACCCTGGTGATCATCGCGACCTTCTAGAGTACGAAAATGTTTTAATGGGATTACCACTCCAGTTCAAACGATGGCGTGACAATGCATTGAGATGGTCAAGTTATGAGCGCACAAAGTAAGAAGCATGAACTGGAAGCAACAAGTGAGATGGATGCAGTCCTGGCCCGACTACAGTCCCTTTTTTCCTACTCTATAATCTGACCAGGTTGGCGTGGTCCTTTTTTTAATTAAAATCAAGTAAGGGGAATTCTCCCAATCTTTGCTAAAAAAAAGTTCTGATTTTAGGGTGGAAATTGGATTTTTTTTGGGTAATCAGTTCTCTTTGTTCATGATCCAGATTTGTAATATCGGGTGCGGACTTCTCTTTATTTCATCAAAAAAAGTTTTCAGGGTGGAAATTGGATTTATTTTAGGTAATCAGCTCTCGCTATTCATGATCCAGACTTGTAATACCAGGTGCTTACTTCTCTTTATTTCATAAAAAAGGTATATGTGGATATTATATTTGGTTCCATTAATTCATGAATTAGTTGTAACCTTACCTGATTCATGCACCAGATGCATGATCCAACGGTAGTGATATAACACGGCAATTTTCTGTTTCGTGAACCAAAACATATTGAAAACACATAACTCAATAGTGAAATAACGGTTTCATGAAAATGCATAAAAAGTTGTATAGCATTAATCATGAACTGATCTAATATATATAAAGGATTGTTGTTTTGATATAAAATAAAGGTGTTATCCGTCATGTACAGAACGTATAAGGTTGCATAATGCAAGAACACTAAATCTGAAATCCTTTTCTTAACAAAATAAGCACAAATCTTGAAGAAATTGACTTTCGGGATAGCTAAGGGACTTCCAACTAGGGCTGGACATAAAACTCGAAACTCGACGAGTTTAACGAGCACTCGTTTGCTCGGCTCGTTCGAGATCGACTCGTTTCTGTAGTTTTTGCTCGATATCCTTAATGAGCTAAATGATCGAGTTAACGATGTTCGTGAGGTCCTCGTTAAGCTCGGTAACAACCAAGGTATGGCCCACTTATGTTGCTACATGTCTAATCCGGCAGCCCATCTAAGACAAACAACTGGCCCATTGAGGAATACGCCATCTCCACCTTCTCGATCTAGATCTGCTCATCACAGCACCGACCGAGCCCTGCCGGCTGGAGTCCTTCTCGTCCGCTCCAGGCCTCCCTACTCACACCAATTCACGTGGATAAGCGTAAGATGCCATCCAAGCACTGTTATCGATAATTATCTATCGTATTTTAATATAGGTATATATGTGGTTATAATTGTCATTTTTAATTATCGGTATACCTTTGTCTATGCATTTTCTTAACAAGCAGCTCGTGAGTGCTCGATAACATCTAACGAATTGAGCCGAGCTTTACTTTTTGCTTGTTATCCTTAACGATTTTAATGATCCGAGCTTTAACGAGCGTGAGCCTTAACGAGCCGAGCCTTAACGAGTCGAGCTGCTCGATAGTCCAGCCCTACTTCCAACCAGTTGTGGGGTTGTATTTCCCCGTGTTCCTCTCATCTTGTCATTTCCACCGCCAACCGCTTTTCTCCTCATGACCATGGATCGAATCACCATGACAATTTTGGTAGATTGGGTCAATCTGCATCTTGACTCCCCCAATGATATATTAGCTTTTCTTTACTTTATCTACTTGCTTACCTCGAGGAGGTGAAGGCCTTTGCCGAGTAATATGAGCTAGCGGTGGAAATGGCCTAGCTGAAGTAGCGATGTGCATAACCACGGAACACGCCCGTGAATATGTTGAAGCTGGGTGGTTTCTATGAAACGCCGATGTAGGTGCAACGCACGGGCACGTGTGCTAGTAATAATAAAGCACGAAGTGTTTCTCCCGGTTCAATATTTTTTTGGACCTTTTTGCCCTCCCACCAAAACACAATAATACCACCGATGCCATAGGAAAGTTACCACCGGTCTTTTTTTTATATGAGCTACCACCGATCCTTGACGGAACCACAATCTAATGTTTTGTCCGTCGTTTGTACGAGCTGCCGATGGGTGGTTGAAAGTTATATATGGGCCAACCTTATATTTTTGCAGCTACGCCTGATTCTGATGGGCTGATATGTCTGGTCCACCATATTTTCTTCTGCAGCTACACTTGTTCGTATAATAAATAAAGAAAATCAAAACCCTAAACCGTACCTGGCATGAGTCATGTTTAGTCCCACCTTGCCCCATTATACCAAGCACTACCGATTTATATACGTTCAATGCTGACTATAGTATTAGCGAGCTCAGTCGGGAATCAACAGGCAACAACAGCACAAAAGTGTTTCTCCCGGTCCAACACTTTTTTGGACCTTTTTGCCCTCCCACCAAAACACAATAATACCACCGATGACATAGGTAAGTTACCACCTGTCTTTGTTTTATATGAGCTACCACC
Organism: Avena atlantica; assembly: GCA_910589765.1. NCBI lineage: Eukaryota > Viridiplantae > Streptophyta > Magnoliopsida > Poales > Poaceae > Avena > Avena atlantica. The sequence goes on from OU342737.1 coordinate 65,891,614, forward strand.
GATTCCTTGACGGAACCACAACCTAATGTTCTGTCCGTCGTTTGTACGAGCTGCCGATGGGTGGTTGAAAGTTATATATGAGCCAACCTTATATTTTTGCAGCTACGCCTGATTCTAATGGGCTGATATGTCTGGTCCACCATATTTTCTTCTGCAGCTACACTTGTTCGTATAATAAATAAAAAAATCAAAACGATAAACCATACCTGGTAGGAGTCATGTTTAGTCCCACCTTGCCCCATTATACCAAGCACTACCGATTTATATACGTTCAATGCTGACTATAGTATCAGCGAGCTCAGTCGGGAATCAACAGACAACAACACCGTAAAGTTGTGAGCTAATTAAATTGGAGAGATTTAGGGCTGCATGTTGTGCCACGGCAGCCACGCCCGCATGATTGATTAAATAAACAGAATTGTGGGCCCATGCATAATTGAAGTGGACTATTTGGGACCTACGCGAGCCTTCGTCTTTGCTCCAAAAGGAAGGTCTGGCTCGTGGGAGATGCTTTCGGTGCCTTGCGCGTGACCACCAGGTCCACACTTGTCGTGAGCCCTTTAGATGTATCCGTTGTCGTCATCCCGGTCATCGGGAGCGTTTCTGCCATGCTCGTTTTCCTGCTGCTCTTGGAGATGAGGTGGTCACCCCTTCTCGTTCTCCGGTCGCTCGTGCTCCCTATCAGCGGGGCCACTCTCCATCTGCTCAGCCTCGTCGCCCCTCTCCGCCTCGGAGTTGGGCCGAGGTCGTGGGCCTCTCGTCAGCATCTGCAGCGGTGCCACCAAGACCCTCTCCTAGGTGTTGTGGGCAGTTCAAGGTCAACGCCACTTTGGACTCTCTTCGCGAGGAGGTGGCAGCTCTCAGGCTGTTGTTGGCACATGGTGGTGTTTCTTTGGAGCCGGCGGAGGCATGCCCTTCTGATGGTATGGGGCTCGCCAAAGCACAGGATTCAGTTGCGTTTGACCCGCCTGAGCAGAAGTCGTCTGTGGTTGAGGAAGAGCAACTCTACAGTTGTATCTCTCCTCGTGGCCCATCGCCACAACCTATTGATTTGGCCTTCATTGAGGCCTTGGCGGTGGCCACGACGCCCTCGCCACCGCTGTTGCCCATCTCTGGGGGCAGTAGGGTGTTGACGCATAGCTCTGAGGCTCTTTTTGCTAGAGAGCTTTGCGGGTTGCTTGCCAGTTTGGAGGCGGCGAGCCCAGGTTATGGCAAGGACATTGACTGCGTCTTAGCTGGAAAGGCTTCGTATGATTTAATCAGAAAGGTGGAGAAGTCACTTAAAAAGGTTTCTCTGAGAGGCAGAAGGAGAAAGAGAGGTGTAGCGAGGAAAGCTTCAACTGATGATTATTAGTTCAAGTTTCTTTTGGATCGTCTGTTAGGTGGGCCTTTTGCGGCGTTGTGCTTCACATGTTGTTCGTTTGCGGTTGTAGTAGGTTGTGTGTGGATGTTAGTTCTTAAGGTTGTGTTAACTAGATGTTGCTTTGTTGTGGGTTGGTGTTGGTTGTAACGGTTTTCGTCCAGTTTTCCGCTAATTAACTGGACAATTCTCGCTTCTTCTTAATTAATAGATCGAGGCAAATCTTTTGCCTCCGTTTCGAAAAAAAAAGAAAGAGCTAAGCTAGCTAGACTAGCTTCATATACGGGGTGGTATATATTAAACCGAGAGTTGGGCGCCACGAGTCTATGAAGTGAATAATAATTCACGCGCAAACATGGATATATTGCATTTGGGGATGTACTACTAAACCGAGAGCTGGACGCCACGAGTCCATGAAGTGAATAAAATAACTCACGGGCAAACATAGATATATTATTGCATTTGGGGATGTTTATGCGCATGCTTAATTCATCACCCTAGAAATAGATGGAAAATAACAATTCTTGGAGAGCTATGCTCTGTCGTAATTATTGTCAATCATATTCTTTGTGGCCTAAAAAATCAAAATGCATACTTTTTTTGTCCATTATGTGTTTTTTAGATTATTAAGACAAAAGGACGAACTTAAGCTAGGCTTGCATGGGTTAATTGATTTTGGAGCAAAATTTAGATTGCGTCAATGTTTTTCACCAAATTTTTTGATTTTGTCTCTTCCGTTGACGTTGCAACGCATGGGCTTTTTCCTAGTTTATATTATAATAAAATTATACTGTAGTACAATTCACGGAAATACCAGCCTGTAAAGCTAAAAATAAACAGACATAAACCTTTGCGCAAAGGACCACCAGCTAAAAAATAAAAATTACAATATATACAGTAGAATTTTCTGAGCTTGACGCCAACGCCCGTCACCTGCCTCTGGCACCGCAACAGCAGCCATCAAAAGAAGAAAAAATGACGAATCACCTCCTTACAAGAGCTTGATGTGGCTCCGTCGCTAAAATGCAGCTTTGCGGACTTCCAAAGTGGCTCACCCAAGGTGAAATCATTATTGTTAAACGAATCATCATGACAGTATCCTGGACATGACATTGAACTCTAGATCTAGCACCCTGATGGCCTGCAAGTACATAGGTTCGTTAGAGAATGTTTTCGTGGAAGTATTAATTCTAATTTTTATATCGATCCCAGCAAGGAGCTTCGGCAAGTGATTTTAGGCGACGTTTCTTTCACACTCAAGGTGTTACAGGTCTTGAGTGAATTGACTGCAATTGCTTATGGTGGAAGGTTGTGAGTAAAAGATAGAGGAAACTTGCATAGAAAGTAAATAAGGAGTAAATTACATAAAAGTAAATGCTGGAAATAAGTTTGGAGTTCCTGTAGGTGAGAAGTTAGGAGCGAAGAGAAATTGTTCATGGTGATAGTGAACGTGACAAATGGATAAAGTGAAATAAGTAATTGTGATATTTCTTATTTGTAAGTGAGTAGGCAAGCAACTCATATACCGACTAGAAGTTCTCATGGCCAATTCTTCCTAGTCCCAATGATTCGTCTGTCTGTTACCACGGCAATGGTCAGCACATCAATTAAGGTATTGCAACCAGATCAAGGCTTTAGTCTTGATGGTTCCTTGTTATTCTCGGGTGATGCTAGCTCCTCATTGATATCGGCCGTGTCACTCGGGGGTCGACGATTCGCTATGACACAAGTTCATATCTATGATATATTTAGATCATGTTACCTGGACCCTTAAATTAGATAACAAGCATTAGACAAACATAGATAATCATTTTCACAAATTAATAATCACTACAATAATCATAAATTGCTGGATATAAAGGAGGCTCGACACATCTCACCAATTCCCTGCATCTCCCATGCCTATAGGGATTTACTCAGACATAAGAGGGAGACAAATCAAAGGCATAATTGTATTGCAAATGGAAATCATCTCAACGTTATCGTAGCAAACCACGATAGTACTTGAAGATCAAATCGAATACAAACCAAAGGTAGATCAAAGTATCAAACCCTAATATTACAATTGTCAATCTCTCTCTCTCTCTCTAGATGATGATGGGGATGATGATGGAGTGTGTGTTGAAGAGCTGGAGACCGTCGAGGAACGAGGGGATGTTCTTCTCCTCTTCCAGATCTAATCTCCTCTCTCTGATGAGTTTTGCGGCGGCTGTGTTCTCTTTTTAGTCGTCTCCCCTTTACGAAAGTTGCTTCTATTGATATAGGGAAGCCGCTGGCATGTAGTACGGGCGGGCGGTACAGGCGCGTCCCGACCGTACCACTGGTCGTTACACGTTCTGTACGCCTCCAATGAGAGGGGCTCCAATTGGGGATTTGCTTCTTTAGGTGTAATTAGATCATAAATTCCATTAGATCTTCAATAAATGTTTATTACATAAAATCCATCACAAGAAACCAAGGATTCGCTAATTGTGACATTAATGCTAGTGGAAGGGTAATCTTTAGTGAAATTCGGCAATAAAAAGAGGAAAATCAATAGTAAAACGTGATGAAATTTGGAGCTATCAACTTCCCCAAGCTTAGCTGTTACTCGCCCTCGAATGACAAAGCTATAATGAAAAATAGTGAGGAATTGAATCAAAGTGAAAGGCTTACAAGTTCGAGGTTGTATCATATCCCATTGTCTCAAATACTGCAACCTTGATCATGAGCATAATATATCTGAATAGTTGCACTTAAGTTCAATCCCTAGACGCAAATAGCTTGATGGCTAATAATTATTAAAAACCCAAATGTAATCGTTAAAAAATTGGTTGGGTTTGTAGATCAATTTTTCTTCAGCGCCTCTCTTGTTATGAGAGTAAAAATATTTTAAGCGAGGTCGCTTGTGTCAAATTTAACGGTGCACAAGTAGATATCAAAAGAAGGATAATCTTAGAGCTTCTCCATTAACACCCACTTCGATGATCGCGGCTATTAAAACACCTCTTCTTTTCCTTGTCTTTCAGGAACTCCAATTATTCATTTTAGGTGGTGAGGTGATGCCAAAGCTCTAGCAAAGTACAAAATGTTTTTCAGCTCATATATTCTTTTTTCCTCTTTCAAGGATCAATGATCGTTTGCTTTTTATAAAATGCTTACACAATCTTTGAGAGTTCTAATACTTTTGCCCATATAGCGACACATATATCACTCATGTCATCAACTCATAGCCAAAATCCGGGGTTATACCGATCGTTTATAGGACAGTGGAGTTGTTAGCATCCCAAAGGTGTGTATGAGAAACATAGAATTGTTTTCTCTATTTTTCAGCAGGGTAAAACAGGTTTTAGCATCTCCCTCTCCCACCATAAAAAGTTCATTCCATCAAACAATTCTTTTCCAGAAGGTGTCATCAAGTCAACGATCAGTATCTGGGGTTGAGTACTACTAAGATTAAGCCCTTAAGACAAAAATATGACACCAAAGTTGTTGATAGACACTTTATTGTTCTAAAAAAATTGCATTTTAATCCAAATGGTTGCTTTTCAAACTGATACCAATTGTCACAAGTCTTAACCAAAGTAGTTATAAAAACTTTTGAGCTCAAGCCTTAAAAGATAACTAGTTACACGCGGAGTAGGACTCAAGTGCAATCGAACAAACATAAAATGTCCATGAATTAAATTTAGAGGAAGAGGGAGAGCAAAAATGTGATACCTATTCTTGCTTGCTTGCCCCTTGCTTGAGCCGACTCATCGTGTTCATCTTTATAGCTGAGTCACTAGAAACGAGTAGCCTATAGAAAAATTAACAAGAGTAGAGAGAAATTTGCACAAGTGAAGATAAAAGCTAGTCTAATTTTTTTATTTTCTTTTTATCAATACAAAACTAAAAGTAATCATGCATCAAGATGGAAAATAAAATAAATCAAAAATAAAAATGAAAAATATGAATGCAAAAGGTGGGAGGAGTTCATCCTCCCCAAGCTTAGGCTCTTGGCCTCTCTAAATCAATAGTTGCCACCATCACTAGGTGGCGGTTGCTGGTATGGGAAGTTCGGATAGTGGCTTGAAAAATCAATCATAAAAGAAGTGAAGTTCTGAGTGAGATCAACTACGTTGGCATTCGCATCTTGCAATGATAGAGGTTGGAAGGGACGGAATTGACATAAACCGTTTTCCAATACTTTAAGTTGTATTGGAGGGATTATATGTCAGGGACCAATGAACTTATTGCTATGGTGGGACATTTATGTCTTAATGATTCTTCGATGTTCATGTGAATGGCTCTAGGACCCATCATAAGTGGTGTATTTTTCTCATATTTATGGCTGCACCTAATTTAGGCTTCACCCTAAGGGAATGAAACTTGACAACATATTCACCATATTGTGTAGAAATCTTTATGCTAAGTAAATGCATGCCGCCCTCGGGAACGCTTGTCACATATAAGTTCACACACACACACTTGAGCTTGTCCTCTTGTTGCATAGAGGATTGGATTTTCTCTCATCAAGAGCATTTACTTATTGCTATTTACTTTCAACACTTTTTATTCTTGCAAACTTTAAACCCAAAAACACCAAACCTATTGCATTTACTATTATTTCCTTTATCAAAATTGCTAACCAATACCCTCAACTCCTTCTGGGTTCGACAACCTTTTTTATTAAAAAGTATTACAATTGATCTCCTGCACTTGGGACCTATCAGTCGCCAAAACAAATTAACTAGACTGTATTGGTTCTTATCCCAAAGGTATTGATGGGTGCTGTGTTGATGTGGAGCACTTCGTCGGGAAATCCTAAGATTAAGGTGTGAAGCAGCACAACAGCAAGTCTTCCCTTAGTAATAAACCAAGGTTATCAAACCAGTAGGAGGAAGGAAACGTCTCAAAGGTGTTGCAAGCAACATGGAAACTGATACGCCCAATTCGTATCACCATTCTATATCATAATTTACCTCTATTCATTGATATTTGTCTTATTATGAGGTATTACTTATGGCTTTTTATCTGTTTATGCATGTTGGATGATTCTTGGAGGATGTACTGCCGGAGTCTGGATTCTAAGGGAAAAGAAGGCGTTTCGGTGCAATTTTGCGAAGATCAGAAAAATACCAGAAAAATATGGAAACATATTATTTTATAGACGAGGGAAGCTATAAGGAGGGACAAAGTGGGGCCTCAGGGGGCCCACACCCCCTAGGCACGGGCCCACCTGACCCCGTGCCTAGGGCAGGTGTGGCCCACCTGCCCGGCCTCCGACTCCGCCCCTTCGCCTATATCTTCCCTTCGAAACCCTAAGGCTCGGGGAGCGACCACAGATAGATTTCTGTCGCCTCTGGAGGGCGGAAAACACCGAGAGAGAAAGATCTCTCCGGCAGACAAATTTCTGTCGGGGGAATTCCTTCCCGGAGAGGGGAGACCATCGCCATCAACACCGTCATCATGCTAGGCTTAATCGGGATCATCATCATCATCCACACCATCATCTCCACCAGCACCATCATCACCACTCCGTCCCACTGTAACAATTGTGTTGGATATTGCTTAGTTCATTAGGGGAAACTTTCCCGGTGTTGATTACTATTGTAATTGATGCTTGTGAGTGGAACCATTGGATTATTGTTTATGTTTAGATTTTTATCCATTACCATATCATCTTTGATCTTGATCCATATGATGTCTTGTGAGTAGTTCGCTTAGTTCTTGAGGACATGGGAGAATTCATGTTGTTAGTAGTGAATTTGTGATGAGTTATTATTCAATGGTTTAGTATTTAAGTTGTGGTGCTATTCTTCTAGTGGTGTCATGTGAACGTCGACTACATGAGACTTCACCATTTATGGGCCTAGGGGAATGCATTGTGTATTTGGATACTAATTGTGGGGTTGTCGGAGTGACAGAAACCTGAACCCCCGTTAGGACACCTTTGCACAAGGGAGCATAGGATCTCAGAGTTTAAGGTTGTGGTTAGATTTATATCTTAATTACTTTCCTATAGTTACGGATGTTTGCAAGTGGTTTAATCACAAGTATGTATTAGTCCTAGGAAGGGCGGTATGTTAGCACAGGTTCACCCACACAACACTTACAAACACCAAAGAAGAGTACTTAGCTATTTGAAGCGAAAGCACTTGACAGAATTCCCATGTGTCCTCGAGAACGTTTGGTCCTTATAAGTATTTCCACCGGCTTGTCCTTTACTAAGAAAGGATTGGGCCACTTGCTCAGTTTGTTCGTTACTTTTGCTACTTGCACCTTGTTTTGTTGCCTTGTCAGAAGCCACTAAAAATCCGTTTGCTAAGTATTCACAGGGATTTCCTGCTCCATACCACTGTTCAGCACCTTCTGCTCCTCGTTGGGATCAACACTCCTATTTATCGAAAGTACTACGATACACCCCCTATACTTGTGGGTCATCAAGACTATTTTATGGCGCCGTTTCCAGGGAGTGAAGCGCTATTTAAGAGTGGAACTGGTAAAGGAAACTTTTACTGTGAGTATTGCTTTTGTTACTGCTTGTTACTTTGCTTCCAATATGGATAACCCACTTGGTTTTCTGTTTGGGAAAACTACTACCACTGCTAGGGTAGTAGATGAACCACCTCCTGTTGAGATAGATCCTTTTATACCTACAAGTATTGTTAATCGTGTTATGGATAATTATTATTTTGAGGATGGAACAGTCCATCCCGGTGATCACTTGCTTTTTATCCATGAATTATGCGGGTTGTTTAAGTGTGCAGGTATCACAACTGAACAGGTGAAGAAGAAGTTACTATCCATATCCTTGAAAGGGAGAGCTGAAGAATGGTATAAGCTGCTGAAGAATGGACAATCCCTGGAATGGGAGGAGATGGCATCTCTCTTTTACTCTAAATTTTATCCTCCCAGTGAAATTCATAAGGATAGAAATCTTATATATAACTTTTGGCCTCTTGATGGAGAAAGTACAGCTCAAGCTTGGGGGAGATTGAAGTTACTAATGCTTAAATGTCCTATTCATAACTCCCTAACAATATTATTCTCAATAACTTTTATGCTAGGCTTTCTCTTCATGATATAGATTTACTAGATGCTTCTTGTGCTGGATCATTTACACGTATGAAGGAAGAAGCAAAATGGGATCTTCTAGACCGTATTCAAGAGAACACTGAAGCTTGGGAGAATGACAAAGGAAGAAAGTCAGGTATAAACTATGATTATGAATGCATTAAATCTTTTATGGGAACTGACAACTTCTGTGATATTAGTAATGAGTTTGGTCTTGATTCCCAAAGTATTGCCAGCTGTTTTAAGGCCTTTGCCTCTTACATTGAAATTCCCAAGAAGAAGTGTAACAAGTACCATGCTCCTTATAAAGATGTTGTTAGTCATGTTCCAGTTAGAAGTACTCAAGTTTGTACTACTAATCATATTGTGCATGAACCCCATGTTGAGAAAATGCCTTTCCCAGCTAAGGTAAAGGAGTATTCTATGATTAATAGTGCAAATAACAAAGGTATAATGAAAAATGTGGAGCCTGGTAAGCATTTGAGTGATGAACCTGTGGTAGCTATTGTGAAAGACACTGTCACTAGAAATATGGAGGATGAGCACATTGTGTTGTGTGAATACACTTATAATATTATGTCTCTTCCTAGTAAGGCTAGAAAAGCTAGTGTTATTGTGCTTTCTGTTAAAATTGGTGATCATTGCTATTATGGTTTATGTGATATTGGTGCTAGTTCTAGTGCTATTCCTTATGAGCTTTACAGGGAAATTATGTATGAGATTGGTCCTTGTGAGCTTGAGGACATTGATGTGGTTATTCCCCTTGCTAATAAGGAAACCATTTGCCCCATTGGTATTGTAAGAGATGTGGAGGTTCTTTGTGGTAAGATGAAATATCCTGCTGATTTTTTAGTGCTTAATTCAGCAGCTAGCAAAACTTGTCCTATCATTTTTGGTAGACCTTTCTTGAACACTTGTGGATCTATTATTGATTGTAATAAGGAAAAGGTTTTAACTAAGTTTGATGGAGATTCTTATGAGTTTAACTTTTCCAAATTTGCTAAAGCTCCTTGTGAAAATAGCTTGCCTAATAAAAATTTCAGGATGGAACAACTTGCTTCTATTGATCCAGTCTATGACCTTGGACCTCTTTTTGGTGACTATAAGTATGCTTATTCTAATGATAAAGTTGTTTCCAGTGAAAATTATATTGTCAACTTTATTCAAAGTGCTACCAAAAGTTATTTTGAGAGAGGGAAACATGGTTTTATGCATCTCAATGATGTTAAGTTTCCCCGTTTTATGTTGAAAGCTTTAAAGTTGCATCTATTTTGTCTTCCTATGCTTGGAGCTTTTTGTTTCAACAATTTGTTTTCTCATGATACCCCCATGCATAGTAAGTGGGTTAGGCTCAAGTGTGTTGGTTATTTGCTTCTTGATGCTCTCTTTCACTTCAAATATATATATCCTATGTGAGCATCTTCGGAAGTTTCAAGCCTAACTTAAAGACATTAAAGAAAAGTACTTGTTGGGAGATAACCCAAGAGTTTTGTCGAGTCTTGGAAGTTATTAGCTCTGTAATAACCGCTCCTTATCCTTTTTGTTTTGGTTTTTGTGTCAAGTTCAACTACTTTTGTGAAGTAGAGGAGTTGTGAAAAGTGGCTGTCCTGGGATAGATTTTTGTGCTGCATTGTAAAAATTCGTGAGGAAGCTCAGTACTTCGGATGGAGCTGAATTTTTCTGACCTTGTTCTCCAAGTTGTTACCCAACTTTCATCTATTTTGTACTTTTTGATTTGAGCAACAGAAGGTCTTCGGAAAAATCAATCTTTACATGCTGGTCTGTTTTGACAGATTTCTGCCATCATTTGCATTTGCCTCTTACAGAAGCTTCTGTTTTGATGGGTTTTCAGTTGAAGTTCTTACCAAAGGTTTATTTTTTTTGCTTACACTAATGTTGTCATTGAGTTTGTGCAAAGGTTTTGTATGAAGGAAATTCTCAGGAGAAAGAGGAAAGGAATCTGCAGAGTTCGTCTTTGAATAGGTAAAAGTGATGAAAACAAAAGGTTCGTGAAAACCTAATCTTTTTATATTTTTTGATGTTTTTAATACATTAGGGAAGTTACGATACGAAACTGAAGAGGAAACGGAGCCCGGGGTGGACAAACCCACCCCAGGCGTGGGCCCAGCCTGGTCGCGCCTGAGGGGGGTGTTCCACCCTCGAACTCCATCTCCGCCTTGTTTCCATGTCAAAACCTTCCTTATGCATTGAAACTTCATAATATATAACACCCCAGATCCCCCGAGATTCATGCATCGTGTTCTCATCGTGTTTCCGTTCCAATCTGTTTCTGTCAGGAAATTTTCTCAAGTTTAGAGCACCATGGCCTCCGCCAACGACAAAGGCAAGAAGCCCGTGGAGATAGAGTTAGAAGAACAAACCGCCACAGGAACAAGGGGAAGGAAACCTACTTTTGTAGGAGCAATTAACACTGTGGATGCTTTTTCTCGTCACATTCAGGGAATCATAGCCTTCGGTCCAGAAGTCATATACTGCCCTGAGGCAGCGGAAGCCCTTCGAACCACCAACGAGTTTTGTGATAAGTACCGTGCTTTGAGGATGAAGGTGGATATGATTCAAGAGGAGAATAACAGGATTCGTAAGATGTTGGAAGGTTTCCTGACCCATGTCAAGAGAACACCACCACCACCAAAGGACTAATTCGTCACCAGGTTTGGCATCCCCTTGGCTTGTTCCAAGCTTGGGGGAGTGCCGCAGTATCACCACTATTCTCTTTTATCTTTTACCTTTTTAGTGGATTCATATCTATGGTAGAGAGGTTATCTTATAGTTTGGTTTGCATGTGGAAGTATCTCTCCTTTAGTTGATTATCTATGTATCCCTTGGTGTGAGTGCCTTTATTGGAATATTAATGAGAAGTCTCATCTTTTACTTTTGCACTTCTTATTTTAGTTTGCAATCTCTATTATATGATGGATCTTGTTGATCAGTATTGGCACCACTTTGGGATCATCAAGTGGATCTAAATTGGTTTTGGCAAACCGAGTTCTGGTCAGTGGAATTAGTTTGAAAGAAAAAGAAAGAAAGAAAAAGCTTTCAGGTATTTTGTATCATTTGTTTTCTTTCTTGTTGGCTCATAAGCTTAGTATTCTTTATTTAAGATCTTTTGTGACTTCAAGGAAGATTGCATGTTTGGCTTTATTACTTGTATTTTTGCTTGTTTCTTTCAACTCTCTTGCTTGCTACCTAGCCTTGCTAGCCAAAAACCTGTTTTGAGAAGACATACTTCTCATGTTTCCAAAATCCTTTGAACCCAAAAACTTTTGCCACTTGTGTCCACCATATCTACCTAGTAGCTTTTTCTATTCCAAGTAAATTCTCAAGCTTCGTCTACCTTTCGAATTAAAAAAAAGTATTTTGTTATGTGAAAACTAGTTAGTAAAGCTCTCACGAACTTGATGGCACATTTTATTTCCTTGCCCCTAATAGACTTGAACCATTGTGAACATCGAAGTTGTATATGCTTGCATCTATACGTTGGAATTAGCAGAACCGTGCTATCACGGGGAACGTTTTCAACATTGCGCTTGTACTATGTACATAGTTGATATCATGCTCTTTTGTCTATGCATGTCAACAGTGTGAAATAAAGAGGGAACTTGTAAGTCCATGGAGTTTGTATCATGTGTTAGAGAAACGCCTGGGCCGCTAGCCTAAGCCATGCTTAATCATGGTGGAAACTTGCAGCCTCACCATAGTGTCATCTATGAAGCATCCTCAATAAAAAGCTATTCACATAGTAAATAAAAAGATCGCTGAGATGCCCATTGTCTGCTTGCCTTGTCATTTTGGTTATGGGAAAGCTCCTGTACCATGTGCAAGGGGTACTCCGTTGGAAGTTCTCAATGATATGCAAATACTTACAATGACAAGAACTTACCTGGGCCCAATGTTGAGTATGCATGAGGAGTGGCCCTCATATTCAAGGGACATCAGATTGCCAACTTATATTTTGTCAAGCATATACTCCATCTTTGTTCACTTTAACCTTAATCATCTCAAGATGCTTATGATAGGGGCAATGAGGGCTCAAAGCTAGTAAGTACCATAATCTTTTGGAAGCTCTTTATGACTTGTAATCCCTGCTACCCTCTATGAAGGGACCTTTTGTAACATCCCAGCATTAGAGCCTAGAAATAAGCTGAACCCAGATGTGTGCATTGCATTCATGCATAGAAAATCTGAATAATTTTCGCGCTTTTGAACAAAACTTGTCAAAGTGATTGAAGCTTCTCTTAACTTGATGGAATTGAAGAAGATCATCAAGTTAACTGCGATAAGTTTCAATATGACCTTTGCTAAAACCCTATTCTTGGGAAAGGGAGATTTGACCTAAGGGTAGATCAGATGTAATAAAAGTTAAACCATAATTCATTATGATTTATATTTGATCCTTAGGTGATCATATCATAGTATTCATTATAATCACTCATGAGTACCAAGTTAAGGATATAACACAAAATATGAATTTAACAACTATATCTTAATCTCATCTGCATATACCATGAGTATCATGGTAATACCTAACCCTACTTCTTAAGTAAGATTGAGTAGGAAAGAAACTAAGTTTATATCATTCACCATATATCTTTCTTTCCATATCAATCCTTATTATCTCTATTGAGTTATATTCCAATATCTGTTGTTCATCAATGTGGAGAAATCAATTATTGATTCACCAATTCTCAATCTACCAACTCTTGACCAGAACATAGCTCACAGTTAAGTGTGAAAGGGCATGTATGCCCCCATGTGTGGTTTTGGTAATTAATGACAATCTCTATGGACTAATGTGTAAATTGAGTTTCACTTGTAGGTTTGTCCATTGGCATCGCTTGGGCCATGTGTTGGTCTCAAGGTTGGAAGATGAAGAAATGTCCAAGGGCTTTGTGCCCATTGGAATCATGAAGAAAGAAGGAGCTTGAAGGTCGATCAAGGAATGTGCAAAGAGTTGCATCAAAATGGATCAACCTCAAGTAAGGATGAAGAAGGACGATCTCAAGATGCGCCATCTCTAGAAGATCTCATGCTTGAAGCTTGCCATCCTCGTGCTCATGGAATGATGAAGACAATTTCAAAAAATAGGTTTCCCCATGGAATATGGGGGAGCATTCATCAAGCAAGAGCAAACAAGAAAGGTGTTCCCACTATAGAAGAACAAGACGGTCTACATCAAGTTCAAGTGGGACGCTCAAGGCAAAGGTATGTTGATAGGGCTTCTCGTTTGCCGGTCTCATGTTGTTAGTTGGGAGACCGGGTTTAGGATAGATAGCCGTACTATCAAGAGGGGCTCTCAAGCGGGTGTCTCGTTTGCATCGTTCGGAGAGAGCTCAAACCTTTGCATTCATAGCATCATCTTTCTTGGTTGTTATTTGGTTCTTGTCCATGAGAGGATCTAGAGCTTGTGGTCATCATCATAACAAGCTCTAGTTCATCATCTAAGGATTTCACTTGCATATCTTATTGCAGTTTTTGATCTTGCGAGTTTTCCGGCTCCACACCTTGGGGGATACTTCACATATATATTTATGATATTTTCTCCCAAGGTGATACCCAATATTTCGATTCTATTCGTCGTTATCTTTCCAACAAAATTGGTTTCATCCCGTTTGGAGTTTGGATGCAAAAGTTATTGCGTTTCTGGTTTTCTGGTTTCTGGAATTTCTCTGACCGGAAGTTCCGGCTTCCCACCGGAAGTTCCGCTAGGGCATTTTTGCCGCCGAAAGTTCCGGTGGAAGTTCCGGGTCTTGTTCCGCTCACGTTCAGAAACCTTCTGTATTGAATATGTCTATTTGCCGGAACTTGGCCGGAACTTGATCGGAACTTGTCCTGGCAAAAGTTCTTGAGCGGAACTTCCGCCCCAGGGCCGGAAGTTCCGGCCATGATTCGTGTTTTCAGTTTCTCGCTCCGCAGTTTTCGACCATTGGCTGGGTGCCACCGGAACTTCCGGCCTCCCACCGGAAGTTCCGGCCAGGTGTCGCGAATGCCCATAACGGGCAGATCTTGGAGCCCTTTAAAAGGGGCTCCTCTTCCCCTTCGTGGGCACGAGCTTTTTTCTTGGTTCTTGGCTTTCTCTCTCTCCTCCATTGTCAACCTTGAAGAAGCTTTCCCTCTCCCTTCCCCCTCCTATGATTCTTGCATCTTTTTGAGGGATTTGAGAGAGGAGATCTAGATCTACAATCCCCCCAAGTCAAATCCCTTCTTTGTGAAGGAATTATTGGGATCTAGATCTTGGAGAGTTTTGTGTTCTCCTCTTGTGTTCTTCCTCCCTTATTCCCCCAATAGCTTTTGTAGCTTTGTTGGAATTTGGGAGAGAAGGACTTGCCCTTGCATTTCGTGCATAGGTTTGAGTTCTACTCTTGTGTTCTTCCTCCCTTATCCCCCCAATAGCTTTTGTAGCTTTGTTGGAATTTGGGGGAGAAGGACTTGCCCTTGCATTTGGTGCATAGGTTTGAGTTCTCCTCGGAGATTCGGCGAGTTCAAGCTTGTGAGCTTGTTTCTCTTGGGTTCCTTGGAACCCTAGACGGTTGTGTGGTTGGATTGTTGACCTTTTGTGGTCTTGTTGACCTTTTGTGGTCTTGTAGCCTTTTGTGGCATTGTTGGCCTTTTGTGGCATTGTTGGCCTTTTGTGGCTTTGTTGTTGGGAGCCTCCAATTGAGTTGTGGAGTTAGCCCCAATCTTGTACGGGTTTGGTGACCGCCCTCAAGCGTCCCATAGTGGAGAAAGTGCCCGCCTTTTGTGGTGCGCACTTGGGAGAATAGGGTGAGCCTTTTGTGGCGTCGGTGAGTTGCGTGCTTCCGCATCCGGGGTGAGGCCTTCTGTGGCGTTGGGTGAGCATCGAGCCACCACACCTCGAGGTGAGCCATTTGTGGCGTTCGGAGAGCATTGCGCCATCGCACCTCTCCAACGGAGACGTAGCTTCTTTGGAAGTGAACTTCGGGAAACAAATCTTCGTCTCCGCGTCCATCGGTTATCTCTCAACCGAACCCTTTACTTATGCACTTTACATTGTGATAGCCTTCGTGCTTGAAGTATTTATACCTTGCTATCACCTTGTTGCTTGTATTGCTTAGCATAGGTTGTTGGTGCACCTAGGTGAACTTAGTGGCTAGGTTTTGTGCTCAATAAATTAAACGTTAGTTTTATTCCCCATTTACTTGAGCCTAAACCGTAATATTTTTAAAAGCCTATTCACCCCCCCTCTAGGCGACTTCCTTTGTACTTTCAATTGGTATCAGAGCGAGGTCTCTCGCTTTTAGGCTTCACCGCCTCGAGAGTAAAGATGTCTCCTAGGGGTTTAGTGCACTCTCACACATTTACTTTTGATGGCACACATTATGATGTTTGGCGTACTCGCATTCTTAGTCATTTCCGGGCCATTGACCCTATCATTGAGAGTATTCTAGATATGGGCTTGTCTTCTCCTAAGGATCCCCAAAATCTATCTTTGGAGGAGAAGACAAACTCTTATCTCGAAGCTCAAGCATCTAATGTGCTTGTTAATGTTGTGAGCTTTGTAGTTCTTTCCTCAATCATGCCTTTTCGGAATGCTCATGATATATGGACCAAGCTTCAAGCAAAATATGATGTGTCCAAGCTTAATGAGGATGATTGTGTTCCATCCACCTCCGACCGCGATGAGTTCTCATCTTCTTCCACTTCACCAACATGTGAGTTGTCACAAGGTAATGATATGGTGAGTGGTGATAGAACTTGCAATGTAGATAGTGAGATTTCCATTCATGATTCTTTGTCTCTATCTCATTGCAATGTTGTATCTTTGGGCATGAACACTCGTAGGACCATATGTGATTTACATCCTAGTGTTGATTTCCCTTGCATATCATGTAGAAATGCCTTGAATATGTCTCATGATGATATGTTTGCTTTGCCTTGTTGCCATGATGAATGTGCTTCTATTTCCTCTATTCTTGTGTTGCTAACCATGTAGAGGAAAATGAAGATTGTGTGGGCCAAGGCAAGGTTGTCATTAGAGCTTCATGTGTTCCCTCATCATCATCCTCTTCAAATGTTCACTTGTGCCTCATGGCTAAGGGTTCAAAGGTAACCTCTCCTTTGGACTCCAATATATCTCATGATGATGTGAATGTTGATCATATAGAAGTAGATGATGATATTGCTTCCTTAAAAGAGAAGGGGGGCTAGTACTTCGTGCTCTTCATCCTAATAAAAATGCTTGCTCTACTTTCATTGAAATCTTGACCTATGCTATAGAAAGTAGGCAACTTACTGATGAGCATGAGGATACTATTGACAAAATGGGTAGTCTTGAGCGTGAGTATGCTAATGACATTGCAAACCTAAATGAAGCTCTTGAAGTGGAACAAACCACTAAGGAATCTCTTGAGGAGACCTTTGCTCTAGAGCTATCTAGATTGAAGAAATCTCATGATAGAGATCTTGAGGTGGCACGTTCCCTTCAAATTAAAAATGATGAACTTGAAGTTGCTTATGCTAAACTCCTTGAGGATTTTGAGCACCTCAAAAATGGCTCTAGGGTCATCAAGGGTGAGCTCATCAAACTCACCGAGTTACATGAGCAACTTAAAGCTTCATATTCTAAAGAGCTTTCCAAGTTCACATCAACTTGCTCTTCTTGAGCAACCAAAGAGGCTAAGGGAACTGTAAGGGTCCCAACCTTTAAATAAGGTAGAGTCCCCTGTGTTTATAATGCTAGTCCCTGGATCAATAGCTAGCATCCACAGTTAAGATGTAATATCAAGAAACAAAGGTCATAATACAACTTTATAACCAGGAATAACATAATTTTATTACATCTTACATAACTCATTTGGATATTACATTACATTGCAGCAGAATATCTATAAGCATGGGGTCCTTCATCTTCAAAGTGCCACAGGCAGACATGTTGGTTGTAGACTTTGTAATCCTAATCAACACACTTTACTAAATCAATCAAACCTGCAACATATAAAGTTACAGCCGCAAGGGTCAATACATTTGAATTGTATTGGCAAGTGATACTATGGTAGTATAGTGGAGTCTATCATCTATATGCATTTGGCTAAGTGGAGTTGAGGCTTGCATTGCTCAAAATAGATTTTTCCTTAACATTTGAAAACACTAAGTTTTTGCTTGACAAAATCATCTTTCTCAATCAAAGATTGAAGATCCTTTAACCCTTGTTCAACCACAAGTTTTTGACTTAGAAATTTGAATGATGAGATTCTTGATTGCTTCCATGTCTTGATGCTCAAATTGTCCTTTACCAGGGACATGGCTAAGTACTTAGATTTTACACTCTGCAGAGGTGGTGCACTTTCCCCACAAGACTTGGTTTCACCAAGAAAAGATCTTTCAGAAGCCTTCCCTTAGACCAAAATGGACGCGTTCCAACCTATCAAACTCTACCACCAATTTTCCATATGGCTAAGTTCTTGCAACCTATATGATCCAGGCAGAGCCCATAATGCCAAGTGGCTGCACTTGAAGCTTCTCAACATTTGACATCTCAAATCTCTTTGTTCCTGGGTGGCCATCCACAAGTGAGATACACAAGGTAAACCATAAACATGGGCCTTGTGAACCACTCAACCAAAAACCACCAATCAAGTCCCATTCCACCCAGGTGATTCATTGACTTAGTTGTTTTATTAAGAAAAACATAAGTCCTCAGACTTAGAAATTTTCCATAGTATGAATGTATATTCCACCCTTGTTTTCTTTTATCTAAGCTAAGCATGATAGTAATAGGAATCTTAACTTAGGAAGATTTCTACTAAGGTTTCATCTACTAGGTTTTCCTATAGCAAGGTTTATACTTAGCAAAATTCCATGCAAGTTTTACTTAGAAAATCACTAATGCATATTGAAAGTAATTGGGACAAAAGTATGAAGCATCACTTGCCTTTTTGGTAGAGGGTATAAGTTCACTCCTTGTCCTTGCTACAATCACACTCTTCAAGTCACTACAAATCAATCAAGCAAGGCACAATCTCAATCTACCAATCAAGCAAAACATCACATAAAATCATAGAACCAAGATAATGCATGCAAGCATGCCAAAGATTTTTTTATTTGGAAAAGTGGTTGCTAATGGGACATAAACATTTGAAAACATCTATTGGTCATTTTATAAAGTGGCAAAGTCATTTGCAAAAAGGTTTTACTTTATAAACCATTTTCAAAAAAAAAGTATCATTTTATGTGGTGTAATAATATTTTTACTAAGGCTTTAATCTCTAAGGTTCACCAAATATGTTTTCAAACCATAAAACTTGGTGTTTGGGGTCAGAGAGTTTAAAACAAAACATTTCCCAAATGTTTTCTTCAAAAACCATTTTTGATAAATAAACTATATTTTTATTTGACTAGAAATGGTTTTAAATCAAAGAATCATTCTTTTGCATCACCAAATATATTTTTGAAACCACAAAGTGTTTCCTATGGTCAGTAGGTTCAAATCACACCTTTTGCCAAAGATTTAAACCCCAAAATCATTTTTGAATAATTTTTATAATCTAAACAAGCATACAAATGTTTCTGCAAAAACAAACATTTTACCAGAAGCTTTTTACTAAACAAATTGCATGGTTGGCTAGGGCTTGTTCCGCTGATTCCATTGATATAAAGTTTGCAAATTTTGGACGTGTGGATCAAAAGTTGTGCAATTTACAAAATCACAAATCTAATAGATCAATTTTGTTCTAATTCAACTTAACAGAGACACGTGGCGTGTTTCTATTGGTCCATACCGGTTCAGTGTGGATAGCTGGTGTGGTTCGCACGATTTACATAAAATGAACGGTGCAGATTCATCAAGGCTCGAGCTAGGCTGGAGGCTTGGCTCACGGCGCGTGGCTCGGCTAGGCTCGGCTAGATCTAATCGTGTCCGTCGAAGTAAGATCGAAGGGTAAGGAACAAAGGGTGCTGGCTCACCTGGTGGCTCAGGTCACCGGCGATGGTGAGGACGGCGCCGACGCTCGGGATGTGTAAGAAGGCGACGTTCTGGTGGTTCCCGAAGACGGTGGAGACGGAGACGATGCACAAAAGTTCTGGGCAAAGCCAATGGCGTTGGAGCGGTGGAGGTTTGCTTCCTGGAGCGGTTCCTAGGGGTGGCCGGAGTTGTGCTTGCGGCGACGCTTGCAGATGTTGTCAATGTCGAATGCCTGGGGATAAAGAAACCAAACCAAGGAGTCAGGAAGGTGCGCGTCAGAATACTAGGGACATTCAACAGAAAAATGGAGGTGCGGGTGTGTCCTTTTCACCGGAATTTGGCACTGGAATTCGTCGGAGCCGGCGAGACGTTGAGCTCGAATTCGAGGTGCTCAGTGGCTCATTAGCGGTGGTTGTTGAGGGGAAATGAGGAGGAGTCAGAGGGGATTAAGAGGGACTTGATGGTTTTGGTGATTAAGATCGCATTAGAGCGAATTTTAAGCCGAGAATCAATCACTGGCAACGAACGCGCGAGTTTGATGACGACGTGGTGGCCAGGTGGGTCCTTTTGTCAGCGAGGTGTGTGTTTGCGTGCGGGGTCCACCGGTCAGTGGCTGAGAGAGTATGTGATGCAGTGAGAAAAAGACGGGCAGGGGAAAGAGAGGAGCCGGGTGAGCTGGGGTTTTGGGCCTGCTGGGCTGGGGTCTGGGGTAGGTTTAGCTGGGCTGTTTCTTTTCTTATTTTTTTCTTTCTGAAACTTTTTCTCTTTTGTGATTTCATTTTTCTGTTTTGAATTTCAAACAACAAATCAAACACTCAAATGATTTCAAAACTTTGCCAAACTTTGCATTGATTTTAGTTCTGTTTAACAACAGAAAACAAAGTCAAAAATAATAATAATATTTTTATTATTTTTAGGATCCATTTATTAATTAAATAAAATAGTCCTTAGTTATTAAATCAAATAGAATTTGATTTATTTAAAACTCCATTTGATATCTAAATATTATCAAAACCAAATCAGTAGGTTTTATTTGAGAATATAGAATACTTTGGAAAACTTGTTTAAAATAAAATAACATTTTTATTTTAGGGTCCAATAATAATTAAATGAATAGACCTTATTCATTTAATTCAAATAGAATTTGTTTTATTAAAATCTTTATTTTGAAATCTAAAAATAATACCAAAACACTTCAGTACATTTTATTTGAGAATATAAAATACTTGGAAAACTTATTTAAAATAATTTAATAAGTTTTAGTGTTTATTTAAAATGGGAAAAAGCCTTTACTTTAATAAAATTGGATATTAATTCCTTATTATTTTATTTAAACAAACCTTTATTATTTTAATCAAATAGAAATATTTTATTTCAAAAGCTTGACCAAGGTTTATTTTGGCTCCATAAAATAATCCTTATTTATAAATCTACCTTTTCTTTTGAAAACCAGATCTTTTATTAAAAGATCCAAAATAGTATTTCCAAATATTTTAACTTTATTGTTTATTTAACTTTTTAAATACCTTTAGGATTTTATTTGATCCAAATAGGTTTTGAAAGTTTCCAATTGGATTCAAAAAGTTTCTTCTCACCCTGAAAATCAACAAAGTTTTATTTTATTCATTTATTTTTCACATTACAAGATTTGGAAAATCTTGGGATGTGACAGGCTACCACCCTTAAAATAAATCTCGTCCCGAGATTTGGGAAGGCTAGGGGTTACAAATTGGCTCAAAGCATCTAGGGTACTACCACCCTTAAAATTTTCCAACTAAATTACATCTTGGCTTGCTTGGGATCTTGGTGTAACTTTCCTGGACAGAAGTTTGCATAGTGGCCTAGCTCCTTGCATTTGAAACATGTGACAAGGCTGAGATCCCTCATAGGCTTGTTTATCTTGTGTTTCATCTTTTCTGGACAGTTGCTTGCATAATGGCCTAGCTCTTTGCAGTTGTTGCACCACACTTGGCTAATATCTTTCTTTTCCTTCGGTATCCTTTCCTTTTGTTTGTTTCCTTGGTTCTTCTTCTTTTCTGGGCATTCATTGGCATAGTGTCCCATCTCTTTGCAAGTGTAACATTGTTCTTGAGTAATATCCTTCTTGCTAGGGTTGGGGCATTTCTTCTTTTTCTTGGGTCTCTCCAAAGCTAGGAGTTCTTATAGTTCATGTTCTTCATATGTTTTCTCATAGGTAGGAAATCTTTATCTCTTCTTGGGGCATTGGTCTTCATGCTCCTTGGATGTAGGATCCTTGTCTCCACAAATATTGCTAGCTTGGGTTCCTTCTAGAATGTCATCTTTGTCATCCTTGTTGTCATTAGCTCTTTGGGAAAAGTTTTCTCCCATGTTGACCATTTGAGTAACCTATCCTTGCAACAATTGGGATTGGAGTTTCAAAATCCTTTGTATGGCTGGGTCTAGTCCATTGTTGTTGGCTAAAAGCTGAGTTGTCTCTTGGCTCAACTGGTTTTGGGTTGCTATAAGTTCTCTCATGTTGTCCTCTTGGTTGTTGTTGTTGTCATCATCCTTGATGTTGGAGTCTCTTGGAGAAGTCATCTGTTTGGGTTGAGTTGACATTAGAATAGGCAAAATATTTCTAAGGGAATAATTCTAATCACACACATCACAATTCACACAAGCAATGTGCAAGCAATCACAAACAAACATTCCACTCAAACAACAAAGTTTTCAAGCATATACGTAGGCAACCAAAAAAATATTTTTGTTACACCACATAAGTTGGTGTGTTTGACTTAACTAAAATATGGTGGTCCATCTATATGGTTCACTTGTGATCTTTCCATCTTTCTTTTTGGTTGTTTCATCTTGCATGAGATCATGGTTTCCTTGGGAAAAGTTCTTGGTCACAAAAACTTCAAAGGTGATGATGGCTCCTTCTAAGTTATATTTCCTTAGTCTCCAAATCTTGAACAGGATTTCTTGTCTCACTTGTCCTTAGTGATAATCATGGTTGAAGTCCTTGGTGAACATGCTGAAGATGTTGAAGTCATTAGAGTTGAAGATGTTGAAGTCATTAGAGTTGATGAAGTCATTTGCACATAGTGAAGTCTTTGGTCATGGGGTAGGTTTTTCCATCAAGTTTGAAATAGAAGAGATGTAGAGTTAAAACCAAAAATGGTTGAGGAAAGAGTTTACAAGATTGTTTGTAAATAAGTTTTGGAACAATTACAACTCCTATTTTTCTAAGGGTTTTTGTCCAATCCTAGGGTTTACAAATCCTACAGGCAACACAATGCTCTGATACCATCTGTAAGGGTCCCAACCTTTAAATAAGGTAGAGTCCCCTGTGTTTACAATGCTAGTCCCTGGATCAATAGCTAGCATCCACAGTTAAGATGTAATATCAAGAAACAAAGGTCATAATACAACTTTATAACCAGGAATAACATAATTTTATTACATCTTACATAGCTCATTTGGCTATTACATTACATTGCAGCAGAATATCTATAAGCATGGGGTCCTTCATCTTCAAAGTGCCACAGGCAGACATGTTGGTTGTAGACTTTGTAATCCTAATCAACACACTTTACTAAATCAATCAAACCTGCAACATAACAAGTTACAGCCGCAAGGGTCAATACATTTGAATTGTATTGGCAAGTGATACTATGGTAGTATAGTGGAGTCTATCATCTATATGCATTTGTCTAAGTGGAGTTGAGGCTTGCATTGCTCAAAATATATTTTTCCTTAACATTTGAAAACACTAAGTTTTTGCTTGACAAAATCATCTTTCTCAATCAAAGATTGAAGATCCTTTAACCCTTGTTCAACCACAAGTTTTTAACTTAGAAATTTGAATGATGAGATTCTTGATTGCTTCCATGTCTTGATGCTCAAATTGTCCTTTACCAGGGACATGGCTAAGTACTTAGATTTTACACTCTGCAGAGGTGGTGCACTTTCCCCACAAGACTTGGTTTCACCAAGACAAGATCTTTCAGAAGCCTTCCCTTAGACCAAAATGGACGCGTTCCAACCTATCAAACTCTACCACCAATTTTCCATATGGCTAAGTTCTTGCAACCTATATGATCCAGGCAGAGCCCATAATGCCAAGTGGCTGCACTTGAAGCTTCTCAACATTTGACATCTCAAATCTCTTTGTTCCTGGGTGGCCATCCACAAGTGAGATACACAAGGTAAACCATAAACATGGGCCTTGTGAACCACTCAACCAAAAACCACCAATCAAGTCCCATTCCACCCAGGTGATTCATTGACTTAGTTGTTTTATTAAGAAAAACATAAGTCCTCAGACTTAGAAATTTTCCATAGTATGAATGTATATTCCACCCTTGTTTTCTTTTAGCTAAGCTAAGCATGATAGTAATAGGAATCTTAACTTAGGAAGATTTCTACTAGGTTTCATCTACTAGGTTTTCCTATAGCAAGGTTTATACTTAGCAAAATTCCATGCAAGTTTTACTTAGAAAATCACTAATGCATATTGAAAGTAATTGGGACAAAAGTATGAAGCATCACTTGCCTTTTTGGTAGAGGGTATAAGTTCACTCCTTGTCCTTGCTACAATCACACTCTTCAAGTCACTACAAATCAATCAAGCAAGGCACAATCTCAATCTACCAATCAAGCAAAACATCACATAAAATCATAGAACCAAGATAATGCATGCAAGCATGCCAAAGATTGTTTTATTTGGAAAAGTGGTTCCTAATGGGACATAAACATTTGAAAACACCTATTGGTAATTTTATAAAGTGGCAAAGTCATTTGCAAAAAGGTTTTACTTTATAAACCATTTTCAAAACAAAGTATCATTTTATGTGGTGTAATAATATTTTTACTAAGGCTTTAATCTCTAAGGTTCACCAAATATGTTTTCAAACCATAAAACTTGGTGTTTGGGGTCAGAGAGTTTAAAACAAAACATTTCCCAAAGGTTTTCTTCAAAAACCATTTTTGATAAATAAACTATATTTTTATTTGACTAGAAATGGTTTTAAATCAAAGAATCATTCTTTTGAAGGGAATATGCCCTGAGAGGCAATAATAAAGTGTTTATTATGTGTATTCCAAGTATATGATAGATGTTTATTTTGCATGCTATAATTGTATTAATACGGAAACGTTAATACATGTGTGTTTAATAAACAAACAGAAAGTTCCTAGTTATGCCTCTCTCATAAACTAGCTCGTTGATTAACAAGATGATCAAGGTTTCCTGATCATGGACATTGGATGTTGTTAATAACGGGATCACAACATTAGTGTAATGGTGTGATGAACATTCATCCGAAGTATAGCATTACGATCAAAGTCATTGAGTTTATATTGCTATAACAACTTACGAAGTGATCCTAATCCTTAGACCATGAGATCATGTCAATCACTAACACCGTAAGAGTTTCTTGATAACATCAAACGTCACACCGTAACAGGGTGATTATAAAGATGGATTCAGAACTAATAAAGTGTTATGTTGAGGCTCATGGATCGAGAGTGGAATTTGTTCATCCCGATGACGGATAGATATACTCTGGGCCCTCTCGGTGATATCACATTGATTAGCTTGCAAGCAAGTGATTTGATCACTAGAATGTTATATCACGGGAACGAGAAAAGAGTGCATGTCGGTAACGAGATCAAACTAGGTATGGAGATACCGATGATCGTATCTCGGACATGTAATATATCGTGAAACAAAGGGATTAAGATACTAGCGTAAAAGGTTCCGACGATCACAAGAAAGTCATCGTTGAATGTGCGGGAGTCAGTATGGGTCTCCAGATCCCGCTTCTGATTATTGATCTGAGAGGGGTCTCGATCATGTCCACATTATTCGTGAACCGTAGGGTGACACACTTAAGAGACACCGACATCCAATTGGAGCAAAAGTTTCATGCCGAAAAGAAAAGGAAAGCGCAGGAATTTATTTCACTAGACACCGAAACTATTTCGGTTGAAATTGCTGAAACTGGTTCTGCATGTGAAATGGAATACTAGCAAGGGGTTTTATGTGAATGTTTGTTAATTAAAGTAATTAACAAAATTCTGAATAAATAAATAAAAGAGTTTTATTTAAATGAGAGCTTGCATTAAATTTGGTGGAAATTTAATGCATGTGAGTGGATTTTTGAGTGGAGGCTTTTTAATGGGAGTGGAGGCTTTTCATTTTGAGTGGGAGCTCCACCCACATGAATGTGGAAGAGGTGGGGGCAGCCCCATGGCTGGGCGCCATGCCCCTTGGGTGCCCCCCTCTCCCCTATAAAAGGCCCCCCTCTCCTCCTCTCACACCACACCTCCTCGTGAAGGATCTCTCTCCCCCTCTAGAATTTATCCCCCATGGTCTCGAACAAGCGAGATACATGTTCTCGGTGGCTATTCGGCAAGAAAGAGTTGTGCTTCCGCTGCATCGCTGGAGCGAGGAGGCGGAGGTTGCTCGGTGCCTCGAACGTGTGTGCGAGCACGGATGCGCTGCTGATTTGCGGTGCTAGGACTTCCTCTCGATCTTGAGATCGGCAAGAGATCGTCTACATCAACCACGAGTTGAACTCGTTAAGCTTTGTCGGTCTTCAAGGGTATGTTCTCTACGGATATACATCCGCCCGTTGTTTGTATCTAGTAGATGGATCTTGGTATATAGTTCACATCGTAGGAAAATTTTTGTTTTCTATGCTGCGAACCCTACAGTGGTATCAGAGCCGGATCTATGCGTAGATACTATACACGGGTAGTACACATATGAGTATGTGGGCGATGATGATCATGTTGTTGCTCCTTTGTTGTAATTTTGGATATTGGTGGCATAGTGGGATGAAGCGGCCCGGACAAACTTTACATGTCCTCGCACATGAGACCTGTTCCACGCTTGACATGCAACTAGTTTGCATAAGTGGCTAGCGGGTGTCTGTCTCTCCTACTATAGTCAATATCTATTTTGCAAGCGAGTTGTCAACAATTTGATTATCCTCGTTGTGGTTCATGTTCGTAGGTAAGAACGGTTCTATCTCGAAAGCCCTAAGCCACGTAAAACTTGCAATGGATAAATTAGAGGCGTCTAGTTTAGATTGTTGCTGGGCTAGTGTTATGATATGGTAGTGTTGTAAGTAGAAGTATGAGATGATACTCTTACAACACACATAGCGTGTAAAATCCATAGACCTTGGATTTACACATATAGGTATGATAGTGATCATACCACGATGCACATGATAGAGATCATCTGCGGGAACCATATAATTTCACTAGTAAACATATGATGTTTGATAGCATCTTATATTGCTTGTTTAGCGCTTTGTTAGCATAATAAGATGATCCCTCATTTAAATATCAAGATAAGAATGTGTTCTTCCTTTAGTATGCACCGATTATGTTTTCGTCGCTCCAAGACATCACGTGATGATCGGGTGTTCTTGGATCCACGACCATATTTCGGGTGTAAAACAGTTACACATGCGAATACTAAGGTTCTAACTTGGAGAGCCTAGCATGTACAGACATGGCCTCGGAACACGGACCGAAAGGTTAAGCATGAGTCATATAGTTGATATGATGCCCATTTGATGCTCGCCTTTGAAGCTATACCGACTCACGTGATGATCGGACTTGGTGTAGTGGATTTGGTTCATGTAATCACCAAAAAGGCACGAGGGATGTCATTTTTGAGTGGGAGTTCATTCGTAATAAAGATTAGTTGAACTCAATCTATCATACACTTAGTCTAAACTTTACAAATTCTGTTGTAGATGGCACCACCTGCTTTTAATTTCAATGTGTTCATGGAGAAAGAGAAACTAGCAACGAACGGTAGCAACTTTACCGAATGGGCCATGAATTTGAGGATTCTCCTCTCTGCTGCACAAAAGCAATATGTTCTAGAAGCGCCGTTAGGCCCCCCACCTTTTGATGATGCCCCTGACGAGGAGAAGAATGTCTATCAGACTCGTCAGGAGGACCACAACTTAGTTCATTGCGGCATATTGTATGGGCTAGAGCCAGAACTTCGAAAGCGTTTCGAAAACGGCAATGCATTTGATACAATGGGTGAGTTGAAAATGATTTTCGACACACATGCTGCTGTAGAGAGCTACAACGCTTCAGAAAAGTTCTTTAGCTGCATGATGGAAGAGCACAGCTCCGTTAGTGAGCATGTACTCAAGATGTCGGGTTACGCCGATAATCTTGTGTCCTTGGGAATATCGATTCCCATTGACTTAGGCATCCATCGTGTTCTACAGTCTCTGCCACCTAGCTATAAGAGCTTTGTGATGAACTATAATATGCAAGGCATGAAGAAGTCTCTCCCCGAGCTTCTGTCAATGCTTAAAACTGCAGAAGTGGAGATCAAAAAGGAACATCAAGTGTTGATGATCAATAGGAACACTGGTTTCAAGAAAGACAAGAAGGGAAAACGGAAGGGAAGTAAGGGCGGCAAGCCGGTTGCCGCGCCTGAAAAGAAACCCCGAGTTGGACCTAAGTCTGATTCCGAGTGCTACTATTGTAAGGGGACTGGCCATTGGAAGCGCAACTGCCCCAAGTATCTGGCAGACAAGAAGGCCGGCAAGGCAAACAAAGGTATATATGATATACATGTTATTGATGTGTACTTGACTAGTGCTCGCAGTAGCACCTGGGTATTTGATACCGGTTCAGTTGCTAATATTTGTAACTCGAATCAGGGGCTGCGGAACAAGCGACCGCTAGCAAGGGGTGAGGTCAAGATGCGTGTCGGCAATGGATCAAGTGTTGATGTGATCGCCGTCGGAACGCTGCCTCTCCACTTACCGTCGGGATTAGTTATAAACTTGAATAAATGTTATCTGGTGCCTGCACTTAGCATGAACATTGTATCTGGATCATGTTTGATGCGAAGTGGTTATTCATTTAAATCCGAGAACAATGGTTGTTCCATTTATATGAATGAAATCTTTTATGGTCATGCACCGATGATGAATGGTTTATTTCTATTAGACCTCGATGATAATGTTACACATATTCATAATGTTGATGCTAAAAGGATTAAACTTAATGATGATATATCCGCATATATGTGGCACTGCCGTCTAGGTCATATTGGCGTTAAACGCATGAAGAAGCTCCATTCGGATGGACTTTTGGAATCACTTGATTATGAATCATTTGATACATGTGAGCCATGCCTTATGGGCAAGATGACTAGAACGCCGTTTTCCGGTTCAATGGAACGGGCGACAGATTTATTGGAAATCATACATTCTGATGTATGTGGTCCAATGAGTGTGTCGGCGCGAGGTGGATATCGTTATTTTGTTACTTTCACGGATGATTTGAGTAGATACGGTTATATCTACTTGATGAAACACAAGTCTGAAACCTTTGAAAAGTTCAAGGAATTTCAGAATGAAGTGGAAAATCATCGTAATAGAAAGATCAAATTTCTACGGTCCGACCGTGGAGGTGAGTATCTAAGTTACGAGTTTAGCACTCACATGAAAGAGTGTGGAATTGTTTCACAACTCACACCTGCCGGAACACCACAGCGAAATGGTGTGTCGGAACGTCGTAATCGTACTTTATTAGATATGGTTCGATCTATGATGTCTCTGACAGACTTGCCGTTGTCATTTTGGGGTTATGCACTAGAAACTGCTGCATTCACTTTAAATCGGGCACCATCTAAATCCGTTGAAAAGACACCGTATGAATTGTGGTTTGGAAACAAACCTAAGCTGTCATTTCTTAAAGTTTGGGGTTGCGATGTTTATGTGAAGAAACTTCAACCGGATAAACTCGAACCCAAAGTGGAAAAATGCGTCTTCATAGGATACCCTAAAGAAACTATTGGGTATTCCTTCTATCACAGATCCGAGGGCAAGGTTTTTGTTGCCAAGAATGGATCCTTTCTAGAGAAAGAGTTTCTCGCGAAAGGTGTGAATAGTCGGAAGGTAGAACTCGAAGAGGTTGTGGAACCTTCTCTTCAAAGTATGGCGAGTAGCGCAGCGCCGGAAGTTGTTCCGGAGTTGGCTCCACCTGTTGAAGAGGGAACTAATGATAATGATCATGAAACTCCGAAAGAGAGTACTACCGAACCTCGCAGGTCAAACAGGATGCGTGCAGCTCCCGAGCTGTACGGAAATCCTGTCATAAATTTCATGGTTGATGAAAATAATGACCCTGCGACGTATGAAGAAGCGATGATGAGCCCGGATTCCAACAAATGGTTAGAAGCCATGAAATCCGAGATGGAATCCATGTATGAAAATCAAGTTTGGAACTTGGTGGAACTACCTCACGGCCGAAAGGCCGTGGAGAACAAATGGATTTTCAAAAAGAAAACTGATGCTGATGGTAATGTGACCGTCTATAAAGCTCGACTTGTCGCAAAGGGGTTTCGACAAATTCAAGGAGTTGACTACGATGAGACTTTCTCTCCCGTAGCGATGCTAAAGTCAGTTAGGATTATGTTAGCAATTGCTGCATATTTCGATTATGAAATATGGCAGATGGATGTCAAAACCGCGTTTCTCAATGGGAATATTGAAGAAGAGTTGTATATGATACAACCAAAGGGTTTTGTCGATCCTAAGGATGCTAACAAGGTGTGCAAGCTTCAGCGATCCATCTATGGATTGAAGCAAGCATCACGAAGTTGGAATCTCCGCTTTGATGAGGTGATCAAAGAGTTTGAATTTGTCCAAACTTATGGAGAAGCTTGTATTTACAAGAAAGTGAGTGGGAGCAATGTGGCATTTCTGATATTATATGTGGATGACATATTATTGATCGGAAATGATATAGATCTTTTAAACAGTGTTAAAAGTTATCTAAACAGCAAATTTTCAATGAAGGACCTAGGTGAAGCGTCATACATATTAGGCATAAAGATCTATAGAGATAGATCTAGGCGCCTAATAGGGCTATCGCAAAGTACATACCTTGATAAGATTTTAAAGAAGTTTAAAATGGACGGAAGTAAGAAGGGGTTCTTACCTATGTTGCAAGGCAAGACATTGAGTAAGACTCAAAGTCCGGCTTCGGCGGAAGAAAGAGAGATAATGGACAAAGTCCCCTATGCTTCAGCCATAGGCTCTATAATGTACGCCATGCTATGTACAAGAACGGATGTAGCACACGCTATTAGTTTGACTAGTAGGTACCAATCGGATCCAGGTTCGGAACACTGGATAGCGGTCAAGAATATCCTTAAGTACTTACGAAGAACTAAGGATATGTTTCTTGTATACGTAGGTGAAGAAGAGCTCGTCGCTAAGTGTTATGTCGACGCTAGCTTTGACACCGATCCGGATGACTCTAAGTCTCAATCCGGATACGTATTTCTCATGAATGGCGGAGCGGTTAGTTGGAGGAGCTCCAAACAACCTGTGGTAGCGGGATCAACAACGGAGGCCGAATATGTTGCTGCTTCAGAAGCGGCTCAGGAAGCAGTTTGGATGAAGGAGTTCATATCCGAACTAGGAGTGGTGGCAAACGCATTGGACCCAATGGTGATCTATTGTGACAACAATGGTGCCATTGCCAATGCCAAAGAGCCAAGGTCTCACAAGCATTCCAAGCATATTAAGCGCCGGTTTCACTCCATCCGCGAGCATGTCAAGGATGGAGATATAAAGATTTGTAAAGTACATACGGATCTCAATGTAGCAGATCCGTTGACTAAAACTCTCCCTAGAGCAAAACATGATCAACACCAGAACTCAATGGGTGTTAGATTTATCACTATGTAACTAGATTATTGTCTCTAGTGCAAGTGGGAGACTGAAGGGAATATGCCCTGAGAGGCAATAATAAAGTGTTTATTATGTGTATTCCAAGTATATGATAGATGTTTATTTTGCATGCTATAATTGTATTAATACGGAAACGTTAATACATGTGTGTTTAATAAACAAACAGAAAGTTCCTAGTTATGCCTCTCTCATAAACTAGCTCGTTGATTAACAAGATGATCAAGGTTTCCTGATCATGGACATTGGATGTTGTTAATAACGGGATCACAACATTAGTGTAATGGTGTGATGAACATTCATCCGAAGTATAGCATTACGATCAAAGTCATTGAGTTTATATTGCTATAACAACTTACGAAGTGATCCTAATCCTTAGACCATGAGATCATGTCAATCACTAACACCGGAAGAGTTTCTTGATAACATCAAACGTCACACCGTAACAGGGTGATTATAAAGATGGATTCAGAACTAATAAAGTGTTATGTTGAGGCTCATTGTCACATCCCAAGATTTTCCAAATCTTGAAATGTGAAAATAAAAGAATAAAATAAAACTATGTTTAATTTTCAGAGCCAGAAGAAACTCCTTGAATTCAATTAGAACTTCAAACTCATTTGAATTAGATAAAACCTATAGGTATTTAAGATGATAAACTTTTTAGGGAAATAAAAATAATTAAAATATTAACTTGAAACTCTTAAAAGAAAAGATTTGTTTTCAAAAGAAATAGAAGTTCTACAAATAAGAATTATATAACAAAGCCAAATTAAACTTTGACCAAGCCTTGAAAGTTAAAAAAAAAAACATTTAGTGTTTGAATAAAAATAAACAAAGGTTTATTTAAAATAAAATAATAAGGAATTAATATCAAAATTTATTCAAATAAAAGGTTGTACCATTTTAATTAAAACAATCAAAACTTGTTAAAATTGTTTTAAATAGGTTTACCAAGTATTTTATAATAAAACTTACTAAGGTGATTTGACTTTAATTTAGGTTCAAAATAAATATCTCAAATAAACTAAATCCTATTTTGAATTAATGAAGAAAGTCCATATTATTTAAATTGTTAATGGACCCTAAAATAAAAGGATATTTTGTTTTAAACAAGATTCCGAAATATCCTTTATTTCCAAATAAAACCTACTGATTTGTTCTGAAAATATTTGGATTTAAAAATGGTGATTTTATCAAATAAATCAAACCCTTTTTAAATAAATAACTAAAGGTACATTTATGTAATTAATGAATGAATCCTAAAATGAATTAAATATTATTTTTATTTTTAGAATTTTGGTATTAGTTACTGAACAGAATCAAGTTCAAAAATTGTGAAGAGTGATGTTGGTTTGAATTTAATTGGTTGTTTGAATCATGTGTTTGAATAATCAAATCAGAAAATAAAATAGAAAAGGAAAAGACATTCAGTATAAAAAAAATGATGAAACAAACATCCCAGTCGACAGGCCCAGCTCCAGCCCACCTAGCCCAACTCTCTCTCCCCCGAACCGTTTTCTTTCCCACTCAGAACCACACCCTCCCAGCAACCGACATGTGGACCCCTCTCCTCTCCTTTTCTTTCACTGCCTGCAGACCCCACGCAGCCAGCTCCTTCTTCTTCCTCGCGCGAACCACGCCTCTTCCCCCTCGCTGCCGTTGCAGGCCTTGATTCCGCGCGTTCAATACGCCTTAACGCCGCGTTAATTCCTCGTCGCGGCCACGCCCATTTAACCGCCTGCTCCTCCTCCTCCTTTTCCCCCAGACGTCGCCTCCACTCTGCCCCTAGGCTGCCTCCATTTCTCTCTATACCACCGCCGCTCCGACGAGCTTCCATCATCGATTCCGACCAAACCTCACCGCCCCTCTCCTCCCCGAACAAGCTCACAGCTTCCCCACTCTCAGGCGCATCTGCTAGTGCACCCAACTCGACCGCGGGTACCCTGTAACCTCGCCTTCAACAACGACCACCGTCGCCACCATCTGCTTCATCTCCGGCGAAGGCCACAGGTAGTATCTGACCGCCCCGACCTCTCTCGTTCACATACCCAGCATCGCCTTGCTCTTGCGCATCTGAATATGCCCCTATTTTACCTTAGGGCGATCTGCAGCAACGACTCCTACCGCCGCTGTCGTCCGCCTCAACTCCGACGATGCCCACAGGTTAATTCCGACCACCCCGTACCCTCTGGATCACGCACACCTCTTTGCCATGATCCTACGCAGCTAACCCAACCCTCCGTTTATCTTCTCGCAAACCACAGAGCTGTCTTCGACCTCGACCGAGCACATCCGTCGCCAGAACAAACTCCGGCGAGGAATTCTGCCCGACCCCGAGCGCCCCTTGTCAAGCAAACAGCACGTCAAGCATCACCACGACCCTGCGATCACGGTGAGCCTCTCCTCCTCTTTTCTCGCTTCCTAGAACGGCCAGACCACCGCGGACAGAGCGTGCGCCGCCAGTCGTCGCCGTCGGCGCCGCCAACTTTTGGTCAACCTCCTGAGCACCGTCCGATCTTGATCTAGTGGCTAGGAAAGAAAGTGAGCGAAGGGGTATCAAAGGATCTGAGCCATGCGGTGATAATTAGATCTAACGGCCAGCGTCGCCCGATCCGGCCGAACCGGTACCGTCCAATAGAGTCCTGCCGCGTGTCCCCTGTTCTGATTAAAACAGGAAATGAATCTGATTTAAATTACAAACTTCAAATCCTTATAACTTTTGATCCACACGTCCAAATTTGACAAATTTTATATCAATGAAATCAGGAGAACAAGCCCTAGCTAATTATGGCCTTAGTTTTGAAAATAGTAACTGTTAGCTTGTTTGAATTTACATAAACATTTGTGTACTTGTTTAGAGTATAAAAATTGTTTAAAATTGACTCTAAGATTAAATCTTTTGCAAAATGGATTTGTGTGACCTTACTGACCCTAGGAACCAACCCTTAGTGTTAAAAATGATTTTTGTGAAATTTAAGATGAATTATTTAACTTAGCCATTTTCTAGCCCAATAAACTCATTGATTTTATTATGGAAAAGTTTTGCAAGAAAAACTTTGGGTAAATGTTATGAACCAAACCTACTGACCCAAAACACCAAGCCTTGCCAAGGGCAACTCACTTGTTGAAGGACATAAAGTTTTACTTTAAAAAGAATAATTTTCACCACATAAAAATGATGAATGGATTTTGAGCAAAACCCTCTAACTAATGACTTTACCATTTTGGTAGATGACCAATGTGGACCTTACAAAGTTTATAAGCCTAGTAGAGACCATCCTTGCAATAGAACCAACCTTGGCATACTTATGCAGGACTTAGAATCCATTGCCTTGTGTGTGTGTGAAATATTGTTAGAATATTGGTTTGGAATGCTACCTGATACTATGCTTGTTTGAATGATTGTAGTGGAATTAGCAAAGTGTGAGACTAGCAAGATCAAGGAGTAAAATCCTCATTCCCTACCAAAAAGGCAAGTTACACTATCATACAAAAGACCTACTATTTTCACTATACTTAGTGGATTT
This sequence comes from Avena atlantica, assembly GCA_910589765.1. Lineage (NCBI taxonomy): Eukaryota > Viridiplantae > Streptophyta > Magnoliopsida > Poales > Poaceae > Avena > Avena atlantica. The sequence continues at coordinate 65,926,195 of OU342737.1, forward strand.
TGTAAACATGCATGAAAATGTTTATACTTATGCTATGCTAATCCTAATAGGATTCCCTATACACTCCTTAGTAAAAATATTGAAGTTGTACATGCTTAGCCATGCTTTATTTTGAAAGGAGATACATGTTGAAATTTTACAAAGATTGAAAAAGGACTTGTGTTTTACATAATAAAACAAGGACTCAATGAACCACCTAGGTGGAGGATACTTAAGTTTTGGAGAAGGTGGCAACAAAAGAGAACCATGTCTATGGCATTCACTTTGTGTTGTGCTCCAAAAGAAATCCACCTAGGAAACTTAGAGATTGAACATGTTTCTCCAATTGTGCCTTCCATGTACAACCACATGCTATTATGGCTCTGGCTTAGTCAACTACATTAGGAAGAACCATACATTGTCTTTAGTTACCGGACATGGGGATCTGGAATGCTTCATGGGGGTTGAAGACAAGCTAGCAATGATGTATGGAAGGACCTTTTGGAAAGACTTCGTCACACTCTCAGTCTGCCAGTACTCCATCTTGGTGAGCACTAATCCAGTAGGCCACTGGTGGCAACAAGATGGGATTGTGTCATGTGGGTAAAGTGTACTCCTTCTGCAGAAGATAATAAAATCTAAGTACTTAGCCATGTCCCCGGTTATGGACAATACTGAGCAACTAAAGTTTGAACCATGGAAGATCTCGACATTCCAACTTCTAATATAAAAACTTGATGCACTTGGGGGTACCAAGGAATTCAAAGAGATTTTGTTAAGCTTGTTGCACTTGGAGTTACCAAGGTGCTCAAGAGCATGATGTACTTGGGGTTACCAAGTAGCTCAAAGGAATCATGACAAGGACCTGAACACTTGTGTTTCTACCAAGGAGTTCAAGGTACTTGGAAAAGAGATTTGAAAAAGGACCAAAACCATTTTTAAAAGATAGGATAAAATTTTGCTTTATGCAAATAAGTCCTAAACTCTACTTAGCCAAATATGCATGTAATGATAGGATCCACTCATATTTTCATAAAGGTGAAACTTGCCAATACAATTCAAAATGTATTGACCCTTGTGGCTGTAACTTGTAATGTTGCAGGTTGATTGTTTTGTTATATGAAGATTGTTTGATTGACTAGGACTACAAAGTCTACAACCAACATCTGCCTGTGGCACTAAGAAGATGAAGGACCCATGACTATATTTATTCCGCTGCAATGTAATGTAATAGCCAAATGAGCTATGTATGATGTAATAAAATTATGTTATTCCTGGTTATAAAGTCATAATACCACCCTTGTATCTTGATATTACATCTTAACTGGGGATGCTAGCTATTGATCCAGGGACTAGCATTGTAAAACACAGGAGGGATCTACCATAATGGGTAGGGACCCCTTACACTCATGGATCGAGAGTGGAATTTGTTCATCCCGATGACGGATAGATATACTCTGGGCCCTCTCGGTGATATCACATTGATTAGCTTGCAAGCAAGTGATTTGATCACTAGAATGTTATATCACGGGAACGAGAAAAGAGTGCATGTCGGTAACGAGATCAAACTAGGTATGGAGATACCGATGATCGTATGTCGGACATGTAATATATCGTGAAACAAAGGGATTAAGATACTAGCGTAAAAGGTTCCGACGATCACAAGAAAGTCATCGTTGAATGTGTGGGAGTCAGTATGGGTCTCCAGATCCCGCTTCTGATTATTGATCTGAGAGGGGTCTCGATCATGTCCACATTATTCGCGAACCGTAGGGTGACACACTTAAGAGACACCGACATCCAATTGGAGCAAAAGTTTCATGCCGAAAAGAAAAGGAAAGCGCAGGAATTTATTTCACTAGACACCGAAACTGTTTCAGTTGAAATTGCTGAAACTGGTTCTGCATGTGAAATGGAATACTAGCAAGGGGTTTTATGTGAATGTTTGTTAATTAAAGTAATTAACAAAATTCTGAATAAATAAATAAAAGAGTTTTATTTAAATGAGAGCTTGCATTAAATTTGGTGGAAATTTAATGCATGTGAGTGGATTTTTGAGTGGAGGCTTTTTAATGGGAGTGGAGGCTTTTCATTTTGAGTGGGAGCTCCACCCACATGAATGTGGAAGAGGTGGGGGCAGCCCCATGGCTGGGCGCCATGCCCCTTGGGTGCCCCCCTCTCCCCTATAAAAGGCCCCCCTCTCCTCCTCTCACACCACACCTCCTCGTGAAGGATCTCTCTCCCCCTCTAGAATTTATCCCCCATGGTCTCGGACTAGCGAGATACATGTTCCCGGTGGCTATTCGGCAAGAAAGAGTTGTGCTTCCGCTGCATCGCTGGAGCGAGGAGGCGGAGGTTGCTCGGTGCCTCGAACGTGTGTGCGAGCACGGATGCGCTGCTGATTTGCGGCGCTAGGACTTCCTCTCGATCTTGAGATCGGCAAGAGATCGTCTACATCAACCACGAGTTGAACTCGTTAAGCTTTGTCGGTCTTCAAGGGTATGTTCTCTACGGATATACATCCGCCCGTTGTTTGTATCTAGTAGATGGATCTTGGTATATAGTTCACATCGTAGGAAAATTTTTGTTTTCTATGCTGCGAACCCTACATCTTTTGCATCACCAAATATATTTTTGAAACCACAAAGTGTTTCCTATGGTCAGTAGGTTCAAATCACACCTTTTGCCAAAGATTTTAACCCCAAAATCATTTTTGAATAATTTTTATAATCTAAACAAGCATACAAATGTTTCTGCAAAAACAAACATTTTACCAGAAGCTTTTTACTAAACAAATTGCATGGTTGGCTAGGGCTTGTTCCGCTGATTCCATTGATATAAAGTTTGCAAATTTTGGACGTGTGGATCAAAAGTTGTGCAATTTACAAAATCACAAATCTAATAGATCAATTTTGTTCTAATTCAACTTAACAGAGACACGTGGCGTGTTTCTATTGGTCCATACCGGTTCAATGTGGATAGCTGGTGTGGTTCGCACAATTTACATAAAATGAACGGTGCAGATTCATCAAGGCTCGAGCTAGGCTGGAGGCTTGGCTCACGGCGCGTGGCTCGGCTAGGCTCGGCTAGATCTAATCATGTCCGTCGAAGTAAGATCGAAGGGTAAGGAACAGAGGGTGCTGGCTCACCTGGTGGCTCAGGTCACCGGCGATGGTGAGGACGGCGGCGACGCTCGGGATGTGTAAGAAGGCGACGTTCTGGTGGTTCCCGAAGACGTTGGAGACGGAGACGATGCACAAAAGTTCTGGGCAAAGCCAATGGCGTTGGAGCGGTGGAGGTTTGCTTCCTGGAGCGGTTCCTAGGGGTGGCCGGAGTTGTGCTTGCGGCGACGCTTGCAGATGTTGTCAATGTCGAATGCCTGGGGATCAAGAAACCAAACCAAGGAGTCAGGAAGGTGCGCGTCAGAATACTAGGGACATTCAACAGAAAAATGGAGGTGCGGGTGTGTCCTTTTCACCGGAATTTGGCACTGGAATTCGTCGGAGCCGGCGAGACGTTGAGCTCGAATTCGAGGTGCTCAGTGGCTCATTAGCGGTGGTTGTTGAGGGGAAATGAGGAGGAGTCAGAGGGGATTAAGAGGGACTTGATGGTTTTGGTGATTAAGATCGCATTAGAGCGAATTTTAAGCCGAGAATCAATCACTGGCAACGGACGCGCAAGTTTGATGACGACGTGGTGGCCAGGTGGGTCCTTTTGTCAGCGAGGTGTGTGTTTGCGTGCGGGGTCCACCGGTCAGTGGCTGAGAGAGTATGTGATGCGGTGAGAAAAAGACGGGCAGGGGAAAGAGAGGAGCCGGGTGGGCTGGGGTTTTGGGCCTGCTGGGCTGGGGTCTGGGGTAGGTTTAGCTGGGCTGTTTCTTTTCTTATTTTTTTCTTTCTAAAACTTTTTCTCTTTTGTGATTTCATTTTTCTGTTTTGAATTTCAAACAACAAATCAAACACTCAAATGATTTCAAAACTTTGCCAAACTTTGCATTGATTTTAGTTCTGTTTAACAACACAAAACAAAGTCAAAAATAATAATAATATTTTTATTCTTTTTAGGATCCATTATTTAATTAAATAAAATAGTCCTTAGTTATTAAATCAAATAGGATTTGATTTATTTAAAACTCCATTTGATATCTAAATATTATCAAAACCAAATCAGTAGGTTTTATTTGAGAATATAGAATACTTTGGAAAACTTGTTTAAAATAAAATAACATTTTTATTTTAGGGTCCAATAATAATTAAATGAATAGACCTTATTCATTTAATTCAAATAGAATTTGTTTTATTAAAATCTTTATTTTGAAATCTAAAAATAATACCAAAACACTTCAGTAGATTTTATTTGAGAATATAAAATACTTGGAAAACTTATTTAAAATAATTTAATAAGTTTTAGTGTTTATTTAAAATGGGAAAAAGCCTTTACTTTAATAAAATTGGATATTAATTCCTTATTATTTTATTTAAACAAACCTTTATTATTTTAATCAAATAGAAATATTTTATTTCAAAAGCTTGACCAAGGTTTATTTTGGCTCCATAAAATAATCCTTATTTATAAATCTACCTTTTCTTTTGAAAACCAGATCTTTCATTAAAAGATCCAAAATAGTATTTCCAAATATTTTAACTTTATTGTTTATTTAACTTTTTAAATCCCTTTAGGATTTTATTTGATCCAAATAGGTTTTGAAAGTTTCCAATTGGATTCAAAAAGTTTCTTCTCACCCTGAAAATCAACAAAGTTTTATTTTATTCATTTATTTTTCACATTACAAGATTTGGAAAATCTTGGGATGTGACAGGCTACCACCCTTAAAATAAATCTCGTCCCGAGATTTGGGAAGGCTAGGGGTTACAAATTGGCTCAAAGCATCTAGGGTACTACCACCCTTAAAATTTTCCAACTAAATTACATCTTGGCTTGCTTGGGATCTTGGTGTAACTTTCCTGGACAGAAGTTTGCATAGTGGCCTAGCTCCTTGCATTTGAAACATGTGACAAGGCTGAGATCCCTCATAGGCTTGTTTATCTTGTGTTTCATCTTTTCTGGACAGTTGCTTGCATAATGTCCTAGCTCTTTGTAGTTGTTGCACCACACTTGGCTAATATCTTTCTTTTCCTTTGGTATCCTTTCCTTTTGTTTGTTTCCTTGGTTCTTCTTCTTTTCTGGGCATTCATTGGCATAGTGTCCCATCTCTTTGCAAGTGTAACATTGTTCTTGAGTAATATCCTTCTTGCTAGGGTTGGAGCATTTCTTCTTTTTCTTGGGTCTCTCCAAAGCTAGGAGTTCTTATAGTTCATGTTCTTCATATGTTTTATCATAGGTAGGAAATCTTTATCTCTTCTTGGGGCATTGGTCTTCATGCTCCTTGGATGTAGGATCCTTGTTTCCACAAATATTTCTAGCTTGGGTTCCTTCTAGAATGTCATCTTTGTCATCCTTGTTGTCATTAGCTCTTTAGGAAAAGTTTTCTCCCATGTTGACCATTTGAGTAACCAATCCTTGCAACAATTGGGATTGGAGTTTCAAAATCCTTTGTATGGCTGGGTCTAGTCCATTGTTGTTGGCTAAAAGCTGAGTTGTCTCTTGGCTCAACTGGTTTTGGGTTGCTATAAGTTCTCTCATGTTGTCCTCTTGGTTGTTGTTGTTGTTGTTGTCATCATCCTTGATGTTGGAGTCTCTTGGAGAAGTCATCTGTTTGGGTTGAGTTGAGATTAGAATAGGCAAAATATTTCTAAGGGAATAATTCTAATCACACACATCACAATTCACACAAGCAATGTGCAAGCAATCACAAACAAACATTCCACTCAAACAACAAAGTTTTCAAGCATATACTTAGGCAACCAAAAAAATATTTTTGTTACACCACATAAGTTGGTGTGTTTGACTTAACTAAAATATGGTGGTCCATCTATATGGTTTACTTGTGATCTTTCCATCTTTCTTTTTGGTTGTTTCATCTTGCATGAGATCATGGTTACCTTGGGAAAAGTTCTTGGTCACAAAAACTTCAAAGGTGATGATGGCTCCTTCTATGTTATATTTCCTTAGTCTCCAAATCTTGAACAGGATTTCTTGTCTCACTTGGCCTTAGTGATAATCATGGTTGAAGTCCTTGGTGAACATGCTGAAGATGTTGAAGTCATTAGAGTTGAAGATGTTGAAGTCATTAGAGTTGATGAAGTCCTTTGCACATAGTGAAGTCTTTGGTCATGGGGTAGGTTTTTCCATCAAGTTTGAAATAGAAGAGATGTAGAGTTAAAACCAAAAATGGTTAAGGAAAGAGTTTACAAGATTGTTTGTAAATAAGTTTTGGAACAATTACAACTCCTATTTTTCTAAGGGTTTTTGTCCAATCCTAGGGTTTACAAATCCTACAGGCAACACAATGCTCTGATACCATCTATAAGGGTCCCAACCTTTAAATAAGGTAGAGTCCCCTGTGTTTACAATGCTAGTCCCTAGATCAATAGCTAGCATCCACAGTTAAGATGTAATATCAAGAAACAAAGGTCATAATACAACTTTATAACCAGGAATAACATAATTTTATTACATCTTACATAGCTCATTTGGCTATTACATTACATTGCAGCAGAATATCTATAAGCATGGGGTCCTTCATCTTCAAAGTGCCACAGGCAGACATGTTGGTTGTAGACTTTGTAATCCTAATCAACACACTTTACTAAATCAATCAAACCTGCAACATAACAAGTTACAGCCGCAAGGGTTAATACATTTGAATTGTATTGGCAAGTGATACTATGGTAGTATAGTGGAGTCTATCATCTATATGCATTTGGCTAAGTGGAGTTGAGGCTTGCATTGCTCAAAATAGATTTTTCCTTAACATTTGAAAACACTAAGTTTTTGCTTGACAAAATCATCTTTCTCAATCAAAGATTGAAGATCCTTTAACCCTTGTTCAACCACAAGTTTTTAACTTAGAAATTTGAATGATGAGATTCTTGATTGCTTCCATGTCTTGATGCTCAAATTGTCCTTTACCAGGTACATGGCTAAGTACTTAGATTTTACACTCTGCAGAGGTGGTGCACTTTCCCCACAAGACTTGGTTTCACCAAGACAAGATCTTTCAGAAGCCTTCCCTTAGACCAAAATGGACGCGTTCCAACCTATCAAACTCTACCACCAACTGTCCATATGGCTAAGTTCTTGCAACCAATATGATCCAGGCAGAGCCCATAATGCCAAGTGGCTGCACTTGAAGCTTCTCAACATTTGACATCTCAAATCTCTTTGTTCCTGGGTGGCCATCCACAAGTGAGATACACAAGGTAAACCATAAACATGGGCCTTGTGAACCACTCAACCAAAAACCACCAATCAAGTCCCATTCCACCCAGGTGATTCATTGACTTAGTTGTTTTATTAAGAAAAACATAAGTCCTCAGACTTAGAAATTTTCCATAGTATGAATGTATATTCCACCCTTGTTTTCTTTTAGCTAAGCTAAGCATGATAGTAATAGGAATATTAACTTAGGAAGATTTCTACTAAGGTTTCACCTACTAGGTTTTCCTATAGCAAGGTTTATATTTAGCAAAATTCCATGCAAGTTTTACTTAGAAAATCACTAATGCATATTGAAAGTAATTGGGACAAAAGTATGAAGCATCACTTGCATTTTTGGTAGAGGGTATAAGTTCACTCCTTGTCCTTTCTACAATCACACTCTTCAAGTCACTACAAATCAATCAAGCAAGGCACAATCTCAATCTACCAATCAAGCAAAACATCACATAAAATCATAGAACCAAGATAATGCATGCAAGCATGCCAAAGATTGTTTTATTTGGAAAATTGGTTCCTAATGGGACATAAACATTTGAAAACACCTATTTGTCATTTTATAAAGTGGCAAAGTCATTTGCAAAAAGGTTTTACTTTATAAACCATTTTCAAAACAAAGTATCATTTTATGTGGTGTAATAATATTTTTACTAAGGCATTAATCTCTAAGGTTCACCAAATAGGTTTTCAAACCATAAAACTTGGTGTTTGGGGTCAGAGAGTTTAAAACAAAACATTTCCCAAAGGTTTTCTTCAAAAACCATTTTTGATAAATAAACTATATTTTTATTTGACTAGAAATGGTTTTAAATCAAAGAATCATTCTTTTGCATCACCAAATATATTTTGGAAACCACAAAGTGTTTCCTATGGTCAGTAGGTTCAAATCACACCTTTTTCCAAAGATTTTAACCCCAAAATCATTTTTGAATAATTTTTATAATCTAAACAAGCATACAAATGTTTCTGCAAAAACAAACATTTTACCAGAAGCTTTTTACTAAACAAATTGCATGGTTGTCTAGGGCTTGTTCCGCTGATTCCATTGATATAAAGTTTGAAAATTTTGGACGTGTGGATCAAAAGTTGTGCAATTTACAAAATCACAAATCTAATAGATCAATTTTGTTCTAATTCAACTTAACAGAGACACGTGGCGTGTTTCTATTGGTCCATACCGGTTCAGTGTGGATAGCTGGTGTGGTTCGCACGATTTACAGTAGGTTTTATTTGAGAATATAGAATACTTTGGAAAACTTGTTTAAAATAAAATAACATTTTTATTTTAGGGTCCAATAATAATTAAATGAATAGACCTTATTCATTTAATTCAAATAGAATTTGTTTTATTAAAATCTTTATTTTGAAATCTAAAAATAATACCAAAACACTTCAGTAGATTTTATTTGAGAATATAAAATACTTGGAAAACTTATTTAAAATAATTTAATAAGTTTTAGTGTTTATTTAAAATGGGAAAAAGCCTTTACTTTAATAAAATTGGATATTAATTCCTTATTATTTTATTTAAACAAACCTTTATTATTTTAATCAAATAGAAATATTTTATTTCAAAAGCTTGACCAAGGTTTATTTTGGCTCCATAAAATAATCCTTATTTATAAATCTACCTTTTCTTTTGAAAACCAGATCTTTTATTAAAAGATCCAAAATAATATTTCCAAATATTTTAACTTTATTGTTTATTTAACTTTTTAAATCCCTTTAGGATTTTATTTGATCCAAATAGGTTTTGAAAGTTTCCAATTGGATTCAAAAAGTTTCTTCTCACCCAGAAAATCAACAAAGTTTTATTTTATTCATTTATTTTTCACATTACAAGATTTGGAAAATCTTGGGATGTGATAGGAACATTGTTTGGATCTAAAGGATCTTTCCCATTAACAAGCATAGCCATAATAACATCAATCTTATCACTCAAAGAGGAGGTTTTTTCAACATAATTTACCTTCTTACCATGTGGAGCTCTCTTAGTGTGCCATTCAGAGTAATTAACCATCATATTATCAAGGAGTTTTGTTGCAGCACCCAAAGTGATGCCCATAAAGGTACCTCCAGCAGCTGAATCCAACAGGTTTCTTGAAGAGAAGTTCAAACCTGCATAAAAAGTCTGGATAATCATCTAAGCAGTAAGTCCATGAGTGGGACAATTCTTAACCAAAGATTTCATTCTTTCCCAAGCTTGAGAAACATGTTCATTATCAAGTTGTTTAAATTTCATAATGTCACTTCTCATAGATATAATCTTAGTAGGAGGGTAGTACTTTCCAATAAAAGCATCCTTGCACTTAATCCAAGAATCAATACTATTTATAGGTAAGGATAGCAACCATTCTTTAGATTTTCCTCTCAATAAGAAAGGAAACAACTTGAGCTTAATAATATCTCCATCTACATATTTATACTTTTGTATCTCACAAAGTTCAACAAAGTTATTGAGATGGGCAGCAACATCATCAGAACTAGCACCAGAAAATTCCTATCTCATCACAAGATTCAACAAAGCAGGCTTAATTTCATAAATGGTGGCATCAGGAGCAGGTGGAGCAATAGGAGTGCTAAGGAAATCATTGTTGTTTGTGCTAGTGAAGTCACACAACTTGGTGTTCTCATCAGAGTTCATTTTGGCAAAAGTGGGGCAAGCCAAAAATAGCAGCTGCTAGAGCAGGAACTAATTTTTTGTGTTTTTGATAAGAGAAAGCAAACCAAACTAGACTATTTTTTGGAGTTTTTGATAAAAAGAGGCAAACAAAACCAAGCAAACTAAAAACAAAGTAAAGAGAAAGGTTGAGGAGGACTCCCCTTGTGAAGACGTCCTTAGCCTCCCTGGCAACGGCGCCAGAAAACTTGTTGATGACTCCTTATTGACGTGGAGCACTTCATCGGGAAACCCCAAGAGCAAGGTGTGAAGCAGCACATCAGCAAGTATTCCCTCAATAAGAAACCAAGGTTATCGAACCAGTAGGAGGAAGGAAACGTCTCAAAGGTGTTGCAAGCAATGTGGAAACCTGCACAACACAAATTCAAGACTTTGCCCCAACAAACAGTGAGGTTGTCAATCTCACGGGTTGCTGTAACAAAGGATTAACTATATGGTGTGAAAGGTGATGATGGTTTGGAACAAGTAAACAGTAACAGTAACAGTGGAAGATGTATCAATGGTAAATATTGGACCGGGGTCCATAGTTCACTAGAGGTGTTCTCCTTAGATAAACAAACATGGCATGCTGGGTAAACAAATTACAGCAGGGCAATTGACAGGACTGAGCAAGACATAACAATGCAATAATAGACACAAAGATCCTATGAGATTCGATTGGGCAATACAACAATATACATAGACCGCCATCCAACTGCATCTATGACTAGAAGTCCACCTTCAGGTTATCATCCGAACCCCCTCCAGTATTAAGTTGCAAGCAACAGACAACTGCTTTAAGCAAAGTGTGTAAGGTAAACAATCCACTTGTTCCATGAACAAGAGACCGTTGTTTTCTCCCTAGTGGCAACAACACATCTACAACAGTAGAGATTTCTGTCACTTCCCTTGGTAAATAGAGGCATGAACCCACTATCGAGCATAAATACCCCCTCTTGGAGTCACTAGCAACTACTTGGCCAAGATAGCTACTAACAACGGAGAGCATGCAAGATCACAAACAACACAGACATGATAGAATCAATAAGACAAAACCATTAATCAATATGACATAGTAATCTCAATATCCATCGGATCCCCGCAAACACAACACGCATGATTACAAATAGATTATATCTTGATCATGAACGAAGCTCACAAGATCTATACATGAAAGCACAAGGAGGAGATACAACCATCTAGCTACTACATGGACCCGTAGTCCAAGGTGGAACTACTCACGCTTCATACCAGAGGCTAGCATGATGAAGAAGGCCTCCGGGATGATCTCCCCTCCGGCAGGGTGCCGGGAAGAGCTTCAGATCCCCCTGATCTAGGGACGATGGTGGCGGCGGCTAAAGACGGTTCCATGGAATTTTTGATCGGGTTCCTAGGGTTTTGGCATCGGGGGGACTTTATAGGTGAAGAGGCGAGGCAGGGGGGCCACCAGGCGGCTGCACCCCCCAGGCGCGGGGTGGGCCCACCCGCGCGGCTAGGGGTTGTGGCCTCCTGGTGAGCCTCCACCGTCTCATATCTTGGCTTCGTGTTGCCCATGGTAAAATATTGACTTTGGCTTTTGTCCCATCCAATTCCGAGAATATTGATTTTCTGCCTTTCTGGAACCAAAAATAGAAGAAAACAGGCAACTGGCACTGTGACAACTTGTTAATAGGTTTGTCCAGAGAACATATAAAAACACCTCAAAGTATGGACAAAGCAAAGCAAAGTAGATAGTAAACAAGCATGGAGCATAAAAAATTATAGATACGTTTCCGACGTATCACTTATCACTGACAACATCATTACGAGTTTCGAGTGTCTACATTTTATGAAGAAGAAGCGCTCACAGAATCAGCAATTCTATGCGATAAAATTGGACATGATGAAATGTTATGATCGCATCAAGTGGAATTATTTAGAAGCCATTATGCTGAAATTGGGGTTTAATCAATAATGGGTATCATCCATCATGAGGGTGGTAACTTCGGTCACCTTCTCTATCCTTTTTAATGGTTATAGGTTTGATGATTTCAAGCCTTTGAGGGGGATCCATCAAGGGGACCCCATATCACCTTATTTTTTCTTGTTAGCAGCTGAAGGTATGTCTTTCCTGTTAAGGAGCAGGGGATTCTTAAAAAAATTAGTGGGCATCCAAGTGGCGCCCACTGCACCCCTGGTCAATCATCTTATTTTTGCAGACGATAACTTGCTTTTCTTTAAGGCAAATTCTAGTGCAGCAGTGGAGGTCAATGAAGTTTTGCAATTATACCTTGTAACGCCCCCGAATCGGTTCTATACAGATCTTAGCATTTCCCGCCAAAACCCGCATAGAAGCAATTCAAAGACGCCCACCAGACACTTTCGTGTGGGTGGGATTTGATTACAGGTAGTTACATCACAGTAGCTTACAACAGAGTCCACAATAACTTATATATACAACAACGACTCAATGAGTCAAGAATACAAAAGATACAATAAGAAGATACAACTCAAGAAGAAAGCAAGATAGTATCCGAGTACGGACAAGATCCAAATGGGACTAAGAGTCCTGAAGAATAACCAAGCGGTGTGAAACCCTGCCCAGGCCAAGCCGGAAGGGTAACCTTGCTAACATCGTCAATCACATACCTGTCAAGCCAAAAGTGTGCCGACAAAGGGCAAAGGAAAACAGAAAGAGAGCGGTCAGTACTGAGGACAGTACACGACGAGACTAGAATTCGGCGGTCCTCGCCTACATAGGTATGGTGGGCTCAGCGGCAGCAAAGCTTGCACTAACTAACTTATAGAGACACGCTACAACTTTGGCTATTAGAGCGAGATAAGAGAGCACTATACGATAACTATATATAACACCAAGCATAACCCATCCAAAGATTTCCCCCTCGAAGACCAGTTGAGGAAGTCCCCTTGCGGAACACACAGTTAAGCAGGTGTTTACTTGATAAGGCTAATTACTATTCTTATTATTAAAGAGGCAAAGCATTAGTGGCGTTGTCCATGATCATGACACTGTACTCCTGAGGCGTCCATAATCGTGGACACACGGCTTCTCAAAAAGTTTTACCCTCCAGGGGTGCACTACTGTACCCAAACGCATGCTCAACCCTTCAGGCAACATATCACGCGTGCCATCCGAATCTCACAACAAGAACTGTCCCATAACTACGTGCATATCCAGAGGCATCACCTACTGTGTTTATCCAACCAAGAGGTACGACGATTCTCGAGGGAGGCACAACGTTTGAGTCTACGGCCGGGCGATGATCGGAAGATAACTTGTAGAGATCCATCCCACCTCCGACACGATATCCCAATTTTATGCAATGCAAGCCATGGCAGTCCACCAAAATCATATCACAACTCAACCCATTTCCGAAGACATATTATGCGTATGCACCAAATGGAAAACCAATTTTGTAACCCTCTGGATATACGAGTAGCACCGGTAGTTGAGGGGGGGGGGGGGATCCCAGAGGCCCCCACGTTTGGTTAGCGCGATCAACTCAGAACTGGTATCGTAGAACGAACGGGTCCTAAGTCGGCTCAAGCAGTTCCCAAAGATGGTCCCTGCCGGGGCCTTATCAAACCATAATCATAACCAACATTACCAATTTAATTATCTTATCACCATCAATATCCAAGTATCATGTTCCACCTGTATGAGAGAGATACTAAGCATGCTTACGACTCGCAAGGACAAGACTAGCTAATAAAACAAGGCAATAAGATAACCAAGGCAATATAGTGGAGCAGGTAATTAAAGGAACGATACTACAGCATCGGCAATAAGGATAGCAATAGATCGAAGGAAGGAAGTAAAGACTATGAATGCAAAATAGGTAGAAGGGGGAGAATGCTCGCCAGTGAGACAACGTCGGGAAACCGGAGGCTTGTCGCAACTCGCATCCACTCATCGTACTATCTGGGGAACAAGCAAACACTAGAAAGAAGACCCGATACAATATTTAATACTAGACAAAAGATCCGGCATGATATGATATGATGCATGACATGGTAATATGCGGTCTATCTTAGCAATATTAAGCGGAATAAGAGTCCAGGGCGATTAAGTATTATGATTCAAGTTGTTTAACTACCCCACAATTTAAATGTTGTTAACACGGCAAAAACAAGGCATAGATGAGCTATACAATTTAAATGGAGTCCGGAATAAGGCAAAGATATCCCGCATAAACACTCCATATTTTATTTAGATGAATTGCTATTTAATCCAAACCCACAAGATAATATGTATGCAAGCATGTAGGATTTAATGCAACAAGTAGATGACATTTATACAAAATAGGGGTACGGGTTGGTTCTCACGATTCGAAACGGAGAGATGATCTTCGGAACATGGTTGAAGCAGCGGACCGAGGACACCGAGGAGAAGAAGAAGAAGGCCAAGTCTGTCATGAGCATTTCATCAAACACATGGCACGCGAGTCAGCACGATGAAATAAACTTAAGAGGTCTCCGAGTCCTGGCTGTAGAATTGAGACACGGGACAATCGAAAGATACAGATAGAAGTTTTGTCTTCAGTACCGTAGACTGATGGCCTAGTTGACAGGATGGTGTGACAGGAGGCCGAAATTTGCCGACCGTCCGGTGAACGTGCCCTCGGCTAGAGCAAATTGAGGAGCAACTTGGGCGCTGACACGCAAAAGAACGAGTAAGCCGGAGCTGATATGTATAATTTTCTCAGCTGTTGTAGCAGATCAAAAGCGGGGTCGGGCGGCAGGGAGCACACCGACGGGTGGTGTTCAGATGTGATTCAGATTGGTTACCTCTTGGATGGAGCGAAGGGGTGGCAGGTCTGGACGAGTAGATTGAGGAGATGGAGGGGCACAGGCGCGACCAAGCACAAGCAGCATGACGATCTCCTGCTACGCTGAGTGAGGCAAGTGCAGGCGATGTTGAGCTGCTGCACGGCCGGGCATGAGCGCGCGCGGCCAAGCCGACAGCAACAGATAGCGGTGGTGCAAGAGGAATTAATAAAGAGAAACAAGAAGAACATGAATCGATCTTGCTCAGCTAGATAGCTGTTTTAGAGAATCATGTACGCACATGGAATTGAGAAAGAAGTCCATATAACCCTCCTATGTATCGAGTTTGGGTCGCTAACCACCCCTAACTTTGAACTGGGTCATTTAACCCCCCTAAGTATTCAAAACCGGGCAAATAACCCTCTTGAACGTTGATGGCTGTTTTGGTGGCGGTATTGGCTGAGGTGGACAGTGGTTTAAGCCATGGTGGATGGTTAGCATGTCACGATCTCCCGCCGGTCCTGAACTGTCTCGCCTTGCATGTTCATACGTTCGTGAGCTTTTTAATACGGAAATCCTCATGTCTGATTTTTAACTCTTCTACGTGGCAGAACATGCATGTACATACAAGGTGTGTGTGCGTATCTGGAGGTGTCTGGAGATGATGAATCCTCCCTTGCTGCGGGACATGTTGTAGAGGATCTTCTCCTGGGCGGGCAACACGAATAAGTCACGGGACAATCGCTCCATCTCGGTGACGAGGCCAGCACGCCGTGGTCGACCACCTGGAAGGTGCCCAACTCCTCGCACACCGCAGCCAGGCGGTCCGTATATATGTTGGGACTTTTTGGTCCGGTTCGTGAGGCGCTGGATCGTCTGGGGTGTGGTTTCGGGCGTTCAGATTCCAGAGTCCCAATCGACGATTCGTTCAAGCTCCTGGATGACTGAACATAAGCTAGCTCTAGTTGGGCGTGGCCACAGGCGCTGGCTTTGTGCACCTGATTCGCTGCTTCCTAGGATTGAAACAAGCAGTTGTGCACCTGAGATCCTAAATCGATTGAGATAGGCATGCTCCTAGGATTGATCCAAGCGGTTGTGCATCTGATCCGCTGCTTGCACTTTTTCTTCTGTTGATCGCCAGACTCGCTACTACTCCCTCCAATCCATATTAATTGACTTTGATTTGTCAAAATTTGAATGAACTTATATACTAAATAGTATCTAGATTCATTCAAATCTAGACAAATTTAAGTCAATTAATATGGACCGAGGAAGTACTTTTTTTCTTCTGAAATCGGTCTCTAAATCATGTCGCTCTATACTACGCATGGCTGGGCTGCCGGGTATGCCACTATGTATGAGCATCTTTGCCACTATGTCATGCTGCTAACCATCCATCCTGGCTTAAACCATTGTCCACCTCAGCCAATACCACCAAATAACAGCCATCAGCGTTCAAGGGGATTATTTGTCCGGTTTTGAATACTTAGGGGGGTTAAATGACCCAGGTCATAGTTAGGGATGGTTAGCGACCCAAACTCGATACATAGGGGGGTTATGTAAACTTTTTTCTGGATTTGACAAGGAAATAAGGAATAGGAAGAAACATAGCATGGAGAGAAATTGGAAGAATTTTGAGGAAAGTTGACATGGGCATTTTCAGATCTAAAATTGGACAGCATTGGAGGCTAGGGTTCGGGGGAAGGAAAAGAGGGATTAGGATATAGACCAAAGTAGATTAGATAAGACTAGTTTTGGGCTAAAACTTTAGACGGGCCTTTAGCCTAGTTTTATTTTTAGTCAAATAAGAAAAACCATTTATGGTTATGTAACAAACCGAATATATTATTTTGTTTTAGTTTGAAAATAAGAAAAGGAAAATGGATTTAATAATACCATAGGGATATTTAAGAAAAAACAAAATTAGGGTTTTTAGCAAAATAGTTTGCGGTGAAAATTTTGAACAAAATATGCATGATGATGCACAAAATAAAATAACAAGCAATTTTATTTCGTAATATTTTTTGGGGCGTAATATTTTCTGGGGCAATACAACTCGACACCACTAACAAGGATCGCGTCCCGAGATCCTAGTAAAGACACCGGGGGGAAGAGGTTGATGATTGGATATTCTTGAGTAGGGTTGATGGTCGCGACACCACTAACAAGAATTCTGACTCCGTCTTGAAATCATCGGCACCACCAACAAGAGTTGGTTGCTCACTTTCTTCGGAAGAACACTCCGGAGAGGCAAAGGCGGAAGTAGAGGTATTAAAGATAAGGCCACCTTTAACTTCTGTGGAAGGAGTAAAAGTCACATGGATCCACCACTTCGATGCAACAAGAGTGTATGATAAGAGTAGTGGTATGGTCATGACTCCATCCCGCACTCAAAGCATTACTATGTACATGAATAGAAGGATCATGCAACCAACTCTGGGATTCAAATTGAAGATCTTGACAAACGGTATTCGAAAAGCTTCAGAGAAAGATCTAGATAGGGGTAGATCGCTGTATTAGAAGCCACAACACCGGAAACATATGAGGAAAGCTCAGGTAGAGCGAAAACCAGATGCAGCGCTACAGGTGCGAAAAGAAGGAAGTGGAACCCTAAAGGTACGACGGAAAGTACAACCACGAGAATCTTTTAGGGACATGGAGTTGTTCAATCTAGCGTTGCTAGCATGCCAGGCCTAGAGGCTGCTAACCAATCCAAATATGCTAAGTGCGCAAATTCTAAAAGAAGTTTACTACCCGAATGAAGACTTTCTTGCGACCATCCAAGATATGGCATGCTATCAGTGAAGGAAGGGACGCGCTCTTCATTTTGGGCTTGTCAAATGGACTGGGACATGAGAACACAAGAATCTAGATAGAAAATTGGTTACCACGGGACACTCAGCGTCGGCCAATTACTGCGATCCGGAGTCACTACCGCTGTGGGTTTCATAGTTGATCGATCAGTCGTCCAGATCATGGCCGATGGATGTAGAGATTATTCGATCGATACCATTGGGAACGGTCAACCACAATGACTTCTGGGCCTGGCATTTCGAGAAGCACGGAAATTTCTCAGTTTAAGTTAGCCTACTGAATGCTAACCAAAACAAAGAATGAAAGGGAGACATAGTTAGAAGATAGAGCTAGCTCGAGCGTGCGGAAGACAAAAGCTCCCCTCGAAAATTAGAGTTTTTCTTTAAAGGCTTTCACATCAGTCATTACCAACAGGGGTTGCACTGCACCAACGTCAAATGCCTGATGATAGCTCATGCGGGCTATGTCATGCCCCTAATCACTCTTGGAGGCACTCACTATTAGAGTGTAATATGGCCAGCAACACCTGGGTACTCATTGATAAGGATCTAATAGAGCATCTTTTGGCAAACAATTTTGGTAATGCAAAGGAATGTTTTTTTTCTTAATTGAAACACTGTCTCGTGAGGATTTTTGAAGGCAACTGCGACACTTTGGGCAATCTGAACGGCAAGACGCAAAGCCATACATAAGCAGATTTTTCAGAGCCCACTATCCACTATGGATTCATCAACTCTTTCCTGGCTGAGCTCAGAGTTGTAAATGATGTACAAAGAGTTCGAGCTCCGGAAAGCCGTCAGACGCATCAATCACCAACTTGGTTGCCACCACCTCCTGGCATGTGCAAAGTAAGTGTTGATGCTACTATGTGGAAGACGACTATTGCAAGTGTAGTAGGAGCTATATATGTAAATATGAGAACAATGTTTTTATGGGAGCATCGGCGGGAGTTTTCGATGGTATTAATGATCCCGCAATGTTGAAGGCCTATGCATGTTCCGCAGGGCTAGCTCTGGCTTAGGATCTTGACATTGCAAATATCCAAGTGACGGCAGGCTGCCTAGTTATCTCGCGAGAGATCAACGATGGTAGCATGGCTTCATATATTAGGCAGAGCGACCCCGGTATTTTAACAACTTCAGGGTGGTGCGCACGAATAAAGATCCTTCAACACAGAAACTCATAATTTTGCTAGATCTTCAGTAGCTTTACAGACCGCCCGTCATTTATGGCTTGGTTTTTCTCCTGATCCAGTCTTTGTACCCATAAACATTATTACTTGAATAAAGATGGATCTTTTGCTCAGGAAAAAACTCAACAAGGACGCTGATCTTTTTTGCCACAAGACTATTGATCGGCCCTTTTCTTCTCGTGAGTCCTAGGAGGTGGCGGATATAGGATCTGCTAGGGACGAGGCTATCCCCCGCTAATGTGTTGGAATAATTGTCTCTATCTCTGCATCCTCATCATGTATATTCTCATATGTGTATGCGTAGTATGTTTTCATTAAATCTTTAATGCAGCCGCTTAATGATCCAGAGATGATGAAGCAGCCGGTGGTGTCAAAGTCAGTCCAGGCTCTGAGCGCATGGACAAAAACCCCTGTTGGGTATGTCAAACTAAACACTGACGGATCATTTCTTTGGTTAGAGGGAAAAGCTGGTGCGGGCATGATTATCCGACGCTTAGATGGCACCATTTTACTGTCCGCATGCAGATCTCTCCGGCACTGCACTTCAGCTCTTGAATCGGAATTATGTGCCATTATGGAGGGTGTGGCCTTAGCACTGAAATGGAGTCAGGACCAAATCCTAATTAAAACCGACAGTTCAGAGATCGTCAGGTTATTGTCCGACAAGGAGCAAGATTTCTCAATGTTGGGGCATCTTGTCATGGAAGCAAGAAGCCTTATCTCTGATCGTATAGCTGGTATTTGCAAAATTCCTAGATCTCAAAATGTAGCTAGTCACTTGTTAGCACAATTTGGTAGATTAAATGGCCATACTACAGTATGGCTTGGGTCAGGACCAGAATCTATTCTGGATTCCCTCATTAGGGATTATAACAACATTGCCATTTGATTAATACAATCCCTTTACCCCCCAAAAAAATCATTTAATGCAGATGAACAATCTCAGAAGAAAAGGCTAAACAATATTATTTTCAAATTTATTTACATTGCACTACCCCTAGCAAATGAAGGATTCAATACAAATCCTGTAAAACCGTATTTTTTAGAAATTAGAAGAAAACGTTGCGGGAAAATAATTTCTCCTTAAATATATGTTGATAGATAAGACCTCTCTAGCAGAGAGTTTAATTTGTCCACACTTGCAATTGAACCCGGGTGGGCGAGCTCACAAGTGTCAGGTTAAGCCACCAAGCCATCACGTTCTCAATTTTCAGAAATTTACACTTTGTGCTATTTTTTCCTTCAAATTTTTGCACATTCTTTTATTCGAAGCGCTAACGATACACTTCCATGAGGTGGAATTGTGGAAGTTCGAGAAACTGCTTCCATGAGGTGGAATTGTGGAAGTTCGAGAAACTAATTGGGGGTGCATGGATGCGATTGCTTAGTTTTTGTAACATAAAGGTACTCTCTGTGGTGAGCTGTATGGCACGATTTGCTTCCTTCGTGTTGGGTGACAACAATTATATGAAAGTTTGAGCAATATAAATAAACTCTCTCGGTCAATTTGTGTGTATACCTAGGTATGTGTAGTTTAAAGAAAATTTGTGTGTATCACGCTTGGTGTCTGGGCACCAAGGTGCACCGGTTAATTTATCCATATTTTAGTATATAGATATATTTGAATCTAGACAAAGCAAATCACTTATCTCCAGACAGAGATAATTGTCGGCGGTTTCAAAGGAAAAAAAAGAGGTGCGTCTTAAGCGCTCTAGGCATCTGGACAGCAACAAAACAGACAATAGCGTTAAACGAGAACTAGTGTATCACTCTTTCTGGTCAGTGGCACATGAACTGTCATCAGTTTATCCAGTATCTTGGACAGTACTCCTACAAGACGTGGACACAAATCATGTTGTACAGCAAACACAGACGGGGAAACTCTCCCAAGATACAGGGAACTCCAAAAAGTAGCCAGCAAACTGCATTTGGAAGAGCACTTCGGCTGTGGTCCAGAATTTATGAAGATAACTTTATATAAGCCCCAATGCAAAGCAGATCGGCAGTCAATCTTGCTACAATACTTTTAACATATCATTATGAAAACACAATAAACCTGAGTGGTTAATTAATTACGGTACTCTAAAACTAGGCAGTTTGTGCGATCAGTGATTTTGGTGAACACTAGCAGTGATGCTCCTTTTCCAGTGACAATACATCAGCAAGCATCTCAAACTGGGTCCAACTCATGGCAAGATCACCATGTGCATCTCCATCTCACAGAACTAGCCCCTCTAGCATCGTCATATGTGCACCACTTCACTATTTGATTTTCTAGCTTAAAGATGATGCAGTATCGAATTCCCAGTCCTCATGTCGAGTCTTTATTTGGAGCAGTAGGTCCCGCTGGTGGGCGAGCCATATCTAAGTTTTGCATCTCGCTTGCAAGCATAGCCCTTCTTTCTTTCAAGAAGTTAAGCCGGTTTGTCAGCTTAGCTAATGCAGCTGGTGGTCCGCCCGCAGGTTCCTGAAACAATAGCATGCTTTGCATTATCTCTGTTCTAGTACTCCCTCCGATCCATATTAATTGACTTTGATTTGTTCAAATTTGGATGAAGCTATATACTAAATGGTGTCTAGATTCATTCAAATTTAGACAAATTTGAGTCAATTAATATGGGCCGTTGGAAGTACTTAAATTCAGTCCATAAACTGGCAGTAGCAGCACTGGTGAACTCTAGTAGGGCATAGCTTACCTCTGTTCTAGTACTTGAGAAGGCATTCAGTCCTTGAAACCTGTTTAGGCTATTTGAGTTTTGCCTCACCAATCTTTGAGCACCTGGGAAAAATAAACCATTTTTTGAACTACTAGTACTAACATCGTTACTATTAACTTTTGTTTTTTTGGGCACAATCGTTCTGTATGAAGATTAAGAAGTATGTTTACAATATTACCACCTCAACTTGTATTGTGTTAATAGTTAGTACTCAGTTGCAGCTGGTGAGCTGGCTTACCTGTTGAAGGAGATGTATGCTGTGCAGCTTGTTTCCTTAATTGTTCGACAAGCTCCGCCTGAAATGAGAATAATGGAACTTAGAAACTGAAGAACTAAAAGCACAACCAGGCTGTGTTTTCGTCCATTCATCCTTAACTTCAATGAGCCTGGATTCTTTGCTACTTAATCTAGTATTTTTTTTGGTGTCTACACTATTGAAATATGCAAGACAACGAGGACATTTAGTCCCTTCGGTAGACTTTTTACTGGACACCTCAGGCACTTCAGATTCTCATTGTATATCTGGACAAACACAGGACTAACTTGCTTATACAGTCCACGTTTTCCATTCGAGATATTAGGAATAACATTAAACCAGTTTGAGGGAGGTTATAGCAGAGTAGCAGTTCAGACAGTCCATTTCTGGCAAAATGGAAGGAAAGGCCTCAGGCTGTGGTACTCTAATGGTCTTACCATGCTACCTGTACCGGGTACCAAACGAGATGCAGTTGAGGACTCTGAAGAAACACCAGCATTTTGTTTCTCCCTGGAGAAAAGTAGCTCCCTTTAGTATAAGTTTATTAAAAGTATGTTCCTCTAGATAACTTAGTACTCTAAATAGATAGAAGAAATACTAAGAAATGCTCTAGCAAGAAAGCCTTACTCGACTAGTCTTTTGCATGGTTCACACAGCAAGCTGTAGACTTGGCTGCTGAGTAGTCCACGGAGATCACAAGCCTTTTGCTTCAAGTTCAAAATATCAGCTTCCGCAGCAGCAACTTCCTCGAGATCAGCCTTAGTCTTTTTGAAAAGAAGGAAAAATTCAAACGGTGAAAATAGTTTTAGCTTTGTCGAAATATAGAACAGCTTCTGAAGAGTACCTTTCTGTCTATTGACGACGGTAAGGACACCTGCCCTCTTCGCATATTCATCAGCCCAGACTCCAATGAGGTCCTCAAACCTCTCTCCTTCTGCAACTGATCTCTCAAATTTTCCACCTGTTGAATGCTCAAGCTATTATTTTTGAACAGGAATTGCAGAACTTACTCTGGAAAGCGTATCAAAATACCCCAGGAGATCAAATGTACTATATAGTTGCGAGTTATAATTTGCAGTGCCAAACAATCGTCTACCAGGAGGGGCTGGTAGTTATCACAACTGAAAGTAGTTTAA
Source organism: Avena atlantica (assembly GCA_910589765.1). NCBI lineage: Eukaryota > Viridiplantae > Streptophyta > Magnoliopsida > Poales > Poaceae > Avena > Avena atlantica. The sequence continues at coordinate 65,949,053 of OU342737.1, forward strand.
AAGGATGGAACAAGAGGATACAAGTTCCCGTACTGTCACCAATGTATAGTAAATTGTATTGTCCGATTCATGAAGAATAAATGGCAATGATAAAGTGGCATTTAAAAGTTTTAGTAGCATTATCCAGTTTGTGCCACCATAGCCAGCGGAGTCCAAGCCATATTACATCATAGTAATAACTACTCAGCATTACCATGATTGCAAGAAACATTGATATTATTTCAAAGGAGGCAAGAAGTTGAAATTGTTATACGTGGATTGCACAAACTTCCCCATCAGCTCAGACTTTTGGTTCTACTGGTTGGTGCATCAAACTTAATATGGTATCAGAGCAGGGTTCAAATTTCGGTTTTCGTAATTTAGAAAAGAAAAATTGCTCGCGCTCTTCCCGTCCAAGTTTAGGCCTTATTGAGCCAAACGTGAGAGGAGGTGCTGAAGTATATGTGGATTTCCCAACCTTCTCCATTAGTTTGGACTTTTGGTTCTAATGGTGGGTGCATGAAACTTAATAGAAAGCATCCATATTGTCACATCAATCATGCTTCATTATGGCTCATGGTTCAAACTGTAGCCTGAGTAAATTATGAAAATTACATGGCCACATGGGGCTATCTGAGCATGTGCTGTTAGCTCATAGTGAGTTCCTAAAAGATTTTTAATACATCCAGTGAAATATAATTAAAAAATAAAATACAGCAAAGACTCAAATGTTTGGATAAAAACATCATACTGCCCCAGAACTGTTAACTTGGTTGTTTTTGCTATGATGTACTAGGATATTGTCCAAAAACTACATATCATTTCTGGGAGGAGTATGAGCAGCAAGCAAACACTGGTTTATATGCAGTTAATCAAGCATTATAAGGGGAAAAACGAAAAAGCGATGGAATTATTAGTTTGATATAATACCATATTATGATTCTTTATTGAAACAGGTGACCAAGGTGTTCACTTTGTAGAAAGAAAATAAAAACCTTGAGTTTGAGCTCTTACTTCTTTTTCAAGTGCTATACGGCGTTCATGTAGTGATCCTTTTCGTTTTTCTAGACTTGCCTTAAGGTTTGCATTTTCTTTGACCTGTAAAATGCAAAAACATCATTTCATATGAAAGAATTCGACTTTACACAACTTATGTATGATCCTAGGGGAAAATGATGTACCTCCTTTGAAACTTTAGATTGGAGATCAGCTTTGTTGTTCTCAAGCTTCTCAATAAGAGCCCTAATACAAAAACTAAATTAGAAAATAATAATTCGACAGATATAAACAGTGTTAATGAAAAATGTTGTGGAAAAACAATGTGTGCTTGTGAGTGCATAAGATTCCGTAAAGTACCCATTCATCTCAGAAGAATGTAAAAAGGAATCGCAGCAACATGTATAACTTGTGCGTCTACAAAAAGTTGTCCAAAATATAATAAAATGTTCATTGCGCAAAGAAGACAAAACATGCAACTTTTCTTTTGGACTTTGCAGAACCTCATGATGCCTTAATTATACAATAGCCATTTGATCATATTTTTGCACGATATTTAAGAGGTGTATCTTATAGCATGTGCACATCTACAAATTTCGGGAATCTTTCTTAATGTGCAAATATACAATTCGAAGCTACGAGGACTCTGACCTATATAAGCAAGAAATTCCACACATATTATGTAACCCTCAAAATGTATGGCAAGTTTATAGAAGGAAAAAATCTTGCAGATGCAAACGACAGATCCTTCAACTATTATGCAATGGAAGAGACCAAAATTTCCAGGACGGGCATGGAAATTGTCTATCTGCCTTTTGCAGTTCAGAAATGGCCATGTTTGTGCATCTTCGATTGTTTCACATATTTTTTAAATGCACAAGTACATGTTTTCAGAAAGAGTTGCGCAAAATCCACTTGGAATGCTACATTTTGTGCAGTTGCTAACATGTACTTCTGTGTTTTGAAAATAAATGTTAGCATCCAAGGATGTACAACATGTGCTATAATGTGTCAACTTGAAAAAACCATTCACAAATATGACCATCTATGAGCTATATAAAAATATAAGAAATGAAGGACAAATATAACAACATGTACAGATGTTTCTTGTACAGTTCATAAATGGTCGTATTTTGCAAGAACGTTCGCAAACTTCTTGTAGCATGTCTGTTTTTTCAAATTGCATTCAAATGTGCATCACAGGGGCATATAGCAGGATACTTACTCATCATCACTGCAACACTCACCCTCCTCTGTTGACAGGTCCTTTCTTGCCTGTAAATAAAGTATTCTAGTCAAACTATATGATTATTCTGGTAGCATCTGCATGCCTACTATGCAACTAACAATCACACTTACTGAAGTACGGCCCCATAAGGTCCTTTTACTCCTATTAGCTGAGCCTGACTTCATAAGTTTTGCTCTTGAAGATGATGAGCGGGGTTTTGCTATATTATCTGTGGATGCATTTGATTCCGTTTTTGCCGCTTTCGCAGGAGGTTGACCAACCTGATCATTGTCATTACATGCAGTGCCTGAGATAATTGTTCGTAACATATGGAACAAGATGAATTGCAAGGAAGACAAAGAAGTTTGCAAGCGCATCAAGTCAGAGACATAAAGCTATAGTTGTGGACAATCTGTAAGTTGAAGAACATGAGTTAGTTATTCAAGGCTTCCTGCAAGAGAGCAGCAAAGTGTAGTCTTTTTTTCCCTCAAACACGCAGTCAGATGCGTGTTGTTTTGTATTAGATGTAGTCTTCTTCAATAAGATAACACAGACCATTGAGCTACTGAGAGTGTGACCAAGGTTTTCTCATGCAAGAATGAAATTACAAACTTCAAGAAGATATTTGAAATATACAGTAATAAGCACCCTGTAAGGGCACGTTTGATTCAAAGGATTTTAAAAGCACAGGAATAGGAAAACCATAGGAATGGTATGTCATGACATGTGAAATCCTATAGGAATGAAAAACGCAGGAATTAGCTGCAACAGTCGTTTGATTGCGCCACAGGAAAAACGCAGGAAATTTGTATATAGATTGAGTACATGGCATAGTTGTCATAGACACATAGGAAATTTTCCAAGAGGTCTAACCTCTTGTTAGAAATCCTATGGGAATGTAGTATAGGAAAGGAATTCATAGGAATTTGGAAGGGTTCAATCCTTTCAATCAAATAGCCTCTATAGGAAAAAATCCTATGAGTAAAAATCCTAGAAAATTCCTTTGTGAATCCTTTGAATCAAACATGCCCTAAGAGTTTAGCACTTCGGTTATAAGCTATCTTGGAAACGCTGGATCAACTATTGAGTTTTTATCAGCATACACCTGATGAACTCGTGGGTAAGTTGAAAAAATGAAAGCACAATCTATTCATATTTATAACTACTTTGTTCGACCACCAAAATACTAGCATCTCGACAGAATACTCTTTTACCAGATTTAGAAAAACATCAGTGAAAAGTTGCACATCGAGAAGACACTATCCAATGAGCTAACATGTTCAACGTACGATCTTAGTGTAACATTTGACTGAAAACGGTGCAGTTAATTTTGATAATCAGGTATCACCATTTTTGAGAGAAGATCTTCCATAGTCTCTTTCATTGAACAGAAGCAGGGTTACTACTTTTTTTGTAAAGAAACATGCTTTTTGCGGTACCTTTTGACACCAGCACATGTTTGAAACTGATACTATTGCCGTCAGTTAGCATACCTTGTTACGTTTGGCATCAAGTCTGCTATTGCCATCACATTCACTGCCGCCAGAAGAATTATCATCCAAGTCTTCTTCAATGTCATCTTCACCGGAATCATAAGAGCCATCCTCATCATGGTTGTCATTATCCGTAGAATCTTCCTTGTCAACATCACCATCATCAGACTCAGTATAAGCGTCTGAAGAACAAGAACCTTCTTCCAAATCCTATATAGTTAACTGTTGAATTAGTATTCATGACATAACTTCAACAAAGCTTAACTACAGAAAAAAGGAACATGAAGACGGAAAAAGATCATACATCAAATATCTGATCATATTCCTCAAGCATAATGATAATAATAGCTTGAGCATGGTTGGCGGCTGCGGCAGCTTGAAGCAGCTGGAACGAACCGTCCCCAGCCATACTGAAGTCATTATCAATTTCACATTCACCAAGAAGAAGAGGTCGAAGAAGGAGTGGTGCCATGCAAGCCGCCAAAGCAGAATTAGACATCCTATTCACAGCTTTGTGTGATCCAACGACCATCATCATCTTAAGAATCCTAAAAAAAGACAATGAGTTTGGTGTACATTATGAATCAAAAAAAAATTGGTGTACATTGGTGGAATTCGATTACTATGCAGGCTAAATTTGACTCATCATCAAACCATTATAATAATGTGGACATATAAGGACGTATTCTTACAGGATGGCAATCCAAGACTTGACACTTTTGGTGATATTTTTTATAACCAAAAGGCATCCTAGGTAAATACCTCTGCAGTAAGTTTCGATTTGGTTCCGGGAAAACTTCATATACCACTTTACTTATAGCATCAAGTCTACTTGCCTTGTCAGCTCCTGCACCATCACTTGTCTTTATCAGTTTGTAGTTCCAAACAAATCAAAAATGCTATGGATAAGGGCATATTGTGTGCTGATTTTTTGGTACATACTCCATGAAAGGTAGTCATTGGGATTATGTATCAGTTTTCTTAGGCTGAGAAATACATTGTTGTTCGTGAATAAGTAAAGAAAGTTCTGAGACACTCTTACGGTAAGCTGTAACCAGCGCGGTGCAACATGATGCAGGAATTGGGGATGCTGGCATCTCTCGAAGAATACACTGTAGTAAATTGGAAAGGAACAAATGTTAAAGAAAATACATGAACATAGTATATTCCTCATGACATCAGAGTCAGTGTTTCCAAATAAACACCTTAATACAGTCACCAATAACATGCCCATCGTCTTCTGCAGAGAACTCGTTCCTTCCTACAGTATAAAATTAAAGATGCGGCTTTAAACAATATACATATGCCAACGCAAGTGGACTAGCCAGGCATACAATTCTCAGAGGTGAACTAATAAACATCTTAAATAAGAACAAAAGGTTAGACCAAAAGAAATTACCCTTTTCATAATCCCGAAATCTGCGTTTGACTTCTTCAACATCAGCAGACTGACGGAGGATTCCTTCTACCTTGACACCTACAAACAGAGTGTTGTTCCGCTCGTTACTGAACTGCGAGATCTTAAAATGTCATGCTTCTGCATGGTTTCTTTCAATGTGCACCAGTAAAATATGACATAAATTTAAACTTAGTGCAAAGTCAGTCTAGATAATGTACTGATTAATGATAATAAGGGAAAACACTTGCCATAATCTTCAATGAACCTCAAAGCTTTCTCCAGGAAAGATGGACTACCATCAGGATCAACTAGTGAAAACTCGGCACGTCTTCCAATAAGAGACGATTTACCCTCCGCTGCAGAGGAAAGAAGATAATTTGCTTATTCCAGTGCAACATAAGGATTTCATCCTTACTCTCACACGTGGGAAAGAAAAAATAGATTGGAATATACATTTGACTCAAAACTAAATCGCAATGTCATACAGAATTTCAACTAAAGGGTTATTGTCTCTGATTTTTAAGACGTAAGCAAATGGCATCTGTCACTGGCAAACAGAATGAACCTACTCAGATCTGCATAATGCAGATCAGCACAGCAAGTGATTGTCCACACCCTGAGCAACTGCATGTGTATGTGTATAAGCTTATGTTAGCATAGGACAAGAGGCTTGGTATTCAAACTGGAATTTTTCTTATAAATTTCATTTTTTCAGTGCCCCAAAATTTCTCAATCATCGAAAGAATTATGAGTTTTGTTACTAGTAGTAAACAATGAAGTTGAACACCAAAATGGAAGTCTTGAACAGACTTTGCCATACTTTCACCGGATATTTGAAATGAAATGAAAAACAGGTGTGGTCTCATCGAACAATAAGAATGAAGTCTGAAAAAACTGACATAAATGTTTTGGTAAATACAGCAAAAAATGTGGCTTGTTTTTCGTTTATATTAAATTCCATATGTCCTTCAGCCCAAAATACCATAATAGCACAGGTTAACCCATCATGTGCAGGTTTGATCTTTCTGTAGTTTCTTCCTGGAGGCATGGAGGAAAGTTGAGATGCAAAATGTGAGCATGACTCCAAAGGGCCTTGATGCAACTTTAAGTTTTATTAGGAATTTTTGTTGTTCGTGTTTGTTTCAGTTTTTTCAGTCTGATTTAACTTGTTTAGTTAATCAATAAAGTTGGATCTTTTACTAAAACAATATACCATACAGCTCACTTGCCAGCAAAAGCTCCAGGTTTACAACTTATAGTACATGATGTAGGCATCTAGAAATAGCGTAGGCATCTAACTGGTGAGAAACTGGTGAAAGTTAGCATAGCTTACACTGTTCACCTTGAGCTTCAGAAGGTTCTGTTCCATCAGTGCTGAATATTGGATTTTGACCCACTGTATTCGTCACACTTGGTGCTTGCGCTAAAGCACTCTCTAATGCACTTCTCCACTCATTGAGTTCTTCCGTAGTTTCTGCCTGCTTGGTGAAAAGTCACACCATTAAATTCCGAAAACAATGCCACAGGTATGATAAATTGTATTAAATAGTAGCAGCACAAGTGCCCCTCCAAGAGATAAGCAGGGTTGCCACGTTCCACTGCTACAGCCCCCCCAGCCACTCATGTTGCCCCACTATTCACTGATCCTCACAGCCAGCAGAACGACTACTATATAATGCAAATCGTCCCAACAAGATTGTGAGAAACATTACGCAAGTAATTGTACAAGATGCACAACCAACCTTCAGAGTAACAGTACGCCCATCACGGCCATCAGGAAATAACACCGTTAAAAGTTTCCTGTCTTCTTTGACTACAACACTGAAACATTGATCAAAATTATATGCTTATCGGATAACATGGAACTTTCCCCTTTCATGAAAATTTCAATTCTCAACACATACCTTCCGGAGTTATTCAAATCGATTCCACCAAGTGTAACAACTGGTTCATTGCCTCTGGGAGGTGCATTCTGAAAGTAAAGCAGAATGACTGGAAGCAATTTTCATCTTTGGAGGTAACGCAATATTTTTATATTTACTCATAAATGTCACCAAGAATCCTAAAAGAACTATGTAATCATGTGCACCCTCTTGAAAATGGTCACGCTAACAGCCAATAATATTCTTACCTTTGCTATTTGCTTTCTGTCACTTGCGATATTCGTTAATCGTTAATAGTATAAAAAGAAAACTTCTATATTCCGCTTCATATTCAGCTTGACTTCTTAAATTGTGCGGGTACCACTATTTGCATTACGATTCTGACCTAGACCAAAGCAGGCACTAGTTTGTTGGGATATCTGAGCAATAAGATGCCATTATTATTATTATTATTATTATTATCATCATCATTATTATACTGCAATACCGAAAGGGAGGCCCCCACGGCGTAATACTATTACTTTAATTGTGCCCCTACTCAACCTCAGCAAGCAGATTGAGTAGCAAGGTATACAAATTTACAAACTGAGTATCTTGACTTCTGATTCTTTGCTCAAAACATTTTCTTATAGAATTAAGGTTAGTGTAAAAGTTCTCGTAGCTGCATTCATGTTCTCGCTTAAAATGAATTTGCGGAAAATTTACTATTATTACAGTTTACAGTACTAATACAACATCAGCACATAAAGGACTCATTGACCACTTGCATATGCCCTTGATCGGTATGAGGTACCACACCCATCAGAACAAGGAATGACAGATCTCTAGCTTCCCCAGAGCTTCATCAATTCTAGCCTCCCATGATCAAGTATTCCAGTGGTTGGTACTGCTTATCATATGTTACAGATCAAAGTTGCCAAATTCTCGTTCAAAGACGTTTTGTCATCTAATGTCCTATTTCCGAATGTATATTTGGATATCTATAACCTATAAATGGTGTTGTATAAAACTAGTTAAGTATGCTTGACACATTGTTCTCAATTATTGTTGGGATCATGGTACCATAACTTTGGAGGTAGTAGTAACTGGAAAATAGTGGTTTTGGGCCAGTAATTGCGGGAACTGGGCTCTCCTCACACCGTGGATGATCTGGAAGCAACACAAACAGTGCATCTTGGAGGGCGCCCAGCCTTCAATCAGCGCTCTTGTCACAAGGATCAAAGACGAGGCTATGCTCTAAGCTAGCGCCAGTTGCTGGCCTTCTTGGACCATATGGCACGCATAGGGAATTCCCCACATAATAATCATGGTAACAGTAATTTCATTAAGTCGGAAGATTTTGGGACTGGGAATATAAAAATGGACAAAGAGCACACTAGAGAATTGCAGTTTACTGTCTGATTATGCATCGCAATCAGTGAATATTTAAAAGAGTATCCTTTTAATAAAATGGAAAACATCTGATATATGTACAAACCAAAGGGTACCATCCATACCCACAGGATGCAAATTACACACCTTAGCAGAGCTGAAAAACACTTTATCTCACGTCGTCGCACGGCAATGATAATAAGGTGATACAAGGCTTTCAGAAACAAGCATCTAAGCAATAGATGTGTGACAATGCTATCAAGATTTACGAGTGTATTTGCTAGAAGAATTAGATATCGGACTGAGCAGTCAACTAGCAGTTTGGCATTTTAAAGTTTTTTTATACAATATCAGGTTGTTAAAACTAAAGTTTGTTAAGTCAGAGAACAAAGTAAGTCAATCACAAGAGCTTTACGAGTGAATAGCTGATGCAAAGAAGCACAGCGAAGTACTTCAATGTATCTTACCGGGTCACTTCTGAAGAACACTAGTGATACCCTTGTAAGAACAAACCAGCGCTTTTTCCATGTTGTCCAACCAATCCCTGCTAACACAAATAATCAAATGGGAAGAAGTGTGGCAACAAGTATTGAGAATTTCAAATCAATGTAAGAAATGACTGGTTAGGGTAAAGAACAATTTTCACATGTAAAATATGGAGTTAATCGATCCACTTAATTAAACCGAAACAGAAGTTAATTGAGAATTTCAGGAAAAATCGTCAAGCATGTTTGTTGGCTTGACTCTGTTCGTCATTGGGCTGAGATTGTGAAGCAATTAGATTAGCCTATAGACATAGCATTTGACAAAACTGCATGTTACTCTATGCACACACACTTAAGCTAAGCATATGACTCCATAGAGAAGCAAGCCCTAAAATCCCACCAGGCTATCAGAGAAATAGACAGCTGTTGTATGTTGCTGGATTTTAGTATTAAGTACAAAAGCGACTAAGATGAACCATCCCATGAGTAATTTCACAGTAGCCTCATTAGACCATACATCTCTCTTGGTATATCTAGACAATAGGTAGGAACATAAACTGAAACACTCTCGAGCTACAGGTGTCTTCTTCTCAACACTTTCCTCTTCCAATTTAATGTGTCAGTCAAAACGATTATATACCTTGCAAAATATAGTTCACCAAACTGGCTAATATCCTAACTACTAAACCATGATACAACAATACAAGTCACAATCATGATGTTCGTAAAAACTCCATCACAAATGGTATAATGAACATTTTCATAATTGTTGTGACTTCAGCCCAACATGTTTTGCTATTCTTTTGTGCTTGAATGTTCCACATTAGTCATGTTATCTCACTAGATGTCAAAGCATCCTATTCACAGATATATGAACTGGTGGCTTTCTGACATCAGTCCTTACCACAGACATCTGGTTTGGATGTACTAAATAGCAGGTAAAAGAGAGGAGAGATGTACATCTAGCCATGCTTAAACACAATTTTATTCATCCCAACATACCTTTAGATGAAAGCAGTAAATGTCCACTCTTAAGAACCTGCACATGAAAAATACTTAATTTGGTCATGAAACTTATCATGCACATAAGTGAAGGATAAAGCAACCAAAAAAATTGCCAATGAACATTATTCTGAATTAATAGCATGATTTTGCAATAGAAATTTAGAGACTTCCACAGTGATCATGCTCACTGAAGAAACTGAGACTCAACAATAGTAAATCTTAAGTTGTGACTATAAATAGCAGTGACACAGCTTATGTAAACATCTATAGACAGGCATACTGTAAGTTAAGCTTAGGTCATTTGGACATTGGTGTGACATAAACTTTGAGTGCAAGTTGATCCGACAAACCTGACAATTAGGACATGAAGTTGGTGGACTATCACCCGCTTCACTACTCTGGGAGTTTGGGTCTCCCTCTCCACATCGGCATATCTTGAACTGACCTGTATTCTCCGAAGTCTGCGAAGATGATGCCTATCAAAAGAATACTTTAGCATAAAACAAAATAAAAGTGGTAACAAGAAAGGTAGAACTTGAGTTTGACCTGGAAAACAGACAACTTTTACATGAGCATATTCATGTGCACATAGTATCAATCCAATCAACAATAAATGATCTTAACAACATAATAGTTTCCTGTTATTGATAAAGGTGCTATGAAAGAAATTATATATTTATATGATGATTAACACTCCTTAATAAAATTAAGAAATCTCAATTAATATTTTCTTGACTTTGTTGCCTCCTCTTGTATTAAAATATTTTTATTTAAAACACTTCACCTTAAGGAAATCATATGCAAGCTAACCAGGCACCATATTTTCCAAGTGACATATAAGTAATTATTTTATTTAAGAAACATAATTTTTTTAGGGGGGCAGAGGGGAGGCCCTACTTAAATTTTCATTAAAACATAAAATAGAGTTTGACTTGCTTTCTGGAACCCAAACAACATTTTGTCTCTATAAATGATGACTATTTATGCTTATCAACGATGTGGTGACTCAAACAACAAAAAGTAGAGTGAAAATAAACCATAGGATGTATGGATTAGAAACACAGCAACCCAGAACTACAAAAAAGATCACAAAGGATTTTTGTGATATTGCTAGTAAACGAGAAGCTGAGAAGTGGCACAGCGGAGCCAAATTAACTCCTCAAGAATCTACAATACAAGTCAAAAATAAGTTTAAATTAATGATAAGCCTACTTATTTTATTCGTTACCCGAATAACATGATCCATGGTTTTATTTCATTTGGCATGCGTTCCATCAGAAGCACACATCGAAGCGTCCTTTCGTGCTCAAATTAAATTCATGTTGCATAACTGAAGAAGTCACTGCTGGAATATTCATTAAAACTGGCATTTATATACTCCCTCCGGTCCATATTAATGGCCTTAACTTTGTCTATATATGAATGCATCTAGTCTAAATACTTAACTAGATACATACGAATCTAGATAAAGTTGAGGCCATTAATATGGACCAGAGGGAGTACTAAAAGTCCATCTCAGTTAACTATAACAGCAATACAACACAGAACAGTCGCGTTCCTTGATCTAGTAAACTACTTGATAAACATAGCAAACACTGACACATTAATCAACCAAACTGAGCTCTTCGTCTCATTTTTTATTGTAAATGAATTACATTGTTGTAGTATCTTCTGAAATAAACTTAAATCAACTCAAATTTAGAAGTGACTAATTGGCTAAATCGGATAAAGAACATGGAGAGGATACTGGAAAACAATAACGTTACGACTGAAGCATATGATGATCTTACTGGCTGGTAAGGAATCCTGAACTCCGAAGCTGACATTGTCTTCTCTAAATGACTGACTTATGAACACCTCAGGATGATCTGTCCCCCGCCAACGAGTTGGTGTTCTGAAGTGACTGGTGCATTGGGCAGTGTTATTAGTAATAAATTATGGTGTTTTGTTCTTCATAATGATAGAATACTACATAACATATAAATATCACCATACTTGATTTGAAGAGTTTTGGGGAATTATACTTCTCTGTATTCAGAAATATAGTTAATGGATTCTGATTCTACTCATTAGAACTGGAATATGTGCACGGACCATTACATCGCCAATGTCTTCCTTAAATACTAGTTCAGTTTATGAACAAGTCATAGTAAAATCCATAATTCATCAGCTAAACCAAGGGAAAACTTGATAGATATTCCAAGTATGGTGTGACCCAGGAACCTGAAGGTAGTGCTTTTGCAAGAACAGGGATGTACCAGAAAGAAACTGAAGCATGGAAACTTTCAATTTCCCATGAAATAGCTTTCTGTTCGTTGCGCTCGTTTCCACATCCACCATAAGTATCAGCTTAAGATTTTCGATCCATTAGTTAGACCTGGGGCATTAAAAGCACAAGCAAAATCACAAAATAGAAGTAAAATTCAGAATACTATTATAGAGATAATAATAATAATAAATATACATGAATATGATGAACGATTAGCATGGAGCTGGAGTTCCAATACCATGACCCGCAAATAATTTGGAATTATGTTTCGGTAGTATTATGGGATTGTGCGCACAGCTTAGATTTCTATGTGATGCCTATCTAACCAAAATGCGCATCTCCTTTATGCTTCCTCTACCCAGAGAGCCGAGCATCAAAGGTCCACCTCCATAATCCATCAATGTCCACCTCCATTAGAACAAATCAGGGAAAAAAATCCTCAGCTAAAATCTCCCAGAACACTGATTAACCAATTTGATTTAAACATTCCGCGACAAGCCAGCCATCTGAAATCACAGGATGGCCGCGATAATCATCGTGGCACGGCGCGGTTCAGAAAGACAGAAACTGAGCAGGCAACAGATCTAGGTAGGCATGAAATGGGCGTGGGACGGGGAATCGGTGCGGCAATGAGGGCTCCTCCATCCATGAACGGAAAAAACAAATCGCAGACCACCCCCTAAAACAAATAAATGCACCGATGAACAGGGACGGAGGCGGCAGCGGCAGCGGCGGCGGCGGCAATGCGGCTCACCTGCGATCGGAAAATCTCACGGGAGCGGGCGCGCCATCGATCCCCACCTCCTCTTCCCTTATCTCGGCCCCCTCCTCTCTCCTCTCTCCTCTCCCCTCTCTCCCTCCCGTTCTATTTTCTCCCGTCTCTTCTTCCCTCTCGCCCGCACTTTCTCCGGGAAACACACTTGTTTTGGAACGGGGGGAGAGCCCAACGAAAATAGCTGCTGACGACAACGTGTCACTGCGACGTGGGGCCGTGCCCCGGCGGACCCCACGTGTCAGGGCGTCGCATCCCCTTTCCGCCGCTCCTTTCCCCGAGCGAGACGCGGGCGTGCGGACGGGGTCAAGCGATCGGGGCCGTCCGTCCGGAGCAGGGGCACACGTGGCGGAGGATAAACGGAACCCCGCCCGAGGACGCTTCGGCGTTGCGTGGGCCCGGTGCGGTGCGGGGCGTAGGAGTGGGAAGCATGTCGTTAACGGGAGGACAGGTTCTGCCGCGGGGCCCACGGACAGTATCTAGCAGCTGTGCCGGTGTGTTTGTGTGTGGGTCTCCTGCGTTCGGAGATTTTGGATTTTTGTTCTTTTTGTTTCTCGGGGATGGACCCCGGACCTTTCTTCTGTGTGCTGACGTGTCCTGGTATGCCAGCGACCGTTGGATAATATGATTGAATCTATGATTCGCAGATGATTTCAGAGCAAAGTGCAAACATGATTCGTTTCAAACAAATAAGCCGAAGAGCTACGGTTTTTTCTGCTGTGATTGTTGATGATCCATCAACGTCAGATTAGAAAATGGTGGCTTTTGATGGCCTTGGACAGATATCTGTACAAGTAGCACATGTACCTGGCACGGTACTGTACAGCATTGCAGGCAATGGCAGAGAAGATACTGATCCTGGAGTCCTTGGAGACAGCATTGCAGGCAACTCCTGCTAGCATCTCCCATACGAGCAATAGCCCATGTGAAGAGAACCCGGACCCCATTCACGGTCACAACAGTACGCAACGACGGTCCACCCGTGGGAAAACAGGAAAAGGAAGCAGTATATCCACCCGTATAGGCGATCACAAGTAGACAAGAAAAGCACAGGCACGGACCACGATTCGCACTGCTCTCTCGTGGCCCCTTCAAAACCACCCAACAGACCAACAACCTGACACAGGTGCATAATCGCCCATCACTCATCATCAGGATTAGCGTCAGATGCAGCAACAGTAACACGGACTCCATTTTTAATTATGCGGTGGTAGAAACACACAGCCCTGCCTATGTTCTCAACCATCTAGGAAGATTAGCTGTCTGTCTCTATTGAGAAACGGCGATGAAATTCCTCTGTTCTCAGCTATCCCCGCTCGGTTCGTCGTCCTCGTCGAGGTTGATGCCAGAGATGCTCATCTTCCCTGTATTTACTGCAGCGCAAAGGTAAGAAAGAACTGAGTCAATAGGACAGGCAGCGGGAATCCAACACAGTTATAGAACAGACTAGCTATAACATGGAAATACAGTGTGCCCCTCCCTTGGTGCTCGGTAACTCGTCTCGTGATACCATGCTCACTAATGATGTCCGCTATAAATAGATTCCGAACATTGATGTCCTGTCTACGTGGAATCCGTGATCAAGGCTTCTTACTGTTTATATGCAGAAATTTTTAGTACTCCATGCTTACTTACCAACTGCGTCCAGTCCACAGAGATTCGGCATGTATTTGCTGATGTGTTCCTCCGCGGCTTTGTCGGCCTTCAGCGTCTCGCATACGAAGGAGACCAGCACCTTTTTATTGCCATGCTTCTTCTGAACCAGCCCAACAATGTCATCTTCCCATCTGGACAAAATATTGTTCGCATATAAGTAAGGCCCTCCAGCACAAAACGAAATTCTAAACAATAAATAAGACTTAACAGCATCTCAGGAGCATCAGCCTTCACCAAGTAGTAGTGGAACACATCTTTTATTAAGCAGCACGATAAATAATAGACAATACATAATCATATTTCGAACATACGTGTTATAGCAAATGGCTCATGCAACACCAAGTTAGAAGAATCTCACAATTAGCTAATTTTATCCATTTAACAAGGGAAAGAGTCCAGCAATTAGGCAGTTTATCCTCTAAATTAGGAAGAGTCCAGGTATGGCAAGATTGAGAGTTCAAGTCCAGATCCGACTTATGGATCAAGTCATCCTATATAATAGCTCTTCTATGTTGCCTCCAGGCAACAGCCCCTCCCATACCTCTCTCCAAAACCCTAATTCATAACAATGCACTAGATAGTTGAACATGAAATCACTAACATGATAGAACATCATAGCTAGCAACCGAATACTATTTTGTTATAAAAACACCCAGCCTTGTAAAACTCATATCTTGGCCTTCCCAAAAAACGAAAGGGCGATGGACTTGAATTTATATATACTACTCCCTCTTTCCCTGTTTAGTTGGCACCAGAAATTTTTCATGGTAACCAAGGAGGAAGCGCTGGATGGCAATTTTAGACTGAAATACCCCTGAGAAATCTTAACACTTTGGTAAGTAGGATTAACTGCCAGTGTTAAGATTTCGCAGGGGTATTTCAGTAAAAAGTTGCAATCCAAACGTTTCCTCCTTTGTTTCCATGAAAAAATTCTGGCAATGCCTAAACAGGGATGAAGGTATGCAGCTTCGTGCCAGTGAGGCAAGGTAATTTTCAAGTATGAATAACTTGTTGGTTACTTTAATAAAATGCTAGTAAGAAACTCCCAAAATCACATAATAAGATGATGATAAGCTAAATTTTGTCTCGACGTTAGTTAAACACTTGAGAATAGAGGTATCCAAAATAGTGGGACCCGAGCACCTGGCACAAGAGCCAACAATCCATTATACCCTTTTTTGTAGTAACCGTTAGTGAAATATATTTAATAAGTGCACTTCTTGAAAACATAATCCATTACAACAACTTCTAGTGGTATCATGCTTCTGAGAAGACAGTTATGCTACAGCGTTTCGATATAGACTGAAAAGATATGATGGGTCCTAAGAGACAATGAAAGAAAGATGCATCTATTTTCAGATTTCATATAATACATAAACAGCATTGCCATCTATAACTGCTGGGCATGAGCATCAGCACATCACATTGTTTTTGCACGGAGTAAATTCAACAACATTAAATTTAGGGTGGTTTGCAGGAATAGGAAAACAGTAGGAATAGAAGAATATCATGACATCTTCAATCCTACATGATTTGAAAACACAGGAGTGCATGCTACATGTTGTTTGGTTGTGTTGCAGGAAAAACACAGGAAACTTTGTAAAGGGTTGTGTATGACATACATGTCATAGAAACAAAGGAAATTTTCCATGGGGTTGGAGCTAAGGGAAATTTTCCTATAGGATTGTATACAAAGTAGACCATAGGAACATATGGTTTCAAAACCCTACAAACCAAATAAGCTCTATAGGAAAAAATCCCAAGGAATGGAATCCTCCAAAATTTCTTTTGAATTCCTTTGAACCAAACAAGCCCTTAGTTATGAAGAAATCCACCCATGAGAGAAGACTTACCCATGCAAATGGTCAACATTTTGTAATCGAGCAGCATCATGTCCCCTGCATTCCACCACAACCACCTTCTCTGTCTTCCTCTGTCACATGAGCATGGGTTAACCTTTGCCACACAAACTACAGTGTCCTAAGAAATAACTAGGATTTTAGGATGTCTGTAGTCAAGCTAAGATAGTAAGATAAATCAGTTGGTAGAATACATACTTGGTGGATAAGAAAATACAAATGTCTGACCTTAAAATTAATTATGGAAAGCTTTATAAGGCGGTAATCATCTCCTCGGCTACATTCCCTCTCACATGGTATCGCTTACATGATAGAAAAAAAACAATATAAGCTAAAGTTATCTTCTCTTAAAGACTAAAGACATAGGTGACACACTATTGAAAAAAAAATGGGCGTTGATGAGAATCACGGAAATTCACTTGAATAATTAAGAAAATATTGTTTCGATATGCATCATTCTTTAGATAGCACAAGGAAATAATAAGTCTTTCTTTAGAACACAACAGGTTATGGCATGTTATAAGCAATTTAGCATTGCTCATAACTGAGAACAAACAATGCTTCGAAATAAAGGTAAACTTCTGCAGATAAACCCTAGTTATATTATATCAGCATCTACACTAACTTCTGCTGAAAAAATGGGGGTTTGGTCACTACACGGACGATTCAAGTGAGAAGCAACTGGAGCCGACGATACAATGCTTGCATCAAGAAATTACATGTCAATCGATAAACAAGCAAAGGGTGAATGAGGTGAGGAATGTACGGGTGCCCTGGAGGCCGTAGCACACGGAATCCGGGAGGCGGATGAAGTGACCGGAGATGGCGCCAGAGGGAAGCAGCGCGATGGACGCGACACCCTCCATCTTCTCTCCGATGTCTCCCTCCTCAGCCTGGGCCCCAGCGTCCTCCGCCTCTGCCGGCGGCGGCGGCTGGCGGTCGCCATTCGCCTGCGAGTCCGACAGAGAGCCCATCGTTCACAGCGCGCCGAATAGTGAAGTGCGCCACCTAGAAGCGAAAGCGGATTGTTGGGTGGTTTTGCGCATGTGACCCTGGACATAGTACGGATTTGCTATTTTGTCACAGCAAATATCAACTTGGGTCAGCTCTCCGCCTCTCCCAAAATCCCCAAAGTACTCAGAAATCAGTCGATTTCTTCTCTAGCCTCCTTCACACAGAAGGCAACCATGGCGGCGGCGGCGGCGGCTCCATCGAAGGCGGAGGTGCTATCCCTCTTCCGGGCCTTACTCCGCACGGGTCGGAAGTTCTCCGACTACAACATCCGAGAGTACACGTGCCGCCGCGCGGCGGACGCCTTCCGCGATAACCGCGCCCTCGCCGACGCGCCGGCCGCGGCGGCGGCTTTCGCGGACGGGAAGCAGCAGCTGGAGGTGGCGAAGCGGCAGGTGCTGGTGTACTCTCTGTACGCACCCAAGGCCAAGAGCGTGGTCGAGATGAAGATTCAGTGACCGACACGGGAGAGAGGTTTCACGCCAGCCATCTCCTCCTTTCCCCTTTCGGGTTTGTTGCTCTGTTATGTAGTAGGGTTACAGTGAATTGACACTATTAGAATTATTCTGGTATTATCATGTTCGCTGGATAATTGCCATGGTATTGTTTCTTTTGTTCAATAAATTTGCAAGTTGAAGGTCATGATATTAGTTCTCACAAACGAATTGTTACATGTAAAACTATCTGATTGTGGTTTGGATGATTGGATAGCCTTGCCCTGGTTCTATTGCTACATCCCACTTGCATAGATGCATCTTCTCGCTACTGCGTACTTGTGCTGACCAGAGTGTCGAATTGTTTGTATTGAAGTCACATAGGTGATACATCAACTGTTTTTTGAAATGCTGAAATGACGGATCCTCGATTACAAAACCAAAACCAGATGAGATTGCTAGCGGCATAACTTCTCGTGACAAAAGAAATAGATTGGCTGAGCAATTACACCAAAACACTTGCCCTATGTAACCGAAACAACAATTTCCTGAGATGCTTCTTTTTGTATTTCCGTTTTGGTATGGTAAGTAGGTGCTATAGGGTAGCTGAAGATCTGGGTTTTGGATAGACATAGGGAGCATAAGAGCATGCATTGCGGACCTTGCTGCTATCCCCTGACCTGCGTGTTGTTGTGTGCCCTTTGCAGGCATTTTTCTTGCGATGATCTTTGCGGGGCATCTTTATTGTGTCTTATTTCTCCTTATTTTGTTTGCCCCTGTACATTTTGTCGGGCCAAATTTGACCATCTATAATTTTCTTACTTATCTCTTTTGGTAAATGTTTCTTGGTTTGCTAGTGATTATACTTGGTGTTTGTTGTCAATAAACAAGATATCTTACGTTTTCTGGTAGTTAACATCAACTGGTCAATCCATTAAACCAAATAATAGTATAGTAATGCTTACAAAATACTTGCACAACACAAAGCTAAAGATTGGATACCATAGTGATCTGGTTGTTAGCGTAAAACAATATCATCAAGGTGATGAAGGGTGGTGGTCAAGCAGTGGGCAGGTGACCATCAGGTCCACGACTGTTGAATAATGTGGTTTTGCTGTAGCATTAACAACTATAGGTGTTGTCCATGGGCAATCTTATTAGATGATACATTTGACTAGGCTAATTAGATATTGACATACTGTTACATGGTTTGAAAGTACACTTTTAGCATGTGTGTATTGATGACTATTCACAATTTGTTGGTTCTGGAATGTACAAATGGCATTTTTCCACGCAGTCATTACATCTTTGGCCAGATGCAGAGGAAGGTCATCTTTTTATGTGCACCCAAGCTGCCACCACTTTCGGCTCCGCCGGTGTGTAATCTCATCATCTGATCCATCAGAGCTGGTAATGACTTGCACATTCTCGTCGCTCTCCAGTCCGGAGGTATTTGTTATGTGCGAGTGTGGGTGGTTGTTTTCGAACTCTGAACTTTCATCCATGTTGTCTTGGCATGGCATTTCATCGCTGAGATCCTGAATGTTGCTATTGACATCATCATTTACTTCCTGAAGCTCTGAGAAGTACACCAAGATATTGTTGCTATCTTCTGTTTCATCTGGGAGTCCAGAGAAGTCCACCAAGACATTGTTCTCTGCAGCAATCTCTTTGGCCACTTTCTTCTTCAGTTCCATGTTTGCTGTGTTTCCGGACAGCTTCCACACCAACTGCAATAGCGACACAACAAGGCTGGTGAAGTCATGCAGTTTATCTTTCCTCTCCCCACTACAAATCAATGGAGCATGCTAGAAACCATCAAATGAATAACTATTCTTACGATGGGATCGACAATTCCGGTGCCCTCCTTGGCCGCCACAGCAAAGTCGCTGCCGAACTTGTCTGCGAGAATGGTCCTGGCAAACAGTAGCTCCGGCAGATCGCCGCACCAGCCGGCAGCGAACATGATGCTGGCTGCCGCTTCCCTTAACTCCTCATCGCACTCCCTGCACCCAAACAGAATAGCCATGCCGTGCAAACGTTCATGGGACTAGGAACATAGAGGGCGAAAGAGGAAATGTAAGATCAGGTCAGGTGTCGTTGACATACTGTGGCTTGTCTAACTGCGCAGCCTGCTCGATGAGCCGATTGCAGTAGAGCTCTATGATGCTGAACGCCTCCAACATGTTGTCCTCCTGGATAACCTGCTCGGCCTGCGCAGAGAAACACTAACATTCGTAAGACTGCATCGAATTAGTTGAAGTATACCATGATCTTGTTTCGTGTTGGCGTGCTGGAGGCCATGGGTACGCACGCGGCTGAGGGAACGGTCGAGGTGGCCAAGGGCGAGGAGCTGGCTGACATCGCTGGAGGCAATGGACTTGCGAGCAACGCGAGGCCGGCGGGCGACAGCGATGCGGGAGACGGCGAGCTCGAGAAGGGACTTGAGCTTCGCTGTCTGCTTTGAGGTCTTGCGGAGCAATCCCATGGCTGGTCGATGTGCTCTGGTGGTGTTGGTTTTGATGTTCGGTTATATGAATGCCTATCTTGGTTGTATTGCTGGTCCTTTGCGTGGACAGGAGGTTGGAGAAACTGGGAGATGATCAGTTGAGTTGCTTGTGGATTCAATGAGGAAGTCTGGCTTGGAGGGACAAGAATATGTAGGCTAGGCCATGGTTCTGTTCTAGGGAGTAATATAATTTTAGTGCCTGTTTATTAAAGAAGGTTTTAAAAGCTAGTGAAGTATGATTGCAGTTAGTTTAAAAATTAACTCATTATAGGGAATGTGTTCATAGTATTTTTTGCATTTTTGCTGATACAGTGGAGACAGAGTAGGGAAATTGGGAAAAAGATGCATAGTGTCTGGTGGCCGTCACCGGACGAGGCAGGCGAGATGGGCAACCTCGTCTGGTTAACTTGGTCTGACACGGTCGCTTCAAGAAGGATTGAAGGAACCCTCGTCCGATCAGTTTGGGCGGGTCTCTTCATCCAGGATCTTTGTGAAGTAGGAGTATTGTTTTAGTTGGTTACCCTTATATTCACCCTATTTCTTCAACGGATGGATTAGGCTCTGAAACATGGACGTCCTCCAAATTTATTCCTTCAACAGTACCCACCTTAGGAAACTCAGTTTTAGGTCCGGTCTAGATCTCAAAACATAGGAATAGGAAATATGCAGGAATTGAGATGTCATGTAACCTGAATTTGTATAGGAACCAATACCACAAGAAAACTTTAAACCGTCGCTTGGATCTCATGCAGGTAAAACACAGGAAGTGTAGACACAAAAGATAAAAGCATGAGGTGAGACCTCATGTTAGTCTTCCTCCAAAATTTCTATGAAATAGCTTATCCATAGGAATTTCAAATGAATCTAGGATTCCTATTCCTTTGATCCAAATGGTACAATAGGAATTTTTTCTATAGGAATCATATCCTCTAAATTTCCTACGCTCTTTCTTTGTTCCAAACGGGATCTTATATGTGCTAAAAAAAACTTTAGCATTCCATGGTTGAACTGTAAGAGTGAAATACAGTTGTCTTCCATTTGTCGTACAATGAGCCATAGTTCTTCACGACCCTCTCCTGATTCTATTTTAGAACCTACACATGGCATAAACCCCTCACTCGAATTGTTAAATTTTGAGCCAAAATGCAGAGGAAGTACGCCATCATCTTGTGTGCACCGAAGCTGTCGCCATCTTGGGCTTCAGCGGCCACCCTGATCCGTCAGAGTTGGAAATGCCACACTCATTCTCATCTGTCACTCTCCAGTCCGAAACCATTCGTCCTGTCTGAGCGAGGTTGGTCATCGTCTTGCTCTGAACTTCCATAGATGAAGTCCTAGATTGACAAGCACCTGACCGTGTACAATGTCTGTTGTCGTCCTCCATTGTTTACAGTGTCTAGGAGAAGTCCACCGAGATATTGTTCTCAGCGGCGATCTCCTCGGTCACCTTCTTCTTCAGCTCCATGCTCGTCGTGTCCCCGGACAGCTTGCATACCAACTGCAGTGTCGAGTTGGCGACAGAAAACAAGCGTGTCAGAGCGGGAACTCTAGAAATGAAGAACAGGCGGGATCTTTACCATCGGATCGACGTGGGCGGTGCCCTCCTTGGCCTGCGCGGCGAATTCGTTGCCGAACTTGTCTGCGAGGATGTCGCGGGTCTTCTGCAGCTCCGGCAGGTCGCTGCACCACTTGGCAGCAAAAATGACGCCGGCGGCCGCTTCCCTGATCTCCTCGTTACACTCACTGCGCACTAAACATATTAGTAGTAGCTTTCTTGACCAGATGGAGAATAGGTATCAGATCAGGTGTGAAGAAGAGGCGTACTTGGGCTTGTCTAGCCGCGCAGCATTCTTGATGAGGCGCTTGCAGTACTTCTCCACGATGCCCAACGCCTCCAACATGTTGTCCTCCTGTATCACCTGCTCTGCCTGCGCAGAGGAAGACGATGGTAGCATTAGTAACGCTGCACTCCATCTTTCGTTCCAATGTCAACAATGGCGGGTGGTCATGTGTATGCACGCACCCGCTGGATGGCACGGTCGGTGTGGCCGAGGGCAAGGAGCTGGCAGACATCGCCGGAGGCGATGGACTTGCGAGCGAGGCGTGGCCGGCGCGCGATGGCGACGCGCGAGATGGCGAGCTTGAGAAGGGACTTGAGCTTGCCGGTCTGCTTGGATAGCCTGCGGAACAGTCCCATGACCGGCAAGTCTGTGCTTGCCGGCGTTCCCTGGGATGTTGTCGTCTTTGATATTTTTTTTTGAAAGTTGTCGTCTTTGATCGGACCAACGATACGCCGACAGTGGTCGGCGGCTGTATCGTTGGTCCTGTGCGTGCGTGGATGGAGGAGACGAGTTCTTTGGAGGGACAAAGGTTTTGTATGGCCCCTTGTTTCTGTTTTTGGAAGTCTAATTTTGGTGTACAGGTTGTCAGTTCAGCTAAAACGAACCTCTGTTATATTTGGAACAGCGGGGTGGACTTGCACATAGCAGGGAGCAAAACGCGTGTAAAATTGTTTTCGTAATCAAAACGTGGAAAAGAAAACCTGCTAGGAGGGTTCCTTTTGTTTTTTACATGATATATAAATTGTCGTAGTTATTTTGATGAAATTTTGCATGTTATTGCGTTTCACGCCCTCCTGATATTTTTCCATACTTTTTTTTAAAACCTCTAGACGCAATACCACCATCCAGAAGCTGGTCTAATTTCTGGACGAATGATTTCGGAAATTTCAAGGTTTGGAACAAAAGATTTTTGTTGCTGATTTGAGAGTTTAAGCGGAACCAAGAACCGCGTTTAGATTCATGAATCATGTAGATATAGTTTCAATGAAACGATAGATGATTTAGACACAAATTTTAGATCCAAATGTTAATTAGTCCAACTAAGAGCCTCTTTGGATTGCAGGAATTTCAAAATGTTTGGCCCTCTTTGATTCATAGGAATAGTGGAGGAAAAATGTATGAACAGAAAATTTTCCTTTGGCAATGTTGTTCGTCCATTTGGTTCAAAGGAATTGAGTATAGGGAAAATGGTGTAATTTCTCCTTTGGCTTAGTTTCAGAGAGAAAACATAAGAATTTTACATTTCACTCAGACCTCTTGGAACACAGGTAAAGGACACAAGATGCATAATGGTGACCTAATCTTAGATTTCCATTTGATTTAGCCTTGATTTGAGTACATCCTTTCAGATTGTTGTATTTCCTATTTTTGCAAATCAAACACCCACTTTCACACCCAAAATTATATTTCCATAGTCCTCTGTTTTGTACATGCACCTGCGCTTTCCGAGTCCTCCGAATCAAACATGCATAGCAATAGGAAAAACACATGACTGAGATGCTACGAGTGTGACTTCCTACATGATTTCAAACCCCCTTTTTTAGAATGATAGGATGGAAACACAAGTGTTTTCTAGGAGATGCCTTTGGATGACTGCAAGAAACAAAAAATGGAGATTTTAGAGGATCGGTAGAGAGAGATAAGTGCAAGTGTATTGGAGTTTTCAAAGTAAAAAATAGAATGAGGATTGAGCTCATGTTCGGATTCATATGAAATGAAGAGGATAGTAATGATTCCACATAAATTTGTTTGCCTCTATTTATGATGGTTTCCATCCGAAAACTGCCAATAAAATTTCATCAAACCAAAGAGGCCCTAAACACAAAATCCATTGCAGGGTAGTCTCAAGAAGACATAATTGTAGGTGGAGTGCAAGCTCTCCTCGAAAAAGCCTTTCGCCCGGCTTTATAAACAAAGCTCTCCTCAAAAAAGCCTTTTGCCCTGCTTTATAAACAAAGTCACACGACCAAACCGATACGAAGTGATGAGGAAACCCTCTTACAAAGCAGACCGGAGATAAACAAAGAAGAAGAGTAGACACACCCCGGCGGAACACTCGACACAACTTACTAGAGATGGTAGCACTTCTCCTTATGAAACCACCGGACTAAGTCACACCAAAACCACCAAGTTGTCACAAAGAGGATTGCCTGCCCTCTCGCTCTGGGTTGTCGGGCGCCAATCCTGCCAACGAACAACGAGGATGGAGAGTGGTGAAGAGTGAGTCACATGTATAAGATAGGAGGCCACCGCGAACATCCCATGCCAGCACCAAAGTTTCCTCTAGATGGGGTCCAAACTTGCTCACCGATGACACCAAACGGAGACCGAGAGGTACCAAAGCTCCACGACAAGGCCCCCAAGAGGGTGACGAGGCTCACATGTCGCAGCCATCGAGACCAAGACGGTCAAGGTTTTTCACCCAGAACCCTAGCATAGGGAAGGTAACCACAGCGATGATCCCAAGAGGGTCACGACATCCGCAGGTATCGCAGCCGACATCGTCGAAGCGCTAAGCTTTCGCTTAGAAGAACCTTCGCACTACAACCCAATATTTAGCCCGACCGGTGCCACCAAACCGAGTCTCCAGAACACGATCTGGGAACCTCCATTACGGAAGCGTCGTCAATGTCAAGGTCCCTCACCACCGTTTCTAATCATCCACAAAGCCAAGAAGAAAGCCATCACCACTACAACGTCGCTCATCCGGAGCCAAACGCATAATCCACCCGGAGTCGTCACCCCAACATCCAGGATCTTGTATCCGCTGAGCATCAGTGACCACCTTGGCAAGTCCCACGACAAGAGGACATGTACAACCTAGCAATTAGAAGCATAGGAACAACACGTACAACAGGCACATCTTCTCCATGACGCCGACAAGACACGCCTTGCAGAACCCTACATGGGTCTACCCAGCGGCAACCATCTCTAGGCCTGCCTATCCCGAAACTGGCGCCTAGACCAACCCGGCCAGGACAGGCGTGCCCAGACACCTCAGCAAGAAGCAGCCACTTCATAGGTGCCGGCGTTAGCCGCCGAACCCATAAATTAGCCCATATCGGGATTGTGCTATAGGCCACCACCACGCACCCCTTCGCCCATCATTGCCCCTTGTAGCTCTGCACCAAGGCCCCATGTCGTCCTTGCCGTCAGCCACCGCCGCCATGAAGGGCAGCCGTCGTCATGCCAGAAACCATCGCCATCAGAGAGCATCGCCGCCGGCTGCTACTGCTGTTGGGGTTCGTAGCATGGAAAACAAAAAAATTCTACCGCATGAACACAAACAAGCCAAGATCTATCTACTAGATTGTAGCAACAAGTCGATTAGAGTACTCACCCTCAAAGATTCCAAAGCGGTTAACGAGAGCAGATTCTCGTGGGTGATATAGTCATACACTTGCCGATCTCAATATCACGTAGACGATCCTTTTGGCGCTGTGTTCCGGCAGCGCTTCCGTAGTCGGTCACACGTTCGGTACTCGATGAAGACCTTCCTCTCCCTTGTTCTAGCAGGCAGCAGAAGTTGTAGTTCTCCCCTCGCGAATCCGACAGCACGACGGCGTGGTGTCGGAAGTAGAGGAAAGATCCTGCAGGGCTTCGCCTAAGCCGGAGCAGGTTATGGTGGAGAATTAGGGTTTCTGGCAATCTAGGGTTTAGAGGCCGGAGTGGAGGAGGTGGAGTCGGCGGCGGCTAGGGCGGCGGCGCCGCTGGGTGGCTGCGGCGGCACGACGGCGATGTGGGGAGGGGCTGGTGTTGTGTCTCTTGGGGCACCCCTCCCCCTATTTATGAGAGGAAGGGCAGCTTGGGAGAGGGGACTTTTAATCCTTCCCCAACTCCATCTCCTAGTTGGCTTGTGGTGGAGGGAAAGAAGGATTCTTTCCTTCCTCCACCAGGATACATTGTCCTAGTTTGACTTTTCAAACTTGCCTTTTGACTTTCAATTTAGAGCTCAATTTCTTTCTTACAAATGCCCAACCAAGTGACCTAGGAAATGATACAATCATTCCACTTATTCATGACACATTCATGTACCCTTCCCCTTTCGGTCCGGTGAACCTTCTAGACCCTTCTAGAACCTTTTCGATGAAAACACCGGAATCATTCCCGAACTCCGGAATTGGACTTTCCTTATATGAATCTTATTCTCCGGACCATTCCGGATATCCTCGTGATATCTTGGATCCCATCCGAGACTCCGAACAACATTCGGTCTCCCTACTTACATTCCATATCTGCTAAACAACATCAAATCCTTAAGTGTGTCTCCCTATGGTTCGTGAATTATGCGGACATGACCGAGACTCTTCTCCGATCAATAACCAATAGAGGAATCTGGAAATTCATATGGTTCCCACATATTTCTATGATTACTTTGCGATCGAATGAACCACTTACATACGATACCAATTTCCCTTTGTCTCGCGATAGTTTACTTATCCGAGGTCTGATCGTCGGTATCTCTGCATACCTAGTTCAACCTCGTTACCGATAAGTACTCTTTTCTCATTTCCATGATATGTGATCCCTTGTGATCCAGTCACATGCTTGCAAGCTAATTGGATGAAATTCCACCGAGAGGGCCTAGAGTATATCTATCTGTCATATGGATGGACAAATCCCACTCTTGATCCATGTGCCTCAACACATACTTTTCGAACACTCAATGCCACCTTTATAGCCACCCAGTTACGGTGTGGTGTTTGATGTCATCGAAGCATCCTTCAAGTGATGGTGATTAGCATGATCACATGGTCAAAGGAATTAGGTTACTATGTATCAGAAAGCTTATAGCAAATAAACTATTGAAATGACTTGATCTTTATGCTACACTTATCTCTAGGAGTATGTCCATCACACCATTCTCCTAATGATATGATCTTGTTGTCAACAACATATCTATGTTCATGACCTAGAAACCATGATCACCTATTAACCAACAAGCTAGTATTATAAAGAGGCTTTACTAGGGACTCTAATTTAGTTTACAAATCACACAAGTATTAATGTTTCCGGTTGAAAGAACATGTGGGCCCTCATGTGTGGTTTTGGTAATTAATGACAATCGTCATGGACTAATGTGTGTATTAAGTTGTACTTGTAGGAACTGTCCATTAGCATCGCTTGGACCATGTGTTGGCTTCAAGGTCGATGAAATGCGAAGAAGATATGTTATGCAAGCCCAAAATGTACCATCCATATAAGATCTCATGTTTGATGCTTGCCATCCTCGGTGATCATGGATCTATGATGAGGAATCAAGAAAGGCGTTCCATCTTGAGAAGGTCAAGTTCGTCTACATCGAGCTCAAGTGGAATGCTCAAGGCAAAGGTATAATCTTGATAGGTTTTCTCTTTTGCCGGTCTCATGTTGTGTGTGAGAGACCGGGTTTAGGATAGATAACCGTACTATCAAGAGGGGCTCTCGAATGAGTAACTCGATCATTTCGTTCGGAGAGATCTCAAACCTTTGCATACTTGCATCATCATATTTGGTTATTGTTTGGTATTATTCATGTGAGGATTTATAGCTTGTGGTAATATCCAACAAGCTCTTGTTCCATAAAAATCGGATCTTCCGTTTCTATCTTGTTGCGATTTTGATCTTGGCGGCTGTCCGGTTTCCCACCAAGTGAGGTATCTCACATTATTATACTTGATACTTTCTCACTTGGTGATAACCAATATTTTTAGGGTAGCTCATGTCGTCCTCATTCCAACACAATTGGAATCGGGTCAATCGAAGTTACCAATCAAAAGTTATTGTCATTTGCAAAAAGAAAAAGAAAAATTGTTTTCTCTGGGTCGAGTGGTAGTACCGCTTGGTACTACCGGACAGCCCAGAGACGCTCCCCAAATCTATGCCTCCCGTGGTACCTAATTCCGGCACTACCGGTTTGGCCCGGTAGTACCGCACGGGTGGACCGGTACTACCGGCCAGCCCAGGTATTTCTCCGAGGTTTGCCTGCCAAGTAGCCCAGGCCTGCTCCCTCGATCTGCCGCCAGCTCACTCACGTTCGCGCGCCGCCGCCGCTTCGATCCCGCGCGCTCGCCCCTAGGTGTGTTGTCCCGCGCGCGCGCTTCTGCCTCGCGTCACGTTGACCTGCTGCCGCTTCGCCGCTTGCTTGCTGGGCCTAGCGCGGGCGCGCGCTTGCTGCTGCAGTGGCCCACCCGCGCGCTAGCTCGCGCATTGCTCTCTGTGCTCTCTCGCTCGCGAGCCCGTTCCCTCGCGCGCGCTTGCCGCTCGCTGCGCGCACGCGCCCATGCTCCTGCCTTGCTCGCTGACTGCATGTTGCGTGCGTTGACTTTCCGCTACTCGCTCGCTTGCTGCATTTTCTACTGGCGCTGGTGGGTTGGGTCCGGTAGTACCGCCCCATTCCGGTACTACCGGTCCACCCAGGCAAAAACTCCACAACGGGCAGATTTTGGCTCCCTCTTATTTAAGCCCTTTGTCTATTTCTTTTGGGTAGCTTCTTCCTCCTCTATTTGTCTAAGCTTTGCCCCCATTTGCCTACTTCTAAAAGCTTGATTAATATCTTCCCCTCCAATGATTCTTGCCCATATTTGAGTGGAAGAGAGAGGAGATCTAGATCCACGTTTTGACCAAACCAAAACATATCTTTGTGAGTGTATATTTTGGATCTAGATTTTGGGGGATTTTGTGTCCCTCTTTGATTCCTTCTCTCTTGTTCCCCCAATAGCTTTAGTAGCTTTGTTGGAACTTAAGAGTGGGGGATTTTAGCATCTTTGTGGTGTTCTTGCCATTTGCATTAGGTGCATCGGTTTGAGTTCTCTTCGGAGGATTTGGTTCGTGATATTCGTTGAGGCTTGTCCCTCTTGGGTTCTTGGAATCCTAGACGGTTTTGTGGCCTTGGTGGCGTTTGTTGGGAGCCTCCAATTAAGTTGTGGAGAAGTGCCCCAACTTTGTGAGAGGTTTTGGATTGCCACCGACAAGTGCACTGATAGTGGAAGTGTGGATCGATCCCGTCGGGGTGAGATTCACCGGAGTATAAGGGAGGCCTTTTGTGGCGTAGGTGGTTAGATACCACCCCCTCTCCAAACGAGACGTACTCCATGTTGGGAGGAACTCGGTAACCCCGCGTGATTCGGTTATCTCTATACCCGAGCTCTTACTTATGCACTTTACTTTGTGATAGCCTTCCGTGCTTGAAGTATATATCTTGCCATCACATAGTTGTTTGTCTTGCTTAGCATAAGTTGTTGGTGCACATAGGTGAACCCTAGATTATTCTAGGCTTTGTGCTTTACAAAGTAAACGTTAGTTTTATTCCGCCTTTGTTGAGCCACTCTCGGAGAAGTTTTAATCGCCTATTCACCCCCCTCTAGGCGACATCTATATCCTTTCATCGGTTAATACTATTATAGCATGAATGTAAACATTTATCATAAATACAAAGATATAATAATAATTACTTTTATTATTTCCTATAGGGCATATCTCCAACAGTCTCCCACTTGCACTAGAGTCAACTAATCTAGATTACATGGTAATATACCGAACACCCATGGCGGTTTGGTGCTGGTCATGTTTTGCCCTTGGGAGAGGTTTAGTCAACAGATCCGTCACATTCAGATTTGTGTGTACTTTGCAAATCTTTATGTCACCATCTTGGACCTGCTCTTGAATAGCGTGAAACGCAGATTAATACGCTTCAGCTTCTTGTGTGACCTTGGTTCTTGCGCATTGGCTATGGCGCCCATGTTATCACAGTAGATAGACATTGGGTCCAGCGCACTTGTAACCACACCGAGTTATGTAATGAACTCCTTCATCCATATCACCTCTTGTGAAGCCTCTGAAGCAGCTATGTATTCCGATTCAGTTGAAGATCTTGCCACAACGCTTTGCTTTGCACTCCTCCGGCTAACTGCTGCACCATTCAAACTAAATACGTATCCAAATTGAGATTTAGAATCATCCTTATCGGTGTTCCAACTAGCATCGGTGTAACCATTAACAACGAGCTATTCATCACCTCCATAAGAAAGAACCATATCCTTAGTTCTTCTCAAGTACTTGAGGATGTTTTTACCGTTGTCCAATGATCCACTCCTGGATCACTTTGATATCTGCTAGTCAAACTAACAGCATATGCAATGTTGGGTCTAGTACATAACATGGCATACATGATAGATCATATGGCTGAGGCATAGGGAGTCTTACTCATCCTTTCTCTATCTTATGTCGTAGCAGGACTTTGAGTTTTACTCAAGGTCGTATTGGGAAACATGGGCAAGAACCCTTTCTTGCTATCTTCCATTCCAAACCTCTTTAGAACTTTGTCTAAATATGTACTCTGTGACAATGATATTAGGCGTATCGATCTATCTCTATAAATCTTTATGCCTAATATGTAAGTTTCTTCGCCAAGATCTTTCATTGAAAAACTATTATTCAAATAATCCTTGACACAGTTAAGAAGGTCTACATCATTCCCAATCAACAAAATGTCGTCCACATATAGTACTAGGAATGCTACAGAGCTCCCACTCACTTTCTTGTAAATACAAGCTTCTCCATAAGTTTGTATAAAACCAAAACTTTTGATTACCTTATCAAAACGTTGATTCCAACTTCGGGATGCTTGCTTCAATCCATAAATGGACCGTTGAAGTTTGCATACCTTGTTATCATCTTTAGGATCGACAAAACCTTTGGGTTGTACCATATACAACTCTTCATCAATGTCTCAATTGAGGAACACCATTTTGACATCCATCTGCCATATCTCATAATCATAATATGCAGCGATTGCTAACAAAATCCTCACAGACTTTAGCTTCGCTAACGGTGAGGAAGTATCATCGTAGTCAACTCCTTGAATTTGTCGAAACCCTTTTGCGACAAGTCAAGCTTTATAGACAGTAACATTACCATCAGCATATGTTTCCTTCTTCAAAATCCATTTGTTCTCAACAGCCTTCCGGCCATCCGATAAGTCCACCAAAGTCCATACTTAGTTTTCGTACATGGATCCAATCTCGGATTTCATGGCTTCTTGCCATTTATTGGAATCTGGGATCATCATCCTTCCTCATATGTCGCAGGGTCTTCGGTGTTGTACACCAAGATGACACTCATAACAGGATCATACCAATCAGGAGTGGTACGAGTTCTTGTTGACCTGCGAGGTTTCGTAGTAACTTCAACCGAAGTTTCATGATCAACACCATTAGCTTCCTCTCTTATTGGTGTAGGCGCCACAAGAACTACTTCCGATGCTGCGCTACTCTCAAATTCGAGAGAAGGTTCGACAACCTCGTCGAGATCTACTTTCCTTCCAGTCACTTCTTTCGAGAGAAATTCCTTCTCTAGAAAGGATCCATTCTTGGCAACGAAGATTTTGCCCTCGGATCTATGATATAAGGTATACCCAATAGTTTCCTTCGGGTATCCTATAAAGACACATTTTTTCCGCTTTGGGTTCAAACTTGTCGGGCTGTAACTTCTTTACATAAGCTTCGCAACTCTAAACTTCAAGGAACGATAATTTAGGTTTCTTCCCAAACCATAATTCATACGGTGTCATTTCAACGGATTTATATGGTGCCCTATTTAAAGTGAATGCTGCTGTTTCTAATGCATAACCCCAAAATGATAGCGGTAAATCTATAAGTGACATCATAGAACGAACCATATCTAAGAGAGTTTGATTATGATGTTCGGACACACCATTACGTTTTGGTGTTCACGGCGGTATCAATTGTGAAAATATTCCGCATTTTTTGAAATGCTCGCCAAACTCGTAACTTAGATATTCACCTCCATGATCAGATCGTAGAAACTTAATCTTCTTGTTACGTTGATTCTCTACTTCACTTTGAAATTCCTTAAACTTCTCGAAAGTTTCGGACTTATGTTTCATGAAATAGATATACCCATATCTACTCAAGTCATCCGTGAAAGTAAGAACATAACGATAACCACCGCACGATGCTACACTCATTGGGCCACACACATCGGTATGTATGATTTCCAATAAGTCCGTAGCTTGCTCCATCATACCAGAAAATGAAGTCTTAGTCATTTTACCCATCAGACATGCTTCACATCTTTCAAGTGATTCGAAATCAAGTGATTCAAGAAGTCCACCGGAATGGAGTTTCTTCATACGCTTCACTCCAATGTGACCAAGACGACAGTGCCACATATAGGTCGAGTTGTCGCTCAATTTCAAACATTTAGCTTCAATGTTATTAATATGTGTATTACTACAATCGAGATTCAAAAAGAATATACCATCTATTAAAGGTGCATGTGCATAAAACATATTACTCATATAAATTGAACAACCATTATTCTCAGACTTAAACAAGTAACCATCTCGCAATAAACATGATCCGGATATAATGTTCATGATCAACGCAGGCACCAAATAACAATTATTTAAGTATAAAACTAATCCCGATGGTAGATGAAGAGGTAGCGTGCCGACCGTGATCACATCAACCTTTGATCCATTTACAACGCGCATTGTCACCTTGTTCTTCGCTAGTTTCTTCTATTCTGCAGTACCTGTTTCGAGTTACAAATATGAGCAACCGAACCAGTATCAAATACCCAGGCACTACTACGACTACTAGTGAGATACACATCAATAACATGTATATCGGATATACCTTTCTTATTGATGTTGCCATTCTTCAAATCCACCAAGTACTTAGGGAAATTACGCTTCCAGTGACCTTCTCCCTTGAAGTAAAAGCACTCAGTATCAGTCTTATGTTGGGAATATGCCCTAGAGGCAATCATGTATGATGATATTTCCCATTGTATTCATAAAGATATAAAGTTGTCCTTGTATAAACATCTGATGTGTATCATTGAATATGTGATTCAGTTGTGGAACTATGCATTCATGTTGTTTGTACTAAATATCCTTGGTCATTGAGGTTGTGTTGGACACACAATGTAACACCCTCAGAATCGGACCTATGCAAGTTTGAGCAAAATTCGCCAAACCCGCATAGAAACGATTCAAAGGTGCCCACCAGGCACTTTCGTGCGGGTGGAAAACGAAGTAATAACATTACACAACAGTCCTCGATGGGACCCACAGAACAGATATATATATAACAGCGACTCAAAGAGTCAAGAATACAGATATAATATACAAAGATCCAAATCACCTTGAAAACGATAGAGCGTCCAACTACGGACAAGATGCAAATGGGGCTAAGAGCCCTGAAGAATAACCAATGGCGTCCATAACCCTGCCCAGGCCAAGCCGGAAGGGTAACCCTGCTAACGGCGTCGATCTCAAAACCTGCTTAAAAAAAGGGTGTCGGCAAAGGGCAAAGCAGACAAACAAAGAAAGAGCGTCAGTACTGAGGCCAGTACACGGCGAGGCTAGAATTCGGCGGTCCTCGCCTACATAGGTATGGTGGACTGAAGCGGCAGCGGCAGCAGGCACTAAACAACCTATAGAGACTCGATACAACTGGCGGTTATCAGAGAGGGGTGAGAATGACCTATCCGGATCCAACCTGAAGCTAACACCAAACAAACCCATCCTGGTGTTTCCCCCCTCGAGACCAAACGAGGAAGTCAACCGAGGAACTCACACCGTTGGCAGTTTTAATTATTCAGTTATAGTTGCGGCACTTTACTAGTCAGGTTTAGGTAATCGTCCTGATAAAGTAAGCAGTGGGCACATTTAGTTAACCATTCCGTTATAGTTGCAACAATTACTACTCAGATACAGATAGCATGAGATAAACCCAAAAACCCAGCAGTTGTTGGTACTTTTATTCAGCCATTCCATTGTAGTTGCAATACTTACTAGTCAGATACATTTGTCGCAAGCGACAACCAAACAAGCAATTGTGGGTAGTATTAATTAGCCATTCCATTATAGTGAAGCTGATTACTAGTCATTATAAGTCAAATTTATAGCAGTAAACTTTAGTTATGCTTGTCTATGATCGAGAAACTGTGCTCCAAGTCGTCCATATCCGCGGACACGGCTTTCAGAAAGTTTTACCCGGCCGGGGTGCACCAATAGCAACACACACTCGATCAACCTTGGAAAAACCAAATCAAAACCCAACGAGGCCTTCACGACAAAGCAATCACAAGATTCAGAAATATTTCAGGGGGCCACCCCATGGAGTACACCCGCAACGAAGTAAGCTAGCTCCGAGACGGACCCCAAAGTTTGTGGGGCCGGCGGTAAACGACAGCAGATCCCCAAACGGGGACTGTCGATACCACGTAAACGGGTCACAGATCCTAAACAGTACAGTGTGCAGTACCTCGCACAATCGTAAATAAAGCAGTAAAACATGGCATAAGTACAGGATAGTAATAAAGCCCCAAACTAGTTCGTGGCCCCAAGAAATAAGACGGAATCAAGCTCTGGCTCAGGGGGGTCCCATATACCTCCCGGATGTGGATAGCGCGATAAATCAAGGAACAGGTATCAAGTACTCGGGGTCTTACGGGACACAAGTGGGCGTTCGGAAACCAAATATTATCTATCACCCACCGATGCCTCTGCTTATTCAATTTTAGTTGTTAAACAGAAATTAAAGTGTACAATAAGTAAAGCTATGATCAGCTCCAACAACAACATGCGGCAATACATCAACAGCTGTGGCATTTGACAACACACAACATCACTTGAGCAAGCGACTACGACGCGCAAGTCCAACTATCTACCAAACAATAGGTAATAGGATGTGTCCGAGGCAATATAGGGTTGCAAGGGATATCACGGGTACGGAAAACTATAGCATCGCACACAGATAGCAATAGATCAACAGGAGGGAAGTAAATACTATAAAAGTAAGATAGGTAGAAAGGGGGAGATGCTCGCCTGAAAACATTGTCGAAGGTTTTCCCCGAAGATCGGGGCGAAGCTCACATCAACTCAACGGCCTTATCCGCGAAGAACCAAATCAGTAGAAGAAACACCGGATGCAATATTTAATAAAACGACAGAAGAGCGGCATGATGCATGTATGATGGATGACAAGGCAAGGTGCGATGCAATTAGGTCAATATTAAGCGGAACCAGGGTTCCGGCCATTTATTAGGTGGTTCATGTTATTTATCTACCCCGCAATTTAACTGTTGTTTAACAAGGCAGAATATATCACCGGTTCGCTACACAAGTTTAAATGAGGCCGAGATGAGACTATATTTGCCCGCATATGGGCCCCATATTTAGTTATTAGGTGAATCGGCATAAGGCCCCCAAACCACATGACAAGATGCATGCATGAACAATTATTATGCGACAAGTTGTTATTATGTTGTAAAATAGGGTTCTCGGATAAGAGGTTCACACTTTGAGGGGTCTCGACGATCTTGGGGTTCTGGGGGTTCGGGGTTCGACAGGGTCCAGGGTCCAGGGTTCGACGGATCGGTCTCGGCGGAAACGTTCTCGGATAACAGGGTAGATCTTGGCGCATCCGCGGCGAAGTGCTTGTCGTACCGGTGACGATCTTGGCGGTCTTTAGATTCGGACTTCGCCTCCGGGAACGGTTCTCAGGGTCGCGACGAACTTGGTGTCCTGGCATCCCCGAGTCGTGGTTCTTGACGCGGCACCGGCCTTATGCTCGGGTAGAAATACTTGTCGCACCATGTCGGGGTCCTTGAATCCGGAAGGAGAACTTGACGCGCCAGGGTTCGGTCTTCCGTGTTAGACGAGGGATCGAGCTTCGGTTCGGGCTCCCGGGAACGGGGCTCCAGGGTCCGAGAGGAAAACTTGGCGTCCAGGGTTTCGGCATCTTCGGATACCGGGACCGGGGTTCTTTGAGCTCGCGAAGATGTACTCGAAGTTCTGTGGTGAAGGTCTCGGGGCATCGTCGTGTCCGGTTCCCGTGTCGACGAGCGCGTTGTCCGTGATGACGATCTTGGATCCTAGTGGTTCAGACTTGGGTCTGCGTCACTTCGGTGTTGCTGACGGGACGATCTTGTCACAACTCCCATCAGACCTGTACGTCGAATGGTCTCTGCGACGGAGGGGAAGGCGGCGGTCCGGGGGTCCCAGGGAGGCGGCCGGCGGCGGCCTGCTGCAGCGGAGGAGGCCAGCGAGGCGGTGGAGGCTGCCGGCAGCGCGGCCACAGACGGGGCGACGGGGGAGCGCGCGAGGCGGAGGAAGCACGGGAGGCGGCCGGCGACGTCCTTGGCGAGGTCGAGGAGGGGGCGGCGCGACGGCCTGGCGAGGACGCGGAGGCGCGCATGGCTCGCGGGCGGCGGCCGGCGCGAGGCGGAGGTGCGGGCCGGTGACGTCCTTGGCGAG
Organism: Avena atlantica; assembly: GCA_910589765.1. Taxonomy (NCBI): domain Eukaryota; kingdom Viridiplantae; phylum Streptophyta; class Magnoliopsida; order Poales; family Poaceae; genus Avena; species Avena atlantica. Next base: position 65,985,512 of record OU342737.1, read on the forward strand.
GCGCGGGGCGCGGGGCTCGCAGGGGGTCGTCGGCGCGCGCGGGACGGCGGCGAGGGGGGTGGAGCCGCGCGTGCGGGCAGAGGCGGGCGAGCGCCGGCGGGCGGCCGGAGGGAGCCTGGGGAGGGGCGGTTGGACTGGGGGGTGGCCAGGGGCGGCGCTGGGCAGGTGGTAGGTGGGGAGGGGCGAGCTGGCGGTGGCGGGGCGGGTCGAGGCCGGCGGGAGCGCGCGGGATGCGGCCGGTCCGGCGAGGCGGCGGGGCGGAGCGGCGGAGGTGCGGCGAGGCAGGGGCGGAAGAGGAAGGGAGGCGGGGTCGGAGGCGCGCGGCCGCGGCTGGACGCGCCGGAGGAGAGGGGAGGTGAGAGCCGGCGGCGGGCGAGCGACTGGCAGGAGGGGAGGGGTGGCGCGGCGGTCGTCGGGGATGGGAGGCAGAGGGAGAGGGAGCTAGAGGAGGGAGAGGACGCGTGAGGGAGACGCGCGGTAGGTGGGGTGCGGGTTCCGCGGGTGGGTCCCGCGTGGGGCAGGCGTGCGTGGCGGGTACTGTGTGCGTGCGTGCGTGTGTTGAGTGGTGGAGGGAGAGGGTGGGTCCAGGGAGAGAGAGGGTGGGTTTTGAGAGAGAGAGGGGGTGGGCTAGGTGTCAGGATGGGATTGGAGGGGGAGAGGAAGAGGGTGAGGTGGCACTAGGGGATTGGGTGGGGTGATGTGGCCAGGTAGGGGTGGGTAGATTTTTAGGTAGCTCTAGGATTTAGGGTGGGACAGGTTGGGCCGATTATTATTCCTGGGGTGGTCGATCGGGTCAATCGGCCCGTTCGACTGCCCCTATTAAAATAATTTAAACTTTTATTTATTCTAATCGGGCCGTTTGCAACCCGACAGCAACGAACAAATTAACTCCGGAGACCCGGGTTTTTGCGTTTGAATAAAGATGAGGCGTTGGGAAAATAAAACGGGGTTTGCGACACTAGTTTTATGCAAACAACGCATGATGATGACGATGCAATGCACAAATTCAACGCGATTTTCTAGTAGTGGTTTTGCGAGATGCCACACACAACTTAGACCAATGTGAAAGTCGGCTTGATGACTCGGTTCCACTTGTCATGGGCATGGAGATGCCATTCCGACTTACACAGATTCGGCTAAAGAGTTTAGCGAGTCGGATTGACCCATATTGAGGTACAACGAACAAGTTGTCATTTGTATATATCAATCAATGTAATCCTTAGACCTGAGGTTATTGCATAGTCTGAGTTGAGGATCACCGACTTAGGTTCTGTCAAACACTGATCCGTAACTAGGTAGTTAAAAGGCAGAGTTCAGGTCGACTGAGAATCAAGCTGCGTGATATGAATAACCAAGATGGAATTTTGCCCCTCCACTTGGAGAGATATTCTCTGGGCCCTCTCGGATGATATGATTCGGAAAGCATGGCCATGCGCGACTCGTTTAAGTGTTAACCAAGGCGATCGACTAAGAGTTAGTCGGGTGAATCACTTATCTCGGATCGAGAAGAGAGTCGGACTATTTAAGGGATGACATATATTCGCCTATAGTCTGACAAGGTATATCATGAGGCAAAAGGGACTCGGACATAAGTCGCATTGGAAAGGCAAGTCGTCATGACTCTTTGGTACTTGGGAGTCGGCACGTTCTGCTAGGAGCTGCTACCGACTGATCGATTGAGAGTCGGACTCCAATCGTGTCCAAGTAGTCATGAGCCTACGGGGTCACACACTTAAGAGCGGGAGCAAGTTTGGATTGGATCTGAACCGGAATCTGGTTGGGTTGGACCCAAGCCGGATTAGGACTGAGTCAGCGAGTCGGACTCGCGGTGACTAGTGTTATATGGGCTTTAGTGAATGAGCCACGAGAGTGGAGCCCACGTTCACTCCCTATATATAGTGGAGCACCGTAACCCAGAAAGGTTAATTGTTGTTCGGTTAGGTCATTCCATGTGTTGGAAACCCTAGCTCCATAGCAGTCCTTCCGTCGTATCGAACCTAGCAGTTCGCCGCCGGTGCTCCTCCTTGTACGTGTGGATACCAGCAGAGGTGCTGTACGATCAGCACCAGGACGATCGGATCGTAAAGGACTGCACTGCATCAACTGACGTGCTACATCAGTAATCCGCATTTGCGTGTCTAGTGGTAAACCTCGTGGTCTTCTACCTTGGCTAGATCTTGGGATCTCCACGTTAGAGGAAAAAGTTTTGTTTTATCTATGCGTGGCCCAAGAGTGGTATAAGAGCGATAGCTTCTGGTTTTAGGCTCGAGATCTAGCATATGTTGATATGCGGTAGGCTGTAGATGAGATCTATATGCTGTTTTGGTGGTCGATCTATGAGATAAATCGGTTTTGTACGAGGTTGATTGGATCAACTGTACTCGGGGAATGGTAGATCTGATTTCCGTGATCATACTGCTGAGGTCGTGGAACGACATACCCCTACTGGTCGGCTTCCGCCATCAGGGTAGACAGTGACACGTAAATCCAGAGGCAGTGATCGAAGATCAAAAAGTTTGATCGAATCAGAACAATGGTCGGAATCCATGTCCGGATCGTAGATGAGATCCCGTCGTAGCGCCTTAGATGTCGTTGCGAGTTTTACAACGCCGATAGATATTGTATCTATGCATAACTTGTTTTTGCAGGAAGTTGTGAATGGTATGGTTCATGTGCATGTGATGTATGTGTGTAATCCATACGTGATCTGCGAATCACGGTTTTTGCCAGCCGTCTGGAGCCTAGGTGCTGTCATATTATTGTATAACGACCTGCGTGTCGGATTCTCCTTGTAATTTACTTTACTAAGCTAGTGTAGTTATTTGGAGAGCCCGGATGGCAAGCAAGACGATGTACGTGTCGGCGACATGGAGTAAGACGAGAAGTGGCAAGAGTTGGCACGAGTCAGATTACATGCTTTGTGGAGATGGAGATCGCCATGAAGAGATCCATACCATTTCACATTATAATTACTTTATTTTTTGTTATTGTTATGTCTCTGTTTTACCTGTATTAGATAGTCGGTAAAATTTAATCCCTCAAAAAAGGTCTAGTCGGTTTTCCCGCCAGTGTTTGCACCATCACAAGTCAGACATTTTTGGTAGTGGGCTCATAAAATTGAGGTGCTGCCAATTCTTTCCGACTAGGTGGGTTCGAGTCAGACTCTTACTGCAGAAACACTCGGTGATCTAGACGGGTCTATCACAACGGTTGTGGGGCTCGGGGAAAAGTCGGATGGGAGCCGGGGCATGTGATGCCACCCGTCCAACAGGAGTCGTATGAGATGCGATTGACAAGGAGTTGTCTACCTAGATCACTTGGCGGCTAGCGGTGATGCTAAAGCTCACTAGCCGACTTGCTTATTTAGGATCCTGAATCACTATGCAGCCATCGGAGGGGTGTTGGTTCTAGTGGGAGCATAAAATATTAAAATGTTTAATATGCTTGCTCTTTTATGAATACATGTCTTAAGTGTTTTGCATATTTTCTGTTGTAGATCATGGCACCAAGTAGCAGTCACTCTTAGATATTCGGTTTTGTGTTGAGAACCATTCTTGAGAAAGATAAACTGAACGACACTAATTTTACCAACTGGTATCAAAATCTGAGAATTGTTCTCAAACAAGAAAAGAAGGACCATGTCCTAGACAACCCACTTCCAGATGAGCCGAATGAGAATGCGACTGTCGCTGCCACCAATGCCTACCGTCGGGCTAAGGATGAGTCCACGGATATTAGCTGTCTTATGCTTGCTCACATGGAACCGGACTTGCAAAAGCAGTTCGAGTATGTTGAGGCCTACGATATGATCGAAAGCCTAAAAAATATGTTCCAGGCTCAGGCGAAGACTGAGAGGTATTAAGTCTCTCAGGATTTGCTGAGTTGCAAGCTTAAGGATGGTGATCCACTGAGTCCGCATGTGATCAAAATGGTTGGTTACGTGCAGTCTCTGGAGAGGCTTGGCTACCCCATTAGCGAAGAGTTCGCTACGGATATAATTCTGAACTCTCTTCCTAGTGCATATGGGCAGTTCATTTCGAACTGCCACATGCATGGTATGGATAAGAAGCTCACTGAATTGTATGGGATGCTCAAGCAGGTAGAGACGGATCTCAAGAAGGGCGCCAGTCAAGTGTTGATGGTGCAGAATAAGGCTAAGTTCAAGAAGAGTTCTTGGACTAAGAAGAAGGCTAAGTCAGGAGGAAAGCATGCTCAGGACCCGGTCCCAAGCACTTCCTCAGGGACTAAGCCATCTCCTTCAGCCGGATCCACTTGATTCTACTGCAAGGCGGATGGACACTTGTAACATCCCAAAAATATTGAACTATAATCATCAAACTCTAATCATCAAAATTAGGGTTAACAAAAACTTTTCCAATTAAAAATATGAAAGCATGCATATGTGTAAGCATGACAATTTGGATTCTTTTGAATTACCTTGCCTGTGTGTTTCCTTGCTTGTAAAAGGATGCTTAGGTGAAATAAACATCCTCTAAACAATCCCCACACTTTTCCCAAAGACAAATAAATCAAAACAAACAAAATAAGGGAATGGTCACTTTGACCAAATTAACTCCCATGCCTACTTTGGCTATCTCTAACTTTTAGAACTTAACAGAAACTTTTTTAGATCTTTGCACCACTTGATAGTACTCATAACAAAGTATCAAGGCCCACCTTGTGATCATCCAAAAACATTCAAATGCATAGTTTAAATGACAGTTTAAAATTGAATCTATTTCATATGGGAAGATCCCACTTTTTCAAAAGCCACTCAAACAAGCTCAACTTTCAAAACCCAAGCATCTACAGACTCACCAGCACATGCCTAGCACACTCACCAAAAATCTTTTCAAAATTCAAAACTTGAATTCATGCGGCCATTTCATCAAACACCTTGCAGATTCAAATCAACAAAATCACAAACACTATAGTGTGCAGTGTTTTGGGCCAAACTTGTTCCCTCTCTGGACACCACTAGCCTTAGTAGATCATCTAACGAACTTAAATAATCACTAGCACCACAGTGAGCTCGCCAATGTCATCAATGGTGAACAGCCGAGTGCACCCTTGCCACCCACATGTCGACAGCGAGCTAGGAGAAGCACCAAGCCTAGCAAGCATGTCTGGGAGGTAGCCCATGCCTCACCGCCCCGTCTTGACCAGCCCTGCCTCGCAGACAATGCCTAGAACCGCCAGGAACGTTGCGCCCGTGCCGCTGTCGACCATGCCGACGTGCGCCGCAGAGCACGCACCGTTCCCACGCAACCCGACCACCTCGAGCCCTCGCCACCCGCCAACACACTCCCCACCGTCCCAGGAACACGCCAGACATGTCCATTTCACCGCCCGTGCCCCGTAGCCACCGCTCGTCGTCGAAGACGCCGCCTCTGCCGCGCAGAACGTCGAGCGTTCCAGACCGTTTTCCACCGCCCCTACACGTGCATTAAAACCCTAGAGCATCGCTAGGAGACCACCGATCGACCGCCACCCTCGGCCATGCCTCTAGCTTCCTGTAGCCATGTCGCCACAGCTGCCTGCCCACTCCGTTCGGTCTCACCGTCGAGACTATAAATAGAGGCCTCCCCCTCTCAAAATCTTCACACCATCTCACTCCCCTCTCCTCACTGATCGTTCCACCCCGTTCCCGGAGCAAGGCGAGCAGCGCATCGCCGGAATTTGGCCGGAGCCCGCCGCTGCTGGAGAAGAAGGGAGCCAGCGATTGGATCTGCCCCAGGAGAAGCTGCCGGTACCAGGAGGTTCGTCGTTGTCTACTTCGTTGTTCGCCCGCATCGCCGACCCTCGCCTGAGCCCCGGTAAGCCTCCCACGACCCCCACCTACCGCGTTAGGGTTCTGTCTCACCGGCGCTGCCCGACGTGGACGATGAACCAGAGCCGTTGGATTAGAACTAGATCCAACACACCATGTTGCCCCGTACCGCTTCGCACCCCCCGTCTCACTGACTCGTGGGGACATCAACTTAACCAGCCCGCATAAGCGCTGTGCGTAGCAGTCCGGCCCATTAGCAGTTCCCGCGTAGCCCAGCCATTTGAATTTGGATTTTTCCATTTTCATTCAAACATAGTTCTGTACCTAGTTTCAAAAATCAACCCAGCTCGATTCAGTGAACCAAATTGAATGAAACCAGTTTTGTTAGAAAGGTCTGGAAATGCTAAATCCAAGCCCGTTGGATTCAAATCATTTGGATCTGTAGATCACCCTTGGTAAAAATAACAAGGCAGAACCTTTTCTGCATTCAAACTTTTTCAAATTTAAACCATAATAGCTTTTGAGTTGATTCCAACTCTCAAAAATCACATTTGATCATACCTTTCAGAATATATAAAAATATATGGGTTTACTTACAGAAATAATGTTCAAGTAATAAAAGGATGCCACATAGGCATTTCTAGTCACTTATTTTATTTAAAATAAAAATGTTAAACCTTATTAAATTGTGACACCACTTTAAATCACATTCCCATGAACTGAAATATGTGGTGATGGCATGTGTCAATATGATCCCATGTTTGGTTTGGAGAATATTAAATCTTAAGTAGTTTTTCAATGAGTAGAAATTACTTTTCTAAAAATAAAATCATTAAGTCAAGTTCTTGTAATGTTAGTGATGATGCTAGATCATCTATAGAACTCCTTTGTGTGATGATTGAAAGTAGTTAAGTATTGTTTGGTGATTGTGTACCTCGTATTTATATATAGACGCTAGTACCGACCAAAGATACGAGGAAGAAGCAGGATACTACGAAGAAGAAGCCGAGGAGAACTTCAACCACTGCTCTGCTCAAGGCAAGCTATTAGCCTTGCAAGCTAACACTTGCAATTTAGCAAGCTTATACTGATACTGATGCAAGCCTAATACTACTAGTTGATTGAGCAAGCTAACACTTGCAAGATACCCTACTTATGGAAGCTACTACTTGCTTGTTACTATGCCAACTATATGCCTTAAGCATATGTGATTATACCCACTTGATAAACCAATCCTAGTTTTACTTACAAGCTTTATACTTTATTTTCTTTATCAAAGCTACTTAGAGTTTACTTAAGTGAAGTGTAGATTCTAGAAAGATAATTGAAGGTTGCATAAAGAGCATAAAACTTGGCCTAAGCTAGATAATATTTATGTCATCCTAAGGCATGAGATTGAACTTAGTTAAACTCCACAAGTTTACCACCCCTCATTAGTAGTTACCCCCACTTGTAGATGCTAGTGTTAAGCATAAAACTTGATCAACTTTAGATGGGAATACTTGGTGGAAAAATGGTTATGAAAACCTTGGAATGATGGATCATTCTATTGAGATGTTTTGACATGTGTTTCCGAACACCAGATGATTTTGGTGATGAAAATGTTGAGGCATGAGCCTTAGCCCTTTATAAAACTGATGGTTGTCTGGATGCGATACTATTCCAATTTTACTGTACAACCATAATAACCGAAAATTGGGTAGGGCTTGACTGGAAACTTATATACTTTAGTATTAGTTCCCTCATGGCCAAGGTCTGAGCTGAGGCTACCTTGTGAAGATTGTCCACATGTGCAGTACCCAAGATGACAGTTGGTCATGGTTGGGAGGCCAAACTCACAGGAGAGGTGCTTATACTAGGGCGTGTAATTGAAAGGTTAGGATTGATTATCCGCATACTGAGTATGGTGAATTCAGGATTTGTTCCTAACGGATGTATCGAATGTTGTGGTGAAAGTGTACAGTCTCTGCAGAGTATCAAACTATTTGAATAGCCGCGTCCGCGGTTATGGACAGTTGGAGTGGCCATACTGTTCCCCCGTCAGATGTTTTCAAAATGACTTGTGAAATAAATTGAGATTTTTACTTGACCACAACAGAGTTGTGATATGAAATACAAGTTCCCACTTAGGTGTTATAAAACTTCAACTAGCTTTCTTCGTTTCTAAACTTAGTAGAGGTAAATCTGGCTTTTTGGCAAAACAACCCTAGAGATTAGTGTCCTATTACAAAACCCTTGTTAGTATTAGTTTACGAGTACTTAAAGAGTACTCATGGCTTTGTCCCTGGCTATTCCCGTGGCCAGACTATGAAGAGGAGTACCTGGAGGATGGACCGCAGGAAGGTTACGACAACTAGGATCATCTCCCATCGTCAGCATTGCCTGTGACCCCGAAGATGGAGCTTCGCCTACGCTACCGTTATTATTACGTATTTCCGCTGCTTGAGTTGTATTAAGAACTGGATCATGAGATCCTTATTTGTGTAACACCTTATGTATGGTTTGTAATGGATGATGTACTGTGGTATCCAAATCTGTTATGTCTCGCAAAAATGGTAATCCTGGGATTGCGATGTATGGCATAACAGGCATTTGGGATTAAAAATCCGGGTGTTGACACCATTGGAAGAGGAACTGCAGCAAGTACTTGGCCGACAAAGCCAAGAGTGGAGGTATGACTTCCGACTCAAGTACACTTGTTTGCAATGTTATAGACATATATCTTGCTTATGCACCTAATAGTTCTTGGGTATATGATACCGGATCAGTTATTCACATCTGCAACTCGTTGCAGGGACTGGTAAGACTAGGAGCGTAGCAAGAGGTGAGGTTGATATTCGAGTCGACAACAAAGAAAGAGTTGCTATGTTGGAAGTAGGCATGATGCAACTTCATTTACCTTCCGAATTCATTATGGAACTGAATAATTGTTATTATGTTCCAGTGCTCAGTCGAAACATTATTTCTGCTTCATTTTTGGTGAGGCAAGGCTATGAGTCGAATATCAAGAATAATGGTTGTTCTTTGTATTTGAATGATATGTTTCACGGCTTTGCACCCGTCCAGGACGGGTTATTTATTTTGAATCTTGATGGTGAGTCGGTTTATAACATAAATGTTAAAAGGTTGAAACCAAATGATCTGAATATGACTTACTTTTGGCACTGTCGGCTTGGTCATATAAGTTGGAAACGCATGAAGAAGCTCCATGATGATGGACTCCTAACTTCGTTCGACTTGGAGTCGTTCGAGACATGCGAATCTTGCCTACTCGGCAAAATGACCAAGACACCTTTTGCAAAGAGTTGTGAAAGGGCATCCGACTTGTTGGTACTAGTACATAGTGATGTATGTGGACCAATGAGCACAACAACCAGGGGTGGTTATGAGTACTTCATTACCTTCACTGATGATTTGAGCACGTATGGATATATCTACTTGATGAAACATAAGTCGGAAGACTTTGAAAAGTTCAAAGAATTCCAGAATGAAGCACAAAATTAACTCGACAAGAAAATAAAGTTTCTTCAGTCGGACCGAGGAGGTGAGTACATGAGCCATGAGTTTGATGACCATCTGAAAAGTTGTGGAATAGTTCCTCAACTTACCCCGCCAGGAACACCGCAAAGGAACGGTGTTTCAGAAAGGCGGAATCGGACCTTGTTGGACATGGTATGATCAATGATGAGTCGGACGGATCTGCCTTTATTATTTTGGGGTTATTGTCTAGAAACAGCGGTGTTCACACTAAACAGAGTACCATCAAAGTCGGTAGAGAAGACACCGCATGAGACGTGGACAGGAAAAAAGCCGAGTTTGTCTTTTCTTAAGATTTGGGGATGTGAAGCATTTGTCAAGCGACTTCAGTCGGACAAGCTTATGACCAAGTCGGATAAGTGTATTTTCGTGGGGTATCCGAGAGAAACCTTGGGTTACTACTTCTACAACCGAGAAGAGGGCAAAGTGTTTGTCGCTCGGAACAGTCTCTTCCTTGAGAAAGAGTTTCTCAGTCGGGGAGTCAGTGGGAGCTCGGTGCAGCTCGAAGAAATTCGAGAGCAACCGGCTAGTAGCGAGTCGGCAAAAACCTTGGAGGTTGAGCCGGTCGTGGTAGCTGAGACGGCAGAAGCACCTGTACTACGAAGATCGGCAAGATTGCGAAGTGTTCGTGATGTATTACTGTTAGACAGTGATGAGCCGGCAAATTATTCGGAAGCGATGGTGGGATCTGATTCCGAGTCATGGCTTGGAGCCATGAGATCCGAGTTAAAGTCCATGGATGAAAATCAAGTTTGGAACTTGGTTGATCTGCCAGACGGTGCAAGACCCGTCGAGTGCAAATGGGTCTTTAATAAGAAAACTGATATGGATGGAAATGTTTCCATCTATAAAGCACGCCTTGTCACAAAGGGGTTCCTACAAGTTCAAGGAGTTGACTACGACGAGACTTTCTCGCCCGTAGCGATGCTTAAATCAGTTCGGATCATGTTAGCTATAGCAGCCTATTTCTACTATGAGATATGGCAGATGGATGTCAAAACGGCTTTCCTTAACAGAAATTTAACCAAGGACGTGTATATGATACAGCCCGAGGGTTTTGTCGATCTGGCTAATGCTGACAAGGTGTGCAAACTTCAGAAATCCATTTATGGGTTGAAGCAAGCATCTTGGAGTTGGAATATTCGCTTTGATGAGGTAGTCAAATCGTTTGGCTTCATCAAGAGTGATCATGCTTCTTGTTTATACAAGAAGTTTAGTGGGAGCAAAGTAAACTTTCTAATCTTATATGTGGATGACATATTACTGATTGGAAATGATGTCCAGATGTTGCAAGAAACCAAGGAATCATTGGGAAGGAGTTTCTCAATGAAAGACTTGGGTGAGGCAACATACATCCTCGGAATCTAGATCTATAGAGATAGATCAAGGAGGCTCATTGGATTGAGTGAGAGTACTTATTTGAACAAAGTGTTGAAGAAGTTCAACATGGAATCGTCTAAGAAGGGGTTCTTACTGATGTCCCATGGTGTCAAACTTAGCAAGACTTAGTGTCCTTTGACAACTGATGAGCGAAGTCGGATGAGTGCGATTCCGTATGCTTCTGCAGTCGGATCCATCATGTATGCCATGATTTGTACTAGGCCGGGTGTTTCATATGCTCTATGTGTTGTGAGCAGATACCAGGCTGATCCTAGAGAAATCTACTGGACATCGGCTAAAAATATCCTAAAGTACTTGAGAAGGACTAAGGATATGTTTTTGGTTTATGGTGGTGAAGATGAACTCAGTGTAAAGGGTTACACGGATGCGGGTTATCTTACCAACTCTGATGATTCTCGTTAGCAATCCGGATACGTGTTTATTATAAACGGAGGTGCTGTGAGCTGGAAGAGTTCCAAGCAAGAGACTGTGTCTGCATCTACAATAGAGGCTGAGTATATTGCCGCCTCGGAGGCAGCAAAGGAAGATGTTTGGATGAGGAATTTCCTCATGGATCTTGGTGTGGTTCAGGGCTCGTCTAATCCGTTGGACGTGTATTGTGAAAACAATGGTGCTATTGCACAAGCCAAGGAACCTAGACAACACCAGAAGAACAAGCACATACTCATGTGGTACCACCTGATTCGCCAGTTCGTGGATCAGGGTGATATCAAGTTATGCAAGGTACACACATATGCAAATATTGCGGATCCATTGACAAAGCCGTTACCACAGCCGAAGCATGAGGCGCACCTAAGAGCCATGGGCATTAGATGCTTAGACATGTGATGTCGGAAGATTGACTCTAGTGCAAGTGGGAGACTATTGGGAATATGCCCTAGAGGCAATCATGTATGATGATATTTCCCATTGTATTCATAAAGATATAAAGTTGTCCTTGTATAAACATCTGATGTGTATCATTGAATATGTGATTCGGTTGTGGAACTATGCATTCATGTTGTTTGTACTAAATGTCCTTGGTCATTGAGGTTGTTCTACACACACAACTTAGACCAATGTGAAAGTCGGCTTGATGACTCAGTTCCACTTGTCATGCGCATGGAGATGCCATTCCGACTTACACAGATTCGGCTAAAGAGTTTAGCGAGTCGGATTGACCCATATTGAGGTACAACGAACAAGTTGTCATTTGTATATCTCAATCAATGTAATCCTTAGACCTGAGGTTATTGCATAGTCCGAGTTGAGGATCACCGACTTAGGTTCTGTCAAACACTAATCCATAACTGGGCAGTTATAAAGGCAGAGTTCGGGTCGACTGAGAATCAAGCTGCGTGATGTGAATAACCAAGATGGGATTTTGCCCCTCCACTTGGAGAGATATTCTCTAGGCCCTCTCGGATGATATGATTTGGAAAGCATGGCCATGCACTACTCGGTTAAGTGTTAACCGAGGCGGTCGACTAAGAGTTAGTCGGGTGAATCATTTATCTCGGATCGAGAAGAGAGTCAGACTTTTGAAGGGATGACAATTATTTGCCTATAGTCTGACAAGGTATATCGTGAGGTAAAAGGGACTCGGACGCAAGTCACATTGGAAAGGCAAGTCATCATGACTCTTTGGTACTTGGGAGTCGGCACGTTCTGCTAGGATCCGCTACCGGCTGATCGATTTAGAGTCGGACTCTAATCGTGTCCAAGTAGCCATGAGCCTGCGGGGTCACAAACTTAAGAGCAGGAGCAAGTTTGGATTGGATCTGAACCGGAATCTGGTTGGGTTGGACCCAAGCCGGATTAGGACCGAGTCAGCAAGTCAGACTCGCGGTGACTAGTGTTATATGGGCTTTAGTGAATGGGCCACAAGAGTGGAGCCCACGTTCACTCCCTATATATAGTGGAGCACCGTAACCTAGAAAGGTTAATCGTTGTTCGGTTAGGTCATTCCATGTGTTGGAAACCCTAGCTCCACAGCAGTCCTGCCGTCGTATCGAACCTAGCAGTTCGCCGCCGGTGCTCCTCCTTGTACGTGTGGATACCAGCAGAGGTGTTGTACGATCAACACCAGGACGATCGGATCGTAAAGGACTGCACTGCATCAACTGACGCTCTACATCAGTAATCCGCATCTGCGCGTCTAGTGGTAAACCTCGTGGCCTTCTACCTCGGCTAGATCTTGGGATCTCCATGTTAGAGGAAAAGTTTTATTTTATCTATGCATGGCCCATTATCTTAGGCTTAGCCTTGGTCTTCTTCGCCGGCGCGGTAACTTTCTTACCGCCCTTCTTGAAGTTTCCCTTTTTCTTAGACTTGCATTGCTTCTTCAATTTGGTGGTATTATTGACCATCAACACTTGGTGCTCTTTCTTAATCTCCACTTCCACATACTTTAACATGCAAAAGAGTTTAGGCAACGACTTGTCCATGTTTTGCATATTGTACTTCATCACAAAGTTCTTGTAACTTGGTGGTAGTGATTAGAGGACTCGGTGAATCCCCAAAGCATTAGGAATCACTATACCCAAGCTTTGGAGCTTACTTGCGTTCCCAGACATCTTAAGCACATGCTCACTGACGGGGCTGCCCTCTTCCATCTTGCAGTTAAAGAATTTTTCAGAAGCCTCATAACTCTCAACTGACGTGTGAGCCTCAAATATCATTTTGAGTTCACGGACAATATCATGTGGGTCGAAGTTCTCAAACCTTTTCTGAAGCTCTGATTTGAAACCATACAAGATAGCACATTGAACTGTGGAGTACTGATTCTTCCGACTGAGGAAAACGTTCTTCACCTCATCGGTAGCATCAGCTGTAGGTGGGTCACCTAGCGGTGCATCCAACACATAGGTCAAATTACCAGCATTGAGGACAATCCTCAAGTTGAACCAATCCGTGAAGTTGCTTCCATTGTTTTTCAACTTTTCTTTCTCTAGGAACGCATTAAAATTGATGGTAGGGGCCGCCATTGATTTACAACATATTTTCAATAGTTTAGACTAAGTTTATGACAAATTGAGTTCTAATTAATAGTTAAATTAATCTAGGCGAACTCCCACTCAAAACAACATCCCTCACATTGTTTTAGTGATCACACGAACCAAATCCACCACATCAAAACCGATCATCAAGATAAATGATGTAGCTTCAATGGCGAACAATCAACATGTTCATCATATCTACTATATGACTCATGCTTTACCTTTCGGTGATCCATGTTCCGATACCATGTTTGTACATGCTAGGCTCATCAAGATCAAATCTTATCTTCCGCATGAGCAAATCTGGATTGCTCCCATTGTATATACTCGCAGAATCTAACACACCCGATCATCACGTGGTGTTTTGAAACAACGAGCTTTGGCAATGGTGCCTACTAAGGATGAACACTTTATAACTTGATATTTTGTGAGAGGGATCATCTTATAATGCTACCGTTGCGAACTAAGCAATACAAGATGCATAAAAGGATTAACATCCCATGCAATTCAAAATATGTGATATGATATGGCCTTTATTCTTGTGCTTCCGATCTCCATCTTCAAGCACGAACACGATTTCCATCATCACCGGCATGGCGTCAAGGTCAATGGCACCGCTCCATGGTTGTCCACCAGCATCAACTATTACAGCTACTTTGAATAATAAACACACATGTCTTAACGAAATTAAAAGACAACCATAAGGCTCATGTTGGTTTGCGACTTACAATAAGGAACATTGCATACATCATATATAATCACAATCATGGCCATATCACATCACAGCACACCCCTACAAAACAAAGTTAGACGCGTCTAATTTTCTTTGCATGTTTTACGTGGTTTGGGGCTTTCAATAAGTGTCATTTTAACTTACGAACAAGAACCACAACGTTGATACTAGTATTGTTAATCACCGGTTGTAAATTGAATCTTCACTATGTTGGGAGAAACAGGCACCCGCAAAGCCACTTATTTAATACAAGTTGCATGTCAAGCGTGGAGCAAGTCTCATGAACGATGTCATGTAAGGTTAGCCCGGGCCGCTTCATCCCACCATCCCGCAAGATGCAAAGTACAAAAGAAGCAATCGACAACAAAAGCATCAACGCCCACAATGGCCATTGTGTTCTACTCATGCAACAGATCTACATATAGACACGGCTCTGATACCACTGTTGGCGTTCGTAGCATGGAAAACAAAAAAATTGTACCGCATGAACACAAACAAGCCAAGATCTATCTACTAGATTGTAGCAACGAGTCGATTAGAGTACTCAACCTCGAAGATTCCAAAGCAGTTAACAAGAGCAGATTCTCGTGGGTGATGTAGTCGTACACTTTCCGATCTCAAGATCGTGTAGACGATCCTTCCGGCACTGCGTTCCGGCAGCGCTTCCCCAGTCGGTCACAAGTTCGATACTCGATGAATGTAACATCCCAGCATTAAAGATTAGAAATAAGCTGAACACAGAGGTGTGCATTGCATTCATGCATAGAAAATCCGGATAATTTTCGCGCTTTTGAACAAAACTTGTCAAAGTGATTGAAGTTTCTCTCAACTTGATGGATTTGAAGTAGATCATCAAGTTGACCGCGATAAGTTTCAATATGATCTTTTCTAAAACCTTATTTTGGGTAAACATGATTTAATCTAAGGGTAGATCGAATATAATAAAATTAAACCCCAATGTAGTGTTTAATGATTAATATCAGATCTTTAAGAGAGCATATCTTAGTATTCATCACAACAACCTATAAATACCAAGTTAAGAATACAACTCAAGTTATAAGAATCCAATAACCAAAATGTTGATGTATAAAATTCTCATCCATTCCTACAATGAGCACCATGGTAGTTCTTTAACACTAATTCCTTATCACTTGTTGAGTTGAAAGGAAATCAAATCAAAACCATACACCATATATCTTTCTTTCCATAATAATATTTATCCTCTCTATTGAACCACAATCTTGTATCTGATGTTAATCAATGCTGAAGGATCAACTGTTGATTTATCAATCCTTGATCTATTAACCCCTGTCCTTATCATAGCATCCACTTAAATCCTTCATAGAAAGAAGTAAGAAGAGGTAAGTGGTAATGCTAGTCTTAGATATCATCTATAGGATGGGAGAGTTTGAAGAGAATGAAATCAATATGATAGTTTGAAAGTGTAAGATGGTTAACCTAGAGGGGGGTGAATAGGTTTCTACAAAATTCTTTATAATATTTTGCAAGTTTTAGGCATTGCGGAATATAAGTGAGCCTAAATGCAAACTAGGTGAGGCAACCTAGATGATGAACAAGATACTTCAAGCTCGAAGGCTATCACAAGGTAAACAACACAAGTAAGAGATCGGTTAAGGAATAACCGAAGCACGCGGAGATGAAGATGTATTCCCGTGTTCACCACCTTTGGGAAGGGGGCTACGTCACGTTAGAGAGGTGTGAGGTTCCACGAATGATTCCTCACGCGCCACAAAGTCTCACCTTCTTCTCTGAGCCTATCCCATGAAGGAATAGCTCACTTACTGGTGGTAGACTTTAAGGTAGTCTCCAAACCCTCACAAACTTTCCATAGATCAAATCACAAGAAGAATGCCTCCAGGCGACCCTAGCCGCCTAGGGTTTCCCACAAACCCAAGAGTAACAAGCTAACTTGATGAACTCAAGGGGGGATGAACTTTGGCTTGGTGGAAACATAGATCGGGACCTCCTCTTCCTTTATACCAAAGGGATTTGGATTTGGTTGGGTAGAATGGGAGATCCTCAAGCTTTTGTGTTTCAACAATGGGGGAGAGAGAGCTTCAAGCAATTAAATGTTAGCTCAAGTGCCTAACCTCATAGTGGAGAAGAAAGGGGTATATATAGTATGGGTGGAAAAAGAGCCGTTTGGGGGTTCCTGCGACAGAACCGGCAATAAGTCCGGTCGGACCGAGTTGCTCGCCGGAATTTCCAGCGACAGCTCCGGTGGACCGGACCACACGCCGGAATTTTCGGTGGCGACCGAAATTCCTGGCGAACAACCGAAAGGCTATTCTGTAAGCCATATCGGTGTGCACCAGGAATTTTCGGCGACCGGAAATTCCGGCGACAGCACCGGCAGCGCCGGTGCTTTTGCCGATTTCGCAGAAGCCCCTTTTTAACTCATTTTTCAGGGCTATCTTTCTCTCTTTCTTCGAACGGGTGTGTCGTGGTGGATGATGAGAGGTATATTTGGTGTAGAACATCCCCAAAGAGCACATCGAGATCACCCCTCTTAATAGTGCGGTGTTTCCTATTTGACTCAAGAGTAAATAAGAGAAAATAATAAACAACACCACCGGCTCTTCATAAAGAAACGAATGGGGGGTCACCCATCACCTATCATCAACAACCTGCGGACTCTCACCTGTAGAGAAGCTAATAGAAACATTAGTCCATTCTCTAGCTCCGATGTCATAGTTAACCAAAACACTAGATAAGGGCTAATTGCCCTTTCAATCTCCCCCTTTTTGGTTAACGATGACAAACCGAGCTAGATTCAAAATATGATATTATGATACGATTAGATCTATCACATAATAGCAAGCACATAGTGATAGGAAATCCAAGTACAATAAGGGAACTGCAGAGTTTCCCAACACACACACAAATGGTTTGATAGAGCAAATAAAAGAATAATCCCATGAGAGACAAACGAGAAAAGTAGGGCTTGTGCAAGAGGCAAATCAGAAAGAAGCGACTCTATTCTTTCTCCCCCTTTGACATCGAGACCAAAAAGGAAGAAACGAGCGGAGAGACCGATCTAGCCAGCGAAGTTGTCCTCATCGTCATCATCATAGGCTTCTTCCTCCTCTTCTTCTTCATCGTCACCCTCCTCTTCGTCCTCGTCCTCATCCTCATCATCATTCCCTGGAGGTGTAGCGCGACGCTGAGAGGAGATGGAAGTGGCAAACCCGGGGAACATAGATGGATCAAACCCCCTAAACATGTCCTCATCCAGCGGGGGCTTCTCAAAGTTGACGTAAGGGACAGGAGCAAGAGCATTGCCCAAGTCTAGCACTGGTAGACCACACTCTGTTAAGAAAGTATTGTGCTGCCTCCTGTTCTCCTGACTGAGCTCCAAACTGCGATGCGCAACATCATAGGAGGAGCGACACATATCCCACAAGTTGTTGAAGAACCGGGCAAGAACTTTCTTGCAAGGAAGAGCACGGGGAAGGTCCCTACGAGAGCGGGAGCCACTAGCAGACAGAGGATCATGAGCATGCTTGGTCCGGTGTTCAGAGGGCATCATCTGAGGGAGATCCACATGAGAGCCCCAACGCGGTAAGGTGAAATCCTCCATATCTTCACGCGGACCTCTGGGGAGAGCAGCTGCAGGAACGGTGGCCTCAATCAGACGCTGAACATACTGACAGAAATTGGGAGTCATGCGCTTCTCAATGGACCGCTGAATCTCACAGTAGATGAAGTCACACACATTGATCTTCCGAAGATGGCGAGGCTCACAGTAGTACAATAGATTCTTGTGGTGACCGCGGACATCAACAGAATCACCAGCCTTGCTCACAAGATTGTAGCGGAAGAACCGAGCAAGCACCATGTAGTAGTAGTACATCCCTAACAAGCTAGGAGGTTGATGGTTGGGATCACTAGGATAGCAGAAAAGGAGCTGGTTGTCACTGAAGGCCTTCTCAGAATGAATGCAGAAGCCAGATACACTGTCAGGAGGGTAACCCAGGGCATGGCGGAAAGCATCAAAAGAAGCCGCGTACGGCTTGGTGCCGGTCATCCAAGTGACAGTGCGAGCATCATCAGTGTGAAAGTAAGTCGTGCAAAAGAACTGGCGAATGAGATCTGATTAGCTTGACCTTGATAGTAGCAATAGCAAAGACATCCATCTGTTTCAGGGCCACATCCACATGCTCGAAATCGGAGGAGAGGTAATGAGCATAGTGGTCCTCATTGAGATACCTGGGAGGAACAAAGAAACCCCGCTTCATACAAGTTGGCTCATTGTAAAGGTCATCCAAAAAGCACTTATGAGTGTCAGTCTAGAACATCTTGTCAGCCCCTTGGTAAGTGCGGTTGGGAAAGCGGTACGGATTCTGCCTCCTCAAGTCCCGCCACTGATTCGTATTAATATCTGAAGCAGTATTGTAGTTGGGAGGAACTTCTTCTTCGGTAGGACCAAGACTGGACTTGCCCTTGACAGCGGATCTTCTAGCAGAGGCTTTCTTCTTCTGTCCACTTGTAGATCCAGAACCCCCTGTGATAGCAGCTTTCTCTAGTTGATGCTAAGTGAGGCGAGGAGGAGGAGGAGGAGGCTGCTGAATAGTAAGCTTTCTCTTTTTGCCGGTGTCGGGCTCAAAGTCGCTGTGGTCAGACTCTGCATAAGAAGCACACAAGAACGCAAGGCAAAGAAAGCAAATGAGTGTATATGCCATAGAAGAGCTCATAAGAACACATAATGAAGGTTGGGCAAGCGCATGGACGGAAAAATAGGCGAAAGAAAATTTTGGCTCCAGGTCCGGCGGAACCGACCATGTCGCCGGAATGATCGGCGACGGGTCCGGCGAACCGAAAGCTCGACCGGAATTTCCGGCGAGCATTTCGGTCGACCGGAACTGTGACCGGAAATTCTGGCAGCGGTTTCGGCTCGACCGGGCCTAGGACCGAAAAATTAGGGCAATCGACAGTGATACTATCCATGACTTAGTACTTTCACAAACAACATCATGAGGGAGAATAGTGGGTGAAACTAGGGTGATGCTAGCCTAGTTACTCTACTAGGAGGATAGAGAGAACTAAGGGAGCACAAGAGACCATGAAGGCTAGGGTTTCACCACCAACAATAAGGGAACAAAGAGAGGAAAGAGCAAAAATACCCTCGGATGCCGAAGACGAAGCCATGCCCCCTCCCTTGCCAAGGATAGGCATGAAGAAAGCACCACACGAGAAAGTGGGGAAGCACTACCCGCTCTCCCAATGCGGGCAAGGAGAGGGCAAAACCTTTGGTGAAAAGACTTGTAGAGGCCCGATCTACAACTTGGTGGAGTGGGGGGGTTTGGGTGGAGGGAAGGGCCTATGGGGGCGTGGGGAAGCTTGGGGCGGCGACCATGGAGGAGGGGAGGGCATGGGGAAGAAAGGAAGGAAGAGGATGGAACTGCCCCACGCGCGGGCTATAAATACCCCCCTAAAAAAATTGGCAATAAGTCCGGTCGGACCGGTGCCCACGCCAGAATTTCCGGCGAGAACATCGGCGAACTAACCTGGTGACCGGAAATTCCGGTGGCGACCGAAATTTTCGGCAAAGAACATAAAACATGTTCTGTAAGGGTTTTTGGTCTGCTACCGGAATTTTCGGCGGTCGCCGGAATTTTCGGTCGTTAGGCCGGCGAACCGGATTTTTTGCCGAACAATTTCTAAAGACAGCGAAAAAATGATTGATGTTTTGGAGATGAAATATTGTGAGGAATCATATGAGCATATACACAAGATCCAAATGAAGACCAGAGAGATCACTCTCCATATGGAAAGGTCATGAAGAAACAAAAACGAAGAGCGACCATGGACAAGGATTTAGCTTGAAGCAACAATGCACCCAATACATAAAACCGACCATTTGGCGGAGGATTTATCCCCCTATGTTTAAGCACACATGTCATGGTGCCTCAAAGATAGATGCTTGGACCCATATCATGACACGAGATCAATTTATGTTGCACACATAGGTAAGCATCAAACCAAGACATGGTGAGATGACCATCCCTACATGTGTTGCGCAACTAGTCTACATAGCACGTTAAGAGCAAGAATATAGTGCAAGAAGCAAATCAATCCAAGTTTTGGGCATCTAGGATACCGAGTTCTCGCCTCAACATGACAAACCGGACTTCATCAAAAGGCTTCATGAATATATCGACCAATTGGAACATCGTACCCACATGAGTGAGATTGATATCACCATTTGCAACATGGTCACGTAGGAAGTGGTGGCGAATGTCAATATGTTTGGTGCGTCAATGTTGGACGGGGTTGTTGGCGATCTTTATTGCGCTTTCATTTTCACATAGAAGAGGCACCGTACCAAGAGACACACCATAGTCTTTCAAGGTTTTCCTCATCCATAACAATTGAGCACAACAAGATGTCGCGGATATGTATTCGGCTTTGGCGGTGGATAGGGCTGTGGAGTTTTGTTTCTTGGAAGACCAACTCACCAACGACCGGACAATAAATTGGCAAGCCCCAGAGGTTGATTTCCGGTCAACCTTATCACCTGCCCAATCGGCATCCGAATAACCAACAAGCTCAAAGGTTGACCCCTTTGGATACCAAAGCCTGAGAGTAGGAGTGAGAACAAGGTACCTAAAAATCCGTCTGACCGCCATCAAGTGGCACTCCTTGGGAGCGGATTGGAAACGAGCACACATTCTAACACTTAACATGATATCCGGCCTAGAAGCACAAATGTAGAGCAAGGAACCAATCATAGAACGATATACCTTTTGATCCACGTCCTTCTCACCTACTCCAAGGCCAAGTTGTCCATTTAGTGGCATGGGTGTCTTCATGGGATTAACCTAGGCCATCTCGAACTTATTGAGCATATCCTTAATGTATTAATCTTTAGAGATGAAAGTGATGTGAGGAAGTTGCTTTATGATGAATCCTAGAAAGAACTTCAACTCCCCCATCATGGACATCCTAAATTTCATAGTCATCAACTCTATAAAAGCTTTGTTATGAGATTTGTTAGTTCCACCAAAGATAATATCACCAACATAGGTTTGAACAATAAATAAGCCACCCCCTTTAACCCGTTTGGTGAAAAGGGTGGAATCGACCTTACCCACGCTAAACCCATCCATGAGTAGAAAATCCCTAAGGTGCTCATACCAAGCACGAGGAGCTTGCTTTAGTCCATACAGAGCCTTATGGAGTAGATACACATGGTTGGGATAGCGTGTGTTTTCGAAACCCGGGGGTTGATCTTCATATGAAACCTCTTTCAAGGGACCATTAAGAAATGCAATTTTCACATCCATTTGATAAAGCTTGAAGTTATGGAAAGATGCATACGCAAGCAAGGGACGAATAGCTTCAAGAAGATCAACGGGCGCAAAGGTGTCCTCATAGTCAATACCTTCTATCTAGGCATACCCTTGCGCCACTAACCTTGCTTTGTTCTTGTGACGACCCCGTTCTCATTCCTTGTTCTTGAACACCGACTTGGTCCCAATGACATTGATGCGATGATCTTTAGGCCTCTCCACTAGAGACCATACTTCATTGTGGGTGAAACACTCGAGTTCTTCTTGCATGGCAATGACCCAGTCCGGATCCTCCAAATCCTCATGAACCTTAAGGGGCTCAAAGTTGGACACAAAGGCATGATGCCCACAAAAGGTTGTGAGGTTCTTCTTCCTGGCATGGGTCTCGATCCCTCTTGATATGCTTCCAAGGATATTGTTGAATTGAAGACCACTTGCAATGGAGGCGGCCTTAATCTTCCAAATTGTGCCTTCATGATCAACAAATTCATCTTTTGAGGGGGCCTTGATCATTGACACCATCTTGAGATTGGCCTTGAGATGGAGGTTGATCTTCTACTTGGTATTGCTGAAGGGTTTGAGGGCTTGATTCTTGTTCTTCAGTTTGCATGGCATCTTGATTGAGATGTTGATCTTGTGATGCGTTTGATGGCTCAACTTGGGTAGAGCTTGGCTCTTCTTGAGTTGAGCTTGATTCTCTCCCATCATCTTGTTGAACATGAATGTGAGACTCGTTGGGCAAGATGTGCCCAATACCCATCAACTTGATGACTTGAGAGAATCACCATCACCTATATCACGAGAAGAAACTTGCACCTCATGGGGGCCATTTGTAGGGCCACACAGATATAAAACAAAACTTTTCCTCTAACATGGTGATCCCAAGATCTATCTGAGGTAGAAGGCCACGAGTTTTACCACTAGACGCGCAGTTGTGGATTACTGATGAAGCGCGTCAATTGATGCAGTGCAGTCCTCATGATCCGATCGTCCTGGTGCTGATCACACAGCACCTTTGCTGGTATCCACACGTACAAGGAGGAGCACCGGCGGTGAACTTCTAGGTTCGTATCGACGGTAGGACTGCTGTGGAGCTAGGGTTTCCAACACATGGAATGACCTAACCGAACAACGATTAACCTTTCTGGGTTACGGTGCTCCACTATATATAGGGAGTGAACGTGGGCTCTACTCGCGCCACCCATTCACTAAAGCCCATATAACACTAGTCACCATGAGTCCAACTCACTAACTTAGTCCTATCCGGTTTAGGTCCAACCCAACCAGATTACAGGTTCAGATCCAATCCGAACATGCTCCCGCTCTTAAGTGTGTGACCCCGCAGGCTCATGGCTACTTGGACACGATTGGAGTCCGACTCTCAATCGATCAGTCGGTAGCGGCTCCTAGCAGAACGTGCCGACTCCCAAGTACCAAAGAGTCATGATGACTTGCCTTTCCAATGCGACTTATGTCCGAGTCCCTTTTGCCTCACGATATACCTTGTCAGACTATAGGCGAATATATGTCATCCCTTAAATAGTCCGACTCTCTTCTCGATCCGAGATAAGTGATTCACCCGACTAACTCTTAGTCGATCGCCTCGGTTAACACTTAACCGTTTGGTGCATGGCCATGCTTTCCGAATCATATCTCACAGGAGGGCCCAGAGAATATATCTCCGAGTGGAGGGGCAAAATCCCATCTTGGTTATTCACATCACGCAGCTTGATTCTCAGTCGACCCGAACCCTGCCTTTATAACTGCCCAGTTACGGATCAGCGTTTGACAGAACCTAAGTCGGTGATCCTCAACTCGGACTATGCAACAACCTCAGGTCTAAGGATTACATTGATTGAGATATACAAATGACAACTTGTTCGTTGTACCTCAATATGGGTCAATCTGACTCGCTAAACTCTTTAGCCGAATCTGTGTAAGTTGGAATAGCATCTCCATGCTCATGACAAGTGGAACCGAGTCATCAAGCCAAATTTCACATTGGTCTAAGTTGTGTGTCCAGCACAACTTCGATGACCAAGGATATTTAGTACAAACAACATGAATGTATAGTTCCACAACCGAATCACATATTCAATGATACACATCAGATGTTTATACAAGGACTACTTAATATCTTTATGAATATAATGGGAAATCTCATCATACATGATTGCCTCTAGGGCATATTCCCAACACCATTATTCTCCAAAAACTCCACGTCACAAGATACTTCAACACAACCATTGGTCTTGTTGTAGTATTTATAGGCATGAGAGTTTTTGCATAGCCAACAAATATACCCTCTATAGTTCTAGATTCAAATTTATCGAGCTTTTCCATTTTGTTCTTGACGAGGCACTTGCATCCAAAGACACGGAAGTAGTTGATATTGGGCTTCTTACTTGTGAGAATCTCATATGGAGTCATGTCAAAGGGAGCTCGGAGGAAGAGTTGGTTCGTGTAGTGGACCGCGGTAGCAATAGCTTCTCCCCAAAAATTGTGAGGGGACTTGAATTCACTCAACATTGTTCTTGCCATCTCAATGATTGTCCGGTTCTTCCTTTCAACAACACCATTTTGTTGAGGGGTATAAGGAGCTGAGAATTCATTCTTGATCCCCTCATCTTCAACAAATTCTTGCATGGTGTAGTTCTTGAACTCGGTGCCGTTGTCGGTTCTAATGGTCTTGATCTCCACTCCATGAGTGCGTTGAGCTTGCTTGGCGAAGATCATGAATTCCTTGAAGGTCTCATACTTCGTCTAGAGAAGAAAGACCCAAGTATACATTGAGTAATCATCAACGATGACAAAACCATATCTTCTTCCACCAAGGGAGTCATATGTCGATGGCCCGAAGAGATCCAAATGGAGCAGCTCCAAGGGTCTTGATGTGGCTACCTTGGTAACGATGATGCTTCCCAATTTGCTTTCCTGAAATGCAAGCACTACACACACGATCTTTCTCAAAGGAGATACCGGTTTGTCCAACAATATGCTCACCCTTTAGGAGTAGATTGAGATTTATCATGTTGACATGGCCTAGGCGACTGTCAACACCCAGATTTTTAATCCCAGATGCCTGTTATGCCATACATCGCAATCCCAGGATTACCATTTTTGCAGACATAACAAATTTGGATATCATAGTACATCATCCATTACAAACCATACATAAGGTCTTACACAAATAAGGATCTCATGATCCAGTTCTTAATACAATTCAAGCAGCAGAATAATGTAATAGTAACGATAGCGTGGGTGAAGCTCCATCTTTAGTGTCATAGGCAATGCTGATGATGGGAGATGGTCCTAGTTGTCGTAACCTTCCTGCGGTCCATCATCCTGATACTCCTCTTCATAGTCTGGCCACGGGAATAACCAGGGACAAAGCCATGAGTACTCTTTAAGTACTCGCAAACTAATACTAACAAGTTAAAGGGGTTTTTGTAGTAGGATACTAAACTCTAGGGTTGTTTGGCAAAAAGCCAGATTTACCTCTACTAAGTTCAGAAGCAAAGAAAACTAGTTGAAAGTTTTATAACACCTAAGTGGGAACTTGCATTTCATGTCACAACTTTGTTGTGGTCAAGTCAAAATCATACATCACTTCCTAAGTTGTTTTGAAAACATCTGACGGGGGAACAGTATGGCCACTCCAACTGTCCATAACCGCGGACTGTTTGATTTGTTTTTTATTTTCTCTTGATTTGTTTCTGCATGGAAATGTTTTATATGATGTTATATTCATCTTTAAACCATTTCTTGCTATTTAGGTTAATCACACAAGTTCATTCATGCATTCATCAAATCATCACATACACACATGCATTCATATGATTTAAATTAATCAAAGTTTTTGTTAACCCTAATTTTAGTGATTAGAGTTTGATGATCAATGTTTAATATTTTTGGGATGTTACAAACCTTCCCCCCCCTAAACAAAATCTCGTCTCGAGATTTCAAAAAGGAAGAAAAAGATTACCTAGGATTTAAAGATATCGGGAAACTCTGTCCTGATGTGATCTTCGTGCTCCCAGGTAGCTTCTTCTTCAGTGTGGTTGCTCCATTGCATCTTGAGAAACTTGATGCTTCGGGTTCTGGTGGTTCTGAAAGCTTCCTCCAAAATACGTATGGGTACTTCAGGATACGTCAGGTCATTGTTGATCTCTATGGTCCGGTGATCAATGTACTTGAACACTTCAGTCTTCTCCGGAACTTCTAGGCATTTGCGAAGTAACGATATATGGAACACATTGTGCATTGCTGACATTTCTTCTAACAGTTCCAATTGATACGATACTTCTCCTCGACGATTTAGAATCTTGAAGGGTCCGATATATCTGGGGGCTAACTTTCCTTTGAGCTGAAAATGCTGCATTCCCTTCAAAGGCGACACTTTAAGATACACGAAATCTTCGATATTGAAAGCGAGGTCTCGACTTCTCTTGTCGGCATAACTCTTCTGTCTTGATTGGGTGGTCTTGAGGTGCTCACGAATCTTTTGAACTTTCTCTTCTGCTTCTCGTAGGATGTCGCGTCCGAAAATCTGACTTTCTCCTACTTCTGACCAATTCAAAGGGGTTCGACACTTCCTTCCATACATAAATTCAAATGGGTCCATTTGCAGAATAGCTTGATAACTTTTGTTGTATGAAAATTCTGTGAAAGGCAGATAGTCTTCCCATTTAGATCCATACTCTAGCACACATGATGTCAACATATCTTCGAGTATTTGATTTACTCGCTATGTTTGTCCATCGGTCTGAGGGTGATACGTGGTGCTGGAATCTAGTCGGGTTCCTAAACCTTCTTGGACTTTCTTCTAGAATCTCGAGGTAAACTGGGTTCCTCGATCCGATACAATGTTCTTGGGGACTCCGTGCAAACTGACGATTCTAGCGATGTACAACTCCGCTAGGTTCGAAATTTGGTATGTGGTCTTGACTGGTAAGAAATGGGCGACTTTGGACAATCTGTCAACTATGACCCAGATAGAGTCATTTCCCCTACTGGAAGTAGGCAATCCGGTGATAAATTCCATTCCAACGGAATCCCATTTCCATTCCGGAATTTGTAGCGGTTGCAACAGTCCGGTGATAAATATCATACTTGGCGATATAGCTTCCGATTTCTCTCTTCATCTTATGCCACCAAAATTTCTCCTTCAAATCCTGATACATCTTTGTTCCTCCGGGGTGGATAGAATAAAGAGTACCATGGGCTTCCTTCAAAATAACTTCTTTCAACTCTGAATCTGCTGGTACACAGAGACATCCTTTGTAGCACATAACTCCCTCTTTGACTTCGGTGAATCCGGGTACTTTTCCTGTACCGATACGACGTTTGATTCCGTCGATACTAGCATTTCCTCTCCGCGCCTCCTTGATCTGACTGATCAAAGTGGGTTGAAGTTCTATGCTAGCCAAAAATCCTTCACTCACTAATTCCATTCGGAAATCTTTCATCTCTTTGTGCAAACTTGGTTGCTCCTTCAAAATCATGGAGTTCAAGCGGCACGGAAATCTGCTAAGGGCATCTGCTACCACATTGGCTTTACCGGGGTGATAGTGAATGTCTAGATCATAGTCCTTGATTAGCTCGATCCATCTTCGCCACCTCATATTCAGCTCCTTCTAAGTGAATATATACTTCAGGCTCTTGTGATCCGAATAAATCTCACAACAGTTTCCCCTGAGATAATGCCTCCATGTCTTCAGGGCTAGAACTACGGCTGCTAGTTCAAGGTCATGGGTTGGATAATTTTGTTCATGCTGCTTCAGTTGTCGGGATAGATAAGATATAACTTTGCCTTCTTGCATTAGCACACATCTGAGACCGATCTTGGATGCGTCACAATACACATCAAAGGGCTTCGTGATATCCGGCATGATCAAGATTGGGGCTGAAATCAATCTCCTCTTGAGTTCTTGAAAACTCGCTTCACATTTGTCCGTCCATTCAAACTTCTTGTCCTTCTTCAGCAATTGGGTCATGGGTCTGGCGATAGTCGAGAATCCTTCTATGAACTTATGGTAGTATTCCGCTAATCCGATAAATGCACGAACTTGGGTTTGAGTGGTTGGGGCTTGCCAATCTTCAACATCCTTCACCTTCACAGGGTCAACGGTAATTCCTCCGGCTGATACAATATGTCCGAGGAATCCTACCTACTGTAACCAGAATTCACATTTGCTAAACTTGGCATATAGCTGATGCTCCCTAAGGGTTTCAAGAATGGTCCTTAGGTGTAGCTCATGTTCGTCTTCTGATTTGGAATAAATCAGAATGTCGTCGATGAAAACAACGACAAACTTATCCAGGAAGTCCATAAAAATCTTACTCATGAGGTTCATGAAATAAGCAGGGGCATTGGTTAATCCAAAAGACATGACAGTATACTCGTATAATCCATATCTGGTGGTAAAGGCAGTCTTTGGAATATCCTCTGTGCGAATCTTGAGTTGATGATAGCCAGTTCTAAGATCAATCTTAGAGAACACTTTGGCACCAGTCAACTGGTCAAACAAATCTTCTATCTTTCGCAATGGGTACTTGTTCTTGATGGTGACATCATTCAACTTCCGATAATCCATACACAAACGGTTACCTCCATCTTTCTTGCCCACGAACAAAACAGGTGATCTCCAAGGTGACGCACTTGGTTGAATCAGTCCAATTTCCAGCATGGCATCCAGTTGCTTCTTTAGTTCCACTAGTTCAGACGGGTTCATACTATATGGTCTCTGGGATATGGGTCCGGTTCCAGGTATTAGTTCAATGATAAACTCGATATCCCGATCTGGGGGCATACCGGGCAAAACATCTGGAAATACATCGGGGTATTCACAGACTATCCGGACTTGGTCAATGGTTGGCTGGGCTAGACTCTTGTTGCACTTGAATTGATGAGGCAAGGTTTCAGATACATGCTCGACTGATATCCCGGCTGTACTGGTCATGGTTATGGCTTTCTTGGCACAGTCAATTAATCCTTTGTGTTTGGACATCCAATCCATTCCTAGTACTACTTCCAAACCTCTAGTTTCGAGTACTATTAGATTAGCATAAAAATCTATGCCATGGATTCGGATAGGGACGGCTTTGCAAATTTTCCTAGCTTTGGTGGTCGAACCAGGTATTTGAACAATCATGACATGCTTCAATTTGGTTGGTTGAATCTTACTATTGCATGTAATTTCTTCAGTGACAAATGAGTGCGATGCTCCAGAATCAAACAACACTCTTGCAAGTACTGAGTTAACAGAAAACATACCCAGCACGACATCTGGCGCTTCTTGGGCTTCTTCCTCATGCATGAGAAAAAGACGGCCTTTGCGGTTGAGCGAGTTCCCTGGGGCAAACCTTATTCTGGGCTGAACACGACGTTGTTGCTGAGCTGGGGCATTTGCATTGGGGGCTACGGCAATCTTCTTGGGGCACTCATTGGAATAGTGACCCTTGGTTCCACATTCATAACAAGTCACTTGAGACTTGTCCTTCGCTGCAACAGGCACAACATTGCTTCCAGTCCTTGGGGCAGTGTTGGTGTTGGTGGCGGCATTGTTGTTGTTGAAATTGGGTGGTGCACGGTTGAAATTGCTGGAGTTGCTGGGTTGTTGTGGTTTCCTCCGGGCCTTGGGTTTCCACGGTTGGGATAGGTCGGACGGTTCATCGGGGGTCTGTTGTTTCTGGGGGCAAATCCTAGAGATGGGTTGGGGCGATACTTTGGTGTATGATGGGTTCCTGGATGATGCATCATGCGACGCTTGCGGTTCTCATTGGCTTGGTTGATCTTTCCTTCCATCTGAATGGCAGAGTCAACTAAGGCTTCAATATCAGCAAAGGGGATATTGACTAACACTGTTTGCATCTCATCGTGCAGACCATTCAGGAATCTCTCCTTCTTATTGGCTTCAGTATCTATCTCATCCGATGCATACCTAGCCAATGACAAGAATTTGTCAAGGTATTCCGCTACTGTCATCCTTCCTTGCTTCAGTTCCCTGAATTCATCTCTCATCCTCTTGATTAAACCCGGTGGCACATGGGTTCTGCTGAACTTGACTTTGAATTCATCCCAAGTCATCATCTGACCTCCTATCATTGCGCGAACGCTGTTCCACCATGCTCTTGCATCTCCTTCTAGATAGTGGGTAGCAAACAACACTTTCTCGTTAGCTTCCACTCCTGCAACTTCCAGATTGTTCTCCATGGTTTGCAACCAATCATCTACATCTAGGGGCTCTTCTGACTTAGTGAAAACAAGTGGATTGGTGTTCTAGAAATTCTTGAGCTTAGATCCATGGTTGTCCTGATTTCCATGGCCTTGAATATTGTTGGCCATCTGGGCGATGTGTTGAAGGGTGGCT
This sequence comes from Avena atlantica, assembly GCA_910589765.1. Lineage (NCBI taxonomy): Eukaryota > Viridiplantae > Streptophyta > Magnoliopsida > Poales > Poaceae > Avena > Avena atlantica. Next base: position 66,015,616 of record OU342737.1, read on the forward strand.
AAGTTGGCTTGATGTTCGGCTCTTTCAGCTTCGCGGTCCGAAACCAACATTTGCAAGATTTGCAACATCGGGTCCGGGGATGAACCACTTCCTCCGCGAGGCATCTGAAGATTGATATAGATCATGAGAAAAGAGGGAAATTTCTAAGGTTCAGGGTTTTTGAAAAGTTTTTGAATTTTGACTCAGATTTTTCTAGCAACTTGCTTTTCATTCATTCATTCATAGCACACAATACAAACACACACCACAACAAAGAAAAACAGATGGTTTTAAGAACCATTCTGGAAAAATACGATACAGTGGGACCAAATACAACTCACTAACGCTAGTTCTCAAGTGCTACTACTCCTTGGAGTCAGTGTCCTTGTCATCCTCATCATCGTCATCGATGAAGGCGAAGTCATCCTCATCGGTGAAGAATTCCATGGCCTGATCCTCCAGAAAGTCATCATCATCGCTGAGATAGGAGTAGGGGTCTCCACGAAGGTCTTCCCCTGCATTATCCCTCTCCTCCAACTGCATGTCTCTCTCTTGGATGGTCTCCTCCAAATCCGTGATCCGGTGGCGAAGACAAGCAACGATGTGCTCCTTCTTGTCGAGTTGATGGAGACGAGACTTGCAATCCTTCACTAGCATGGCGATGGTCTGATCCTTCTTCTTGGTGATGGTGTACTTGTGGTTGGCATAGGAACGGGCATTGTCCAACTCCTTCTGACGGTCGTACATCATGAAGCTGACGTGGTCCAACCGACTCTTCAGCTCGTGGTGGTATGGGGCCTATAGTGGCTGTCCCATAACATCACACCTTGGGTAGAACTCAAAACGGGTACCCTTGATTTGATTGATACTCTGCCTACATAGATGGGCAAGAGCTTCCTGCATTGCCCTGGCCAGTCCATCGAGCCAGTTGTTCTCTCTTAAGGTGAACTTAATTCCCTCTGCAGTGGGAGGTTCAATCTTTCCTCGGATACTTGCAACAACTAGCCATTGCAGATTTTCTCCTTCCTGATCATTGAGCTGAGCTCCGAAGAACTCGGGGTGCGGATGCTCCAGCATCTCCAACAGTTGGTCCAAGTCACGCTCAAAGATGAGGTCTCCTCCATTCCCAAACTGATAAAACTTGTTGTACTTCACGTCCATCTATAATAATATAGGATGAGTAAGTTAGTAGAGTGATCAAGTGTGTCAAATTTTATGTAAGTCTGCAAGAATTTTTGAGGAACATGAATTTTCATGAAAGAATCCAACTAATAAGAATAAGAATAAGTTTTTGTAAATACTCACTTCCTTCGGTTTTTGAAACTAAGTTTTTGATTCAAACATCCATGCTAATAGGATCTCCTATGGTCACGATGGCTCTGAAACCAACTTGTCAACACCCGTATTTTTAATCCCAGATGCATGTTATGCCATACATCGCAATCCCAGGATTACCATTTTTGCGAGACATAACAGATTTGGATATCACAGTACATCATCCATTACAAACCATACATAAGATCTTACACAAATAAGGATCTCATGATCCAGTTCTTAATACAATTCAAGCAGCGGAATAACGTAGTAGTAACGATAGCATGGGCGAAGCTCCATCTTCAGGGTCACAGGCAATGGTGACGATGGGAGATGGTTCTAGTTGTCGTAACCTTCCTGTGGTCCATCATCCTGATACTCCTCTTCATAGTCTGGCCACGGGAATAGCCAGGGACAAAGCCATGAGTACTCTTTAAGTACTCGCAAACTAATACTAACAAGTTAAGGGGGTTTTGTAGTAGGATATTAAGCTCTAGGGTTGTTTTGCAAAAAGCCAGATTTACCTCTACTAATCTCAGAAGCAAAGAAAACTAGTTGAAAGTTTTATAACACCTAAGTGGGAACTTCCATTTCATGTCACAACTCTGTTGTGGTCAAGTCAAAATCATACATCACTTCCTAAGTTGTTTTGAGAACATCTGACGGGGGAACAATATGGCCACTCCAACAGTCCATAACCGCGGACGCGGCTATTCGAATAGTTTGACACTCTGCAGAGATTGTACACTTTCACCACAACATTTGATACATCCGTCAGGAACAATCCTGAATTCACCATACTCAGTATGCGGATAATCAATCCTAACCTTTCAATTACACGCCCTAGTATATGAACCTCTCCTATTAGTTTGGCCTCCCAACCATGACCAACTATAATCTTGGTTTCATGCACCTCTCCTGCGGACTGTTTATTTGATTTGTTTTTTATTTTCTCTTGATTTGTTTCTGCATGGAAATGTTTTATATGATGTTATATTCATCTTTAAACCATTTCTTGCTATTTAGGTTAATCACACAAGTTCATTCATGCATTCATCAAATCATCACAAAACAAATCAACCTCTCCTAACAAATCAACCATGACCAAGCATTCCAATACCTTTCTAACAAAATTGGTTTCATGCATTTTGGTTCAGTGAATAGAGCTGGGTTGACTTTTGAATCTAGGTACAGAACTGAGTTTGAAATTAAATGAATAGAACTAAATTTGAATTGTTGGGTCGCGCGGTATGTTTTCCTAGGCCGGCCCACTACGCACAGCGCACGCGCGGGCGGTTTAAGTGGCAGTCCCCACGCGTCAGTGAGACAGTGAGGGGCGAAGTGGTACGGGGCAATGTGGACCATGGGATCTAGTTCTAATCCAACGGCTCGAGTTCATCGTACACGCCTGAACAGGACGCGACGAGCACGAACCCTAGCGCGGCAGGTGGGGGTCGTGGGAGGCTCACCGGGGCTCAGGCGGTGGTCGGCGACGGGGGCGAACGACGAAGTCGACGACGGCGATCCTCCTAGTACCGACAGCTTCTCCTGGGGCGGCTCCAATCGACGGCTACCTTCTTCTCCAGCAGCGGCGGGCTCCGGCCAAATTCCGGCGATTCGCTGCTCGCCTTGCTCCGGGAGTGAGGTGGGGTGGTTCTGAGGGAGAGAGAAGTGAACTGGTGTGAAGAAAACAAGCGGTGGAGGCCTCTATTTATAGTGGCTGAAGGGGACCGACGGGCGCGGGATGAGCTCGTCGTGGTCGACGGCACAGAGTGCCACTGGCATGGGCGATGGTAGGGGGCGGTGATGTGCTCCCTGGCGAAGCTCAATGGCGTGGTGGTGAGGCGTGGGGCTATGCTGATCGGTCGGAACGCGTCGATGCTCTAGGCAGGTCCGACGGCGATTTTAATGGCGCATGACGTGTGTGGTCCGCGCGGCGGCGAACGGGCATGTCTGCGGGGTTGTTGGGGCGATGGTGATCACGCACGCACGCGGCGAGGGCGGCGCGTGGTCTTTGGGTGTTGGTCGAGGGTGGCGCACTGGCACGCTCTCGGCTCGCACGCAGAGAGGTTTGGCATGGTCTTGTCGTGTGGTTCAGGGGCTATCTGCTCTCGGGGTTGGGACAGGGAGTGGTGGTGGATGGTGTTGTGTCTATGAGACAAGGTTGCTAGGCTTGGTGCTGCTCCTAGCTTGCTGTCGACAATGGGGTGGCAAGGTGAGGCTCGACATGCTTGCCATTAATGGCATGATTTGGTTTACAGTGAGCTAGAGGGGTTAAACAAGTTAGATGATCTATTGAGGGTGTAGAGTGAGCTAGATAGGGAACAAGTTAGGCCAAAATTACCGCACCCTATAGTGTTTGATGTCTGTTTGATTTGTATCTGCAAGGTGTTTGATAAAATGACCGCAAGAACTTTGAATTTGAATTTTAGATTCAAACTTGGTGGGTTTGCTAGGCACATACTAGGGAGTGTCTGGTTAGTTGAATTAGTCAAGGGGCACTAGTTTGGTTGGGTTTTGAAAATGGGTGATCCTCACATATGATAAAGATTCAATTTTGAATTGTGATTTGAATGAGGTTGCCAAATGTTTCTGTAAGTTTGAAATGTGGGCTTTGATACACTTTTACTTGTTCTAGCAAGGGGTGAAAAGAATTGGGAAAGTTTCTGTTTGAAATCTTGGACTAGAAACACTCAAAGTGACCTAGTGAGCAAGATTGGCAAAAATGACCATTTGCTTTATTTGATTTGTTTTTTATTTTATCTTGATTTGTTTCTGCATGGAAATTGTTTATATGATGTTATATTCATCTTTAAACCATTTCTTGCTATTTAGGTTAATCACACAAGTTCATTCATGCATTCATCAAATCATCACATACACACATGCATTTATATGATTTAAATTAATCAAAGTTTTTGTTAACCCTAATTTTAGTGATTAGAGTTTTATGATCAATGTTTAATATTTTTGGGATGTTACAGCGACGATTCCAAAGCCATCCCTTGTCAGCCTTGGCCATTAGACATGTAGGAAGAAATTGGATCTCTTTTGAGAGGTCGACCACATAAAGGTTGTCTTCCACGTGTCCTAAAGACCTTCACAAAAGTTCTAGAGAAATAGGAGTCATAGCCGGCATCCGCGAGATGTTTAATAGAAAGCAAGTTGTAACCAAGGTTTTCAACATGTAATACGGTCTCTAGAGTCAAAACCTTCGGGATTACCAACTTACCATAACCTAGTACCTTTCCTTTAAAGTTATCTCCAAAAGTGATGCTTGAAGTTGAGTTGACATTGTGAATGAATTGGTCAAGCCCACTCCTACCTCCGGTCATGTGAATTGTGCATCCACTATCAAACACCCATTTTGATCCACTTGAGGCATAACCCTACAAAATCAATTCTTTGATTTAGGAACCCATTGAGTAATGGGTCCCCTAGATGGTACCCAAATTGAGTACCACCTATAAGCATAACCATTTCGAGGGCCAACATATTTGGCATATACATCTCCTTGAGTGACCTTACATAGCACATAGGAAGGATTAAACTTTCCCGCATACTTGTGATTGGGATTGCCCCTCATGGCTCCCCCATTCACCTCATTCCTTTTGATTTGGTCAACCACCTTGTCACCTTCTTTTACAAAGGTTATCTTCTTTGGTGGAATGGCATTTCTCGTGTTGTTCTTTGGATCAAAACCGACACCTTCCTTGGAAATTCTCGTCTTTTGACGGGATAAAATCTCATCTAGGATCTTTCCCTTGGAGGTAGGTGCACGGCGCTCTTTCTCAAGTTGCTCTTTCAACTTCTTATTTTCCTCAATGAGGTGAGCTTGATCAAAGGTAGAGTTATAGGTACAAGAATCATTTTCAACAATAATTGGATCCTTAAATGTACCAAGAGCCTTCTCATAGGACACCCGAAGTTGATCATGGTTCTCTCCAAGTTTTATGAGCTCACGCTTGACAAGCAAACTAGCCTTCTCAAGGTGCTCAAGGTCCTTGGTAAGAGACGCATGAGCAACTTCAAGCTCTTTCTTTGAGGCATCAAGCTCTTGGGACAATGATTTAGCCCTATCAATAGTGTCCATGTATTTTGCTTTATCAATTTCAAAAATTTCAATTTGTAGTTTAAGAAAAGAATTGGTATTATTTTCCTCACAAAGATCTTGCTCAAGAAGATTTAATATTCGTTTCACATCATCAATATGAGATTCCAAGCTATCAATGGCCTCATCACGTGAGCTAACAAGTTCCATTAATTGCTTGACTCTAGCACGAGCAATGGGAGGAAGAGACTTCATGATAGCATACATTTCTTTTATATATTCTTCACCAAATTCATCACTATCACTATCACTATCATGATAACTCTCAAGATCATCCAAGACACTAGATAGGGATGGAGGAGAGACAATTACCTTGGAGATTCTTTCCATAAGACAAGAACCGGTGATCTTGGGAATAGGAGAACTCTCGATGTAGTCCTTGGAGTAGTCGTAGGTGAGAGGTGAACCGGGTTCGACATATGCAAAACCGGTCACACCCACCACTTTATCCTTATCCCCACACTCCACATCGGACTCGTCCTTGGAGCTCCTTGCCATGAGGAAAGTGGCGGTGACCTTGGGAGTAGGAGAGTCGTCGGTGTATTCCTTGGTGTAGTCATAGGTGAAGAGAGACCCGGGTTTGGCAAAGGCCAAACCGGCCACTCCAACCACATTCTCTTCATCCTCTTCCTCCTTGTCAGATATGTATTCTTGGCCTAGGAAGCCCTTGCCATCACGCCTATTGTTCCTCTTGTATCTTTCATTGATGGGGTTGGGCTTCAATCTTGGTTTGGCACCTTCTTCATACTTAATATTTTGACGAGCCTCCCTCATGAGCGGACTCGGCATCCTTATCCTTTTCGGTGTCCATTGGTCTCCCTTGAGGTACTACCAATGGATTACCAAGAAAATCCCCATCGCCAATGGCCTTAAGTTGTCCTTCTAGGTAACTCATTCGAACAAGGAGATCGAAATCCGCCTTGGCCTTTTCAAGGGCACCCTTGGCTAAGATTTCGCGAAGCTCCTTGACCGAATAAGTCTTTTCCTCCTCATCATCGGAGAAAACCATCTTTTATCTTAGGCGGTAAAGCCCTTAAAAGAGCCCTTGGCTCTGATACCAATTGAAAGTGTAAGATGGTTAAACTAAAGGGGGGTGAATAGGTTTCTTCAAAATTCTTTATAATCTTTTGCAAGTTTTAGGCTTTGCGGAATATAAGTGAGCCTAAATGCAAACTAGGTGAGGCAACCTAGATGATGAACAAGATACTTCAAGCTCTAAGGCTATCACAAGGTAAACAACACAAGTAAGAGATTGGTTAAGGAATAACCGAAGCACGCGGAGATGAAGATGTATTCCCGTGTTCACCACCTTTGGGAAGGGGGATACGTCATGTTGGAGAGGTGTGAGGTTCCACGAAGGATTCCTCATGCGCCACAAAGGCTCACCTTCTTCTCCGAGACTATCCCACGAAGGAATAGATCACTTATTCGTGGTAGACTTTAAGGTAGTATCCAAACCCTCACAAACTTTCCATGGAGCAAATCACAAGCCGAATGCCTCCGGGCGACCCTAGCCGCCTAGGGTTTCCCACAAACCCAAGAGTAACAAGCTAACTCGATGAACTCAAGGGGGAATGAACTTGGGCTTGGTGGAAACATAGATCGGGACCTCCTCTTCCTTTCTACCAAAGGGATTTGGATTTGGTTGGGTGGAATGGGAGATCCTCAAGCTTTTGTGTTTCAACAATGGGGGAGAGAGAGAGCTTCAAGAAATTAAATGTTAGCTCAAGTGCCTAACCTCATAGTGGAGAAGAAATGGGTATATATAGTATGGGTGGAAAAAGAGTTGTTTGGGGTTCCTGCGATAGAACCGGCAATAAGTCCGGTCGGACCGAGTTGCTCGCCGGAATTTCCGGCGACAGCTCCGGTGGACCGGACCACACGCTGGAATTTTCAGCGGCGACCGAAATTCTCGGCGAACAACCGAAAGGATATTCTGTAAGCCATATCGGTGTGCACCGGGAATTTTCGGTGGCGACCGTAAATTCCGGCGACAGCACCGGCGCCTCCGGCGCTTTTGCCGATTTCGTAGAAGCCCCTTTTTTGACTCATTTTGCAGGGCTATCTTTCTCTCTTTCTTCGAACGGGTGTGTGGTGGTGGATGATGAGAGATATATTTGGTGTAGAACATCCCCAAAGAGAACATCGAGATCACCCCTCTTAATAGTGTGGTGTTTCCTATTTGACTCAAGAGTAAATAAGAGAAAATAATAAACAACACCACCGGCTCTTCATAAAGAAACGAATGGGGGGTCACCCATCACTTATCATCAACAACCTACGGACTCTCACCTGTAGAGAAGCTAATAGAAACATTAGTCCGTTCTCTAGCTCTGATGTCGTAGTTAACCAAAACACTAGATAAGGGCTAATTGCCCTTTCATAGTTGGTGGAGTTAACTCACTCCTGGATGGATAGAAGATTTATCTTGATTATATAATTATATGGTAACAAATAAGATTACAAGGTTGAATTCTGAAGATAGTTACCAAGGAGAAATCCTATTAGATCAAGTAGGTACATTCAATGAATAATATCTCTTCATCCAATAGGGATACTCATAAGATAATTTATATACAACTGTAATATTGTATTGATAAAGCCTTAATTAGCCAACTAGAAATCTAAGCCATAAATTATACAAGGACTATAATGATCATGCTTAAGACATTAAGAGGGACTGATTATATCAGGTATAAGTGACATTGGTGGTTAGAACATAACTACACTCTAGTGTGAATATGTTATCCTAGGTTAGTCATGGCAAGTCACCATAATATGATGTGAAGTTTGAATATAAGATACTGGAGTTAATTAGATATAAGATAGTATGGCTAAGCTGAAGCTAGAGTAGCATGGAGCTATTAAAATAGTGTTATTCTTCTTACAAGGTATTAGATGCTTGAGGGAAGTAGGTTTTGGTAGATACACATAATGGAGTAATGTTAGTAATGAAGGATAAAGGAAGTATATTAAGGGAATTAGAAGCAACTACTACATGAATTAGAGGATGATCATTCAAATGGAATTAGATTCATAAGAAACACTTTAGAGAAGAGGATGATCTCTATGGGGAGATCATGTTGAGCTTAGTGCCGAACTCATTGGGTTACACATGGATTTAGAAGGTGGAAGTGTTGGTAATATTGTTCTTGTGAAGTAAAGCTCATCATGTTAACCCATGATGATGAATATGAAGAAGTAATATATCTAGGAAAGGAATTCCTTAATTAGGAGCCTAGAATTATGAAGTATGGAAGCTAGGAAATTCTTAGTAAGCATTCAACTTAAATCTATAATTAAACTCAATATCTATTCATCTGTATGACCAACCATTTAATTTCCACAATGGCCCATAGGAATATTTTCCTATAGCAAATCATTGAAGTATATCTTCCCACTTCACAACATGAAAACTGTAAGTGCCTAGGAACTATAATTATCAACCCTTATTCTTTAGTCATTCTAAAAAGAACAACTCTATTACTTTACCTTAAATAATGATATCATCTCCAATCATAAGCATAGAGACAATATTTCTTAAACCTTGAAATGTTATTCCTATCTATAAGATCATAAATAAATTTAGGTTCCCTAAAACAGATGGTAAAAATTTATAATTCTAAAATCCTAACTTTAATTTCAATCATGCTTATCAATGTATATATACTGTAATAACCAATATTACTTAAACATTATTCACCACCATATTAAGGCATTAACTATATACAATAGATATCATATAAGGCATTTTCAATGATTTTATAGATATCATAAAACCACATCTATCCATAAATAAATAAAAGCATAGCTTCAAGAAAGTTTCTAAATAAGAAACAAAATCCAAAACCTTAAGTTATTAATTATTTTCTGACAAAGTTTGATCTCATCAATGCCCATTGTTATGGACTTGGGTTTTGAAGAAGATGGGGCTGCTGGAGATCGTGGAACGGTTAGCAAACAAGAAACACGGGGACACGAGGTTTACCCAGGTTCAGGCCCCCGGAGGGAAAACCCTACTCCTCCTTGTCTGCTCTTGATTACGGCGGAACCGAAAGTTACAGGGGTGCGCAGATTAGATCTGGCATGGAGGTGTGTATGTGGAAGTATGAGTCGAGAGATCTAGGTCGTGCCCTCCTGGCCTTTATATAGACTTAGGCAGGTCCCGGGCATAGTCATAGTCGGTTACAGGTTCTAGGGTTTTACCCCTTTGAATTTCCTATCTACTCTAGTCTTGCTCTCCAAGGATCCGAAGGCACCATGGGTCTGGGCCACCCGAAAGTCTTCATGGGCCAACGTACTTTTGCTGTGGGCCTTCCTTGGGCTGGACTAGGTATGCTGAGATCACGTACCCGTAGGGTATAACCATGTCAGTAGCCCCCGAGTGATCAGTCGAATCGTAGATTCGGCTGAGGACTCTTAAATCCTTCGGGTACAACTATGTATTAACAGTATGTGTGTAGGGATTGTTGATGCGTGTGCCTGACTCACCCGACGGATCAGGGTCAGTTAACTGTCTTAGGACGAAACAACACGATCTTCCTCAGGTTCGAGTACCTCAACTCGAAACTGGAACATATGCTGGCGTAATTCGACTCAGGCCGCGGAGGACTTATAGGAGTGGAATTCCAGTGAATTTAATTGATGTACCCAACGCGTCCGTCGGGATTTTTCATCGCACCTGTTACCACGGGTTTTTACTAGCAGAGCGCAGTCGTGTGCGTTGCCAGGCCATCAGATGATATCTGTAGGTCTTATCTTTGTGTCGCAGACACAACATCCGAATGTTTGTCACCGCGGAGGTGTTTCGGGTGTCCAAGGAGATCGTTGCTCACTCAGCATTTTGTTGGGGCAGAGTTGCCGAAAAGTTTTTGCATGCTGATCCGAAAGATCGCAGTCGAAGATTTCATAGGGTGCGCGACCAGCGCTCCCTATGGGAGTAGCCCCCGAGTGTCTGTTCGAGTCGTAGACTCAAGCGGAGACTTTAGTTCAAACATTGTTCAGTTGTTAAGTCCGTAGGACACACAAAAAAATCGGATGCTTAAATCCATCCTCCCTATGGGAGTAGCCCCCGAGTCCGTAGTGGAGTCGTAGACTCGACGTAGGACTCGAAGAAACAGTTCATTTTTATTCATCTTTTGGGTGCGTGGCCAGCGCTCCTAATAGGAGTAGCCCCGGAGTATTTAGTCGAATCGTAGATTCGAGTGAGTACTCTTAGCTTTGTAGCCGAAGAAATTGTAGTTGTTGCTAGTATAGCTTTTGATGACATCAGTGCTGACGATCAATGACCTCAAGCGTCTGCTACGCCAGAGATGATTTGACTGGACGAACGTGGGTCCCACTTGCTGACCTTGAATTGACCCGTCACGCGCGGCGTGGAGATAATTACAGCGTCTCCTCGATTTCCACGCGTAGTGGACAGCGTGGTAACGACGGTTCGTTGTGTTGCTGACACATGTATGGCCAGATCTTTCGTTGGCGTTAGGTCTTCCTGATGGACGGTTGCCATGCATCGTCTTCGCCGTTATAATCATTGGGGAAAGCTGCAGTTTGTTTTCACCACATCAGTTCTTGTTTTTACTGCCTCCTTGTGCTCTAGCGATTCTTGCTGCGTGCTGGGATTTCCTTCCACATTTCCATCTTCCCTTCTGCGCTTTCACCGCCGGCGCCGCCGTAGCGCGATGGGGAAACCGAAGAAATCATCATCTACAGTTGGTACCAGCGCCGCTGGAGGAAAGAAAGGCGCCATCGTGTAGCATCCCATTTGTCTAACATCTGTAATGCTACTGGATCTAGTAATAAAATGGCCACTTCCTACATATAATTGTTGCATCATCATCATATCATGCTCATGTCATCATGCCACCTTGCAATTTGAGCATCATACAAACCCTTGTGTTTTGGTTCTTACCTCATATGCATCATTAATTGTATTTGCCTCTTGTTATTGTATTTGGTTGTTGATATATTGTTTAAATGCCCAAGTTGAGTTGGGGGCATATCTCTTATTAAACTCCACCACCTTTTCTTCACCACCTTATAATTCCACCATCCAATTAATATGAGCTGGCATTTATTGAGTTACTTCTAGCTCATGTGGGTTGGGTGGATCCCACTCATTTCTTTTGCTTGGCCTTACTCCACTTTTGGGGATGCACATAAATAAATGCCATGGGATTATATTTTGTTTTCACAAGGTTAAGACATGGCATTTAATATTTAGGCATGGCCCATGCAAGTTTGCACCAATCTCTTAGGGAGTGCATTAAATGCAATGCATGTCCCATGCAACTACCACCATTTTGGTCATATTTTGGTTTTATTTGAATTCTTGGTTGTGTCATCTCTATTTTTACCCCATCACCACCTTTGCTTCTTTCTCCCTTTTGCTTTCTTGTATGAGTTGTGTGATCATGCTTGATCTAGACATATGAACCACTACATCTAGCCCTCATATCTCTATCTCTCTAGCTATCACCATACCCTACCCCTCTCTCTTAATCATCTCCCAAAACCCTATCCCCTCTTAAACCAGCTCCCATCCATGCATGATCATGTAGGCATGCCAAACCCTAAACCTCCCCTCTCTCTACCATGCTACCCCACCTAGCTACCCCAACCCCGGTTCCAACCTAACCGAGGCTCCCAACCCGAGCCCCTCTAACCCTAACTTATCTACCCCCCTCCCAACCTCTGGCCTCTCCCAGATCCCCCAGAGGCCCTGCCTCGCCTCCCCTTCCTCCCTTCTTCCTCCCCAAGCGGACCACCTCTCCACCATGCCCCCAAAACCCTAGCTTCGGCCCCCTCTGCTCTCCTTCGCTCCCGAGCACGCCAAGGCAAGCCAGGAGTACCAGGACCCCCCTCTGCTTCCTCTGCTCCGCCCTGAACCGCTGGGAGCCTCTGGACCTCGCCGGAGGAGCATCGCCGCCGCCGTGTCCGTGGGCACCAGAAGCACTCCGGCCGCCAGCCTCGTCGACGATCACCGGCCCCTCTGCCCGAACCAACCCCACCGACAAGCCCCTGGTGAGCCCCTCTTCCTCCCAGACATGGCCCCTCCCTCTCTCGTGCGCCGTAGCGTCGCCGACCGTCGTCGAGCACCTCGCGCGCACGCTCGGCCGCTCGCCGCGCGCAGACAGACAGCAGCAGCAGCCTGTCCGGTCTCTGTTCGTCGTCGAAGCCCGCGCGCTACAGCCCTCCTCCGTGCTAGTCAACTGAACGAATCTTGTAGCCTGTTGTCCCCTCTTTATCTTTGGTTTTTGCGGCTTAGCGAGAATCGCCGTGGATCGCTCGCCATCGTCGCTGGAAATCGCCTGATCGCGTCGCCGGCGGCGCGCGTCTGTCAGCAGACAGCAGCACCCGCTGCTTGCTTTGCGCCTAGCCCCCTGCAAAATCTCCCGCCTAAACCCGCCGTCCCCGGAGCCCCACCTGGCAGCCGGCCGTCCCTTCTTGCAGAAAAGCCCCCGCAAATCTGAACCACGCAGCCGCAGCCCCCCGGATCGCCCACGTGTCATCGCCGGAGTCGCTCGCGCGCGCAGTGGACCCCCGGCTCCCTGGGCCCGCTTGTCATCCGCGTGGGCTAGCCAGAGCCAGGGTAACCAAAGTTTTTCCTGTGCGCCTGTTGCCCAGTCAGCAGCGACCCTACCTGTCATGGACTGTGGGTAGAAACAGGCTGAGTACCAAAAGTCCAGGAGTTGTTCTTTTTCCAAATTCAAACTATATTCAAATTCAAATCTGATTAAATCTAAATGAATTCATAATTTTCAAATGAACTGGAATCTAAATTCAAACTTAATATGAAACATGTTTTATTTTTGAATATGAATTCAAATCTTTAATAAAATATTTTCAGAATTAATTTAATTAGTCAACCTTTGACTTTGACCCTATTTAATAAATTTGACTATAAAATAAATTTAAATTCATAATCCCAAATAATACAAATAATATATGTTTTTGAATCAGAAAAATGTGAGGATTTCAAATATTCCATCCAAAATATGTTTTGCACACTTAAAATTTCAAGTTGATTTAAATTACAATAAAATGCCCCGGGACCATAATAAATTAATAACTTTTGTTTTATAACTCCGAATTTGACAAATGATATGTCTAAAATGATCAGATCGACGAGACCTTTCTGTTTATGCTATCCATGACTTAAATTGCAGCATGCATCATATAAATATATAGTATACAGCAACTAATATGACAATAAAATGTGACCAAAACTCAATAAAAATGTTATTTCTTGTATTCTACACCTCACCCATGCCATGCTACATTATTGCCATGCAACTTGTGCATCATTCATCATGGCATGATTGTTTGCTTGACGCATTTTATTCCTATGCTTGTGCACTTTATTTATGTTGGTCCTTGTTTGTTTGGTTCTTCTTCGAATAGACACTGAGCAGGGGATATATCAAGAGAACCAGGAGCACTACCCAGATTCGTCTCTCGCTTCAACTGAGTTGCCAGGCAAGCACTACCACATGCTTGCATACATACAGTACCTATTGCCTCTATCTTATTCTTGCATCATTGAGTCACGATTGCATTAAACTGAATCCCAAGTATTGCATAGCCTTTACTTTTAAACCCCACCAAGCTTGTTCCTCCATCCCATGAGCCATTACTACAGGAGTTGTTTGAGCCATGCGAGTCGTAGAACCGCATGTGTAGGGTATGTGAGTGTCTGTTGGATAACGAGGTACCTAAACAACTTAACCTGAGTAGTAATGGGGTAACTAATGAAAGTGGCACCGGTGAGCAATATCTGCTATTTGGTTTTTCCTGCTCACTTGTGTCCCGTAGGACCCTGAGTACTTGATTCCTGTTCCTTGATTATTCGCGCTATCCACATCCGGGAGGCTTATGGGACCCCCCTGAGCCAGAGCTTGATTCCGTCTTATTTCTTGGGGCCACAAACTAGTTTGAGGTTTTGTTTACTATCCTGTACTTATGCCATGCTACTGCTATATTTACGATTGTGCGAGGAGCACACTGTACTGTTTAGGTAAGCGGAATGTTTTCGCGGTATCGACAAGCCCAGTCACACTTTCGGTTTCCCGGTCGTTTACATCCATTGCCGCAAACCTTGAGTCCGTCTCGGAGTCAGCTAACCTCGTTGCGGGTCTACTCAATGGGGTGACCCCCTGAAATATTTCTGAATCTTGTGATTGCTTTGTCGTGAAGGCCTCGTTGGGTTTTGATTTGGTTTTTCCGAGGTTGATCGAGTGTGTGTTGCTATTTGTGCACCCCTGCAGGGTAAAACTTTCTGAAAGCTGTGTCCGCGGTTATGGACGACTTGGAGCACAGTTTCTCGACCATAGACAAGCATAACTAAAGTACCGCTTTTAAATTGACTAAGTAACTGACTAGTAATCAGTGCCACACTCATGGAATGGTTAATAAAATTGCCAACGGATGGGGGGTTGTTCGTCCGCTTCCTCGTTGGTAAGCGAGGAGGAGGATGGATCTGTGGATATTATTGTTATAACTGTTGTCATTAATTGACGGACATCCGTCTATCATTGGGGCGGATGGTTAGCGAGTCTCTATAGAACTGTTAGGGTTTATCTTTTGCTGCAATTGCGTCACCCCAGGTTGTGTCCCCTTTAGAGGCATAAAGACTTGCTGAGTACCCCTAGGGTCTCACACGATAAATTATTGGTTCAGATGAACAGGTACACTCGCAAGATGGATACTGGGTGGAGGAGGCTGATGATGTGGGCAACGATCGTTCGGTGTAGAGATTCCGGGAATGGGGATCCGTGAGATCTGTGGGCGGGATGTGCTTATTTCTGGGCATCTTATGCCGATTTGCTTCTTATCCGTACTCGGACCTTGTTTGCCGCTTCCGCCTGATACTCTGATGTGTGATATATGAGGAAATATCCTAAACTGCTATATCAACCTAGGTCCTTTGAATCTTGCCGTATGGCGTTGCTATATTTCCTTTCTTTTTAGATGGTATGGCTCTGATGTACTATTGTATGGTGGCTTGCATACATACTCATTTGTGTATGTAGTTGATCCCTTCGCCTGCCGATTACGCCGCCCGTACTTGTCCCGATGACTGGAAATGGTTGGGAAGGCCGAAAGGTCTACCCGTGAGTGGCTTTTGGGCCCCACCGTACTATTTCAACCATTTCCGCTCATCCAGGCTTGTATCTAGGAGCGTAATTCACCGAGGTAGTTACAATTGGTATCAGAGCCATCCCGACCTTCAGGGTCTCAGCCAAACGGTCGTTGTCAGTCTAGCAAATATTTTTGGTAGTTATGTATACTAGGGAAAAACAAAACGCGAGAGTAGGACTGCTTCCACTTTTCTTCTTACCCACCCACCCACCCTTTTCTGGTAAGGAAGTGTAACGTTTTCAATCCTCTTCTTGAAAGTTCAAACTAGGATTCACGTGTTCTGGGTTTCCGTAGTACCATAGGTTGTGTGTTTTTGTGTGTGTGTGAGTATGTGTGAGTAATTCCTTGTCTATCTGTTGCATCCAAGTTGTTATCACAATCGGCCTTTTGGTTATCAACTGTTGGTACATTCCATACCGACAGGCTTTTGCAAACTGACGCGATCTATCTGATTCGTTGTATACCGACGCGATCTGTCTTACTCTTTGTTATCCGACGTTATCTTGTTTGGGGTGTTCGTTTCCGTAGTTACCAATCTTTAGGTTCATCGTGAGAAGAAGGGGTTAGGATATGTGTTCCACTTATTCATGTGCGGAGTAATGATTTGAGTGCGGGATGGAGTCGCGACCATACCACTACTCTTATCATTCGCTTTTGTATATTGAATTGGTAGAGTCACTAATCTTGATTCGTTAAGTAATTTTGCGCATCTATTGGTATTTTAATGCCGAAATTTGTGGAAAAATTTTCTTTGATATATCTGTGTACCACACTCCTTTTCAGTCGTGTGCGATATGCTTAATATCTTCTAGGTGCTTTGAACTTTGTTGATATTTTAATATCATCTTAGTAAATTGTATCCTTTAATATTGGTTAATTCCATCTTGGTACTATTTTGGATTATTATTATTCTCCATTATAGTACTGACTTGTGTTTTATATCAATCACAGGATGGCTCCACCACGCCGTTCTGATGAGGACATACCACCGGAATTGGGGGCCGCGTTGTCAAACATCGCCAATGCCTTGGCAGCAATGCAGCAGAACCAGCAGCGTTTGGAAGAAAGTGTCAGGAGAAATGAGTTTGCTCCACTACCTCCACCTCCCAAGCGGGGTGACATCAAAAGCTTCCTGAAGTTCAACCCACGCCAATTTGATGTTTCTGATCAACCACTTGATGTTGATGATTGGTTGCATGAGATGTCAAGGTTACTGGAGACTGCTGATGTGCCTGAGCAAGAATGGGTAAAATGTGCTACTCACCTTCTGAAGGGAGATGCAGCTCTCTGGTGGGAGAATTATCTGAAGGCAAGCTGCACTGGTTTTCAGCCCACTTGGGAACAGTTCTCTGGAGCTTTCAAAGAGCAATTCCTGTCAGAGATTGTCATGGAAAGGATGAAGGAAGTCTTTCTCAACCTCAA
The DNA here is from genome assembly GCA_910589765.1 of Avena atlantica. Taxonomy (NCBI): domain Eukaryota; kingdom Viridiplantae; phylum Streptophyta; class Magnoliopsida; order Poales; family Poaceae; genus Avena; species Avena atlantica. The sequence goes on from OU342737.1 coordinate 66,032,582, forward strand.
GCAGCGAAATGATAATGTCAATACCTACATCAGGAACTTCATGAAACTCTCTCGTTATGGTGGTGATGAGATCTCAGATGACAAGAAGAAACAAAAGAGGTTCTGGCAAGGGCTCAATGCATCGATCAAATATGCAATCACACATGCAAGGCCGGCGTCTTTTCTGGAACTTCAGCATACAGCCCTGCAGGAGGAAGCCAGTAGGCAAGTGTTTGAGGAGTCAAAGAAACACAACCGGGACGCACCAAGCTCTTCAGCTATGTCAGCACCTTCTAAGCAGCGTGTCTGGGTTCCTAACACCCCACCGTCGCTCCCGGCTTCACCAAGACCTTCAAGCTACGCGGCAAGGCCATCAAACTTCATCACTGCTGCTCCCACGGGCTACAACCACCACTACCCTGGAGCGCCTGGCGGAGTCCCTGGCCACATTGCTCCACGTCCACCTGGTGCTTGTTTCACATGTGGAGACCCTGGGCATCTAAACTGGAACTATCCGTTGAAGAACAGAGCTCTTCCTCCACCCCCTCCAAGATCTGCGGCAAGCTCTCCTATGGTTCGTGCACCACCACCTCGGGCTCTCAACATCAACACCAAGCCCGGGTCTACTGTTGCTCGTGCCAACTATGTCAACGCCGCTCAAGCTGAGCATGCACCTGGAGTTGTGATGGGTATGATTTCCGTTAACTCAGTCCCTGCACGAGTTTTGTTTGATTCTGGTGCATCGCATTCTTTTGTTTCTATCAAGTTTGCAAGTGAGAATGGGTTAGCTTTGGATCCTCTCCTTAAGAAGTTAATGGTCCTTTCTCCTGGAGCAAATATGGTAGCTTCTAAAATCAGCCATGGCAATCAAGTTGAGATTGGTGGCTCTTCATTCTCGGCTTCCTTAATTGTTCTGGGCAATTCTGACATTGATGTCATCTTGGGCATGGATTGGTTGACAGAAAATGCAGCTGTGATTGATTGTGCTGAATGCTCGGTTTCTCTGAAGATTCCAGAAGGCCATATAGTCTATTCTCCAAGTCTGACTCCTGATATCCAGCTTTTCTCTTTGGCGTCTCTAAATGATGATGCTATGGAAGCTATTCAGAGTGTTCCGGTGGTCTGTGAGTTCCCAGATGTTTTTCCTGAAGAGTTGTCGGGTATGCCTCCGGATCGTGAGGTTGAGTTTGTAATTGAGCTTGAACCAGGAACGGCTCCTATCTCCAAGCGGCCTTATAAAATGGGTCCTTCTGAGTTGGCTGAACTCAAATGACAGCTTGATGAACAAGAGAAGTTGGGTTTCATTCAACATAGTACTTCTTCTTGGGGTAGCCCAACAATCTTTGTGAAGAAGCGTGACAGGACTGATAGACTTTGTGTTGACTATCGGGCTCTCAATGCTAAAACCATCAAGAACAAATATCCCCTTCCGCGGATTAATGATCTCTTCGATCAGCTAGCTGGAGCTGTGGTGTTCTCTAAGCTGGACTTGAGAAGTGGTTATCACCAAATCAAGATTCGCAAGGAAGATGTGCCTAAAACAGCTTTCACCACCCGCTATGGCTTGTATGAGTACACGGTCATGTATTTCGGTCTCACAAACGCACCTGCTACCTTCTCGAGGCTTATGAACTCGGTTTTCATGGAGTACCTTGATAAGTTCGTTGTGGTCTATCTGGATGACATCCTAGTCTATTCTAAGTCAAAGGAAGAGCATGAAGAACACCTTCGGTGTGTCCTAAACAAGCTTCGTGAGAACCGCTTGTATGCAAAGTTCTCAAAGTGTGAGTTTTGGTTGCCTCAAGTAACCTATCTTGGTCACGTTATCTCTGCCAAGGGCATTGCAGTCAACCCGGAAACTGTGAAGACAATTGTTGAATGGCTTCCTCCTGTTAATGTCAAAGAAGTGCGGAGCTTCCTTGGTTTGGCTAGTTATTGTCGTCGCTTCGTTCAGAACTTTTCGAAGATAGCGAAGCCTCTTACCGATCTCCTCAAGAAAGGCAAGAAATACCTTTGGACTCCTGCATGTCAAGCAAGCTTTGAGACACTCAAAGAGAAGCTCACTTCCACACCAGTCTTGGTTCCTCCGGATACATCCAAGCCTTTCCAGATATTCTGTGACGCCTCTTTGCAAGGATTGGGTGCGGTCCTTATGCAAGAAAAACAAGTGGTTGCTTATGCCTCTCGACAGTTGAAGACGCATGAGATCAACTATCCTACACATGACCTCGAGCTCGCATCAGTTGTCTTTGCTTTGAAGCTATGGAGGCACTACTTGCTTGGCAACCGTTGTGAGATCTTTTCTGACCACAAGAGTTTGAAGTATATCTTCACTCAGCCTGATCTCAACCTTCGGCAGAGGAGATGGATTGAAGCAATCAATGATTTTGATTTGACCATCAACTACACTCCGGGCAAAGCTAATGTCATGGACGATGCTCTCAGCCGCAAAGCTTATGTCAACAACCTCATGATGGAAGAACAACAGCCTCTCTTGTGCGAGGAATTCCGTCAGCTCAACCTTGAAATGGTGGAACAAGGGCATCTCCTAAACCTTCTGGCTACTCCTCTCTTGGAAGAAAAGATTCGCTCTCGTCAGCTTGGTGATCCGCACACCAGAAAGATCATCTCCAAACTTCAGCTCCCGAAGTATGAGTCCTTCCACGTCGATGATCAAGGCACGCTTTTCTTTGAACACCGGATGTTTGTTCCAAACTACCCGGGATTGAGAGAGCAAGTTCTCAAGGAGGCGCATGATTCCGTTCTTTCTATCCATCCTGGCAGCACAAAGATGTACATGGACTTGAAAACACAATATTGGTGGCCGGGTTTGAAACGATATTGTGCCAAGTATGTCTCGGAGTGTGATTTCTGCCACAGAGTGAAAGTTGTCCACCAGAAACCTTTCGGTCTTCTACAGCCATTGAAACCCCCGGAATGGAAATGGGAAAAAGTAGAGATGGACTTCATCACTGGTTTTCCAAGGTCGTGGAAGGGCAACAATGCAATCTTTGTTGTCATCGATAGGCTCTCTAAAGTGGCTCATTTCTTCCCCGTCAAGGAAACAATTTCTGGAATTCAGTTGGCTGAGCTCTATATCAACAGAATTGTCTCTCTGTATGGGGTTCCGCTTGAGATCAGTTCAGACCGTGGAAGCATCTTCACTTCCAAATTCTAGGAAAGTTTCCAAAATGCTTTGGGAACAAAGTTGAACTTCAGCACAGCTTACCACCCGCAGTCGCAAGGACAAGTTGAAAGGATCAATCAGATTCTGGAGGATATGCTGCGTGCTTGCGTCATCTCTTTTGGCCTGAAGTGGGAAGAATGTCTTCCTTATGCTGAATTCTCTTACAATAACAACTTCCAGAAAAGTCTGAAGATGGCACCATTTGAGGCTCTCTATGGTCGCAAATGCAGAACTCCGATTGGTTGGTCAAGTGCAGGAGAAAGAATTTGGTTTGGCCCTGACATTGTAACTCAAGTGGAGGAGAAGGTGCATATCATTCTTGAGAACCTGAAGATTGCTCAAAGTCGTCAGAAGAACAATTATGACAGGACGCACACGGACATGGTGTATGTCCCTGGTGATCTCGTTTACCTTCGTGTTACTCCCATGAGAGGCACACACCGCTTTGGTATCAAAGGAAAGCTGTCTCCTAGATACATCGGTCCTTTCAAAATTCGTGGTATAAGAGGAGAAGTTGCTTATGCTCTTGAGCTTCCGGAAAAACTCAAAGTCCATGATGTTTTCCACATCTCTCAACTCAAGAAGTGCTTCAAAGATCCCGGCAGGACCGTGGATCATGAGCTAATCGATCTCCAAGAAGACCTGTCTTATCAAGAACATCCCACAAAAATCCTTGAGACCGCAGAAAGAAGGACTCGCAACAAGTCCATCAAGTTCTGCAAGGTGCAGTGGTCGCACCATTCTGTTGATGAAGCCACTTGGGAGCGTGAAGATGAGCTCCGTGCCAACTATCCTACCCTCTTTTTGTCTTCTTCTTCTTCCTAGAATCTCGGGGCGAGATTCCTGTTTAGTGGGGGAGAGTTGTAGCATCCCATTTGTCTAACATCTGTAATGCTACTGGATCTAGTAATAAAATGGCCACTTCCTACATATAATTGTTGCATCATCATCATATCATGCTCATGTCATCATGCCACCTTGCAATTTGAGCATCATACAAACCCTTGTGTTTTGGTTCTTACCTCATATGCATCATTAATTGTATTTGCCTCTTGTTATTGTATTTGGTTGTTGATATATTGTTTAAATGCCCAAGTTGAGTTGGGGGCATATCTCTTATTAAACTCCACCACCTTTTCTTCACCACCTTATAATTCCACCATCCAATTAATATGAGCTGGCATTTATTGAGTTACTTCTAGCTCATGTGGGTTGGGTGGATCCCACTCATTTCTTTTGCTTGGCCTTACTCCACTTTTGGGGATGCACATAAATAAATGCCATGGGATTATATTTTGTTTTCACAAGGTTAAGACATGGCATTTAATATTTAGGCATGGCCCATGCAAGTTTGCACCAATATCTTAGGGAGTGCATTAAATGCAATGCATGTCCCATGCAACTACCACCATTTTGGTCATCTTTTGGTTTTATTTGAATTCTTGGTTGTGTCATCTCTATTTTTACCCCATCACCACCTTTGCTTCTTTCTCCCTTTTGCTTTCTTGTATGAGTTGTGTGATCATGCTTGATCTAGACATATGAACCACTACATCTAGCCCTCATCTCTCTATCTCTCTAGCTATCACCATACCCTACCCCTCTCTCTTAATCATCTCCCAAAACCCTATCCCCTCTTAAACCATCTCCCATCCATGCATGATCATGTAGGCATGCCAAACCCTAAACCTCCCCTCTCTCTACCATGCTACCCCACCTAGCTACCCCAACCCCGGTTCCAACCTAACCGAGGCTCCCAACCCGAGCCCCTCTAACCCTAACTTCTAACCCTAGCCCCACCCGAGGACCTCCTCTCTTCTCTCTTCTCTCCTTCCTCTCTCTACCGGCGTGCCCCACCCGAGCTTCCTCCTCCGTGGCCCACCTGGTAGCCCCTCCTCCCTGCCTAGCTACCCCTCCCCTGGCCCATGCCGAGCACGTGAAGGTGAAAAGGAAAAAGGTGGCCGAAGCCACCTTCCCCTCCCCCACACCATCCCCACCTCACCCCGTCCTTATCTACCCCCCTCCCAACCTCTGGCCTCTCCCAGATCCCCCCAGAGGCCCTGCCTCGCCTCCCCTTCCTCCCTTCTTCCTCCCCAGCGGACCACCTCTCCACCATGCCCCCAAAACCCTAGCTTCGGCCCCCTCTGCTCTCCTTCGCTCCCGAGCACGCCAAGGCAAGCCAGGAGTACCAGGACCCCCCTCTGCTTCCTCTGCTCCGCCCTGAACCGCTGGGAGCCTCTGGACCTCGCCGGAGGAGCGTCGTCGTCGCCGTGTCCGTGGGCACCAGAAGCACTCCGGCCGCCAGCCTCGTCGACGATCACCGGCCCCTCTGCCCGAACCAACCCCACCGACAAGCCCCTGGTGAGCCCCTCTTCCTCACAGACATGGCCCCTCCCTCTCTCGTGCGCCGTAGCGTCGCTGGCCGTCGTCGAGCACCTCGCGCGCACGCTCGGCCGCTCGCCGCGCGCAGACAGACAGCAGCAGCAGCCTGTCCGGTCTCTGTTCATCGTCGAATCCCGCGCGCTACAGCCCTCCTCCGTGCTAGTCAACTGAATGAATCTTGTAGCCTGTTGCCCCCTCTTTATCTTTGGTTTTTGCGGCTTGGCGAGAATCGCCGTGGATCGCTCGCCATCGTCGCCGGAAATCGCCCGATCGCGCCGCCGGCGGCGCGCGTTTGTCAGCAGACAGCAGCACCCGCCGCTTGCTTTGCGCCTAGCCCCCTACAAAATCTCCCGCCTAAACCCGCTGTCCCCGGAGCCCCGACTGGCAGCCGGCCGTCCCTTCTTGCAGAAAAGCCCCCGCAAATCTGAACCACGCAGCCGCAGCCCCCCGGATCGCCCACGTGTCATCGCCGGAGTCGCTCGCGCGCGCAGTGGACCCCCGGCTCCCTGGGCCCGCTTGTCATCCGCGTGGGCTAGCCAGAGCCAGGGTAACCAAAGTTTTTCCTGTGCGCCTGTTGCCCAGTCAGCAGCGACCCTACCTGTCATGGACTGTGGGTAGAAACAGGCTGAGTACCAAAAGTCCAGGAGCTGTTCTTTTTCCAAATTCAAAATATATTCAAATTCAAATCTGATTAAATCTAAATGAATTCATAATTTTCAAATGAACTGGAATCTAAATTCAAACTTAATATGAAACATGTTTTATTTTTGAATATGAATTCAAATCTTTAATAAAATATTTTCAGAATTAATTTAATTAGTCAACCTTTGACTTTGACCCTATTTAATAAATTTGGCTATAAAATAAATTTAAATTCATAATCCCAAATAATACAAATAATATATGTTTTTGAATCAGAAAAATGTGAGGATTTCAAATATGCCATCCAAAATATGTTTTGCACACTTAAAATTTCAAGTTGATTTAAATTACAATAAAATGCCCCGGGACCTTAATAAATTAATAACTTTTGTTTTATAACTCCGAATTTGATAAATGATATGTCTAAAATGATCAGATCGACGAGACATTTCTGTTTATGCTATCCATGACTTAAATTGCAGCATGCATCATATAAATATATAGTATACAGCAACTAATATGACAATAAAATGTGACCAAAACTCAATAAAAATGTTATTTCTTGTATTCTACACCTCACCCATGCCATGCTACATTATTGCCATGCAACTTGTGCATCATTCATCATGGCATGATTGTTTATTCCTATGCTTGTGCACTTTATTTATGTTGGTCCTTGTTTGTTTGGTTCTTCTTCGAATAGACACTGAGCAGGGGATATATCAAGAGAACCAGGAGCACTACCCAGATTCGTCTCTCGCTTCAACTGAGTTGCCAGGCAAGCACTACCACATGCTTGCATACATACAATACCTATTGCCTCTATCTTATTCTTGCATCATTGAGTCGCGATTGCATTAAACTGAATCCCAAGTATTGCATAGCCTTTACTTTTAAACCCCACCAAGCTTGTTCCTCCATCCCATGAGCCATTACTACAGGAGTTGTTTGAGCCATGCGAGTCGTAGAACCGCATGTGTAGGGTATGTGAGTGTCTGTTGGATAACGAGGTACCTAAACAACTTAACCTGAGTAGTAATGGGATAACTAATGAAAGTGGCACCGGTGAGCAATATCTGCTATTTGGTTTTTCCTGCTCACTTGTGTCCCGTAGGACCCCGAGTACTTGATTCCTGTTCCTTAATTATTCGCGCTATCCACATCCGGGAGGCTTATGGGACCCCCCTGAGCCAGAGCTTGATTCTGTCTTATTTCTTGGGGCCACAAACTAGTTTGAGGTTTTGTTTACTATCCTGTACTTATGCCATGCTACTGCTATATTTACGATTGTGCGAGGAGCACACTGTACTGTTTAGGTAAGCGGAATGTTTTCGCGGTATCGACAAGCCCAGTCACACTTTCGGGTTCCCGGTCGTTTACAACCATTGTCGCAAACCTTGAGTCCGTCTCGGAGTCAGCTAACTTCGTTGCGGGTCTACTCAATGGGGTGGCCCCCTGAAATATTTCTGAATCTTGTGATTGCTTTGTCGTGAAGGCCTTGTTGGGTTTTGATTTGGTTTTTCCGAGGTTGATCGATTGTGTGTTGCTATTTGTGCACCCCTGCAGGGTAAAACTTTCTGAAAGCCGTGTCCGTGGTTATGGACGACTTGGAGCACAGTTTCTCGACCATAGACAAGCATAACTAAAGTACCGCTTTTAAATTGACTAAGTAACTGACTAGTAATCAGTTCCACACTCATGGAATGGTTAATAAAATTGCCAACGGATGGGGGGTTGTTCGTCCGCTTCCTCGTTCGTAAGCGAGGGGGAGGATGGATCTGTGGATATTACTGTTATAACTGTTGTCATTAATTCACGGACATCCGTCTATCATTGGTTAGGCGGATGGTTAGCGAGTCTCTATAGAACTGTTAGGGTTTATCTTTTGCTGCAATTGCGTCACCCCAGGTTGTGTCCCTTTTAGAGGCATAAAGACTTGCTGAGTACCCCTAGGGTCTCACACGATAAATTATTGGTTCACATGAACAGGTACACTCGCAAGATGGATACTGGGTGGAGGAGGCTGATGATGTGGGCAACGATCGTTCGGTGTAGAGATCCGGGAATGGGGATCCGTGAGATCTGTGGGCGGGATGTGCTTATTTCTAGGCATCTTATGCCGATTTGCTTCTTATCCGTACTCGGACCTTGTTTGCCGCTTCCGCCTGATACTCTGATGTGTGATGTATGAGGAAATATCCTAAACTGCTATATCTACCTAGGTCCTTTGAATCTTGCCGTATGGCGTTGCTATATTTCCTTTCTTTTTAGATGGTATGGCTCTGATGTACTATTGTATGGTGGCTTGCATACATACTCATTTGTGTATGTAGTTGATCCCTTCGCCTGCCGATTACGCCGCCCGTACTTGTCCCGATGACTGGAAATGGTTGGGACGGCCGAAAGGTCTACCCGTGAGTGGCTTTTGGGCCCCACCGTACTATTTCAACCATTTCCGCTCATCCAGGCTTGTATCTAGGAGCGTAATTCACCGAGGTAGTTACACATCGCTACCCGTGTCACCGACGGTGGTTGGCGGCAATCAGAGACGCGGGAGAGTGATCTCCGCAAGATTCGCGAGCGGGGTTTGATCCCGCAAGATAGGGAGGCCATCAGACTCCCCGGCAACGAGGTAATCCCCCGTCCCCCAGCTGGGTATCGGGTTATGTTTCTCGCCTTCGTTATGCGTGGGTTTTCTTTTCCAGTCCACAACTTCCTCCGTGGACTGGTCTTTCTCTATGGCATTCAGCTTCATCATCTGTCGCCCAATTCTCTTCTTCACATTGCTTGCTTCATCACTTTCTGCGAGTGCTGGCTCGGCATTGAGCTGCACTTTGGCCTCTTCCGGAAACTTTATTCCGTGAAGAGGCAGTCTGGTTCAGATGGTGTTTATCCCATTGGGGGTTGCATCATCTCCCTTAGTCCCAATCTTCTTTTCTTTTCTTTTTCCATGTCCGAATCTGTCCAGTACTGGCGGAGGCGATGGTTTTATATCCGCGACTTCGTAGTGCCTGGGCAAGATTTTGGTCTTGTTCCTTTTGACCCCTCCCAAAAGATTGAGCCTAAAAGGTCTTGGAAAAACAACATCTTGGATGGCGAGGTGGCGGAGATAGAGGCCCTTTACCGTCGGGTGGAGGATCTCCAGCTGATTCCGGAGAAGGAAGTGAACGGCGTGGACATCATCCGGACGTTTCTCGAGCGTCGGGTGCAGCCTCTCCAAGCGAGGGCGCACCCGATGTTTCTTTATTCTGGTCTCCGTGATCCGAGAGGGTTTCGGCTGAGAAAATCTCCGAGGGGGATCTTGACAGGACCCTTCGCTCGCTGCTGAAGTTCAAGGCCAGAGAGGAAATCCCGGGGAAGTCGCTGACTCCGCCGTTTTCTTCGGTGTTGGATGTTCCACATGTGTAGATTTGTGCGTGTAGTGCTTTTTGTCGACTGCGTATTTATTTTCCTTTGTTTGCTAACAAGGTCCCTTCTGGCTTTGCAGAGCTTCAAGGTGCCGGGCATGGTACCGCCATTGCCTGAAAATATCCGAATGCCCCGGATAATGACGTGGTGGATTCTTTGTCCGAGCTGCCATCGACGCGATCTCCGGCGGAAGATGCCGACGAGTCGAGGGAGGACCATACGCGCAAACGATCACGGAGCTCCAGCGAGTCTTCGGATGCCTCGACTCCTCCGACTCCTAGAAACCCTCTGTGCCTTGAGCGTCATAGTGATGGGCATGGAGGCTCTTCCTCTGCCATTCCTGTGCGGGATGTAGCGCCACACCCGCCAGCAAAGCGGAAGAAGGAAGAAAAGAAGGAAGAGAAGAAGGAAGAGAAGAAGGTGGAGAAGAGAGCCCGAAGGACTCCTCCAGTCTTTGACCTGAGCTCGCTGGACTCGTAAGTTTCTTGTCTTACTGCTGTCCTTTTTCCTTCTTGATTTTGCACTTCTGCTGATTGCTTCGTATGTAGGCATTACTCCCACGACTCCTCCAGCGATGGTGCTCGGGAGATGATGGGGGAGTCGAAAGTTGCATCTCCTCCTCCTCAAACGGTGGCAACGTCAGGGGGTGCCGCTCCGAATCCTCCTCTGCAGGATGCGCAGGTGGTTGCGCCTCAGAATTTCGCCAGCGGGCCTTCGGAGTCGCCATCAGAGCATGTAAGTACCTCTGCTTCATACCACGGGGGGGAGCCCCCGGGTGTCTGAAAAATTTCGTGTCTTGTTCTTTTTTCGAAGGGGGAGCCCCCGAGTGTCTTCGTGTTCGAGTTTTGCCTTTATTCCTTAATGTTGGGCATAGCCCCCAAGTCCTTTTTCTTACTGGTGTTTCTTTTTCTACAGCCTTTTGTGGAGGAGGCCAAGCGGCTGGTGCAGGAGCGCCTGGTGCTAGAGGCTAACCTCCGACAGCTTCAAGGTACCTGTTTGATTTTGGTGCTTCTTTCATTTATTCCGGTCCTGCTCTCTGATGTTTGCTTGTTTCGAATGCAGAGGAGCATAATACTTCTCTCCGTGAGGTCGACGCTCTCAAGAAGAGCCTTTGTCAATCGGAGAAGAAGGCCGAGGCCGCCGTTGGTGCGAAGGAACGCCTCGAGCTAGAGCTGACCAAGGCAGCCGAAGCTAAGGAGCGTCTGCAGCAGGAGGACGCGGACCGTGAGGAGCAGCTGGCCACTGTTGCGGCTGCGCGCGAGAGAGAGGTGGCAGGCAAGCTCATGGCTGTTGCCAAGGCTGTTTCGGGTGAGTATTGTATTTGTGCTTCTTTCTTCTTGTTTTCTTGTCTTCTTCTGCGTTGCTTTTCGTCATGTCCCTTTTTTTGTCTCAGATGCCGCAGGCATCGAGTTTTACCGAGGCGCTTTGGAGCACGGGAGTGCTCTAGATGATGCTACTGCAGCAGTCGAAAATCGTTGCAGCACTGTCGTCAGCTCCCTTGCCAAGGCGAAGGAGGTCCTTGGCTGCTTCTACAAGGAGCTTGTCCCTAAGGGCGCAGCCCTTGATGATGTGGATGCTCTGGCGGAGGCTTTGTTAGCCAAACCGTCTGCAGCGTACAAGCGCAAGCAGAAGGGCATCGGCGCGTCTGTCGGGCTGGTGATGGCTTTGGCGGCTGGAGCGGAGCTGGACCTGCCCCAGATCACCTCCCGGATGCCGACGACCGCAGACGGATCCGAGGTATCCTTTGTAGCCTACTCTGCTCGCTGCAAGCGATATGGGCCGAAGCTCATTGATTTGATGTCTGAGTATGCGCTACGGCAGCAAGGGGAGGCCAAGGCTAGGCAATCCGGCTCCGAGGCGACTCAGGGTGCCGCGTCTTAGGCGTTGTAGATGTAGGATAGTTTGTAGTCTGCTTTTGCTGTAAATATTTTGAGGAACACAGTCCTTGTGCCACGTAGTGGCCTTATATGCTTAATGAATTCTTCTGAGTTGTGCTCTACCACTGTCTGAATGTTTGTGTCCTTTTTTTTTCTGCTGCTCTAGGTTCCTTCGGGTGCTGACCCTGTTGACACCTCGCCCGCAGTGCAGCTGCGGCCATCTTTGGATGATCCTTCGCAACTCGCTTTTCTTCGGGACCGTGTTCGTAGTCTTGAGAGGGAGTTGCTTGGGTTGCGTGGTCACGCCGATGTTTGGAAGTCCAAGGCGGATCGTGGTGCAGCCAGAGAGGAGTACTTGATGGTGGAACTGCTTCGGTTATCTGAGCAGCTTCAATGTAAGTTGTTCTTTGTTTCGAGCTGTAGCTCAGTTCTTCGGATGGGCCTGATGGCCTTGCCCCTTATTTTGTACGATTGTCGCAGGTGCTAACCTTGCTCCGAGGGAAGAGAAAGAGCGTGTCGCCGTTCGGGTCAATTGCTTGACTCAGCAGGACATGGAGGCCGGTGGCTTCTTCTGGATGGATCGTGACCGTGCCATGGCTCTGGCGACGGTGCAGGATCGTGTGCACCAGGTTTCGCGGGTGCTTCGCCAAGTGCATACGTCGCTTGCCTCGGTGTTGCACGTCATGTTTCCTTTGGATGCCGTACCGACGAGCCTTGCGGGTATTCTGTCGAAGTTTCGGAGCATGAGCAATGTCAAGGAGTTGGTGCGGCAACAGCTCGTCGCAGGAGTGAAGGCTGCTTTGTCTCTTGTGAGGCTGCACCGGCCTGATGTAGATTTGTCTATTGTGGCAGCTGGGCCGCCTCCTCGGTCGGATGGTGATGAGTGGGACATGCGTCCACATTACGCAGCTGTAAGACAGTATGCCGAACAGGTCGTAGATTTGTTTGAGCAGCGTGCTCAGGTTATTCTTCAGAATAGGTAGTACCTGTAAAAGAGATAGATGTAAAATTTGTATATTTCGACTAGGCGTGTTGTGCCCGTTGTTGTAAAGATTTGTTTGTTGTGAGCACGCAGTGCTTTGTTTGGGTACGCATCCTTTTCGTTTGACTGACGTTGTCAGCTACTCAGGTGTACACGCGTAATCCTCGGTCGATGGAATCGTGAGGTGGGGGGAGCCCCCGATTGCGTTTGTAGCATAAAGTAAAGTTGCAAATAATGAACGGAAGTTTGGGGCGAGACACTTAGCTTTATTTATATCGTAATGGAGGAAGTACATTGTTTGGCTGAAAAGCCTTATTGAAAGTAAAGGGGTAGGTAGCTAGGGGTAGAATCGTCGCAAGTGCGCGATGTTCCATGGGTTGGAGTATGCGACTCCAGACTCCACGTGCTTGAGGCGATAGGCGCCACCTGGGATGACTTCGGTGATGACGTAGGGTCCTTCCCATGGTGACTCGAATTTCTTCGGTCGCTCTTGCTTGAGTCGCAAGACGAGGTCTCCTTCGACGAAGGACCTGGGGCGCAGCCGGCGGCTGTGGTAGTTGCGGAGACTCTGCTGGTACACCGCTGATCGAGCTGCTGCTATGTCTCTTGCTTCGTCGAGTGTGTCGGCGGCATCTTCGAGTGCAGCCGTGGATTCGGCTTCGCTGTAAGCGACGACCCGGGGGGCCTGGTGGCGTACTTCGGCTGGTAGCACGGCCTCAGCTCCGTGCACCATGAAGAACGGTGTGTAGCCTGTGGAGCTGTTTGGCGTAGTCCGTAAGCTCCACAGGACGGATGGTAGCTCTTTTGTCTAGGCTCCGGCTTTCCGTTCGAGTGGACTCATGAGGCGCTTCTTGATGCCAGCGCCGATTAGGCCGTTGGCCTTTTCCACTTGCCTGTTCGTTTGCGGGTGTGCCACTGAGGCGTACGTGATGTTGATCCCAAGGCCTTCGCAGAAGTCCTGGAACTCCTTGGAGATAAAGTTCGATCCATTGTCGGTGATGATGCTGTGCAGTACGCCGAACCTGTAGACAATGGACTCGAAGAACTTGACGGCAGTTTTGCCTTTCTGGTTGGTAACCGGCATGGCCTAGATCCACTTGGTGAATTTGTCGACTGCGACCAGGAGGTAAATGTGTCCCCCTTTCGAGGACTTTGGCAGTTTGCTGATCATGTCGAGGCCCCATTGAGCAAAAGGCCAGGCTATAGGTATGGGTCTGAGTTCGGACCCGGGTGTGTGCGGTTTGTCGGCGAACCGTTGGCACCCGTTGCATCTTCAAACTATGTCCTTTGCGTCGCTCATGGCCGTTGGCCAGTAGAATCCGGCTCGTAGAGCTTTGGCGACTAGGGAGCGGTTGCCTGCGTGATGGCCGCAGATGCCCTCGTGGATGTCTTGGAGGATGGCTTTTCCATCACCGATGGTGACGCACCTTTGTAGTACACCCGTAATACTGCGCTTGTACAGGTCGCCATTGATGATGGTGAAGGCTTTTAACCGACGAGATATGCGTCGGGCATCTGTCGGGCTGTCAGGCAGTTCTCCGTTTATCTAGAACTGGAGGTATGGTCGCGTCCAAGTTTCTTCGAGTGCCATGACCTGCATTAGGTTGACCATGGCGACCTCTGTGTCCAGTTTCTCGGGTCCTTCAGTTCCTTCGGGCAGCGTAGCCCCCGAGTGTTCTGCTTCTTCGGGTGATCCCTTGGGGAATTTCCGCTTGATGGATGGTACGCAGATCTGTTCGAGGAACACACCCGGTGGCACCTTTGCGCAGGTGGAGCCGATGTTGGCGAGTCTGTCGGCCTCCTCGTTGATTTCTCTTCCAACGTGCCGAAGCTCGCAGCCGTCGAATTCTCCTTCGAGTGCGTTGTAGAGTGCGCGGTACGCGATCATGTTTTCGGCATGTGCGTCGCACTCGTTCATCGTCTGCTGGATGACGAGGTTGGAGTCACCGTAGATGACCAGGCGCGTTGCGCCGCAGATCTTTGCCATTCTCATGCCGTGGATGAGGGCTTCGTATTTGGCCTCATTGTTGGAGGCTCGGAATTTCATCCGGAGGACGTACTTCATATGGTCGCCCTACGGGGAGGTCAGTATGACCCCGGATCCTGCTCCAGCTTCGTGCTTGGAGCCATCGAAGTGCATGGTCCATGACTGCGACATGTCTGGGGGTGTCTGGCAGCTGTAGCTCCATCCAATGTACGAGGAAGTCCGGGAGGACTTGAGACTTGATTGCGAGTCGCTTCTCGTAGATGATGTCTAGGGGTGACAGCTCGATGCCCCATAGGGCCACGCGTCCTGTGGCTTCTGGGTTATTCAGGATGCTGTTCAGGGGTGCCTCGTTGATGACCATCACCTGGTGCTCCTGGAAGTAATGGCTCAGCCGTCGAGCCGTCATGAACACGCCGTAGGCGAGCTTCTAGTAGTGAGGGTACCTCTGCTTTGTTGGTGTCAGTACCTCACTGAGGTAGTAGATTGGGCGCTGGACCCCGTGGGTCTTGCCTTCTTCGGGTCGTTCGACCACTAGCACGGTGCTGACCACTTGGTGTGTGGCTGCTATGTATAGCAGCAGAGGCTCGCGCTCCTTTGGCGTGACCAAGACGGGCGAGGTGGAGAGAAGCCGCTTGAGGCTTTCGAATGCATCGTTGGCTTCCGGCGTCCACTCGAATTTTTCTGATTTGCGTAGCAGCTGGTAGAATTGTAGGGCCTTCTCGCTCATGTGGCTGATGAATCTGCTTAACGCCGCTATTCGTCCTGCGAGCTGCTGGACGCCTTTGAGGTTTTTCGGCTTCTCCATCGTCATGATGGCTCTGATTTTCTTCGGGTTCGCCTCGATCCCTCGCTGAGAGATGAAGTACCCAAGCAGCTGACCCGATGGGACGCCGAAGGCGCACTTTTCGGGGTTTAGCTTGATCCTGTAGCGGTCAAGGTTGTCGAACGTCTCGCGGAGATCGTCAATAAGTGTCCTTGCCTCCTTGGTTTTTATGACTATGTCGTCAACATAGACTTGGACGTTGCGACCGATCTGGTCCTTGAGGCAGGCCTGCATGCATCGCTGGTACGTGGCACTTGCGTTCTTTAGCCCGAAAGGAATTGTGTTGTAGCAGAATACTCCGAACGGTGTGATAAACGCCGTTTTCTCCTGATCTTCGACCTTGAGTCGAATCTGGTTATAGCCTGAGTAGGCGTCGAGGAAGGAGAGTTTCTCGCAACCTACAGTCGAATCGATGATCTGATCGATCCGAGGAAGAGGGAAGTGGTCCTTTGGGCAATGCTTGTTTAGCGACGTGAAGTCCACGCACATCCGCAGGATGTCCGTGTCCTTCTTTGGGACCATGACTGTGTTTGCAAGCCACTCGCTTTCTTTGATTTCCCTGATGAAGTCTACAGCGAGTAGTCTATTGATTTCCTTGCCGATAGCTTCGGCTCGTGGCTCGGACAGTCTTCGGATGGACTGTTTGACAGGCTTGGTGTCTGGAAAGACGTTGAGTGCGTGCTCGGCGAATTCCCTGGGAACTCCTGGCATGTCCGCAGGACACCAGGCGAAGATTTCCCAGCGCTCACGGAGGAATTCGACTAGCACGCCTTCCTATGCGGGGCTGAGGTCGTTGGCGATCAGCGCCGTCTTGGAGGCATCCGTCGGGTGGATCTGCACCTTCTTTGTGTTGACCGTGGAGTCGAAACACATGTCAGGTGCATTTTGTCGTGTGACTGGGGGTGCCCCATTGTCCGTCACCTCGCGGAGCCTAAGGAGCTCCTCCTGCATTCCGAATGATTGGGAGATTCTGTTGAAATCTCTATCGCATTGGTCCGATCGGGTGAAGCTCCCGTGGACTGTGATGACGCCCTTCGGTCCTGGCATCTTGAGTAGCAGCTATGCATAATGTGGGACAGCCAGGAACCTTGCGAATGCTACACGCCCGAGGATGGCGTGGTACTGTGATGGCCAGTCCACCACTTCGAATTCGAGCCGTTCCAGTCGGAAGTTGTCCGGCTTGCCGAAGATGACGCCGAGCCATATCTTGCCCAGGGGAAATATGCCCTTCCCTGGAACGATGCCGTGGAACATTGTGTCTGATTGTTCCAGGCTGCACTGTGGGATCCACATTGCTGCTAGAGTGCTTGCGAACATTAGGTTGATGCCGCTGCCACCGTCCATGAAGACGCGACTCATCTCGAAACCTCCGATCTGCGCCTCCAGCACCAGGGCAGCATGACCTGGGCGAGGGATCTGGCAAGGGTGATCCGAACGAGTGAATGTGATGCAGGACTCCGATCCGCTGAGGTACTCAGGGATGGCGGGTGGAGTTGCCACGGCCAGGTTGATCTATCGGGTGATTTTCTTCTGTACCCTATTCGTAGGGCTCCCCTTCTGGATCATCAGTGCTCCTTTCGGCGGGGCATACCCGTTTCCAGCGTTGTTCTGTGCTGGTGCGACCGGTTGGTTCGGGCCTCCTACAGGTGGTGGTGGAGGAGCTCCATGCGCTATCTCACCTGGTGCGGGTGCGTTTCCAAACGCAGTGATTGGAGCTTGCTGCCTCATCTGCACCATGCTTTCGCTTAGCTTCTGGAACTCGCGGCAGTCCTTGAGCATGTGGCTCACTTTCTTTTTGCCATCCTGCTTGTCGATATAGAAGTGGATGGTGCATGGACCCGAAAGCTTTTCGTATGTTGAGGGTCCGTTATCGCGGTCGCGGCGTTGCCATGACTGTGCTGGGCACCCTCCATCGCGGAAGTTTCCTCCGCGGTATCCTCCGCTGTTGCGGTTGGCGTCGTTGTGGCGATCAGCGTAGCCAGCCGCGACCATGTCGGGTCCGTCGCGGTGGTCGTAGACGCGCGATCTCCGCTTGCTACGGCGTTCCCATCTTCGGCCGTAGTCGTCCTCTTCATTCGATTGTGCTCGGTGAATGGAATCTTCGCCGTCGGCCCACCTGTTGGCGATGTCCATGAGGTGGTCAAGTGTTTTGGGATTGACGCGCCCAAGTTCCTCCTTGAAGTCTTGGCGCTTGACGTCGTCCGTGAAGGCGTCGATGGCCCTCTCTTCGAAGATGTGTGCTGCGGAGTTCTTGGTGTTGGACCAGCGTAGTATGTATGAGCGAATGGATTCGCCCGTTCGTTGAGTGCAGGCGCGCAACTCTTCGATTGAGGCGGGCCTCTTGCTGGTGCCCCTGAAATTTCGGATGAAGCTGTAAGCTAGCTCCTCCCAGCTTCGGATGGACCCTGATGATAGGCTGCTGAGCCAGATTCATGCCGCGCCTGTCAACTGCAGCTGAAGGCATTGCATGGCGGTTTCTTTGTTACCGCCGTGTAGCTTGACGGATGACAGATGGTCACTGAGCCATGCTTTTGGATCTTGCGTGTCGTCGAACTTCGGAGTATCCGAAGGAAGCTTGAAATTGCGTGGCATCCGCGTTCGCCGAACGGATCTGCTGAAGCATCGGGCTCCACAGAGTTCTCCTTCGTCTTCGTCCATCTCGGATTTAGACGAGCATGCGCGCTTGGCTCGTGCTTTGTTGATTTTGCGTTGTGTGAGCGCGTCTCTGGCGTCGTAGTCGCGTTTATGGTGACACGAGCTCTTCTTCCTTCGAGGAAGGTCGTGTTCCTCTTCCTCTTCGGATGAAGGGGTGGGGCTCCGGTCGTGCCTGGCCGGAGCCTTTTTCTTCAGCTCCACAGGAGCTTCTTGGTGGAGCGCAGCTCCGACAAGTCCGAGTACGGTAAGTGCGGACTTGTGCATGGCCCTCTTTGGGTCCCCCTCGGGAGGTGGGTGGGCCGCGAGGTACGCAGTGGCTGCCATGATCGCAGCCTGCGGAGTTTTCGGGATGACGTTGCCGTCGCCGTCCATCTCCATGAAGGATGTGTGGAGAGTTCGCGTCAACTCGCGGCGCTCCTTGGGATCCATGTTCTCCATCCGAGAGCGGTGCTTGTTGCCTGGGTTGGCGTTCTAACTGGAGCCGATGCCCATGGCGGAGAGCGCGGCTCGTCGCGCGCTGGACTCTAAGGCTGCTTGCTTGCGTTTGTCAAGCACCTCCTGCATCTTGACCTGCTTCTTGTGTTCCTCGATTAGGAGCAGGTGGTAGGCCATCAGCATATCTCGCGAGGCGTCTGCGGGCAGTACTATGTTGCCTGCCACAGCTTCGCGGACCTGGGTCCATCCCTCTTTGCTAAGGCGGATGACGTGGCCGCCGTTGTTTTCCCCTTTGGGTGGGGGACATTGGCTTCTTCTGTTCCCATCGTTTCGTTCTGGCGAGTTAGGCGGCGGGTTGGGTGCTTGTTGATCCACGTCGCTTTGGATGACTGCGACGCATTGGTAGCGCTCATAGATTGGCCTGCTGCTGCCGCACCTTTCAGATCCGGAACCGTAGGTCCCTGCATCCGATGGCGGATCGCACAGATCGGAGTTGCAGCTGATGCTGTCGTAGGAATCATCTGCTGATGATGTTGTGCGTAGCACGGGATGTGGGGCCCATGAAGCGGGCCTGATTGATGGTAGGGGCACCCGCTCGGGTAGGCGGAGGGTGCCAGTTTACCCACCTGGAAGCAGAAGCTCCCGAACAAGATTTCGAGTCCGTCGCCTACGGGCTCGAAGTCCTTAATGGTGGCCGACGAGTGGGCGGTGAAGTCGAAAGCACCGAAGAGGAGATTACTCTCCGTTGCTGCAGAGTTGTAGATCGATCAGGTTGGGACCGTCACGATCGCACAATCAGCGCCCCCAGTTCCCACAGACGGCGCCAATTGACGAGGTTTGGTCTCATCAATGCCCATTGTTATGGACTTGGGTTTTGGAAAAGATGGGGATGCTGGAGATCGTGGAACGGTTAGCAAACAAGCAACACTGGGACACGAGGTTTAACCAGGTTCAGGCCCCCGGAGGGAAAACCCTACTCCTGCTTGTCTGCTCTTGATTACGGCGGAACCGAAAGTTACAGGGGTGCGCAGATTAGATCTGGCATGGAGGTGTGTATGCGGAAGTATGAGTCGAGAGATCTAGGTTGTGCCCTCCTGGCCTTTATATAGACTTAGGCAGGTCCCGGGCATAGTCCTAGTCGGTTACAGGTTCTAGGGTTTTACCCCTTTGAATTTCCTATCTACTTTAGTCTTGCTCTCCAAGGATCCGAAGGCACCATGGGCCTGGGCCACCCGAAAGTCTTCATGGGCCAACGTACTTTTGTTGTGGGCCTTCCTTTGGCTGGACTAGGTATGCTGAGATCACGTACCCGTAGGGTATAACCATGTCATTTTCCCACCCACATCTCACAAATCAGTAGTAGAATATCCTTTAATAAGTTTATGGTTTATTATATAAATCAAATTCATAACCAAGGCCCTTACAAATAATTAAAGGGATCTATATAAAGAAAATAAATAAATATAACATTATATAATAAAAGTGCACAAAATGATCCTAAGTACACTTTAGTATTGCTACAAGTATTTAGCAGCAAATTTCTATAAAGAAAATTGCAAACAAATGTGTAAATATAAAGTTAGAAACAAAACAGAAATAGAAAAGAATAAAGAATAAAAAAAGAGAACAGTTTCTGGACGAGGCCCGGTTCCTCTCTCTCCTTATCTGCTGCTCACAGCGGTACACCAAGACCCAGCAATGGCCCAGCGAGGTCAGCCCTCTGCCTTTCTTTCTGGCTAACTAGTGGGACCGAGGAGGGACTGCGAGTTGAGTTGAAAGAATCGCCAGGGGTTTTCCGCAAAAGCGACGTCATCGTCTTCCTCCTCCAGCTGGAAATCAGCTCGCTGGATGCCGGCGATGCCGTCCGCCACCGCATCTGCACCAAGATTAGCGCTACCGACACCGGGGAAGGATAAGAACGCCACATAGGTCACTTCTCTCGTCCTAATCCCCATTTCCTCCCTTCCTCCAGGATTACTCCTTTAGCTGAAACCCTAGCTCGTCGGATCCACACATCATCGTCGATAGAGTCCACCCTAGAGTCCATGGCTTGGTCGAGGAGAACCGCAGAGTCATCCTCTTCATCCCAGTAGAATCAATTGATCAAGGGGAGCTTAGGTGAGTGCGAATTTTATCATTCCTTTCCATTGGGGTTCGTCGGAAAAGTTGATCGTGTGCTCGTCTCCAACCATGCCGGTCCTCGTCGACCTCACTATCATCATCAGGGTGAGTTCCTGAACCCTCCAGTACCCTTAAATCGCATCATCTCGTTGTAAATCGCCGTCGCATCTTATGACACCGTCGGCCACCATCGGAGCTCGTCAGAGCCGAGGTTCCGATGACCATTTCAGAGCGGCGCAACCACTATATGGTTCAGCACAACACACTGATACGAACTAGACTAGTTTCCATTGCTGGGGCGCTGTAGATCATCGCCGGCGACCACCAACTGACGGTGGTGGCAGTGCTGACGTCATAGCGACGTCATGCCGACGACAACCTTGACCTAGTCCACCGTTTGACCAGTCCATTACCTAGGTGGCATGCCGACGTGGCCTAACCCCACCTGTCTATTACTAAGGGTAGATTTAGTCTAGGTATAAAAAATAATTCCCTATTTACAACATAATTTAGGAAATGTATAAACTTTAAAAAATCAATATCTTTTGTTTTATAATTCAGAAAAATATGTGTAATATAGGAAACTGTTTGGAAAAATAAAATCTATAATTTAATTATATCATCCAACATTATTATGTTAATTAGTGAAATAAATATTATTTAATAAAGATTTTATAAGTAATAAAACTTTGATAATTCATATTTTAATAATGGAAAATGATAAAAATATAAATAATATACTAAAATTCTTAGAAAAATAAGAACTAGAATTTAATATTACAATCATGCATTATTATTTCACTTAATTAAATATTTATTATTCATTAAGTGTTTATAAAGTATTAAATCTTATAAAAAATCATATCTTACTATTTATATATCACAAAAATAAATGTAATATACCAAAATGATCTCAAAAGAATACTTACATGTTAAAAATATAACATTCCACTTTTGAAGTAAATAAAAAACTTAATACCATAATAACTTGAATTTAAATCTAAATTCCTTACTTAATAATTCATATGAGGGTAAATAAAATTTGTTAATGTTTCTAAAAATTAACCAATTAAGGTCTAATAAATAGCATTAGTCTTAAATACTGATAATATGAAGTCAAAATGGTTCAACACATTTTAAATATAATCTTATTGAATTATCGTTCAACTATAAGTGTAAATTATTCTCTAAAAGATCTTTATCAAATATAAAATCTTCAAGAATAATTTGTGACTAAATAAAACCTTTTCCCTTAGTTCAATCACAAATTTATCAGCATACCAAAACATTATAGTGAATTCATAAGTAGTTAAGTAATATTGTTTACTTATTCGCAAACCATAACCACACCTTTATAAGGAGATAAATGATTCCATTACATTAAAATAATAAGAAATCACTACTCAAATAGAATTACTACCACTCTTATTTAGATTTAAGGAAACATTATGAGGAGAACAAAGTACAATATCATAAGCATTACACCTGAAGCCTATCTATGTTCTTAAAATTAACTTTAAATCTACAAGCCTTTAAATATAATACTAAAACCTTGTTATATGTTTTATAGTTAACTTTGGTCTATTATAATTAAGTCGTAAAGCATCTCAAGTCCAAACTGATCAAGAAAGCACAAACAACATTGACCACCTTTGATTAACCACAAAGATTACTTAAACCTTAGCAACGCAATCTTTTCTTCAAATGTTATTCTTTTTGCCACTTAAAACAATAAATCTTAAGATAATATCTCCAACATTTAACAACTAGACTCAAGGATTTCCTTCATAATCAATAAATAACAACTAATCCTAAATGCATTATTTTAAACTTTACTTGTATACTTTGGATTGTTAACACTTAAGATCCTTGTAAATGTTTTAATTGTAAAGTAAAAATTTAAAGATAAAATAATTCTTGTATGAGTAGTATTGTGTAGAGTTCTTCATCTGTATACCTTATTGGTTATATGATATTTTAGTTACACATTGTTTCACACACCCTCAACAACCTTAATAAGAAGAACAAGTGCAGAACTTATCTAAAAGTATAACACACTCTAAAGAAACCTTTCCATTTTCCAAACCCTAGATCAACACTTATTCTGGGGATATGAACCTACCAAATTGCATTACATTACTTATGCATAATAGCATCCTGCTTCTTTAAACATTAGTCCTTACCGGACCAATGATGCTGATTTCAGATATTGGATCTTATATTGTCTTGAAGACCGTGAGTGCATAATCTTGCAATCATAAAAGGCAAGTTCACACTTGCTCATGTCCTTTGATTATTTTCTGTAAAGTATTTTGCAAATCCAGTGTTGTCATCACCTGCATTTTAAAAGGGTCAGAAAACACTATTTTCATAATAATATGATTATAGGTTATTTACCATGAGGTAATAACCTACTATGAAAGTTCTGATGGTAAAGGAACATATTATCTAGGACTTAACAACCCATGTCGCCAGTGATTCTTGCGTCGTATATTACGCATTAACCATGAGATTTGGAATGGAACGGAGAAGTCAACTGTATCTTCTTCCTCTCGCATGTAGCCGGATGTGCAGGTCGTGGTTGTTATCCTCATAGCGTGCATTTATTAGTAATTCGTAGAGGATATGCAGCATATGGGTGGGAACCGTCAACGTCCCACGATAGTTCTGGCATCTAACGGTTTGTACAAACCATTGTCGTAATTCAGTGGGTGGGCATAGTGTACACCAAGGAGACATGCGGGGTCACGAAGAGGGCAGTGATTGGCTTGGATCATCTTCTGGGCCCCACATCATGGAATTGTGGACGGGAATAAGCTTCCCGGTTGTGCAACAAAGAGTTGATCTCTCATGGATAAAGTGACGCATATCTGCAGAGTGTAAGAACTGTAACTTGTTACTCCCTGTTCCGGGAAGGAGCTACGAACATGGCGGAAAAGGAACTCCATGAAAGTTCAGGTAAACCCGTGAAGGCTGACGAACATAGCTTTTTAGAATAAAAGCACACTTTGAAGAAATGTTTACGAAAACTTGCATTACCTACGACCTATGGTCTGTGGTTGTAGATTTAGTGCATCAAACACTCCTTTTCTAGTGAACTTGCTGAGTACGCTCATACTCAACATATCTTCTTAACCCTTGCTAGATTCTGAAGCCATTAAGATGATGTCTACATCAAGTCATGCTCCAGTAATCATTGTCAGAAGCTCAAGCTCTTCAATGAAGTCAAGGAAGTCAACATATATATCAATTAAAGTGAGGTCGAAGTTACTGATTAGATGGAAATATAATTTCTCGCCATAGAACCTATTTCTGTAGAGTATTGCAATAGCAGCAATGCAAGCCCCAATAGTTCAGATACTAGTCTTATTAGTATAATAGATTTGAGTTGTTATTCTTTGATTCTTATTTGTAAGACGTTTCTTCTTCTCTCTTCAACCTAGAGTGTTCTCTGGATCTTATGTAAAGAGTCGAGTTGTAACCTTTAGCCATGTCTTGGACATGCTGTGTTTCAGTTGTACCACTCCGAGGGATGTAATACTAGTGAACGGTGTTTCATTGGTGTTATGTCAACGAATATAGTATACTACATCATGCAGTGGTATGCTGGGTCACTGCAATGAAGACCTTCCTCTCCCTTGTTCCAGCAGGCAGTGGAGGTTGTAGTTCTCCCCTCGCGAATCAGGCAGCACGACGGATGGTGTCGAAAGTAGAGGGAAGATCCTGCAGGGCTTCGCCTAAGCTGGAGCAGGTTATGGTGGAGAATTAGGGTT
The DNA here is from genome assembly GCA_910589765.1 of Avena atlantica. Taxonomy (NCBI): domain Eukaryota; kingdom Viridiplantae; phylum Streptophyta; class Magnoliopsida; order Poales; family Poaceae; genus Avena; species Avena atlantica. The sequence goes on from OU342737.1 coordinate 66,056,833, forward strand.
TCTGACGATCTAGGGTTTAGAGGCCAAAGTGGAGGAGGTGGAGTCGGCGATGGCTAGGGCGGCAATGACGAACCGGCGGCGGCTGGCGACGGCGGTGCTGGGTGGCAGCGGCACGACGGCGGTGTGGGGAGGGGCTGGTGTTGTGTCTCTTGGGGCACCCCTCCCCCCTATTTATGAGAGGGAGGGCAGCTTGGGAGAGGGGAGTTTGAATCCTTCCCCAAATCCCTCTCCTAGTTGGCTTGTGGTGGAGGGAAAGAAGGATTATTTCCTTCCTCCACGAGGACACATTGTCCTAGTTTGACTTTTCAAACTTGCCTTTTGACTTTCAATTTAGAGCTCAATTTCTTTCTTACAAATGCCCAACCAAGTGACCTAGGAGATGATACAATCATTCCACTTATTCATGACACATTCATGTACCCTTCCCCTTCCGGTCCGGTAAACCTTCTAGACCCTTCTAAAACCTTTCTGATGAAAACACCGGAATCATCCCCGAACTTCGGAATTGGACTTTTCTTATATGAATCTTATTCTCCGGACCATTCCGGATCTCCTCGTGATATCCCGGATCCCATCCGAGACTCCGAACAAAATTCAGTCTCCCTACTTACATTCCGTATCTACTAAACAACATCAAATCCTTAAGTGTGTCTCCCTATGGTTCGTGAATTATGCGGACATGACCAAGACTCTTCTCCGATCAATAACCAATAGAGGAATCTAGAAATTCATATGGTTCCCACATATTTCTATGATTACTTTGCGAACGAATGAACCACTTACATACGATACCAATTTCCCTTTTTCTCGCGATAGTTTACTTATCTGAGGTCTGATCGTCGGTATCTGTGCATACCTAGTTCAACCTCGTTACCGATAAGTACTCTTTTCTCGTTTTCGTGATATGTGATCCCTTGTGAGCCAGTCACATGCTTGCAAGATAATTGGATGACATTCCACCGGGAGGGCCCAGAGTATATCTATCTGTCATATGGATGGACAAATCCCACTCTTGATCCATGTGCCTCAACACATACTTTCTGAACACTCAATTCCACCTTTATAGCCACCCAGTTACGGTGTGGTGTTTGATGTCATCAAAACATCCTTCTAGTGATGGTGATTAGCATGATCTCATGGTCGAAGGAATTGGGTTACTATGTATCAGAAAGCTTATAGCAAACGAACTATTGAAATGACTTGATCTTTATGCTACGCTTATCTCTAGGAGTATGTCCATCACACCATTATCCTAATGATATGATCTTGTTGTTAACAACACCTCTATGTTCATGACCTAGAAACCATGATCATCTATTAACCAACAAGCTAGTATTATAAAGAGGCTTTACTAGGGACTCTAATTTAGTTTACAAATCATACAAGTATTAATGTTTCCGGTTAATACTATTATAGCATGAATGTAAACATTTATCATAAACACAAATCTATAATAATAACTAATTTTATTATTTCCTCTAGGGCATATCTCCAACAACTGCCTCGAGTGCAACCATCGTCGCCTGCATCGTGTGGACTTTACCCGGCGGCGCTCACCGGTGACAATGGGAGAGGGGAGATATCGGAAGTTGGAGGAAGGGTCCTAGGGTTCACCCTCCATGGTCCCCGCGGGGGCGACACGGACAAGGCTGAAACATTTTTTTGCGGTTTTTATTAACTACTTTTACTATCTCTTTGTATGGTGTTGGTGGAAATGTTGGGTTAATTTGTAATATCATGTTAACTATAATATATTTTGTTTTATCAAAAAAGGTGGAGACATCTCCAGCAAGACGACCATTTTGGACACGGAATGTGTTCGTTTTGGTTCGTATGGGTCGGGCCACAGATAGAAAGATGGCCACTATTCGGCCTTGCCATGACCCATTTAGTCTGGACGTGCTAGTTTTGGCCAGTTTGGACATTTTTCTCAATTTATAACATATCGATGAAAGTGGTAATGAAAACGCAATTCACTAGTAAGTAAATTACCACTAATTAGAAAATTATCAATATGACATGCAATATGGGATCATAGTGCAAAATAACACAAATTTCATACAAAATGCACAAAAGAGATAGATTATGGACGAGATCACGCCTGGGGTCGTGAATGTCGTTTTGCTTGTTCTTGAATCCAGCCCTTTGAACTTGGTCCAAGATGCTCAAGTTCACCATCACGAGCTTTGTCTTCTCAGTCATGAGCTTGGCCTCGACCTCAATGGCGCTTTCCTGAGCATTTGTCTCTTCAAACTCAAGAGCTCTCTTTTTTAGGTCAATGAAGCTTCCAATGGTGGCCTATTTCTCCTTGTGTATCCTCTCCTCCCACTTTTGCATTTGCCTCCTCCTTCTCTACAATTTACCCTTTCAATGCAAGTGACGTGGCTTGGTGGTTGATATCTTGCTTGGTGCTCTTGTGACCCCTTGGCCGAATGGCTCGATATTGCTTGGCCTACTCAAGATCGATGACCGATGACTCTCTCCCACACTTCTTCGAGCCTTCACTACTTTTTGGGTAGAGGGCAATGCTCGTTTCCAGACTTTCTTGATCATCATCCTACAATGGGTCAATGTGAATGGCGTGTTGCTATACTTCTCTTTGAACTACTCCATAGATTATGTCACCTACACAAAAGGACGAGAATCCACAAAATATGGTGCATATGCAATGTATATGATTTAAACTAGACAATACATGATTTTACCATGTCCCCAACGCGGATGCCGCTCACGGGCCGAGCCTCCACATGCTCGTGTGCACCGCAAAGTTTGTTGTATTGCACGTCGATGAACTCTCATCTCTTTTAGAGAGAGAGAGAGAGAGAGAGAGAGAGAGAGAGAGAGAGAGAGAGAGAGATCATTCCAATCACAATGGATACATCAGGGCTTGAACTTCTTGCGCTCATGGAAGTACTTGAAAATTGTCCGCCAATATGTCGATCCTATTTGCCTGGCGCCGCAAATTGGATACATCATGAGGCTGGCCCTTTGGCGATGACTTCGACCTTGGCCTTGGCATGAAGGGCGGCAATGGCCTTCGCCCACTTTGGTTCTTCGATGTCGTCTTTTGCTTCCGCCACCCGTGCATTGGCCACGCCGACAGCTCCTTCTTTGGCTTAAGCGGAGCCTCCAACGCGTGTGCTAAGGGTTTGGCGTTGACGAATTTCGACTTTTACTGGAAGTGGAAGAGGGTGGAATGTTTTCCGGACACTATCTGGTGGGTCAAGGAGGACAAGTGTGGGACATGCTGTCCGGTCCACCACGTAAAATGAATGACCCAATGCCCTTAACTGTAATCACGGTTGATTCTACTGCCTGAGGCTTTTATTTGACACCGTGTTTTCGGTCGTGCTTCTGCCTGATTTAGCAGGCCGTTCCGCCGTTGTGGTCCTTTGGAGGAGCGGCTAGGAGACGAACGCTACGAGCCTACGACAAGCTAGGCAGCAGAAAAAGACCGACAGCAGTTCCACCACGGGACAGCTGGAGGCGTCAGAACGAGCAGCGTCCGTTCGTCGAGCCAGAGTTCACACCTCCAGGCCAGGCTGCAGTTTCACCGGGTGACCAGCATGATCACAGGCGACAGCATGCATGGACCCACGCCAACACATGCCGTTCGGTCGGCGTCAAGGCCGATCAGATAGCCAGGGGGATTCTTCTCGATGCTTCCGGCCCGGAAGAACAGACGCACAAATTGCAAGACACAACCATCGATCGACAATTACGCATACATGCCAATGCTACCACCCGCTCATTTCATATGTACAAAAAGAATTCAGCAAAACGCATATCAAACCATTGCATTGCGCCGGCGAGGCAACGCAACGGCCCCAGTTTCCTGCATCTCGTTTTCCAGTCGACGACCTCTGACTCCCAAGTCTGAAACCCTCAACTGACCAAACTGAAACCATCTACCTCCTCGTGCGCACCGATATGGCCCTCCTCTCCGGCGTCATCGGGACGCGTCCAGGCGCGGGCGCCGCGGGGCCGTACACCTTCTCCTGGAGCACCCGCGCGTCGGTGCCCATCCTGCGCACCTCCTCGTGCCGCGCGATGTGCTCGTTGCTGCCCTCCAGCGCCGACACGATCCTCGCGTACGGCGCGCGCCCGACGTACGCCGAGCTCTCGTACGCGCCGCCACCGCCATCCTGCCGGCCACGCGGCCTCTCGCCGTCGAGGTCCCCCGCGCGCTGGGTTGCGCCGGTGTCGCCGTGGCCGTTGGCCGTGGGGTTCCTCCTGTACGGAGGCGGAGGGACTCCGTAGTGGCCGCGCTGGTCCGGCGCCTCGCGGAGCGCGTTGCCGCCGGCGAGCTCCGAGGCGTGCCTCCTGTGCGTCGGAGGCGCCTGTCCCGACCCGTTGGGCACGCCGTGCTGGAATGCGCCCACCTCGCCGGCGAGCTCCGAGGCGTGCCTCCTGTGTGAACCGTGCGTGTTGTCGTCGTTGATGCCCACCGTAGACGCCGTCCTCCTCCCGTAGGGAGGCCGGCGCAGCTGCGGGATCCGGACAAGGTCCTCCATTTCCACCACCTCGTCGTCTTCTTCGTCGCTCTGGTCGAACACGACGCTCTTCCCCTTCTGCGGCGGGTCCGACCACACCGAGGACACCGTGCTGTTCTCGCTCCACGACGGAGACGGCGACGGCGACAGGGGCTTCCCCTGTGGCCTCGTCTCCCGCTCGGTTGCTCCAGAGTTCCGCAGAGGATGAACCTTGTCGTGGCCGCCGAAGCCGCCTCCTCTCGGCCCCCTCCTCTGTGTCTCCGTCCGGGACAGCTCCACTGCCGCACGGGCTGCCATCGCCGCGAACGACGCCGACTCGAAGGCCGCCTCCGCCGCCATCCTCACATCGCGGTACTGCCTGGATTCTCTCGACGTCTTCTCCTCCGCGCTCAGCTGAGCCAGGCTCGGCCGGTTCACGCGATCATCGGCAGGCCTGCTCCGTCTCTCCTGCACCTGTCAGTCACAAATTGAATTTCTCCACCGTCAGATTCCAAATTACATTCTGAATTTCTGATGATCAAGCACTAGTACATCAATATGGCAGTGCCGGGCTTACCACGCAAGGTTCCGTCTTGACTTCAACCTGTTCGACAGATTTCTCAGCGGGCACGTTCTTGGGTTGTTGTACACTCTGCTTGCTCTGCATTGCACATTCAGTTTCATCAGTGCACTGGCTCGTAAGGAAAGAATCTCATGATCATGTTGCGTGTTGGCGAGGCCGTGCAGCAGGTTGCAACGAACCTGAACATGATGAACCTCTCTCGGGTCCTCGGGGAAGTCGAGCAGGATGTCGTTCTCGGCGGCGATCTCCTTGGCCATCCTCCTCATCTGCTCCACGCTCGCCTTCTCGCCGGACAGCTTCCGCACTAACTGCAACACCAGCACCAACCGTCTTCAATTTCCAGCTAGCTCCCGTCCGCCACGTACCACCGCTCACCGGTTGGCGAGGCGAGGCGGCACGTGAAAGCAGTAGGCCGCGCATAGCATAGCTGGAGCAAAACCGAACCTACCGTAGGGTCGACGAGGCCGTGCGAGCCGTCCTTGGCCGCCGCGGCGAAGTCCCGGCCGAACTTGTCGGCCAGGATGGCGCGCGCGTCCAGCAGCTCCGGCAGCTCGCCGCAGCGCGCCGACGCGAAGACGAGCCCCGCCGCCGCCGCCCTGACCTCCTCGCCGCACTCCCTGGATTACCATCACCACCGAGGAACCAAAATTATAGCAACCGCTTGCTTGCTTGCCGCAACAAAAACGGGTAGATTGAGAGGGAGATATTGGGGGATAGAGTTGGTTGGTTAGGTACAGTACGCACTTGGGTTTCTCCAGCTGGGCGGCGTGGTCGATGAGGAGTCTGCAGTAGAGCTCGAGGAGGTCGAGGACCTCCAGCATGTCGTCCTCCTCGATGACCTGGCCCGCCCGGACGAGCGCGCGGTCGAGGTGGCCGATGGAGAGCAGCTGCGCGACGTCGCCGCGGGCGATGGAGCGGCGGCCGACGCGCGGGCGGCGGGCCACGGCGAGGCGCGCGAGGGCGATCTTGACGAGCGACTTGAGCTTCGCGGTCTGCTTGGAGGTGCTCTTGGTGAAGAACCCCATGGCTAGTAGTACTCGCTTGCTAGCTGGCGGCTGGCCTGGTGGACGGACAGAGGTGGTGATCAGTGGATGGTGGGTCGTCTCTTTCTCTCCCCGTTCTTTATATTGCTCTCGCAATCTGTCGCGGCGAGGTGAGGGAGGAAGAAGAAGAATCCGAGGGTGGGAAGGAGGAGGGGCCCGATCGTTTGCTTGTGGACTACGGAGTCCGCAGTGCACCGGAGACCGGACGGGAAAGCCTTGCGCTGCCCCGCTCTGCTGCAGCCGGCGCTTCTGTTTTGGGAATTGGGTAGGCTCCAAGTTCCAGCCAGCCCGGCACAGCACGAGCTCCGAATAATAACTGCACCTCCCGCCCGTGAACGTGCCTGGTCAAACGAAAACCACCGTAAATGTGGGGAGGCAAAAGCGCTGCGCGAAATACGAAAAAGAGCTACTACCCGGGAAACCCAGAAATCGAACGGGATCGTGGTCACAAGTTACTGCAAACCATCTTGACCAGTTGCGTCCACATCTGGCCCGCTGTGATTCAGAGCTTACTTTCGCAAGTCTTGCAAGGACTTGACCGTGGGGAACGATTTAATCTGCTTCCTGCGGTAATTTTCCAGAGTGCTTAAGGCCCAACTAATTACTAGTACTCCTACTACTTTGACTTATTTCCGTAGAACAGCATCGTGACATCGTCTACAGAGCCGAGGCGATGCCTTGCTTAGAGCATCACCACTCCTCCCAGTCAAGAGCCACTCCTCCTGAGCCGGCGATTTGTACAAACTTCAGCCTTTTTAGCATGATTTTTACATAAATACCGCACAAACAGTTTTAACATAAATAATTTAACAAAGAAAGCAAATAGTTCAACGCTCAAACTACATGTTGCCAATGATCCTTCATAGATACTTCACCAGATCATCTTGCATTGCAGTTTTTGCAAAATAGTAGGAAAAATAGTTACTACCCATGAACCCAAAAATCGAACAAGATCGTGGTCACAACTTACTGCGACCATCTTGACCCCAGTTAATACGTCCACATCTGGCCTCCTGCTGTGATTCAGGGCTTACTTTCGCAAGTACCAGGAGTATTGTATAAGGACTTGACCGTGGGAAACAATTTAGTCTTCCTGGTGTAAATTGCAGGGGCGATAAAGGTACAACCGATTATTAGCAGGAGTACACGTACTACTACATACTCCCTCCGTCCGTAAATAAGTACACATCTAGCTTTTTTCTAAGTCAAACATAATCAAATTTGACCAACTTTTATAGAGAAATATAGAAACATATATTACATCAAATTGACATATTATGAAACTAGATTTAAAAATAAATCTAATGATAACAATTCAGTGTCATAAATGTTGATACGTTGTCCTAAAATGTTAGTCAAATTTTACTACGTTTGACTAGAACAAGACTAGAAGTAAAACTTATTTGCGGACGAAGGGAGTACTTGACTTGTTCCCGTAGGACACCACCGTGACATCGTCTACAGAGCCGTGGTGATGCCCTGCTTAGACAACCACCGGATTAATTAAGTCATCTCGGCTATTTAGTGCGATCCCATGGGTCCATCCGAGTATCTGACAGAGTGTAAAGCGGGACACTCCGAGCATGTCGCGCGCCGTGAGCAAGACACGGAGCGAGCGGCGCAATTCGGTCTATCGGGGTTTGCGGAGTAACGTGTCCCCGATCGTATCATGGAACAACTTTTCTTTTGCCTTGTCTTGCATTCCGGATGAACCTGAACTACCTCGACATGGAGCAACACAGACGGGTTATTTTTACCCGCGCAAACGGCCAGTATCGTTTCTTCGAGCCTCACCCTCACTTCGTCGGGAACGTACTGCTCTTTTAGGCTAAGAGCATCTCCACCGACGTTTCCACGATGGCTTTTTTGGGGATTTTTTTGTCTAGACAGTTGAAATTTTGTCCGGTCGCATTTCTAGAACACCGAATAGTGTGGGATTTGGCTTAACTTTTGTCCGGCGTTTCCAAGCCGAACCTGAGGTGCTCGGTGTTGAAATGTATAAGTGGATTGCACTAGTCCTTTCCATCAGTTCGGACTTTTGGTTGCGTTGGCTAGTGCATGAAAACTTGACATGGTATCAGAGCCTAAGGTCTCGAGTTCGAGTCCTGGCTTTCGCAATTTATCCTAAAATTGTTGTTAACCCCTCTGTGTCCACGTATAGGCCTCCTGAGTCATACGTGAGTTTCGCGCGCTGTCGCTCTCTTCCGGTTGCACGTGCTGACTTCTCTCCGTCACACGTGAGAGGGGTGTTGAAGTGTATAAGTGGATTGCACTAGCCCTTTTCATCAGTTCGGACTTTTGGTTGCGTAGGCTAGTGCATGAAGCTTGACACTCGAAACCGCCGAACGCAGCAACAAGAGGGTGGTCCAACCCTGTTGGCGACCCAAGGCCGAGCTCCCGCATTTTCTTCTTCCCTCCCGCCTTTCTTCTCTATTCCTCGCCATATCTTCCGCATGTTCCCCGAGCTCCCACCCACCATGCCACCCAAGGCTTTCGTCAAACCCCAATCCGCCGTCGGCGAACCCAAGGTGAAAAGGCCAAGGAAGCCGAGGGCGCCGACGCCGAGACTGGAGGGCTTGATTGACGCTGAGTGGTTGACATAAATACGGCTCAGGAAGATCGAAACAGATAGCTGCAAGGACAGGACGACAAGGTCGAAACAGTCGAAGGCGATGAGGGAAGCGCAGGCGGCTTCAGAACACGCGGCGCGGCGATGTCGCGTCCGACGCCGATTGTCCCCGCGCAATATGCCGCTCACTTGGGGAGCCAACCAAGTGTCGAATCTCCGGTCGGGTTCTCGCCGATCTCGCCGGCCATGTTCCAGGAGAGCCAGGCGAACCCGCACAAGAGGTACTCCTCCTCCCCCAAGTTCGATGGCGGGTTCAACCCGAACGTTCTCTTTCCCTGCCCCGCCCTCGCCCTCCTCCGACCTTAACCGTCGACATCAACGTCCCCGGAGTCAGCTCTCTGGCGTACGCCAACCCTTCATCGGCTATGCGTTGCGGCCCTCTCCTGTTCGCCGGCAGCTCCTCCCCTTCTACCTTCGGCGACACGGATACCCGCAACGTGTTCGGCGGAATGCTGGGTGAGGTGATCATGGCGAACATGATCGCCTCCGGTTCGGCAGTGGCTGGCAGCAGCTCCTTCTTCACTCAGGAGAAGTCTCGGGCCAACGCTGAACATGGCCTCGAGTCCTAGGATTTGGCCGAAGGCCTAGCCTACAAGTCGCAAGCCGAGGATGGGGAGGATGCCGAAGAGGATGCCTTGGCGCTGGCGAAGGGCAAGAGGAAGGCGGGGACGTCGGCGCCGAAGCCCCGCGTCAAGTAGACAATGCTTGAGGACCTTTGCCTCATTGAGGCATGGAAATCGGTGAGCATGGATCCCATCACCGACGCAAACCAAAACTTCGAAAAATACTCGTGGCATGTGAAGCTAGCATTCGATGAGCGCAACCTCTTGGACCCGAAGTTCAGCAAAGTCCACATGGAGCGCGGCGAGAAGGCCATGATCAATTACCGGGCACTCATCCAGCTGGCGTGCAACAAGTGGCACGATATTCTTGAAGAGATCGAGCGCACACCAGTCTCCGGCGCAAGCATGGATAGCCAGGTACTTCGCCAACCTCTAGCCGAAGTGATGCTGAGTTCATGCCTGTCCTGACACACTTTGCCATACCTTTTGCAGCTCGTCCGTGCACTCGACATGTACCGGGATGATACGAAGACGGAGTTCAAGTTCCACGACATGTTCGCCGAGATCCAGAAATGTCACAAATGGGTGGATACTCGCGTGAGCCTCGCCAAGAACAAGGATGACGTGTACAACCCGGAGGCTCCACCCCCTGCTGCCGGCAAAGGAAGGCCAGAGTTCGGCCATAAGAAGGCGAAGATGTTGAAAGCTATAGGACCAACCGCTGAACATCTCCACGCGTCTGTTGAGAAGTGCATTGCTGACACCAAGGTCGATGCAGAGGGAGGAGAAGACCGACGAGAGGTGGAAGCAGCGGCTCCAGAACGAGGACAGGAAGCTCGACCTCCTCAAGGCGAACTTCGTCGCCAAGAAGACGAACACCGATCTTCAGTTCCTCATAGGCGGCGAAGACACCTCGGCGATGAGCCCCCGGGTCAAGGCCTGGTACATGGCGCGCCACAATGCCATCCTCGACGAGGACATCCCCGCCAACACGCCATGCTCTGCGCCGTCCATCTTGGCCGCCACTCCTTCGCCGAGCTCTGCCTTCACCTATCCGTCGGCTGGTCACGTCCTGGTCGAGGAAACCATCCCCGTCGTCGCACCAGACACGTAGGAGGAGCCCATCCCCATCGATGACTGATTGCCGAAATATTTTATCCCATTTTGTAATAATTTAACCGCTGAACCATTTTGGACGTACTTCTGTCAAACAAATTTAGCCGAGATTTCACCGATGGAAACAAAAAGAATTCAAATATGTTGCTGTTTTTGTATGGTCTGGAAACACGAGCAAAAAACTAAATATTTTTAAACTAAAAATTACATCCGTCTGACGCTAAATAGCGTCGGATTTCAACGTGAGGACACATAACGAGTGGAGGTGCTCTAAACGTCCGGCGTCTCTGATATAAAAAACCAAAAGCAACTCGTTGTTTGTGATAAGAAGGGCCTTTTGCTCCTTGCGATTCATCTTCAACTACCAAACAAAAAAAAAGTTTAGTACAACAGTAGTCTTAATGACTTGTTCGGTTGGCTCGATTTAGTTCTTATACTCAGAATTTGCATAATTTAACCTATGTAATTTATCAATTGGACTTGATTTAGCTGAAAGTATGTTTGTCGTTGAATTTGAGTTGAGGTAGACGTCATTGGGACGAGGTTCCTACTTGCAGGAGAACAGCTTTCTTAAAACTTGTAGAAACCCCTATATCCAGAATGTGTGACCATTGTTGTCGACACCCCTTCACGAATAGATGCTACTGGTTTTGGTCCAGGGATCGCCGCTACCGTCGTCTTCCTCTTTGTCAACTCTATTTTTTCCACCCTCTCCGGTAGCACAATCTAAAATTGAAGGGCATTGTGATAGTACGGAGCGCTGGTTTATGGATTAGATGGGGATGAGTTATTTGCAAATATCCGTAAGCGGAAATGTAAGTTCTGGATTCGGAAGGGGGTTCCTACAAGTTTACATGCCACCTGCTCTCCAGCAAGTAGGACCCGTGTCCATATGTCAATCGGTGCCGGCTCAAATTCAACAACAAACATGATTTTAAGCTAAATTAGGTCTAATTAAAAAAATATACGAGTTAAATTGTGTAAATTCTAAGTACAAGAACTTCAAATCGAGCCACAAGTATAAGGACTGCTGCCGTATTTAACTTGAAAAAAAAAATCTCACAGGGGTCTTGTATGCTCGCGCCTCGCGGTGGAACAATTGGCTACTCTCACTCATTGTTCCGAAGTGGCGTTCATCCCACGCAGCTCCGATGCTCCGTTTAGCTATAGCTTAACCCTTAAGTTTGAGATAGATATCCCGCACGACACTAGAGCTAGCTGCTTGGGTTGGCTCTCGAGCACTTAGCGCCCCTTTACAGCTAGCTAGAACCTTCTTACTACTACTACTACTAGATGGAGTAGTGATGATCACTGACAAGGCGGGTATATACTCTGTACAGATGTACTAGATACTTATATATTAACAAAAGAGGGTAGTTTAATTAAGAAATGTTGATGGGTGGCAGCAGGCGAAGCAAAGCATCGTGACCCATGCGCATTGACGTGTCACTCGCTAGTCCACCATGTTTATCAGCCGATCGAACACAACGTTGCCTCTGCATAATTAGCTCGATCTTCTTCTATGACGTGGTGTGCTATTTGGTTGCTATTGACACGTTGCGCCGAGGCCGTGGAGTACTACAATACTTCCTTCCACTTGGATTCTGGGAACCGGTCCTCGACTTGAGTCCGCCGTGAGCCACGTCAGCTACCAGAGCTATCTCAGAGGGTCATCTCGAATAAGCAAAAACAAGGTGTGACATGATGAAAGGGCTCACGACGAGGTGAAACCGTGAAAGTGGCATGTCTTTACTGTGAAATAGTGGCGGTTAGCACAGACAGACACGTTTGTTGTGAAAACGCGTGTACGTAGGCTCATAGGATGCCTGCACGTAACGTAACCAATGGAAACTTCTATTAAGCACGTCACATCAAATCCACGACCGGGAGATCAAGGAAAATCAGTGCAAGTGTACAACTAGCGTATACTAGAAAACACTAGTGTCACTGGTCCTCTCAATCGCCATCGCTAGCAACTACTCAACACTTCAAAATCAGACAAGAAAACAAATAAAACGTCAAATAAGCCGGCCGTTTTTGTCAGTCCACTCCACCAGGCAACGACACACGTAGCGCCGAGGTGGGCGGCACCCTGAAACATACACATAGCCACACATAAGATAAGACCCTGCAGGCCTCGGCGAATTTTTTTAAAATAATACACATTTTTTAATTTTTTCCAAATCTATTATGTGTTTTTTAGATTTTACAAAAGTAGTACTTTGTCGGTCTGGAGGAAGCCGATTAGTGCAGTCGGCCTGAAGAAAGCCGACTGAGCGTCGGCCGTAGGGCCGCTGGGGCCCACGTCGGCCAATCGGTCTGGGCAGGCCGACTGCCCCAATCTGCATAGCCCAAGCCGACTGGAATTGTTATAGGCCAATTTAAAAACAAATGCTAATCATGACTCATAGCACTCCAGTCGGCTTGGCCCAGGCCGATCGGAGCAGTCGGCCTGCCCCAAGCCGATTAGGGCCCAACGCTCAGTCGGCTACCTGTTGGACGAGTGCAAAGATGTCGGCCAGGCCCTGGCTGATTGGCCTAGTCGGCTTGCCCTAGGCCGACAAAGTGCTAGATCTGTAATTTCTAAAAAACATATAATAAAACTCAAATTAATTAAATAATGCGTATTATTTTAAAAAAAAATCGCGCAGGCCTCGAGGTGCAAGCTTATTAGCTCAAGGACAAACAAAAGCCTAATGATGCATATACATCTTCCAATTATTACGATGGAAAGCTACTAGGACGGGGTCGCTTTTGGTGGCGAGAAGAAAAGATACGGGGACTAGTGTTTCGCGAAAGCAGTGCAGGGAGGGCCAGTAGTGCTGTTCTGTTCTCGGAAGAAAAGCTAGTGTCGCTTGAGTGACAGTGGCCTGAGCCGTAGCGATTCCTGCACAGGTTCTTTATGATAAATTGTTGTGGTTTTCTTAAGGTTGTTGCGTGCAGAAAGCGATTCGCCGGGCCGGTGCTAGCTGCCCATGCATCTGCACGCGCTCCTCCAGCTGACGGTGACCCCTGTCGTTCCTAACCCCATCCGAGCTGGCTGGCGGAAATGGCGGGTGGTGATCGGAGGCGATGCGGATAAGTTCCAAGCTTTTTTTCTTATCCGTGTCCATGGTGCAGAAACCACCCGATGGACTCCGTCGCCGATAGATTTCGGGGTGATGCACCACTATATACGTGGGGTCACCTTTTTTTAATCGAAGTCGGAGTCGCTCTAACTATTTGTTCTTGAGCAGGTTAATCAACCCGGAAATGTGCACCGTATACGTTAATACATACTGTAATACAACGTGCAGACAACTAATGTGTAGAGGCCGTTGTTCTAAAATAACATGTTCCACACCTTCCGGTAAGTTTTTTTTTTGTTGAAAAAAACATATATTAATACCGCATGATACCAATTACACACAGTCTCTGCAAAACCGCATTACCCTAATGGTAATACAAATACACACAAAAAAATTACTTGAAGAAAAGAAAGTCCCATTTTAGTGATCTATGCCCTACAACAGTAACCAAACACCACCAATGCAGGACCAAAAATCCATCGTCTCCAAAATCAACGTTTTCAAGAAGAAAACAATGTACTAGCACCGTCATTGCTTGATAATCGATCGTAGGTTTTCACCCTATAAAAAGTTCGCGCAGACAAAAACAATGCCTTCAACAAGGTCATTGCCAGACACAACCAATTAAGGTCAGACCTTGGATTTTCACCCTGCAGCTTGAACTCTGGAAATCTCCCATACCGTCGCCCCCACTTTCCAATGTCGCTGCTCCAAGACCTAGAACATCAAGCCAAAACCTCATCGCAAACAGGATTCACACCACCATTACCATTCTTCAGACCTTGGATTTCATGTCATTCTCCACGACTGACTTCACCATGGGACTAATGACATGTCCTTGATGGCAACAGTCTCTTAAGCTTCACAACACTCCCTCTAAAACCAAACGGTCAGATAAAATATGGTTGCATGCGATCGAGATCCATCCAATCTGGCGAACTCCGGCATGTCGTCCATTGGAGTTCACCAGTGGAATCTTTCAGAACACAACACTTTGACCAGATCGATGAAGTCATGGAGCTTGTGGATCTTCGTCCTGGCACGAGAGGGATCCTAAGACCAACCCCCTTTATTCAAAGCTAGACCGGAAGCCCCCACACCGCCGGTCTTCACCGGTCACCAAGACCCACCGGAATAGTACGGCAGATCCATGGTGACCCAGACCGCCATGACCACTAGCTCGACGAAGAGACAACACCGCAGGTGAAGACTAGATGAGTGAGCACCGACCCGTAGCCCACCGTCCTAGATCGGACCGGATGGGCTGCTAGTCCGCCGCGCTGCCAACCGGACCTGAGCACGTCGCCGCTCCACCCCAACCGCCGCCCATCCACCTCGCCAAGAGCGGCCACAGCACCAGCCCTTATGCAGGCCTCGTCCAACATCGGGGAATCCCTCCCTTCCACCATGCTGGGCCGGGAGGCGGGATCCCCCCCTCCCATCACCGGCGCCGCGCTCTTAGGCCGGTGGGCCTTTGGGGGCGATAAGGAGGAAGAGGCAAGGAGGAGGAGGGGGGAGAGGTGGCGGCGACGCTATGGTTAGGCCCCCTGGGTCGCCAGTTCCGGTAAGTAACTGGGTACTAGTATCTCCTTGCCAAAAAAGTAGTGTATATGATTTTTTTAAGAAATCAAATGATGCAAAGTCTGACTAAGTATGTAGAAAAACAACATATACACCATCAAATCAGTGTCATTGACTTTATTGATGATGTATATTTTCGTATAGTATACAATGGTAGTCTAAATATCATTTTTTTTTGAGCTGCTTGGTCAAAAAAAAAAGGATATCGTTATTTTTTCAAAAAAAAAAAAACTTGGTCAAAGTCTTTTCAAAGAAATTGTATACACTATATTACGACAAGGAAGGTATACCGTTGCTCCGTCCACACGCAGAATCGTGACAAGCACAATAATCAGCGAATCCCTTTTGCTAATTGTACGACGATTCCAACTGGTTGTTCTAATGTAGTGCACGGATGTGAGCGTTGACTTGTGTCGCAAGGAAATTCACCTGCGGTCATTTCAGAAACTCCCGCCTTCAGTTGTTATCTATCCTCATAAAGTTTTTTTTAGCTGAAACCCTGATAAAATTGGTGGAGAGTCAAATAACCATATGCATCTGTTTCGTGCTAATCGAGACGACGGCTGAAATAGGGGTTTCTCCTTGACGGCGACGATGTTGGTTTGCTCTATTTTCGTTGATCTTGGGGCCTTAAAGTCGTGGCGGATCATGGCTTCTCACGCGTGCGGTGTTTTCGTTATTTATTTAGACTATTTTCTATGTGTTTTTAGGATTGGTGAGGCGATAACTATTGAACTACATACTGAAATCAAAATAAGTTACTCTTCGTCCTATCCTCATTTTGATGGTGCGCCTAGTGCCGATGGAGTGCGCGGAGTCATGTGTTTGGCGGATCTCCTGTGATTCGGTCAATTTCATGTTCGTTGGTGTTTTTTCAGGTTGATCTCTTCTGATCTACCTATGTCATCATTGGTGATAGTTGTTGCTCTAGTGTGCTTGTGGACTTAGCATGACGACTTTCCGTCTATATACTATAACAAACTCTTCTATGTCAAATTTTGCCCGGCTCCAGTGATGCAAAGTCGAGGGCGGCGGTTTGCCTTCGGCTCGTGCTGGTGTTTGTGGTCGTCGCTAGATGAACCATGACCTATTTATAATTTTTATTACTTTTAAACCACTTTATACTATTATCGATGATTACTAATAGACTGGTGGAATTTTCAAAAAAGAAACATAGTCAGTTAACATTTTTTTGCTGAAAATAAGTGTTCGTCGGGGTGCACCATGCAACGCAATGCACTTGCTCCGCGGTTAATTAGTGATGTCACCGGTGCTAGGAAATTTAGAGAGGTTGGTGCCAAAAGGTGTCGAGCTTGGCAGGATGCTGTCGTCAATTAAACCGACCTAGCTGATTTTGCTTTGTCCATAGTTTCGTGGCTTTTGGTGAATCGTATAAACGCAATAGGGTCATTGGAAATTTCGAAATTTGCTTGTCCGTGGGTTTGTACAACTAGCCACAACAAGAATCTCGCGTGCGATTGTGTAAACCTACAGACAACCCCAACTACCAATCATCAATGGTCACGCATCAGAAGCTATAGCACTACCAAAATCAAGCAATCCTAGTAAGGCCCCGCTTGGTTCACCTTTTTATTTACAGGGTCCCGAATTTTTGCAACGCTGGATCAGTGTGTCCGGGAAAACAGTTGTACAATAAATGTTGATTATTGTGCCCTAAAGGCAATAATAAATGTAGTTATTATTATATCTTTGTGTTTATAATAAATGTTTACATTCATGCTATAATAGTATTAACAAGGAAACATTGATACTTGTGTGATTTGTAAACTTAATTTGAAGTCCCTAGTATAGCCTCTATACTTCACTAGCTTGTTGGTTGATTAATGATTGTGGTTTCCCTATCATGAACATTGAGATGTTATCAACAACAAGATCATATCGTTAGGAGAATGATATGGTGGACATACTCCTATAGATAAGCGTAGCATAAAGATCAAGTCATTTCAATAGTTCAATTGCTATATGCTTTCTGATACATAGTAACCTAATTACTTCGACCATGAGATCATGCATATCACCTTTACCGGATGGATGCTTTGATGACATCAAACACCACACCGTAACTGGGTGGCTATAAAGGTGGCGTTGAGTGTTCGGAAAGTATTGGTTGAGACTCATGGATCAAGAGTGGGATTTGTCCATCCATATGACGGATAGATATACTCTGGGCTCTCTCGGTGGAATGTCATCCAATTAGCTTGCAAGCATGTGACTGGCTCACAAGGGATCACATATCACGGGAATGAGAAAAGAGTACTTATCAGTAACGAGGTTGAACTAGGTATGCAGAGATACCGACGATCATAACCTCGGATAAGTAAACTATCGTGAGACAAAGGGAAATTAGTATCGTATGTAAGTGGTTCATTCGATCGCAAAGTAATCGTAGAAGTATGTGGGAGCCATATGAATTTCCAGATTCCTCTATTGGTTATTGTTCGGAGAAGTGTCTCGATCATGTCCGCATAATTCACGAACCGTAGGGAGACACACTTAAGGATTCGACGTTGTTTGAGTAGTTATGGTATTATGAGAAAGAGACCGAATGTTGTTCGGAGTCTCGGATGGGATCCGGGATATCACGAGGTGATCCGGAATGGTCCGGAGAATAAGATTCATATAAGGAAAGACCCGTTTCGGAGTTCGGGAATGATTCCGGTGATTTCATCGGGAATGGTCTAGAAGGTTCCGGATTGTCCGGCACTCCGGGGGGGGGGGAGGGGTACATGAATGTGTCATTAAATATTGGAATGATTGCATCATGTACTAAGTGTTCTTGCTGTCCCAAATAAAGGATTAAATTGAATCCTAAAACAGAAAAGTCAAATGTCCAGTTTGAAAGTCAAACGGCTAAAACAAGAAACTGTGGGAAACAAGCAAAATGAGTTGGAAACCAACTTGGAGGAGGAGTTCCTCTCCTCCAAGCCGGCGGCCAGCCCTAGGCCGAGTTGGGGAGGGACTCCCTCCCTCCCTGGCGCGCCATGACCCCTCCACCCATAAAAGGAGGGGCAGGCCTCCTCCTCTAGACACACAAGTTTCTACCTCTAATCTCCGGTTTAGAGCCGTTCTGGTTTAGAGCTTCTAATTGCTTTAGCCTGCGGTTTAGAGCCTTCTAATTGGTGTGTCTAATCTCTAGACCACTAATAGCCCTCTCTCATACTCCACCATACTCGCTCCGGCTTAAGGCGAAGCCCTGCGGGATTTCCCCTCTACTTCCGGTACCACGCCGTTGTGCTGCCGGAATCGCGAGGAGAGTGCTACAACCTCCGCTGCCTGCTGGAACAAGGGAGAGGAAGGTCTTCGTCGAGTACCGAACGTGTGACCGACTGCGGAAGCGCTGCCGGAACGCAGCGCCGGAAGGATCGTCTACACGATCTTGAGATCGGAAAGAGTACGACTACATCACCCACGAGAATCCGCTCTCGTTAAACACTTTGGAATCTTCGAGGGTAAGTTATTCCATCGACTCGTTGCTACAATCTAGTAGATAGATCTTGGCTTGTTTGTTTGTATGCGATAGAAAATTTTTGTTTTCCATGCTACGAACCCCTACAGTGGTATCAGAGTCGTGTCTATATGTAGATCTGTTGCACGAGTAGAACACAATGGTCATTGTGGGCGTTGATGCTTTTATTGTCGATTGCTTCTTGTGTACTTTGCATCTTGCGGTATGTTGGGATGAAGCGGCCCAGGCTAACCTTACATGACATCGTTCATGAGACTTGCTCCACGATTGACATGCAACTTGTATTGCATAAGTGGCTTTGCGGGTGCCTGTTTCTCCTAGCATAGTTAAGATCCAATTTACAACGGGTGATTAACAATACTAGTATCAATGTTGTGGTTCTTGTTCGTAAGTTAGAACGACACTTATTGAAAGCCCCAAACCACGTAAAATATGCAAAGAAAGTAGAGGCGTCTAACTTTGTTTTGCAGGGGTGTGCAGTGATGTGATATGGCCATGATTGTGATTATATTTGATGTATGCAATGTTCCTTATTGTAAGTCGGCAACCGGCAGGAGCCATATGGTTGTCTTTAATTTATGTTAAGACCCGCGTGTCTATGCAAAGTAGTTGTAATAGTTGAAGCCGGTGGACGACAACCATGGAGAGGCGTCATTGACCTTGATGCAATGCCGGCGATGATGGAGATCATGTTCGTGCTTGAAGATGGAGATCGGAAGCACAAAGAAGAAAGGCCATATCATATCACATATATATTGAATTGCATGTGATGTTAATCCTTTATGCATCTTGTATTGCTTAGTAGACGACGGTAGCATTATAAGATGATCCCTCATGCACATAAATTTCAAGTCATAAAGTGTTCACCCTTAGTTAGCACCGTTGCTAAAGCTTGTTGTTTCGAAGCACCACGTGATGATCGGGTGTGTTAGATTCCGCAAGTGTATACAACGTGAGCAAGCCAGATTTGCTCATGCGGAAACTAAGGTTTGATCTTGACGAGCCTAGCATGTACAAACATGGTCTCGGAACACGGATCACCGAAAGGTAAAGCATGAGTCATATAGTAGATATGATGAACATGATGATTGTTCGCCATTGAAACTATATCAACTCTCGTGATGATCGGTGTTGATGTAGTGGATTTGGTTCGTGTGATCACTAAAACAATGTGAGGGATATTGTTTTGAGTGGGAGTTCACCTAGATTAACTTTATTAATTAATTTGAACTCAATTTGTCATAAACTTAGTCTAAACTATTGCAAATATGTTGTAGATCAATGGCAGCCCCTACCATCAATTTTAATGCGTTCCTAGAGAAAGAAAAGTTGAAAAACAATGGAAGCAACTTCGCGGATTGGTTCCGCAATTTGAGGATTGTCCTCACAGCTGGTAATTTGACCTATGTGCTGGATGCACCGCTGGGTGACCCACCTGCAGCTGATGCTCCCGATGAAGTAAAGAATGTTTACCTCGCTCGGAAGAATCAGTACTCCATAGTTCAGTGTGCTATCTTGTATGGTTTGGAATCGGAGCTTCAGAAAAGGTTTGAGGATTCAGACCCATATGATATTGTCGAGGATCTCAAATTGATTTTTGAGACTCATGCGGCAATTGAAAGCTATGAAGCTTCTGAAAAGTTCTTTAACTGCAAGATGGAAGAGGGCAGCTCCGTCAGTGAGCATGTGCTTAAGATGTCTGGGCACGCAAACAAACTTCAAAGCTTGGGTATAGTGATTCCTAATGCTTTGGGGATTTATCGTGTCCTCCAATCACTACCACCAAGTTACAAGAACTTTGTGATGAACTACAACATGCAGAACATGAACAAGACGTTGCCAGAACTCTTTGCCATGTTGAAATCTGCAGAAGTGGAGATCAAGAAAGAGCACCAAGTGTTGTTGGTCAATAAGACCACCAAATTTAAGAAAGGCAAGTCTAAGCCAAAGGGACACTTTAAGAAGGGTGGTAAGAAAGTTACCACGCCGACGAAGAAGACCAAGGCTGGACCCAAGCCTGATACTGAGTGCTTTTACTGCAAGGGAGAAGGTCACTGGAAGCGGAATTGCCCAAAGTACTTGGCGGATTTGAAGAACGGCAACATCAAAAAGAAAGGTATATCTGATATACATGTTATTGATGTGTATCTCACTAGTACTCGTAGTAGTGCCTGGGTATTTGATACTGGTTCGGTTGCTCATATTTGTAACTCGAAACAGGTGCTGCAGAATAAACGGAAGCTAGCGAAGAACGAGGTGACGATGCGCGTGGGAAATGGATCAAAGGTTGATGTGATCACGGTCGGCACGCTACCCCTTCATCTACCATCGGGATTAGTTTTATACTTAAATAATTGTTATCTGGTGCCCGCGTTGAGCATGAACATTATATCGGGATCTTGTTTATTGCGAGACGGTTACTTTTTTAAGTCCGAGAATAATGGTTGTTCGATTTATATGAGTAATATGTTTTACGCACATGCAACTTTGATAGATGGTCTATTCTTATTGAATCTCGATAGTGGAAATACACATATCAACAACATTGAGGCTAAACGTTTGAAATCAAGCGATAATTCGACCTATATGTGGCACTGTCGTCTTGGTCACATTGGAGTGAAGCGTATGAAGAAACTCCATTCCGATGGACTTCTTGAATCACTTGATTTTGAATCACTTGAAAGATGCGAAGCATGTCTGATGGGAAAAATGACTAAGACTCCATTTTCTGGTATGATGGAGCGAGCTACGGACTTATTGGAAATCATACATACCGATGTGTGTGGACCAATGAGTGTAGCATCGCGCGGTGGTTATCGTTATGTTCTTACCTTCACGGATGACTTAAGTAGATATGGGTATATCTATTTCATGAAACATAAGTCCGAAACTTTCGAGAAGTTTAAGGAGTTTCAAAGTGAGGTAGAGAATCAACGTAACAAGAAGATTAAATTTCTACGTTCTGATCGTGGAGGTGAATATCTAAGTTACGAGTCTGGCGAGCATTTGAAGAAATGCGGAATACTTTCACAATTTACACCGCCGGGAACACCACAGCGTAATGGTGTGTCCGAACGTCGTAATCGAACTCTCTTAGATATGGTTCGTTCTATGATGTCACTTACAGATTTACCGCTATCATTTTGGGGTTATGCATTAGAAACAGCCGCATTCACTTTAAATAGGGCACCATCTAAATCCGTTGAAACGACACCGTATGAATTATGGTTTGGGAAGAAACCTAAATTGTCGTTCCTTAAAATTTGGGGATGCGAAGCCTATGTAAAGAAGTTACAGCCGGACAAGCTTGAACCCAAAGCGGAAAAATGCGTCTTCATAGGATACCCGAAGGAAACTATTGGGTATACCTTCTATCATAGATCCGAAGGCAAAATCTTCGTTGCCAAGAATGGATCCTTTCTAGAGAAGGAATTTCTCTCGAAAGAAGTGACTGGAAGGAAAGTAGAACTCGACGAGGTTGTCGAACCTTCTCTCGAAATTGCGAGTAGCGCAGCACCGGAAGAAGTTCCTGTGGTGCCTGCACCAATAAGAGAGGAAGCTAGTGATGGTGATCATGAAACTTCGGTTGAAGTTGCTACAGAGCCTCGGAGGTCAACGAGAACTCGTACCACTCCAGATTGGTATGATTCCGTTATGAATGTCATGTTGGTGGACAACACCGATGACCCCGAGACATATGAGGAAGCGATGATGAGCCTAGATTCCAATAAATGGCAAGAAGCCATGAAATCCGAGATTGGATCCATGTACAAAAACCAAGTATGGACTTTGGTGGACCTACCGGATGGCCGGAAGGCTGTCGAGAACAAATGGATTTTCAAGAAGAAAACAGATGCTGATGGTAATGTTACTGTCTATAAAGTTCGACTTGTCGCAAAAGGGTTTCGACAAATTCAAGGAGTTGACTATGATGAGACTTTCTCACCAGTAGCGAAGCTAAAGTCTATGAGGATTATGTTAGCAATCGCTGCATATTATGATTATGAGATATGGCAGATGGATGTCAAAACAGCATTCCTCAATGGAGACATTGATGAAGAGTTGTATATGATGCAACCCAAAGGTTTTGTCGATCCTAAAGATGCTAACAAGGTATGCAAACTTCAACGGTCTATCTATGGATTGAAGCAAGCATCCCGAAGTTGGAATCAACGTTTTGATAAGGTAATCAAAAGTTTTGGTTTTATACAAACTTATGGAGAAGCTTGTATTTACAAGAAAGTGAGTGGGAGCTCTGTAGCATTCTTAATACTATATGTGGATGACATATTGTTGATTGGGAATGATGTAGACCTTCTTAATAGTGTCAAGGAATATTTGAATAATAGTTTTTCAATGAAGGATCTTGGCGAAGCAGCTTACATATTAGGCATAAAGATTTATAGAGATAGATCGAAACGCCGAATATCATTGTCACACAGTACATATTTGGACAAAGTTCTAAAGAGGTTTGGAATGGAAGAAAGCAAGAAAGGGTTCTTGCCCATGTTGCCCAATACGACCTTGAGTAAAACTCAAAGTCCGACATCGGCAGAAGATAGAGAAAGGATGAGTAAGACTCCCTATGCCTTAGCCATAGGATCTCTAATGTATGCCATGCTATGTACTAGACCCGACATTGCATATGCTGTTAGTTTAACTAGCAGATATCAAAGTCATCCAGGAGTGGATCATTGGCAGCGGTCAAAAACATCCTTAAGTACTTGAGAAGAACTAAGGATATGGTTCTTTCTTATGAAGGTGATGAACAGCTCGTTGTTAATGGTTACACCGATGCTAGTTGGAACACTGATCCGGATGATTCTAAATCACAATTCGGATACGTATTTATTTTGAATGGTGCAGCAGTTAGCTGGAGGAGTGCAAAGCAAAGCGTTGTGGCGAGATCTTCAACTGAATCGGAATACATGGCTGCTTCGGAGGCTTCACAAGAAGCGATATGGATGAAAGAGTTCATTACAGAGCTGGGTGTGGTTCCTAGTGCGCTGGACCCAATGTCTATCTACTGTGATAACATGGGCGCCATAGCCAATGCGCAAGAACCAAGGTCACACAAGAAGCTGAAGCACATCAAGCTACGTTTTCACGCTATTCGAGAACATATCCAGGATGGGGATATAAAGATTTGCAAAGTACACACAGATCTGAATGTGGCGGATCCGTTGACTAAACCTCTCCCGAGGGCAAAACATGACCAACACCAAACTGCCATGGGTGTTCGGTATATTACCATGTAATCTATATTAGATGACTCTAGTGCAAGTGGGAGACTGTTGGAGATATGCCCTAGAGGCAATAATAAATGTAGTTATTATTATATCTTTGTGTTTATGATAAATGTTTACATTCATGCTATAATAGTATTAACAAGGAAACATTGATACTTGTGTGATTTGTAAACTTAATTTGAAGTCCCTAGTATAGCCTCTATGCGTGATGCTCGGGCTAGTGGTCGTCGTTCCACGGTGTCCCCAATGGCACGCGAGGTTAAGCAGCTCACTTGGTTCCAGTGGCACATTCTTTGCATGGGCATTGACACTCACAAGGGCCAATATGAGGCGTACCGCAGGGATCATGAGAGGGATCACACGCAGCAGCTTATTCTCCACCATGTCTTAGGTGCCACTGGCCATCCACCTCCTCCCACTGCTCCAGATCCGTATGCTCAGTGGAACACCTCAGGGATCAACTATGGCGAGCTCGAGAGTTGCCTCTTTCCTCCCCCACCGAGGGCACCCACTCCTCCAGCTGATGACGATGATGATGAGTATGATGAAGAGGATGGGGACGGGAATGACTACGATGAGGATGAGGAGGAGTGATCTCCAGGGGCGTTAGCATCGCTCTTCTTCCTTTTTGGCATTTCGATGCCAAAGGGGGAGAAGTAGTTCTATTAGGTCTCGTGGATTTGCAAGGGTTGGGCGCAAGCATCCTTCTTTCAGTCATTTTATTTGCTTGCTTGTGCCTGTTTAGCGTGAACTCATTTGCTATTTGCGTTTGATTATGTAAGACTTTGTCGTGTTTCACTAAGTTTGGTACGTTGTGTGGTATTCATGGATTTCTGGATTTATCTATTGTGGATCTCATAGAATTCTGGATTTATCTATGGAGGCATATTTGATGGCATATGGAATCATGGGCCTATCTAATGTATGCCTCAATATTGCTGGTATGATTGGGATGTGTTTGGAGGCTATCAAACAAACTATATTCTTTGGCTATATTCTCATCCCGGTGGTATGACCTTGTTTCCCAAACCACCCTGTTTCAATTATCTTTGTTATGGAAGTTGTGCTCTCTCTAGTGTGTGTATTTGTATTCAAATACAAATTTTAAATATGCACACATCTAGGGGGAGCGTCTTCCATTATTCAAGGTGGCATTAGCCGGTTTCATTGCAAATCCTAATATTGTCATCTAACACCAAAAAGGGGGAGATTGAAAGAACATTTTATAATCCCTAGTGTTTTGTGTGTTAGATAACAATATCAAGGATTATTTAATGTCTGTTGAAGTGTTGCAGCTTCTATGAGAAAAAAAGGGAAAAGGATTCTGCTTTTGGGGGGCGGATAATCTGCCCCTCCCTCTTCCCAAGCAGGCGCAAGCCCCAGAAGGGGGGGCGGAGTTTTGGCCGGATTTTCCGGCCCCGCCGGATAATTAGCCCCTAGGGGGGCCGGATAGTCCGCCCCCCTGCTCATCGCCAAGGCGCAAGCCCCAGAGTGGGGGCGGAGTGTTGGCCGGACTTTCCGGTCTGGCTGGATAATCCGCCCCTCAGGGGGGCCGGATTATCCGCCCCCCCCCCCCAAGATCTTCACCAAGTTTCGCAGGCGCCAGCCCTAGAGAGGGGGCGGAGTTTTCCCCGGAGAATCCGCCCTTGGGGCGGAGTTTTCCCAGGGGCGGATAATCCGCCCCAAGTGGGGGGGGGGCGGATAATCCGCCCCCAAAGTTGTGCAACGGCCAGATCTGGGGAGGGGGTATTTAAGCCAGCCTTCCCCCTCCTGCCAGAACTCTTGATTTATTCGAAAAAGACCAGATCAGATCTGAAAGCTTCATCCAAGAGAGCTCCACCTAGATCCACCCAAAGGCCCCATCCCTTGGGGAATCGAAGGAGGAGAACTCGATCTTCATCATCAGCAATCAAGCGCTTCATCTCCTCTCCATTCATTTGGAGAACCCCCGATCTACTTGTTGTCATCTCGAGAGCCCCCAATTCGGTTGTGGGTGTGTACCCCGATAGTGTTTTAAAAGGCACCGGTTCCCGCCTTGAAGGGATCCAATAGTGGAGAAGGTGGATCAGGCCTCTCGTGGCGAGATCCATCGGAGAATAGGGTGAGGCCTATTGTGGCGTGGTGGTCTTAGAACCTTTAGTAGTTAAGGTTGCATATAGGGAAATTCTCGTAGTTGCATATCTAGAGAATTTACTTTGTGTCAAGCCTAAAATTGAAAAAGTATTAAAAATTGGTTATCACCTATTCACCCCCCCCTCTAGGTGCCCATATGATCCATTTCACATAGGACACCTTCAAAGTTCACAAGGGTGACTAGAAACAAATAGCACAAGAACAAGTAATATCACAATATGCATCAATCAATAAGCTTTGGAACACTGCACACATAATGACAACTATGCTCTCTTAATGGTGGCTAAAGGTAGAAGGTGGAGACTCAACATAATAGTGAAAGAAAGGCCCTTCACAAAAGGGAAGCGGGGATTTCAAGTTTCAAAAAGAGCTTCCAAAAATTGTGGTACTTGTTAGCTTTCAGCCCTCATTGCCCCTATCATAAGCATCTTGAAGTGATTAAGGTTAAAGTGAACAAAGATGGAGTTTATGATTGATGAAGTATAAGTTGGCAATCTCAAGCCCCTTGAATACGAGGGCCACACCTCATGCTACTCAACTTTAGTCACCTATAAGTTCTTGTCATTGTAAGTATTTGCATATCATTGAGAACCGCCAACGGGGTACCCCTTGCACATGGTATAGGAGCTATCCCATAACCAAAATGACAAGGCAAGCAGACAATGAGCATCTCAGCAATCTTCTTATTTACTTTGGGAATATGGTGTTTTTTTCTCTCTTTCCTCTTTTCTCAATGTGTCTCTTTTTTATATAAGAAGAATGCTTCATAGATGTCACTATGGTTATGCTGCAAATTTTCACCATGATTAGGCATGGCTTAGGCTAGCGGCCCAGGCATTTCTCTAACACATGATACAAACTCCATGGACTTACAAGTTCCCTCTTTATTTCACACCGGTGACATCCATAGACAAAAGAACATGATATCAACTGAGTACAACAAGGTACAAGTGCAATGTTGAAAATGTTCCTCGTGACAGCACGGTTCTGCTAATTCTAACTTATAAGTGCAAGCATATACTATTGGAGATATGCCCTAGAGGCAATAATAAATGTAGTTATAATTATATCTTTGTGTTTATGATAAATGTTTACATTCATGCTATAACAATATTAACCAGAAACATTAACACTTGTGTGATTTGTAAACTAAATTATAGTCCCTAGTAAAGCCTCTTCATAATACTAGCTTGTTGATTAATAGATGATCATGGTTTCTTGATCATGAACATTTGAGATGTTGTTAATAACAAGGTCATATCATTAGGAGAATGGTATGATGGACATACTCCTATAGATAAGCGTAGCATAAAGATCAAGTCATTTTAATAGTTCAATTGCTATAAGCTTTCTGATACGTAGTAACCTAATTCCTTCGACCATGAGATCATGATAATCACCATCACCGGAAGGATGCTTTGATGACATCAAACACCACACCGTAACTGGGTGGCTATAAAGGTGGCATTGAATGTTTAGAAAGTATGGGTTGAGGCACATGGATCAAGAGTGAGATTTGTCCATCCATATGACGGATAGATATACTCTGGGCCCTCTCGGTGGAATGTCATCCAATTGGCTTGCAAGCATGTGACTGGCTCACAAGGTATCACATACCACGGGAACGAGAAAAGAGTACTTATCAGTAACAAGGTTGAACTAGGTATGCAGAGATACCAACGTCAAAACCTCGGATAAGTAAACTATCGTGAGACAAAGGGAAATTGGTATCGTATGTAAGTTGTTCATTCGATCGCAAAGTAATCGTAGAAATATGTGGGAGCCATATGAATTTCCAGATTCCTCTATTGGTTATTGATCGGAGAAGTGTCTCGATCATGTCCGCATAATTCACGAACAGTAGGGAGACACACTTAAGGATTCAATGTTGTTGAGTAGTTATGGAATGATGAGTAAGAGACCGAATGTTGTTCGGAGTCTCGGATGGGATCCGGGATATCACGAGGAGATCCGGAATGGTCCGGAGAATAAGATTCATATAAGGAAAGTCCTGTTTCGGAGATAGGGAATGATTCCGATGTTTTCACCGGGAATGTTCTAGAAGGGTCCGGAAGGTCCGGCACTCCGGAGGGGAAGGGTACATGAATGTGTCATGACAATGTGGAACGGTTGCATCATGTAGTAGGTAACATGGCTGGGCAAAATAAAGGGAGAAATCAAATCCTAGTTTGAAAGTCAAACGCCAATTTGAAAAAGTCAAACGGCAAGTTTGCTTGGTGGAGGGAGAGTAGGAAACATACTTGGGGAGGAGTTCCTCTCCCTCCACCCGCCGACCAAGGAGGCCGACTTGGGGGAGGAATCCCTTCCCCCCAAGCCGCACCCTCCCACCTTTATAAGGAGGGGCAGGGCTGCCCCTCTTCCCTACACCCAACACACCCAAAACCCTAGCCCTCTCCTCCAAGTCGCCGGCGCCACTACCTCCTTGTGCCGCCACCGCCTAGGGCATCACCAACTCGGCGAGTTGGGGTGTTCCCCAAACCCTAGCCGCCAGCTACACTCTCCCATTGGTGCCCTCTAAACCCTAGATCACCAAGAGCCTCTCTATTAGTCCACCATACTCGCTCCGGCTTAAGGCGAAGCCCTGCGAGATCTCCCCTCTACTTCCGGTACCACGCCGTCGTGCTGCCGGAATCGCAAGGAGAGTGCTACAACCTCCGCTGCCTGCTGGAACAAGGGAGAGGAAGGTCTTCATCGAGTACCGAACGTGTGACCGACTGCGGAAGTGCTGCCGAAACGCAGAGCCGGAAGGATCGTCTACGCGATCTTGAGATCGGCAAGAGTACGACTACATCACCCACGAGAATCTGCTCTCGTTAACCGCTTTGTAATATTCGAGGGTGAGTTCCTCTATCGACTCGTTGCTACAATCTAGTAGATAGATCTTGGCTTGTTTGTTTGCATGCGGTAGAATTTTTTTGTTTTCCATGCTACGAACCCCTACAGTGGTATCAGAGTCGTGTCTATATGTAGATCTGTTGCACGAGTAGAACACAATGGTCATTTTGGCGGTGGTGCTTTTATTATCAATTGCTTTTTGTGTACTTTGCATCTTGCGGTATGATGGGATGAAGCAGCCCAGGCTAACCTTACATGACATCGTTCATGAGACTTGCTCCACGCTCAACATGCAACTTGTATTGCATAAGTGGCTTTGTGGGTGTCTGTCTCTCCCATTATAGTATAGATCCAATTTACAACGGGCACTTGATAGTTCAAACATCAACGTTGTGGTTCTTGTTCGTAAGTTAGATCGACACTTATTGAAAGCCCCAGACCACGTAAAATATGCAAAGAAAATTAGAGGCGTCTAACTTTGTTTTGCAGGGGTGTGTCGTGATGTGATATGGCCATGATTGTGATTATATTTGATGTATGCAATGTTCCTTATTGTAAGTTGGCAACCGGCAGGAGCCATATGGTTGTCTTTAAATTTTGTTAAGACCCACGTGTCTATTCAAAGTAGTTGTAATAGTTGAAGCTGGTGGACGACAACCATGAAACGGCGCCATTGACCTTGATGCTATACCGGTGATGATGGAGATCATGTTCGTGCTTGGAGATGGAGATCGGAAGCACAAGAAGAAAGGCCATATCATATCACATATTATGAATTGCATGTGATATTAATCCTTTATGCATCTTGTATTGCTTAGTTAACGACGGTAGCATTATAAGATGATCCCTCATGCACACAAATTTCAAGTTCCAAAGTGTTCATACTTAGTAAGAACCGTTGCTAAAGCTCGTTGTTTCGAAGCACCACGTGATGATCGGGTGTGTTAGATTCTGCGAGTGTATACAACGTGAGCAAGCCAGATTTGATCATGCGGAAGCTAAGGTTTGATCTTGACGAGCCTAGCATGTACAGACATGGTCTCGGAACACGGATCACTGAAAGGTAAAGCATGAGTCATATAGTAGATATCATGAACATGTTGATTGTTCGCTATTGAAGCTACATCAACTCTCGTGATGATCGGTTTTGATGTGGTGGATTTGGTTTGTGTGATCACTAAAACAATGTGAGGGATATTGTTTTGAGTGGGAGTTCACCTAGATTAATTTAACTATTAATTAGAACTCAATTTGTCATAAACTTAGTCTAAACTATTGCAAATATGTTGTAGATAAATGGAGGCCCCTACCATCAATTTTAATGCGTTCCTAGAGAAAGAAAAGTTGAAAAACAATGGAAGCAACTTCGCGGATTGGTTCCGCAATTTGAGGATTGTCCTCAATGCTGGTAATTTGACCTATGAGCTGGATGCACCGCTGGGTGAACCACCTGAAGCTACTGCTACCGATGAAGTAAAGAATGTTTACCTCACTCGGAAGAATCAGTACTCCACAGTTCAGTGTGCTATCTTGTATGGTTTGGAATCGGAGCTTCAGAAAAGGTTTGAGAACCAAGACCCATATGATATTGTCCGTGAACTCAAAATTATTTTTGAGACTCACACGGCAGTTGAGAGTTATGAGGCTTCTGAAAAGTTCTTTAACTGCAAGATGGAAGAGGGCAGCTCCATCAGTGAGCATATGCTTAAGATGTCTGGGCATGCAAACAAACTCCAAAGTTTGGGTATAGTGATTCCTAATGCTTTGGGGATTTACCATGTCCTCCAATCACTACCACCAAGTTACAAGAACTTTGTCATGAACTAAAATATGGAAAACATGAACAAGACATTCCCAGAACTCTTCTCCATGTTGAAATCTGCAGAAGTGGAGATTAAGAAAGAGCATCAAGTGTTGTTGGTCAATAAGACCACCAAATTCAAGAAAGTCAAGTCTAAGCAAAAGGGAAACTTCAATAAGGGTGGTAAGAAAGTTACCGCACCGACGAAGAAGACCAAGGCTGGGCCAAGGCCTGATACTGAGTGCTTTTACTGCAAGGGAGAAGGTCACTGGAAGCGGAATTGCCCAAAGTACTTGGCGGATTTGAAGAACGGCAACATCAAGAAGAAAGGTATATCCGATATACATGTTATTGATGTGTATCTCACTAGTACTCGTAGTAGTGCCTGGGTATTTGATACTGGTTCGGTTGCTCATATTTGTAACTCGAAGCAGGTACTACAGAATAAACGGAAGCTAGCGAAGAACAAGGTGACGATGCGCGTTGGAAATGGATCAAAGGTTGATGTGATCGCGGTCGGCATGCTACCTCTTCATCTACCATCGGGATTAGTTTTATACTTAAATAATTGTTATTTGGTGCCTGCGTTGAGCATGAACATTATATCTGGATCATGTTGTTGCGAGATGATTACTTGTTTAAGTCCGAGAATAATGGTTGTTCGATTTATATGAGTAATATGTTTTATGCACATGCACCTTTGATAGATGGTCTATTCTTATTGAATCTCGATAGTAGAAATACACATATTAATAACATTGAAGCTAAACGTTTGAAATTGAGCGATAACTCGACCTATATGTGGCATTGTCGTCTTGGTCATATTGGAGTGAAGCGTATGAAGAAACTCCATTCCGATGGACTTCTTGAATCACTTGAAAGATGCGAAGCATGTCTGATGGGTAAAATGACTAAGACTCCATTTTCTGGGATGATAGAGCGAGCTACAGACTTATTGGAAATCACACATACCGATGTGTGTGGACCAATGAGTAGCATCGTGCGGTGGTTACCGTTATGTTCTTACCTTCACGGATGACTTGAGTAGATATGGGTATATCTATTTCATGAAACATAAGTCCGAAACTTTCAAGAAGTTGAAGGAATTTCAAAGTGAGGTAGAGAATCAACGTAACAAGAAGATTAAATTTCTACGTTCTGATCGTGGAGGTGAATATCTAAGTTACAAGTTTGGCGAGCATTTAAAGAAATGCGGAATACTTTCACAATTGACACCGCTGGGAACACCATAGCGTAATGGTGTGTCCGAACATCGTAATCGAACTCTCTTAGATATGGTTCATTCTATGATGTCACTTACAGATTTACCGCTATCGTTTTGGGGTTATGCATTAGAAACAGCTGCATTCACTTTAAATAGGGCACCATCTAAATCCGTTGAAACGACACCGTATGAATGATGGTTTGGGAGGAAACCTAAATTGTCGTTCCTTAAAGTTTGGGGTTGCGAAGCTTATGTAAAGAAGTTACAGCCCGACAAGCTTGAACCCAAAGCGGAAAAATGCGTCTTCATAGGATACCCGAAGGAAAATATTGGGTATACCTTCTATCATAGATCTGAGGGCAAAATCTTCGTTGCCAAGAATGGATCCTTTGTAGAGAAGGAGTTTCTATGGAAAGAAGTGACTGGAAGGAAAGTAGAACTCGACGAGTTTGTTGAACCTTCTCTCGAACTTGCGAGTAGCGCAGCACCGGAAGTAGTTCCTGTGGCGCCTACAGCAATAAGAGAGGAAGCTAATGATGTTGATCAGGAAACTTCGGTTGAAGTTACTACGGAACCTCGCAGGTCAACGAGAACTCGTACCACTCCTGATTGGTATGATCCCGTTATGAGTGTCATGTTGGTGGACAACACCGATGACCCTGCGGCATATGAGGAAGCGATGATGAGCCCAGATTCCAATAAATGGCAAGAAGCCATGAAATCTGAGATTGGATCCATGTACGAAAACCAAGTATGGACTTTGGTGGACTTATCGGATGGCCGGAAGGCTGTCAAGAACAAATGGATTTTCAAGAAGAAAACATATGTTGATGTTAATGTTACTGTTTATAAAGCTCGACTTATCGCAAAAGGGTTTCGAAAAATTCAAGGAGTTAACTACGATGAGACTTTCTCACCGGTAGCGAAGCTAAAGTCTGTGAGGATTATGTTAGCAATCATTGCATATTATGATTATGAGATATGGCAGATGGATGTCAAAACGGCGTTCCTCAATGGAGACATTGATGAAGAGTTGTATATGATGCAACCCAAAGGTTTTGTCGATCCTAAAGATACTAACAAGGTATGCAAACTTCAACGGTCCATATATGGATCAAAGCAAGCATCCCGAAGTTGGAATCAACGTTTTGATAAGGTAATCAAAAGTTTTGGTTTTATACAAACTTATGGAGAAGCTTGTATTTACAAGAAAGTGAGTGGGAGCTCTGTAGCATTCTTAATACTGTATGTAGATGACATATTGTTGATTGGGAATGATGTAGACCTTCTTAATAGTGTCAAAGAATATTTGAATAATAGTTTTTCAGTGAAAGATCTTGGCGAAGCAGCTTACATATTAGGCATAAAGATTTATAGAGATAGATCGAGACGCCTAATATCATTGTCACAAAGTACATATTTGGACAAAGTTCTAAAGAGGTTTGGAATGGAAGATAGCAAGAAAGGGTTCTTGCCCATGTTGCCCAATACGACCTTGAGTAAAACTCAAAGTCCAGCAACGGCAGAAGATAGAGAAAGGATGAGTAAGACTCCCTATGCCGCATCCATAGGATCTCTAATGTATGCCATGCTCTGTACGAGACCCGACATTGCATATGCTGTTAGTTTGACTAGCAGATATCAAAGTGATCCAGGAGTGGATCATTGGACATCGGTCAAAAACATCCTTAAGTACTTGAGAAGAACTAAGGATATGGTTCTTTCTTATGGAGGTGATGAACAGCTCGTTGTTAATGGTTACACCGATGCTAGTTGGAACACCGATCCAGATGATTCTAAATCTCAATCTGGATACGTATTTACTTTGAATGGTGCAGCAGTTAGCTGGAGGAGTGCAAAGCAAAGAGTTGTGGCGAGATCTTGAACTGAATCGGAATACATAGCTGCTTCGGAGGCTTCACAAGAAGCGATATGGATGAAGGAGTTCATTACAGAGCTCGGTGTGGTTCCAAGTGCGCTAGACCCAATGTCTATCTACTATGATAACATGGGCGCCATAGCCAATGCGCAAGAACCAAGGTAACACAAGAAGCTGAAGCACATCAAGCTACATTTTCACGCTATTCGAGAACATGTCCAAGATGGTGACATAAAGATTTGCAAAGTACACACAGATCTGAATGTGGCGGATCCGTTGACTAAACCTCTCCCGAGGGCAAAACATGACCAACACCAAACTGCCATGGGTGTTCGGTATATTACCATGTAATCTAGATTAGTTGACTCTAGTGCAAGTGGGAGACTGTTGGAGATATGCCCTAGAGGCAATAATAAATGTAGTTATTATTATATCTTTGTGTTTATGATAAATGTTTACATTCATGCTATAACAGTATTAACCAAAAACATTAATACTTGTGTGATTTGTAAACTAAATTATAGTCCTTAGTAAAGCCTCTTCATAATACTAGCTTGTTGATTAATAGATGATCATGGTTTCTTGATCATGAACATTTGAGATGTTGTTAATAACATGGTCATATCATTAGGAGAATGGTATGATGGACATACTCCTATAGATAAGCGTAGCATAAAGATCAAGTCATTTTAATAGTTCAATTGCTATAAGCTATCTGATACATAGTAACCTAATTCCTTCGACCATGAGATCATGCTAATCACCATCACCAGAAGGATGCTTTGGTGACATCAAACACCACACCGTAACTGGGTGGCTATAAAGGTGACATTGAGTGTTTAGAAAGTATGGGTTGAGGCACATGGATCAAGAGTGGGATTTGTCCATCCATATGACGGATAGATATACTCTGGGCCCTCTCGGTGGAATGTCATCCAATTGGCTTGCAAGCATGTGATTGGCTCACAAGGTATCACATACCACGGGAATGAGAAAATAGTACTTATCAGTAACGAGGTTGAACTAGGTATGCAGAGATACCGACGATCAAAACCTCGGATAAGTAAACTATCATGAGACAAAGGGAAATTGGTATCGTATGTAAGTGGTTCATTCGATCGCAAAGTAATCGTAGAAATATGTGGGAGCCATATGAATTTCCAGATTCCTCTATTGGTTATTGATCGGAGAAGTGTCTCGATCATGTCCGCATAATTCACGAACAGTAGGGAGACACACTTGAGGATTCAATGTTGTTGAGTAGTTATGGAATGATGAGTAAGAGACCGAATGTTGTTCGGAGTCTCGGATGGGATCCGGGATATCACGAGGAGATCCGGAATGGTCCGGAGAATAAGATTCATATAAGGAAAGTCCTGTTTCGGAGATAGGGAATGATTCCGATGTTTTCACCGGGAATGTTCTAGAAGGGTCCGGAAGGTCCGGCACTCCGGAGGGGAAGGGTACATGAATGTGTCATGACAATGTGGAACGGTTGCATCATGTAGTAGGTAACATGGCTGGGCAAAATAAAGGGAGAAATCAAATCCTAGTTTGAAAGTCAAACGCCAATTTGAAAAAGTCAAACGGCAAGTTTGCTTGGTGGAGGGGGAGTAGGAAACCTACTTCGGGAGGAGTTCCTCTCCCTCCACCCGCCGGCCAAGGAGGCCGACTTGGGGGAGGACTCCCTTCCCCCCAAGCCGCACCCTCCCACCTTTATAAGGAGGGGCAGGGCTGCCCCTCTTCCCTACACCCAACACACCCAAAACCCTAGCCCTCTCCTCCAAGTCGCCGGCGCCACCACCTCCTTGCTTGCAAGCTAATCAATGTGATATCACCGAGAGGGCCCAGAGTATATCTATCCGTCATCGGGATGAACAAATTCCACTCTCGATCCATGAGCCTCAACATAACACTTTATTAGTTCTGAATCCATCTTTATGATCACCCTGTTACGGTGTGACGTTTGATGTTATCAAGAAACTCTTCCGGTGTTAGTGATTGACATGATCTCATGGTCTAAGGATTAGGATCACTTCGTAAGTTGTTATAGCAATATAAACTCAATGACTTTGATCATAATGCTATACTTCGGATGAATGTTCATCACACCATTACACTAATGTTGTGATCCCGTTATTAACAACATCCAATGTCCATGATCAGGAAACCTTGATCATCTTGTTAATCAACGAGCTAGTTTATGAGAGAGGCATAACTAGGAACTTTCTGTTTGTTTATTAAACACACATGTATTAACGTTTCCGTATTAATACAATTATAGCATGCAAAATAAACATCTATCATATACTTGGAATACACATAATAAACACTTTATTATTGCCTCTCAGGGCATATTCCCTTCAGACGCCGGCGCCACCACCTCCTTGTGCCGCCGCCTAGGGCACCACCAACTCGGAGAGTTGGGGTGTTCCCCAAACCCTAGCCGCCGGCTACACTCTCCCCTTGGTGCCCTCTAAACCCTAGATCACCAAGGGCCTCTCTCATAGTCCACCATACTCGCTCCGGCTTAAGGCGAAGCCCTGCGAGATCTCCCCTCTACTTCCGGTACCATGCCGTCGTGCTGCCGGAATCGCGAGGAGAGTGCTACAACCTCCGCTGCCTGCTGGAACAAGGGAGAGGAAGGTCTTCATCGAGTACCGAACGTGTGACCGACTGCGAAAGCGCTGCCGGAACGCAGCGCCAGAAGGATCGTCTACGCGATCTTGAGATCGGCAAGAGTACGACTACATCATCCACGAGAATCTGCTCTCGTTAACCGCTTTGGAATCTTAGATGGTGAGTTCATCTATGGACTCGTTTCTACAATCTAGTAGATAGATCTTGGCTTGTTTGTTTGCATGCGGTAGAATTTTTTTGTTTTCCATGCTACGAAAGATATTAGACCTCTAGCAAAGCTTTGAAACAGCAAGGATTTTTAATAAAAACACAAGCTACTGTAGTAAATCCTTCAAAAATCCCAATCCCCTAAAAGAGAACTCAAAAAGGAATCAATAAGAAGCAAATGAAAATAATGGCAGAAATCTATCAAAACAGACCAGCAGGTAAAAACCGATTTTTTTTGAAAATCTTATATTTCTCAAATCAAAAAGTGTTGAACTAATGAAAGTTATCTAACATACTGGGGGATTTATTCGTAAATTTTAAGCTCAATCTGACTTACAGAGACTCCTCACGAATTTTTATGGTGGAGGACAGAAATCTGTTTCGGGACAGCAACTCCCCAAATCTTACTTCCCTCTCATTAGAGGTCATTCTTGGCACAAAAAGCAAACAAAAAGGATAAGAAGAGGTCATTACAGAAGTAATAACTTCCAAGACTCAAGAAAACTCTTGGGTTATCTCCCAACAAGTACTTTTCTTTAACGCATTTAAGTTAGGCATGATAGTTTCAGAGATGCTCACATAGGAAATATGAATTGATTTAAAAGAGAGCATCAACAAGCAAATTCAAAGGACATTTAAGTCTAACCCACTTCCTATGCATAGGAATCTTGTAAAGAAACAAGTCATGAAAGCACAAAGCAACAAGCATAGGAAAG
Organism: Avena atlantica; assembly: GCA_910589765.1. Classification (NCBI taxonomy): domain Eukaryota; kingdom Viridiplantae; phylum Streptophyta; class Magnoliopsida; order Poales; family Poaceae; genus Avena; species Avena atlantica. Next base: position 66,094,081 of record OU342737.1, read on the forward strand.
CAAAACAAGTGCAACTTCAAGACTTTCAACATAAAGAGGGGAAACTTAATATTATTGAGATGTATAAAACCATGTTTCCCTCTCTCATAATAACTTTCAGTAGCAACATGAACAAAATTAGCAATATAACTATCACATAAAACATTCTTATCATGAGACACATGGATAAAATGATTATTACTCTCCACATAAGAATATCCATTCTTATTAATTATAGTGAGAGCAAATTCAACAAAATAGCTATCACTATTATTCTCATCACCATAATCATCAAATATAGGAGGCATATTGTAATCACAATAAATTTCCTCCTCAATAGTAGGTGGACTGAAAATATCACTCATCATTGTAATCATCATATATTGGAGGCAAAGTATCATCAAAGTAAATTTTCTCCTCCGTGTTTGGCGGACTAAAAACATCATTTTCATAAAAACTAGCTTCCCGAAGCTTAGACGTTTTCATAGCATTAGCAATGATGGTGTCCAAAGAATTCATACTAATAAAATTGCTATTAGCATGAAAATAAAGCTCCATAGGTTTTTTAATTTTCTCTTCAAACACTTCATGTCCTAACTCAAGATAAACTCTATAAAGCTCTCTAATTTTGTTGTTTTTTTCCATTAAGCCTAACTAGTGAAAACAAAAAACAAAAATACAAAATTGCAGAATCTAAAGGAAATAACTTCGAGCACTCACACTGGAGGATGTGAGTACCTTTTACCTTACCTCCCCGGCAATAACACCAGAAAAGAGCTTGATGTCTACGCACTTCTATTCTTGTAGACAGTTGTTAGGCCTCCAAGTGCAGAGGTTTGTAGAACAGCAGCAAGTTTCCTTTAAGTGGATTACTCAAGGTTTATCGAACTCAGGGAGGAAGTGTTCAAAGGTATTCCCTCTCAAGCAATCCCGCAATTAAGATACAAGAAGTCTCTTGTGTCCCCAACACACCCAATACACTTGTCAGGTGTATAGGTGCACTAGTTCGACGAAGAGATAGTGAAATACAAGTGGTAACGGTGCCAGAAAAGATCTTGACGGTAAGGTAAAGACTAAAGGCAACAAGAAGGAAGCAAGCAAACATGCAACAGATCTAGTAGCAAACGGTGTTTCAATGTTTAGAAACAAGGCCTAGGGATCATAATTTCACTAGTGAACACTCTCTCATATAAATATCCTCTCTTCATGATACTACTCTTAACTACTCTCTGGTTGGACACTCTAATCATCGGTAGGGCTATAACAAGACTCCTCAAAGTCCGCCTTCCCCAATCTAGATAACCCCACACTGTCACCTTAAACGTTAGATGGTTCCAACAAACACCACAATTTTATAGAGACATCCAACTCCAAATATAACTCATAACAAATATTCAATCTAACCAAAGTGCCACACACGGTATGCACGCTGTCACTTTCACACACGTGGGGAAAGCATAGATCTATTGAAGCACAAAGAGTATTTATATAGACTCAAACCTAAGTGCCACCATGGCGTGCACACTGTCACTTTCACACACATGGGGAGAGCAGAGATCCAATGAAGCACTTGAGTAGCAAGGTAGATCTACTTGATTACAAAGCTCATGACCACAAGATCATGCATAAAGAGAGAGAGATGAACACATAGTTACCGGTAGAGCCCTTAGCCTCGAGGAAGAACTACTCCCTCCTCATCATGGGAATCATCAACGGTGATGAAGACGACGATGGAGATCGATGGAGATGGCTCCGGGGGCACTTCCCCGTCCCAGTAGGGTACCGGAACAGAGACTTCCTGTCCCCCAAATCTCTCCTTCGGTGGCGGCGGTGCTACGGAGGTTTTTGTGGATTTCTTCTGGATCCCCTGGGGTTTTTGGGTCGGAGGCTTCTTATAGGCGCGGGAATCAAGGTCGGCGGGGGTCCAGGGGGCCCACACCCCCTCCAGGCGCCTCTAGGGCTTGCCCGCGCCTAGGGGGGGGGGTGCGGCAACCTTGTGGCCTCCCTCCGGCTCTGCTTCGTGGTTCCGTGTTGCTCCGGGAAAAATAATGACTTTGACTTTTGTCCCATCCAATTTCGAGAATATTGATTTTCTGCCTTTCTGGAACCAAAAACAGAAGAAAACATGCAACTGGCACTGTGGCATCTTGTTAATAGGTTAGTTCCAGAAAAGATATAAAAACACCTCAAAGTGTAGACAAAGCAAAGCAAAGTAGATACAAAACAAGCATGAGGCATCAAAAATTATAGATACGTTTCCGACGTATCAGTCTCTTAGGGCGTCCCGGCCCAAGCCCCCGAGGGAGATGGCGACCTCATAGGCTGCATCCCGCATCGCCCCGTCCTTTGGTGCGGCGCTGCTACCCTTGCCAGCCACCGCGGAAGCGCACTCCATATCGCCATCGTGCACGCGATCGGAGGGGCTCAAGGATGATGCCCTCCTTGCCGTCGTCAGGAGAGGGGGGAGGCATCGAGATCCACAAGGAGGGCGACGAGGCGGTGGTGCTGGTGTGTAGGGGCGAGGTGCCTGGCGAATCCGAAGGCAGCCGGGAGGAGCGGGAGGCTGAAGTGGGAGGAGCAGGAGGAGGATGCGGATGACATTGGAGGGGAGGGAGCAGGATGGCGCCGCCGGGAACAACGTGGAGGAAATCAAGAAAGGAGGGGGTGAAGGGAGAAGAGGAGGGGCGGAGAGGGCAGCGACGACCTGTGAGGGATGAGGGCGCCGGGTGGGTCCCATCACGGGATTGGTGGGTGGCATGGGGCAGAGACATATTGGACCGTAATATGAGATCGAGTTGATTTTTGCCGTCACTTATTAGCAAAAATAGAATTATTGTAGGCACTTTAAATATTGCCTTAAAAATAAACTTTTGCTGGCACTTTTGTGTAGTGCCCCTAAAAATTATAATTTTACAGGCACTTTAGAAAAATACCTCTAGAAATAAATAATTTACATGCACTATTGAAAATTACCTCTAAATATTGTTTTTCTAGACAAAAATGCCTTAATGAAAGTGCCCCCAAATATTTTCTAGGTGGGCCTAGGCATCCCGCGAAGTCTTCCAAGAAGCACACATGTATAAACAAATGAATCCTACCGCGGGTGCTTAAGCAAAGAATTCTTGCATTTTTTTTTGAAAATGTATGTATCAAGACACTTTTACAATCCAAGTTTACTTATTTTAGTTTGAATCTACTTTAAATTAAATATACTACTCCTTCCGTCTTAAAATAGATACTCCCTCCGGCCCATATTAATTGACTCAAATTTGTCTAGATTTAAATGAATCCAGGCACTATTTAGTATACCTGCGGCGGCCATGGGGCTGCTGGCTTGTGGTTGTTGCCAAGGAAGGGGCTTTGCTTGGCCCAGATCTGGGCAGGCGGGTCTGACCCGGGCACTGCGGGCCTCGGAAGGCGGCATTGATGATTGGCCGACGGTGTTCTCGACGGTGGCTAGGGCGACATGGTGGCGGGGCCGCTTCCCTTGGCGGCGGGGCTGCCGCGATGGCCGGACCTCGGCCCAGGTCTGGCCCCTTCGGGCCGGATCTGGGTTTGAACGGGCTGGCTCGGTCCAGTGTATCTTGGATGGCTAGGGGTCGTGGGGCTGATGTCACGTCTTCTGCAGCGCGGCGGTGAAAGCTTCACGGGCCCATCCGGCCCGACCGGACCTATGGCTTCTTCGGAGGTAGCGGTGGCGATGTTCTCCGTGCTGCAGCGTGGCGGTGAGAACTTTACGAGCTCCAGGGCTCGGTCGGGCCTTTGGCCTGGTGTGTTCTTGCGGCCGCGTCCGGCCGGCACCTGTCATTGGTGGCGGAGGAAGTCCTCCGGGGGGATAAGCTTCTGCCGCCCTCCAGTAGCTTGTGGCTTGGTGTGCTTGGACCGCGGCGTTCGGTCGGTTACCGTCCCTGGTGGTGGAGGTTGCGCCCTCCCACGTGGTGATAGTTCCGCTTCCCCGTGCCTTCGGTTGCCTCCTTTCGGTCCGTCCGACCCTGTAGGAAGTGTCGTGGTGTGGCGGCGATGATGTTGTCAAGATCGTGGTGGCGCATGTTGGTGGGCGGCGTGGTTGGTGGTGTGCTTCGGCTTGCCCGGGGGTGTGGTTGTTGGGATTGGGCGAAATCCATGTCGGCCTTGCCGGCCCTGACGCGGTGACGCATGCGGGTGCCACCATCCTTCTTGAAGGGCATTGGGTGTTCCCTCTACCTGCTTCCATTGCGTACCGGGGGAAACCTTAGGATTCATCCGGGCAGCAGCGTCGACATCGTCGCTTCCCTTCTTGGAGGTGTTGCTTGGTACGGGGCGTGTCAGAGTACGAGGAGTGTGGTGGTCATCCTCCGGTGGCAGCGGTTGCGCGACATCGTCGTTTTCGTCGCGCCGGCGGTGCCGGCATTGTTTTCTTTTCTTCTTTCTCTTGTTTTTCTTTCCTTTTGGGCTTTGTTGTGTTGTTTGCCCCAGCGTTGGCCTCGTTGTTGTCCTGGGCGTTGTGTTGTCTGGACCAGCAGCGGTCTCACCTATGTATTTTATTTATAAAGCGGGACGGAAGCCTATTTCGAGTATAGATTTATCTAAATTTTGACAAATCAAAGTTAATTAATATGGATCGGAGGGAGTATCAGAAATTTATCTAAATTTAAATATATCTACATAGTAAATAGTGTCTAGAATATATTTAAATTTAAATAAATTTTCGATATCTATATTGAGATGGGAGCATCTTCTACAGCTATTACGATAGAAATAAGCTACTATTAGGACGCGCGGTGTCACTTTTGATGGCGACAAGAAAAGCTGTAGGACTAGTGTTCTCGAAAGCAAAGCAGGGAAGGCTAGTGTCACTTGACTGACAGTGGTCTCATCCGTAGGGACTCCTGCGTTCTTTCAGATTCTTGCGTGCAGGCGCTCGCTCCTCCTGCCGTGCTCTGACGCTGACCCCTGTCGCTCCCACCTCCATCCAAGCTGGTTGAAAACGGCCGGCTGGTGGTGATCAGAGTTCAGAGACGATGCGGATAAGTTCCAAAGCTTTTCTTCCCTTATTGCGATCCTTATCCGTGCCCATGGTGCAGGAATCGTCACTGATTCCGTCGCGGATGGTGTTTGTGCGATACTTAGGACATCAACTATGTATATATATAGAAGAACTTATTTATAAATTGAGATCCAGCGTATCATACCATAGGCTAAATGATTGCATTACAATATATCTAGTTAAACTTGTTTATAAAGTTGCTCACGTGTAAGAGAGTGTGAAGAAGCTAAAATAGTATTCTATTATTTATGGACAACCCACAAACTTGTAGGTCACGTGTAATGTTTTAAGCTTATGGATAGCTTATTAATAGCCTCCACTATGTATATGGAACTTTTTGTTGACTACTTTTTCTTATGAATAGTGTTATTGCCAACATAGTGAATGCCTTTATACTGTAATATAATACGGAGTACTATGAATGTATACATGGATCTAGCCGGTTGAGAAGATAGCGAAAAACCAGGCCCCCGCGTCGTCCGGACGGGCGACACGGGAGGCAATCAAAAACTCATCCACCGAGAGCCCCCCTTCGATCTTTCCTGGCTCGTCGCTGCCGGACGACGGCGCCGGGCGCAGCCCGTGCCTCCGAAGGTGGCGGCGGGCCTCCGCTAGATCTAGGCTATAGCTGTAGGGGCACCGGCGGCCGGCAGGAGTAAGGATCAGGCGGAGGCGTATGATTTGATGGTGATGCTGACCGGTTGCAAGGTCGTTGCATCATTCTTGACGTGCATGGCCGGCGGCCGGACGTATGCATTGTCCTGGAAAATCATGCATGGATTCAGAACTTCAGATCTACTCGCGTGAGGAGATGTATACTGCAGCTGGACTGCCGGTTATTTCTCCTCAAGAGTAGTTCTAGAATATCATCCACCGGTTTAGATCCAATCGAGAGGAGAGATGCCAACTGCGGCTGGTTCGCTGTTATTTCTCCACCTGATCCGCAGGTGAAGATCGCAGGCAGCATCCCTCGCAAGGATTGGCCTAAATGGCTTTTGGCGGCGAGGACGTGACCATGCAACCACCGGAGGGGCGGCCGCTCTACCTAATAAAGGAGGTGTTTTTAGCGTTTTTCTCGTATAAGGTTCCTTCCACGCCAGGACAAAGATCTGTTTGATGTTTGTCCTCATTGATCTGGTCGGAGAGTCGAGTTCCGGAAGGCTTCACCGGCGAACTCCCATGGATGTATTATGCCTGAAGATTTCTGGATCAGAAGGCATTCGGCCGTGCCGTACCCATGTTTTGTCTGACCGGTTGGGTTCAGAGAGTGCGCTTCGAAGCTCTGTTGGCTGTTAATATCATGGGGCATGTTTTCGTTTCATTATGCTGACAGAGAATGTCACGAAGATCGAGATCTGAAGACTGACAATGGTGGTTCGAGTCTGGGTGGTGATGATGAATTGCTTTGGTGACTCGTGATTTGGAGCAGTGACATGCAAGTGAGGGTGACTGCATAGGAGAGGTTCATAGTCCGACTTTTCAGGGTGAGAACCTAGGATCTGAACTTAATTGGTTGTGCCTGACAATGACCTTGTTAAAGGTATTGTTTTGAGAACGTGGACTTTTTTCAGGATGAAAACCTAACATCTATGATCGGGTGATAACGGTGTTTGTGCACTATTTTCTTCTTGAAGGCGTCACTTTTGGATAAACTGAACTTCTGGTGTTGTCTTAGTTTAGTATTGTTGTTTCAATGAATGAGTCATTGTAGCGAGACTTGTAATTCTTCTTTTTTTAGTTGTGTGCATCCGTATGGCCGCTAGACAGTGCGTTGTTATATAGGCTGGGTGTAATTGGTATCTTATGATATTAATATATGCTCTTTTCCAAAAAAAAATTGAACGTATACATGCGCTGGGTGTTGTTCGTGAAGCAGTTTTGGCATTGCTGTTTCTTGCCGCTCGCCACCATTTTGCTTGTTCTTGCATGACCTGATCAATCAAACCGGAAATGGCAAGTAATACGACGTGCGGTGCACACAGGACAGCCAACGTGTTAACGGTAGTCGGTAGGTAACCAAAGTTGTAGTAGCTCCCCTAACGTGGCATGCACAATGATTAGAAAATCCCTTCTGCTAATTGTATCGTGCGTACGTATATTGCATGCATATATATATGTCGTGCACGCCTGTGAGTATTACCTAGCTCAGCTACTTGTATTCCGAGGAAATCCATCGTCTGCAGTCGATCATCTTAGAAACTCCTAGTAGTGTTTAATTTAGTTGCTTTTAATCCGGAAATGCAGAGTCAAATGACCATATGCATCAAGAAACGCTTCCTTCGAATATACATACCTGCATCACGCAACACACGTGCTGTGGGGTTAGTGATGCCAACACTGGGCAATTTACTTGGAGGGGTTGGTGCCAAAAGCGACGAGCTTGCACTTGGCTACATGCATGCATCTCTCGTCAATTAGACCGACCTACCTGATTCCGTTCTGTCCACTGTCTCGTCGCTTTTGGTGAACCGCGGATGGATCGGGTCATTGCAAAGTTTGGAAATAAGATAAGCTTGTCCATGGGTCTTGCAAGAATCTATCCAAGAATCTTCTGTCGTACGTTGTGTAAAGCTACGATCAACCCAAACGCCCCAATCATCATCAACGCAGGGTACCGTATGGAGAACCGCCAAAATGATGCTACACCTTTATTCACAAAAAAAATACTACAGTAGACATTTCCCCATCTTTAAAATCTAATACTATTAAATGTGATACTTGTCTCTCGAAACTTGTCAAATCATATTTCTTACGGTTATGCACATAAACATATGGATAGAAGCATGTTCGTTCGTGTGAGTTTGGTTCACAACATTGAACGCTTTGGACTGTAAAAGAAATATATGATAAACTATTCCATGATACTAAAGCAGTACCTACCTACTGTTGATTTTTGTTTTGTCCAACGTTTCGTCGCTGTCGTTTGCTGAACCGTGAACGGATTGGGCCATTGAAAATTTTGGAAAAATGCTTGTCCATGGGTTACCCAACAATCAATTCAAGAATCTCGTGTGGTTGTGTAAATCTACAGACAACCCAAAGGCACCAATCATCAATGGTCCCGTGTGGGGTAGTACACCTTTATTCAGAAACATGATATAGTAGACTTTTCCCGAATTTCTGAAATCTAATAGTAGTAGTACATGTGATCCTGTTTAGGAAACTTGTTAAATCATATTTATATGGTCATACACATGAATATGAATGGAAGCACGCGCGTGTGAGTTTGGTACAAAACAATGAACATTTAGAGCTATACAAAACATATGATAATTATTCCAAAATGATTAAACAATAGTTTGACATTTTTATACTTGGCTGACAAATTTTCATGTCTTCACCAAAGTTCACGAAAAAATTCAATGTTCTACTCAAGAATCAACATGTGGTTGAATGGTTAACAGAGCGGTTGTACATTCATGAATGCTCTTTTAGTGAGGAGCGACGTTCCGGTGAGTGATGCGTGCGCGCATCTGCGATGTATAAGGTTTCTTCTAAAGAATGTCAAGGTTTTGAATTTTCATATTTTTTTCATGTATTTTCGTAATTGTAGACACATATTTTACTATTTTTAATAAAGATATCATGTCTACTAAACCAAAAAAATCAATTCCACCTTATTTTCCATGCTCCATCATGAGATGCATGTGAAAAGTGATAATATGTGCAAAAACATAATGAATTTATATTTGATAGTATATTTAAAATAATTATACCTATCACATGCACATAGATTGTGCTAATTATTTTGTTCTCAGTTATCTACTCTTTACAAAGCCGGGATGTGATGCTATGTTTATATGGAAAACCAATAAAAATGTAAATGAGATTTGACTGGCCAATTTTTCCTATATAAGAGAGAAGAACATAAATTATAAGTCTGTTTTTAGGGAATTTTTTTCGTTTATTTGATAATTTAGACAGTAAGACATAAGCATTATAGTTTTTTAGCAGGGAAAAATGATAATCTATTATTTGTAGGGGGAGTAGACAAGCTGGGCCAATTTAGTTGGGCTGTGTGAGTCTACTCCAGCAGTCCAAAAGCCCATCCCCAAATCTCCTCCACGTTCTCCCATCGGCGACCAGAAAAGGGGAAAACAGAGAGAAAACCTTCCTGTCAATGGCCGCCTCCCCTTCCAAGGTCGTTAGGGTTTAACTCAACTTCTCTCACCGCTCTCCCCTCGATCAGATACCGAATACCTGGCAGCCCTATGGGGTTCCTCGAGGAGGCTAGGGAGAATCACGTCAAGAAGAAGGTTGAGGAAGGTGAGTCAGACATCTTGCTTCTAATTCTTCGCGATTTGGAATTATTGAAAATGCAAAGCTCGTCCTAGTTCTCTAGCAGATGCGAAATCGGTAGTGTATGAGCTCCGTTCGTACTGGCTCTTGAAATTGCAACAGAATCTGAACGGAATAATGCGTCGTGCAAGGCTAAGGAGAGTGGTAGTGGTAGTTGGGCTGGTTGCAGGTTCACCGAACCAGGAAGGCTTTGGTTATTAATCTTATTTAACAATTGATGGTCGGGGTTGAGTCATTTGATATTACCATGCACTTGCCACCTGTCTTTCCTACAAATTGAAGTGGTTTGCAGAAAATTGAGTTAATGTATTGGCTCAAGTTATTTAAGCATTTATGATATTTGAGAGCCCTGGTCCAACAGAACCTGCTATCAAGTATATCCTTTTTCATATCTCGAATGCTAGATTCAAATCATTTTTCTACACTGGATTTTTTTCATGAGAATTGTTTATAGATAGTGTTTCATTGTAATGGGGAATTTTGAGCATGCTTTCAAGTACAATTTAAAGTTTCATGTTCTTATTCATCTGAAAGAGTTAATCGGGCCTATTCTGTTTCACTATTTCAGCTTTGCGCAGCAAAATGAAACAAAAGGCCCTCAAGGAATGTGATGTACTGTGTTCAAAATATGCTGAGTGTGCTCGAGGAAGAACTTTGTCTGTGGTTTGGTCATGCCGCAAACAAGCCAAAGAGTTGAATAACTGTCTTCATCAATTGTAAGTGATCATTATATGTCTTTTATAATCTTTTGAATTGGACAAATTGTGCAAGTCATATCTCGATTCTTGTTGTAACTTTATTTTGTACGGTAGAGACTTGTACAAGTAGAGTTTTCTGCTTTGAAGAGACCTTGATAATGCTCTGTCAGAATAGATAGGAATATCGTCCTTGTAGACTAATCCCAGAAACTGATGGTCTGGCTTTTACTGTTCATTCAGCAGACATATATGTTATACCTATATATCATACAAACAAATGATTTTTTAGGAAGTGATAATGCACTAATATCAAGACTATGTGATTAAGTCAGATGGATTAGTTCATACTTTGTAGTTCCTCATGATTCTACAGATTTAGCTCCTACTGGACGGTAGAAATTTCCATGCCGACATAAGTATGTATCCTTTTTTTAATCTAGTCCTTACAAGGCATAGTTCTGGATGTTGATTTCTGTTTAGAAGCTGTCTTATTGACAGCTATTGCTGTATTCTACAAAATTGTCCTGACAGCAGCTTCATGTTCACTTGGAATTTGATACAGCCAACTCCACTGTATGTTTTGATTTATAATCTGAATTAGCAACCTTGCCAGGAGCTTGCCGGGACGTTCTTAAGAACGGCGCATGGACAGATTGTAAAACCATTGAACACTATGAAAGAATATGATCTATTTGTCAGCAAATAGTAATTTTCCATTTGATAAACTGGTGCTGAAACATATTTCATGATCAGTCATTTGCGGAATCTTGAAAAGAGAATTGATGCTAATAATTCTGACCACATAATGTCTCATTCTAAATGACAATCATTGCTGGGAAGCAATTATGGACCGAACATTGACACATTCATGTAATTCACCATACGCTTTTGTATCTTGGCAGCACGAATGATGCTATACTGGAAGATATGAAGAAGGCTTACATGGACGAGCAAGAGAGAAAGGAGAAGAACCAATAATCTTTATGCAATGGAAAATTTGCAAGGCTAGGTTCTCCATGCCTGTACGTACACTGCTGCTTTTGGAATTCGACAGTTGCTTAGTTAAGTTTGTTGATTGATGCTGAATTCTGGGGGACGGTTTGTAAGCATTTGAATTTGTCCAGATGCATAACCTGGTATAATCTCAAGGCTTCCATGTAGTATTTCATTTGTGTTAACTTTTAATCTGTGCATGATAGCATTATGTTGCCTCCAATAACTGGTTTAGCCGGCCAGTGTTCACTCTGAACTTCGCAACTTAATTAATGACAGAATCGTTCCAGCAGCTACCTTTTCAAACGTTAGGCTGAAAAGCGTGCGTTCAAGAATATGGGGAGAAGCCAGAAAGTTGCCTTGTGTTTCTGTTGAATATGCACTGTCAGACTATACCTTGTAGTCGTGTAGATGCTTTTGGCTTGTAATTTTCACCCGAATAGGTTTCATATGAACGCAGATAATGTGTTCGTATTTGCTGACATTACGACGTTATATTGTTTGTCTTGTTATAGCATAGATGAACATTATATAAAAGAGAAAACTGACAATCAACTGTATAGGATTCCTGGCAAAGAGGTTCTCTTGCGGAAAGTTGTAGTTATGTCTTGTATTCACCTTATCTCTTCAAATTGGTACAAACTTCGTAGAGCATGCAAAATCATGACATGTAAATTCTATATATTCTAAATCCTGGCTTTTCGAAGATAACCTTGACCAGTTTCAGTTTCTAACAAAAATGAGACTGATTTGTGAAACGGAGAACCCTGACTGAATACGGACAATCCTCATTTTGAGTGCTTAAGTACGTCGAGCTCACTCGCTATCGTCACAGCGGAAAGAGCGTTTTCAGTTTTTGGGTGGGGTTTGCCAACCAGCCACAGTACAGCCAGGCTGCTGCAGCCACAGCAGCCGCCGAGAGCACAGCGACGACACCGAAACTCGAGACGTCCTTGGCCGCCACTGCCACTGCCATCATGCCAAGCTCAGCAAGGCTAGCGACCGCGATCTCGGTCGCGCCGATTAGCTTCGCCTTCCCTATGGGGTTCCCGGTCTGCACCACCTGAAGCCCAATCACGCTGTACGCCATGTGCCCCAGCCTCGACGCCACCTGCAAGCGGAACCCCGTCATTGCCGTCAATCCAGGCACCAATAGTCCATTCAAAGCTATCACAGTTATTGCGGCCGAATCATCTCGGTGGGCTTACGATCAAACCAAGGAACACAAAGAGGGCGCCTCGTCGTGAGATGGAGCCGCTCAGGTAGACCAGGACCGCCGCGCTGAGGAGAGTGCTCTGGGCTAGCAGCCCGACCGCTCCAGACCTGAGGATGCCGAGCTCCTTCACAAGGCTTGGCGTCATGAACGTCGCGAGGATCCCCATCAGTGCCGAAGAGCCACCGAACACTCCAAGGACCAGCGGGCTCACGCCTGCCAACAACGCACGAACAGGCATCAGCACCGTCAGCTCAGTACACTCTGTAACGCAAAGCTGGCGAAGCAGTGGTGCAGAACTGCAGATGCACACACCGTTATGGATCAAGAACGTGGTCATCAGAGCGCCGGGGGCGAGGGCGACGTTGAAGCAGACCAGCACGTATGCCAGGCTCGCCGGGAGGACCGGCTGGCTGACGTACTCCTTCCAGCTGTGTCTGATGGTGGCCGAAGCATCTTCCACTGTCAGACATGAAAAGATGCTAGAATCACGATGATGTACAGTTCTAGGCTGCTAGCTGAATGTATATTTCTCACCAATCCTCCGGATGTTGAAAGTAGAAGTGGCATCTGGGCTTCTTCTATGTTCAGAGTGATCGAAGATACCATCCGCAAGTCGGTTCATCATGCCCCCAAGAAAAATCTTCAGAAAAATTATTCAGAAACCTAAGGGTACATGTCTAGAGGCGGGGAGGAAAAGACCACTAGTCTCATACATGAAGTGGCAGAGCAGAGAGCGATATGAGGCAGGAGAGCTTGATGCAGGTCAGCGGGTCATTCTTAGAGAGCAGGAATGCAAAGATTGATGCGCCTGCAGTCTGCACATGAAAAGCGTACACTGATCCTTCTTTCAAAATAAAATCATATATATACTTACCTAATGTAGAATGCAAAGATGAAGTGGTTGGAGATGCCAGACCTCGCAGATCAGATCGACTCTGCTGAGCGTAGCATTCGCCTGCGCTAGTGCGACTGGCCTGCCTTCCCCTGCGAGCTTCAGTCACACCTCGTGTCATGGTTTTCACATGAGAAAACCCCCCCAAATTCATGAAATTTGGACGCGTGAGCCAACATTTGCCGGTTCGTGAAGGCTCACCTGTAGGACGAAATCACGCTCCGCTATGATGCCGATCGACACGCAGGAGAGCCTGTCGATGGCTGTGGACGCCACCAGCACGGCGAACCATGGCCGCAGGAGCAGCTCCAGCGCGGTGGATGCTCTCGGGATGGTGAATGCATGCGCGATCATCGCTGCTGACACCAAATGTGCTGCGGCCTGACTTGTCATGACTCAAGAACACTCAGGTCACAAGGAAGCACACAAGTTTGGAAAGAGAGAAACATGTGTACTTAAAAAAAATCTCAGAAGGCATATAGATAATCACCTGAATTACGGTCAGAGAGCGGTAGGTGGGAATCCGAGGGAGTGAGCTCACGAGGTCCCCGACCAAGGGACCTGCGACGAACACGACGAGCTGCGCATCGAAGTCCAGCACTTAGTCATGAACTAATGCGAGTAGGGAGGTGTGGTCAGGGCAGGCACCTTTGTGAAGAACCCGAGAACTGCAACTGGGAGGAGGCTCTGATGGAGCATGGCGACGGCAGCAGGCCAGGTGAAGTTCCATAGGTGCTCGGTCGCATTCCCGGCGAGGCAGGCCGCATATAGAGCTGCCGTCGGTCAGGAGTTATATAGATACATAAGGACCTCGACAGTTGTGCCTTGCTTGCGCTAATGGACATTACTTTCTCCATTCCAAATTATAGCCTACCACAATTTGAAACAGAGGAAGTAAATATTAAGTACCATTCATGGCGGCTGGGTAAGCAGGGGCTGATTCCAAGTGACCATCTCCCCTGTTTCGCTTCTGCAGAGACTGTAAATTTCGTATCAGGTTACTGTTCACATTCTGAAAATGGTGAGCTTTGTGGAGAGCAAGCAGGCCAAGAATAACCAATTTTGGTAGAGGAGTGGTGGTGATCACCGGCAGTGTGGTGAGGAGAGGGGATGGCACCTCCTCATCCTTGAGTAAGCTCAGCTCGGCCTGGAGGATGTTCGAGGACAGCTTCACGAACGGAAGGCCGCCGTCTTCGTATCCTCCAGCGGAGGCGCCCTCGCCGCTGGCCCCGGCTAGGCTAGTTCGGGAGCTCGCGCCGGCGTGACAGCTTCCGGCGAAGCGGCGGCGTGACGTCAAGCTGTGCCACGTACAACTGTGCACAGAATTGCATGAATCATCTGTGATGTTGCCTTTACTGGCTTCTGAAATTAAGAACCAAGGAACGGGAGAGGGGAGCAAGCAGAAGCAGGGCATCACCTGACTGGAGGTGCGGGGTTCCGAGCAAAGGCTGCTGGTACCGCGTGGCGAGGCAAGCGGCCGAACGACGTGGAGGAGGAGGAAGGGCGCGAGAGAATCTTGGACATAGAGATGGACGCTGGCATGGCTGGCCGGCGTCGTCGTCTTCGTCCACGGCAGGCCGCAGGCGCCGGCGCGCGCCCCGCGCGGGAGTTGAAACGGATAAGGTGGCTGGTTGGGCCTTGGGGCTATGCCAGTATGCCTGTGGAAGGCTTTTGAGCGGCATGTCAAACTTGCGGGCCTCATGGTCCGGGCCGAACTTCTCAGCGGAAAGAAAAAAAAAAGAACACCATCTTCTTCTTCTTCCTTCTTCGCTGGTACTACTAGCATAGCATCTTCAGTGCTATCCACCAACTCGTCGGTCCAGAAAGGTTTTCGTTCTCTGCGGCTGGCGATTTGCGTTCAGCACCAGACAGCGATATTATTTGACTAGAGAGCCCTCTGTCTGTTACGTAGTGCAAGCGGCACTGATCCCGCCAGTGATTCTTGATTTGACGCTTTGGCTGGACACGAAATTTGTTTTTTTTTTTTCAGATGGGACGTGAAATATAATTCCTTGGATTTGATTTGCTCGAAAGGGGGCTTTACCTCGACAAGGGCGTGTGTGCACTGAGCAGAGCCTCCGAATCACTCTGTCTTCTGGACATCATTCTTTTTACTCCAGGAATCGCAGTGGCTAATCTTATGCTGTGCCCAAAAGGCCAAATATACATATAGTAGCAGGCAACTTGAGAGTTCATTGTAGAGGCCGGCCCAAACCTGATACTACCACGATTCAGTTAAATCGAAATATCGCTGAATGTCCTCTTCACCTTTTCAGTAGTTGGGTGCAATTAAGGGGATAGCTAGCTTGTTTCATAAGGCAGCCCCGCCCGTCCTACGAACCCTACTAGTACTGGTGCTTCTTCCATGCTTCGACCACTAGTTAGGGCAGCTTTGAAAAAATAACACGCTCGTGCAGTGGGCATGTTGGCGCTGCCGTGAGTGAGGCAGAGAGTGCCGCATTGCGAGAGAGGAAAAAGGGTTTATGTTTTTTACTTGTATGTGCATGAACCTACTGCAATGTCGTAGGTAGCGCGCAAACAGTCCGTGCCGTGAACGTACTGTTTTTATCCATCCACTCAAAATGGCCGCATTCCTCCAACTTTTGAAAAGGGAACGCAAACCCTAATTCCCAAATCCAAAGTGTCAAATCGAAATCACGCCAAATCGAGACAAATCAGGACAGACCCTACCTTCCCATCCTTCCCCTGACGTGGCTTGCTCTCGCATTTGACAACCCGACCAACGTTGCCCCTCGCCGAGCACACACATGCCAAGCGCTTTAGTGGATCGAGGCGAGGGCAGTTCGGGCATCTAGTCATCGGGACTTCTCCATACCATGGCCATGGCTTCTAGGAGCTAGAAGCGGAGATGGACATCCCTCGCCACCGCCACGGCGGACCGTTGCCGGAGAAGAGGAAGAAGAAGGTGCGCAGGGAAGAACATGGGAAGGGAGGCAATGGTGATGTCGGGGGCAGGGCAGAAGCACAGGAGCAGGGGCTGACTCTGCCTCTTTCTAAATAGATAAGGCTGACATGGATAAGTGGTGGGTCCCAGTCTATGGTGGCACGCAGTGGGTCCCACATAGCAACGGTCGACTGGTGGGTCCCGCGTTCAAACAGCCCAGCTCACGTAATCCAAATTCGTTAACTGCTTCTTTTGGTCCACATAGCAACGGTCGACTGGTGGGTCCCGTGTTCAAACAGCCCGGCTCACGTAATCCAAATTCGTTAACTGCTTCTTTTGGTTTAAGGGCTTAATGGACTCGTATCGGGCCGTGGCCATTTGGGCCGTTTCAACTATCATCTCTGAGCTATTACATCCAACTATGTCGTTTTCCAGCGAATAGCGGTAAACTATGTCGTCTTTGAGCTATTTGCCCAAAACTGACAATACTACAATTCGGTTAAATCGTCTAAAAATACAATTTGGTTAAATGGAAATACCGCTGAATGTCCTCTTCACCTTTTGATAAGTTGAGTGCAATTAAGGGGATGGCCGCCCGTCCTACGAACCCTACTACTACTAGTGCTTCCTCCATGCTTCGACCACTAGCTAGGGCAGCTTTGAAAAATTGCACGCTCGTGCCGTGCAGTGGGCATGCTGACGCTTGCCGTGAGTGAGGCAGAGAGTGCCGCATTGCGAGCTAGGAAAAAGGGTTTCTGCTTTCACCGTATGCGCGTGCATGAACGTGCTGCAATGTCGTAGGTAGCGGGCAAACAGTCCGTGCCGTGCCTAGATCGCGGAGAACACGGCTGTCTCCACTCTCCAACTGGATCGATTCGATCGAGCCCACGACCAGACCAAGTTGGCAACACCGTCATTTATCCACTGCACAAGCGCACATGCGGGGCGAGAGTTGAGCTCTAGCTGCTGGTCCCTCCTCCTCCTCCTCCTCCACGACCCTTGGAGACGCTGATGGCTGCCGATGGGCGGCAACCGGGGCAGGCGGACCGCGGGCGGGCAGCTGTGCGCGTAGCGCGTAGGCGCAACAAGCATCCCGTGGATAACATCAATGCCGCCAATGATTTTCGACATTAATTGGCCTAGCTTATCGCCGCAAGTGGAAGGTCGATTATTCAGGAGCTAGTTGAGGATGCATGGTCACCCCTATCTTAGCTGCCTACGTATCCTTAGGGTTTAGCACTTGCTTGCTTCTGACCTTTTATTGCTTCTGATCTTTCTGCCAACTTCAGTGAGTGCTAACAACTACTCCCTTTGATTTATAATATAAGATGTTTTAGCTACACTATCTTATATTATACTCTCACCGTTTCAAAATATAAGATTCAAAATATAAGATGTTTTAGGTTTATAAAAAATATATCTAGACTTTTTTTAGCTTGTAGATTCACTTTAAACCCTAATAAACCTATATATTAAAACAAGTTTAGATACATTTAGTTTACAAACCTAAAATATCTTATATTTTAAAACGGAGGGAGTAAAATGGAGGGAGTAACAACTAACAACTTCACGTGTAGAAATTTCTTTACTAAAGGTGAAACTTTTGCCAGTTGCCTTCACTCAGTCTGGCAATTTCACAGTGCCCTGCGCACTTGCAGCACCTACAAACAAATTCGACAAGGAAGTTGCGGTTTCCAGAAACAAATTTTCAGAAAGTTGTGACGTGGCCACAGAGAGTAGATAACCACTACGGCGAGGGAGGACCCAGCCACGACTTGGGCCACCTCGCAACAGCTTTTACAAGACAAGCTTTCCTTTTCTTTTGCCTGGACCAAAAAAGGTCGGTGCCCACGGCTGGCGGAGCGTGTACGTACGCGCTGTGCTGGCGCGCCACCCTGGTTCTTCAGTTCTGGTTCTAATAATAGATGATGTAAAATAGGCTCCGTAGACTAAGTTTACATCATATGGAAAAAAAATAAAGACTCCAGCAGGTGCCCTAATAAGTTCTGGGCAGCCCCAAATTTGCTCCATGTGATATATATTTGCATCACCTGCCGGCTGCCGCAAAATAAATTCTCCAACGCACCGTCAGCCCGAAACTTTCCATCCTCCCACGCCTCCCCACCCCCTGTTGCAATTTGACGGGCAACATCCACCGGAACCCCTCTAATCGCCATTTCTAGCAGCCCCCCGCAACCGCAGTTGTCGCCGCGCCCCGCAAAAACCTAGCTACCCGTCCATCCGCCGCCCGGTCTTTGTCGTGCCTTGACCAAGGCAAGTTGTCGACCAAAGGCAGGAAGGTGGATCCTAGCGTAAAGAGGAAGACGACGACTACCACGAGCGAAGGAGAAGCCAAAGAAACAAAGGTGTCCGCCGCGCGTGCAGCGAAGCCAAAGGCCTACCAGGAAGTACCCACCGATGAGCCCGATCTCCCACCACTGCCGCCTGCGGAAGATCTGATACGGTCCCCATTCGCATCATCGACCGCCTACAACGTGTTTGACGGTATGTCACAAGGATATTTTTTTCCTTTTCTGGCATCGGGAGGTCGTCTCCCCTCGTGCACGGTGGGGTTGACCCTGAGCCCCCAACCCGAGCCTCTCCATGACGAGCAGGGGCGTGACTGCACTTGGCCGCGAGCAGGACGGCAGGGGTGCGCCAGGGGGCAAGTCAATGAGCAGGGGCACGACGGCGGCGAGCAGCGGGCAGGGGTGCGGCAGGAGCTGGCCATGGTACATAGGGACTGGGATGCGGCAGGGGCTGTCGACGGCGAGCAGGGGCAGTGCGGCGGCGAGGTGGTCACCGTGACCTATTTTGCATCATCTTGTGCGGTAACATTTTGCACCAACTTTGGAGGAGGGGGGCTGACAAGTGGGTCTCGGTCCAGATGAGCAAATGGGCTCTGACAGTTGGGTCCCACACGTCAGAAAACCTGTCAATTTTGTTTCACACAAAAGGGATGCGACACGGAGCTAAAGCCAGACACGGGAGCTATAGGGACGTACGGCGATCGGAAAAAGAAGCTTATCCAGCTCGTGTATAGCGTGGTGCTCGTGTGCGAACGAGAAGACGAGTCTGTGACGTCCCCTTCGATGTGTCGACGGCATTGACCGTGGGTATATGTGTGGATCCCGTGTCAGCACGTACGACTGCGATCATTTTATAAGTGCTGAAGAGTTGGGGAAGATGGTAGCTAAGGAAAGCTTTGATTTGGACCTTGGAGGGGCGTCAACTCAACATTTGGCCGGTTCCTACTACTCCCTCAAGAATAGTTTATCCAAGGCTATAAAATAAAATACATGTGTTGATCAGATCGATGGTCCTCCGTTTTAACGAGTAAGACCTATTTTTCTTTAGAAGAAGTCAAACTAAGTAAAGTTTGACCAAATATTTAGAAAAGACAATCAAGAACCATATGAAATTATATTTCATGATGTTTTGAACAGTGTTGATTTTGAATTGCACGTATTAATATTTTTTTAAAGAACTTGGTCAAACTTTACTTAGTTTGATTGTTAGAAAAAAAATATAACCATTATCCATTGGAAGGGAGGTAGTATGTTATTACCTCCGTTCTTATACATAATATATTTTGTTAAGCTAAAATAGCCTATGAAAATATCTTATATTTGTGGTAGTTTACTTTATCTAGGGAGTTAAGTTAAGTTAAATTGTCGTTTATTCGGAGCTGGAACAGTGAAGATAAATAATGGATATTTATCAATTGTTTGGATTGACTGGGGGAGATCATACTCTTTCTTATCTAAGGGGAGTACAATGATGTACATGATGCAATGCAAGGGCATCTCCACTCGTGCCCCCCATATGGCATCCGGCGCTGATGTTTTTTGCCCGTATGGGACCCGTTTTTCTCGCTCCTAGCGGTACCCTCCATACACAAATTTCAAACATTCAAAATAACTAGCTAAATTCGTAAAAATGCAAAATTAACGACGATTTCATAGGCGGTTCAAACATGCTTATACAAAATTTAAACAAATAAGTAAAATTAATGAATAGCCTGGTCGTATCGCTGGGAGCCGGGAGTACGAATCATCATTGTCGAGGGCGTAGCAGGCGGGATAGATATTGCGACGAAAAACTTCTTGCGATAACCAACAACAATAATCCAAGATCGATCCGTCCAAGTAAGATCTGAAAGACCATACTTTAAGAAGTATTATCTTCTATGCCACTATTAACGTCGGGAACGAACTCACGTCGTCAAACAAAAGGCCGATAAACATTTATTAAACAAGTTGTCGTCTTCATCAACACTAAGGCCAAGAAGAAGATGGCCACCAACCAGAGACGAAGGCTGCTAGGGTTTTGGAGGAGGGGGCGGCTCCGCAAGAGGTAATAACTAAAAGTCATTGCATATTATATTTACCTTATAAAGACTTGGTAGAGGGAAAACCGCAAAGTGAGTGCTCGCTTGGTGACTGCTAAGAGAAAGTAATTGCTTTTAGCATTTTCGTTTGCGCACTGCGTAGCTAATGCATTGTTGACAAAATGGATGGTAACTTTTGCGTTGGTTTCTTTGTGTTTTACAGCGTTGCTTCGCAAGGAATGGGGAAATTATGTTTTCCTTACACTTGCTTTGCAAGATAGACACCCCGTTGGAAGCCACAAGGCGCCCACGCAATGACAGACCCACCCATCTCCACTTGTAGGCAGCTATGGGCAGATGGCTAGGTGTCGGATCCTCTACAACTACGGGCCAAAGGTCCATTCCGTTGGCACTAGAGTCAACGACAATGTCAAAGTAAAACCTCCACAGAGACACAACCATTGCATGTCGTTGCTCTAGTACAAACTTAGATATTGGTTTCCTCATGTTATAGTTGACTAATTATTGCGTTCTGGAGGCTAGGAACCTAGCAATGGGTTAGAAGGATCTCCAACTTCAGCGTGTTCTTTTTCATCATATAATACTTTTTTCATTCCAGATTATAGGGTTAATACATATTTGAAGAAAATAGTTTAACCGTAAATTTGATGAACGATATATTAATCATATGTTATAAAAATTATACCATTAGAAGCGTATTTTAAATATAAATCTAATGGTATAATTTTTGTTAAATATAGTTAGTATTTTATTGATTAAATTTTCGGTCAAACTATTTTCTCGAAGTACGTATTTGCCTTATAAACCGAAATGGAGGTAGTAACATGTACGTACCTATGCATGAATTTACTCTTAATTGCGAAGACAGATTCCCCGCAGAAAAGAGGCTGAAACACCCAGGCTCTGCATTGAAATGATGCATAGAAGAGTGTTTTGTTCCCCATGTGGAAGTATATAAGTGCATTGTACTAGCACTTTTTAACAGTTCAGACTTTTTGGTTGCGTTGGCTAGTGTATAAAGTTTGACACTCCAACCTAGGTTTTGCACCCACCTCATCCCCAGGAGATCGAACTACATGATCTCCGCCTAGGTCATCTCGTGTCTAGTAATTAGATTTTCTTCCAATCAAAATATATTAGGTTTTAGCATTTTTGATTTTCTAGTTAGATCTTTGATCAATTGTTCCATCATCAATGTGTGGATTTATTTTGCAAAAATCATGAAGGTACTTAGAAATAGTATTCTCTAGTTTCACATTTTGCATTTTAAGTTTCTTCATGGCTCGGGTGAAAATGTGGACAAGACCAATTATGTACAAACTCCATGACTACTATTTCCCAAATGTTCACAGGTGAGCTATTTATAAGCCATGGAGTTTGTACATAATTAGTACTCCTTGACTACTAAGGCATTTTTCAATGGGTGTATCTTAGCACGGTTTCATAGGAGTTATAAAACTTAAGAAATAACTATCACAATGGGGTGTATCTTAGATGGTGTTGATACGTTGGAAACATATCTATAATTTTTGATGCTCCATGCTTGTTTAGTATCTACTTTGCTTTACTTGTTCATACTTTGAGGTGCTTTTTACATATTTTCTGATACTAACCTACTAACAAGTTGCAATAGTGTCAGATACCTGTTTTCTGCTGTTTTTGGTTTCAGAAAAGTTAGTAAAGAAATATTCTCAAAATTGGACGGGACAAACGTTGAAGTCAATTACTTTTCGTGGGGAACAAGAATCTAGAGGAGAGCCAGAGGGGCCGACCAGAGGGGCTAGACCCACCCTAGACGCGAGTGGGCCCCACCCCACGCCTGGCTAGGGTTTGGCCGCCCTGGTGGCCGCCTCGGTCTCCCCCTTCGCCTATAAGAAGCCCCCGATACATAAACCCTGAGTACCCGATTAATATTCCACGAAATCGTCTGTAGTCGCCGCCACCATCGTCCCTAGATCGGGGAGGAGGGATCTGAAGTTCTTCCCGGCACCCTGTCGGAGGGGAGATCATACCAGAGGCCTTCTCTCCGGTATGATGCGTGAGTAGTTCCACCTTGGACTATGAGTCCATGTAGTAGCTAGATGGTTGTATCTCCTCCTTTGTGCTTTCATGTATAGATCTTGTGAGCTCCGTTCATGATCAAGATCTAATCTATTTGTTATCATGCATGTTGTGTTTACGGGGATCCGATGGATATTAAGATTATTATATTGGTTTGATTAATGGTTTTGTCTTTTATGATTCTATAATGTATGTGTTGTTTGTGATCTTGCATGCTCTTCGTTGTTAGTAGCTATCTTGGCCAAGTAGTTGCTAGTGACTCCAAGAGGGGGTATTTATGCTCGATAGTGGGTTCATGCCTCTAGTATCCAAGGAAAGTGATAGAAATCTCTTCGATTGTAGATGTGTTGTTGCTACTAGAGAGAAAACAATGGTATCTTGTTCATGGAACATGTGGACTGCTACCTTACACACTTTGCTTAAAGCAGTTGTCTGTTGCTTGCAACTTAATATTGGAGAGGGTTCCAAAAGTGGACTTCTAGTCATAGATGCGGTTGGATGGCGTTCTATGTATCTTGTTGTATTGCCCAATTAACCTCATAGGATCTTTCTGACTAGTAATTGCATTGTTATGCCTTGCTCAGTTCCTGTTAATTGCCCTGCTGTAATTTATTTACCCTTCATGCCATGTTGTTTATCTAAGGAGAGCACCTCTAGTGAACTATGTACCCCGATCCAATCTTTACCATTGATACATCTTCCACTGTTACTTATTTACTTGCTGCAAACCATTACCTTCCACACCATACGTTTAATCTTTTGTTACAACAAACTAGTGAGCTTGACAACATCACTGTTCGTTGGGGCAAAGTCTTGAGTTTGTGTTGTACAGGTCTCCACGTTGTTTGCAACACCCGTGTGACGTTTTATTTCTCTTTCTGGTTCGATAACCTCGGTCTCAACTGAGGAAAAACTTGTTGCTTGCTCTTCACACCCTGCGCTTGGGGTTACCAACAAAGTGCTACGTCGAGCACCATCAGGTGTTTCTTAGAAATGTTGTATTTAATGATTTTGTGCTCATGCATGTGTGTGATTGAACTAGCCAACTTTTTTTTGCCTATGATAGCGTACAAGTGTTGTATCTTAGTTACTCACTTCGTCACGGTTTGGAGGGCGTTTTAGAGAGATTGTTGGGACCTAGGTGATCGTTGATTGGTGCCAGATTTATGCTAAAAACATGCAAATTCGCTGAGAAAAAATAGGCTCATTAATTATCCGGCGCTCTATTAAACGTAATTAGTCAATGGAAACGAAGAGTTTAGGCGCATGCATTGGTGGAGTTGCATGCAAGAATTAATTCCTTGGCTGCATGGAGTAAAAAGTGGGGAAGGGGAAAGGAGGACATTAATTATGTGATTAAGTCTAACACGCCTAGGAGGAAAGGAGTTTTGGAAACGCATGGTTTTTATAAGACACCCTCCAAAACGAGACGGAGAAAGTAAGATACAACACCCTTCTCTTTTACCATTAAACAGGATGCCACATAAGCATTTTATCTAGGATAGAGCGCTAAGAAACTCCCATTGTAAAAGGCCTAAGAACCGTTGGATATGAAAATCTTGATTTGTGTTGTGTGCACGGTGTAGAGACCGGTGCTTCTCTCCTTTCTAAAAAAAAATATAAATCCAAATTGATGAAAATATCTGTTATCATCGGTTGACCGAGGAATAACTATTTTAAAATCACGGCTATAATAAAAAAGATGACTATCTTTAAGGAGAAAATCCAAAGCGCTATTTAGAAAGTATAAATATGCGTAAGACCCTAGATACAAGTACAGAGACTTGAACCTAGGCAGCCGGGGGTGCACCGGACTACCTCAACCTCTGGGCTATGCCTCAATTCACTCACGGCTATATTCGATGAGATATGTTAGCCTCCTTCCTTTTTTGCATAGAAAAATTTAGAGCTGCCACATTAATCAGTCATTTTCTCTATTTCCAGCACTGTTTGTTACTACTGCTGAAACTCTCCACGGACAAGAATAGCATGGGCGAGTAGGGACGAGCGATACGTCCCAAAGTGTTCCAAACGCGGTGGACTTGTGCGAGCGTCGCGCACGAACGGATGATTTCACACACACACTCGGGCGTGCGCGCGAATCACCCACCTCCACTTGTTGAGTCTACTATCCCGGCAGCCAAAAGCAAGCCGACACCTGTCCCCCGTCCCCGCTATAAAAGCCGGGGGGCGCCGGCCGAGAGCTCCCCGGACAACGCCGCATAATTGTGTCCGCCGCCGGCTCCCGGTACACCACACAGCGCACAGACACACAGAGCGTAGTACTAGTTTCCCTGTCTCGCACCTGCCGGCTGTGCTGCTAATAAGTCGGCGGTCGATCGTGGGCTTACTGTGCATGAGAAGGCGGAGGATGGGGGCACTGCACGTCGGCGAGCCGCGGGTCAGCTTCCAGCCGCAGGTCGGCAGCAAGAACTGCGGGGGGCATGGCGCGGTGGTCGAGGAGATCCACGGGCTCATCCGCGTGCACAAGGACGGGCACGTGGAGCGCCTCCCGGCGGTCCCCGACGTGCCCTGCGAGTGGGGCTCGACGGCCGCGGGGAGCGGCGTCATCGCGCGCGACGTGGCCGTCGACCGCGCCACGGGGGTGTGGGCGCGGCTTTACGCGCCGGCTGCCGTCTCAGCGGGGAAGGTTCCCGTGGTGGTGTACTTCCACGGCGGCGGCTTCTGCGTGGGGTCCGCCGCGTGGAGCTGCTACCACGAGTTCCTCGCCCAGCTCCCCTTGCGGGCGGGCTGCGCCGTGATGTCCGTGGACTACCGCCTCGCGCCCGAGCACCGGCTCCCGGCCGCGTTCGACGACGGGGTCGCGGCGGTGCGGTGGCTGCGGCAGCAGGCGGGCTACAGCAGGAACAATAGCACCTCCGCCTCCGACGAGGTCTCGTGGTGGCGGAGCCGGTGCAGGTTCGACCGCGTGTTCCTGATGGGCGACAGCGCGGGCGCCAGCATCGCCTTCCACGTGGCGGCGCGTCTGGGCCAGGGCCAGCTGGGCGCGCTGGCCCCGCTCTCCTTGGAGGGCGCGATCCTGATCCAGCCCTTCTTCGGCGGGGAGGCCCGCACGGCGTCGGAGAAGACGACGCCGCAGCCGCCCCGGTCGGCGCTGAGCCTGGCGACGTCGGACAGCTACTGGCGCATGGCGCTCCCCGCGGGCGGCGGGCGGGACCACCCGTGGTGCAACCCGCTTTCGCGCGGCGCGCCGAGGCTGGAGGCCCTGGCGCTGCCGCCGCTGCTGGTGTGCGTGGCGGAGGCGGACATCCTGCGGGACCGGAACCTGGAGCTGTGCAGGGCGCTGCGGAAGGGCGGGAAGAGCGTGGAGCAGGCGACGTACGGCGGCGTGGGGCACGCCTTCCAGGTGCTCCACAACTACCACCTGTCCCAGCCCCGGACGCAGGAGATGCTCGCGCACATCCGGGCCTTCGTCAGCGCCAGGTCCACCAGCTAACGCCCGCCCGCTCGCTCGCCGTGTCACGTCTTCGGCTGTTAATTAATTAAGTAATAATCCAAAAAAGTCTAATCCACAACCGATTTCATCATCAGAGTAGTAGTAGATGCCGTGTAAGCAGGCAGCAGTAGCTTGCAGTGCTCGCCCAGGTCGGGCGGCAAAGAAAGACAAGGAAAGGAAAGGAAAGGGTCCAATACGAATCTTGGATCGTTGTCGATCGGAAAGCGATCGAAAGCGTTTGTAGTAGGGGATAAATAATACTGCCGCCCCCTACGATGTGCGCGCGGTGGTGTTTCTCTGCGTGTATGTCGTTGATGTTCATTATATTTATATAATCTTGCTTGCAAAGGCGGGGGATCAATATTCAATAGTACACAAACTGTTGTTTAACTTGGTGTTGCATCAAGGAAACCAGAAAAGGGATTCAAAGATCAAATCATTGTCTGGTGCTTTAAAGTTTAATCTGCGCTTTGCAGCCATCATGAAGCGAACAAAACCCTGCTTTGGGAAGGTTCAGGGCTAGATGATGGAGCCCGCCAATTCTCTAATAAGCGCAATCATCGACATCTAGTAGATTTTAGACTAGCACCACCTGGTAAGAAGAACAGAATAGAATCTATCTTTGGCATGCATGTTTCCCCAGGCGAGAACGCCTAGCTAGCTTGTGCCCCGAGGCCATCACATGATCCCCAGCACTATCGCAACAAGTGCGAGTGCTAGCTAGTGTATGTGCAGTGTGCTACCTTTGCTGAAATGCATCAGACAAACTGGTCGATCGCTGGACGGACGCATCATTCTCGCTCGCTTCCTCGAGTACATATGTTTTTCTGCGGCTTGTAAAAGTGGAAGGCACGCATCCTTCCCTGTGATCGTATCGCCCCCTGCTTCACCAACCACATCATGGCCGCAACTAATTGCGTGCAAGCAGACCAACATCATGCCTGATCATCATACAAAATCATATCCGAAAAGAGGAGGACTCGGCGACGCCAGGAAGTTCAGCCACAAGCACACATTGCATATAATAAGTCAAAGCCATTGCTTGGTCGGCTATCAAATATGATAAAAAAGAGGTCCACATTTTAAATTTATTAGTTACTTTCCAAACAACTGATAAATTTATGGTATGTTTGTAAAAACAGTATGGCAACGACTGATTGGTTGCGTCACATGAAAAAACACAAGGCATTATTGTGATCGTGATAACGAAAATTTCATTTAAGCTCGGTTTAGTAAGAAAAATCCTTGGAACACAATATGGAGTAGACCATATGATTTTTTAATGGCTTCTCAACCTACAAACCAAACGTGTTACGGGTATGTTTAGTCCATAATTTCATAGGATGTATTGATTATATTCCCTTGGAATTTTTTCTATAGATTTTTTTTTCTGATTGTAGGAGTGGAAATAATAGGAAAATTCTATTGGATACATTGAATGCAATTCCACGGCAAAAATTATGTTAGGTCATTGTATTTATTGATGACAACTATGGCACACAATTAGGGCAAACTCCAACTGACACCCCCCCCCCCCCATTTTCGACACCAATTATGTCTGAAACGGTCCGTTTGAGATGACAGGATGGAGGACCATGTCCTCCCTTGATAGACCAGTGCACCCAACAACGTCCCCCATTTGTCCCCAGTTGGGATTTTTTACACCTTTTTATTTTGCACATTACACACACATAAATAGTCCTAAATTAATGAAAATGTAAGAAATCAAGTATCACACAAAGGTAGTTCAATCAGGCCTTTTAGGCATACACCAATGTACCAAAAGGATGAGAGATATGGTTCACGAAACACATAAATAGAAGTGATGAAGAGAATCACACATCTCGATCATGGATCATCATCATCTTCTTCTCCAACCATGCCCGTTGGACTGGATCCATGTCGTTGTTCATAGGGGCCGTCATGATAGTGGCCTCCTCAGTGAGTAGGGCGAGTTCCAATTCCCTTGTTTTCTACTTCTATAGCTCTTGCACGAGCATTGATTTCTACAATTTCGACCTTCTTGTTTTGCATGTCACGGAACCTCTTCACAACCTCCTCTTTTTCCCCGATGCTCTCTCTATTCCCTCTTCTCACTTGACACCTCCTTATCGGCTAACATTGTTTTTATCGACTCTTGCAATGCATACGAGGAAGCCTTTGCGCTTTGCATCCACGTTGAAGTTATTCCATGGCATATAGAGCTCTTGCCAATTGGGACAATCTTTGATTGCCCTCGAAACATGGACCATGGAGAATGATTTTCCTTAATGGGCAATCTTGAAGTGATTAAAAGGTACACAAAGCAAGATTATGTAAGTAGAAAGATGGAATGACATATACACATAGTAAGATTCTTTCACATATGTTGAATTCAAAGAATATACCATGTCTCCCATGCCAATGCCACTAAATTTTCGCTTCTTCACCGTGTCGTATGAAGCATTGAACTTGGTGCATTGCTCTTGGATAAACGACCACCTTTTTGTGGGAGAGTTTTCATTGCAACCACTCTCAAACTAGTGCTCACCCAAGTGCTTGCACTCATGGAAATAGTTGAAAATCTTGTTCCAAAATGTCCCTCCCTTTTGCTCGGCAACATAAATTGAACCCCGTACAATTTTCATCCAAGCCTTGCAAAGAACCACGTCTTCAAGGTCTTTATATGATGTGGTTCTTTTGGACTGTCCTCTTGCTCCTAAGACATGAGCGAGCTCATCCTCGAACAATGGCGCATCATCAATAGAGATCCGTCTTGTTGGATTTTGTATTGGGTACCATGTTGGTTGGTTTGTTTCGTCGGGTATGTTCCATTGATCACGGCCTCCATGGTCACTTCCCAAACATCGAAGAAGGCCTCCTATATTTTCCGCCGGGTCGGATGCATTTCATGGTAAATATATGGATCCATAGAGAAGAAAATGGGTTTCATATCGGGTCATACGGTGAACCGGGTGGCTCCAGCATTTTGACGACAGGTTGCTAGGATTGGGGAAGGCATCAGGTGCCAAATGCCTTGGCGGATTCCTTTGCATGACCATTTTGACCAGCCGATCACCGGAGTGGTGTTCAGGCAAGGGCGGATCCATGTAGAGCCAAGGGGGTGCATATGACCTAGGTAAAAAAATGTTGTTTGCTAAATGAAAAAATTTCACCATGTGTTCACCTTGAAACAAACTTTTTACCTGTTGTGCGTCAAGTGTGCTCCATGATCCACTCTGCTCTAGCTTCGCCACTATGTTCAGGTATATGTTAGGATCCGCCGAGAAAGATTCACCGACCTTCAGGGAACGAGACCACGCTGAGGCGTGCCCTGGAGCATGATAAGAGTGTGGAGACTTGTTCGTGATGATCCAGAGCTCGTCTGTAACACCCTCAGAATCGACCCTATGCAAGTTTCAGCGCTTCCCGCCAAACCCGCATAGAAACGATTCAAAGGTGCCCACCAGGCACTTTCGTGCGGGTGGAAAACGAAGTAATAACATTACACAACAGTCCTTGATGGGACCCACAGAACAGATATATATAACAGCGACTCAATGAGTCAAGAATACAAATATTCAGAACAAAGATCCAAATCACCTTGAAAACGATAGAGCGTCCAGCTACGGACAAGATGCAAATGGGGCTAAGAGCCCTGAAGAATAACCAATGGCGTCCATAACCCTGCCCAGGCCAAGCCGGAAGGGTAACCCTGCTAACGACGTCGATCTCAAAACCTGCTTAAACAAAAGGGGTGCCGACAAAGGGCAAAGGAAAAATAGGAGCGTCAGTACTGAGGCCAGTACACGGCGAGGCTAGAATTCGGCGGTCCTCGCCTACATAGGTATGGTGGACTGAAGCGGCAGCGCAGCATGCACTAAACACCCTATAGAGACTCGATACAACTAGTGGCTATCAGAGAGGGGTAAGAAAGACCTATTCGGAGCCAAACTGATACTACCACCAAACATACCCATCCTGGTATTTCCCCCTCGAGACCAAACGAGGAAGTCAACCGAGGAACTCACACAGTTGGCGGTTTTATTTATTCAGTTATCGTTGCAGCAATTACTAGTCAAGTATAGATAATCATCCTGATATAATAAGCAGTGGGCAATTTTATTTAACCATTCCGTTGTAGTTACGACACTTACTAGTCAAATACAATTAGCATGAGATATCCCAAAAACCCAGCAGTTGTTGGTACTTTTATTTAGCCATTCCGTTATAGTTGCGATACTTACTAGTCAGATACAATGGTAGCAAGCGACAACCCAAACAAGCAATTGTTGGCAAGTTTATTTAGCCATTCCATTTTAGTGAAGTTGATTACTAGTCATTATAAAGTCAAATTTATAGCACTACTTTAGTTATAGTTGTCTATGATCGAGATACCGTGCTCCAAGTCGTCCATAACCGCGGACACGGCTTTCAGAAAGTTTTACCCTGCAGGGGTGCACAAATAGCAACACACACTCGATCAACCTCGGAAAAACCAAATCAAAACCCAACGAGGCTTTCACGACAAAGCAATCACAAGATTCAGAAATATTTCAGGGGGCCACCCCATTGAGTAGACCCGCAACGAAGCTAGCTGACTCCGAGACGGACTCAAGGTTTGCGACAATGGCTGTAAACGACTGGGAACCCAAAACTGGACTTGTCGATACCGCGAAAACACTCCGCTTACCTAAACAGTACAAGTGCTCCTCGCACAATCGTAATAAAGCAGTAAAGCATGGCATAAGTACAGGATAGTAAATAAAACCTCAAACTAGTTTGTGGCCCCAAGAAATAAGAATGAATCAAGCTCTGGCTCAGGGGGTCCCATAATCCTCCCGGATGTGGATAGCGCGAATATTCAAGGAACAGGTATCAAGTACTCTGGGTCCTACGGGACACAAGTGGACGGTTAACAACCAAATAACATCTATTGCCCACCTGTGCCTCTGCTTACTTACTTCAATTTTAGTTGTTAAACAGTAATTAAAGTCTTGATCAACTCCAACAATAAACACATGGCAAAACTCCAACAACTGTGGTGCTTGACGACACGCAACAGCACTTGAGCAAGCGACTACGACGCGCATGTCCAACTATCTACCAAACAACAGGTAATATGAGGTGTCCAAGGCAATATAAGGCTGCAAAGGATATCACGGGTACGAAACTAGAGCATCGCAGCACGGATAGCAATAGATCAACAGGAGGGAATAAATACTATAAAAGTAAGATAGGTAGAAAGGGGGAGATGCTCGCCTGGAAACATTGCCGAAGGTTCATCCGAAGATCGGGTCGACACTCGCATCAACTCAACGGCCTTATCCGCGAAGAAGCAAAACACTAGAATAAACATCGGATGCACTATTTAATACTACGACAGAAGATCGGGCATGATGCATGTATGATGTATGACATGGCAAAGGTGCGATGCAATTGGGCAATATTAAGTGGAACCGGGGTCCCGACATTTAATTCAATGGTTCAAGTTGTTTAACTACCCCGCAAATTAAATGTTGGATTAACAGGGCGAAACATGGCATCGGTTTGCTACACTAATTTAAATGGGACCAATATAGGACTAGATTTGCCCGCATATGGGCCCCATATTTAATTATGCAATGAATCGGCCTAATGCCCCAACCCACATGATATGCATGCGAGATGAAAAATTAATATGCAACAAGTTTTATATATAGCATTTATAAAAATAGGGGCTCGGATCAGGGTCACACATTGAGGGTCGGAGGTCTTGGGGTTCCGGGGTTCGGGGTCGGTCTCAGGGTTCAGGGTTCGACGGGATCGTTCTCGGATAACGGAGTAGGTCTTGGCGCATCCGTGGTCTTCGGGTCATGTCAACGGTCATGGCGTTCCGGATGAAGTACTTGTCGTATTCGCATCGGCGACCTTGGCGTCCGCTTCTCGACAAACTTGGCGTCCAAGATGAAGGGCTCGTCGTCCGGGGATCCTCCGAGTCCGTGTTGACGACCTTGGGGTTCCGACTTTGGTTGTTGGCCGTGAACTTGTTCCGCGAAGGTACGGTCTTCGGGTCCGGGAGGTAGATCTTGAGGTACCGGCGGGTTCGTTGCCGGTGGTCCTTTGGGTGTCTCCGGTTTTGACCATCGTAGGGCGATGTAGATCTTGGCAAACGTCAGCGCTCACGTGCAGGGACAAAACATACATGGGCTAATGGCAGAACGTCGGAGGAGACGGACACTGGCAACATGCGGGGAGATCGACGAAGAACTGCAGTTGCTGCAGGCGGGCCTCGAGGCTCGCAGAGACATAGGCGGGGCGGCGGCGCTCGGCAGGTAGAAGAGGCGGGGAGGGCCCGACGCGGCTCGGCGCTTCGGGAGGCCGACACGGCGCAGGCGGCCAGCGAGGGTCCCGCAGGGGCGGCGAGGAGCTTGACGGGGCGCGGACGGCGACGCGGTTCCGGCGAGAGGAAGGGGCCGCGGGAGAGGAGGGCTCGGGCGGCGGGATCCTGCGGCCAGAGGAGGAGGCGGCCAGGGGAACGGTGGCGGGCGCCCGGCGAGGATGGCGGCCGAGCTTGACGGCGGCGACGTCGCGGGCCAGCGGCCACCGGATGGGGCCGACAAGCGCGATGGCGGCCAGGGAGGTGTCGCCGGCGCGGATGCGGTGCAGGGAGAGGTCGCCGGCGGCCAGCGGGTGGCTGCAGTGGCGGAGCCAGGGAGGGAGCGGCGGTTGAGGCCGGAGGCGGTGACTGGCGGAGCTCGGGCTCGGGCGGCACTCGAGGTGGGAGGCGGGGCCGGGCTCGCGCGGCCAGGAACGCGGCGGGGAGGAGACCGGGGGCACGCCGGCGGCGGGGAGCCGAGGCCGAGCGGCGGTGGCGTGGTTGCGGAGGAGAGCGGCCGACGGCGGGACGCAGAGGAGGCGAGGCGGGCCGGCGGAGAGGCGGCCGCAGAGGGGGAGGGGCGTGGCGGTGGCCGCGGTACCGCGCGCCGGCGGCGTCGGGTGGAGCCCCGGCGACGGGGAGGTGGCTTGGCGTGCACGGGAGGAGGCGACGGAGAGGGAGCCCCGGGCGGCGAGCGGAGGCGCTGGAGGCCGAGGAGGGAGAACGGCGGCGAGGCGGCCGCGGGCTCGGGGGTGGGGTGGTGAGCTCCGGGCGCGGCGGCTCGTCGGAGGAGGAGAAGGGGCGGGGTCGGGCAGAGGGGGAGCGGAAGAGGGATTGAGAGGAAGGAGAGAGCGGGGGTCTGTGGGGGGGTGGGGCCGGTGGGGCGCGGGCCCAGGGAGGTGGTTGACCAGGGGTGGGTCGATGAGTGAGGAAGTGGTGGACCAGAGAGGGTGGGTCCAGGTTGTAAGGGAGAGGGGTAGGTGGGGGCTAGGTGAGAGAGAGAGGGGTGTAGGTGGGGGCTGTGGATTGGTGAGGTGGCTGGGCTGAGGGTGAGGTGGAGGGACGGTGAGGTGGCAAGCTGGGGTTGGTGGGTAGACTAGGTTTGGGTAGGAATAGATTAGGGTTTGGGTTTTATCAGTTTGTAAAATATTTATGGTGTTGTCTTGTTTTAAATCTTTTAGCAAACTAATTTTTAGGCAATTAATTTAACAGATAATTATAAGACTTGTTTTGAAATAAGAGAAGAGGTATTTTTAGAAGACAAAAATAGGCTTATTGAAAATAGTTTCTGACAAACAAATGCATGATGATGACGATGCAATGCACAAAAACAACGCGATTTTCTAGGAGTGGTTTTGCGGGATGCCACAATTCGACACCACTAACAATGGATCTCGCCCTCGAGATCCGCCTCATGGTACCGGGAAGAAGGGCGGCGATCTGAATCTTCTCGCACTATGCAGATCCTCGCGACACCACTAACAAGAGGTCGTTGTCCCTGATCGTCGAGCGAACACTCCGGGGAAACAAAGGACGAAGGTAGAGGTATCAAACGATAAGGCCACCTCTAACTTCCATGAGAAGAGGAAAAGTTACATTGATCCACCAGTTCGATGTACAAGAGTGAACAGTAAGAGTCGGGTAGGGTGATCAGTCCATCCCGTACCCAAACTATCAACTCTATACATGAATAGGAAAAATCAGGCAACTCAACTCTCGAAATTTAGAATGAAGATCTTCATAAGCAGTATTCGGAACAAAGGGATGATGCCAGCTCTGCATCGGATCTAGCGTAGATGATGTCGTCGCGTCGGAAAACACCGGAAGGCACAAATAAGGAACAAAGAATGGTACCACAGTAGACGGATTCCTCAGACAGCATGAACACCGGATGGTAGAACACCGTTATCAAAGGAGGAAGCGAAACCCTGAAGGTACGACGGAAACCCAACCACGAGAAATCCTGGACTCGAAGAGAGAGAAGAGAGGGGATTCAAAACACGCAGAGATGAGAGGAGAGCAGCAGAGGGGTAAGGAGTAAAATTAGACCTAATCAGAACTATCCAGCCGATTTTGCAAAAATAGTTTTGACACTCTACTTCGGCCGTTAGCTAGGTTATCCTACAGGCTGGACTTGTGGCGTTTCGCAATTGCTGAGCTCTGATACCACTCTGTAACACCCTCAGAATCGACCCTATGCAAGTTTCAGCGCTTCCCGCCAAACCCGCATAGAAACGATTCAAAGGTGCCCACCAGGCACTTTCGTGCGGGTGGAAAACGAAGTAATAACATTACACAACAGTCCTCGATGGGACCCACAGAACATATATATATATATAACAGCGACTCAATGAGTCAAGAATACAGATATTCAGAACAAAGATCCAAATTACCTTGAAAACGATAGAGCGTCCAGCTACGGACAAGATGCAAATGGGGCTAAGAGCCCTGAAGAATAACCAATGGCGTCCATAACCCTGCCCAGGCCAAGCCGGAAGGGTAACCCTGCTAACGACGTCGATCTCAAAACCTGCTTAAACAAAAGGGGTGCCGACGAAGGGCAAAGGAAAAAGAGGAGCGTCAGTACTGAGGCCAGTGCACGGCGAGGCTAGAATTCGGCGGTCCTCGCCTACATAGGTATGGTGGACTGAAGCGGCAGCGCAGCATGCACTAAACACCCTATAGAGACTCGATACAACTAGCGGCTATCAGAGAGGGGTAAGAAAGACCTATTCGGAGCCAAACTGATACTACCACCAAACATACCCATCCTGGTATTTCCCCCTCGAGACCAAACGAGGAAGTCAACCGAGGAACTCACACAGTTGGCAGTTTTATTTATTCACTTATCGTTGCAGCAATTACTAGTCAAGTATAGATAATCATCCTGATATAATAAGCAGTGGGCAATTTTATTTAACCATTCCGTTGTAGTTACGACACTTACTAGTCAAATACAATTAGCATGAGATATCCCAAAAACCCAGCAGTTGTTGGTACTTTTATTTAGCCATTCCGTTATAGTTGCGATACTTACTAGTCAGATACAATGGTAGCAAGCGACAACCCAAATAAGCAATTGTTGGCAAGTTTATTTAGCCATTCCATTTTAGTGAAGCTGATTACTAGTCATTATAAAGTCAAATTTATAGCACTACTTTAGTTATAGTTGTCTATGATCGAGATACTGTGCTCCAAGTCGTCCATAACCGTGGACACGGCTTTCAGAAAGTTTTACCCTGCAGGGGTGCACA
Source organism: Avena atlantica (assembly GCA_910589765.1). Taxonomy (NCBI): domain Eukaryota; kingdom Viridiplantae; phylum Streptophyta; class Magnoliopsida; order Poales; family Poaceae; genus Avena; species Avena atlantica. The sequence goes on from OU342737.1 coordinate 66,129,549, forward strand.
AATAGCAACACACACTCGATCAACCTCGGAAAAACCAAATCAAAACCCAACGAGGCTTTCACGACAAAGCAATCACAAGATTCAGAAATATTTCAGGGGGCCACCCCATTGAGTAGACCCGCAACGAAGCTAGCTGACTCCGAGACGGACTCAAGGTTTGCGACAATGGCTGTAAACGACTGGGAACCCAAAACTGGACTTGTCGATACCGCGAAAACACTCCGCTTACCTAAACAGTACAGGTGCTCCTCGCACAATCGTAATAAAGCATTAAAGCATGGCATAAGTACAGGATAGTAAATAAAACCTCAAACTAGTTTGTGGCCCCAAGAAATAAGAATGAATCAAGCTCTGGCTCAGGGGGGTCCCATAATCCTCCCGGATGTGGATAGCGCGAATATTCAAGGAACAGGTATCAAGTACTCGGGGTTCTACGGGACACAAGTGGACGGTTAACAACCAAATAACATCTATTTCCCACATGTGCCTCTGCTTACTTACTTCAATTTTAGTTGTTAAACAGTAATTAAAGTCTTGATCAACTCCAACAATAAACACATGGCAAAACTCCAACAACTGTGGTGCTTGACGACACGCAACAGCACTTGAGCAAGCGACTACGACGCGCAGGTCCAACTATCTACCAAACAACAGGTAATAGGAGGTGTCCAAGGCAATATAAGGCTGCAAAGGATATCACGGGTACGAAACTAGAGCATCGCAACACGGATAGCAATAGATCAACATGAGGGAATAAATACTATAAAAGTAAGATATGTAGAAAGGGGGAGATGCTCGCCTGGAAACATTGCCGAAGGTTCATCCGAAGATCGGGTCGACACTCGCATCAACTCAACGGCCTTATCCGCGAAGAAGCAAAAAACTAGAATAAACACCGGATGCACTATTTAATACTACGACAGAAGATCGGGCATGATGCATGTATGATATGGCAAAGGTGCGATGCAATTGGGCAATATTAAGTGGAACCGGGGTCCCGACATTTAATTCAATGGTTCAAGTTGTTTAACTACCCCGCAAATTAAATGTTGGATTAACAGGGCGAAACATGGCATCGGTTTGCTACACTAATTTAAATGGGACCAATATAGGACTAGATTTGCCCGTATATGGGCCCCATATTTAATTATGCAGTGAATCGGCCTAATGCCCCAACCCACATGATATGCATGCGAGATGAACAATTAATATGCAACAAGTTTTATATATAGCATTTATAAAAATAGGGGCTCGGATCAGGGTCACACATTGAGGGTCGGAGGTCTTGGGGTTCCGGGGTTCGGGGTCGGTCTCAGGGTTCAGGGTTCGACGGGATCGTTCTCGGATAACGGAGTAGGTCTTGGCGCATCCGTGGTCTTCGGGTCATGTCGACGGTCATGGCGTTCGGGATGAAGTACTTGTCGTATTCGCATCGGCGACCTTGGCGTCCGGGTTCTCGACAAACTTGGCGTCCGAGATGAAGGGCTCGTCGTCCGGGGATCCTCCGAGTCCGTGTTGACGACCTTGGGGTTCCGACTTTGGTTGTTGGCCGTGAACTTGTTCCGCGAAGGTACGGTCTTCGGGTCCGGGAGGTAGATCTTGAGGTACCGGCGGGTTCGTTGCCGGTGGTCCTTTGGGTGTCTCTGGTTTTGACCATCGTAGGGCGATGTAGATCTTGGCAACCGTCAGCGCTCACGTGCAGGGACAAAACATACATGGGCTAATGGCAGAACGCCAGAGGAGACGGACACTGGCAACACGCGGGGAGCTCGGCGAAGAACTGTAGTTGCTGCAGGCGGGCCTCGAGGCTCGCAGAGACATAGGCGGGGCGGCGGCGCTCGGCAGGTAGAAGAGGCGGGGAGGGCCCGACGCGGCTCGGCGCTTCGGGAGGCCGACACGGCGCAGGCGGCCAGCGAGGGTCCCGCAGGGGCGGCGAGGAGCTTGACGGGGCGCGGACGGCGACGCGGTTCCGGCGAGGGGAAGGGGCCGCGGGAGAGGAGGGCTCGGGCGGCGGGATCCTGCGGCCAGAGGAGGAGGCGGCCAGGGGAACGGCGGCGGGCGCCCGGCGAGGATGGCGGCCGAGCTTGACGGCGGCGACGTCGCGGGCCAGCGGCCACCGGATGGGGCCGACAAGCGCGATGGCGGCCAGGGAGGTGTCGCCGTCGCGGATGCGGTGCAGGGAGAGGTCGCCGACGGCCAGCGGGTGGCTGCAGTGGCGGAGCCAGGGAGGGAGCGGCGGTTGAGGCCGGAGGCGGTGACTGGCGGAGCTCGGGCTCGGGCGGCACTCGAGGTGGGAGCGGGGCCGGGCTTGCGCGGCCAGGAACGCGGCGGGGAGGAGACCGGGGGCGCGCCGGCGGCGGGGAGCCGAGGCCGAGCGGCGGTGGAGTGGTTGCGGAGGAGAGCGGCCGACGGCGGGACGCAGAGGAGGCGAGGCGGGCCGGCGGAGAGGCAGTCGCAGAGGGGGAGGGGCGTGGCGGTGGCCGCGGTACCGCGCGCCGGCGGCGTCGGGTGGAGCCCCGACGACGGGGAGGTGGCTTGGCGTGCACGGGAGGAGGCGCTGGAGGCCGAGGAGGGAGAACGGCGGCGAGGCGGCCGCGGGCTCGAGGGTGGGGTGGTGAGCTCCGGGCGCGGCGGCTCATCGGAGGAGGAGAAGGGGCGGGGTCGGGCAGAGGGGGAGCGGAAGACGGAGAGAGAGGAAGGAGAGAGCGGGGGTCTGTGGGGGGGTAGGGCCAGGGCGTGGGGCCGGTGGGGCGCGGGCCCAGGGAGGTGGTTGACCAGGGGTGGGTCGATGAGTGAGGAAGTGGTGGGCCAGAGACGGTGGGTCCAGGTTGTAAGGGAGAGGGGTAGGTGGGGGCTAGGTGAGAGAGAGAGGGGTGTAGGTGGGGGCTGTGGATTGGTGAGGTGGCTGGGCTGAGGGTGAGGTGGAGGGACGGTGAGGTGGCAAGCTGGGGTTGGTGGGTAGACTAGGTATGGGTAGGAACAGATTAGGGTTTGAGTTTTATCAGTTTGTAAAATATTTATGGTGTTGTCTTGTTTTAAATCTTTTTAGCAAACTAATTTTTAGGCAATTAATTTAACAGATAATTATAAGACTTGTTTTGAAATAAGAGAAGAGATATTTTTTAGAAGACAAAAATAGGCTTATTAAAAATAGTTTCTGACAAACAAATGCATGATGATGACGATGCAATGCACAAAAACAACGCGATTTTTTTAGAAGTGGTTTTGTGGGATGCCACATCGTCGCACCTGCCAGAGAAGTGTCCAGCGTCTGCTCCTTCAGCGTGAGCACGAAATGAGGCAGTTTGGACGGCGATGGCTTTAGGATTGGCGTTGGCCTGAATGACTACGTCGTGTTCCGAGGCCATCGTCTTTTCTTGATTTTCAGTGGCTACGGCTAGCCGGTTCCTAACATATTCTTTGCAGCCAGCTCACTTCCTCGACCCCAATGTCCTTTGCTCTGGCGTCATCTCCTTCTTCAGCTTGACCACAACACCGGCCACTATGGCATTTATTGGGTGGCCGCCGGCGACGGGATCCACGGGCACGACAAGGGCTATAAGTTGGGCACGGGTCAGCCATTGCCATGAAGACCCCACGTCTGCGTGGCCTCCATGGAGACCGCACGGTCTATTTGCGGTGCACTAGTGGGCCTTGCCCCTGCCCGGTCGGACAGAATTGGACAACCTCGGTCCGTTTGCGGGGTGTTGGAGTTGCCCTTATTCCTTTAGAGAAATTCATGTGTTCTTTATGTGGTGTGACCAAACCATTTTTATTGCTTCTTGTGTTTTGATTCCTTTAGGATCCAATGTGACATACTATCTCAATATGACACTAATAGTTTGCAAAAGTCGATCATACATTCCTCAGAAAATGGTGTTAGTTTTAGTGAAAAGATCGTCAACCAAACTAGAAATGCCAAATTTTCAGCATGTTGGGCAAGGAACTGATCAACCGGTAGAGCTAGCAACTTTGTCCAACTTTCCACCGAAGTGGCATCAACGCTTGCAAACAATTCTCCTTTGCCGTCGCCCTGGCCTTGCCCCTTGGGCATTGCAAGTTTCATCAGATCAAAACCAGTATGGCACCCATGTGATGGTGATCCGATATATTACCTCCATTTCAAGGCTTAAGGCGCACACGCTTTCCAAAGCAAAGTTTGACCAAAAGAATTGATCAACAAAATCTTGATTATATTGTACATAATTAGTACCGTTGGATTCGTATTGAAAAATACTTTCTAGTGATACTAGTTTTATACCAAAACTCTTTACGTATTTAGAGTAATTCTTGGTCAAAGAAAAAACACGCAAAACGAGGACGCCTTAAGCCCTGAAACGGAGGGAGTATGCTAGCAAGACGCGTTGGAGATCGACATGTATCCCAGCAGAGAGAATCTCGATCTATCCCCGCAGATTTCTCGAGAATCCCTGACTTCAACACATTCAGAGTACGGCCAGCCACCGTCTCATCGCCACTTGTTCCTCGCCAAAACATCGCCATCAGATCAAACACAGCTTTATTCCGCTACCAAAAAAATATTCTGATATCTTTAGCTGATGTGACTCAGTGACTGCACGGCCAGCCTGCATGCATTGACCGCACGCGTGCGTGCGTCTGTGCAAGTGTGCATGGTTTTTCCCGGCCAGATCGAGTGTCAAACCGACCAGGCAGCGATGTCAAAACCGAGATGCTGCGCGCGGTGGATGTTGTTCCAAAAGCGGCCGTGGGATCGATCTAGTAAGTCCGCCCATCTGATCTTGGCGCAAGACTTATCTGTGAAAGCATGCGAGATTTGATTTGGCATGCACTTCAAATTGCACGTGATGTGGTGTGCCTGAAGATGCATGCATCAGATCTTTCCACAGATCGTCGTCAAGAATCAAATGAGCAAAAGAGGGTTCGACGGGACGAAGCTGCAAGCACATGGCGCGGAAGCTATTGATGCAGAAAAAATTGAAATACAACATGCGAGACTTAGGCATATCCTGAGAGCTCTAGCCGAACTCGCAAAAACCTTTAGATAAGCAAAAGATTTCAGTTTGGCCATCTATATTGCACCTAGCTGAACTCACATCCTCTTTAGATGATCAAATTTTTAGGAACCAACCTCGTTGACTCATAAAAATAGGCGGCCACCACCTCGCTGAGCATAATTTTTCTCCCTCTAGCCATGCACAAATCCTCACTGTTGCGCCGCCCATCTCCGGAGCATTCATACCGGCGACCACCTGACTCGGCGTTTACTCGACCGACGTTTGGCTAGGAATTGCTTTCCTTTTTTCAATAAAGGATAATCTTATTACTTAAAGAGTTTTAAGGGTTTACACCCGGCATCCGCATAACTCAGAAGCACATAACTTTTTAGATCCATGGTCGAACAAAAAAACAAAAAAAAGACGAATTAGATATTATAATGAGAAATTGTAAAAACGCTTCAAAGAGGTGGAGGTTCTATCCGTAGATTATGCTGTCATCCATGACGAGTAAATAAGGTCCTCGCCGCATCCTTCGGTCTCGTGCACACCTCCAAAAAAAAGGTCAAGTACAGCCGCACGATGCATGGATGCCCATGTACACAGGTAGATAACCCTGTAAAAGGGTAGCCAATTTTATCATAAATACTTTGTTGTTTTTATATAGCCATATCGATAAAATAATGACAATCGCTCTCACCGTAAGAAGAACGGGCAAACTTGCGTTCGGAAAACAAATGTCTGATTGTCACATCGTGTTGACATAAAACACATTTTTTATCTCCATGCTAATTACGTCTAATAAAATTATCTTTAGTAAGGATCACCCGCGACGAATATAGCATACATTTTTGTTTTGTTTTTTAATGGTATTTCCATTTTCCAGATTTTTCTATTATTATGAGCTGGTAAGTCTAGCAGAGACAAAGCATTTTACATTGAACTAACCGAGAGCTGACCTTTCTCAAACGAGTTCCATCGAAATTTACCAGAACCTGGTACGAGTTGGATAGACGCCAAGCGTCGTTGTAAGGCAATCCAAGATATAAGTCTGGTTCCAAATAAATTTCTTTTGAACGACACGTTCGGTGGAGAGGGACTCCAACACTCTGGCGAGTGTATCTTGTACAATACCGGATACTGTTCTCGTAGAGTGGTGTTATCTAGCCACTTATTTTTCCTGAACCATATTTCGGATCCGTCCTTTATTGAAAATGATCCAAAGCGGGAGAATTTTTTTCGTTGCTATCAGACCAACCAAAAAATGTGAATCACCTGGTTTCCATAATATAACACTTTCGAGCCAACATATTTTCGTTTTAGGAGGTTTTGCCAAATCCCATCCTCAGTTAGCAACTTGTAGAGCCACTTACCAAGAAGAAATCAATTCTTGATCTCAAGATTCTGAATCGCAAGCCCTCCCTGATCTTTGGGACGGCAAACCATAGACTACTTTGCCAATCTATATTTATTTTTCTCATTATCCTGTTGTCAAAAGAATTTTGATCGGAAATAATCTAATCGTTTTAAGACACCTTTAGGTAGTTGAAAGAAGAAAATCATATACAGTATCATATTACTAAATACTGAATTAATGAGTACCAGTCTTTCTTCCAGGGACACCAACTTTCTTTTCCAGCTAGATAGTCTTAATTAAAATCTTTCTTCAACAAGTTTTTACTCAGCATTCATTAGCCTCCGATAATGTACCGGTATGTCCAATTACCTAATGGGAAACTGTCCTTGACTGCAGCCAAAAAGCTTAGCATACACAGTCACCTCTTGTTGGGCCTCGTCAAAATAAAACAATTCACTCGACTTTCAGACCCGATAGTTGTTTAAAAGCTGAAAGTATCGATTTCAGATTTCTCTCCTTTTCAATGTCATGTTCCATAAAAAGAATTGTATCGTCGGCACATTGAGGATATATAGACCGCCATCAATGCAACTAGACGAGGAATCACACCTTCAATTTGCCATCATCCTTTGCACGCTGAGTCATGACAGCTAGCATACCAGCCATTATGTTAAATAGCATTGATGATAATGGATCACATTTTCCTAATCTTCTTCTTTGTCTGGAAATAATTGCCAACATTATTATTTACTTTGATTGCAACACTACCTTCAGACACAAAGGTTTGGATTAAAGCACGCCACTCAGCGGAAAAAAATTTCATTCATTCTAAGGGTTTTTTGAAAATAAAAGGAATTGCTTTGCTTTAGATGATAAATTACGAGGAGCTAAGAGATAGAGAGGCTTTTGATCATCTGAATTATGGAATTTCTGCTAGAGATGCTCTTATGTCCTTAACCCTTTTTTCTTGCAGTATGCATAGTACGTCCTAGTTGGTAATGAACAGTCCCTAGAAACAAAATATTTTTCTTCTTTTACAAATAACACGCTAAACAAGTTAGTCGTGACGCGCCTGTTCTGGCGGTAGGGTTTTGACTGAACATGCCATGCAGTGTACGGAACCTCATCTCTAGCAGATATCCTCTGCGGTGACCCAACATATCACTACATGATGTAGTATACTATAGTCGTTGACATAACACCAATAAAACACCGTTCACTAGTATTACATCCCTCAAAATGGCACAATAGAAACACAGCGGGTCCGATACATGGCTAAAGGTTACAACTCACTCTTTACACAAGATCCAGAGAACACTCTAGGTTAAAGAGAGAGAGAGAAAGAACTTCTGACGGAGAAGAATCAAAGATAAACAATGCAAGAACTATTATACTATTAAGACTAGTATTTTAACTAAGGGATTGGCATTGCTGCTATTGCAATACACTACAGAATTAGGTTATTTGTCTAGAGATTATATTCCTATCTAATCAGTAACTTCGTCTTCACTTGAGTTGATGTATATGTTGACTTCCTTGACTTCATTGAAGAGCTTTAGCTTTGGATGGTGAGTCCTGGAGCATAACTTGATGTAGATGTTGTCTATCCCGACTTTAGAATCTAGCAAGGGTTAAGAAGATACGTTGAGTACGAGCGTACTCAGCAAATTCACTAGAAAAGAAGTGTTTGATGCACTATAACTATAGCCACAGACCGTAGGTCGTAGGCAATGCAAGTTTTTATAAGCATTTCTTCAAAGGTTGCTTTTATTCTGAAAAGCTATGTCCGTCAGCCTTCACGGGTTTACCAGAACTTTCATGGAGTTTCTTTCCCGCCGCGTTCGTAGCTCCTTCCCGAAACATGGAGTAACAAGTTACAGTTCCTACACTCTGCAGAGGTGCGTTACTTTACCCATGAGAGATCAAATCTTTGTTGCACAACCGGGCAGCTTATTCTCGTCCACAATTCCATGATGTGGGGCCCAGAAGATGATCCAAGCCAATCACTGCCCCTTCGCGGCCTCGCATGCCTCCTTGGTGTACACCATGCCCACATATTGGATTACGGCAATGGTTTGTACAAACCGTTAGATGCCAAAACTATCGTGGGACGTTGAGGGTTCCCACCCATATGCCGCATATCCTCTACGAATTACCAATTAATATGCATGCTACGAGGATAACAGCCACGACCTGCACATCTGGCTTCATGTGAGAGGAAGAAGATACAGCTGACTTCTTCGTCCCATTCCAAATCTCATGGTCAACGCGTAATATACAGCGCAAGAATCACTGGCGACATTGATTGTTAAGTCCTAGGTGATATAGTTCTGAACAGTGGTATTCCCAACTGTTAGATTTAATGGATTAGCTGATCACCCTGGATCAGTAACCAATAGTTACATTATTATCAAAAATAGTGTTTTCTGATCTTTTTCAAATGCAGGTGATGACAACACTGAATTTGTAAAATACTTTATAGAAAATAAACAAAGGACATGAGCAAGTGTGAACTTGCCTTTTGTGATTGCAAGATTATGCACTCACGGTCTTCAAGATAATATAAGATCCAATATCTAAAATCAGCATCATTGGTCCAGTAAGGACTAATGTTTAAAGAAGCAATATGCTCTTATGCATAAGTAATGTGATGTGCGTTATAAACGCGAATCCCGGGGATAACGTTGTTCTAGGGTTTGGATACTAGAAATGATGTCTTTGAAATATGTTTGTATTTTTAGACGAGTTTAATACTTGTGCTTCTTATTAGGGTTTGTGAGTGCGTGTAAAGCACTATGTAGTTACACTATCATAAAATAATAAGACACACTTAATTATGAAATGCTACTTAAGATTGCTTATAAGAATTGTTGTTTTGAAGTGGCAAAAAGAGTAACATTTGAAGAAAAGGTTCCTTTTCTAAGGTCTAAACAATCTTTGTGGTTAATTAGTGGTGGTCAATGTTATTTGTGCTTGCTTGAATAGTTTGGGATTGATATGCTTTATAACTTAACTATTTCAGACCAAAGTTAACTATAAAACATATAACAATGTTTATAGTGTTATATTTAGATTCTTGTAGACTAAAGTTAACTTTAAAACAAAGATAGTTTGAAAGTATAATGCTTATAACCTTTGTACCTGGTGTACCTGGTAATGTTGCCTTAAGGTTACTTAAGAATGGTTATTCTTCTATTTAAGTAGTGGTCTCTTAATTTTGTGGTGGAACAAGATTTCTTGTTTCCTTATAAAGGTATGATTATGGTTTGTGGATAAATAAATATTACTAGTGACTACTCATGAATTATCTTTGGATTTAGTCCATTATAAAGTTGTATTTGATTGATATATCATTCTTGAAGATTTTATAATTATTAAAGATCTTTTTAAAATATAATTTATTCATATAGTAGAAGGATAATTCAATATAATAGTATTTCTAATGTTTTGAATCATTATGACTTATTATTAATATTCAAGACTATTACTTATTTATTAGACTTGATTGACTAATTTTAGAAATATTAACAAAAATTTTATTTACCCTTATATGAATTTTAAACTAAGGGAATAGGTTTAAATTTGAGTTATTAAAATATATGAATTTTTATTTAATTCAAAAGTGGAATATTATATTTTTAACATGTAGATATTATTTTTGTGATCATTTTGGTATATTATATTTATTTTTATGATTTATAAATAATAAGATATGATTTTTATAAGATTTAATACTTTAAAAATAATTAATAAATAATAAATATTTAAGTAAGTGAAATAATAATGCATGATTATAGTTCTTACTTTTCTAAGAGTTTTGGTATTTATTAATATTCTTAACATTTACCATTATTAAAATAGGAATTATCAAAGTTTTATTACCTTTAAAATCTTTATTGAATAATAATTATTTAAATAATCATCATAATAATATTTGATAATAATTTTATGTTGTAGATTTTATTTTTCTACAATTTTTCATATATTATACACATTTTTCTGAATTATAAATCAAAAGTTATTAATTAAACAAGATTTAATCATTTATTTGATTTATAGAATATTAATAATTGAGTTTATAACATTCTATTTATTTCTTAAACAGGAAATAACTTTTTATACCGCACCCACACCTAGCCCTAGTCACTGACCAGTGGGCCTATGTCCACCTCAGCTCTCAGGTTAGAAAATTTATTTGTTACCGACCCTGTCTCTACTCCGAGACAATGACATATGGGCCCAAGGCCATGTCATCAGCCACGCGAGACAAAGACTAGTCAAACACGTTAACGTGGCCAGGGTGATCTCACCCTGACGTCACCTCGCCGGTGGCATGGCAGATGACGGCGAGGGGAGCAGTAGCGTGCGAGTGAGCGGGTGTGCAGGGGCTTGTTCGAACCAGAACAACAAGGCGAGTAGGATAGTGGTGGCGCCGCTGGTTTTTGGTCATCGGAGGGCAACCGGCGACGATCTTATGCGGCGGTGCTTGCCGGTGATTACGGTGGCGTGGATTTAGGAAGCAAACAAGGCATCAACGCATGCGAGAAGACTCAGTGACTCACCCGGAACGCGATGGTGTGATTGATTCGGCGAGGCGCAGTCGGAGACGACGGTGAGGTCGACGAACAGCGCCAGGAACTGAGGGTGCGATTGGATTGATTTACGCCTCCTCCACTAGCTTGAGTTGGGGCAATCGAACGAGAAGAGCATGGCGGTTTCCACCGTGGTCTTATCTGGCCGAGGTGAGCACGGAATCGCCGGCTCCGGCTCACCTCCGAGCTAGGGTTCTCGGTGAAGAAAAGGAAAACAAGGTAGAGGAGTTTTCAGAGGGGGGAATGGGGATGAGGATGAGCAGAGGCATCACAGTGGACTCCTTATCCTCTCCTCGCGACGGCGGCGTGGATCTTGGCGCAAGGATGACGGCGGACGGCCTCAGCCTCGCCACCGAGCTGCTTCCAGCTGGAGGAAGACGACGATGATGATTTTGCAGAACACCCCCTGGCACTTCTTTCCTCTCAACCCGCAATCCCTCTTCGGTCCCACCTATCAGCCAGAGACGGGAACGAGATGGGCTGGTTATTGGGTCTTTGTGGGCTGCACAGGGGCGACAGGTAAGCAGAGAGGAGTTGGGCCACGGCCAGGATTCGTTTTTATTTGTTTTCCCTTTTTCTATTTTCTGTTTACTTTCAGATTTGAATTTTCCTTATTTGATTTGAATTCTCCATATAGAATTGATTTGCTGAGTGATTGCAGCATTAATAAAGTATATTAAGGTTCTTTTATGAGTTTTCCATATGATATTTCTTATATGATATTTCTTTCTTATATGATATTTCTTATTTGTTTATAAAACTTAACTCTAATTGGCTCATAGTTTTAATAGGAATTTTTATATGTATAATGATCCTATATCATTAGTTGATGCATGAAATACAAAAGAAATTAATATGGTTATTACTACTTCTATTAACTTATAAAATGGCAATGTATATATTCTATTATGATAAAGATAGAAGTTTAGGGTCCTTAATTTACTTATCTTTCTTTGTTGATGTGTGAAAATATTTAGTAACTAAGCATATTGTCTTCTGTTTGTGATATTTGATGACATCACCTTTTATAATAGAATGTTATATCTTGAATGTTTTACAGAAAGGAATACCTCATAATAAGACATATATCAATGAATAGAGGTAAATTATGATATAGAATGGTGATGCAAATTGGGTGTATCAATCTCTCTCTCTATGCATGATCTTGTTGTGGTCATGAGCTTTGTAATCAAGTAGATCTACTTTGTTACTCAAGTGCTTCAATAGATCTCTGATCTCCCCATGTGTGTGAAAGTGATAGCGTGCACACCATGGTGGCACTTAGGCTAGAGTCTACATAAATACTCATCGTGCTTTAATAGACTATGCTTTTTTCCACATGTGTTTGAAAGTGACAGCGTGTGTGCCGTGTGTGGCACTTAAGCTAGATTACATATATGTTTGTCATGAGTTATATTTGGAGTTGGATGTCTATTTGGAGTTGGATGTCTTTATAAAATTGTGGTGTTTGTTGGAACCATATAGCACTCAAGGTGACAGTGTGGGGTTATCTAGATGGGGAAGGCAGACTTTGAGGTGTGCTGTTATAGCCCTACCATGGATTAGAGTGTCCAACCGTAGAGTAGTTCATGATAGTATCATGAAGAGAATATATTTATTGAGAGTGTTCACTAGTGAAAGCATGATCTCTTGGCCTTGTTTCTAAGCATTGAAACACCATTTGCATCTAGGTCTGTTGCATGTTTGCTTGCTTCCAGTCTTTTCCTCCCCGTCAGAAGCTCTTTTCTGGTATCGTTACCACTTGTATTTCACTATCTCTTCGCCGAACTAGTGCACCTTGAAAGAATAGAGATGTCGCCTAGAGGGGGGTAAATAGGCAATTTAAAAACTATTATGGTTTTGGCTTGATAGAATGCGTAATTAAACTAACGTTTATTTTACAAGCACAAAACCTAAATACACTAGGCTCAACTAAGTGCACCAACAACAAATCAAGCTAAGCAATAGCACACGATAAATATACCACAAGTGATAGACAAGATATAATTACTTCAAGCTCGATGGCTATCACAAGGAAAGTAAGCTCGGGTATAGAGATAACCAAGGCACGCGGAGATGAAGATGTATTCCCGTGTTCCCTTACAAGTAAGGTACGTCACGTTGGAGAGGCGCGGGATTCCACGAAGGATTTCCCAACGCCACAAAGGCTCACCTTCTTCTCCGAGTCTATCCCACGAAGGAATAGTCCCTTTCCTTATGGCTAGCTTTTCCTCCACTCCGGAGATGGAAAGCTCCACAACCACTTCACAAGCTCCACGAAGGAGAAGCCCGAGTCTCTTCACAATCTTCCACAAAGAGGACACCGTGGCACCAACCGCCAAGCCAACTAGGTGACAAGGTTTGATCTCATCAATGCCCATTGTTATGGACTTGGGTTTTGGAGAAGATGGGGATGCTGGAGATCATGGAACGGTTAGCAAACAAGCAACACGGGGACACAAGATTTACCCAGGTTCAGGCCCCCGGAGGGAAAACCCTACTCCTGCTTGTCTGCTCTTGATTACGACGGAACCGAAGGTTACAGGGGTGCGCAGATGCAATCTGGCGTGGAGGTGTGTATGCGAGAGTATGAGAGAGAGAGAGATCTAGGCCGTGCCCTCCTAGCCTTTATATAGACTCAGGCAGGCCCCGGGCATAGACCTAGTCGGTTACAGGTTCTAGGGTTTTACCCCTTTGAATTTCCTATCTACTCTAGTCTTTCTCTCCAAGGATCCGAAAGCGTCATGGGCCTTGGCCACCCGAAAATCTTCACGGGCCGGCGTATAATTGTCGTGGGCCTTCCTTGGGCTGGACCAGGTATGCTTCGATCATGTACCCGCGGGGTATAACCATGTTAGTAGCCCCCGAGTGTTCAGTCAAATCGTAGATTCGGCTGAGGACTCTGCAATTTTTCGGGTGCAACTATGTATTTAAATAGTTCATGTGTAGGGATTGTTGATGCGTGTGCCTGACTCACCCGACGGATCAGGGTCAGTTAACTGTCTTAGGACGAAACAACACGATCTTCTTCAGGTTCGAGTCCCTCAACTCAAACCTGGAACATGTGCTGGCGTAATTCAACCCAGGCCGCGGAGGACTTACAGGAGTGGAATTCTAGTGAATTTAAGTGATGTACCCAACGCGTCCGTCGGGATTTTTCATCGCACCTGTTAGCACGGGTTTTTACTAGCAGAGCGCAGTCGTGTGCATTTCCAGGCCATCAGATGATATCTGTGGGTCTTATCTTTGTGTCGCAGACACAGCATCCGAATGCTTATCACCGCAGAGGTGTTTCGGGTGGCCAAGGAGGACGTTGCTCACTTAGCGTTAATTAGGGCAGAGTTGCCGAAAAGTTTTTGCATGCTGATCCGAAGGATCACAGTCGAATAATTCATAGGGTGCGCGACCAGCGCTCCCTATGGGAGTAGCCCCCGAGTGTCTGTTCGAGTCGTACACTCGAGCTGAGACTTTAATTCAGCCGTTGCTCCGCTTCAGGTCCGTAGGACACAAAAAATTTCGGATGATTAAATCCGTCCTCCCTATGGGAGTAGCCCCCGAGTCCATAGTGGAGTCGTAGACTCGACGAAGGACTCGAAGTAACAATCCGCTTCTATTCATCTTTTGGGTGCGCGACCAGCGCTCCTGATAGGAGTAGCCCCCGAGTAATTGGTCGAATCATAGATTCGAGTGAGTACTTCTTAGATTTGAAGCCGAAGAAATCGTAGCTGTTGCTAGTGTAGCTTTTGATGACGTCAGTGCTGACGATCGATGAACTCAAGCGTCTGCTGCGCCATAGATGACTTGACTAGACGAACGTGGGTCCCACTTGCTGACCTTGAATTGACTGGTCACGTGCGGCATGGATATAATTACAGCGTCGCCTCGATTTCCGTGCGTAGTGGACGGCGTGTTAGCGACAGTTCGTTGTGATGCTGACACGTGTATGGCCAGATCTGCCGTTGGTGTTAGGTATTCTCGATGGACGGTTGTCGTGCGTCGTCTTCGTTGTTATAATCATTGGGGAAAGCTGCAGTTTGTTTTCACCACATCTATTCTTGTTTTCACTGCCTCCTTGTGCTCTAAGAGTTCTTGCTGCATGCTGGAATATCCTTGCACATTTCCTTCTTCCCTTCTGCGCTTTCACCGCTGGCGCTGCCGCACCGCGATGGGGAAAACGAAAAAGTCATCATCTGCGGCCGGTACCAGCGCCTCCGGAGGGAAGAAAGGCGCCACCGCTACCTGTGTCACCGACGGTGGTTGGCGGCGATCAGAGACGCGGGAGAGTGACCTCCGCCGGCTTCGCGAGCGGGGCTTGATCCTGCGGGATAGGGAGGCCGTCAAACTCCCAGGCAACAAGGTAATCCCCCGTCCCCCCTGTTGGGTATCGGGTTATGTTCCTTGCCTTCGTTATTCACGGGTTTTCCTTCCTAGTCCATGACTTCCTTCGTGGGTTGCTCTTTCTCTATGTCATCCAACTGCATCATCTTTCCCCCAATTCTCTTCTTCACATTGCTTGTTTGATCACCCTTTGCGAGTGCTGGCTCGGCATCGAGCCTCACTTTGGCCTCTTCCGAAAACTCTATTCCGTGAAGAGGCAATCTGGTTCGGATGGTGTGTATCCCATTGGGGGTTGCATCATTTCCCTCAAGGCCAATATTCTTTTCTTTTCTTTTTCCATGTCCGAATCTGTCCAGTACTGGCGGAGGTGATGGTTTTACATTCGCGGCTCCACAGTGGCTGTGCAGCATTTTGGTCTTGCTCCTTTCGACTCCTCCCAAATAATCGAGCCGAAGAGATCTTGGAAAAACCAGAACTTGGATGGTGAGGTAGCGGAGATAGAGGCCCTCTACCGTCGGGTGGAGGATCTCCAGTTGATTCCGGAGAAAGAAGTGAACGGCGTGGATATTATCCGCATGTTTCTCGAGCGTCGGGTGCAGCCCCTCCAGGGTAGGGCGCACCCGATGTTTCTTTATGCTGGGCGCCGTGATCCGATGCGAGTTTCGGCCGAGAAGCTCTCCCAGGGAGATCTCGACAGGGCCCTTCGTACGCTGCCGAAGTACAAGGCTGGAGAGGATATCCCGGGGAAGTCGCCGACTCCGCCATTTTCTTCTACGCTGGCTGTTCCATAGGTGTAGATTCGTGCGCGTAGCGCTTTTGTTGGCTGCATGTTTATTTTCTCTTGTTTGCTAACAACGTCTCTTCTTTTCTGCAGAGCTTCAAGGTGCCGGGCATGGTGCCGCCATTGCCCGAAATCTTTCCGGATGCTCCGGATAATGATGTGGTGGATTCCATGTCTGAGCTGCCATCGGCATGATCTCCGGATGAAGAGGCCAACGAGTCGAGCGAGGACCACACTCGCAAATGATCGCGGAGCTCCAGCGAGTCTTCGGATGCTTCGACTCCTCCGACTCCTAGGAATCCTCTGTGTCTTGAGCATCATAGTGATGGGCATGGAGTCTCTTCCTCTCCTATTCCCGCTCTTCCTGTGCGGTCTGTAGCGCCGCATCCGCCGGCGAAGCGGAAGAAGGAAGAAAAGAAGGAAGAGAATAAGGAAGAGAAGAAAGAGGAGAAGAGGGTCCGAAGGACCCCTCATGTCTTCAACCTGAGCGAGCTTGACTCGTAAGTTTCCTCTGCACTGCGTTTTCTTTACTGTTTACTTTGCTCTTGTACTAATTTGTTCGTGTGCAGGCACTCTTCCAACGACTCCTCTAGCGATGGTGCTCGGGAGATGATGGGGGAATCGAAAGTCGCGTCTCCTCCTCAGACGGTGGCAAATTCCGAGGGCGCTGCACCGAACCCTCTTCTGCAGGAGGTGCAGGTGGTTGCGCCTCAGAATTTCGCCGGCAGACCTTCGACGTCGCCATTGGATCATGTAAGTCTCCTGCCACGGGGGGAGCCCCCGCGCGTTTGTAAAGGAGTTTTCTTGTTTTGTTCTTCGAGTCTCGGGGGGAGCCCCCGAGCATTTTCGTGTGTGTCTTTTGCTTCTGTTCTTTTCTGTTGGGCGTAGCCCCCGAGTCCTTTTTCTGACTGGTAGGTCTTCTTCCTGCAGCCTTTTGTGCAGGATGCCAAGCGACTGGTGCAGGAGCACCTAGTGCTGAAGGCCAGCCTCAAACAGCTTCAAGGTACTGTTATGCCTTTGATGTTTGTTTCTTCGTGTATTCTTGTCCTGTTATCTGACACTTGTAATTTTTGGATGCAGAGGAGCATAACACCTCCCTTCGTGAGATCGATGCTCTCAAAAAGAGCCTTGGTCAAGCGGAGAAGAAGGCCGAGGTCGCCCTTGGTGCGAAGGAGCGCCTTGAGCTGGAGCTGGCTACTACGACCGAGGCTAAGGAGCGCCTGCAGCGGGAGGCCACAGACCGCGAGGAGCAGCTT
This sequence comes from Avena atlantica, assembly GCA_910589765.1. Taxonomy (NCBI): domain Eukaryota; kingdom Viridiplantae; phylum Streptophyta; class Magnoliopsida; order Poales; family Poaceae; genus Avena; species Avena atlantica. The sequence continues at coordinate 66,146,849 of OU342737.1, forward strand.
GCCACTGCTGCGGCTGCGTGTGAAAGAGAAGTGGCTGGCAAACTCATGGCTGCTTCCAAGGCTGTTTCGGGTGAGTATCTTCTTTTGCCCCTTTTGTTTTTCTTGTCTTTCTTCTGGGTGCTTTCTTCATTCCTTTTCTTTATTGTCTCAGATGCCGCAGGCATCGAGTTTGACCGCAGCGCTCTGGAGCACGGGAGTGCTCTAGATGATGCTACTGCAGTGGTCGAAGATCGCTGCAGCACCGTCGTCAGCTCACTTGCCAAGGCCAAGGAGGTCCTTGGCCGCTTCTACAAGGAGCTTGTCCCCAAGGGCGCGGCTCTTGATGATGTTGACGCCTTGGTGGAGTCATTGTCAGCCGAAGCGCCTGCGGCGTACAAGTGCAAGCAGAAGGGCATCGGCGCGTCCGTCGGGCTGGCGATGGCCTTGGCGGCTGGAGCGGAGCTGGACCTTCCCCAGATCACCTCCCGGATGCCGGTTGACCGCGGATGGATCCAAGGTAGCCTTCTCTACCTATTCTGCTTGCTGCAAGCGATATGGGCCCAAGATGATTGATCTGCTGGCCGAGTACGCTCTACGGCAGCAGGGGAAGCCAAGGCGAGGCAATCCGGCTCCGATGCGACTCAGGGCGGCGTGTCTTAGGAGCTGTAGCTGTAGGATAGTTTGTAATTTTCTTTTGCTGTAATTATGTTGAAGAAACAAAATCCATGTGCCACGTAGTGGCATTTATCCACTTAATGAATTTGGTTGAGTTGTGTTCTTCGCCGTCTGAGTGTTTATGTCCTTTTCATTTCTGCTGCTCTAGGTTCCTTCGGGTGCTGATCCCGTCGACACCTCGCCTGCAGCGCGGCTGCGGCCATCTTTGGATGATTCATCACAACTTGCTTTTCTTCGAGACCGTGTTCGTAGACTTGAGAAGGAGTTGCTTGGGGTGCGTGGTCACGCCGATGTTTGGAAGTCCAAGGCAGATCGCGGTGCAGCCAGAGAGGAGTATTTGATGGCGGAACTGCTTCGACTATCTAAGCAGCTGCAATGTAAGTTGTTCTTTGTTTCGAGCTGCAGCTCAGTTCTTCGGATGTGCCTGCTGACCTTGTGTCTTATTTTGGTGCGGGTGTCGCAGGTGCTAATCTTGCTCCAAGGGAGGAAAAAGAGCGTGTCGCTGTTCGGGTCAATTGCTTGACTCAGCAAGACATGGAAACCGACGGGTTCTTCTGGATGGATCGTGACCGTGCTATGGTCCTTGCGACGGTGCAAGATCGTGTGCACCAAGTTTCGCGGGTGCTTCATCAGGTGCAGACGTCACTTGTGTCGGTGCTGCATGTTATGTTTCCTTTGGATGCCGTGCCAACAAACCTTGCTGGTCTTCTATCGAAGTTTCGGAATGTGAATAATGTCAAGGAGTTGGTGCGGCAACAGCTCGTCGCAGGAGTGAAGGCTGTGTTGTCCCTTGTGAGGCTGCATCGTCCTGATCTAGATTTGTCTGCTGTGGCGGCTGGGCCACCTCTTCGGCCGGATGGTGGTGAGTGGGACATGCGTCCGCATTATGCGGCTGTAAGGCAGTATGCCGAACAGGTCGTATATTTGTTTGAGCAGCGTGCTCAAGTTATTCTTCAGAATAGGTAGTACCTGTAAAAGAGATAGATGTAAAATTTGTATATTTCGATTGGGCATGTTGTGCCCTTTTTTATAAAAGTTGTTGTTTGAGCACACAGTGCTTTTATTTGAGTACGTGTCCTTTTCGTTAGCCTGACGTTGTCAGCTACTCAGGTGTACACGTGTTATTCTCAGTCGATGAAATCGTGAGGTGGGGGGAGCCCCCGAGTGCGTTAGTAGCATGAAGTAAAGTTGCAAATAGCGAACGAAATTTTGGGGTGAGACACTTAGCTTTATTTATATCGTAATGGAGGAAGTACATTGTTCGGCTGAATAGCCTTGGCTGAAAAGCCTTATTGAAAGTAAAGGGGTAGGTATCTAGGGGTAGAATCATCGCAAGTGTGCGATGTTCCATGGGTTGGAGTATGCGACTCCAGACTCCACGTGCTTGAGGCGATAGGCGCCACCTGGGATGACTTCGGTGATGATGTAGGGCCCTTCCCATGGCGACTCGAATTTCTTCGGTCGCTCTTGCTTGAGTCGCAAGACGAGGTCTCCTTCGACGAAGGACCTTGGGCGCAGCCGGCGGCTGTGGTAGTTGCGGAGACTCTGCTGGTACACCGCTGATCGAGCTGCTGCTACGTCTCTTGCCTCGTCGAGTGTGTCGACGACGTCTTCGAGTGCAGCCATGGATTCGGCTTCGCTGTAAGCGATGACACGGGGGGCCTGGTGGCGTACTTCGGCTGGTAGTATGGCTTCGGCTCCATGCACCTTGAAGAACGGCGTGTAGCCGGTGGAGCTGTTTGGCGTAGTCCACAAACTCCATAGGACGGATGGTAGCTCTTCCGTCCAGGCTCTGTCCTTTCGTTCGAGTGGGCTCATGAGGCGCTTCTTGATGACAGCGTCGATTAGGCCGTTGGCCTTTTCGACCTGCCCATTCGTTTGCGGGTGAGCCACTGAGGCGTATGTGATGTTGATCCCTAGGCCTTCGCAGAAGTCTTGAAATTCTTTGGAGATGAAGTTCGATCCATTGTCGGTGATGATGTTGTGCGGTACGCCAAACCTGTAGACAATGGATTCGAAGAACTTGACGGCGGCCTTGCCCTTTTGGTTGGTAACCGTCATGGCTTCGACCCACTTGGTGAATTTATCGACTGCGACCAGGAGGTAAACGTGCCCCCCTTTCGAGGATTTTGGCAGTTTGCCGATCATGTCGAGGCCCCATTAAGCAAAGGGCCAGGCTATAGGTATGGGTCTAAGCTCTGACCCGGGTGCGTGCGGTTTGTCGGCGAACCTTTGGCACCCGTTGCATCTTCGTACGATATCCTTTGCATCGCTCATGGCCGTTGGCCAGTAGAATCCAGCTCGTAGAGCTTTGGTGACAAGGGAGCGGCTGCCTGCATGATGGCCGCATATGCCCTCGTGGATGTATTGGAGGATGGTTTTCCCTTCACCGATGGTGACGCACCTTTTTAGTACACCCGTAATGTTGCGCTTGTACAACTCGCCATTGATGCTGGTGAAGGCTTTTGACCGGCGAGATATGCGCCGGGCATCCGTCGGGCTGTCAGGCAGTTCTCCGTTTATCAAGAACTGGAGGTATGGTCGCGTCCAAGTTTCTTCGAATGCCATGACCTGCATCAGGTTGACCATAGCGACCTCTGTGTCCAGTTTCTCGGGTCCTTCGTGTCCTTTGGGCAGCGTAGCCCCCGAGTGTTCTGCTTCTTCGGGTGATCCCTTGGGGAATTTCCGCTTGATGGATGGCACACAGATCTGTTCGAGGAACACACCCGGTGGCACCTTTGCGCAGGTGGAGCCGATGTTGGCGATTCTGTCGGCCTCCTCGTTGCTTTCTCTTCCAACGTGCCGAAGCTCGCAGCCGTCGAATTCTCCTTCGAGTGCGTTGTAGAGCGCGCGGTACGTGATCATGTTTTCGGCGTGTGCGTCGCACTCATTCATCATCTGCTGGACGACGAGGTTGGAGTCACCGTAGATGACCAGGCGCGTTGCGCCGCAGATCTTTGCCATCCTCATGCCGTGGATGAGGGCTTCGTATTCGGCCTCGTTGTTGGAAGCTCGGAATTTCATCCGGAGGACGTACTTCATCTGGTCGCCCTGCGGCGAGGTCAGTATGACCCCGGCTCCTACTCCAGCTTCATGCTTGGAGCCGTCGAAGTGCATCGTCCATGATTGCGACATGTCTGGGGTGTCTGGCAGCTGCAGCTCCATCCAGTGTACAAGGAAGTCCGGGAGGACTTGAGACTTGATTGCAAGTCGCTTCTCGTAGACGATGTCCAGGGGTGACAGCTCGATGCCCCAGAGGGCCACGCGTCCTATGGCCTCTGGGTTATTCAGGATGTTGTTGAGGGGTGCTTCGTTGACGACCATCACCTGGTGCTCCTGGAAGTAATGGCTCAGCCGTCGAGCCGTCATGAACACGCCGTAGGCGAGTTTCTGGTAGTGAGGGTACCTCTGCTTTGTTGGCGTCAGTACCTCGCTGAGGTAGTAGATTGGGCGTTGGACCCCATGGGTCTTGCCTTCTTCACGTCGTTCGACCACTAGCACGGTGCTGACCACCTGCTGTGTGGCTGCTATGTACAGCAGCAGAGGCTCGCGCTCCTTTGGCGTGGCCAAGACGGGCAAGGTGGAGAGTAGCCGTTTGAGGCTTTCGAACGCATCGTCGGCTTCGGGCATCCACTCGAATTTACCCGCCTTATGTAGAAGCTGGTAGAATGGTAGGGCCTTCTCGCCCATGCGACTGATGAATCTGCTCAATGCCGCTATTCGTCCTGCGACCTGCTGGACACCTTTGAGGTTTTTCGGCTTCTCCATTGTCATGATGGCCCTGATTTTCTTCGGGTTCACCTCGATCCCTCGTTGAGAGATGAAGTACCCCAGTAGCTGGCCCGATGGGACGCTGAAGGCGCACTTTTCGGGGTTGAGCTTGATCCTGTAGCGATCGAGGTTATCGAACGTCTCGCGGAGATCGTCGATGAGTGTTCTTGCCTCCCTGGTTTTGATGACTATGTCGTCGACATAGAATTGGACGTTGCAACCGATCTGGTCCTTGAGGCATGCCTGCATGCATTGCTGGTACGTGGCACCTGCGTTCTTTAGCCCGAAGGGCATTGTGTTGTAGCAGAACACTCCGAACGGTGTAATAAACGCTGTTTTTTCTTGATCTTCGACCTTGAGTCAAATCTAGTTGTAGCCTGAGTAGGCGTTGAGGAGGGAGAGTTTCTCACATCCTGCGGTCGAATCGATGATCTGGTCGATCCGAGGAAGAGGGAAGTGGTCCTTTGGGCAGTGCTTATTCAGCGACGTGAAGTCCACGCACATCCGCAGGATATCCGTGTCCTTCTTGGGAACCATCACTGTATTTGCGAGCCACTCGCTTTCTTTGATCTCCCTGATGAAGTCTGCGGCGAGTAGCCTGTTTATTTCCTTCCCGATGGCTTCGGTCCGTGGCTCGAACAATCTCCGGATGGACTGCTTGACGGGCTTGGTGTCTGGAAAGACGTTGAGTGCGTGCTCGGCGAATTCCCTGGGAACTCCTGGCATGTCCGCAGGACACCAGGCGAAGATTTCCCAACGCTCACGGAGGAATTCGATGAGCGCGCTTTCCTATGCGGGGCTAAGGTCATTGGCGATCAGCTCCGTCTTGGAGGCATCCGTCGGATGGACCTGCACCTTCTTTGTGTTGACTGTGGAGTCGAAGGACATGTCAGGTGCGTTTTGTCGTGCGACTGGGGGTGCCCCATTGTACGTCACCTCGCGGAGCCTTACGAGGTCCTCCTGCATGCCGAATGATTGGGAGATTCTATTGAAATCCCTGTCGCATTGGTCCGATCGAGTGAAGCTCCTGTGGATTGTGATGACGCCCTTTGGTCCTGGCATCTTAAGTAGCAGGTATGCGTAGTGTGGGACATCCAAGAATCTTGCGAATGCTACACGCCCGAGGATGGCGTGGTATTGTGATGGCAAGTCCACCACTTCGAATTCGAGTCGCTCGAGTCGGAAGTTGTCTGGCTTGCCGAAGATGACATCGAGCCATATTTTGCCCAGGGGGAATATGCCCTTTCCTGGGACAATGTCGTGGAACGTTGTGTCTGACTGTTCCAGGCTGCACTGCGGGATCCGCATTGCTGCTAGAGTACTTGCGAACATCAGGTTGATGCCGCTGCCGCCGTCCATAAAGACGCGGCTCATCTCGAAACCTCCGATCTGCGCCTGCAACACCAGGGCAGCATGACCTGGGCAAGGGATCTGGTAAGGGTGATCCGAACGACTGAACGTGATGCAGGACTCCGATCCGCTGAGGTACTCAGGTATGGCGGGTGGAGTTGCCACGGCCAGGTTGATCTGTCGGGTGATTTTCTTTTGCACCCTATTCGTGGGGTGCCCCTTCTAGACCATCAGTGCTCCTTTTGGCGGGGGATACCCATTCCCAGGGTTGTTCTGTGCTGGTGCGACTGGTTGGTTCGGGCCTCCTACAGGTGGCGGTGGAGGATCTCCATGCGCTATCTCACCTGGCGCGGGTGCATTCCCGAATCCAGGAAGTGGAGCTTGCTGCCTCATCTGGACCATGCTTTCGCTGAGTTTCTGGAACTCGCGGCAGTCCTTGAGCATGTGGCTTGCCTTCTTCTTGCCATCCTGCTTGTCGATGTAGAAGTGGATGGTGCATGGACCCGAAAGTTTTTCGTATGCCGAGGGTCCGTTATCGCGGTCGCGGCGCTGCCACGAATGTGCTGGGCGTCCTCCGTCGCGGAAGTTTCCTCCGCGGTATCCTCCGCTGTTGCGGTTGGCGTCATTGCAGCGATCGGCGTAGCCGGCTGCGACCATGTCGGGTCCATCGCGATCGTCGTAGATGCGCTATCTTCTCTTGCTACGGCGCTCTCGTCGTCGGCCGTAGTCGTCCTCTTCTTCCGATTGTGCTCGGTGGATGGATCTTCGCCGTCAGCCCACCTGTTGGCGATGTCCATGAGGTGGTCGAGTGTTTTGGGCTTGACGCGCCCGAGTTCCTCCTTGAAGTCTTGGCGCTTGACGCCGTCCTTGAAGGCGTCGATAGCCCTCTCTTCGGAGATGTGAGCTGTGGAGTTTTTGGTGTTGGACCAGCGTAGTATGTACGAGCAAATGGATTCGCTCGTTCGTTGAGTGCAGGCCCGCAACTCTTCGATTGAGGCGGGCCTCTTGCTGGTGCCCTTGAAGTTTCGGATGAAGATGTAAGCTAGCTCATCCCAACTTCGGATGGATCCTGAAGATAGGCTGCTGAGCCAGATCCGGGCCGCTCCTGTCAGCTGCAGCTGAAGGCATTGCATGGCGGTTTCCTTATTTCCGCCGTGCAGTTTGACGGATGACAGGTGGTCGCTGAGCCATGCCTTTGGGTCCTGTGTGCCGTCGAACTTCGGAGTATCCGAAGGAAGCTTGAAATTGCGCGTCATCTTTGTTCGTCGAACAGATCCGCTGAAGCATCGGGCTCCGCAGAGTTCTCCTTCGTCTTCTTCCATCTCGGATTCAGACGAGCATGCGCCCTTGGCTCGCGCTTTGTCGATTTTGCGCTGTGTGAGAGCGTCCCTTGCGTCGTAATTGCGGTGGCGGTGACGCGAACTCTTGTTCCTTCGAGGAAGGTCATGGTCCTCTTCTTCGGATGAAGGGGTGGGGCTTCGGTCGAACAAGACCGGAGCTTTCTTCTTCGGCTCCGTAGGAGCTTCCTGGTGGAGCGCGGCTCCAACGAGTCCGAGTCCGGTAAGTGTGGACTTGTGCATGGCTCTTTTCGGGTCCCCCTCCGGAGGTGGTTGGGCCGCGAGGTACGCAGTGGCTGCCATGATCGCAGCCTGCGGCGTTTTCGGGATGATGTTGCCGTCGGCGTCCATCTCCATGAAGGATGTGTGGAGGGTTCTGGTCACCTCCTGGCGCTCCTTGGGATCCATGTTCTCCATCCGAGAGCGGTGCTTGTTGCCTTGGTTGCCGTTCGAGCTGGAGCCGATGCCTATAGAGGAGAGCGCGGCTCATCGCGCGCTGGACTCTGAGGCTGCCTGCTCGCGTTTGTCAAGCACCTCATGCATCTTGACCTGCTTCTTGTGCTCCTCGATCAGGAGCAGATGGTAGGCCATGAGCAGATCCCGGGAGGAGTCTGCAGGCACGACTATGTTGCCTGCCACAACGTTGCGTGCCTTGGCCCATCCTTCTTTGCTAAGGCGGATGACATGGCCGTTGTTTCCCCCTTCAGGTGGAGGGGACTGGCTTCTTCTATTCCCGCCGTTTCGATCTGGTGGGTTAGGTGTTGGGTTGGGCGGCGGGTTGGGCGCCTGCTGGTCCACGTCGCTCTGGATGAATACGGCGCATTGGTAGCGCTCGTAGATTGGTCTGCTGCTACCGCAGCTTTCGGATCCGGAACCATAGGTCCCTTCATCCGATGGCGGATTGCATAGGTCGGAGTTGCAGCTGCTGCTGTCGTAGGAATCATCCATTGATGATGTTGTGCGTAGCACGGGGTGCGGGGTCCATGAAGAGGGCCTGATTGATGGTAGGGGCACCCGCTCAGGGAGGCGGAGGGTGCCAGTTTGCCCCACCTAGAAGCAGAAGCTCCCGAACAGGATCGAGTCCGTCGCCTACGGGCTCGGAGTCCTTCATGGTGGCCGGTGAGTGGGCGGTGAAGTCGAAAGCGCCGAAGAGGAGGTGACTCTCCGTCGCCGCAGAGTTGTAGATCGATCGGGTTGGGACCATCACGATCGCACAATCAGCGTCCCCAGTTCCCACAGACGGCGCCAATTGACGAGGTTTGATCTCATCAATTCCCATTGTTATGGACTTGGGTTTTGGAGAAGATGGGGATGCTGGAGATCGTGGAACGGTTAGCAAACAAGCAACACAGGGACACAAGATTTACCCAGGTTCAGGCCCCCGGAGGGAAAACCCTACACCTGCTTGTCTGCTCTTGATTACGGCGGAACCGAAGGTTACAGGGGTGCGCAGATGCAATCTGGCGTGGAGGTGTGTATGCGAGAGTATGAGAGAGAGAGATATAGGTCGTGCCCTCCTAGCCTTTATATAGACTCAGGCAGGTCCCGGGCATAGACCTAGTCGGTTACAGGTTCTAGGGTTTTACCCCTTTGAATTTCCTATCTACTCTAGTCTTGCTCTCCAAGGATCCGAAAGTGTCATGGGCCTTGGCCACCCGAAAATCTTCATGGGCCGGCGTATAATTGTCGTGGGCCTTCCTTGGGCTGGACCAGGTATGCTGAGATCATGTACCCACGAGGTATAACCATGTCACTAGGAGGTCACCCTCCAAGAGTAACAATCTCACGATCTCTCACTCGAACAAATCGTAATGGAGAGCTCAATACTTATGCAAGAATGCAAAGCAAGACCACCAAGGGTGCTCAAATCCTTCACTCTCAAATCTCACCAAAGCAACAAGTTCTAGAAAGGAATTAGAGAGGAAGAACAATGGTGGAAACCAACAAATTACTCCAAGATCTAGATCCAATGGGTTCCCCTCACTTAGAGGAGGAATTGGTTGGTGGGGATTGTAGATCTAGATCTCCTTTTCCAAAGCCCTCAAAAAGATGCAAGAATCATAGGAGGGAAGGGGGAGGAAGCAAGCTCAAGAGGTTCAACAATGGAGGTCAATTTCGTGGTCAAGAACACCCTAAAATGTTGGGGGAAGAACACCCTTTTATAGTGGAAAGCAAATATGGCCGTTAGGAGAAATATGTGTGAACTCGGTTGAAAGTTCGGTTGGACCGGCTCCAGAACCGGACGGTCCGGTTCCTAGACCAGAAAACCGAACTTAAAACCAGAATTATGGTCAGTACACAGTCTCGGATAGACTTGGTATAGCAAAACCGAAAAAACCGGTTTAAGATCCGGTTTTCCGGTCCTGGCACCGGACCACCTGGTCTGGGAGCCGGTTGAACCGAATCCACAACCGGGATGAAACAGGCTTCACGAAAAACGCAATAACTTTTACATTCGGACTCCGATTTCGATGATCTTGGGCTTGTTTTGACGAGGACAACAAGCTCTAGCAGATATCCTTTGCGGTGACCCAGCATACCACTGCATGATGTAGTATACTATAGTCGTTGACATAACACCAATGAAACACCGTTCACTAGTATTACATCCCTCAGAATGGCACAACAGAAACACAACGGGTCCAATACATAGCTAAAGGTTACAACTCATTCTTTACACAAGATCCAGAGAACACTCTAGGTTAAAGAGAGAGAAAGAACTTCTTACGGAGAAGAATCAAAGATAAAAAACGCAAGAACTATTATACTATTAAGACTAGTATTTTAACTAAGGGATTGGCATTGCTGCTATTGCAATACACTACAGAATTAGATTCTTTGTCTAGAGATTATATTCCTATCTAATCAGTAACTTCGTCTTCACTTGAGTTGATGTATATGTTGACTTCCTTGACTTCATTGAAGAGCTTTAGCTTTGGATGATGAGTCCTGGAGCATAACTTGATGTAGATGTTGTCTATCCCGGCTTTAGAATCTAGCAAGGGTTAAGAAGATACATTGAGTATGAGCGTACTCAGCAAATTCACTAGAAAAGGAGTGTTTGATGCACTATAACTACAGCCACAGACCGTAGGTCGTAGGCAATGCAACTTTTCATAAACATTTCTTAAAAGGTTGCTTTTATTCTGAAAAGCTATGTCCGTCAGCCTTCACGGGTTTACCAGAACTTTCATGGAGTTCCTTTCCCTCCACGTTCGTAGCTCCTTCCCGGAACATGGAGTAACAAGTTACAGTTCTTACACTCTGCAGAGGTGCGTTACTTTACCCATGAGAGATCAACTCTTTGTTGCACAACCGGGCAGCTTATTCCCGTTCACAATTCCATGATGTGGGTCCCAGAAGATGATCCAAGCCAATCGCTGCCCCCTTCGCGGCCTCGCATGCCTCCTTGGTGTACACCATGCCCACATATTGGATTACGGCAATGGTTTGTACAAACCGTTAGATGCCAGAACTATCGTGGGACGTTGAGGGTTCCCACCCATATGCTGCATATCCTCTATGAATTACGAATTAATATGCATGCTACTAGGATAATAGCCACGACCTGCACATCCGGCTTCATGCGAGAGGAAGAAGATACAACCGACTTCTCCGTCCCATTCCAAATCTCATGGTCAACGTGTAATATACGGCGCAAGAATCACAGGCGACATTGGTTGTTAAGTCCTAGGTGATATAGTTCTAAACAATGGTATTCCCAACTGTCAGATTTAATAGATTAGCTGATCACCCTGGATCAGTAACCAATAGTTACATTATTATCAAAAATAGTGTTTTTTGATCTTTTTCAAATGCAGGTGATGACAACACTGGATTTGTAAAATACTTTATAGAAAATAAACAAAGTACATGAGCAAGTGTGAACTTGCCTTTTGTGATTGCAAGATTATGCACTCATGGTCTTCAAGATAATATAAGATCTAATATCCGAAATCAACATCATTGGTCCGGTAAGGACTAATGTTTAAAGAAGCAATATGCTCTTATGCATAAGTAATGTGATGCACGTTATAAACGCGAATCCCGGGGATGCGTGTAAAGCACTATGTAGTTACACTATCATAAAATAATAAGACACACTTAATTATGAAATGCTACTTAAGATTGCTTATAAGAATTGTTGTTTTGAAGTGGCAAAAAGAGTAACATTTGAAGAAAAGGTTCCTTTTCTAAGGTCTAAACAATCTTTGTGGTTAATTAGTGGTGGTCAATGTTATTTGTGCTTGCTTGAATAGTTTGGGATTGATATGCTTTATAACTTAACTATTTCAGACCAAAGTTAACTATAAAACATATAACAATGTTTATAGTGTTATATTTAGATTCTTGTAGACTAAAGTTAACTTTAAAACAAAGATAGTTTGAAAGTATAATGCTTATAACCTTTGTACCTGGTGTACCTGGTAATGTTGCCTTAAGGTTACTTAAGAATGGTTATTCTTCTATTTAAGTAGTGGTCTCTTAATTTTGTGGTGGAACAAGATTTCTTGTTTCCTTATAAAGGTATGATTATGGTTTGTGGATAAATAAATAGTACTAGTGACTACTCATGAATTATCTTTGGATTTAGTCCATTATAAAGTTGTATTTGATTGATATATCATTCTTGAAGATTTTATTATTATTAAAGATCTTTTTAAAATATAATTTATTCATATAGTAGAAGGATAATTCAATATAATAGTATTTGTAATGTTTTGAATCATTATGACTTATTATTAATATTCAAGACTATTACTTATTTATTAGACTTGATTGACTAATTTTAGAAATATTAACAAAAAATTTATTTACCCTTATATGAATTTTAAACAAAGGGAATAGGTTTAAATTTGAGTTATTAAAATATTTGAATTTTTAATTAGTTGAAAAGTGGAATATTATATTTTTAACATATAGATATTATTTTTGTGATCATTTTGGTATATTATATTTATTTTTATGATTTATAAATAATAATATATGATTTTTATAAGATTTAATACTTTAAAAATACTTAATAAATAATAAATATTTAAGTAAGTGAAATAATAATGCATGATTATAGTTTTAAATTATAGTTCTTATTTTTCTAAGATTTTTGGTATTTATTAATATTCTTAACATTTACCATTATTAAAATAGGAATTATCAAAGTTTTATTACTTTTAAAATATTCATTAAATAGTAATTATTTAAATAATCATCATAATAATATTTGATAATAATTTTAAGTTGTAGATTTTATTGTTCTACAAATTTTCATATATTATATACATTTTTTGAATTATAAATCAAAAGTTATTAATTAAACAAGATTTAATCATTTATTTGATTTCTGGAATATTAATAATTGAGTTTATAACATTTCATTTATTTCTTAAACAGGAAATAACTTTTTACACTGAACCCACACCTAGCCCTAGTCACTGATCAGTGGGCCTATGTCCACCTCAGCTCTCAGGTTAGAAAATGTATTTGTTACCGATCCTATCTCTACTCCCAGACAATGACATATGGGCCCAAGGCCATGTCATCAGCCACGCGAGACAAAGACTGGTCAAACACGTTGACGTGGCCAGGGTGATCTCACCCTGACGTCACCTTGCCGGTAGCGTGCGAGTGAGCGGGTGTGTAGGGGCTTGTTCGAACCAGAACAACAAGGCGAGTAGGATAGTGGTGGCGCCACTGGTTTTTGGTCATCGGAGGGCAACCAACAATGAGCTTATGCGGCAGTGCTTGCGGGTGATTACGGTGGCGTGGATTTAGGAAGCAAACAAGGCATCGAATGCATGCGAGAAGACTCGGTGACTCACCCGGAACACGATGGTGTGATTGATTTGGCGAGGCACAGTCAGAGACGACGGTGAGGTCGACGAACAACGCCGGGAACCGAGGGTGCGATTGGATTGATTTACGCCTCCTCCGCTAGCACGAGTTGGGGCAATCGAACGAGAAGAGCACAGCGACTTCCACCGTGGTCTTATCTGGCCGAGGCGAGCACAGAATTGCCGGCTCCGGCTCACCTCTGAGCTAGGGTTCTCGGTGAAGAAAAGGAAAACGAGGTAGAGGAGTTTTCAGAGGGGGAAATGGGGATGAGGATGAGAAGAGGCGTCGCGGTGGCCTCCTTATCCTCTCCTGGCGACGACGGCGTGGATCTTTGCACAAGGACGACGGCGGACGGCCTCGGCCTCGCCACTGAGCTGCTTCCAGCTGGAGGAAGACGACGATGACGGTTTTGCAGAACAACCCCTGACACTTCTTTCCTCTCAACCCGCAATCTCTCTTCGGTCCCACCTGTCAGCCAGATACGGGAACAAGCTGGGCTAGTTATTGGGTCTTTATGGGTTGCACAAGGGTGACAGGTAAGCAGAGAGGAGTTGGGCCACGGCCAGGATTCGTTTTTTATTTGTTTTCCCTTTTCTATTTTCTTTTTTACTTTCAGATTTGAATTTTCCTTATTTGATTTGAATTCTCCTTATAGAATTGATTTGTTGAGTGATTACAACATTAATAAAGTATATTAATGTTCTTTTATGAGTTTTCCATATAATGGTATTATTTCTCTATTTGTTTTCTATCAAAACCCTTTTTATATTATGTGGAAGCCCTTATTATTAATTTTTCTTTCTACATTAAACCATGGCTTTATTATATGATATTTCTTATTTGTTTATAAAACTTAACTCTAATTGGCTCATAGTTTGAATAGGAATTTTTTATATGTATAATGATCCTATATCATTACTTGATGCATGAAATACAAAAGAAATTAATATGGTTATTACTACTTCTATTAACTTATAAAATGGCAATGTATATATATTCTATTATGATAAAGATAGAAGTTTAGGGTTCTTAATTTACTTATCTTTCTTTGTTGATGTGTGAAAAGATTTAGTAATTAAGCATATTTTCTTCTGTTTGTGATATTTGATGACATCACCTTTTATAATAGAAAGTTATATCTAGAATGTTTTACATAAAGGAATTGGTAAACATACTCTTAAGCACATATAATTATGATGGTTGGAATTGAAAGAGATGTGCTTATGTGGTTTGCTACAGGAAAATATTCCTATAAAGTGATATAGACATAAGATGATAGATCAATAACATGAAATGGATATTATGTTTGGTTTGAGATTTAGAGTTGGTTGTTTACCAAGAATGTCTATTTTCCATAATTCACAATCCTGGACTTTTAATTAAGGAATTCCTTTCCTAGATATAATACTTCTTCCTATCCATCATCATGGTTAGTATGATGAGCTTTACTTCACAAGAATGTTCTTATTCACCTTTTATTCTTCTAAACTCATGGATGAATCCAATGAGTTTGATACTAAAGCATTTCATAGTTTTCTCATATCTTTGCTTGGTTATAACCACTACTCTACTGCTGATAATCTTCAATCCAACAAGTAGTTCCTTCAAACTCCACTCATAATATTCCTTAATCATCCATCACTAATATTTCTCCATCAGATGTATGTATCCAACTAATTTTCTCAAAATCTTACTATCCTTTAAGATGAATAACACTACTTCCATAACTCTATGCTATACTAGTTTTAATTTAATCATACTTTCTTACATTTACTCTAATAACTCATACTCCAACCTCACATTATATTAATGTGGCCTGTAATGACTACTCTAGGATAACTTATCTCTACTAGGGTTTCAATCATGTTCTACCCACCAATATCTTTTATACTAGATATAGGTAGACAATCCTGATGAGTAAGGCATGATCATTATAATCCTTTAATCATTTATGGCTTAGGTTTCCAATTGGTTATCCCAGGCTTCATCAATACTACTTTTCAATTGTATTAAAATTATCTTCTTAGTATCTCATATTGGATTAAGGGTTATTCATGGACTATGTCCTCTTTAAAAGATTTAAATAGATGCTATGATAAGATCAAGAAGTAGTAGATCAAGTATTGATAGTTAAAGAATTTGTGAATCAATGGTTGATTACTCAATCATTGATGAACAACAGATATTAAGTTAGGTTCTATAAAGATTGATATGGAAAGAAAGATATATGGTGAATGATCTTGACTTAGTCTCTTTCCAACTCAAACTCATTAAAGAGTTAAAGTTAGGTATTACTATGATACTCATAGTAAGAATACGTAAGAATAAGATATGTTAGGATTATTCATTACATTTTTATGACTTTAGTTGTAATCTTAACTTGGCACTTATGAGTTGTTGTGCTGAATATTATGGTATGATCCCTTAAGGATAAGATATTAATACTTTAAGCAATGTATTAGGATGTAACATCCCAAAAATATAAAGCATGGATCATCAAACTCTAATCATCAAAATTAGGGTTAAGAGAAACTTTTCCAATTAAACATATGAAAGCATTCATATGTGTGTGTATTAAAATTTGGATTCTTTTGAATTGCCTTGGTTCTATGTTTCTTTGCTTTTAAAATGATTCTTAGGTGAAATAAACATCATCTAAATAATCCCCAAACTTTTCCCAAAGACAAACAAGTCAAAACAAATAAATTAAGTGAATGGTCACTTTGGCCAAATTAACTCCCATGCCTACTTTGGCTATCTCTAACTTTCAGAACTTAACAGAAACATGTATCTTTGCACCCCTTGATAGTACTCATAACAAGGTACCAAGGCCCACTTTGTGATCATCCAATAAATTTGAATGCATGGTTTAAATGACAGTTTAAAGTTGAATCTATTTCATATGGGAAGATCCCACTATTTTAAAAACCACTCAAACAAGCTCAATTTTCAAAACCCAAGCATCCACAAAATCCTCAACACATGCCTAGCACATCCACCAAAAATCTTTTCAAAATTCACAACTCAAGTTCTTGTGGCCATTTCATCAAACACTTGGAGACAACAAATCAAACTGGCCAAACTTCACTGTTTTGAGCAGTAATTTGGCTAAGCATTGTTCACC
Organism: Avena atlantica; assembly: GCA_910589765.1. Classification (NCBI taxonomy): domain Eukaryota; kingdom Viridiplantae; phylum Streptophyta; class Magnoliopsida; order Poales; family Poaceae; genus Avena; species Avena atlantica. The sequence goes on from OU342737.1 coordinate 66,162,917, forward strand.
ATTGATCACACTTGTCTCCACCCTCGACACACGCCCACAGACCACGCGCCACCCTCGCCGCGTGCACGCGTGATCACCACCGCCCCAGCAACCCCGCAGACACCCCCGTTCGCCGCCCCATGCCTCATAGCCATCGCTCGCCGTCGAAGACGCCGCCTCTGCCGCGCAGAGCACCGCACGTTCCCGACCAATTGCCATCGCCCCTACATGCGCATTTAAGCTCTAGAGCATCGCCAGGAGACCACCCGTCGATCGCCAACCTCGGCCATGCCTCTAGCCGCCCGTAGCCATGTCGCCGCCATCGCTTGCCCATCCCTCTTGGTCTCGTCGTCGGGCCTATAAAAGGAGACGACCCCCGCTCGATTTCTTCACACCATCTCACTCCCCTCACCTCACTGGTCATTCCACCCCTTAGCCGGAGCTAGGCGGGTAGAGCATCGCCGGAATTTGGCCGGAGCTCGCCGCTGCAGAGGAGAAGAGGAGTCGTTGATTTTGTCCACCCCCGGAGCTGCCGCGACCACCCCTGAGTTCGCCGTCGTCGACTTCGTCGTTTGCCCGCCTCGCCGTCGTCACTGGAGCCCCGGTATGCCCCCTATGCACCCCCACCGAGCCACTAGGGTTCGAGCTCGCCGGTGACCTATTCATCGTCGACGATGACCCTCAGCCGTCGATCTTCATTCTAATCCAACGCACCACATCGCCCTGTACCGCTTCACGTTTTATGAGCCACTGACCAGTAGACCCCCCTGTCAGTTGCGCCCCGCGCTGCGGAGTGACACTGGGCCGGCCCAATAACCCTTCCCGTGCAGCCCACTCGTTTGAATTTAGCTTTTTCTATTTTCATTCAAACTCAGTTCTATACCTAGTTTAAAAAACCAACCCAGCTCGATTCAGTGAACCAAATTTCATGAAACCAATTTTGTTAGAAAGATATTGAAATGCTGAATCCAAGCAAGTTGGATTCAAATCATTTGGATCTATAGATCAACCTTGGTAAAAATAAAAAGGTAGAAGATTTTCTGCATTCAAACATTTTTCAAATTTAAACTATAATAGCTTTTGAGTTGATTCCAACTCTAAAAAATCATAATTGATCATACCTTTCAGAATATATAAAAATATATGGGTTTACTTATAGAAATAATGTTCAAGTAATAAAAGAATGCCACATAGACATTTCTAGCCACTTTAATGATTTAAAATAAAAAGGTTAAACCTTATTAAATTGTGACACCACTTTAAATCACATTCTCATGTACTGAAATATGTGGTGATGACATGTGTCAACATGATCCCATGTTTGAGTTGGAGAATATTAAATCTTAAGTAGCTTTTCAATGAGTAGAAATTACTTTTCTAAAAATGAAATAAATAAGACAAGGCTTTAATCTTGTAATATTAGTGATGATGCTAGATCATATGTAGTACTAAGATCATCTCCCATCGTCAGCATTGCCTGTGACCCCGAAGATGGAGCTTCGCCCACGCTATCGTTACTATTACGTTATTCCGCTGCTTGAGTTGTATTAAGAACTGGATCATGAGATCCTTATTTGTGTAAGACATTATGTATGGTTTGTAATGGATGATGTACTGTGATATCCAAATCTGTTATGTCTCGCAAAAATGGTAATCCTGGGATTGCGATGTATGGTATAACAGGCATCTGGAATTAAAAATCCAGGTGTTGACATAGGAGTAACCTTTTATTATCTTTGATCTATCCTTAGATCAATTCATGTTTACTCAAATAAGGTTTTAACAAAGGTCATAATGAAACTTATCACGGTCAACTTGATGCTCAACTTCAGTTGCATCAAGTTGAGAGAAGCTTCAATCACTTTGACAAGTTCTGTTTAAAAGCGTGAAAATTATTCGGATTTCTATGCATGAATGCAATGCACATATCTGGGTTTAGCTTATTTCTAAGCTCTAATGCTGGGATGTTACATCCTCATCCGACGGTATGGTAAAATATACGTTTGTGGTGAATTGCATGTTCTGTTTACGGTGTGAAAAAAATCCGGGGTGGAATCCGGGGCAGAGTAGATGCCGTATATACCGTAAAACTGAATATTCTATTTTACGGGTTAGGTATGTCAGTATCTGTTCTGCTCCTTCGCGTGTACCACAAAACAAATTTTACCGCAAAGCATATAATACAGTGTTTCAACAAGAAATAGAACAGAATTAAGCCATACATATTGTAATTAGGCGATATAATTCCACTGTGAGCTTCTCAATCATAGTAGTAACAAACGATTAGTAAGTAAAACCCCAATCAACGATCTCGCTTCCGCTTTCCTCTTCCACGGCGTCGCCCTCTTCCATGCCGCCCCCTCTTCCACGCCGCCATCATCTTCCGCACCGCTATTTGCCTCTGCACCGTCGTCACTCCTGCTATTGGAAATCTCGATGATTCCCGTGCGGTCCGCCTCCCTTCGAAACTCTTCCCGAAGCATGTCCTCGTTTGCGGTATAGATCGTGCGTACACGAACTGCCCAGAATCGTGTCCTTCCTTCGGGGTTGCGGAAGTCGGGGTGGAGCTCGCACTTGTGATCGAGGCAGAGGGCAAGCGCTACCGTGCGCTCTTTCTTGAATCGCTTACGCCAGTAAGAGCTCGCCGGCGCGTCACGGGCCATTGCCCTCTTGCATGCTGGCAGTTGGTGGCGCCTCTCCTCGATCTGGCGATCCAACTCGGCGTCGCGCGGTACCGGCGCCACCGGCACCCCGTAGTAGCTAACCTGGAAGCCGGACGGAAGCCTCGCGCGAGGCGGCGCGAGGAGGTCGTGGTGGACAAACATAAAGGCCTCGTAGTAATGCAAATTCGGCCTCGCCATGGCTGCGGGGAGGAGAGAGAGTGATAGGAGGGAGGAGAGCGGGAGAGCGGGGGTGGAAGCGACCGGCGGCGGCAGATCGGCGTCGGTGCCGGGAGCGGGAACGGGCGGAGGGAAAATTTCCTTCGTGCCAACCGAAGAGTGAGGATGGGGGGCATTCGTAGCCCTCAAGACAGTATATATGCGGGAAGAAAGCAATGATATACAGGGAACCGCAATTTTTTGGATGCAGTATATTTTATGGTGTCAGAAATGTCTATTTTTCCCGTCTCGTACCGTAAACGGACGGTTTTGCGGCATCTGCTAGAGATACTCTAGAGAGAGCATCGGCCGGCCTGCCAATTAAAAAGCATGATTACGTACGTAGCCATAACCGACAGAAGATCAATAGATTATGAATAATAGCGAGTTGTCAATATGGTCAGTAGTAGAGTACTAGCTAGAAAGCCGACGACGACACGGCAGGTATCCCCATGCTGCATCGATGGAGATCTGATTCGTTATTTCCCTACAGTACAAATGCACCGTCAATCCATCACAAACGGCAGAGCGAGCTAGCTATAGGGGGCACGGGCGAAAGCGGCCGAGGATGAGATCGCTGGATGCAACCCCAGTCCGTCCGAGAGACGACGAATCTCTCTCGCGCTCGCCTCTCGCCCTAGCTGCCGGGTTGACAGGGAGGCATGCATCAACACGCTCCGCCCTTTTAGCTCGGCCGGGCCGTGCCGGGGCCATGATGCGTGGAACAAACCGATCGAAGCTTTGGCCATCATCTGGTCTATCCGAGGTACATTCCCTAGGGGCGCAGATGCCGCAGGGTCAAAGGCATATATTATCTGGTTCGGTCAGGGGCCATGGCACGCAAGTAGCTACGGCAGCGGTACGAGCTAGCTAGCCTTTCCGGAGCTCACTGATTGAGAGGAGAATCCTGATCCACAGAATCCGCACCCGGTCGCACTGGAATCCCGCTAGCTGTAGTAGTATGTCCTTGTTGATGCACGCACGTATAGGCCTCTTCCGGCAATGCGGTTTATGTATTCGACGAGTATGGCACCAATTAGTTTCTCACCACATCTCACATCGAGAGCGAGAAAGCTATTTTGAGTGGGGTTTTACATACTCTACTAGAGCATGCATTCTCGCTCGTGGAGGTTGTGTGAGATTTCCGGCAAAGTTATGGACGGGAACGACGACCACTTGAAGGCGAGCAAGACGTGGACACGATGATCACACTTCAAAAGCGCTAGGACTAGGAGGGACTGTCCGCATTTTCTTCGGTTCTATGCTGTTTTTTTTTTGTAGCATATATGTCAAACTTGGGCGATCGAGGAGACTGCTGGATTCTGCATAGCCAGAGTACGGCCGGCCGGCCAGCCAGAGAAGCGTCTCATCGACACTTGTTCCTCGCCAAAACATCGCCATCGGATCAAACACAGCTTTATTCCGCAACCAAAAACAATATTCTGATATCTTTAGCTGATGTGACTAAGCATGTGCAAAAACGGTTTGGACGGTTAGACCGGTTTGGGCTAGTTCAAAATTTTATACTAATTCTAAAGTTTAGATTGGATTTGTGAATGAGATTGAACTAGGAAACTTTTGGCTGGTTTGCGTACGTACTGTGTTTAAGTGTGCAACAGTGCGTCAAACCGACCAGGCAGCGATGTCAAAACCGAGATGCTACGCTGTGGATGTTGTTTCAAAAGCGGCCGTCGGATCGATCCGGTAAGTCCGCCGATCTGATCTTTGGCGCGAGACTTATCAGTGAAAGCATGCGAGATTTGATTTGGCATGCACTTCAAATTGCACGTGATGTGGTGTGCCTGAAGGTGCATGCATCAAATCTAACAACGGATCGTCGTGAAGAATCGAATGGGCAAAAGAAGGTTCGACGAGACGAAGTTGCAAGCACATGCATGGCGAGGAAGCAATTGAGGGTTGAGGCTGAAAAAAATTGAAATGCAACATGCGAGACTGAGACATATCTGTTGATGTCCTTGCCGTTTTCTTTAAGCAAACAGCTAGGTCTCCGTACTGCCGTGGGCTTTATTAATTAATCATCAACAGTAGTTATATCCTTAATGAATCACTACAGGAAAATCAAGAAACACCGACAGCCTTTCTTTACGCCGACGGCTAAAGGTCGGGCCCGTCGGTGAAACTGAGCGGGCTCGTCAGCTAGGCCAGGTGTTCGTCGGCGTGAAAAACCCGTCGGCGTAGGGCCAAACGCCACGACGGTCACCATCGGCGTAGGAGGCCACGTGTCCCTGCCAACCGTCCCACCTGACGGGCGCGGTCGACGGCGTTAGGCGCGTCCATACGCCGATGGCCAGGTCGTTGGCCTATAGAGGCCAACACGTATACGTCGACGGCAAAGCCGTCGGCCTAGGTTATTTACTTTTCCTTTTTTCTCCAAAGTATAAAATTCAGATAGTTGATTAATTTATTTCCTACTATAATTTTAATATAGATGTAATTTATAAATAACTTGCTGATTGTAAAATAACCACGCGAATCTTCGCGTATCCCGCCACCCGCATTGAATAACGAGTGAATCTTCCGGAATCCGAAGCTAAGCATTAATGTGAAATATAAAAAACAAAATACACATATAATGCACAACTACAACAAAAATATTAAAGATATATCTAATTTTTACGGACCATGGGGAACCGAAACCTCTCTATTGGGGAAACCCTAGAAACCCCTCTCTTTTGGGGACCCTCGGGCATCGGACCCACTATTTGGAGAAACCCTACACCGTGTGATGGACCTATCATACATGCACAAGGATGGTGGATTGCTCCTAGATAGAAAACCTAGCTCCCGAGTGAAAGGGCATTTATTGTCATAATCACTTTTGGTGTTCGTTAACAATAAGTAGATCATTTTACAGTTTGTCATTGTCCACAAGTTGGTATTATGATAAATGAAAAGCACCCTCACTCTTGGGAAAAGACCACACTCATGTGTCACAGTTCTGGAAACTCCAGACCGGAGTCTCCGGTCTGCCAAGACCGGAGTCTCCGGTGTGGTCCGGAGTTTCCGGATCTGTCTCCGGTGGTGACTTCAGGATCTGGGCTGGGACATTCTGTCTGGGGGTCCGGAGCCTGCTCCGGAGGATACTCCGGAGTCTCCGGTGTTGGATCAGTCCGAAGTCTCCGGTGTTGATAGACCGGAGTCTCCGGTCTTATTGAGTCAAAAAGGGCTGGGTCATTCAGATGGGCGGTCCGGAGGCTGGTCCGGAGATTGGCCGGAGTCTCCGGTATGACTTTTCTCCAACGGTCAGAAAACGGTTCATGGAGGGGGCTGCCTATAAAAAGGGACCCTTATCTTCTTCCTCCAGCTGCTCGAGGTGCTCAAGAACACCAATCCCATTAGAGCCACCAAATCTACAAGATCTCTTCATCCAACCATCCAAAGTCATTGATCTTTGGAGAATCGAAGGAGGAGGCCTTGATCTACATCTTCACCAATAGAGATCTTCATTTCCCCCTCATTCACTTGAGGGCCCCCGAGCTCTAGTGTTTCATTGGAAACCCTAACTTTGATTTGGTTCTTACAAGCTTGTCTTTGATTTGTCTTGATAGCTTGCTTGTATTTGGGAGCCTCCAATTAAGTTGTGGATGTGTGCCCCGAACTTGTTGTAAAGGTGTCGGCTTCCACCTCGAAGGTTGCCGATATAGTGGAAGGTGGATCGAGCCCGTTTGGGTGAGGTTCATTGGAGAACAAGGGAGGTCTCTCGTGGCGTTGGTGGTTTGAAACCACCCCCTCTCCAAACGTAGACGTACTTCCCCTCAAAAGGAAGGAACTACGGGAAACAAATCCTTGTGTCTCCGCGTCCACTCCTTTGGTTACTTCTATCCTTTACCGCACTTTACTTACTTGTTCTTGCTTAGTGTTGTGATAATCATTGCATGGGTGACATATAGGTAAATTCACCATAGTTGCATAATATAGAGAATTTACCTTTCTTGTCAAGCCCTAATTTGAAAAAGAAGAAAATTTGAAGTAGCACCTATTCACCCCCCCTCTAGGTGCCCATACGATCCTTTCAATTTGTATCAGAGCCTCAGCTCTTTATTTGGACTTTACCTCCTAAGAGAATATGGGTATCCAAGATGGGGAAGGTGATGGTGAGCATCCTACGGTGACCATGGAAGATCTCAAAAACTTGGAAACAAGATTGAGCTCTTCCTTGGTCAACAAAGTCAAGAAGATGCTTGAGCAACTTCTTAAAGACAAAGATGGCTCATCATCCCCTTCTCCTCAATGGGATCCTCCATCCGTTTTACCTAAAGGGGATACTCCCATATCCCCCGACGATAGAATGGTTAGGGGTAAACAAGACAACACTAATTCCTCCACACAAAATGATGGTGGGAAGGGTGAGCACCGTGATTCATGGTACTCTCCCAACCCTCCAATCCCACACCCTCATGTATACAATAGAGGTGACCCACCTAAGCTTGAAGAATCTGCTACATTTGCTCAATGGCAATCACTAATGAGAACTCATGTGCGCAGCTCTTGCATTGAACTATGGAACATCATCGATCATGGAATCTTTATTGGGGATCCAGACAACTTGACAAGAAGCGATGTCGTCAATAGTCAACTCAATGCCACTTCCTTGCATATGATTCAACAAGGTTTAGGTACAAAAGATTATCCACACATTGAGCACTTGAGCATTGCCAAGGAAGCTTGGGATGCCCTCACTATTTTGTTTGTTGGAAATGAGAGTATGAGGAGGAGCCGGTATGATGCCCTAAGCAATGAAGCCAAAGGCTTCTACATGAAGGAAGGTGAAGATCACGAAGACATGTACCGAAGGCGCAAGACCACCGCCACCGCTTTTAGAAACGTGGGTGCCTCACATGTGGGTGATGCATGGATAAAAAGGAAATATGTGAGTGCACTCATGCCCTTTGAGCCCACCGACTTGAAGAGCCTTCAAGGAAGACACAACTACCATCTCATGACCTCCAATGAAGTTATGCAAGAGATGGCCGCTTTCAAAGTTGCCGCCAAGAATGCCAAAGATGCCCGTGCTCGTGCCCTTGGTATGAGCAACATTGTCAATGTTGCTTTGAAAGCCAAAGTTGTGGAACATGGGGATGAAGATGATAGTGATGAAGGCCTCTCCATGGATCACCCCTATGAAGTCAAGATTGCTCATAGTCAATATATGGCCTTCTATGCAAAGAACTTTTGGAAGAATCCTGCCAAGGCCAAGATGGAAATGCAACGAAGAAGCAACCCAAATGGGAAAAGATAAAACACTACTAGATTGAGAACTTGCTTCAATTGTGGCGACCGCTATCACTTTGTGGCAAGTTGCCCCTATGAGAAGAGGGAAGATCATGGGGGTAAGCTTGTGTTGAAGAAAACTCTAAAAGCACCTTACAAGAAACCCTTCATCAAGAAGAATCCCATCAACAAGAAGTCGGGAGAAATCGTCTTGATCACTCATGAAGAATACTCCTCCGACAATGATGATGATGAAGATGAGGAAGAGGAAACTCCCAATGGTGTGGCGGCTCTAGCCACTACTTCTACTCCAACATTCTCACTCTTTGATTCTCCAAATGAGAATTCTCCCGTCAAGAACGTCACTTGCCTTATGGCAAGAGGAACTGAGGTATCCTCATCATCTCACTCCACTCCTTTAGCTAATGATGAAATTGATGATGAGATGTCTCTTGAGGTTAAAAGGGAATTAATTGCTTTTGATGAGTTTATGACTAATCTACAAGGGGATGCTAAGATATAGTTGGTAACATCTTAGATCAAATTTTCCCACACACAAGAGCTACTAGATGTAAGATGTAAACTTGGGCATGATCACATGATTGAGCTAGAGACTTTAAACAATGCTCTAGAAGAAGAACAAGAAAGAAGGTTGTCTCTTGAATTAAAACTTGAAGGGCTTGATGAGGCAAACGGCATTATTGTTAACAAACTCATCAAAGAGCATGATCATGCTATTGCTAAATACAGAAGGGCTAAAAAGGACAAGATTGAGTTTGGTGTGGTTCATGAAAAACTTGCCGAGGACTTTAGCTTACTTAACAAGGCTCATAAGGCTTTGAAAAGTGAACTCTTGTCACTCACAAAGTCACATGAAACGCTTCAAACTCAATTGACCAATATTCCTTCACCTAGTAACTTCATTCCATCTAGTAGTACAACTATTCTTGAAGAAAATGCTAGGTTGAAGGGGGAACTTGCTAAGACCACATTTCCACAAGGCAACAAGTCCATTGATGATCTTTTGAGTAAGCAGAGGGCTAATGGTGATAAAGGGGGCATTGGTTTTGTCTCCAAAATTAAGAAGAAGAAGAACAACAAGAAGAAGAAGGCCAAACCCACACAAGAGACCAACAAGGCCATTGTGGATAGTAAGACCACAAGTGGTAAAACTATGTCTCATGATGACTTTGCGGGAGTGCTAACCCTCACTATGTTCTAATGCGTGATTATTATGGTGATGTGTATGCACAATATGTTGGCCCATATGATGGTTATATTGCTTGGTCTATTTGGGTTCCCAAGATCCTTGTATCTAACAAAAGAGGACCCATTGAAACATGGGTACCTAAAAATTAGTTTGATCTTTTGTAGACGTATGCTTCCGGGGGTTCTAAGTGGGTGCTTGATTGTGGTTGCACAAGTCATATGACCGGAAGATCCTCTATTGTTCAAGATCTAAGACCAAATGATGATCAAATATCTGTCACTTATGCCGAAAAGTCAAAGTCTAAGGTAATGGGTTTCAGCAAAGTTGTGGTTGCTTACGACATTACACTCGTGAACGTCATGCTTGTTGAGACCCTTGGGTACAATTTACTTTCAGACCGTGGGGCAAGAGGCGCTTCAGGCTCTTTAGCGGGCGAGGACCAAGATCTTCACGGGAATCGGCGAAACCGTAGCCATTGGTCGTGTTCTCTTCTCCGGCAACGTTCCGATCGTCCCTCCCGACGAGTTCTGGATCCCAGCGAAGACGAACCCTACGCGGTGTTCGATTGTTCCTATCGGAGACATCCACCTCTTCATCGGCGAAACCGACTCGGGCACTAGTTCCATGGGAGTCGGAGGAGCATCAAGGCCCGCACAGACCGCCTACGGGCAGGATACGTTCGCGGAAGGATCGATGTCGGATCTCTCTTTGGAGTTTGCCGGCAAATATCGGAAAAACTCAAGGCCCGCACGGACCGCCTACAGGTAGGATACGTTCGCGGAAGGATCGATGTCAGATCTCTCTTCGGAGTTTGCCGGCAAAGATCGGAAAAATTCAAGGCCCACCCAAACCGCCCATGTGCAGGATATAAAGGTGGAAGATCACCGCATATCCGCCGGCTTCGCCCGTGTGTCTGGACAACAGAGATCCAAGTTCGTCGGCGTGGTTACCATCTTCGATCTGGCGCGCTGCATTCAGAGAGAAGGCGAAAACCCCCGCGATTACCTGGCCAGGTGGCTCCGTATACGACCTGATCTGGCCGACTACCCCGATGATAACGCTTTGTATCACTTCGTGGAAGGACTGGACCGTGGCACGCTTCTCCGACATTCTTTAAGACGGCAACAGGCAACATGACGCCTTACCCTAGAAGAGATGGTGAGCACTATCAACAACTACGCGGAAGCTAACGCAGCAGTCCAGATGGCGCTTGCGCTCAGGGACGGAGAACCTCCGATTCAGCAACCACCACCACCACCGCCTCCCGCCACCATCGTCGCAGCAACACCACCACCTCCAGTCATCGTCGCGGCCATTGTAACTCCACCTCTCGTCATCGAGGAAGTCTTGACACCCTCCGACTCTCTCATTGACGCGCTTTATGCTGATTTTAGTGCAGATTCAGAGGAGATAGATTTCAGTCCAGAGGAGCTAGACTCCGCTATGCAGGAGATGGAGGAGGAGTACTCGCGCGACGAGCAAGCCAACAATGCCGTCACGTCTCGAGGGGTGTTCTTGACCATTGGTACGACGATGGATGAAGGTCAACCCGGACGAGCTCCGCCTACAATGCTGGAAAAGGGGAACGGGCCACTTATTGCTGCTGACGATGATCGCGCAAAAATCATGCCTCCTCCGCCTAACCCAGTGCAGCAGCCGCAGGAACTCGGCACCGGCCGAGCAACAACAACACCGAAAACTTGCCGCCTTCAGCATCTATGTCTGCAGCAGCCCAAGTTACTCCAGCTGATAGAGTGATGTACGGCAATATCCTCGTCGAGCCACTAACTGTTGCTCATATCCGGAATGTGACCCAGCTTGACGAGAAACGCCAGCAGCTGCTGGAGGAAGCACAGGCCATCGTGAAGCAAGGCGCTAAGCTAGATCGAGATCTGGTCAACGCGCAGAAGTCTATAGAGAAAGCTAGAGCAATGGAGGCCGAGTACAAGACTTTACTGCAGCAGCAGAAGGCTAAGAAAGCTCCGGCTCGCGTCATCAACGATCCTGGTGTACAACGCAACCTAGGATGGGCTCCCTCGAAGCTGGCACAAGCCAAGCCATACATTGACAGTGAAGGCAAGCAGGTGATGCCCACCCCACTCCTTAACCTCGCCGTCTCCAATACCCTTCTGGAGCAGGATAGATCGCCTGAGGAAGTGGAAAAGGTCTACGACCTAGTGTCCAAGGCGGTGAAGCAGCAGGAAAAGGCCACCTCTCAGAGTCTTGAGTCTGACCCAGTACTCTGCCAATCTAGCCAGTACAAGCCGCCAAAGGACAGATCTCCTCTTGATGTCGGGTCCCAGACGGGTTCATCAGAATGAAGACGGAGGGATGCACGCAACAGGAAGGATGCTATCCCCATATCCTCCGACCATGGAGAAAAGGCCCGACCTCGTCGCCCATCGCCATCGCCCCGGTCCCCCTAACATCGCGAAGATTGCAAGACTCACCATTGTACGGATATGCCCCCACCAAAGCAGTGCGGCATCATCATCCGTGATAACGCGGAGCAGACCCGTCATGACGAAGAGCGCAACCAAGGACATAAGAGCAGGTCACGCCATGACCCTCCGCGTCTGACAAGCAACCGTGACAGGCGTGAGGCATCGCAGGAGGGTAATAGCAAGAAGGCTAACCTACCGCCACCTCCGCCTCCGTCACCACCAAGCAGTCACCATGGCGGAGGATGCCCGCATCGTTCACGCAGCCCATCCCCTATTGACAAGAAGAAGAACCCGGAGCCGTACGATGCACATTCGCGGATCGATAAGATCCACGAGGCCCGGGAAGGACCATACTTGGGACCACATTTCTTTGGACCTGCAATACGGTCCGCAACTTACCCCAAAGGTTTCCGGATTAACAAGACCATCAAGCCCTACGATGGCACCGCCAAGCCAGCCACATGGTTGCAGGACTACGGCAACGCGATGGAGATTTCCGGAGGCAACCGCAACGTCGCCGTCAAGTACCTCCCATTAATGTTGGCAGGCGGCCCGTCAATGGATCGACGACTTGCCGGAGAAATCCATCTACAACTGGTTGGACATGCAAGAAGCGTTCACCAAGAACTTTGAGGGTACTTACAAGCGTCCCTGCACTGTGGGCGATCTACAGCAGTGCGTGCAAGAGAAAGACGAGACATCTCGCGCATACCTCTCTCGTTGGGTGGACATGAAGAATTCCTGTGCAGGAGTGCACGCCCAGACCGCCATGGCCACCTTCATCGACGGGTTGGAAAGGGGCACGTTGCTTCGACATAAGCTGAAGCGCTTGCAGGACAATCACCAGCTTGACTTGAATCAGATGATTCAGTTGGCTAGCGAGTTCGCAGCTGCCGACGATGATGCTCGCGGCTCCTTGCCGGCAACGACCGTTCCAACTCAAGCTCGGAGGAACAGCAGTACAAAGCGGAAAACTGCTCCAGAAGAAAAGCAATCTAACGACATGGTCGCTATGAATTTTGCAGGACAAGGTTATGGCGGACAACATGGCCGAGGAAGGGGAGCTGGATGTGGGCAGCAACGAGGCAGTGAAACAACATCGGCGCCGCTCCGTGTTCCCCAAACCTACGAGGAGTACCGCGACATGCCGTGCCTCGTACACCTCGACATCAACAGCAAAGCCACCCATACCAATCGACACTGCAAGTTCGTCAACGACCTCAAGGAAGACCCGGAGTCCGGCTACAAGCAAAGTCGTAAGAACAGACCGCGAGGCAAGGGCAAGGGGAAGAAGAAGGAGGTGGAGTCCAAGGATTCAAGTGATATGGACGAAGACGTTTACCCCAAGCATGCCGCCAAGAGCGACGACAAGGGTAAGAACCCCTTTGCAAAGAGGGCTCCAGTCTACCACACTTTCCTTGGCACCCCGACCGTCCGACAACAGAAGACCTCTCTGAGGATCCTGATGGCCACGCTCCCCCCAGTTCCCCAGTACCTGCGCTGGTTGGAGGTTCCAATAACTTGGGACAGGACGGACCACCCAGACCTTATACCTACGGAGAACCAGTACGCCATGGTCATCAACCCCTTGATTGACGGCGTGGAGTTCACCAAGTGTATGGTGGATAGTGGAAGCAGCATCAACATCATGTACCTGGATACACTGCAGAATATGAACTTGACGGAGGCATACCTAAGGCGGACCAACACCATCTTCCACGGCGTAGTTCCTGGTCGGGAGGCTCGGTCCCTTGGGTGCATTACACTTCAGGTTGCCTTTGGCGATGTTAACAATTACCGCCAAGAGCGCATGACCTTCGAGGTGGTCCCCTTCAAGAGCGTGTACCACGTCATATTTGGCCGTGACATATTCCACACGTTCATGGACAAGCCATGCTTCGTCTACAACAAACTCAATATACCCGGACCAAACGGTGTCATCACCATATCCGGAAGCTTTACCAAGGAAAGGGACTGCGAGATCAATGAAGCAGCCGTTGCAGAAGTTGTCCTCTACAGCGAAGAATTCAAAGAGATCCAGAGCAAGGTTGATGACTCAGAGATGCCCGCGCTGAAGAAGCAGATCTCCGACTCCGCTCCTGCGTTCAAGGCCGCCATCGAGACCAAGCCGGTGGAACTTGTGGTAGGCAATGCCTCCAAGATCACCGCCATTGGGACGAACCTAGATCCCAAATAGGAAAGCGCGCTCGTCGAGTTCCTCCATGAGAATAGGGACATCTTTGCCTAGCAACCTGCCGCATGAAAGGTGTACCTAGGGAACTTGTCGAGCACAACTTAAACATTGATCCAAAATGCAAACCAGTGAAACAACCTCTACGACGCTTTTGAGATGAGAAGAGACGCGCCATTGGCAAAGAGATAGCTAGGTTACCTAAAGCTAGATTTATCCGAGTAGTCCTTCACACCCGATGGGTGGCCAATCCTGTACTTGTCCCCAAAAAGGGAACCAATGAATTAAGAATGTGCATTGATTACACCGGCTTGAACAAAGCATGTCCCAAAGATCCGTTTGCTTTGCCTCACATTGACCAAGTCATTGACTCGATGGCTGGCTCGGATCTTTTGTGTTTTCTTGATGCATACTCAGGATACCACCAGATGAAGATGACGAAGTCAGACCAATTGGCCACTTCGTTCACTACCCCGTATGGCACGTTTTTCTATGTTACGATGCCCTTTGGGCTGAAAAACGCAGGTGCTACGTACCAGCGGACAATGCAATGTTGCCTCCACGACCAAATTGGTCGGAACGTTCACGCCTATGTGGACGATATCGGTGATGTCTAAAAAGTCAAACGACTTAATCACCGACTTAAAATAAACCTTTGATAATCTCTGGAAATACAACATGATGCTTAACCCTAAGAAGTGCGTCTTCGGGGTTCCAGCCGGCAAATTATTGGGTTTCATCGTTTCCCAAAGAGGAATCGAGGTCAACCCGGAGAAAATCAAGGCCATCTTAAACATAAACCGTCCGACATGCCTAAAGGACATTCAACGACTAACAGGTTGTGTTGCAGCAGTTAGTCGGTTCGTCAGCCGACTTGGAGAGAAGGCTCTACCGCTGTACAAATTGCTGAAGAAGGCGGACAAATTCACGTGGACAGACGAAGCAGATGCAGCATTGAAGCAGCTCAAGGATATTCTTTCCTCAGCGCCCATCCTTGCAGCACCCGAGCCTGGAGAGCCCATGTTAATCTACATGGCTGCAACCAACCGGGTAATCAGCATCGTCGTCGTGGTAGAGCAGAAGGAACCAGTCTATGAGCACAGAGTTCAATGACCAGTTTACTATGTGAGCGAGTTCTTGACGGAGTCCAAGCAGCGTTACCCGCACTACCAGAAGATAGCTTATGGAGTATTCCTTGCTTCTCGGAAGCTGCGGCATTACTACTAGGAGCACCCAATCACAGTGGTGAGCAAGACTCCACTATCCGAAATTATCAATAACAGCGACGCTACGGGAAGGGTCGCGAAGTGGGGCATTGAGCTTGCCGCCTTTGAGATCACCTACAAGAGACGCGACGCTATCAAATCACAAGCCTTGGTGGATTTTGTGGCAGATTGGATGGAGATGCCAGATGCTACTCCGTTGCCGGAGCCAGAGTACTAGGTGATGCACTTTGATGGATCAAAGCTGCTCAACGGCTCGGGGGCTGGTGTATTGCTACAGTCACCAACAGGAGACAAGCTACACTACGTTCTGCAGATCCACTTCAAGGCTACAAACAACATACTGAAGGAAATATGCCCTAGAGGCAATCATAGAGATGATTATATTTCATATGTATCCATGAGTTATTGTAATGTTCCTTGAATATCCATATCAGGCAACTTGTATTGATGGGCAATTATGTGAATTGTTTGTGAAACTCTTTACTTGTATGGTTATTTAAGAGTTGTCCCTAGTCGGAGTTCATGTGAGGACACACGTGAATATTAGACTAGCACATTGATTGGTTGATGACTATGTTTTGCAAGTCATAGACATGGAGATGTCAAACCAATGATGTGGACACATGTTATGAACATGGGGTTGGACTGACCCAACCTGAGACTGAAAATTAGTTGCAGCTCTGTCTCTACACATCGTGTACGTTTTGTCCTTAGACCTGAGATTGTCGCATGTACTTGAGATGTGGATCGACCTACTTTGGGGCTATCAAACGCTACATCGTAACTGGGTAGTTATAAAGGTAGCTTTCGGGTTTGTCCTGAAGCATGCTGCAAGGCATGGTCAATCAAGATGGGATTTGCTCCTCTCTACTTGAGGGAGATATCTCTGGGCCCCTCGAGTGATCGGATCCAGAAATGCATGGCCGTGCTACATATGGTTAAGAGTTAACCTAGTAAAGGGATTCTGAATCACGGTATCGAGAAAGGGAGGTCAGCTTGGAGCTAGACCAAATATCGTGAGGCAAAGGGAAAGACATGTACTAAACCTTGTGATGGTTCGTCCGATATGATCTTTGTATGCGTTTAGGAGTTGGCACGTCTTGCTAGAGGCCTCTACCAACTATTGACAGAATAAGTGTATTCGTGTCATGTCTATACGCATATGAACCTATAGGGTCACACACTTAAGGGGCTGGAAGCCTAATGAGGATTGGATCCGAATTAGACCAGGCTTAGGTTACTAATGGGCTACTAATGTAGAAGCCCACTAGGGACGCCTATATAAGAGAGGGTGGGGCGAGCTGACCAGGGTGAGACCTCAGATCATTCCCAGCCGCCACTCCTCACTCCTGTGTTGCACGCACGGACCTAGCAGTCCGGCGTCTGACGCTTCCACCCTGTACGTGTGGATACCTCAGAGGCGCTGCATCTGTAGCGCTTGGACGAGCCGCGCAAGGGGAGCTTCTCGTGGGACGAGGACAAGGAGGATACGTGGAACGTCTGCACTGCCTCGACGCGCTTCATCAAGTCCGCAACTGCGCGTCTAGTGGTAATCCCGTGATCTATGACAACAGTAATCCTGGTATATGCGGTAGATTTTTTTTGATTTGCGCTAGTGTAGCCTACCCGTATCCCTTCAGTGGTATCAGAGCCGATGATGTTCAGTTATAGGTTCGAGATGTTTGCATATGGTGATATGCAGATTGATATGAATGATGTAATCGTTCATATGGCGGTGGTTCAGGATTGATCTATGATCTTGCTTTCTGTGATCGTGATTCTAAGGTTGTCGAACGACTTACCCCTACCGGTCGGCTTCCGCCATCGGGGTAGACAGTGACACATAAATCCTGTTGAATCACGCGAAGATCAATATGATTGATCGAATCGGAACCTAGATCTAAAATCTATGTACCGTGATCAAAGGAGTTTGATCAGATTGGAACAAGAGTCGGTTTATGGTAAATTTGATTTGCCGATCAAAATCCTTAAAGAAAATTGTGTAGATTCGATCTCTCATTTTTCACAGTTGGAGACCCCCTTCGAACCCCGCAGGGGGAGACCCCTAGACCCCCCTTAATCGTAGCCCCTTTTGTATCTCGTTAAGGTAACTAGGTGCTGCGATGTCACATGATCCGGTAGAATGCGATTCTATGCATAACTTGTTTTTGCAGGATGTATGTGATCAGTATGCACCATATATGTATGTGATGCATGTATGAAAATTTGCATGACCTGCCTGTCGTGAGTAGGGCAACACGGCTGGAGCCATATGTGTTGTCATTTATTGTAATGTCCTGCGTGCCAACTTGTGATGACCCCAATACTATGTAATTTTGATTACTAGATGTTAGGAGTAACAGCTTGTATTAGTTCTTGGAGGACTCATCACTTGGAGGATGGCTCACATGGAACATGAAGATGGAGATCATCATGGTGGACAGGTTCTATGGCGATGGAGATCACCATGAGAAAATGGGCCATACTGTGTCACATCTATGTGAATGCTATTCTTATGCGCTTTTACTCTATGCATGCTTAGATGATTGAAGTAGAACGATCCCTCACAAAGTTTAAGTTAAACCATGCCCTCCCAACCAAACCTTGCACAATCCTATGCCATGTACAATCGTTGCTGGTCCTATGAAATTAGGGTGCCACGGTTTTCCTTGGATGGATGGGTTTGTATCGGATACCTACACGCATAAGGGTTGGTGAGCTTGACAAGGTCATCTTAACAGTTAAGGACCTTGGGGCATAAAGGTTGGGCGCCTAGTTTTGACATAGAGATGTCACCCAACAACAAGAGTCATATGTGATATGATTAGCAAGTGTTGCTTACCGATTTACCTTGTCTTCTAGCAATGATGCTAAAGCTCACTAGTCGACTTGTTAATTGTGGATCTTGAATCACTTAGTATCAATAGAGGGATATTGATTTAAGTGGGAGTATATGCTATTAAATTGTTTAATATGTTTTACTCTTTCATGGTTACATGGCTTAGTATTTTGCATGTTTTCTGTTGTAGATCAATGGCACCGAACACTACATCACCTTTCTCTTTGCGTTCGATTCTTGACAAAGATAAACTAAATGGAACAAACTATTCGGACTGGGTTCGTAACCTGAGAATCGTTCTCAGGTCTGATAAAAAGGAAACGGTTCTGGATACCCCAATCCCCGATGAACCTGCTGATAATGCATCTGCTGCCCTAAAGAACGCCTACAAGAGAGCATGTGATGATTCTCTTGAGGTTAGCTGTCTTATGCTTGCATGCATGGAACCTGAACTCCAAAAGAAGTTTGAGGATCAGGAAGCATACGATATGATCGTAGCGCTTAAGGACATGTTCCAGGATCAGGCAAGGACTGAGAGGTACAATGTTGCCAAGTCCCTTGTCGAATGCAAGATGGCAGAGGGAGCAGCTGTAGGCCCCCATGTGTCGTGGGAATGGTCACGGTAGATGCGGCAATCGGCATCGAGTAGTAGAACGAGGGGCAAGGGCGGCCAGCCATCTGCGGTGCGAGATGTGGGCAAAGACACAGGGTTTACCCAGGTTCGGCCCCCCGGAGGGTAAAGACCTACTCCTGCTAGATTGTATTATGGAGGTGTTACAATGGGCGAGCTCGGCGGCTAGGCGGCGAGTCGCTTGGGTGTATGAGGGAACGTGTCTCTACTCACCCTATAGGGAGGTTTATATAGGCTCACCTCCCCTAGGGTTTACATATCTCAACCGATTCGGTTACAGCTTTAGTAGTCGTTTAACCTAGTCCGACTAGGCCTATCTACTCGCCCGGGCCTTCAGCTTCCAGTCGCTCGGTACCTTGCTGGGCTTCAATCCACTCGCCGTTCTGCAGGCCCACTCGCCAGCTCACGGGCCAGTCGGAAACGCCCTGCTGGGTATACCCAGTAGGCATATCCCCATCAGTAGTCCCCGAGGCCGCCGTCGATTGGGCGTAAGTGGCTGCTGGCAGTCGGAGTATACGGCTTTAGAGTAAGCATCCAGTCGAATCGTCGGCAGGCTCCTGTATAAAGGAGGAAATCCGGTGAACCAAGTCACGGCTTGGGCGAGTCGAGTCGGCGGGACGCGGTCATGGTGATTGACTTGGCGAGCCGAGTGGCTGGAGTTGGACCGTCAGGTGCGGTCAAACTAGCCATTGGGGTAATCCAACGGTAACTTTCGGCGTAATCATCGCGCGGTAACGGCCTCCTGATTTGGCGGGTAACTCCCGCTATATAAGAGGAATGGCAGGCAATCGTAGAGCCAACTGCCCACCACTTCTTCCGAGTGCGCGCATTTTCCTTCCTTTGCTCCACGATCCAGTCGACCCGAAATCCTCCGATCTCCAACCAACCTCTCGGCCATGGCCCTTTCCACCGAACCATGGGGTAGGTCCAAGTGCACGAGGGCGCAGCTGGCCTCTTTCAAGGAGGCCGGGATCCTGCGAGCCGGCTGTTGGCGTATCCCCGCAGCCGGAGAAACGACCCCAAACCCGCGAGAGAGGGAATTCGTCTGTTTCACCAGTCATCTCGAGCGAGGGCTAGGGTTTCCCACGTCCTTGTTCTTCCGGCGCCTTTGCGCCTACTACGGGATCCAGCCTTCAGATCTGGGTCCCCACAGCATCGAGCAGCTCGCCATCTTCGTGGCGTTCTGCGAATGCTACTTGGGCTACCGGCCCTACTTCCCCTTGTGGCAAGATCTGTTCCACGGACGGATCAGCCGCGAGGAGGCAGGCGGCCCAATGCTAGCCGCGGGCGGCTTGACGTTTCAGCTCAAGTCCAAAGCCTCTTTCTTTGATCTGATGCTACCCGCCAAGGCAGCGAGCGACTGGAAAAAGTCGTGGTTCTACGTGACCGAGGCGACCCCGGAAGGCGAGGCGGCGATCCCGCGGTACTCCGCTAGTCGCTCGGAGCCGCGCCATCTCCAAGTTGGCAAGCTCCCCGACGGCCAGCGGATGGTCGTTGACGAGATGCTCCAGACGATAAATTTGTACAATTGCTGGCTTGGGCGGCGGCTCGTTCCACTCGCCCAGCGCGACCACTACATGTACCAATACACGGGCCGGGGGGACTCGACGAAGGCTTGCCTCGACGAGTGGAAGCTGGAAGATTACCTCCCAGCGTTGAAGAAGATTACCCAGGCGGTGTACCTGGATGCGCAGGCCGGGATCGCCCGCTACACCGCGAAGCGTCCAGCTCCAACGGTAATTTCTTTACCTTGTTCGCAGTCGCAATGTATGCAGTCGCGGTAATCCTGATTCGGTTTTGCATTCATCGCAGCTATTCCAGGTGGTGGAAGGGTGGCTCCCACCTTCAGATGATGAGAGCCCGGGCTCATCCGCCCAGGACATAGGCGAATCGCCACCCGTGAGGGGCAACGAAGACGACGAGGACGAGTCCCAAGAGGAGGTCGCCCCGCTGGTCCGAAAGACCCGCGGGCAACGTCAGCGCGAGATCGAAGCGAGCAGAAGCCTCGAGCGCCATGACGACGACGACGAGCTCCCAGAGACCACCTCGCGCCGTCAAGCCACTCCGTCGAAGAAGAAGGAGAAGAATAGGGAGGCGAGGGCCCCCTGAAGAAGAAAACGAAGCCATCGAGGACGGCCTCACCGCCGCACTCGGCGAGCAGCTCCGATGCTCCCAGCCCAACTGGTGACGGCGCGCCACCAGCGACAACCGCGCTGGACACGGCGACTATGGAGGTGCCGCTGGCCTCAATGCCTTCGCCATTCGCCCCAGTCTCTGGGCTGGGGGAGGCTCCGGCCGTGGCCACTTCGCCTCGCAAGGAGGCTCCGGCTGTGGCGGCTTCACCTCGCAAGGAGGCTCCGGCTGCGGCAGCTTCGACTCATGAGGAAGCTCCCGTCGAGGATGTCCCAGAGGCGCCAGCTGCAACCTCAACGACGAAGAAGCCGTCCGTGTCTTGGGCACGCGATGTCCTGGAACTGGGGCTCAGTCGCCGACTGGGCCCTGAACTGGAAAAACCGGCCGGTCTTCGTACGGGGCTACGTTTCATCCCAGTCGCCAAGTGAGTGTGCTCACCCCTCCTTATTTTCCATAACTATTTCAATTGTCTTTGTTGATTTGATTAATGCGCAGGACCGGAGTGAAAAGGATGGGCCGTCCGACCGTGGCCAAGGTGCCCTCCGCCGCTAGCGAGGAGGATCCTTCACGCAAGAGGAAGGCGGACGAGGTCGTCGCCTCAGCGGATGGCAGTAAGAAGGCTAAGGGCGACGACATCGTCACTATCTCTGATGATACAGCGGCCGCGCCGGCCGAGCCCGCGATGGAGGCATCCGCGTCTATGAAGGAGGGCGCTTCCTTGCCTGGACCGGCAGAGGCGACCTCCCTTGGAGCGGGCGCCTCCATCGCTACCTTCCCCCGCTTCGTGACCAAGGCGGCCACGGCGAGTGAGGCGGCGCCCTCGAGCCACGCTCTTGGGACCGCCGATGCTGAAGTCGACCAGCGTCGTGGGCACACGCCAGCGTTACTCGTGTCCGTGGACGCGATCCAACTCCACGGCATGCTTGGCGCAGCCATCCAGGTACATCCAGTCCCCGAGGATCAGGTCGGTGCTTTGCAGCGGCGTGATTCTTATACTTTCTCGTCTTTTATTTTCGTATCCAGTCCCCGAGTGCGTACTCGCTGAATTTCAGCGGGTGGGCACTTGGGAATTTCTTGATCGCCAGTCCCCGAGTGCGCACTCGCTGAATTTCAGCGGGTGGGCACTTAGGAATTTCTTGATCGCCAGTCCCCGAGTGCGCACTCGCTGAATTTCAGCAGGTGGGCACTTAGGAATTTCTTGATCGCCAGTCCCCGAGCTCGCACTCGCTGAATTTCAGCGGGTGAGCGCTTGCGAAGTTTGTTTTAACTAACTTTTCGGTGATGTGCAGGGTCTGCAGCTTGAGTCGGCAGACCGATTGGCCGCGAAACTGCACGCGGAGAATGAGCTGGCCATCGTCCAAGAGGCGAACAAAGGGCTTCAGGCTGTTGCTGCGAAGGCAGATGAAGCTCGCCAGGGGCTTGTCCCCGCTGGTGAGTTGGTGGCGGCGCGATCTGCTCTGGGCGCCGCTGAACAACGGATCGCCGACCTCGAGCGCGAACTGCGGGAGGCGAGAGAAGAAGCGAGCTTGGCGGACGGGCGAGCTAAGGCCGCCATTTCGGCCGCAGAGGACGATCGCAAGGTGTCGGAAGTCCTTATTGCTGGGCTTCAGGACGACCACACGTCGCTTCAGTGCTTCATCACTGGACTCGCCCGCCCGCTGCTTGGTGAGTGCATCCTCCCTTTCTTATAGTTGTGGTTTTTGTGGTGTCCGTCATACTCATCATTGTCTTCTTCTTCGCAGGTCGCATCATTGATAGCGAAGAAGAGGCGAGCTCGCTCGACGCAAGGCAGTGCGTAAGCATGCTCGTCGACTCGGCGACGCTGTCGGCGACCTGCATCCGTGCCTACCTCCAAGAAATATCACCCACGGAGGTGATTCCCAGCGACCTCGTTGAGGTGTGGAAGTACTTGGAGAAGGCACTTGCGGTCGTTGAATTCATGACGCGATCGGCGTTTCGGCGTGGAGCATCGACGGCCCTGAGCCTTGGGCTCGCCCACTTCCCCGAAGACTTCGACATCGACGATGTGACGAGTGGGTACCCATCGTCAACTGGTGCGGTGGAGCTGTCCAAGGTTCTCAAGTTGCAAGAGCGTGCCGCCACGTACTCGGAGCGTTTCTGGGCGATGGGCGACCTCCTTCCATACCAGGAGACGGTCGTCGCGCCGAACGACCCCGAACCGCCGCATCGTGACTTCAAGGTCGAGCAGCCTTTTCGCGCGGCGATGGCGGGTGAGCTGACGACGTATCCATCAAACCTGTACACCGCGTTCATCCGTAATCGCCGGGATGCTGGCGAGTCGTCATCGAAGCCTGCAGAGTAGGGTAGTTTGCCTTGAAGCGTTAGCAGCAGTTCTGCCACGCGGGCATATTTTGTAACATAAGACAATGCAATATGCGATTGAATGGGACGTCGTGTCTATTTTGGTATTTGTTTGTGTGCTTTGGATTGATTTTGGACGAGTCCCCGAGCGCGTCCGCCCTTTTGTGGGGTTTACCTCGTATATGATGTGTGTGTTGTTATCATGTGTTTTGTTGCTTTGGTCGACTCGCCCGAGCTCGGAGAGCCAGTCGCAAGGCGACTCCCTTGAGTGCTCTGTACTTTACCGTTTTCCCATACGCGAACGAGGTCGGGTGGCCGAGTCCCCGAGCGTGGTACTTGGTAGTTCTAGGCGCGACTCGAGGGTGGTTGAGGACTTGGCGCGTTGGTGTGTGCGCGTCACTCCTGCCTAGCCCGTGGGGTCAGTCGCTTGGCGAGTCCTGGGCATGCTCTCTTACTTGGCGTTTTCCCTGACCGCTCGCGACGAACTGGTATTCAGTCCCCGAGCGTGGTACTTAGCCGTTCGAGTCGCTATGCCGAGGATGCGGAGGACCAAGGTCGCTGTGAGAAGCGAGGGCAGTTGTCTTGGCTCGTAAAAGCAGTCGAGCTAGGCGACTCCAATGGGGCTCCGGGTTGGCGTTTTTCGTGGACGATGCAAGACCTGAAGTGATTCAGTGCTCTTACACCGCACTACTTAGCCGTGCCGATCGCTGTACCAAAGGTTGACTTCTGCATTTTAGCATACCGCTGTTATTACGAGTGCGAGTGGCACAAGTCATGGAGAGTAGGCGCAATTTGCGGTAACCGTTTCTTTTATTTCATAGCGACTGGAGAGTATATGTGTGGGGTTCTAGGAGTAGAACTTCCGGAGGAGGTTTACATTCCATGGTCGCTTGACATCGAGCTCGCCGTCCCCGCGGACGTCGATGAGGTAGTAGGCGTCGTTGCCGAGTACGCGCCCGATAGCGAATGGGCCTTCCCACGGAGGGGAGAGCTTGTGCATGCCCTTATTGTCCTGGATGAGGCGTAACACCAGGTCGCCTTCCTGGAAGGTGCGAGCTTTCACCCGCTGGCTGTGGTAGCGGCGGAGTCCTTGCTGGTAGATGGCGGTGCATGACCGAGCGAGGTCGCGTGCTTCGTCGAGCTGGTCGAACCCCATCTTGGCGGGCCAGCTCGTTTGCAGCCTCCGTATAATGGATGACTCGCGGCGAGTCGTGTTCGAGGTCGGTGGGCATGACTGCTTCGGCGCCGTAGACCATGAAGAAGGGAGTGAATCCCGTCGATCTGTTAACCGAGGTACGGATTCCCCAGATGACGGAGGGCAACTCCTCGACCCAGCACCCGGCGGTGCGCTCGAGTGGTACTTGGAGTCGCGGCTTCATGCCGTGGAGGATGCTTTGGTTGGCCCGTTCCGCCTGGCCGTTGGATTCCGGGTGGGCAACTGACGCGAGGTCGAGCCGGATGTGGTGCTCTTCGCAGAATTTGGCCATGGCTCCCTTGGCGAAGTTGGTGCCATTGTCCGTGATGATACTGTTTGGGAACCCGTAGCGATATATGAGCTCGCGTAGGAATTTAGTGGCGGTCTTCCCGTCGCATTTCCGGACTGGCTTGGCCTCCACCCACTTAGTGAATTTGTCGACGGTGACTAGCAGGTGGGTGTAGCCGGAGGGGGATTTCTTGAAGGGGCCTACCATGTCCATGCCCCATACGGCGAATGGCCAGGTAATGGGGATTATCTTGAGCGCCGAGCTCGGTACATGCGTCTGATTGGCGTACTTCTGGCACCCGGCGCATCGCTGGACGATGTCGACAGCGTCGGCGTGTGCGGTGGGCCAGTAGAAGTCGTGTCACATAGCCTTGGCGACCAGGGAGCGAGCGGCGGCGTGGTGGCCGCAGTCACCTGAGTGAATGTCGTGGAGGATTTTGCGTCCTTCAGCCGGTTGGACGCAGCGTTGGAACACGCCGGTGACGCTGCGCTTGTGTAGCTCGCCGTCGATGATGGTGTAGGACTTGCATCGACGAGCGATCATTCGAGCGTCTGTCTCGTCTGCTGGCAGGGTGCCGGCTTCCAGGTAGGCGATGTAGGGCTTGGTCCAGACGTCTGGCTCGGTGACCAATGCGACCAAGGCTGCCTCTGGTTGGAGTGGGACTCCGATGTCGATCTCCCTCGGGGGAGAGACTGATGGTTTGGAGATTGTGTCGAGGAACACGCCGGCGGGTGGTGCGAGTCGAGCCGACCCGATGCGAGAGAGGGCGTCGGCCTCCTCGTTTTTCCGCCTGTCGATCCACTCGACAGAGTAGCCGGTGAAGTGGCCGCCCAACTTGTCCACCGCTTGGCGGTACGCCGCCATGGTAGGGGAGACGGCGTCGCAGGTGCCGGCGACTTGCCCCGCGACGAGGTCGGAATCTCCGTAGCAGCGGAGGCGATTGACGTTCATCTCCTTGGCGGCTCGCATGCCGTGGAGTAGGGCCTCGTATTCAGCCATGTTGTTGGTGCAGGGCGTGAAGTCGAGGCAGAGGATATAGCGGAGCTTGTCGCCCTTTGGTGAAGTCAACACTATCCCTCCTCCTGCCCCGTCCGCGTTCTTGGAGCCGTCGAAGTGCAGGCTCCAGTAGTGGAGGTACGGCAGCTTCTCTGGCTGCTGGGCCTCCTCCCAGTCGGCGATGAAGTCTGCCAGCGCCTGCGACTTAATCGCCTTTCGTGGCTCGTATTTGATGTTGTGGACGCCGATCTCGACGGCCCACTTGGCGACCCGCCCGGTCGCCTCGCGATTGCGAATGATGTCTTGCAGTGGTGCTGAGGAGACGACCGTGATCGGGTGCTCCTGGAAGTAGTGCGGCAGGCGCCGCTGAGCCCTGAAGACCGCGTATACTAGCTTTTGGTACTGTGGGTACCGCTGGCGCGACTCGGTGAGGACCTCGCTGATGTAGTACACCGGCCGCTAAACCGGGCGCTCCTTTCCTTCCTCTGGTCGTTCGACGACCATCACGGCACTGACGACGCGCTCGGACGCCGCGACGTAAACCAGCATGGGTTCTTTGTCGGCGGGGGCGGCGAGTAGTGGTGCGGCGAGTAGCACCTTTTTGAGGTCGCGGAGCGCGTCGTCCGCCTCCTTGTCCCACTGGAAGGTGGGGTTCTTGCGCATCAGGCAGTATAGGGGCATCGCCTTTTCGCCCAGGCGGGGGATGAAGCGACTGAGAGCCGCTACTCCCCCGGCCAGCTTCTGGACGTCGCGCAGGCACTCGGGTTTGCCGAGCCGGGCGATCGTGTCGATCTTTGTTGGGTTTGCCTCGATCCCTCGTTTGGAGACGACGTACCCCAGTAGTTGTCCGGCGGGTACACCGAAGGTGCACTTGCCTGGGTTGAGCTTTATCTTGTACCTTCGCAGGTTGGCGAAGGTTTCCGCCAGGTCGGCGAGTAGGTCGCCTTGGCGAGCGGACTTCATGACCACGTCGTCGATGTAGACGTGGATGTTGCGGCCAATTTGGCTCGCGAGGCACTCTTGCATGCACCGCTGGTAGGTCGCCCCGGCGTTCTTGAGGCCGAAGGTCATGGCGGTGTAGCAGAAGGCTCCGAATGGCGTGATGAACGCCGTCTTCTCCTCGTCTTCGACAGCCATTTTGATCTGGTTATACCCAGAGTAGGCGTCGAGGAAACATAGCGACTCCGAACCCGCGGTTGAATCGATTATCTGGTCGATCCGCGGGAGGACGAACTTCTCCTTTGGGCAGGCGCTGTTCAGGTTTGTGTAGTCGATACACATTCTCCAGGTCCCGTTTTTCTTCTCGACCAGGACTGGGTTTGCCAGCCACTTGGAGTACTTGATTGGCCGGATGAAGCCGGCAGCGAGTAGGCGATGCACTTCCTCGGCGATTGCTTGACGGCGTTCTTCATTGAAGGGTCGTAGCGACTGCTTGACAGGTCGCACTTTGGGGTCGGCGTTCAGCTTGTGCTCAGCGAGCTCCCTAGGGACACCGGGCATGTCGGAGGGTTTCCATGCGAAGATGTCCTTGTTCTCACGGAGGAACTCGATGAGCGCGCCTTCCTATGTTGGGCTCATGCCTGTCCCGATCGTCACCGTCTGGCTGGAGTCGCCTGGGACCAGCTCGACGGTGCGAGTGTGCGTCGTTGCCTCAAAGGTTGAGGTGTTTGCGCCCTCTGAGTTGGGCTTCTTGAGTATTGTGGGGTCGTCATTGTTTACCCTGCTCGCTTTTTTGGCGAGCTCGTCGGCGTGATTAGTCTCTGCCGCGATGACGGCATCGGCGAGCTCGGCTCCTTTGGCCTCGCACTCGGCGGCCATGTCGAGGTCGCCGTTGATGGTGATGACGCCGCACGGCCCGGGGAGCTTCATCGCGTTGTACGCGTAGTGGGGCGCTGCCATGAATTTAGCGAACGCCTGGCGCCCCAGGACGCAGTGGTAAGGGCTGTCGAAGGGCACCAGCTCGAAGACGATCCGCTCGGTGCGGAAGTTTGCCGGTGTGCCGAAAGTGACTGGCAGCGTGACCTTGCCGATCGGGTACGCCTTCCGACCGGGGACGATGCCGTGGAAAGTGGTGTGGGTCGTCTCGATCATCGACTGCGGGAGCCGCAGCCGCCTGAAGGTGTCGAGGTAGAGGATGTTGATGGAGCTACCGCCGTCCATCAGTGTCTTGGGGAGCCAGTAGTCGCCAACCTTGGGCTTGACCACCAAGGCGACTCGTCCTGGGTACTCGATGCGCGGCGAGTGGTCTTGCCGGCTCCAGGTGATGGGCTGTTCCGACCAGTTCAGGAACTGGGGGACGTCTATTTGGGCCACCGCATTGACGGCGACGGCGCGGACGATGACCTTCTTCTCGCGCTTCGTGTTGAAGCCTTTGAAGGTGTGGAGCGAGCCGGCTACTTTGCCGAATTTTCCGCCATTTGGCGGGTCATTATCGGGGTCTTACCGCGCTTGCCCTGCCTTCTCGATTTCCCTGAGGGTGTGGCAGTCGGCGGTGGTGTGCGTTGCGGGCTTCCCTTCCCTGCTATGGAAAGCACATGGTTGGTTAAGGAGGGCCGCGGGATCGAACCTTGGCTTGTTCTTGTAGTTGCCGCTGTCGCGGCGTTGCCCCCCGTCGCGGCGGTAGCTCTTGGGTTCGCGCTGCGCGTGCCCGGCGTTGGCGACGAAGTCGACTCACCCGTCACTGCGGCGCTTGCCAGTGAGGCGAGTGCCGCTGTAGCGTAGGTCGGTTCGGCGTCCGCCGTCGTTGCCGCCCGTGCGGCGTTGCCCTCCTGACTCGTCGTCAGTTTCCTGGTTTGGATCTTCCTCGGCGTACCGTTTGGCGATCTCGAGGAGGTCGGGGATGTTGTTGAGTGTGCGGGAGTGTCGCTTGAGCTTGGCGACTAGAGGCTCGTAGCGGCACGAGGTCTTGAAGCAATGGATCGCGGTGTCCGGGTGGATGCCGACCGCGTTGTACCAAAGCTCTTGCCACCGGTGGACCCAGTTGCGGGTCGACTCGCGGGGTCCCTGGATGCACCGTTCCAGGTCCTCAATAGTGGTGGCGCGGGTGTAGGAGCACTCGAAGTGCCTAACGAAGGCGTCGCGCATTTCCTCCCAGGAGTCGATACTGTCCTGGGGGAGAGTGTTGATCCACTGCCTGCACGTCCCCTCCATCATCAGGGGGAGGTAATGGGCGGCGAGTAGGTCAGTGTGACCCGCGATCCCCATTTCCATGAGGTATGTGTCGAGCCAGACGGCGGGGTCGTACGAGGAGTCGTACTTTTCTATCTCCTTTGGCGCTTTGAAGTTTGGCGGGTACTTCTCGCCTCGGATCATTGGTCCGAAGCACTTGGGCCCGAGTCGACTGAGCGACCCCATAGGCTCGCCGTCGCGGCGATGAGTTAGGGTGTGCCGCAAGTCGTCGGGCTGGCGTGCGCGCCAGCTTTGGTTGTTGATGATGTGGGTGCGGGCGTCGATGGGTTGCCCGTTAGCGGCGACGAAGTTGGTCGCCGGCCTGGGGTCGTTGGTGGAGAGTGCCGCGTTCGTGGGTCGGTGTTGGAGCTGCAGTGGCTCTGGTGGCGGGCAGTTGAGGGTATTTGCCGCCGCTGGGCGGCCGCTGGAGGCCGCTCTGCTTCCCGAGGAATGCGAGTATACTCGACCTTGCGAGTCGGCGCCCGCTTTTTGCTGCTCGACGGCCTTCGTGAGCAGGGCCCTGACGTATTGGATCTGTAGGGCGCCGTCGCCGGTGGCCGTGATGCTGTCGGCTGCTGCTCGGCCTGCCACGAGGTTGTCCATCGGGGTGGAGAACAGTGGGAGGCCGTTTGCGTCTCGCTCCCGTGAGGAGACTACTATCCGCGGCTGGTCCCTGGGAGGGGTGCGGTTGGGTGGAGGTGGGGCGCCCATCGCCGTTGATCCTGGTGGCGCGTTCTCGCAGATTGCGCGCTCGGCCACGCGGGCCGGGTCATTTTCGTCGTCGAAGTTCAGGGCACGCCCTTGAACGGTGGGGTTCAGGCGTGACCTGATCCGCTGCTGGTGGTAGCGTGACAGCTCCTGCGCCGTCACCTGCTCGAGGCGAAATTTTTCACGCTCGGCTTGCTCCTTGCGCACCGCCTCCGCCAGTTTCAGGCGGAGTTCCTCGACCTCCGTTTCCGTGGCGTTAGGAGGGATTGGGGTGGAGGAAGGATCCTCCGGCGGATCGGCGCCGGTGGCCATGTAGGCCGCGGCGTGGCGACCAGTTCCATCGCGGAGGTCGGCGGAGTTCTCTGACCCGGAGTCGAATTCAAAGATCCCGAGGATGGAGGGGTCCTCGAAGTCTCCCGCGTTGGAGACCTGGGCGATGGAGCCCGCGGATGAGGCCGCGGTGATGGATGCGGCGAGTGACGCCGGGGTCGCCGACTCGGCGTCGTCGGTGAGGGCCGCATCTTCTGCGGCCGCTGAATTCCCGGCCACGTTGCTATGGGCCGAGTTGTACTCGGAGGCGAGGCGGTGAATCATGCGGATCTGGTTCTCGGAGAGCCGATCGCATGGCGGCGACTCGCGGATGCGAGCCGAGTCCTCCGAGACGATGACGTCGATGAGGCCGACGAAGAGGCTGATCGTGCCGATTGGCAGGATCACGCTGTGCGTGACGGGTCGCGCCGCCGGGACGTAGCTGCTCGGCAAGATCTGGAGCATCTCGCCGATCGCTATCATGCGGCCGGTGGCGACCGTCTCGTTGATGGGCAGATTGGATCTCGCCGCAGAACACCGGCCAGACCGGCCAGGCCCCACGGTGGGCACCACTGTCGTGGGAATGGTCACGGCAGATGCTGCAATCGGCAGCGAGTAGTAGAACGAGGGGCAAGGGCGGCCAGCCATCTGCGGTGCGAGATGAGGGCAAAGACACAGGGTTTACCCAGGTTTGGCCCCCCGGAGGGTAAAGACCTACTCCTGCTAGATTGTATTATGGAGGTGTTACAATGGGCGAGCTCGGCGGCTAGGCGGCGAGTCGCTTGGGTGTATGAGGGAACGTGTCTCTACTCACCCTATAGGGAGGTTTATATAGGCTCACCTCCCCTAGGGTTTACATATCTCAACCGATTCGGTTACAGCTTCAGTAGTCGTTTAACCTAGTCCGACTGGGCCTATCTACTCGCCCGGGCCTTCAGCTTCCAGTCGCTCGGTACCTTGCTGGGCTTCAATCCACTCGCCGTTCTGTAGGCCCACTCGCCAGCTCACGGGCCAGTCGGAAACGCCCTGCTGGGTATACCCCAGTAGGCATATCCCCATCACCATGTGATCAAAATGGTTGGTTACAGTCAGACTTTGGAAAATCTTGGTTTTCCACTAGGCCAAGAGTTGGCCACTGACTTCATTTTGGCGTCTCTTCCATCCAGCTATGGGCAGTTCATTTTGAACTACCATATGCATGGGGTGGAGAAGGGTCTTAATGAGTTATGCGGGATGCTAAAAACAGCAGAAAGTGACATGAAGAAGTGTGTAGGGCATAGCCATGTGATGGTTGTGCAGAACAAGCCTAGCTTCAAGAAAAAGGGTACTTCTTGGAAGAAGAAGGGCAAGGCTAAGGATACGATCCCTAAGCATGTACCCAAGCAAAAGGCTGGACCTGTAGAAGACACTGAGTGTTTCTTTTGTCATGAACATGGCCACTAGAAAAGAAACTGCAGCAAGTACCAGGCTTCTTTGAAGACGAGTGGAAGTAAGAGTACTTCCCACTCAGGTACGCTTGTTGTAGATGTTGTGGACATTCTTCTCGCTGATTCCTATGATAACTCTTGGGTATTTGATACCGGATCGGTTGCTCATATTTGCAATTCGATGCGGGGGCTAATAAGGACTAGAGAAGTGCAGAAAGGCGAAGTGGATTTTCGCGTCGGAAATAAAGCAATGGTTGCTGCATTGTTCGTCGGCGTCATGCAACTTCACCTTCCGTCAGGATTTATTATGGAGTTGAATAATTGTTATTACATTCCTAGTATGGGTCGAAACATTTTATCACCTTCATGTTTGATGAGGGATGGTTATTCATTCGCGAGTGCAAACAATGGTTGTGTAATCTCTAAGAATGACATGTTTATGGCTAATGCTCCCATTGTGAATGGGTTATTTATTTTAAATCTTGATGATGCATCTGTTTACAATGTTAGTGCTAAAAGGCTTCTGCCTAATGATTTGAGTACTACCTATTTATGGCATTGTCGTTTGGGGCATATAAGTGAAAATCGCATGAAGAAGCTCCATGGTGATGGTCTTCTAATTTCGTTTG
Organism: Avena atlantica; assembly: GCA_910589765.1. Classification (NCBI taxonomy): domain Eukaryota; kingdom Viridiplantae; phylum Streptophyta; class Magnoliopsida; order Poales; family Poaceae; genus Avena; species Avena atlantica. Next base: position 66,194,724 of record OU342737.1, read on the forward strand.
ATTTTGAATCATAGAGACATGTCAAGCTTGTTTACTTGGAAAGATGACCAAGTCGCCTTTTTGGGTTTACCCGAGAGAGCGACAGACTTGTTGGAACTCATACATACTGATGTATGTGGGCCAATGAGCACGACAGCCAGAGGAGGATATCACTACTTTATTACTTTCACTTATGATTTCAGCAGATATGGTTATGTCTACTTAATGAGGCATAAGTCTGAAACTTTTGAAAAGTTCAAGGAGTTTCAGAGTGAAGTAGAGAATCAACATGGCAAGAAAATAAAGGCCATGCGATCTGATCATGGAGGTGAATATTTGAGTCACGAATTTAGCGATCATCTTAAGAGTTGCGGAATTGTTCCACAACTTACGCCGCCCGGAACGCCTCAAAGAAACAGGGTATCCGAACGGCGTAATCAAACTTTGTTGGACATGGTTCGATCTATGATGAGCCAGTCGGATTTACCATTATCATTTTGGGGTTACGCTCTAGAAACGGTAGCTTTCACACTTAATAGGGTACCATCTAAATCCGTAGTTAAGACACCATATGAGATGTGGACTGGAAAGAATCCCAGTTTGTCTTTTCTAAAGATTTGGGGTTGTGATGCATTTGTCAAGAGACTTCAGTCGGAAAAGCTAACACCCAAATCGGATAAATGCATTTTTGTGGGATATCCGAGGGAAACCTTACGGTATTACTTCTACAACCGAGAGGAGGGCAAAGTGTTTGTCGCTCGTAGCGGTGTTTTCCTAGAGAAAGAGTTTCTCACAAAGGGACAAGTGGAATGTCGGTGTGACTTGAAGAAGTTCAAGATGAGCCAGTTGGGTATGCTTCTACGAGTGATGCTATTGTAGCAGAACAAGTTGAGGAACCCGTGACAACAGAAGCACCACAACCACGAAGGTCGGCGAGGCTCCGCGAAGCGGGGGAATTATTATTTTTAGACAATGATGAGCCTGCGACCTATGCAGAAGTGATAGTGGACCCAGACTCTGAGAAATGGCTGATCGCCATGAGATCCGAGATAGAGTCCATGGGAGACAATCAAGTTTGGATCTTGGTTGACCTGCCTGATGGTTTTAAAGCCATCGAGTGCAAATGGATCTATAAGAAGAAGATTGATATGGATGGAAATGTTCACATCCATACAGCTCGACTTGTTGCAAAAGGTTTTCGACAAGTTCAAGGAGTTGACTACGACGAGACTTTCTCGCCCGTAGCGATGCTTAAATCTATACGGATAATTCTAGCCATTGCTACACATTTCGACTATGAAATATGGCAGATGGATGTCAAGACGGCTTTCCTAAATGGAATCCTAACTGAGGACGTGTATATGATGCAGCCCGAAGGTTTTGTCGATCCAAACAATGCTGGAAAGGTATGCAAACTTCTGAAGTCCATTTATGGGTTGAAGCAAGCATCTCGAAGTTGGAATATTCGATTTGATGAAGTTGTAAAGGAGTTTGGCTTCATCAAAAATGAACAAGAACCTTGTGTTTACAAGAAGGAAAGTGGGAGAGCGCTGGTATTTCTAATCTTGTATGTAGATGACATATTGCTGATTGGATATGACATTCCTATGCTCGAGTCTGTTAAGACCTCATTGAAAAATAGTTTTTCGAAGAAGGACTTGGGAGAAGCGGCATATATTTTGGCATCAAGATCTATAGAGATAGATCAAGGAGGCTAATTGGATTAAGCCAGAGTACATACATTGAAAAAGTGTTGAAACGTTTCAGCATGGAAGAGGCTAAGAAGGGGTTCTTGCCCATGTCTCATGGCATAAAACTCAGCAAGACTCAGTGTCCTTCGACTACTCATGAGCGTGAGCGCATGAGTAGGGTTCCATATGCTTCGGCTATTGGATCCATCATGTATGCAATGATATGTACTCGCCCAGATGTTTCCTATGCTCTAAGTGTTACGAGCAGATACCAGGCTGATCCAGGTGAAGGTAACTGGACAGCGGTAAAAACATCCTTAAGTACTTGAAAAGGACAAAGGATGTGTTCCTAGTTTATGGAGGTGAGGATGAACTCAGTGTAAAGGGTTACACAGATGCGAGTTACCTTAACGACTCAGATGATTTGAAATCGCAATCAGGTTATGTGTTTGTCATGAATGGTGGTGCTGTGAGCTGGAAAAGTTCCAAGCAAGATACGGTGACCTCCTCTTCAACAGAAGCTGAATATATTGCTGCCTCGGAGGCCGTAAAGGAAGCTGTTTGGATAAGGAATTTCCTGATCGCTCTCGGTGTGGTTCAGGGCGCGTCCAATCCCTTGGATGTTTATTGTGACAACAATGGTGCTATTGCACAAGCCAAGGAACCTAGACAGCACCAGAAGAACAAACATATTCGCATGCGTTACCATCAGATTCGAGAGTTCGTTGAGGATGGTAGTGTCATGATATGCAAAATACATACGGACTCAAATGTTGCTGATCCCTTGGCTAAGCCTCTCCCGCAGCCCGCGCATGAAGCGCACACAAGAGCAATTGGTATTAGATACATTTTAGATTGACTCTAGTGCAAGTGGGAGACTGAAGGAAATATGACATAGAGGAAATCATAGATATGATTATATTTCATATGTATCCATGAGTTATTGTAATGTTCCTTGAATATACATATCAGGCAACTTGTATTGATTGGAAATTATGTGAATTGTTTGTGAAACTATTTACTTGTACGGTTATTTAAGAGTTGTCCCTAGTCGGAGTTCATGTGAGGACACACGTGAATATTAGACTAGCACATTGATTGGTTGATGACTATGTTTTGCAAGTCATAGACATGGAGATGTCAAACCAATGATGTGGACACATGTTATTAACATGGGCTTCGACTGACCCAACCTGAGACTGGCAATTAGTTGCAGCTCTCTCTCTACACATCGTGTACGTTTTGTCCTTAGACCTAAGATTGTCGCATGTACTTGAGATGTGGATCGACCTACTTTGGGGCTATCAAACGCTGCATCGTAACTGGGTAGTTATAAAGGTAGCTTTCGGGTTTGTCCTGAAGCATGCTTCAAGGCATGGTCAATCAAGATGGGATTTTCCCCTCTCTACTTGAGAGAGATATCTCTGGGCCCCTCGAATCGGATCCAGAAATGCATGGCCGTGCTACATATGGTTAAGAGTTAACCTAGTAAAGGGATTCCGAATCACGGTATCGAGAGAGGAAGGTCAGCTTGGAGATAGACCAAATATCGTGAGGCAAAGGGAAAGACATGTACTAAACCTTGTGATGGTTCGTCCGATATGATCTTTGTATGCGTTTAGGAGTTGGCACGTCTTGCTAGAGGCCGCTACCAAATATTGACAGAATAAGTGTATTCGTGTCAGGTCTATACGCATATGAACCTATAGGGTCACACACTTAAGGGGCTGGAAGCCTAATGAGGATTGGATCCGAATTAGACCAGGCTTAGGCTACTAATGTAGAAGCCCACTAGGGACGCCTATATAAGAGAGGGTGGGGCGAGCTGACCAGGGTGAGATCTCAGATTATTCCCAGCCGCCACTCCTCACGCCTATGTTGCACGCACGGACCTAGCAGTCCGGCGTCTGATGCTTCCACCCTGTACGTGTGGATACCTCGGAGGCGCTGCATCTGTAGCGCTTGGACGAGCCGTGCAAGGGGAGCTGCTCGTGGGACGAGGACAAGGAGGAGACGTGGAACATCTGCACTGCCTCGACGCGCTTCATCAATTCCGCAATTGCGCGTCTAGTGGTAATCCTGTGATCTATGACAACAGTAATCCTGGTATACGCGGTAAATTTTTTTTGATTTGCGCTAGTGTAGCCTACCCGTATCCCTTCAGGCGGAGTATGAAGCAATCATTCACGGACTGCATGTAGCCAAGGATATTGGCATCAAGCGCATAGTTTACTGTGGAGATTCCGACTTGGTTGCCCAGCAGGTGGCTGGCACCTGGAATGCGCGGAACCCTATGATGGCGGCATATCGAGACGAAGTGGACGAGATAGCCAAGAGCTTCTTGGGCTACGAAGTCAAGTATGTACCTAGGGAGCAAAACGAGGCGGCTGATCTACTGTCTAAGCTTGGATCAGGGCGCAAGCAAATTCCGCCAGGAGTTTTCCTAGAGCATCTGCGCACACCATCTGTGAAGGGAGCCGACATCGACAACCCGGATAGAGCTGACTCTTTCGTCAACATGGTGACTAAGGTCCCTCCGGCTTGGACGAAACCGTTCATGGAATGCCTCGAACACGGAACTTTGCCCGACGACAAAGTCGAAAGACGGCAAATAGTACGACGAGCAAATGGTTATACCATAATCAATGGGAAACTCTACAAAAGGAGCACTACTGTTGTATACCTAAAGTGTGTTTCCCAGCTAGAAGGTATGGAAATCCTACGCGAAATCCATCTCGGAGATTGCGGGCATCACGCCGCTCCTCGATCGTTGGTTGCGAAAGCCTTCCGGCAAGGATTCTACTGGCTGACCGCGAAGGCGGACGCCGACAAGCTGGTTGAGACATGCATGGGATGCCAGTATTATGCCCGACAACCACATGTTCCTGTTGAAGAATTGCAAACAATACCAATAACTTGGCCGTTTGCAGTCTGGGGGCTAGACATGGTGGACCGTTACAGACGGCACCTTGTGGTTTTACGCATCTGCTTGTAGCAGTTGATAAATTCAATAAATGGATAGAAGCTAAACCCATTAGAAAGCTTGATGGGGCAACTGCCCTCAGATTTGTCAGGGATCTAGTGGTGAGATTTGGTCTCCCACATAGCATTATCACCGACAACGGCAGCAATTTGTCACTCGGAGAAGTGGAGGCTTATTGTTGGGAGAAAGGCATCCGACTTGACCTTGCATCTGTGGCACACCCACAATCTAATGGTCAGGTTGAGCGAGCCAATGGATTAATTCTGCAGGGAATCACGCCACTTCTTGAGGCACCGCTACATAGAGCAGCTGGAGCCTGGGCGGAAGAATTGCCATCTGTGCTGTGGAGTTTACGAACTACACCCAATAGATCCACCAGCTACACCCCTTACTTCATGGTATATGGAGCAGAAGCCATCCTGCCTTCCGACATCCTTCACGATTCACCAAGAGTTGCCGCCTACGACGAAGATGACGCTGAAGAATCCAGACGCCTAGATGTGGACCTTCTCGAGGAGGAGCGCGTTTTGGCATGCCAAAGATCCGCCATCTACCAGCAGAAGCTACGCAGCTACCATAGTCGCCGTGTTCGGCATCGCTCGTTTTAAAAGGGGTATTTGGTGCTCCGACTTAAGCAGAAGAAGTCACACAAACTATCCCCGCCATGGGAAGGACCGTTCATCATAAGCAAGGCACTACTCAATGGGTCTTACTACCTCGTTGACAATCGTGAACTGAAGGATAGACACAACGAGGATCATAAGAGTAAGCGACGTGACCCGGATGATGACTAACCGGAGCTTGATCGGCCATGAAACATAGCACAGCTACGTCCTTTTTACACTTAGCATTTTTTATCTAATTGTGTACCTCTTATATGATCAATGAAATAAAGCTCTTTGGTTCACTCATATTTCTGAGTCTTTTACCTCCTTTAGTGTTCATTTTTGGATCATGATAAACTTTTATGCACAAGCTTTGTGATTGCACTTGTGAAAATTCTGCATACGGGCATTAGCTTAAATTTTCTGGTCTACACGTTCTTTGTCGTTTTTATGTGGATTCTGGAGTAGTGACTTTTGGCACTTAAAGTCGGCAATTTTGTGCTCAGGTTATTGACGGTGCCATTGGGCATCATCACCTAAGCGCATGGTTCCGACAATGAGTCTTCCGACTCACGAAAAGTCAAGCATAAGAACCAAAGTAATGGATAATCCAGCACTTGCTTAAAAAATATATACATGCTGGAAACTAGTTCTTGAGCAGCAGGAAATAACAACCATTATTTTCCGCATTAAGTTACATAAACAAAGTTTTTTTTCCGCGTATACACCAAAGGTGAAGCAAATATTACAAAGTTGTTGTTCACTCCTTTGGAGCAGGTGACTTGGAGGCAGCATCATCACCAGCCGGAGAGCCACCCTTGAAGTCGGCACTGTGGTGGGACTCAGAGGAATCTTGGTTGCCGATGTCGATGAAGTTCATGGGCACGAAGACGTCGATGTCCACCAACTCGGCAACTCTGGTGTCATAGCCCGCGAGTGACGACAAGATGGCTTCATGATTAATCTCTTTACCATCATCGTCAACATCGGGGATGCCAGAGGTCACCGTGTCGATGTCGGCATCTTCATAGTGTGCCTTGACCATTGACAGCGCCATCCTTGCGCCAGCCCGTGCACACGAAGCTTTCCAGCTACGCTCGGGGGCTCGGCGCAGAATCTCCGAGTACTTCGCCATGGAGATCGATGCCTTGATGTGTATCTGGAGGGGCTTGGCGATCTCCTTGGCTTGCGTGATGGCGGTGTTGATGAAGTTGCCGGCAAGAACCATGCATTCCTTGGCCGGAGGAGGTGATCGGGTTAAACCCATAGGAGATGAAAATTCTGACAAGGAGCGCATGAGTTCAACAAATCAAAGTATCCAGACTGCAGAAATCCAAGACGGAGAAAACTTACTAAAGATGTTGGCCTCAGCTTGCTAGAGGGTATCCGCCAAGGATTGTTTCTCTTGTTGGAGGAGCTTGTACGCCTCGCTATGGCGATGATTCTCCTCATCGGCAGCTCGCTTCTGATCTTTTAAGATCGCAATCTCCTCCTTCAAGCGGTTGATTTCCTCGGTGGCGGAGTCCTGCAAGGCCTTCATCATCTCCTCATGCATTTTCAGCATATCCTTCCTCTCCTGCTTAAGAATTTTGTTTTCGCTATTCAGCTCTTGAATTACTTGGATTGCTCAACAATATTCTTTGCCTTAGCAATGGTTTCTGCAAGTCGGAGAAAGTAAAGTACACAGTGAGTACTCGAAGAATATGGGCACAAAACCAAGTCGAAATGTGCATTAGAAAACAAACGCTTGCTCTTGGTGATCTGTTCCTTCAAGAAGGCAGTTTTACCCTTTTCAGCTTCCAAGTCTGCGCGCATCTTCTGGTACTTGTCATTGGCCATGCCCCTCCGAGCATTCTCGTTTTGTGGAAAAAAGGAAAAACGTTAAACGTTGTTTAGTCTGCCTGGAGCATCTAGCCGGAAATTTTCCACCTAGACGCTCGGGGGCTACAGCGAGAGTTTTTGACTCAGCAATATGCTTAGCTTTTCTTTAAGCATCTAGTCGGAACTAATTCAGTTTTCGATTAGAATCTTGGGTGCTACATTATAAAGTTGTTAACTCGGATGTATGTTTAGCTTTTCTTTAAGCATCTAGTCGGAACTAATTCAGTTGCAACTAGAAGCTTGGGGGCTACAGTATTGAAATTTATAAACACTGCGTATGCTACTCTTAAAGCATCAAGTAGGAATATTTCATTCCACCTATATGCTTGGGGGCTACAGTGAGAGGTTTTCTAACTTAGTGACTCTTAGATCATATAGATGCAAAACCTATGGTTTTCCATCTACATCCTCGGGGGCTATAGTGGGATACTCATATGAAAAGCAAAATGCAAATAAAACTTACAAGTGGGATGATCTTGAGGTTGGTGGCACTCTCGGCTAGCAGCTTGGCAAAGGATTCGCTGTTTCCTTGCAAGATTTCTGCTTGCCAGCGGAGTTCCTCTAGACCACATGTCGGAGATGTCGGTGCCGCACCAGGAACCATAGCAGTGCTACCCGGCGTAAGTACCGGATAGACTATCTTCGAAAAAATTATGGCTTTCTTGGGTGCGGGGGCGCCGCCTACGGCAGAAGTACCTGCTTCCACCACCGCCTTGCTGCCACCGATGGCATCCTTAGCCGGAGCTTCAGCCATTTGTTGGGCGGTACTCTCTTGCGTCGCCTGCTCGCCGACGACTGCAACCTCGGTAGAAGCACCTGAGTCCACTTCCATGGCGGAAGGGCCAGATGCCTCCTTATCTTGTGAGCTTGTCGGGCCAGGCGAGGGATTGACGGCAGGAGTGGCAGGGGCGATGGCGGGGGAGGCGTCAAGATGCAGCATGTCCTTAATATTTCGAGAAGCCCCCAATGTTTTGGAGGTCTTCTTGAGGCTGGTCCTGGCTTTCTTCCTGAAACGTGACAAATGAATAAGTATAGGAGCAAGACAGATAAATAGACAATTTCGGAGAATGAGAAGCTTACACAAGTGGGGGTGCTTTGGCAAAGGGGATCCCGGTAACTCTTCTCTTTTCCGCCTCCAGGGAGGCGGTAGTCTTTTTGGAGGCTCCACCCTCCGTCTTCTTCTTTCCTCCGTCGGCAGCGTCAGAGGTGGAGCTCTTCCGCTTTCGCGCCAACGGAGCTTCGTCGTCGGACACGACCGTGACTTCCTTCATCTTTGGATCATAGATTTGGGCAGCCAGGTTGCCCTCCTCTAGATCGCTAAGCTCTTAAGTAAGAAATCACTGTGTTAGATAAGATGACATTTGCAAGACGGAAGAACTGGAGTATATGTCGTACACGGAAAATACAATACCTACCTTTGGGCACTTGCCGTCTACGAACATGTCGTAGGTGATGGTGAAGCCGCGCTTCTTATCCTTCACCTTGACGATATCCTTAAGGCGGAGCTTGACGGAGTCGCTCGAGAAGTTGTCCACGGAGATGCGGAGACTATCCCTTCTGTCGCTGGTATACTCGTGCATGAGCTTCACACGGTGCTGCAGAGGTTGGATTCGCCTGATGAACCAGCACATGGCTAGGTCCAAGCCGGTCAAACCCGTCTCTACGAACCATTCGATCCGCCTTATAGCGTGAGAGGCGTCGAGGTCGGAGGGAAGGGAGGCCTGGGATCTCCATGACGAGGCTTCAGTGTCGGCTCCGTCAACGAAGTCCGGGTACGTAACTTGTCGGCCAGCCAGAGGGATGTCTGGGCTGTAAAAGTACGTTCGTTGCCAATTTTTGCAGGACTCGTGACCGACGATGTCGGGGAACCGCCGGCCAGGTCGAATCTTGAAGCTTATGGTGCCACAGTTCCTAAGTTCTTCCTTGCTATGTCCGGCTTCACGCTTGACGGTGAAGAAGTACACAAAGAGGTCTAACCTAGGCCGTATCCCTAAGTATCCCTCGCAGAGCGCCGCGTAGTTGCTAAGCACTAAGATACTATTGGGGGAAAGGTTTTGGGGATGGACTCTGTAGTGATTTAATATGGAGAGGAAGAAGTTGGAGATGGGCAGGGAGACGCCGCGTACCAGTTGGGCTTTGAGGTACACCTTTTATCCGGCTTGGGGAGAAGGTGTAACCTCGCCGGCCGGCGCCGCCCGCCAGGCGAGCCCCTCCGTCGCAGGAAGGTAGCCTTCGGCGATCATCTCTTGGATATCGCGATCTATGATATCTGAGCCGCGCCAGTCTCCTTTGTGCGAATCTTGCTCCTCCTCCAACGGCTCTAGCACCACCAGATTAAGGTCGCCGCCGGTGGACTCGATAACCGCCGATGCGGGGATGACTAGGCCCTCTGGATGCACGACAATGGAGCTCGTCGGCTTTGCCACGGCTTTGTTCGATGCCCCCATGGAGGGAGAAGTGCTGCTGCTGGCCATGGAGTGAGGCTAGGTGTGACTGGTGCAGATTGGAGGCTAGGGTTTTTTCGTGACTTGGGCGCGGAGAGCTCGAAGGGGCGTGCGCTGGAGGAAGAAGATGATGCGAGGAGAATGAGGTAAAAGGTGAAAATTCCACCGCAGTTACTATTTATCATCTCCAAGCATCAAGATTCGTACAGCTTGATCGGACGGTTGCCGCGTAGACGACGTGTTCGCGAACGTGCGTGGAAATTTCGCCATGTCTCCAACCGTCGCCGCCAACTCGCGCGGAAAAATCGGACATGATTGCGTTCTCTGCATGTGTGAGTTACAAGGCGTCGCTGACTAAGCCTACGTCGTCCTAGCTGACATGGGAAGATGAGCCGTCACATCGAATATTCCAACCTGGACGGATCCAATCCGACTACGGAAGAGTGCGATGGAAGATTCAGTATTTCTCCGGCTTACAAGTTGAAGACGGAGAAAGCCTTGTAGGGTTCTTTGGGAGGACTACAAGATATTGCTTGACGATTTTCCGACATCCAACTAGACGGAGCATTCATCTGAAAAGGCAAGACGGCGCAAGATCTCGGAGTTCTCCGGGGGCTACTGTTGGGGATATGCTATATGGGTATCCTCATAGCATGTCACCTATCCGGATAACCCGGGTGGCCCACAGTTGGTAGCATGGCCTATGGCCTGCTGGGCGGCCTAGTTAGATGGATCCAAAGGGAGGCCCATGCCGGATAAAGGAAGGCTATGGTGGAGTCACCAGCGTACCCGGATCCTTGGAGTGCAAAATACACAAGACTAGTAATAGACGGTGTAGGACTCTGTAACCTGTCCGGCTAGGAATTTTCCCTGTAACCCTAGGACCTGGCGACTATATAAGTCGGGGTTGTGGGAGCCTTTAGGTCACAACCTAGCATCGATTCACACAACCTCGCACAGCGAACATATCTCTATAACTCGGCGTATTGCCCTTATAGTGATTTATAGCAGGAGTAGGATTACGCCATCGTCGTGGGATCTGAACCTGGGTAAGCTGTGTTATCTCGTACCCGTCAACCGTCCGCCTTACCCCACGTCTCTAAACACGCACTGTGAGGACCCCTCCATGGCGTACTCGTCGGCAATACCACGACAATGATCTTGTGGTTATCATGTGGAGCAAGTCTCTCAAGGTCGCTTTCGTTGGGTATGTCGAACATGACTTGTATGTGGTGGAATTTTCGGGGCAAGCCACTACAAGTGCGATATGCTTATTCAGAAAGGCCGATGTGGGTTGGTTAAGGCATCGCCGACTAGCCCATGTCAATATGAGAACTTTGCAAAGTCTTCACAAGGAGGTCCATATTGTTAGACTAAAAGAAAATGTCTCCTTTGCCAAAGATCGTGTTTGCAGGGCATGTGTTCTAGGGAAGATGCATGATGCTCCTCACAAGCCTAAGAACCGCATCAAGTCCACCAATATCTTGGAGCTCCTCCATGTGGACCTCTTTGGTCCTCCATCTCATGCAAGTCTTGGTGGGAAGAAATATTGCTTGGTGATTGTTTATGACTTTTCAAGATACTCTTGGGTTTATTTCTTCAAGTTGAAGAGTGAGACACAAAAGACCTTCATCAACTTCATCAATTTGGTCCAACGGCAATACAATGTTCCCGTGTTGATTATAAGAAGTGACAACGGCACCGAGTTCAAGAACTACACCTTGAATGATTTCCTTAGTGATGAGGGGATAAACCATCAATATTCCGCTGCATACACCCCTCAACAAAATGGTGTGGCCGAAAGGAAGAACCGGACTCTTATTGAGATGGCTAGGACCATGTTGGCGGAGTTTAAATCTCCATACAACTTTTGGGCCGAAGCCATTTCCACCGCTTGCCATGCTTCAAACCGGCTCTACCTCCGCAAAGAAATCAACAAGACTCCATGTGAAATACTTACCGGTAACAAGCCCCACGTATCTTACTTCCGGGTGTTCAGTTGTAAGTGTTTCTATCTCATAAAAGGTGTTCGTTTATCCAAATTCGATTCTAAAGCATTAGAGGGTATTTTTGTTGGTTATGGTCTCGAATCTCACACTTATAGAATCTATGATAAGCTCTCTGGAGCCGTCATAGAATCTTGTAGTGTGATCTTCGAAGAATATGATGGTCCCCAAGGGGGGCGCGTTGATGCTTGTGATGCAGATGATGAAATGCCTCACGATGCCATAGGAAGAATGGGTGTGGGATATATCCGCCCCATTGAGGAACCACTTATGGCAGATCGAGAAGAACTATGCCCCACTCAAGTGGAGCCCTCATCTTCATAACATCAACAAGCTCCATCCACCAAGGAGGACAATGACTCAAGCCAAAGACAAGATGTGGACCCTCAACATGATGATCATAGTGATAACTCTAGTCAAGGTGAGGTTGATTCATTCGCGAGGATGTCAAGTGGTTCCAAGGCAATTACTCAAGGAAGATATATACAAAATGCTTTGAGACAAGCAAAAATTTATGCTAGAAGAGTACTTGATCAAGACCAAGGTCAATCTTTGCCTCTAAATGAAGAGAATGATTCCGATAATAATCAAGGTCGAATTGATGGTCAAGACGAGGATCAAAATGATGAAGAGAGTCCTCCAAGAAACAACACGGAGATCCACGCTCGTCGCGAAGCTAGAAAGGAAAGAATGTTGGAATTGAGAGACCACTCTCTACAAAATGTAGTTGGTGATCTAAGGAAAGGTATTTCCACAAGAGCACAATTGAAGAGTTTTAGTGAACACCAAGAACACATCTCCATCATTGAACCAAAGAAAGTGTGGGAAGCTCTTGAAGATTCGGATTAGTTAGAAGCTATGCACAAAGAGCTCAACAACTTTGAGAGAAAAAAGTATGGAAGTTAGTAGAGAAGCCAAAGGATTGCCGCAATGTTATTGGAACAAAGTGGATATTCAAGAACAAGCAAGATGGGCATGGAATTATAGTAAGGAACAAAGCTAGATTGGTTGCACAAGGGTTCTCTCAAATTGAAGGCATTGACTATGGAGAGAATTATGCACCCGTGGCTCGCCTTGAGTCCATCCGTATCCTTCTTGCTTATGCGGCACATCACAACTTCAAGGTGCAACAAATGGATGTAGAAAGTGCATTTCTTTATGGTCCACTAAATGAATTGGTATATGTTAAGCAACCCCTAGGATTTGAGGACCCCAACTTCCCAAACCATGTCTACAAACTTGATAAGGCGCTCTATGGGCTCAAGCAAGCCCCACGCACGTGGTATGAGACCCTTAGAGAGTTATTGTTTGACCGTGGATTCGAGGTTGGGAAAATCGATCCCACTCTTTTTACTAACAAAGTCAATGGGGAGCTTTTTGTATGCCAAATATATGTTGATGAAATTATCTTTGGCTCATCTAACAAAGCTTTTAATGATGAATTATCAAAGCTAATGACTAGTAGGTTCCGGATGTCCTTGATGGGGGAGTTGAGAGTATTTCTTGGTTTTGAAATCAAGCAAGTTAGAGGAGGGACATTCTTCAATCAAGCCAAGTATACTCAAGATATGCTCAAGAGATTCAATATGCAAGATTTAAATGGAGCTCCTACTCTCATGGCTACAAATACTCATCTAGAACAAAATCCAAATGGTAAAGATGTGGATCAAAAGGTATACCGGTCTATGATTGGTTCTTTGCTTTACCTTTGTGCATCTAGACCCGATATTGTGTTAAGTGTAGGTGTGTGTGCAAGATATCAAGCGGCTCCTAAAGAAAGCCATTTAATGGCGGTCAAGAGAATCTTTCGATATTTAGTTCATACCCCATATTATGGTATTTGGTATCCTCGAGGCTCAACATTTGCTCTTTGTGGATACACGGATTCGGATTGGGCGGGTGATAAGGATGATAGAAAATCAACATCCAGGGCTTTCCAATTCCTTGGTAGGTCCTTGGTATGTTGGTCTTTTAAGAAGCAAAATTGTATATCTCTCTACCGCCCAAGCCGAGTATGTGGCTACTGCTAGTGCTTGCACCCAATTGCTATGTATGAGGCAAACTTTAAAGGAATACGGAGTCCATTGTGACAAAGTGCCTCTTCTATGTGACAATGAAAGTGCCATCAAGATTGCCTACAACCCGGTGGATCACACAAAGACAAAGCATATTGAGATTCGTCATCACTTCATTAGAGATCATGTTGCTCGAGGTGATATTGATCTATCATATGTGTCAACCAAAGATCAACTTGCAGATATCTTCATGAAGCCACTTGATGAAGCAAGGTTTTGCTATTTGAGGAATGAACTAAATGTCGTAGATTCAAGGAGCTTGACTTGATCTTCTTGCATTCTCACCTATGTTTCAACTCATATTTGGTTTAGGTGTAGGCATGGAAATAGGGGGAGTGAGGTCCTAATTAATTGGACTATCCCTCCCCCATTATGCCCAAAGCAATCAAAATCATTCCTCTTAATATCATATTGTGATATGTGAGCTTAATGATGAGTTTCGGTAATGGACCCAAGATATATCTTCATGGTGCCAAGCTGAGTATACTCAAATATGGTGGCCTAGGCCACCGCCCTCTCACAATAGAGAGGTTGGTACTTACTCATGTTTTTCATTTGCTTGATTCTAGTCTCCTGGAGCTTTTCTGAATACTTTTGTGAATTCCTATGGCTCTTGATTGGTTCTTCAGAGTTTGATGTCTCAACCCAAGCCCTTTCTCTATCTTAAAATTGTCTATCTCTCATATATGTCCCCAAAACACCTGTCCTGGTACTTTTGGTCGAGGAGGACCGGAGTCTCCGGTGTACATACACCGGAGTCTCTGGTGTAGACCAGAGTCTCCGGTCCAGACGGTTTCTGCCACTTAAAGAAGGGGGCGGGGTGAACTGGTACAACAGTTCCTCATTCTTCACCCCGTCCCCTACTTCCAAACCCGTCGCCTCCTCTTCCAAAAATCCTCCCTGGAGGTCAAGAAGCCTCCGGGATCCGCCGTGTCGCCGGCCAATCTTCTCCCCTCCTCCATTGGGTCATTCCCACCGGAGGAATTGATCCCATGGACAGATCTCGTACCTCCCCTCTACTTTTTTCTCCTAGGATTCATCCCTAGATGTGTTTTTGAGGATTGGTGCTGATTTGTCCATTGGAATCACTTGATTGCGTGCACTTTAGTACTTTAGCCTTGTTGCACTGCCCGATCTGCTAGATTCACCCCCACAGGCATCTCCCCATCTGATGCTCGAGCCTCCCGACCGGAGATTCCGGACCCAGGTCCGGAGACTCCGGTCTGAGCCGGAACTCCGGTATGAGGTACGGAGACTCCGGTGTTGGGTGAATCAAAATAGACCAGAAATGCATCAAAGCTCTTGTACTGCATTATTGGGACATATATACTCATCTCCATGCTATCTTCCTCACTGCTGTTCACAGGTGATGGTTCTAGTCGTCCTCGTCGTACCAAGGCCAAGTCCCAAAGGGGCAATCCTCGCTATGATGAAGCTCGGGGTCAATTCATCGTGACTCCGTCCAACCGGAAACAGCAAGCACGTGATGCAGCATACTTGAAGAGGGATCAGGAGAGGGCTGAACGAGAGGACCGTGCCAAGAAGGCCAAATATGACAACCTTCAGTCCTTAGACAAAATGTCAAAAGAGGAGTACCGTGAGCTGAGAAAGACAGATTTCTATGCGCTGCCTTGTACCAGTGATGACCCTCGTTACTGGAGGAAAGAACAGGCTGTGTTCATGAAGGATGTGTATGGTGTGCTCACCAAATCACCTGTCTGCCCTCAGAAGTTCATGAGTGTTGAGCAAATGCGCCTCATCCCCTACTTCAATGATGCTTTATGGATCTGTGAGAAGCTAGGACTGTATAACTTGATGGAGCTGCGTGAAGACTACAATGTCCACCTTGTACATCAGTTCTATGCCACCGTAGTGTTTGGGTCTGATCTTGACAGGACCATGGTGTGGATGTCTGGTACTACTCGCTGCACAGCCACATTTCATGACTTTGCCAACGTCATCTTTGAGACCTTTCATGGAGTATCCACTCCCGTTGGACGGCGTATGCACTCTGCAGCTTTGGGTGAGAACAAGTTGAAGCTGGCACCTCTGTATGATGATGGTGTTGTGGGGGGGTCCAAGGGACTCAAGACCCTCTACGACCTTATGTTGAGGATTTTCCGTCATACCATTGCACCAAGTGCTAGGAATGATGATGCAATTAGGGGTGGGCTTGTCAACCTTCTGTACCACACTCACTGGACCTTCAATGTTGGACCTGAGGCAGATAGTGCACCTATTGATGTGATGGACTTTATTTTCGAGGAGATGTTCCATGCCATTCTTTACAAGAAATCTCCTCCATATGCACCTTTGGTTATGAGGCTCGTCAACTCCCAGGAGCATGATTCTCCATATGGCATACCACCACACCTCACTGAGCACACTCTGGTCACACTGCAGCAGAAGGGGCGTATGAGGCCTGCTCCGAGGCGTAGCTATGGGGATGATGATGAGGAGATTGAGACGGAGAGGGCTCCCTCCCCACCTAGAGTTCGGAGGAAGAATGCCTCCAATGCCCCTATGCCTACTATGACTCGAGACTATGTGCATGAGCGGGTCAAGAAGGATAGCTTTTGGGAGAGGACCCTTTGTTGCATGAACGTCGACATCCGTAAGCAGCAGCATGCATCCTACCAAATCAACTGTCGCATTGAGAAGCTCCTCAAAGAGATCAAGGAACAGGGTGCTGAGGATAATGGGGAAGGTGAGGATGAATACAATGATGAGCATGGGGCTCAGCAGTCCACAGAGTCTGATCATACACTCTCATTTGGGGCATGGAATGCCCAACATGATAGTCTGGTGGATTGGAAAACATTTGCTGATGTCACCTCTGGTTTCGGGTACCAGGGTTCCTCCTCCTCTCGCCCTCACGGCAAAGCGCCTGCTGTCCCTGAAGACGATGATGATGACTATGATGAGGGTGGTGATGACCAGGATGAGGATGAGGATGCCGAGGATGACGAGGATGACGATGACTACTGAGCTGTTGGGGCGCTAGTTTAGGTATTTTCCCCTTTTTCGGCGTCTCGATGCCAAAAGGGGAGAAGCCATTCTCATCGCTTTGCATGGGCTTAGGCTTTGAATTTGCTACTATCTGCTTTTATTTGCCATATTCGAACTTATTTGCCATATTTGAACTTGAACTTTATGTGTGTTATTTATTGTTCATGTGTGTGACTATGTGCTTGTGTGCACTATCTATTGTAACTCATGTGAGATTTATGTGTGTTACTGTTGATACTATCTACCTTACATGATTTACTTAATTATCTTACTGCACATATTCAGGGGGAGCCCCATATATTTTTTTTATTCCATGCAAATCACTTGTTGTCATCGAACACCAAAAAGGGGGAGATTGAAAGGGCATTTATTGTCATAATCACTTTTGGTGTTCATTAACAACAAGTAGATCATTTTACAGTTTGTCATTGTCCACAGGTTGGTATTATGATAAATGAAAAGCACCCTCACTCTTGGGAAAAGACCACAATCATGTGTCACAGTTCTGGAAACTCCAGACCGGAATCTCCGGTCTGCCAAGACCGGAGTCTCCGGTGTGGTCCGGAGTTTCCGGATCTGTCTCCGATGGTGACTTCAGGATCTGGGCTGGGACATTCTGTCTGGGGGTCTGGAGCCTGCTCTGGAGGATACTCCGGAGTCTCCGGTGTTGGATCAGTCCGGAGTCTCCGGTGTTGATAGACCGGAGTCTCCGGTCTTGTTGAGTCATGAAAGGGCTGGGTCATTCAGATGGGCGGTCTGGAGGCTGGTCCGGCGATTAGCCGGAGTCTCCGGTGTATACCAGAGTCTCCGATCTGCAGACCGAAGTCTCCGGTCTGACTTTTCTCCAACGGTCAGAAAACGGTTCGTGGAGGGGGATGCCTATAAAAAGGGACCCTTATCTTCTTCCTCCAGCTGCTCGAGCTGCTCAAGAACACCAACCCCATTAGAGCCACCAAATCTACAAGATCTCTTCATCCAACCATCCAAAGTCATTGATCTTTGGAGAATCGAAGGAGGAGGCCTTGATCTACATCTTCACCAAGAGAGATCTTCATTTCCCCCTCATTCACTTGAGGGCCCGCAAGCTCTAGTGTTTCATTGGAAACCCTAACTTTGATTTGGTTCTTACAAGCTTGTCTTTGATTTGTATTGACAGCTTGCTTGTATTTGGGAGCCTCCAATTAAGTTGTGGATGTGTGCCCCGAACTTGTTGTAAAGGTGTCGGCTTCCACCTCGAAGGTTGCCGATATAGTGAAAGGTGGATCGAGACCGTTGGGGTGTGGTTCATCGAAGAACAAGGGAGGCCTCTCATGGCGTTGGTGGTTTGAAACCACCCCCTCTCCAAACGTAGACGTACTTCCCCTTAAAAGGAAGGAACTACGGGAAACAAATCCTTGTGTCTCCGCGTCCACTCCTTTGGTTACTTCTATCCTTTACCGCACTTTACTTACTTGTTCTTGCTTAGTGTTGTGATAATCATTGCATGGTTGACATATAGGTAAATTCACCATAGTTGCATAATCTAGAGAATTTACCTTTCTTGTTAAGCCCTAATTTGAAAAAGAAGAAAATTTGAAGTAGCACCTATTAACCCCCCCTCTAGGACCATACGATCCTTTCACCGGGTGTGACCGTCTACCTTGCATGCGATAACACTTAGAGAAGTGTGCTGGACATATAGGATGAGACTCCCGCCGCGGGTCAAACGTAGGTAAACCGGTGGAACCTTGGGCCTGGTGTTGGTTTTCCATGTAGATATGACCTAAACAAACATAAACCACCAAAAAAGTACATTGGTCAACCCTCGTATGGAGAATGCTACGGGGGTAGACCTGCGGGGCTCGGATTAGGGTTTCATTGGAAAAGGACCGCCCGAGGGCCGGGATGCCACGGGAGCATGTGTGTGGCCCTAGCATACATTGACAAGGGTGGTGGATTGATCCTAGATGGAAAACCTAGCTCCCGGGTGTGACCGTCTATGTTGCATGCGATAACACTTAGAGAAGTGTGCTGGACATGTAGGAGGAGACTCCCGTCGCGGGTCAAACGTAGGTAAACAGGTGGAACCTTGGTCCTAGCATTGGTTTTCCATGTGGATATGACCTAAACAAACCTAAACCATCAAAAAACTACATTGGTCAACCCTCGTACGGAGAATGCTACGGGGGTAGACCTATGGGGCCCTCGGATTAGGGTTTCGATGAAAAAAACCACTCGAGGGCCGGGATGCCACGAGAACATCTGTGTGGCCCTAGCATACATGCACAAGGGTGGTGGATTGCTCCTAGATGGAAAACCTAGCTCCCTGGTGTGACCGTCTATGTTGCATGCGATAACACTTAGAGAAGTGTGCTGAACATGTAGGAGGAGACTCCCACCGGACAAGGAAAACTATGGCTCCGGGGGGACACACTGTGTGGGAAACTGAAACCATGATTGCTTCAAGGCCAAGATGGTATACATATATACATGGAACAATCTGTATTTATTTCCCCTCGTGTTCCTACTTGATATGCATAACATTTATTTGGAGATGCAGGAGACACATCTAGAGAGGCCTTGTTCTGACTATGAAGTATGGGAGAGGATGAAGCAGAAGAGGCCCGATCTGTCCCAGCCTTAGCCCTCGCTTTCGGAGTTCTTTGACACTGCCAAGGAGGATGGTGCTAACTACCTCTCGGCGTTCTGTGGTTTTCATCCAGAGGTGGAAGACCCTAGATCAGAGAAGACCGATGAGAGAGCGGAGGTCGTGGCGGGGCACGGTCGGGAGCACGGCCGTTTCAAGATTCTCGATAGGGTGATCCCGCGAACTCCTGCTTTGAGCCTCACGTGGATCAAGGATACCCTCACCGCCGACGACCCCGCTATCCTGCCTCGACAGCCTTCCCGAGCGAACGGCGATGTAGTTTTTTCTCATTTTCATCATCTTTCCGAAAATCGTTCATGAGTGGCTAAGTTGACGAGATTCATTGTTTTTGAAATTCTAGCCCGCTTTAGACGGGACCTACAAGGCCGCTTATGCGGAACACTTGGTGACGCTCGAGACGTGGTCCCAGACCCGAGCGGCCTACGAGGAGTAGGCAGAGTTACGCGATGATGTAAGTTTCCACCTTTATTTTTGCAAAATATGACAAGTCTCGCATTCCCTAGTTTGAATCTTTATTTTTACAACGACTCGCATCTAAACTATCTTGCAGCTTTTGGAGAGGTTTTATGGCACTGGAGAGCGGGAAATTCTACTGCCACGGCCACCTAGGCCAGGGCCGTAGCCAATCTTCTCATCGAAGGACGAATATGCTTTGACCTTCTACTCAGGGACCCCGGTAAGTTATTTGCCAAACCAGTTGTTACAACAAACCTGTGCCTTGGTGGTTGCTAACTCTGCCTCAAACATGTAGGGACCGGGATGCTCCGACAATGCACACTTTGGTCGTCCTGATGCCTCGCCAACTATCTCGCGCCTGATGACACCGGTTCATACCGGCCGTGCTTCTCCTAGTGCTTCCGCTGGTGGTGGTGGTGGCGGTGGCAGTGATTCTCCTTCTTCCCATCGTGCTGAGGGTGGCGGTGCTTCTCCTTCTACCGGTGGTGGTGGTCATGGCGGTACTTCTTCTTTCGGTGCTGGTTCGATGGCAGCTACTTGACGTCAACCTTCACCTTTCTTGATGCGGGGAGACATGGGTCTCTTGAGCAACTCTCCGGAGGTGTAGGGATGTGCATGTGTTAGGATGCACTTAGAGATGTAGGGATGTGCATGTGTTAGGATGCACTTAGAGATGTACCTCTGTGTGGATGTACTAGCTATGTTGTTTGGATGAGGATGTACCTATGTATGGATGATCTAGTTATGTTCTTTTGACAATGATGATCTTATGTTTGTGTCGATGTGCATGTGTTATATACTGTGTCTGAAATCTGGGAATGCGGGAATTAAAAATTTACAGGGAACGAATAAACAAAAATGCAAAAAAAGCAAAAACAGGCGGGGCCTATGCCGACGGCATTGCCGCCGGCGTAGCCATGACCATTTGGCGCGGGTTGCACTTGGGCTGACGGGGAAGCCGTCGGCGTATGTGTTCTGCGCCCAGCTAGCAACGTTTGGGCCGACGGCTTTGTTGTCGGTGTCAAGATGGCGCGTGGCCCAGCTAGGCCCAGCTAGCAGAGTTGGGTCGACGGCTTTGCCATCGGCGTATGGATACTCACAGGGAGCCACAGGGTGGCACGTGGCAGCTTAGGCTGACGACATAGCCGTCGGCGTATAGTTCCCAGAGCTGACGGCCGTTAGCTGCTCCAGGTGGGCCCCGTGGTGCCTAGGCCGACGGTATGTACGCCGACGGGTCCGTATAACCGTCGAGCCAGTCTATACGTCGACGGGAATTTATACGCCAATAGGGTTGTGCCATACGCCGACGTGCATACGCCGCCGGCCACCATCGGACCAGCCTACGCCGACGGGGAAATGGGACTACGCCGACGGGCCCCAGCCGTCGGCCAACACTCGTTTCCTATAGTGAATCTAGAAATTTTAATATTAGCAGAGGTTCATCGAGCCAATTACAGAAAATCTTATCAAGAAAACAAACCCTAGCTAATTTATGAGCCACCTTATTTGCTTCTCCCCTACATTACTGAACTTTAATGTTGCAAGGTCATTATCCTGCTCCTCCCAAGTTGGTAATGGACAGTTTCGTACGCTAAACAAATCAGTCCCGACGCGCCTGTTCTGGCAGAGTATGATTTTGACTGAACACGCCATGCATGCATGAAGTAGAGAACCTTCCTTGGCATGCATGAAGTAGAGAACCTTCCTTGGCAAACTGGCGGTCTAAAGAGAGCATCGGCCTGCTAATTAAAAAACATGATTACGTAGCCATAACTAGGGCGAGAGAAGATCAATGGATTAGGAATATAACAAGTTGTCAATACTGGTACTAGCTAGAAAGACGACGACGACGACACGACAGGTATCATCCCCAATGCATCGATCGAGATCTGATTCGTTATTTCCCGACGGTACAAATGCACCGTCAATCCATCACGAAAGGCAAAGCGCGCGAGGGGGCACGGGCGAAAGCGGCCGAGGATGAGACCGATGGATGCAACCCCAGTCCGTCCGTCCGAGAGACGACGAATCTCTCTGGCCTCTCGCTGCCGGGTTGACAGGGAGGCATGCATCAACACGCTCCGCCCTTTTAGCTCGGCCGTGCAGCCGGGGCCATGATGCGTGGAACAAACCGATCGAAGCTTTGGCCATCATCTGGTCTGGTCTATCCGTCTGGAGGAGGTACATTCGTCCCTGGCGCAGATGCCGCACGGTCAAAGGCATACTCCCTCTCTTCGCAAACGAGTGTACTTTTAGGTTTTACTCAAGCTAAACTTTATAAAATTTGACCAATTTTTTCAACAAATATATCAACATATATTTCACGATATTGTCATATTATGAATCTAAATTTTAAAACAAATCTAGTATCAATTTATTTTCATAACTACTTCTATGTTTTTCTAAAAAGTTGGTCAAACTTTATAAAGTTTGATTTAGGATGAACGGAGGGAGTATATTATCTGGTTCGGTCAGGGGCTATGGCACGCAAGTAGCTACGGCAGCGGTACTAGCCTTTCTGGAGCTCACTGATTGAGAGGAGAATCCTGATCCACAGAATCCGGTCGCACTGGATTTCAGACGGTAGCATGTCCTTGTTGATGCGCACACGTATTAGCCTCTTCTCTTCGGGCAATGCGGTTTATGTATGCACCGAGTATATGGCACCAATTAGTTTCTCACCATCCCACATCGAGACAAAGCTATTCTGAGTGGGATTATCAGAGCCTTCTCGTGGAGGTTCTGTGAAAAAAATTCAGCAAAGTTATGGACGGGAATGGCCACTTGAGCGCGAGCAAAGATGTGGACACGATGATCACACTTCAAAAAGCGCTAGGAGACTTTTGCATGTCCGAATTTTCTTCGGTTCTATATATGCTGCTTTGTAGCATGTCAAACTTGGGGCGAGGAAACTAGCTAGATTCTGAATTGCACGCAGCACTTCCCTTGAAAACAACAACAACTGGGATTCATGAAATTGGTCGCGGTATATAGTGTGGACAATTCCTGAAGTCAATAATTAATCTAATTTGGACAGGCGATGCTTCGGATCATCTATTGATTGACATCGACAATGATCGGGATAAGGATTAAGCTACGCCTTTCAGACGCACCTTCGGCCCTGAGGACAATCGAGAGTGGCTTGAGTTAGCTAGGGATTTGGCCTCAGTTGTGCTCTCGGATGATACTGATAAGATGTCTTGGTCTTTGGAATCAAACGGTCAATTCTCTACTGGCTCTCATTTTATGTATGTGTAGATAAACACATCATCGTTTTTTTTTTTTTTTGCCAGAGTCTTCGTGGAATCTGCAAAACGTGAAATGCCCGGTTCAAATTGAGTGGCATGGAACCTTCCAACTGGTAAAAGGCACTTTCATAGCCAGAATATGAAAAGGCCCGAGAAGTCAAAACTATACTAGCTGTACACAAGTTTTATCCTGGCTATATTCGAATTCGACGGGGATTGATGGCGAAGGGATACGCGTAGTGAAGACCTAAAAAAAAACCATCTGATATAAACGCCAGTATTAACACAGGATTCACATGAATAACTAAAGGAAAATGATACTATTTTTCCGGGATCAAAAGAAACGATCCTTCGGGTAGCTCGTTTCCGCACAGCAGCAGGTCTGGGTCCAACAACTCCACGCACGTGGGTAGGCCCAAGAAAACTTCAGCTCGTGGCCCCATCTCTCCTATCTCTCCTCCTCTCTATCTCTCCAAGGAACATGCCATGAACAGCCTCCCAAGCTTTTTGCCATGCGCCGCTGCCCAAGCTCCGCGTCCTCTCGCCGCTGACTCGCCGCTGCCGACTCTCTCCGCCATGCTGCTTCGCTGCTGCAGCCCATGCCGCCGCCGCCTGTACGTACCTCGCCGGAGCGCTGGGCCTTCCCGCACCTCGTCGGAGCGATGCCCCAGGACACGCCGCTGCCTAGCTCCCTGCAGGTCCTCCATGGTGCCGCCAGCCGCTACTGCCCTAGCACCATAGAGGTCGTCTGCTCCGCCACCTCCCATAGTGTCGCCCATGAATCTACGCTCCTCCCCAACGTTGTCAGCATTGCTATGTGTGGACGGCGGCGATGCTACACACGGTGACCAAACATACTACATACAACTTCTGGTGTTGCTACCTGGTGATAGTCGTTGCTACCCTGCCGTGAGCAGTGCTGCTACCTTCAGTGAGAGGCCCTGCTACACATGGCGAACGACCCTGCTACATACAGCTTCTGGTGTTGCTACCTGCGGCGAGTGGCGCTGCTACATGGCGTTTTTTCTTACAAGTTTGTGCTCCGGCGATGTCTCCGGCAAAGTCGGCTTTTGCTATATTAGTATAATTATTTTGCTACATCTGTTTTCTGATTTTGCTACAATAGCGTAAACTTCTTGCTACGAGGTATCCGGCGAGGTCTCCGGCGAGATCTCCCGACGATTCTCCGGTGAAGTCGATTTTGCTATATTAGTTTTTTTTTGCTACATGGTCTCCGGCGAGATCTAGTCTGTCTGTTATTTTTCTGGACCGGACCATTTTTCGCTACATGTAGAAAAGCGGGCCTATTTGTAGCAACACGGGATTGTTTTGTAGCAAAAACGGGTTTGTAGGGATAAAATGGTGGACAAGTGGTTTGCTTGGTACCCGGGGATGAAAACCACCGCTCCCCCGGGGGACGCGTAGTAGTGTTCATAACTAAAACATGGTTTAATAGTACTACCAAGAAATTGCTGAATGGTATTATGTTTTCAAAAATTTATCTGCGGTGCGCAAAAGAATTCCAGAGTCCAGACGTACTACCAGGGGCCGAGCTACTGTATAAAGTTGGGGTCAATTGACCCCAGTGACTTGGGCACAACCTTCCGTGCATAGTCTAATATAGAAAAAATAACCCTGTAAAAAAGAGTTTGACCCCATCTCACTTCAGGCCCAATTTACGCAGCTGTAGTAGCCATAATTCGTAGAATTGGATCGCACAATGCCTCGATCCACTAAGACAACCGTCGGTCATAATAAGAAAATAAAGAAACCATCGCTGGGACTTTGCTCACTCATCGCCGCCTCGTATTCCCTTTTTTTGTGAGCTTGCTCTTAGTCCGTGGATCGCCAGCCGTCCCTCGTCGCCATCCTCAGCTAGAGTCTGACAATTATTTCCGCATGATCCGTAAGCACCCATCCGTTCTATGCGCGTAGTTAATCTTGAACATTTTCAGACCTCAGTTCCCAATTCTCCAATTGTTTAGGGTTTGCCATGTGTTGATTATTTTATTGATTGAAGGTTTTGATAAAATTTGGGTAAGTAGCGAGAGAATAATCACTAGGACTAGATTAGGTCTCAAATCGCCCCAACATATTGCTAGGTATCTAACACAACAAGTTTTCATGTGTATTAATTTGTATATACTATTTGGTACTAACAATCTCTTGCTAATTTTGACGTGCAGTAAAAATTTAATAGACTGTTCCTTAAATTTGAAAAGAAAGTCACCACCGTCCACACCCAATGATTCTGATCACTGAGGTCCATCCAATACTAGCCATAATACACATCCTTGTCCTTTGCTGGTCCCTCCAACTTGAAGAGAGGGACGGTTAATTTAGATGAGCTTCCTTATGACCTAGTAATAGGAAGAGTGTAACTGAATATATAGGACCAAAGCTACAAGACGATATAACACAGAAATATTTTAATTAGATGTATGTATAGGCCACAACCTGGTTTTTAGTACCCAAGGAGGACTATAGGAAATCTTCAAATCTTTGAGAGGTAATTACCTTGTAATCTGAATTTAATTTGATATGATATATTGACAACTATTGCTTCTTATTATATATAAGTTTGCTAGAATACACATTATAGATTTTTAAGTTAATATACCGCACATCTGGCCATGTGAGCTATGTGTAGATATATTAGCATTAATTTTTATAAGCAAACATTCTTTCTACTTGTTCGTGTTAACCCAGCGACCTTTTTTTCCTGGCTTCGCCCGTGCGTACTACCACCACCCGCATGAAGACTTTAAACAGGAGCGGGAGCAGCTTCGGGCCAACAAACCTCCGTTGGACTTCAGGGGAACTTTTTTTTTTTTTGAGATCAACTCTTTCTTTGTTGCTCATGTCCATTTGATCTCGTCAATCCTACACGGGGCTCACTTATCCTTAGGGGAAGCTAACTCTGCTCGTAAAATTGGCACCATGTGGTTAATTGGGGCTCGAGAGCCCACTAAAGGCCCATCTGGTTCGATAGTACTCTTGGCATCGCTTCGTGCCTTTGTCTCGGGCTCTGCCTGGTAGAGGTGCTGGTGCTTGTGGGGGGCTCCTTTTGACGCCTTAAGCGAAATACCATGTGGGCTGTGATTTCACACGGCTAGTTAACTTGTATACTTTTTAATTACTTGTTGTTATTATTATTCTCGGAAGTAACTGCTTTTGTGGCTTGAAATGTTCATGCAACTCAAAATAATGGTTTATTTGGTTCATGCATGTTGTCCATGCATGTTAGAAAAAATAAAATACGAAAGAACAGAAAATGATCTCCGGAAAGAAAAAAAATAGAAGGATGAACAAGAAAATGAAAATAAATGAAATAAAATGTATAACCAGTTTTCTCATTTAGGAGAAAACAAAAAAGTGGAAAAAATAACAGGAAAATAAAAGACAACGAAAACAAACTCTTAAAAAAAGGTAAAAATAGGCCAAAATAAAAATAAAACAAGGGTCTGGTTAAAAAAGGAGGGACTCGCCTTTATCGGCCGCCCAAGCAGCGGGCCTGATGTCAATTCAAGAAAGAATTGCCCACATAACTTCCAAACAGGACCTGATGCAGGCTGGAAGTCTAGATCCACTAGAACGACCAAACAGCCCACCCGTGGCTGTTTCTCATAAGGTTTTCAAAAACCTGCTCCTTGCAGTCAGATATGAAAGTGAGACTTTTGTTGGTATTCCTATTCCGATCAATATTACTTGTCGTTAAAATAGATATATCTAGCATTAAAGTATGATTATATACGTTTATTTTTTAATAATTAATGAACAGTACTAGGCGTCTTTCATGGATAATTTCCCCCAATCCCCCGGGTCCCTTGGGCCGCCACTTATCTTTAAAATGAGGTCTAATCCCACTTTTGCTACAGATGGACTGAATTTGCTATAATATTGTCCGCTTTTGTTACATGTAATAAAAAAATGGACCTCGCCGGCGACCGCGTAGCAAAAAAAATGCTAATGTAGCAGATTCGACCTCGCCGGAAACTTTCCCTGGTAGACCTCACCGGAGACCGTGTAGCAAAAAATTTACGCTAGTATAGCAAATATACAAAACATATATAGCAAAAAAATATCATATTGTAGCACATCCGACCTCGTCGGACACCTCGCCGGAGATCTCACCAGAGACATTGTAGCAAAACCCAAGACACACTTGTAGCACCGCTGCCGGCCGCACGTAGCAAACCTCAACGTCGTAGGTAGCAGTGGCAGTGGTAGTAGCTAGCAGCGCCGCTAACCCCATGTAGCAAATCTCGATGACGTTGGTGGCACCATCAGCGCCAGTAGGTAGCAGTACGTATGCACACGGGCGGCTCCAAGCATCCAGGGGTGTGTAGCAAGGCCGATACACCAGCAAGGGGATGGAGAGCGTTCGGTCAGCAACGATCGTCTCTGTTGTCCATGTCGGATACGGAGAAGGGAACAATACATAGCCATGGTTGCGCTCGAGCTCCGGTCGGAGCACGCAGGACGCCGGCGGCGGGGCGCCTGCAGGAGACGACGACGGGAACTGGACGGTGGTGGGGCGCCTGCAGGAGACAGCGGCGGTGGCAGCTGGACGCCTGCGGGAGATGACGGCGGCGGTGGCGGTTGCCTGCTCCGGTGGCGGCAACAGCTGCCTGCTCCGGCGAGCGTGGTCCATGTCTGCGGCGGATGCTTGCTTCCGACAGACGCGATAGGTGGGAGAGGGTACGTGCGGTGCAGGAGAAGTAGTTGGGAGAGGATAAGCACGGTGCGAGACCGTGCGTGCGTGGTTGATAACGAGAGCCAAGCAACCGGGGGATCATTTTCTTTGATCCCGGCGGATACGTATCTTTTTCATAATTAATATGGATCCGAATGGAGTAATATTTCTTTAAACACTAAGAGTAAGTCGGCACCAAAAATGGCAGGATGAAACATAGATGCGCTCGAGCTTAAAATTTTGAATGCAACTTTCATGTTAAAAGTTTGGTGAACGTAGTGTTGTTCACAAAGAAAACAAATATTTGTAGGAACTAGGAAGAGATTATCTCTTTGTGGAGTTACTCTCAGTCAATTTTGATAGTACTTCCATCGAGGATTTTTCTCCTTTTGCACTTACGTGAATCTTGATGTTCATATTGGTTGGTCCTTAGCATCGACTAAGATATATTTATTTACAAATTGCATAAAAAAATACTAAGACTGTTTTATTCCACCGTGATGTTTTATAAGAGGATATGTGGATGTAGATGACTTTAACTTTTTTTTAATCCACCGACAACATGATAATCGCATTATCAGCTCTTTTGTTTTTGCTAGGGGTATTTGCCAAGCGTGGATTTAGGTTGTATATTATTGTTTTCACACCACAAGTTAGCCAAGTTGTAAACGACTATGTTGACAACCAAACTTAGCGATATTTTTCCATGCAACCTAGGAGGCACATGTCACCGAAACATCGACTTACCACAGTATGTCAGACTTTCCTCAGACGGTGGCATATATTGGTCACCTGGCCTAAGATATGAATTATAGCAAAATGAACAAATTAGGGGGTTAATAACGCACAAAAATGGCAATCCCAGCTTGGTACCAGTACCAATGCCCTCCGAATACCGATCCACACCCATGGATTTCTAGCCCACAGCATCAAGGCGCAAGCACGCGGTCTTCCCCTTCTTGCATCGGCATCGAATATCCACTGTTTGTCATGTCCTGCCGTTTGTTGCTATCTCGTTTCTTCTTGCAGCTAGGCCGATCTAGCTCCCCATGAACCCAGCTCGAGCTACGCTCCAACGCAGCGGGTACGCCACTGCCCGCATGGTGATTTGGTGGGAGCGCACCACGCGCCATTCCAAGACAGGGGCAAGAGACGGCGTGAGCCGCCGCGCAGATCATCCTGGTCCATGATACATGTCAGTAGAAGTCTAGGCCTGTCTCGCTCCCGCCATCACGTGTGTCTCAGTACTCAGCAGAGCGCACGATTCTATGTCGTCTTCAGACTCTTCTTCTCTCCGGGGTAAGTTAGACAATTCTTATCCTTTTACAAAACTTTAATCCGAAATAAACGTTTCTCAAATTTTTAGCTAGATCTAACCTTTTTTATACCGGCAAAGACTTTTACTTTTTTTCAAAATTGAGAGAATAATGCTTGATATACATTTTATTTTACTAAATTTGGATAAAACAATACTCTTGTTCTAGACCCTTGTTCTAAATAATAAATTGAGTATTTAAATAAGGTACCCTTTTACGCTTGTTCTAAACCCTATTTTAGAAAATAACAGATTTATTGATTAAAAAAAATTGTATGATCACTAGTACCATAAAAGTGCTTGGGTGATGAGGCACGCCCAAAAAAAAAGGCAACCGCGAGGCTACCCACATCGACAATAACAGATTTATGGATGTTCGTTATTGTTGTGGGTAGGCCATATACATTTTAGCTGGTCCATGTCCAATCTGAGCCCATCTTTCAAGAATTTTCTCTTTGCCCATTTCCGATGTTGGCAGACTAAAAGCCCATCGGCATGAACCTTACATGCACAGGCTTTTAGCCCATCGGCTCCCACTTCCATAATCCAATTCTCTCTCTTACCCTAGATCACCGGTCTTTGCAAGTGCATGAAACACCTGCCATTGTAGGATTTGAGAGGGGATGAGGGAGGAGCAAGTGCACAAAACACATGCCTCATCATCTCCCCTCTCGATGTCCCTCTCTCTGTTTTGAAACCAAGCAATGCCCCTCCCTTGATTTTTTGCTAAAATTTTCTTTCCCACCCCAAATAAACGAGCTAGAGGAAGGATGAGGAAAGGGGAATGCTTGATCTACTAATGTGTTATCTCGTGGAGGTGTTTTGGGGCTATTTTGGTGGTGTTTGGGTGGAGAAATGGTGGAAGGTCTTGGGTGAGAAATGGTGGAGGAGTTCAAGGACTTGTGTTTCTTGGTGGTGGTGCTGCCTGGGTGAAGCAAGGTTGCGGAGGTCCGTCTTTGCACACATCAAGGGTAAACCCTAATTAGGGTTAGTGTTCAAGTTAGAGTATATATTTGTAGTAGTGTTCGACATAGATAGCGTAGGTCAAGTGGATTAGGTAATATTTAGTTAGTACAATATATGAATTGTATTGATACATAGTTTTAAATAGGGTATTTAGCAGCTTATGTGGTAGACCTATGTATATATTTATGTGGTGCATCATATTTGACGTCACTCTAAATTTTTAGGTCAGCAGATATGTGTAAGTTTGTCAAATTTGTTGTTTACTATGGTCTCGATATTGTCCGATCAAATGGAATGAGAGTTGATCCGAGTGAACTGCAGTCTGTGGAGTTGGCATTGCCCGCTCCAGAAACAGTGAGCATTAGTCAGTTCAAGCATTGACTCACAGTTAATTTTCCTCTTGATCCTGAAACATGTACTGTCAGTGTCTAGTCGTTGTGGAGAAATTCCCGCTCGAAATTTTTCTAAGAGTTGAGAACGATAGATTAGACCTCTTTGTGGGTGTGATGGTTAAGTGTGTGCAAAGGTAGGGGCACTCACGCTGTCACCTTAGTGTTGTCGACAGTGAAGGTGATTCCTTTGCTTGAAGGTGACGGTGGCTATGATCCTGGCCGTGACAGTGAATCAATTGGTGATATGGATGTGTCTACGTCATATTCGGTGTTACACGTTTGAGGTGCTGGTTACAAAATAGGGTAGAGTACTCAGGTAGCAAGATATTATGATAGTGGTGAGGCTGGTGGGGATGAGAAAGGCGGGGACATGCAGGAAATGATGGAAGAGGAAGATATGGATGAATTGGCGGAAAATATTGATCCTGGTGATTAAGTTGAAGAGAACAACAAGGCGGTGTCGATTCCTCCTTCATGGAATTAGGTCTTCTCGGTTGTAATGACCGTCAAAGATGACCTTAATTCTTCTTAGGAGTAGCACCAAAACAACATCTTAGTATAGGGGTCGTCTATCCCTCAAAAAAACATATGAAGGAAGGAATCACGCATTGGGAAATGTGCATGCAAAGGGTTTTCAAGTCAAAACATATAACAATGATGGTTATCCCGCAATGGTGCAAAAGCTATGTTCCTAAGTACGACGTGAAATCGAAAATGAGCGACTTAGTGTCCCATACTTATGTATAATTCGGTTATGGTTAAAACCAGGGGCGGAGCTCCCTTTGGGCAAGGCAGGGCATCCGCCCTACCTTAATTTTTGGGCAAAACGTTCGTATATATACACATATACGTGTATACAGTATATAGGATTTTATGCATTTTCTGTTCGTTCCGGAAAAGAGAAGAAGTAAACCTAGCTGGGCCATGTTTGGTTCCTAGCTCTCTCAACTGGGTCTTTACCGGGCCACACACACGGGAGCATCGGGACGCAAAGGAGCAGCTCTTGAGGCTCCCGTTGACAGTTTCCTCTAGGTCTCGTATGTTTCTGTTCTTCATGTACTCGACATAACGGCACCGCCCGTAACCGGACCGAATGGTGCAACGCACAGCCAGCCGGGCTAAGCCAGTTGAGGTCAGCGCCACCGCACCATCAAGACTCAGCTGCGGCCGGTGGCACAG
This sequence comes from Avena atlantica, assembly GCA_910589765.1. Lineage (NCBI taxonomy): Eukaryota > Viridiplantae > Streptophyta > Magnoliopsida > Poales > Poaceae > Avena > Avena atlantica. Next base: position 66,226,296 of record OU342737.1, read on the forward strand.
CAGGCTACACCAAGCGGCCACCAGCTACTAGTGATTTTGTCTCAACTCCATGAAATATATGTGGGTATTGTTTGGGTGCTAGAGCAGTAAGCATTTGTGTAGTAATAAAATAACAAAACGAGGAAAAAGCTAGAGAGTCCATATATAGAGTCCCAAAAGGAAGCGTTGGGATTTTTTTAGGACATTTTAGAAGATCAACCAACAATAGCCAGGAACTCGCTTTATTTATTGTAGAAGAAATAACCTGATGAGAGCGTTGAAATTTTAGAAGAAATCTATACTATATAATATTAATATGTCACGATTATTTTAATTTTTGCATAGAATTTTTATACTTCAGAGTTCGCCCGACCTCGATTTTTTTTCGTCCTTCGCCACTGGTTAAAACATACCGCACACTTGTGCTACAGAAATTCTAGGACCGGTGGATCATGCTGATAATTGGGACACATGATACTCATCTTATCAGAAAAATTTGTAGACTCCGTCAACTTGCAAATATTGTCACAGGCTTGTAGAAAATTAGAAAGAAAAATACGGGTAGAGAATGGTACTTGGAGAAAAGATGAAGATCATCTATTTTATAGGCTTGAATTAGTGGTGCGTCAGGAAAAATAGGCAGAAAGGAGATGGTGGAAATTAAGATATTGTAGGAAAAAAATAGACGAAACCAGATATGTGGGACAAAAGCAAAAGGAAAAAGTAGACTAATCATCCACGACGACTAGAAGTAGTCGTACATCGTGTGGACGATTAAGCTATAGTTTTTTTTTTAGATCAAAATAGTTCACGTTAGTTAGAACTGTAATCATGCAAAATCGTCCATGGTGGATGACCGGTCCTTCCGTCCACGACATAGAGATTAGAGCATCTTTAGCAGACACAGTAAAATGGTAAAACCATAAAAATAATCGTTATTTTTCGGTTTCGCGTGATAAAAGTGCCAGAACATACGCTCTAAAATGGACAGAACCGAAAAAAATAGTCCTCCCGAGAAAACACCCCTGCGGAACCAGAAAAACTCAGGTTTCGAGCCTGACCTGGACGCGAACCATATCCTCCATTTCCATTGACGGGAGGGAAGTTTCAGCTCATCCCCCCCCCTTCCGCCCGCACAGCCGCCGCCCGCCGCTGACCGCCGCCGTAGATTTAGGTCGCCACCGCTCAATTCCTCTCACGCAGAAGGCCGCCATAGCCCGTCGACCCCGTTCCCCGGCCGCTGTGGGTCGTAAAACTCCTCCCGACGCAGATCCGGTCGCGCCCCACCGCCATCGTCCTCCCACCGCTCGTCAAAGGTAAAATCTGCCGTCTCGAGTTCGAGCTCGTAGATCTCTTCTCCGCAAGCTCTATATATCGTCCGTGATTTGTAGATGGACTTGGACCCTTGCGAGCAATTTTTGTTGGACAAATCTTCCTCCGACGACGACTCGGATGTGGAGACGCTGCTCGGGAACCACCGTCAACACATGATGGTGGCCGTTCTTTCCCTCAAGGAGGAGGACGACGGCAGGAGGAAGAGGCGGCGAGGCTGCACGGTTGGACGTCTTTGCATCCCTCGCGACCGCAAGTTGGGCAACGACATGCTCATGCGAGATTATTTCACCGAGGTACCCACATACCCGCCTTACCTCTTTCCTAGACGCTATCGAATGCGTCGCTCGCTGTTCGTGAAGATAGTGAAAGCTTGCGAGGCCAAGACATAGTACTTGAAGAGTCGAAGAAATGCCGCGGGGCTGCTTGGATTCAGCCCGTCCAAAAAATCCCCCCGGCCATGAGAGTCCTCGCATATGGGATACCGACCTATTATGCCGACGAGTATCCTCGCATCGGTGAAGATACGACCATGGAGAGTGTTCTAGATTTGCCAAGGTGGTTATTCGTATTTTTGGCCCAGTGTATCTGCGAGCACCGAACGAGCAGGACACAATTAGGTTGATGGCGATGAATGAGAGAAAAGGATGGTCGGGCATGTTAGGAAGCATAGATTGTATGTATTGGACTTGGAAAAACTGCCTGAAGGAATGGCACGGGCAATATGGCAAAATCCAAGATGCAACAATTGTGCTAGAAGCCGTTGCATCCGAGGACCCGTGGATTTGGCATTGTTTCTTTGGTTTGCCTGACACCCTCAATGATATCAATATGCTCCATAGATCTCCTCTATTTGCAAAGCTAGCTAGTGGCGAAGCACCCGCTTGCAACTACACTGTCAATGGTTATAATTATGACAAGGGTATTATCTAGCTGACACTATTGATACGTTGGAAACGTATCTATAATTTTTTATGCTGCATGCTTGTTTTGTATCTACTTTGCTTTGCTTGTCTACACTTTGAGATACTTTTTACATGTTTTCTGGTACTAACCTATTAACAAGTTGCAACAGTGCCAGATGCATGTTTTCTGCTGTTTTTGGTTTCAGAAAAGTTAGTAAAGAAATATTCTCGGAATTGGACGGGACAAACGTCAAAGTCAATTACTTTCCGTGGGGAACAAGAAGTACAGAGGAGAGCCGGAGGGGCCGGCCTGAGGGGCCAGAACCACCCCAGGAATGGGTGGGCCCCACCTCGCGCCTGGCTAGGGTTTGGCGCCCCTGGCCGCCGCCTCCGTCTCCCCCTTCGCCTATAAGAAGCCCCCGATGCAAAAAACCTGGGTACCCGATCAAATATCCACGAAACCGTCTGTAGCCGCCGCCACCATCGTCCCTATATCGGGGGGATCTGAAGTTCTTCCTGACACCCTGCCGGAGGTGTCGTGGTGGTGGCACGGCAGATGCCATGGGTAGGCTAAAGTATGGGGCCAATGGATGCTAGAGGGATCTGGGGAGGGAAGATGCAGTTGATTCTACACACAAAAGACTAAGGCAAAGATCTTTATTTCTCCTTCCTTGGGCTACAAGTGCTCCTTGAGCTGTGTACAAGGAGAAAAGAAGAACTTTACCAACCTAACGGTACTAAATGAGACGATGCCCTCCTCAGGGTCCAAGCCTCCCCTTATAAAGGAGAGCCTTGGGTTCCTTTAGGGCTGACGTGGCAAGCATATTCGAGGAATATGCTTGTCCCAATATAGTAGTTCGACGGCCTCCTTTCCCTGTCGCTCCTCTAATGACGGCAAGGTTCCAGAGGGCCCCTCCTGCGCGCCTCGGGCTTCAGGACTGTCACCTCCGTGACCTCCTTCTGCCTCTCTGTCGCTCTGCGCCTTTGTCCCTAGTGCTTGGCTCCGCTCAGATTCTCCCTAGCCTGCGGCTAGAGTTTGACTTTAGGCTTCTCCTTCTCCTGCAAGCTTCGTATCATTCGGCCCTGCCTCGCGTAACTCGGCTTGTCCTTTACCTACATCAAGATTACTCGGGCTAACCCGGCCAACTTACGCAGTATCTTGGCCGGGCAATGCCTTGCCATTACTATAAGGGTCCTGCCCTTTCCTATCTCGGCCGACCTCTACAGGATTCGGCCGACTCAGACTGTAACTCGGAAACTAGACGGGGAACACCCTTTTGTCTTTCCCCGTCTCTACCCTATCCGGGGTCACCTCCCCAATATTAGTTCCCGAAGCTGGTATGGCCCCGCCGACAACCTCGGCCGGGCCGTATCAGTTTCATGACACTCGTTCTGCATTGTTTCCGAGTTATCTCTTTCTCGTTCGAGGTATCATCGTATCTTCTTGCGTACGCCTCGTCCTACGTGTCATACCCATCATTGTTTCTCTAGTTTTTTGTTCCTCTACAGTATTTACTGACAGGCTACAATTGCTACTGCGCCTGTCGCGCCGGCGCAGCGACGCCTCGTGTGTTGTTTCCATTGGGGATCGTGACCTTCTTTTCCACCGTGTGGTCCTTGGTGCGGTTCCGCTTAGCGGTGTGCGGTCATGCGGCGCACACGATCTACAGGTCAACCGCTACACCCACGATCCCACTACCTCGCAGGCGGCTCGGTTATAAAGAGGGGCGCGGGGTTGGGAGATTCACTTTCCCCCTCCGCTCACTTGCGCCCTTCTTCTTCATCTCGCTTCAGCGCCCGTTCGCGGCTCCGCCGCCGTGCGTTCATCTGAATCTCTGACGGCAAGGACCCCGCCACGCTGCTCCGTCTGCCTCGTCCTTGTTCGCTCGCTCCGGCATCGTCGCCGGTGAGTTCTTTCCGGTCCTATCGCCTAGGCTCTTCTCTAGATTCCTATGTTTTCCTTTCGTTTTCGCGCGGTGGTTCCTTTGCTGCTCCGCCGCCGTTTCCGCCTAGAATCACGACGGGGCCGTGTAGTTCTAAGTTTTACTCTGCTGCTAGTTCTTCCTCTGTAGATTTCTCCGGCGACCCCATGTCGAGCTCCGTCAGCGGTGCCCTGATTGGGGATGAGGATGCTGCCTCTGGGCCCGAGCGCGGCTCGTGGCAGGGCTCCTCTGTCACCCGACGAGAGATTGAGTGGCTAATCCAAACTCGCCAGATTCTTGCCAAGGTGACTTGTCGCCTACCCGACAGCGAATCCTCTCCAGTTCTTAGGGAGGGCAAATATGTAGTCTTCATGTCACATTTCGCTCGCGGGTTTGGTCTCCCCCTCAGTGACTTTGCTAGGGAATTCCTCGATTACTTCGGCCTGCAGCCGCATCACCTGCCTGCTAATGCCATTGCCTCTCTCTCTTCTTTCATCTGTGCCTCGGGGGGATACTTCGGCCTATGGCCGTCCGTGCACGTTTGGTCAAAGTTTTTCCAGATTCGATCCAACGTCGTCCCTGACAAATCTCTTCATCCCTCGGAGAAGCTGCTTACCCAATGTGGTGCCGCGTCAATCACACCTCGGAGGAAATCCGAATTTCCTCGTGTCGCAGGCTTAGAATCATGTAAGAAGTGGCATAAGTCATTCTTTTATGTCAAGAACTCTGGAAATGAGGATAGGATTCGACTTTCTGCCTTTTCCATTGGCACCCCTTCCAAGAAGAACTGGACCTATAATCCGAGGAAGAGTCATGCTCTGGCTGAAGCTTTTGATATTCGGCTGAAGGAATTGATGTGCTCCGGGCTACGCGGAGAGGATCTGATGACTACCTTCATCAGCAGCCGGATCTGCCCCTTCCAGAAACGTACGCACAAGCTCTGCTACACGAGCGGTCCTCTCGATCCCAACCGAGTCTCGACGGTGGAGCTGGACAATTACCTCATCTTCAAACGTGTCCGGGCTATCTTTAAGACGGAGATGCCGGAGGACTGGGCCTAGGGATTGAAGCGGTTCACCCGCGAGCGTCCCCCTCCCGAGGTAAATTTATGCCTTTGTGTTTTGCTTCCTAATCGCGTCCGTGACTCTTTTTGCTAATTTTTCTCTTTCTTGTCCTGTAGAGGTTTGAGGAGCAGAAGACTGAGGATGCCGAGGTTTTGACACTTCCGTGGCCTGCGGATCGGAATACTCCGGACAGCGGGGAACCGGACTCAGAAGAGTTCGTTCCCAAGTCGGATCTCGCTCCAGCTCGCCCTCGCGGCAAGGCTCCGGCCCACGAGTAGGAAGGTGATTCGGACGAGGTCCAAGTTTTAGAGGTAGTTGCCGCAATGCCAATTTCTTATGCATTTCCGGCTTCTATTTTATCAGCTAATTCGGCCGGTCAGGTTCACAACGGCGAGCCTCTTGCCTCCCGGCCTCCCGTTACCTCGGGGAAACGCAGAGCTCCAGCTGATGCCTCAGAAGCTGCTCCGAGGAAACGAATAAAGAAGTCAGCCCAGAACGCTCCGAAGCGTAAAATTATGCCTGGGGTTACTGGGTGAGTTAATTTTATTTGTATTTCTTGTTTCTCTCTTTCTCCTTTCTAACTTGACCTTTTCTGTCTTTGTAGGGCTCCTCTCTCTGTCAAGCCCAGCGGTCCCAGCATGACGAGTCGTACGACTCGGCCGCCTTCTCCTCTGCCTCCTAAAGATACCAGAGTTCCGAGTCCTGCTCGCATTGCTTCTCCTCCTGCTCCAAATCAGACGCCACCTCGCCATGATGCGCCTGAGATTTCTCCTGTTGATGTCGATACATCTCGGCCCTCATATATTCCTACCGAACCGGCTGCCTCCTCCGTGAACCCCGATGTTTCTGTGGAGATTCCTCCGACCCCCGCGGTCTCTACTGCGACACCAACTCTAGCCAAGGATATCGATATCTTGTCGCCCTTTGCAACCGTAATTTCTCCGGCTCCCAAGGACGCTGCTCCAAGTGTCGAGGTATCGGCTCCTACTAACGCCTCTCCTAAGGCAAGAAAGGTCATTGTTACCAAACCTTTGCCCTCTCAGAAGGGACTTGCCAGCTCATCTCAACCTACAATTGCTGATGCGCTGCGCAAGGGGATTTCCTCTGCCAAGAGCACTGTTACCCCGGCTGCTGATAAACAGCTTGCTCTTCACAAGAGTCCGGCGGCGGCGGTTGTTACCCAACATGTACGAGGTAAAGTTCTGACTCGCACTGAGAGTGGGAACAGTCTCGGCTCGTTGGTCGAGTATGCGAACAATTGGAACGCTGCCGATCAGTTCGAGGGTAATCCAAGCAGCCAGCCATTTCAACTCTCCGATATCAGCAGCCGCCTACATTAGGCTGCCAAGATCGTTCTTGAAAGTGACAAGATGAATGAGGTAATTGTTTTTATGGAGTTTTGATTAGTTCTCCAGATGCTATTATTGTTGGAATTATGCCCTAGAGGCAATAATAAAGATGTTATTATTATAATTCTTGTTCATGATAAAGTTTATATTCCATGCTAGAATTGTATTAAGCGGAAACTTTAATACTTGTGTGGTTTGTGAACAACACCGTGTCCCTAGTACGCCTCTATGGACTAGCTCATTGATCAATGATGGTTAAGGTTTCCTAACCATAGACATGAGTTGTCAATTGATAATGAGATCATATCATTGGGAGAATGATATGGTGGATAGACCCAAAAAAAGCAGAGCAATTAGATCGTGTCATCGTGTTCGTCTTTGCGAAGCTTTTCCTATGTCAAATATTGTATTCCTTAGACCATGAGATAATGCAACTCCCTGGTATCGGAAGAAAGCTTTGAGGTCATCAAACGTCATCCTATGAGAGGGTGATCATAAAGGTGTCTCTCAGGTGATCGGAAAGTATCTGTTGGGTTGTATGTATCGAGATGGAATTTGTCCCTCCCAAGTCGGAGAGATATACTTCGGGCCCACTCGGTAATCGATATCACACCGCTTGCAAGCATGTGGTTAAGGAGTTAATCACAAAGTGATATCGGATTACGGAACGAGTAAAGTACTTGCTGTGAACGAGATTGAACTAGGTATGACGGTACCGACGATCGAATCTCGGGCAAGTAAAATATCGCGAGACGAAGGGAATATATATATGGGATTGATTGAATCCTGGCATCGTGGTTCATCCGATATGATCATCGATGAATGTGTGGGAGTCAATATGGGTTCCCAGACCCCGCTGTTGATTATTGATAGAAGATCATGTCTGCATATTCTCGAACCCGCAGGGTCACACACTTAACGTGTCTCGACGCTAGGATAGATTGGATAATTGGTTTATGAATTTTTGTTCGGAGTCTCGGATGGGATCCGGGATATCACGAGAGGTTCCGGAATGGTCCGGAGAATAAGATTCATATAAGGCAGTGCAGTTTTTGGAGTTCGGAATTGTTCCGGGTTAATCGGTATTGTACCGGAAGCTTCTAGAACCTTCCGGAAGGGGACCAACGTGGCCCCACCTTCCCGGAGGGGGCATGGGCCTATGAGGGAGTGTCCTGGCCGCATTGGGCCAGGGGCACAAGGCCCCATAGGGCCCAGCCGATTCTAGAGAGATTTGACTCGTTTAAATCTCGGGATAGAATTTCTAGATAAGGGAGAGTTTAAGTCGTTTAAACTAGAGATAGGATTTCTAGATAAGGGAGAGTTTAAATTGTTTAAACTAGAGATAGGCTTGGAGGAGGGGCAAGGGCTGGCCGCCCCCCCTCTATATATAGAGGGGTGGTGCGCCCCCTCCCCCCATACACACACCTTCCTCCAAGCCCTAGCAGCCTTGCTACCTTCCTCTCTCCCTCCCGACTGTTTGTAGGCGAAGCCCTGCAGCAGAAATTCTCCACCATATACACCACGCCGTCGTGCTGTAGATCCAATCTATCTCTCCACCATACTCGCTGGTCCGAGGAAGGAGGAGACGTCGAGGTGTTGCACGTGTGCATCTCACAGAGGCACCGCCACTTGTGGTGCTAGATCGGATCGGATCGCGAGGAGGAGAAGCGAGTACGACTACATCACCCACGTTCCGACGAACGTTCCGCTGTGCGAATCTTCAAGGGTATGAAGATCTAATCCAATCTCTCTCGTTGTTTGCATCTCCTAGATTAGATCTTGGCTTTCCCTCTGTTCGCTCCGTAGAAAATTTTGATTTACTATGCCGCGAAACCCTTCAGTGGTATCAGAGCTAGATCTATGCGTAGATGTGTTTCACGAGTAGAACGCAACATGGTTGTTGCGGGCGTTGATGTTTTTTGTTGCAAGCCTCTTGTTTGTGTTCTTCTTATGACGCGGGATAGTGAGATTGAAGCGGTCCAGGCCAACCTTACGCGACGTCGTTCGCGAGACCGGCTCCGCACTTGACGTGTGGCTTGTTCCACACATGCGGCTGGTGGATGTCAGTTTCTCTCACTATAGTTGTCATGGGATTAACACCGGAGTTTGGCAACCATAATATCACCGTTGTGGCTTTCCGTAGGTAAGAATCGTTCTTAGCATCTACTCCCATAAAGCCACGTAAAACATGCAACAACAAAGTAGAGGCGTCTAACTTGTTTTTGCAGGGAGTGTTTTCTGTGATATGGTATGGCCCAAGATGTGATGTGTATATTTTATGCGATGATCATGTTTTGTAATGTTTCACGACTTGCATGTCGATGAGTACACAACCGGCAGGAGCCATATGGTTGTCTTTATAATTGTGTATGACCTGCGAGTCAACTTCTTATACGCCATATAATAGCTTTACTTTATCGCTAAGTAGTTAGCAATAGTTGTAGTTGCTATTCCTGGTGGAGGCAATCATGGTGGAGTGATGGAGATCATGCCGGAACGCACAAGATGGAGATCATTGCGCGAAGATTGGCTATACCATGTCACATAAAGTTATATGCATGTGATGTTTATCCTTTTATGTATCTTATCATGCTTAGATCGCGACGGTATCATTATAAGATGATTCCACACTTAAAGATCAAGATAAAAACTGTGTTCTCCCCAAGTATGCACCGTTGCGAAAGTTCGTCGTGTCCAAGCATCACGTGATGATCGGGTGCTATAGACTCTACGCTCACATACAACGGGTGCAAGCCAGTTTTTGCACACGCGGAAATACTTGGGTCTAACTTGACGAGCCTAGCATGTACAGACATGGCCACGGAACACAAGAACCGAAAGGTTAAGCATGAGTCATATGAATGATATGATCGACACTTCGTTGTCCACCATTGAAACCACATCTCTTCTCGTGATGATCGGATTAGGTGTGGTGAATTTGGATCGTGTTCACTAAACAACTTGAGGGATGTTGAATTTAGTGGGAGTTCATCTAGTAATTTGATTAAGTTGAACTATTTATCATGAACATAGAAGATTGCAAGAAAAGTACGAGAAGGTTATTCGTGTGGTAAATAAAGCTAGTAAGTTGACAAACTCTTGCGTCATCTCCGAAGCTCTTATTGTTTTGTACACGAGATGTTGGATCACTTTGTTGGTAAACAGGGAACATCAATAATCTTAACATCCGTCTTGAGAAGAAGGTCAAGGCCCTGGAAGGTTAGTTACTCTTTTACTTTATATATTCCCCTTTGAAATGTGCACTAAGTTTCTTTTAACTCTTTTGGTTTTGGTAAAGCTGAGTTACAAACCTTTGCAGCATCTCACCAAGATTGCACGCCCATGCCTGATGTGATGCTGCATTTTTTAGAACAAAGCGCTACTCACTCGGCGCAGCTGAAGGATAAAGATGACGAGATAGCTCGCTTGCGTGCCGAGGTGGAGTCCCTTAAGCTCTCTCAGAAGTCTGAATTAGAAAAGGTCGACCAGGAGTTCTCCGAGGAGAAAAATCGGCTAGCTCTGCAATTGCAGAAAAATAAAGAGCTCCTCGAGGCTGCCGAACTGAAGACACGGGGGATGAGCGAGGAGATCACCCGCTTTGAGAAGAGCAAGATTCACTGGGCTAAAGATCTTCAGATAATGCTGAGCTATATTCATCGTAAGCTTCTGACCGCAGCCGAGTTATGTTTTCCCTTACTTACTGCTTACTGACGCACTTGTGTTCTGCGCAGACCATTTTCCAGAAGCTAAGCCCGTGAGCTCTAAAGTGGTGATTAGTGCTCGTGTGCGTCGAGGTGTTCCTGCTGATGCAGACTCAGAGTACTCGATGGAAGATTTCTTGGTTGCTGTTGGTGCTGCAGTTGGTCCAATGAAGATAATGGGTAGGGATTTGGTGCAGGCAGCTATCCGAGCCTACCATGTTCTCTGGCCGAATACTTCTAGGACTCCTAATATTGATGAGGTCAAATTATTGGTGGAAAGATTAATGGCATCTGAGAGACAGCTAAGTCTTTGGAGGGAATCGGCCGGACGAGCCGGTGCTGATATGGCTATCACTGTCATCATGTCATGGTATGAAGATATTTCTCTTGATGTTTTGAGAAATTTGCGCACTGGATCCCGTTGGGTTGAGGATCCAGACTTTGTCGCTCTCCGGCAAGCTCGTGCCTTCTAGCTTGTTGAGTATGCCGACGTGCACACCTGGAATGAAGGTCCGAGTTTCCTTCCTAATTCGGAGGACGAGGTCGAAGTTGAGGAGGCCTTGGATGATAACTCGGCTGAACAGGGCGAAGATGAGGGTGACTCGGCTGCTTCTGGTGATTCCAGTTCAAGCTCGGATGGCAACGGCGATGCGCGATCCTCCTCCAAAGGTACTGGGCATTCCACTGCGCAAGTTGACGCTCCTCAACAGCCTCGGGCTTCCTCCGAAGTCGCTCCTGAGTCTGTGGAGGGCGAGGCAACCTCGGCCGAAGTTCCCCTACCTCGGAGTGCCCAGCCCCTGACCAAGTCACTGCCTCTCCAGCTAAAAAACTCTAGGTCATTTCTTACCCCTGGTATGCCGGGTGTATGATGTACATCAAACATTTGTCCGTCTTTTGTGCGGTACGAATTTCTTTTGCCGTGTGCCACTGAGACATATGTGGTTGTAATCGTTATTACTTTGTTTAACCGGTCCTGTTTGTCCGAATCCTTGCTTTGGTGGCCTTCAACTTCTTGAGTCTGGAGTATATGTGTGCCTTTATTCTCCCATATCTCGGCGTCCACTATTGCCGGACTTTGATAAACTTTGCCACTTGACCACTGTGGTTTGGACTGTTAATCTGGGCGTAAACCTTGAAGACCGTATTTGGGGGGAGCGCAATAATATCACTCTGGGAGCCTAAGTTTGATACCCACTCTTGTAACAAAGGATAACCCATACTTAGAAACAATAAAGGGTAGTCCTCGAGCCACTACTCAAGGCAATGAGGTTTAATATATAAATCAAATTTAGAAATAATATAAGAAAGTCCCCGAGTCACTGCTCAAGGTGTCGAGGTTTAATATATAACACAAAATCAAAAAAGATATACGTCAGTCCCCGAGCCACTGCTTAAGCGCCGAGGTCCAATACGTGAATCAAACTTAGAAACAATATGGGGCAGTCCCCGAGTCACTGCTCAGGGTGTCGGGGTTTAACCAATCTTAAAAACAATATAGTGCAGTCCCCGAGCCACTGCTCGAGGTGCCGAGGTTTGATACGTAACATGAAATTTAAAACAACATATGGCAGTCCCCAAGTCACTGCTCTGGACGCCAAGGTTTGATACATAACATGAAATTTAAAACAACATATGGCAGTCCCCGAGTCACTGCTCTGGACGTCGAGGTTCAATACATAGTTGGTGCTCCATACTGAGGCATCACTTTACAATGTGTCATAGATGACTACTACGAGTAAAATGGACGAAGTAAAGCTACGTTCCATGGTCTTTTCGATTCTTCGCCGGCTTTGTCTGCCCTGTTCTTTCCTGGTGATTGAGCATCGATTAGGTAATACGCATCATTGTGCAATGCTTTGCTCACGATGAATGGTCCTTCCCATGGAGGCGACAGTTTGTGCATGCCGGCCGTGCGTTGCACCAGCCGGAGAACCAAATCTCCTTCTTTAAACACTCTTGGATTCACCTTCTTGCTGTGATATCGTCGCAAGTCCTGCTGATAGATAGCTGATCTTGATAGCGCCAGCTCTTTGGCTTCTTCTAGCAGATCGACATCATCTTGCCGAGCTACCTCATTTACTTCGGCGGTTGTATACTGGGTCACCCTTGGCGAGTCATGTATTATGTCGGCTGGAAGCACCGCTTCTGCCCCATACACTAGAAAAAATGGTGTATAACATGTTGACCTGTTTGGGGTAGTCCTAAGGCTCCATAGTACTGCTGGTAGTTCCTCAATCCAACATCCTGCCGACCTTTGCAGCGGTTTGACGAGTCGTGGTTTTATTCCGGATAGTACTAGTCCATTAGACCTTTCTACTTGCCCATTGGATGCTGGGTGAGCCACAGAGGCAACATCTAGTCTTATGTGCTTTTCTTGACAGAATCTAGCGAAGGCTCCTTCTGCAAAGTTTGTACCGTTGTCTGTAATAACACTGTGCGGGTACCCATATCTTAAGATAATATCTTTGAGGAATTTCACTGTTGTGGGCCCATCACATTTCTTTATTTGTTTCACTTCAATCCATTTTGTGAATTTGTCCATCATTACTAATATGTGGGTCATCCCGCCTCGGGCTGGCTTAAATGGTCCCACCATATCTAAGCACCATACAGAAAATGGCCAAGTAATTGGTATAGTCTTTAACTCGGACGAAGGCATATGTATTTTGCTGGCATATCTTTGACAACCATTACATTTTTCGACCAGTTCTTTGGCTTCTTTGAACGCTGTTGTCCAATAAAACCCGTGCCTGAACGCTTTGGACACTAAAGCTTGGTATGAGGCATGATGTCCACATTCTCCTTGATGTATATCTAGGAGGATCTCCTGGCCTTCTGCCGAGCTCACACATCTTTGTAATACACTTGTGACACTCCTTTTATACAGCTCATTGTTTATGATTGTATAAGCTTTAGCTCTTCTTACTGTCTGTCTTGCCAATATCTCGTTATTCGGCAAAATCGCATCTCTAAGGAAAGAGAATATGGGTTGCGCCCATATAGGTGTGATTTTCTCTTGTGTAGTCTCACTATCTATTTCCATATTTTCTGCCGACATAACTACCTCGGATTTCTCCATACTCATACTTGCATCAGCTGGCTTTATTTTTGGAAATTCCGGGTTACATTGCTTGTCAATTTCCATCGGCACATTATCCTCTCTTGATTTTGCCGGAATAAAGATGGATTCGGACTCTGGTGACGGTGTTATTGATGGCTTACTCAGGTGCTCTAGGGCGATACCTGGGGGGATTGACTGTCTGGTTGATCCGAGTTTTGACAATGTGTCTGCGACGTCGTTTTCTGCCCGAGGTACATGATGAAATTCACATCCTTCGAAGTATCCACTGAGTTTTTTCACATGAAATCTATACAAAGCCATATTATCATCCAACGCATCCCAATTGCCTGAGACTTTCTGTACTACTAGATCTGAATCTCCATAGCACAAGATTCGGCGTATGCCAATCTCTTTTGCCACCTTCAATCCATGGACTAGTGCTTCATATTCGGCTACATTGTTTGACGCGTCAAAATGTATCTGCAACACATATCTCAGCTGGTCTCTTTTTGGCGAGGTTAACACTATTCCTGCCCCAAACCATTTCTTAGTTTGGAACCGTCAAAGTGCATCGTCCAATAATTCGGATCTGGTAATGGTGGCTCATATTGTACCTCGGCCCAATCTACGAAGAAGTCGGCCACAGCCTGAGATTTGATTGCATCCCTCCTATCGAATTGCGGAGCATAAGGTGACAATTCAATTGCCCATTTTGCTATTCGGCCACTTGCATCTTTGTTGCTCAATATGTCGGCTATGGGTGCTTCACAAATCACCTTGATGGGGTGCTCTTTGAAGTAATTTTAAGTTTCTTTGCTGACATGTACACCCCATAAGCCATCTTCTGATAATGTGGGTAATTTTGTTTTGAGGCTGATAATACCTCGCTTAGGTAATACACCGGCATTTGTACTGATTTATCATCTTCAATTCGTTCCACCACGATTACAGCGCTCACTACTCTGTTGGTGGCCGCTATGTAAAGTAACATAGGCTCTTTCGATAATGGAGAAGCCAAGACGGGTGCTGTGACCAACATATTTTTCAATTCATGAAATGCATTGTCTGCTTGTGGAGTCCAAATGAACTTATCCGATTTTTTCATCAGCTGATAAAGTGGTAGTGCTTTCTCTCCCAGCCGACATACAAATTGGCTGAGCGAGGCTAAACAACCTGTGAACTTTTGTACATCATTTAGACATCTTGGCAATTCCATCCTTTCCACTGCTTTTATCTTAGTTGGGTTGGCCTCTATACCTCGGCTAGATACAAGAAAACCGGGCAATTTTCCCGCTGGCACACCAAATGTGCATTTTTCCGGGTTAAGCTTCATTCGGAACCTTCTCAGGTTCGCGAAAGTCTGCCGGATATCATCCAGTAGCGTTTTGCTTTCTTTGGTTTTGATAACCACTTCATCCACATATACTTGCACATTTTTCCCTATCTGGTCATGTAGACATTTTTGCATGCATCTCTGATACGTCGCTCCTGCGTTGAGTAGGCCGAATGGCATGGTGCAATAGCAATAAGCCCTGTACGGGGTAATAAACGCAGTCTTTATTGGATCGGCCGGATTTAACGGTATCTGGTGAAAACCAGAATACGCTTCTACAAATTATAATAGTTCACAACCAGCGGTCGAATCAATGACTTGGTCTATTCTAGGTAAAGGAAAAGGATCTTTTGGACACGCCTTGTTCAGGTTCGTGTAATCGATACACATTCGCCATACAATGGCTACATTTGGATCATCCTTCTTCTTTTCTACTAGCACCGGGTTTGATAGCCAATCCGGATACAGCACCTCCATGATGAACCCGGCCGCAAGGAGCCGAGCTATTTCATCCCCTATTATTTTTCTCCTGTCTTCGGCGAAGCGGCGGAGAGGTTGCTTCACCGGCCTTGCTCCTGGCCTTACATTCAGAGAGTGCTCAGCCAACTCCCTCGGAACACCTTGCAGATCCTGAGTTGACCATGCAAAGATATCCCGATTCTCACGGAGGAAGTTGGTGAGCTCGCTTTCCTATTTAGCATCTAGGCCGGCACCAATAGTGACGGTGCGCTCTAGGAATTGCTCATCTATCTGGAACCTCTTTGTTTCTTTAGTCGGCTGAAAGGAGACACTTCCATGTGGGTTGGCTAATGCTGGCATATTCAGCTGTGCCGACTGAGCGAGGGCTGCTACCTCCTGAATCCTTCTTTTTTCTCTTGCTATTACCAATCATTCGGCCAAATTTGACCCGGCTAAAGCACATTCCATTGACTTCCTGTAATCCCCTGCTACTGTTATCACCCCTTGTGGTCCGGGTAACTTCATTTTCAGATAACTTACATGGCAGCTGCTCATGAATTTGGCCAATGCTGGCCGTCCGAGTAGAGCATGATAACAACTCTCTAGATCCACCACTTCAAACTCTAAGTTTTCTGCTCTGCAGTTATCTCTTGTGCCGAATAACACATCCACTCGAACCTTACCAATGGGTTCGCATGAAAGCCCTGGTACTATCCCATGGAAAGTGGTCCTCGTGGATTGCAGCATGTTCTGCGATATTCCGAGTTTATGCATGGTATCTTTGTACATGATGTTGATACTACTCCCATTGTCAATGAGTACCTTTGAAAATTTCACATTAATGCTTGGTACGACAAATGTTGGATCTAACACGAGTGCATACGACCCCGGACTCGGCATTATCTTGGGTTGATCCTTTATGCTCCAAGTTACTTCTTGATCCGACCAAGGCACATATCTTGGTACTGCCGGCATAACTGCATTTACTTCCATATGCCGGCGTTGCACACTCTGCTTGTCTTGCTATTCTATTGTGAACACGCAATACGACTGATGATGTTCTCTGTAATCATTGTGTCCATTATTTTCTGGATTTGTCCTTCCATCCGGGCCTTGGTTTATCACTTGATGCACCACATCTCTCTGGTCCGAGTTTTCATATCTCGGGGGAGGAGGTGGTAACATCAGTTGCTGTGCATTTGCTCCAGTCAACTGTGGCTGATGCTGCTGATGTGCTTGGAGAGGCGCTGCCTACATGCCTGCGGGGTTACCCAATGCATTTTTCATCCATGCACATCGGCGGGTCGTATGGTTGGCTGGCCTGGCCGGGTTTGACGTGTGAAATTTACACGGCTGATCTAACATAGACTCAAACGTGTACTTCGGCCTCTCCTGCCATTGCTTCTTTTGTTCTGGTGTCCACTGTATTTTCCCTTCATTCCTTGGTGTCCATTGCTGAGGACCATTCTTTTGCCGTTGAGTATTTCCGTGACTCGGCTGATCTTGCACTACTGCTGCCACCTGAGCTGTACCATATCTATAGTCCGGTCTCTCTTCTCTTCTTCTTCCTCTGAAGTCATTGCGCCTGGATGACCCGGCCACTTCTCTTGCGTATTGATCTTGATGCTCTCGATGATCTATCGACATTAATTCTGGTTGCGTCGGATCTCCCAACGCATAGGAATCCGCTATCCTGATGGTTTCTGCCAATGTGGTTGGCATATCTCTTTGCAGTCGCTGCCATAATACACTGGCATAGCGGCACCCTTGGGCGAACCAAGCTATTGCCTGTGACTCTATAACTCCCTCGCACGAATTTCTCAGGTTGCACCACCGAGTTAAGAATTCTCTGTCTGTCTCATTCGGCCTTTGCTTGCACATGGCTAGCTGTTGCGGCCTGTTTGGCCTCTTGTAAGTACTGGTGAAGTTGCTAACGAACATTTCTTCAAAATCCAACCAATAGTTGATGCTGCCTGCTGGCAGATTATTCAGCCATACTCTAGCTAGTCCTTCCAACATTTGCGGGACATACCGCACTGCCCATCGTAAGTTTCCACCTGCTATTTTTACTACCGTGGCATAATCGATCAGCCAATCTTGTTGTTTGGTGCTCCCATTATATGTTTTTGTGCCTCTTGCCAGCTGAAAGTTCGGCACAGGCGGTTCGCCCATGATCCGTGGTCTGAAGCACGTCGGACCCGGTGGACCCTGTTCTTCCAGCAATTTGGAGCGGTATAGCCGGTCTAGCTTTACTCTGACATCATTTGACGGCAGATCTCCGTACAAAACTCTCTCCTGCATTCCATAGTGGTTATTTCCACCATGGATCGCATATTCCATCTCGGAATAACCATCATTGTACCTTTCATTCATCTGATTGTGGCGAGCTGGTCTCGCTTCTCTTTCCTGCCGAGGTTCATATCTCGGCTGCGGGTTGGGTGGTGGTTCTCTTCTTCCTTCGACCGGGATATTATTCTCGTGATTTCCTCTTCCGAGTTCTCCTCTGCCGAGGTCTCCATTGCCTCGGCTTCCGCCGCCTTTCTCAGCACGGCCGAGATTTCTCTCGCCACTATTACCTTGGCTCCCATTGCCTCTGTTCTCATTTGCTTTTCCGGCTATTGTCGGATCATAGGGAACAATTTTCTTGTTTCTCTTTCCCGAAGTTACCGCTCTGTCCTTTCGTGCATTGTTTCCGGGTGAAGATGCTGCTGCTACAGATAAGGCAGGTGCTGCTCCGGCCGAGTGAACCATTCGCGAGGCCCCTGGCCTCGCCGGGTCTGCTCTGAGCATTTCTTCATTCTGCTGGTTCGCAATGCGCACCAGATCATTCACTCTTTCTTGTTGTTTCTGCCGGGCTTCGCCGGTTAATCCTTCTAGCTCTAATGCTGCGGGATTTGCCGCTCTTAGGTTCTTTGCCGGGGTACTGTACCTCGGCAAACCTAAATCACCTGATTCTGCCTTATGAGCATCATGCTCCTTGTTGATATCATCTATGAGGTTCTTTCCTCTTAATCTCAACTCGTCAACCCGCTCAGGGGCGACGTCAAGCTTGTTTGCCTTGGCATATTCTCGTAGGGTCCTGTTTAAGGACTCCCGCAAGGCCGACACCTTTTTTTGCCTCTACCAGCACTTTTTGCCTGGTTTCTTCCAACTCTGCCTGAGCATTTGTCGGATCAAGTATCGGCGCTACAGGTGTAGTCAGGTTATCTATGGTTGCCTGAAGGATATTTTCTGGTCTTTCCAGAGGTGGCCCTCTTACCCTTGGTGCCTTTGGGGTTGTTTCCTGCATCTCGGCCTGGTTGACCACTGAAGGGATTACCTCGGTGGGTTGTGGAGTTGTCTGCCTGGGTGCGACCTGCACGCCCGTCGCCGGGTCTCTGCTTGATCCGGCGCCTGCTACTCCCGCCTGCACCCCGGCTGCGACCATCACCTCGACGCTGTTGACAGGGCGCGCTTCGCGCGGACTGCTCGCGGCGCTAAGGGGAGGTTCTCCTGCAACAACAACCTGGTGAGGATAAACGCCGGAGATGTCGACGCCGACGTAAATCTGGTGCATGCCCAAGTTGATGAAGATGCCGTTGCGCGGAGGAGTTTTTCCCTTGAAGTTGCCTGCATTGTCGCTGACGTAGTCACAGAGATCAAGTATCCGGACCAAGCCAGAGACAACGCGCTCGCCAGTGTTGATGAAGTTTCCCGTCCGGATCATGACTCCAGCTAGCGCCGCTCCTGGCCCCACGGTGGGCGCCAACTGTCGTGGTGGTGGCACGGCGGATGCCATGGGTAGGCTAAAGTATGGGGCCAATGGATGCTAGAGGGATCTGGGGAGGGAAGATGCAGTTGATTCTACACACAAAAGACTAAGGCAAAGATCTTTATTTCTCCTTCCTTGGGCTACAAGTGCTCCTTGAGCTGTGTACAAGGAGAAAAGAAGAACTTTACCAGCCTAACGGTACTAAATGAGCCGATGCCCTCCTCAGGGTCCAAGCCTCCCCTTATAAAGGAGAGCCTTGGGTTCCTTTAGGGCTGACGTGGCAAGCATATTCGAGGAATATGCTTGTCCCAATATAGTAGTTCGGCGGCCTCCTTTCCCTGTCGCTCCTCTAATGACGGCAAGGTTCCAAAGGGCCCCTCCTGCGCGCCTCGGGCTTCAGTACTGTCACCTCCGTGACCTCCTTCTGCCTCTCTGTCGCTATGCGCCTTTGTCCCTAGTGCTTGGCTCCGCTCAGATTCTCCCTAGCCTACGGCTAGAGTTTGACTTTAGGCTTCTCCTTCTCCTGCAAGCTTCGTATCATTCGGCCCTGCCTCGCGTAACTCGGCTTGTCCTTTACCTGCATCAAGATTACTCGGGCTAACCCGGCCGACTTACGCAGTATCTCGTCCGGGCAATGCCTTGCCATTACTATAAGGGTCTGAAGGGAATATGCCCGAGAGGCAATAATAAAGTGGTTATTATCGTATTCCTTATTTATGATAAATGTTTATTTTGCATGCTATAATTGTATTAATACGGAAACGTTAATACATGTGTGTTTAATAAACAAAAAGGAAGTTCCTAGTTATGCCTCTCTTATGAACTAGCTCGTTGATTAACAAGATGATCAAAGTTTCCTGATCATGGACATTGGATGTTGTTAATAACGAGGTCACAACATTAGTGTAATGATGTGATAAACATTCATCCGAAGTATAGCATTACGATCAAGGTCATTGAGTTTATATTGCTATAACAACTTACGAAGTAATCGTAATCCTTAGACCATGAGATCATGTCAATCACTAACACCGGAAGAGTTTCTCGATGACATCAAACGTCACACCATAACTGGGTGATTATAAAGATGGCTTCAGAACTACTAAAGTGTTATGTTGAGACCCATGGATCGAGAGTGGAATTTGTTCATCCCGATGACATATAGATATGCTCTCGGCCCTCTCGGTGATATCACATTGATTAGCTTGCAAGCAAGTGATTTGATCACTAGAATGTTATATCATGGGAACGAGAAAAGAGTGCATGTCGGTAACGAGATCAAACTAGGTATGGAGATACCGATGATCGAATATCGGACATGTAATATATCGTGAAACAAAGGGATTAAGATACTAGCGTAAAAGGTTCACACGATCACATAAGTCATCGTTGAATGTGTGGGAGTCAGTATGGATCTCCAGGTCCCGCTACTGATTATTGATCGGAGAAGGGTCTCGATCATGTCCGCATTATTCAAGAACCGTAGGGTGACACACTTAAGGGATACCGACACCATTCGGAGCAAATGATATGCCAGAAAAAGAAAAGGAAAGCACAGGAATTTATTTCACTAGACACCGAAACTATTTCGGTTGAAATTGTTGAAACTGGTTCTGCATGTGAAATTGAAATGTTGTAAGGGGTTTTATGTGAATGTTTGTTAATTAAAGTAATTAACAAAAATCTGAATAAATAAATAAAAGAGTTTTATTTAAATGAGAGCTTGCATTAAATTTGGTGGAAATTTAATGCATGTGAGTGGATTTTTGAGTGGAGGCTTTCTATTGGGAGTGGAGGCTTTTCATTTTGAGCGGGAGCTCCACCACATGAATGTGGAAGAGGTGGGGGCAGCCCCATGGCTGGGCTCCATGCCCCTTGGGTGCCCCCCCTCTCTCCTATAAAAGGCCCCCCTCTCCTCCTCTCAAAGCACACCTCCTCGCGAAGGATCTCTCTTCCCCTTTTAGAATTTCCCCATGGTCTCAGATCAGCGAGATACATGTTCCCGGTGGATTTTTCTGGAAGGATTCGTTGCTTCCGCTGCTTCGCTGGAGCGAGGGCGCGGAGGTTGTCGGGGTACCCATATGTGTGTGCGATCACGGATGCACCACTGCTTTGAGGTGCTGGACTTGATCGTGCTGGACCGGCTGGACGAGATGGACTTCATCACGATCTTGAGATCGGCAAGCGTTCGTCTACATCATCCACGTGTCAACCTCGTTAACGCTATTCGGTCTTCGAGGGTATGTATTCTATGGATGTATATCCACCCGTTGCTTGTATCTAGTAGATAGATCTTGGTACATAGATGTTCCCATCATAGGAATTTTTTTGTTTTCTATGCTGCGAACCCTACAGTGGTATCAGAGCCGGATCTATGCGTAGATACTTTGCACGGGTAGTACACATATGAGTATGTGGGAGATGATGATCATTTTATTGCTTCTTAGTTGTACTTTGGATATTGGTGGCATAGTGGGATGAAGCGGCCCGGACAAACTTTACATGTCCTCGCACATGAGACTTGTTCCACGCTTGACATGCAACTAGTTTGCATAAGTGGCTAGCGGGTGTCTATCTCTCCTACTATAGTCAATATCTAATTTTCAACAAGTTGTCAACAATTTGGTTATCCTCGTTGTGGTTCATGTTCGTAGGTAAGAACGGTTCTATCTACGAAAGTCCTAAGCCACGTAAAATTTGCAATGGATAAATTAGAGGCGTCTAGTTTAGATTGGTGCTGGGCTAGTGTTATGATATGGTGATGTTGTAAGTAGAAGTATGAGATGATACTCTTACAACACACATAGCGTGTAAGTTCCATAGACCTTGGCCTTACACATAAAGGTATGATAGTGATCATACCACGGTGCACATGATAGAGATCATATGCGGGAACCATATCATTTCACTAATAAACATGTGATGTTTGATTGCATCTTATATTGCTATTTTAGCGTTTTATTAGCATAATAAGATGATCCCTCATTTAGATATCAAGATAAAAATGTGTTCTTCGTTAAGTATGCACCGACAATGTTTCGTCGCTTCAAGGCATCACGTGATGATCGGGTGTACTTGAATCCACGAGCATATCTCGGGTGTAAGACAGTTACACACGCGAATACTAAGGTTCTTACTTGGCGAGCCTTGCATGTACAGACATGGCCTCGGAACACTAAACGAAAGTTTAAGCATGAGTCATATAGTAGATATGATTCCCATTTGATGCTCGCCTTTGAAGCTACACCGACTCACATGATGATCGGACTTGGTGTAGTGGATTTGGTTCATGTAATCACCAAAAAGACACGAGGGATGTCTTTTTTGAGTGGGAGTTCATTTCTAATTTGGATTAGTAGAACTCAATTTATCATAAATTAAATCAAAGTGAATTTGCATAATTTGGTGTAGTCATTGGCATTTGTTCACCACCTTATGCATAGTTGTAATTGAGATAATAGAACTATAGAATTCTGGATATATACTTTACGAACTGGTATCGTATTGTGTTGAGTGTCAATCTAAAGTTTAAAGTCCTATTGAAAAGTTTCAGCAAACTCTATTTACTCCGTGAAATTTAATAGTTGGTATTAAATCAAGAGTAACAATTCCAGTGTTAGTATCTTAAGTATCATGTTTGCCTCCATGATTCTTGATTGTTTTAATATCAAGTTTATCTAGGAGATGAAAGAATTGTTTCAGAAACCATCATGTGTGGCAGATATAACGATATCTGAAACAATGTTTGGTTGCAATATGATAGAGTATAATATGTGTTCTCATATAGGATGAGAATTTATGAAGGTTGGAGATGCTAGACATCCTAATCATCCAAAAAGGGTTTTGGAAAGTAAAGTTATACTCACGATTCTCCTTATAAGCTACAGTAGCTTGATCATGAAAGTCGTCATGATAAGTATGAATAGAAGATGTATGTAAAGTGTTTACTATACTAAAAGATTACTAAAGAATGGATTTTGAAAGAATGCCGATCATTTTGATGATGTTGATCTACTTCAAAGTGCAAGTCCAAAGGTATTATTATTTGAATATACACGCTTTGGACTATGTGTCATGTATATGGTGCCACTTTTGATGTTGATAGATTCTTTTAAAAAGGAAAAGGAAATGCTGAAAGAGAATCTATAAAATATATTTGGCAGAAAAGAAAAGATTGGAAATATCCAATTTAGGTATATAGATGATATACATGTTATGGTTGTATTCTTTGCTTGTTAACCAATGTGGTTCTTGGGTATTGGATACCGAATTGGTTGGTATGAAATTTCATACGGAACGACGCAATTTATGAACCACAATGGCCTAAGTAACTAGCAAGAGATTATGTGATGATGTTCATCGAAAACAAACAAACCGTTGTTTGTATTTCTCGTTGACATCAAAGCTTGACTTCAAGATTTGTTTTAATAATTGTTATTTGAATCAGGTATTATGAGAACAAAGGTTGTTCAAATAATTACCGTATTCCATATAAGATGGATGACTTACAAATCTAGTTGGATAAATCACATCCATAAAACCTAATGCTAAAATGTCGCAAGACAAATGATTGAAAGATCACTTACGAAGTGACATCACTGTTTAAATTATATTGGAAAGAAAACATGAAGAATCTCCATTTTCATGGATTTTTGGAGTCTTTGATTTGATCAAGTGACGCTTGTGAGACTTTCCTCGGGATAATTAAAACTTTGTTCAAAGGCCAAAGAAGAACGAACGACTAAAATATTGGAATTTATACATATCGATGTATGTAGTCCATTATGTGTAGTCGTAAGCGATGGGTTTCAACTTCATATACTTTCTCCGGAAATTTGAGTGAATATTCACTTAATGAGAAAGAAGTGTGAAATATTTCAAAAATGTTCAAAGACTTTCAAGATGAAGTGAAAATCACCGTGACAAGAAAATAAATGGTTTATGATTTTATCATAAGGGATTTATTTGAGTTACAAGTGTAACAAGAAAATAAATGAATTATGATTTTATCATAAAGGGATTTATTTGAGTTGCAAGTTTAGCAAAACACCTAGATTTACATCTCCCGAAACACCATAGGAGTATGGAGTGTTTGAGATTTGTAATGAAACCTTGTTTGACATGGTTGGATCAAAGGTGTCATTTATAAAACTACCATTATGTTTTAAAAGATTAAAGCTTTAGAGACTTCCGCTTTTACACTGAAAAGAGCTCCATCTTGATCCGTTGAAATGACACCATGGAAGTTATGGTTTGGGGTAAAACCCAAGTTGTCATTTCTTAAATTTTGGTATGCTAAACATAAGTAAGATGTTTACAACCGAAGTCGGATGAGCTGTCTTTGTAGGTTATTTCGAATAACAATTGGTTATTCCTCCATAACACCAAGGACAAAAGGGTTTGTCGCTTCAAACATGAAGTTTCTTGAAGAAGGAATTTTTCATAAATGTTAAGTGGGAGGACAATAGAACTTTGATAAGGTTAACGAACCTTAGCTATATGTGATGAGTTGCGCAGCGCCGGAAATCATTTCGGAGGCAGCCATAATGCTCATGGTTTATGTGCCTCAAAGGTTGTGGTCACGGAGATCTAAGTTCCTATTGAACCAAGTAGGTCGGTTAAACAATCAAATGCTAAGATTTGAGAGTAAATCATTATTGTTTGACAATGATGAACCAAATACATACAAAGAAGCGATGATGGGTCCTGACTCCGTCAAATGGCTTGAAGCCATAAAATCCGTGATAACTCCATACACGATAAATCAAGTTTTGAACTTGGAAGACCCTCCGGAAAGGTGTAAAAACCTATCGGTCGTATTTGGATCTATAAAGAAAGAGACATGGATGTTTCACATCTATAAAATAGTCGACATGTCGTAAAGTATTTTATGACAATGTTCAAGGAGTTGACTATAACAAGATTTGATCTTTCATAGCGATATTTAGTCTGGACGGATTAAAGTAGCAATCACTACATATAATTTGGTATATGATAGATGAATAAACAAAACAAAGTTCTTCTAATAGAATGGTTACCTAGGACGTGTATATGACACGTCCAAAGGGTTTTGTTAATTCAAAGGATGCTAAAAGGGGCATGAAAACTTCAATGGTTGAAGTAAGCATCGCGGAGTTGGAATCTTCACCTTAATGAAAAGGAGTTTTCATCAGGAGACGATGAAGATGCTTGCATTTGCAAGAAATTAAGTGGGAGCGCTGAGACATATTTCTAATACATTATGTGGAGGACATCTTGTTGATTAGAAATGATGTATATTTTATTGACAAAGGTTAAGAATTTCATTTTGATGAAATACTTAGGCAAAACCCGAATAGTTAGCGTGAATGTCTATAGTGGATAGACTGTGACGCCAATATGGTTGTGCCAAACGTACATATATGAGATATTGAAGGAGATCAATATAGAAACGGCAAGAAACAATTCTTGTTGCATGGAGAGGAATTGAATCAAGATTCAAGTGTATCGACACTTGATAAGTGAAACAAGATTCAAGTGCTTTGACACTTGATGAGTGAAATCACGAGAATGTTTTGATTAATCATACCATGATATGTACACATCCAGATATGCCCTATGCTCTAAGTGTTATGAGCATATACCAGAATGAATCATAAAATGATCATTGGACGATAGTAAGGATATTCTTATGGTCTTTTGGAAGAACTAAGAATATATTTGTGTAGAGGTGACAAACAATTACAAATAGTTCATTGTAAAGCGTTACATTGATACTAGTTTTGTCACAAGATACAAATTAAGTTTATCTCAATTTAAACTATGGGTGGCACAATGTAATGGAAAGGAGATTCCATGATGGATTTGGAAGAGTTCCAAAGTTAAGATACATTGTGACGAATACTACAACAAAAGGCTAAGTATATGACTGCTATAGTAGCGGCAAAGGAGGGAATTTGTGTCAAGTAGTTTGTTATCAAACTAAGGTGTGGTTCGCAACGGGCTAACACTAAAGATATATTGTATGACAATAGTATCGACGTGTTTTAAACCCCAAGGAACTAAAGGTCTCACCGAAAGACCAAATTTATACAATGCCATCTCATTGGAGAATGAGTGACGCGTGAAGACGCAAAGACATGCAAATACCCACGGACCTGAAAGTGTCAGATCCATAGATTATGTTAACCACTTGCAATTGCGTATTTGGAACACCAGAAAGCCATAGGTGTTCAATACACAAAGTTTTTCAAACTAGATTATTGTCTCTAGTGCAAGTGGGAGACTAAAGGGAATATGCCCGAGAGGCAATAATAAAGTGGTTATTATCGTATTCCTTATTTATGATAAATGTTTATTTTGCATGCTATAATTGTATTAATACGGAAACGTTAATACATGTGTGTTTAATAAACAAAAAGGAAGTTCCTAGTTATGCCTCTCTTATAAACTAGCTCGTTGATTAACAAGATGATCAAAGTTTCCTGATCATGGACATTGGATGTTGTTAATAACGAGGTCACAACATTAGTGTAATGATGTGATGAACATTCATCCGAAGTATAGCATTACGATCAAAGTCATTGAGTTTATATTGCTATAACAACTTACGAAGTAATCCTAATCCTTAGACCATGAGATCATGTCAATCACTAACACCGGAAGAGTTTCTCGATGACATCAAACGTCACACCGTAACTGGGTGATTATAAATATGGATTCAGAACTACTAAAGTGTTATGTTGAGACCCATGGATCGAGAGTGGAATTTGTTCATCCCGATGACGGATAGATATGCTCTGGGCCCTCTCGGTGATATCACATTGATTAGCTTGCAAGCAAGTGATTTGATCACTAGAATGTTATATCACGGGAACGAGAAAAGAGTGCATGTCGGTAAAGAGATCAAACTAGGTATGGAGATACCGATGATCGAATCTCGGACATGTAATATATCGTGAAACAAAGGGATTAAGATACTAGCATAAAAGGTTCACACGATCACATAAGTCATCGTTGAATGTGTGGGAGTCAGTATGGATCTCCAGGTCCCGCTACTGATTATTGATCGGAGAAGGGTCTCGATCATGTCCGCATTATTCACGAACCATAGGGTGACACACTTAAGGGATACCGACACCATTCAGAGCAAATGATATGCCAGAAAAAGAAAAGGAAAGCGCGGAAATTTATTTCACTAGACACCGAAACTGTTTCGGTTGAAATTGCTAAAACTGGTTCTGCATGTGAAATTGAAATGTTGTAAGGGGTTTTATGTGAATGTTTGTTAATTAAAGTAATTAACAAAAATCTGAATAAATAAATAAAAGAGTTTTATTTAAATGAGAGCTTGCATTAAATTTGGTGGAAATTTAATGCATGTGAGTGGATTTTTTAGTGGAGGCTTTCTATTGGGAGTGGAGGCTTTTCATTTTGAGCGGGAGCTCCACCACATGAATGTGGAAGAGGTGGGGGCAGCCCCATGGCTGGGCTCCATGCCCCTTGGGTGCCCCCCTCTCTCCTATAAAAGGCCCCCCTCTCCTCCTCTCAAATCACACCTCCTCGCGAAGGATCTCTCTCCCCCTTTTAGAGTTTCCCCATGGTCTCGGATCAGCGAGATACATGTTCCCGGTGGATTTTTCTGGAAGGATTTGTTGCTTCCGCTGCTTCGCTGGAGCGAGGGCGCGGAAGTTGTCGGGGTACCCGTACGTGTGTGCGATCACGGATGCACCACTGCTTTGAGGTGCTGGACTTGATCGTGCTGGACCGGCTGGAACAGATGGACTTCATCACGATCTTCAGCTCGGCAAGCGTTTGTCTACATCATCCACGAGTACAACCTCGTTAACGCTATTCGGTCTTCGAGGGTATGTATTCTATGGATATATATCCACCCGTTGCTTGTATCTAGTAGATAGATCTTGGTACATAGATGCTCCCATCATAGGAAAATTTTTGTTTTCTATGATGCGAACCCTACAGGGTCCTGCCCTTTCCTATCTCGGCCGACCTCTACAGGATTCGGCCGACTCAGACTGTAAGTCGGAAACTAGATGGGGAACACCCTTTCGTCTTTCCCCGTCTCTATCCTATCCGGGGTCACCTCCCCAACAGGAGGGGAGATCATCCAGGAGGCCTTCTCTCCGGTATGATGCGTGCATAGTTCCATCTTAGACTATGGGTCCATGTAGTAGCTAGATGGTTGTATCTCCTCCTTTGTGCTTTCATGTATAGATCTTGTGAGCTTCGTTCATGATCAAGATCTAATCTATTTGTAATCATGCATGTTGTGTTTGCGGAGATCCGATGGATATTGAGATTATTATGTTGGTTTGATTAATGGTTTTGTCTTTATGATTCTATCATGTCTGTGTTGTTTGTGATCTTGCATGCTCTTTGTTGTTAGTGGCTATCTTGGCCAAGTAGTTGCTAGTGACTCCAAGAGGGAGTATTTATGCTCGATAGTTGGTTCATGCCTCTAGTTTCCAAGGGAAGTGAGAGAAACCTCTTCGGTTGTAGATGTGTTGTTGCTACTAGGGAGAAAACAACGGTCTCTTGTTCATGGAACATGTGGACTGTTTACCTTACACACTTTGCTTAAAGCAGTTGTCTGTTGCTTGCAACTTAATACTGAAGGGGGGTCGGATGATAACCTGAAGGTGGACTTCTAGTCATAGATGCAGTTGGATGACGGTCTATGTATATTGTTGTATTGCCCAATCGAATATCATAGTATCTTTCTGAATAGTAATTGTATTGTTATGCCTTGCTCAGTTCTTGTCAATTGCCCCGCTGTAATTTGTTTACCCTTCATGCCATGTTGTTTATCTAAGGAGAGCACCTCTAGTGAACTATGGACCCCGGTCCAATCTTTACCATTGATACATCTTCCACTATTACTTGTTTACTTGCTGCAAACCACTAAATTCCACACCATACGTTTAATCCTTTGTTACAGCAAACTGGTGAGCTTGACAACCTCACTGTTCGTTGGGGCAAAGTCTTGAGTTTATATTGTGCAGGTATCCGTGTTGCTTGCAACACCTGTGTGACGTTTCCTTCCTCCTTCTGGATCAATAACCTCGGTCTCAACTGAGGGAAAACTTGATGCTTGTTGCTTCACACCTTGCTCTTGGGGTTCCCAATAGGCTGTGCATAGACAGTCGTCAAGCTTTTCTGGCGCCGTTGTCGGGGAGGCCAAGGCGTCTTCACAAGGGGAGTCCTTCACTTCCCTTCTCTTTACTTTTTTTAGTTTGCTTTGTTTCTTTTTCTTGGTTTTGTTTGCCTCTTATTCAAAAACACAAAAAAATTAGTTCCTACTCTAGTTGCCACTCTGCTCTAGCTCACCATGCATGTTGCTCCCCAAGTTCGCTCTGAAAGATCTTGCAATAGGTAGTGGCTCCATAATTGGAAAACATAATATTGAAGAATTATTTAATTATGTTAGCAAGCATGAGGATATTGAGAATAAATCTATAATAGAGCTTGATCCTAATTATGAGATTGTTGCAGCTCCTTTAGTTCATATGTTGGAGGCTAGGTTTTGTTGGAGATATGCCCTAGAGGCAATAATAAATGTAGTTATTATTATATCTTTGTGTTTATGATAAATGTTTACATTCATGCTATAATAGTATTAACAAGGAAACATTAATACTTGTGTGATTTGTAAACTTAAATTGAAGTCCCTTAAAGCCTCTTCATAATACTAGCTTGTTGGTTAATAAATGATCATGGTTTCCCTATCATGAACATTGAGATGTTATTAACAACAATATCATATCGTTAGGAGAATGGTATGATGGACATACTCCTATAGATAAGCGTAGCATAAAGATCAAGTCATTTTAATAGTTCAATTGCTATATGCTTTCTGATACATAGTAACCTAATTCCTTCGACCATGAGATCGTGCATATCACCATCACCGGAAGGATGCTTTGATTACATCAAACACCACACCGTAACTAGGTGGCTATAAAGGTGGCATTGAGTGTTCGGAAAGTATTGGCTGGGACACATGGATCAAGAGTGGGATTTGTCCATCCATATGACGGATAGATATACTCTGGGCCCTCTCGGTGGAATGTCATCCAATTGGCTTGCAAGCATGTGACTGGCTCACAAGGGATCACATATCACGGGAACGAGAAAAGAGTACTTATCAGTAACGAGGTTGAACTAGGTATGCAGAGATACCGACGATCAAAACCTCGGATAAGTAAACTATCATGAGACAAAGGGAAATTGGTATCGTATGTAAGTGGTTTATTCGATCGCAAAGTAATCGTAGAAATATGTGGGAGCCATATGAATTTCCAGATTCCTCTATTGGTTATTGTTCGGAGAAGTTTCTCGATCATGTCCGCATAATTCACGAACCGTAGGGAGACACACTTAAGGATTCGACGTTGTTGAGTAGTTATGGAATGATGAGTAAGAGACCGAATGTTGTTCGGAGTCTCGGATGGGATCCGGGATATCACGAGGAGATTCGGAATGGTCCGGAGAATAAGATTCATATAAGGAAAGTCATGTTTCGGGGTTGGAGAATGGTTCCGGTGTTTTCATCGGGAATGTTCTAGAAGGTTCCGGAATTTCCGGCACTCTGGAGAGGAAGGGTACATGAATGTTTCATAACAATTTGGAATGGTTGCATCATGTACTAGGTGTCATCGGCCGAGTTGGGGCTTCTAGTTGCCCTAGCCGCCGGCCTAGCCCCTTCTACTTGGTGTGTCTAAACCCTAGATCACCGAGGCTCTCTCATAGTCCACCAAACTCGCTCCGGCTTAAGGCGAAGCCCTACGATATCTCCCCTATACTTCCGGTACCACGCCGTCGTGCTGCCGGAATCACGAGGAGAGTGCTACAACCTCCGCTGCCTGCTGGAACAAGGGAGAGGAAGGCCTTCGTCGAGTACCGAACGTGTGACCGATTGCGGAAGCGCTGCCGGAACACAGCGCCGGAAGGATCGTCTACGCGATCTTGAGATCGGGAAGAGTACGACTACATCACCCGCGAGAATCCGCTCTCGTTAAACACTTTGGAATCTTCGAGGGTGAGTTATTCTATCGACTCGTTGCTACAATCTAGTAGATAGATCTTGGCTTGTTTGTTTGTATGCGGTAGAAATTTTTTGTTTTCCATGCTACGAACCCCTACAGGTTTGTTAGCCTTAATCCCTTCATACAGTTCTTGTTCCTAAAACTAAAAGAAGAAAAGAATGCTGAAAAGAGAGAGTTCATCCTTGAAACTTTATCTAAAGAATTTCATGATGTTTCTAGGGAGGCCAAAAAGGGTTTTGAACGTTTCAATATGCTAGGTTCAAGTGTAGATGTTGTGGGTATTTATGATAAAACTAAGCGTAGAGAGGAATTTAATATACCCATACCCTTTAATCTTGTTGGAATGCTTGAAGCCTTTGAAAAGAATTTTGATTGGATTGCCTCTGAAATCTTTTTGATGAAGGTAGTAGACCAAAGAGAGACGAGAAAGGATCCTCCAAAACCCATTTGGATGAGATACCTTTCATAGTTGAAGATTTTGCAAGTATGAATGTTGATGCTTCTTCATTTTAAAATACTTGATTCTTCTTGCTTCTTGTGCCTAACTTAAATGCGTTAAAAAAGTACTCGTTGGGAGATAACCCAAGAGTTTCCTTAAGTCTTGGAAGTTACTTCTTTAATGACCTCTCCTTATCCTTTTTGTTTGCTTTTTGTGCCAAGAATGACCTCTAATGAGAGGGAAGTAAGATTTGGGGAGTTGTTGTCCCGAAACAGATTTCTGTCCTCCACCAAAAAAAATTGTGAGGAGGCTATGGAACTCAGATTGAGCTCAAAATTTACGAATAAATCCCCCAGTATGTTATCTAACTTTCGTTAGTTTAACACTTTTTTATTTAAGCAACAGAAGATGTTCGAAAAATCGGTTTCTACCTGTTGGTCTGTTTTAACAGATTTCTGCCATTATTTGCATTTGCTTCTTATTGATTCCTTTTTGAGTTCTCTTTAGGTGAATTGAGCTTTTTGAAGGAGTTACAACAGTAGCTTGTGTTTTTAGTCAAAAGTCTTGCTGTTCCAAAGCTTTGCCAGTGGTCTAATATCTTTTGAATACACTAATGTAGCTAATGAATATTGTGTGAAGTTTTGTATGAAGGAAAAATTTCATGTGTAGAGAGAGAATGATGCAATGAGATGAAGGATGGATAAAAGCTCAAGCTTGGGGATGCCACCATGGTGTCTCCCCAAGAAATATCCAAGAGGTACAAGCGTCAAAGCTTGGGGATGCCCAAGGCATCCCCTTCTTCATCAATAAAAAGCTCAGGTCTGTCTAGACACTTCGTTTTTATTTTTCATGCAAAGTTGTGTTGTTCTTGGAGCGTCCTAGTTTTCGTTTTCTTTGATTAGTTTGTTTAGTTTGCTTAAGTAGTTTGGACCCCCGTTCTCCCTGTGTTGTTTTACTAATAAATTTGCTTGGTGTTTGGAAAGGAGTAGTAAGTTCTTGCTTGAAGTGCAAGAGGAGCTTGCATTGACTGTGACTTAGACTTTAGCATGAAATGCTAGGTGTTGTTTTGACCTTATGGTTAGTGATTATTGTTGTAGCATGTCTTGTTCCAAACAATTGGGATTGCTTAGTGTGCCTAGAAGAAATTATGCGTTGTTTTAGCATGCAAAAGCGTAGTATTGTGGTATTCTCCTTTGATGTTTTGCTTGGGTTTGACTTGGCACATGCTCACACCATGTTATGACTATGAAATGTCACCATTAGCCTCTATGATCATTTAGTCCTTGACTTGTAGTACCACTCTTTGCTTTGATTAGTATGCTTTGTTGCATTGCATGATTATGGCAATTATTGCTCTCTTAGTTGGTTGCTCCCAGTCTTTTGCTAGCCTCCACTTGTATGAGTAAGTTCTACTCATGCCTCCAGCTCCCAAGAAAACAAGTTTTCCAAAGTGTCCACTATAAACTCCTATGCATGGTGTGTTACACCATTCCAAGTATATTCTTGTTTTCAACTATCTTCCAATTAAAACTATTTTGTTATGTGAAAACTTAGTGATTAAAGCCCTCACGAACTTGATGGCACACTTTATTATTTGCCCCTAATAAACTTGAACCATTGTGACAACTTTGTTGTATATGCTTGCACTTATAAGTTGGAATTAGCAGAACCGTGCTGTCACGGGGAACGTTTTCAACATTGCACTTGTACCTTATTGTACTCAGTTGATATCATGCTCTTTTGTCTATGGATGTCACCGGTGTGAAATAAAGAGGGAACTTGTAAGTCCATGGAGTTTGTATCCTGTGTTAGAGAAACACTTGGGCCGCTAGCCTAAGCCATGCCTAATCATGGTGGAAACTTGCAGCATCACCATAGTGATATCTATGAAGCATTCTTCTTAAAAAAAGACACATTGAGAAAAGAGGAAAGAGAAAAAAGCACCATATTCCCATGGTACATAAGAAGATTGCTGAGATGCTCATTGTCTGCTTGCCTTGTCATTTTGGTTATGGGAAAGCTCCTGTACCATGTACAAGGGGTACCCCGTTGGCGGTTCTCAATGATATGCAAATACTTACAGTGACAAGAACTTACCTGGACCCAAAGTTGAGTATGCATGAGGTGTGGCCCTCGTATTCAAGGGACATGAGATTTCCAACTTATACTTCGTCAAGCATATACTCCAGCTTTGCCACTTTAACCTTAACCACTTCAAGATGCTTATGATCGGGGCAATGAGGGCTGAAAGCTAACAAGTACCATAATTATTGGAAGATCTTTTTGAAACTTGTAATCCATGCTTCCTTTACATAAAAGGTTTTTCTTCCACCATTATTGAGTCTCCACCTTCTACCTTTAGGCACCATTAAGAGAGCATAGTTGTCATTTTGTGTGTAGTGTTCCAAAGCTTATTAATTGATGCATATTGTGATACTACTTGTTCTTGTGCTATTTGTTTCTAGTCACCCTTGTGAACTTTGCAGGTGTCCTATGCATCTATTTGCTACTCTATGAGGGACAAGTTGATTGCCACTATGCTATGTTTTCTGCATGTGAAACAAACAAATGTTTTTCAATGCATGTTATTTATGATCTTTGTTTGTAGCTTACACAGTTGCATGCATAGTTACTATGTCCTATTGTTAGAACTCCATCTTTCATGCACATGTTTGGAGTTCTTTGATCCCAGCTTTTAGTGCTTGCAAATGGTTGGATCTATATTGTAAGGGTGCATGTCACCTCAAAAATTATTCTGTTTATCACTTACCTACTCGAGGATGAGCAGGAGTTAAGCTTGGGGATGTTGATACGTTGGAAACGTATCTATAATTTTTGATGCTCCATGCTTGTTTTGTATCTACTTTGCTTTGCTTGTATACACTTTGAGGTGCTTTTTACATGTTTTCTGGTACTAACCTATTAACAAGTTGCAACAGTGCCAGATGCCTATTTTCTGCTATTTTTGGTTTCAGAAAAGTTAGTAAAGAAATATTCTTGGAATTGGACAGGACAAACGTCAAACTTAATTACTTTTCGTGGGGAACAAGAAGTCCGGAGGAAAGCCGGAGGGCCAGACCCACCCCAGGCGTAGGTGGGCCCCACCCCGCGCCTGGCTAGGGTTTGGCGCCCCTGGCCGCCGTCTCGGTCCCCCCTTCACCTATCAGAAGCCCCCGATGCAGAAACCCTGGGTACCCGATCAAATATCCACGAAACCGTCTGTAGCCACCGCCACCATTGTCCCTAGATCGGGGGGGTCTGAAGTTCTTCCCGGCACCCTGTCGGAGGGGAGATCATCCCGGAGGCCTTCTCTCCGGTATAATGCGTGAGTAGTTCCACCTTGGACTATGGGTCCATGTAGTATCTAGATGGTTGTATCTCCTCCTTTGTGCTTTCATGTATAGATCTTGTGAGCTCTGTTCATGATCAAGATCTAATCTTTTGTAATCATGCATGTTGTGTTTGCGGGGATCCGATGGATATTGAGATTATTATGTTGGTTTGATTAATGGTTTTGTCTTTATGATTCTATCATGTCTGTGTTATTTGTGATCTTGCATGCTCTCCGTTGTTAGTGGCTATCTTGGCCAAGTAGTTGCTAGTGACTCCAAGAGGGGGTATTTATGCTCGATAGTGGGTTCATGCCTCTAGTTTCCAAGGGAAGTGACAGAAATCTCTTCGGTTGTAGATGTGTTGTTGCTACTAGGGAGAAAACAACGGTCTCTTGTTCATGGAACATGTGGACTGTTTATCATACACACTTTGCTTAAAGCAGTTGTTTATTGCTTGCAACTTAATACTGGAGGGGGTTCGGATGATAACCTGAAGGTGGACTTCTAGTCATAGATGCAGTTGGATGACGGTCTATGTATATTGTTGTATTACCAAATCGAATCTCATAGGATATTTCTGACTAGTAATTGCATTGCTATGCCTTGCTCAGTTCCTGTCAATTTCCCCGCTGTAAATACCCTTCATGCCATGTTGTTTATCTAAGGAGAGCACCTCTAGTGAACTATGGACCCCGGTCCAATCTTTACCATTGATACATCTTCCACTGTTACTTGTTTACTTGCTGCAAACCATTACCTTCCATACAATACGTTTAATCCTTTGTTACAGCAAACCGGTGAGCTTGACAACCTCACTGTTCGTTGGGGCAAAGTCATGAGTTTGTGTTGTGCAGGTCTCCGCGTTGCTTGCAACACCTGTGTGACGTTTCCTTCCTCCTATTGGTTCGATAACCTCGGTTTCTTACTGAGGGAAACTTGCTGATGTGCTGCTTCACACCTTGCTCTTGGGGTTCCCAATAGACTGTGCGTAGACAGTCGTCAACTATTTATCCTCGTTGGGCTATATTTTTCAAGACCATCTCGAATCCTCAAACTATAAAAGAGATTGAATTTGCAAAGGCTCAAGAGAGTGCCCGAAAGGACATTGAGAGAGCATTTGGTGTTTTGCAAGCTCGATTTGTAATTGTGCGAGGTCCAGCTCGTTTTTAGGACAAGAAAACTCTCAATGACAAAATGACATGTTGTGTCATTCTTCACAACATAATTGTTGAGGATGAGAGGGGTCTAGACTTGGACATCTTCTACGACAATGTTGGCAGCCGTGTGAAGCAAGCTAGAAACCCAAATGCTATCCAAGCCTTCCTTCAAACCTACCGAGACTTTCAGAACTTGACCACCCATGACCAGCTGTAGCATGACCTCATTGAGCAACACTGGCATCTATTTGAGAGGAACTAGGCTGCCACGTTTTATCATTCATGTGTGTGAAACATTATAGCATTCAGAACTATTCATTTGATTTAGTCATTTGTTGTAATTGGATTATTGTTTATTCAATTTGTTTGGATAATTGTTGTAATGTACAATTAATAATTTTGGGCTTTTATTTTACGTGGGTATCATATTTCTGTTTGAAAATGCGAGATATATGGTAAAATTGATAGCAAATAGTTCAATTTACGAGTTCGGTCCTTATCGTGGTGGAACAGACCCCGTATACACGAAACCGAGAAAAGGGAATATTCATTTTCCTGGTTTGGGTTTCTGGTTTCTGTTCCACCCCGTCGTTCTCGACCTAAAAAACCATGAAACACGATCTAAAAACGCGTTTCTGATTCGCCCTTTTACGGTGTACGCTAGAGATGTTCTTAGTTCTTGAATGTGCCACCTCGGCCGATCAACCTATCGTCCATGGTCTGGACAATTAATCTCAGTCATCCGCGCTGACCTCGTATTATTTCTGAAATTTTTGAAATTTAAGTATTATTTTTAAAGTTAACGAAAAAATATGTTTGAAAAATCCCTTTGAGGTCAAGTTTTTATGAAATTTGAAACACATATTTTTGTTCATTCCCTAGACTTATGTTTTTTTTTCATTTTTGGGAAGTGTTGGCAGCAGAGGGGTTTGCTTCTACTCCCTCCGTCCCGGTTTAAAGGACACAATTTGCAAACCATGCAATCTCAAAATAATTAGACACAAAAACATTTAGTCTCTGTAATTACTCCTGCGTGAAAGCAATAAAATGTCTGCATGCAGATGTGTGAATAAATGTAAACACTTTACTAACTCTTTTTCTCCTTATATATGTTCTACTCCATACTATTAAATGGACCAAATAGATGACACCTAAAGTCCAGAGAATTGCAAATTATGTCGTTTAATCCGGGACGGAGGGAGTAGGAAGAGAGGATACGAAAAGAACTGATGAACCCAATTACCGGGTGCTAGCTGGTCAAATCATGCAAAGATGGCGTTAACCGCGTCGTTTCTTTACGCCTACCAAACGGGCCGCAAAACCAAAACGCCATAAACAGCAAGTTAATACAGGATCAAGCTACGAAATCAAAATCGGAATCATGCCACCCTGGCAAACATAATGGCCAGGACCTCGTCTCCCCCGTTGAGCAAAATCCCCCCTACCTTAATTAAGAGGCCTTCACCTAAGAATTAAGATCGGAAAATACTCCTCCTTCATGGCCCGTGCATATAAGGCAGGTCATCGTCACGAGCTCATACAGAGCACTGGATTTGCTGCCCACGAGCTGAACATTCGCATACAGTCAAAACCAACCAAACAACCAAGACCTGCAGCTACCATCGATCGTCGTCACGGGTAACCATGGAGCTGAGCACATTGCTGACCCACGATTTTGTTTTTCTCCTGCTCCTCGCCTGCGCCGGCATTGCACCGGCGTTGGCAACAGGCGGCGGCGGGCGGTGGGACCTCCTGCAGCGCAGCATCGGCGTGTCGGCGATGCACATGCAGCTGCTGCACAACGACCGCGTGATCATCTTCGACCGCACCGACTTCGGCCAGTCTAACCTCTCCCTCCCCGACGGCCGCTGCCGTCGCAACCCGCGGGAGCGCGTGCTCCCCGTGGACTGCACGGCGCACTCCGCCGAGTACGACGTCGCGTCCAACTCGTTCCGCCCGCTCACCGTCTTCACCGACACCTGGTGCTCGTCCGGCACCGTCGCGCCCGACGGCACCCTCGTCCAGACCGGCGGCTGGAACGACGGGTACCGCAACGTGCGCACCATGCGCGCGTGCGACGACGGCGAGGGTAGTAGCTGCGACTGGAACGAGACGCAGGACGCGCTGGCCGCGAACCGGTGGTACGCCACCAACCAGATCCTCCCGGACGGGCGCGCCTTCATCGTCGGCGGCAGGAGGCAGTTCAACTACGAGTTCTTCCCGAAGGCAGACGCTTCCGACGCCTCGGCCATCGCATTGCCGTTCCTGGTCCAGACCAGGGACCCCGAGGAGAACAACCTGTACCCTTTCGTCCACCTGAACATCGACGGCAACCTCTTCATCTTCGCCAAGAACCGCGCCGTCCTCCTCGACTACAAGAAGAACAAGATCGTCCGGACGTACCCCGAGCTTGCCGGCGGCGACCCGAGGAACTACCCCAGCTCGGGCTCGTCGGTGCTGCTGCCCCTGAAGCCGTCGCCCACCGAGGCCGAGGTGCTTGTCTGCGGTGGCGCGCCCGCCGGCTCCTACAACTCGACCAAGGACAAGAACTTTGTCCCCGCGCTGGTAACGTGCGGGCGGATCAAGATCACCGACGCCTCGCCGTCGTGGGTGATCGAGACGATGCCGTCGCCGCGGGTGATGGGGGACATGGTCCTGCTGCCGAACGGGGCCGAGGTGGCGATCATCAACGGCGCCACGGACGGCACCGCGGGGTGGGAGGCCGCAAACACCCCGGCGTACGCGCCCGTCGTGTACCGGCCCGACCACGCCCCCGGGGACCGGTTCGAGGAGCAGAGCGCGACGGACATCGCGCGGCTGTACCACTCGTCGGCGATCCTCCTCCGCGACGGGCGCGTGCTGGTGGGCGGCAGCAACCCGCACGTCTACTACAACTTCAGCAACGTGCAGTACCCGACGGAGCTGAGCCTGGAGGCCTTCTCGCCGGAGTACCTGGACGGCTCCAACGACGTCCTCCGCCCGACGATCACGAGCCCGTCCCCGACCGGCGCGCCCGTGAGCGTGAGCTACGGGGAGTCGATGACGCTGCA
Organism: Avena atlantica; assembly: GCA_910589765.1. Lineage (NCBI taxonomy): Eukaryota > Viridiplantae > Streptophyta > Magnoliopsida > Poales > Poaceae > Avena > Avena atlantica. Next base: position 66,265,174 of record OU342737.1, read on the forward strand.
GTTCGAGGTGCCGGGGCCGAATACAAGGAGGAGGGGGCGGGGCGTGGGCGGGATCGGGCTGGTGTCGGTGACGATGGTGGCGCCGTCGTTCACGACGCACTCGTTCGGGATGAACCAGAGGCTGCTGTCCCTGGTGGTGGTGCAGACGACGGTGGCGCTGCACCGCGTGGGCGCCTACGAGGCGACGGTGGTGATGCCGGCGACGGCGGTACTGGCGCCGCCGGGGTACTACATGGTGTTCGTCGTGAACGGGCACATTCCTAGCGAGGGGATCTGGGTCCAGATACAGTGATAGCGGCATCGTTGTAGTGGTATACTAGGATATTAGCACGATTTGATTTGTTAACATGGTTGGGGGCGATTGTTCTTGGCGACATCATCAGACAGGAAAGAGAGAATGTCTGTAAAAAGGTGATCGATCGATCGATCGATCGGGGTCATTGTTCACGTGCACCGGGGCTCGCCGTGCACGTGATGTTCCTTAACCGCATCTGCTCTCTCGGCTCTGTCGTACGTGCGTTCGATACGGATGAATCTCGTAGACGGGCAAAATTGGCGGCACTGCTGTGTCCTTTATCCAAGTGCCATGGCGCTGACGCGATCCTGACGGCTGTTGGTTGCATCCCTTCTCTTGGGGAAGAACCAGAAACTCAAAAGCTGCGAACGCCCTTGGTGTGCGCGCGTGGGTGACGGCTGCGATCATTGTTGGGTTGTGGCCGGTGGCCGAGGGATGTCACGGGTCATCATCGTGCGCAGCAGTGTAAAAACAGCCGCGAGGTTCGGGCAACGGGAGCGGTTTTATTGGACGGACTAAATCACAGTTTTGTTTTTATTCTTTCTTCCTTCAACAAGACAAGAAATGAACAATTAGGCCATGTTTATTTCTAGGGTATTTCAGGGATGGGAAGGAATTATTTTGTATTCCGAAATTTCCCCGATAGGTCGTTTACTAAGCGGATTTTGAGGGAATAATCCTGAAATATCCCCACAAATCTCCTCCAAACTAGTGTATTTTTGACTATTAAAAACTCTCCATCATGATAGAGTATTTTTAAGGAAGAGTATTTGAGGTGATTTGAGAGTATTCGGCGAACACCAAATCTTCGCATATCCCGCGTCTTTTGGGGATAAAATACCGGAGAAGTAAACAAGGCCTTAAGGATCTTGATGACCCGAACCTCACATTTGGTCTTGTGTCAGATATAAAGAACGAATGAGGAATTTGGAAATTACTATCTCCGTACCGGTTTGTTGGGCTAACACGGAGTTTAAGAAAAAAGTTTAACCATAAAATTAATTAATAAAATATTAATTATATATTGTAAAAATTATACCATTTGATTCATATTTAAAAGAATTTTATAATGATATAATTTTTGTGACATATAATTCATATTTTGTTGTTCAAATTTAGTCAAACATTTTTCTTAAACTCCATGCAAACCCAACAAACCGGTATGGAGGGAGTATCAAACTTTGCATTTAGAAGGAATCCAAAAGTAAAGATTCACATGTTCCTGAGTTTTGTATTACAAAAGAAATTGTTCCCCGCAAAAAACAAATGATGGTGTTTGAATTTGACTGAAAGATTCCGAATTCAATATTTATGTTTGGTTTTCACATGGAAACGGAAGTTATTAATTCTGGAGTATTAAATTTGTTGTTTAGAAACTGAACCTCGTGTGTTTTTTAACTTATTTTTTTTCTAGAAATCACCTGAAAAATAATAACCATTGTTCATGTGTGTGTGTGTTGGGGTGGGTGGGGGGGTATACTTTAAACTTCTCAATAGACCGACTCAACCGTACAAATGTGTACCATGCACACTTTGTAAAATTTTGGTGTTCCAAATTTCGACAGCATTCACACCTAAAGTTTCATATGGAGCTATTTGTAATTTGGCGAGCTGTATTAGAAGCATCTTTAACCAAGAAAGGTGTCGCCACAAGGAAGGCGTCCGCAGCCGCTTGATGGATGATCAAATGTTTTTTTCATGTGCTTCTAGTTGGGTTTGTTTGCCATGTGGTGATCTATGGGTCGAGAGTTTGTGTTTGTAGCCGATTGGGAGAGTTGTTTTGTGTCAGGGAGTTGCATGATGTGAGTTTGTGTAACGGTTTTCGTCCGATTTTCCGTTAATTAACTGGGCAATTCTCTTATACTTAATTAATAGACTTGGGCAAAGATTTTGCCCCCATTTTTTAAAAAAACTTTGAGAATGTTGGCGGATCAATTCGTTGAAGTGACTCCCACACAATTGTATAGCTAGTGAGTAAGAAGCAACTTTGAGATTATTGACAGATCAATTCGTTGAAGTGACTCCCACAAGATTTAGGTTTTTCAATTTTCAACTTCGTCTTAATGCTGCTACAGAAGCAACTATGTGCATTTTGGCAGGTCCACGTGCATGTAGGTCCCATGATGGAGAAAAACAACGCTTTGCTCGCCCTCCCCGAGGGCGAAGAAGCGAGCAAACCCTGCCCTGACCCACCCCGACCTACCACTCCTCCCCTCCCGCTACCACGGGCGTGAGCCGCCGGGCAAAGCTCGCGTGCTGCCGCCGACGGCAGCCTTCCATTCCCCGGCGTGAGGTGATCCCGGCGGGGCGATGAGACCCTGGACGCGCGGTGCACCATGGCGGAGGTCGACAAAGCTCGGCGTGGTGGCGGCCAGCGAGCGGCGTCGAGGGCGACTTCCTGCATCTGGAGGCGGTGGTGGTAGGTGGTACTGGCAGCTATTGTGGCCAATGACGGCGGCAGGGGCCCTAACCCTATCCCTGTAGATCTCGGGCGGCGGCGGAACCTCGTCTCCGAGTTGGTGAGGCAGGGGTGGTCCGAAACGGTTGTCGGATGTACCGGGCGGAGCTGGCCAGGACGGCGGCGCCATGCCATTGGCCTAGATCTAGGCCCATTCGGGCCTGATTATGGTTGGGCAGGCCCTTCTATCCAGATGGTTTCACGGGCTCTTCTAGCAGGCATGGGAGCCCACCCCTTGGTCCTAGTGTGACTGGGGTCCTAGATCCGGGCCGATGGGCCAAGATTCGTTGACCACCTGGCAGCTTTCCGAGCTACGGATTTGACTTGAGCGGCTCGTCATTTCGATCTATCTAGGAACCGTTTGTTTGGACTACCTTCGCTCGCCTGTTTTGAGGGAGATGTCGTGGTGGTATCTACCCTGCGGGTTGTGCGATATCTTGGATGCCGGTGCGGCGGCCCCAGAAGGTGGACCGCAGAGACATTACAGCAAGCGACGTGGAGGTGGTGATGACCTTGCTCTTTGGTAATGAGGATGGCGAGGAGCTTATGGCGGGAGATCCTGGTGTTCGTGACGCTTCGGCAAAGGAGGCTCCCGGATCATGTTTTGGAGGCCTGACTTGGGGATAGTGGACAATCCGTATATTGGATGTGGTTTCGAGGTTTTTTTTGGGCGAAAGCCCAGTGCTCCGACTCCATTGGCGGTGACGTCTGCGAGTGTTGTTACCCTCTTGAGGGCGTAGGTGTGGGCACCTTCTCCACATATGAGCTCTAGATGAAAGCCTTAGATCGTTTGGTTTCACCGTTGGCAGCATGTTGTGTCATTACCTTCGTGGGCCGGCATCGTGGAGCTCCGGTTCATCGCTCTTGTTTCGGTGTCCTTGGTGGCAAGTCAGGATTCTTATTGTACTTTTTTGTTTTTATCTTTCATCTGATATGTAAGAGGATCTTCTCATTACGTTGTAACTGTTTGACCGATGTGGCTTTATTTATAAAACGGGACAAAAGCCTATTTCGAGAAGTAGGCCACATGAGTGCTTGGGCCGCCAACTACATATGACTCTTTGTGAAAGGTAAAGAATTTATTTAGTCACATTTTAAAACAGCGGAGTTGGAATTGGAATCCATAATTCCAATTTTTGTGGCAAATAAATACTCATAGTTTTGGAATCATATTCCTCAATTTGTTGCCTTATGTAAGAGTAGTCTGTGATCACAGACTGTCGTTCTTCTATCTTTGTTCCCATAACCTTGTATGATTTTCATTTAGAATCTGCCATAAATGAGGGCACTTATGATAATTTCTCCATGGAATACATTTTTTTTCCAAAAAGGGATAGCTGCTGCCTCTACATGAGAAGATGCATATAGCCCATTTATTGCATTATTAAAGCTTGGATCTTAACAATACAATTCAATAGTTATATAATGTTTATGCACGTATCAACCATGTAAAAGGATAAAATTAAAAAGACACAATGGTGTATGAACATGTGGTCATGTTGTAAATCCGCAAGCAGCATCAGATGTACAAATCATGTACAACCTTTTGCAAACTATATCTAGAATTCATGGCCTGGCGGTGCTTCACCAATTAGAGATAGGACCACGTTTGAGAATGATAAGGCCTATTATATGATCAAAAGGCTTAAAAATATGTTCAAATCTCAGGCAAAGACTAAGGGTGTGTTTGGTAGCCCGGGTGCCCTATCTCACCTCATACATGCTCAGTGTAGCTATGTGGAGTCTATACAAGTGTGTTTTTATTGTTGTGTTTGGTAGATCGTGTGAGGTGGGATCAGCTCTGTTGAGATTGTGTTTGTTGTCTCCTATCACATGAGCTAGGCTAGAAAATCATTAAACAACAATTGGGTCCCTGACCAAAAACAAAAAAAGCAATCAGGTCCCTGGCCAAAAACAAAAAAAGCAATCGGGTCCCTAGGAGGTCGCCGACGAGAGGAGCCGCCACCACTGCCGGCGAGATGCTTCCCCGCCGCCACGATGTCGCGCCTCTCCATTCACGCCGCTAGGAGGCCGAACTCCGACCCGCCGCCGCCAGGAGGCTGCGCGTCCGCGCCTCTGCAGGGAGCTCGACAAGGAAGGGGCCGAGACACTGGAGCTAGACGAGGCCGCCCCCAGGCTTCGCCGCCGTGCACTGGAACTCGCCGCCGCCACTCGCTGCTCCGTGGCCGATGAGTAGCTGCCGCGCTCCACGCACGGTGAGGCCTGGAGAGGCGGTGTGCCATGCTGCTGCTCCATGCGCAGTGAGGCAAGGAGAGGCAGCGACGCTGGGTAGCAGGCATGCGTGGAGACGAGGATAGGACTAGGCGGCGGCGGTTGCAGAAGAGGAAGGACGGGAGCACCAGGGAGAGAGGTGGGGGAGAATGACTCTGAAAGGGTAATTGCCCCTATGTGTGGTTTTGGTGATTAATGACAATCCCTATGGTCTAATGTTTTCACTGAGTTTTATATGAAGGTATATTCCATAGGTCATGCTTGTAGTCCATGTGTTGGATTCAAGTATGGATGCCATGAAGATAAAGATATACCTTGAGTATTGGCATCAAAATCATCGAGATTAAGAGAATAATATGATATGATCAAGATCTTGAGAGTGTGATTTCAATAGAAGAATTCAAGATATGGCTCTAAGTCGGTGTCATGATAGCCTCATTAGTTGAGCTATGGTTGACTAAGATTTAGAGCATGTAATCAAATTAAGAGTTCCTTATGTACATCAAGATATTAAGATGGAGCGCGAGAAGATACTTGGTTGACCAATACAAAGAGTGAAGAGTGATTTCAAGTTGGTCAACACATGAAGCATAAAGAATGTACCACATGGTCTTGTGGTATGGTAAGCCTTGTCAATTATGCATCATGAACTAACCCATTATATATTTGCCTTTGCGTTTTCTATATGGGATAGGTATCTTTCCATGTGCATGCTTCAAAAATGAAGATATTATATAGCCCATGAGAGGATGACATCAAGTGGTGATCGTCATCAAGGTTGAGAAGGGCAAGTTCAAGATAAGCATCTCGAGAAGATCATTTGCTTTAAACTTGCCGTCCATATTGGTGATAATGGACATGTGAAGACATGTATTAATGAAGCTATCCCATAGTTGTGTATGGGGAGAAAATTAGGAGTCTTCACGGAGCAACAATGATCAAGTGTTGCATTCTGGCTTGGGTGGATCTTGAAGCGTTGTCATCAAGATCAAGCAGGATGCACAAGGAAAAGGTATGGCCTTGCTAGGTTTTCCTTTTACCGATCTCAAGGTGGTTGTTGGGAGACCGGGTTATAGGATAGATAGCCGCACTATCAAGAGGGGTTCTCGGTTGTGTAACTTGATCACATCGTTACTTTGCATCTTCCTATTTTGTTGCTTCTTGGTGTTTCTCCATGTGAGGTTCTTGATCTTGTTGCTATCTCTTCAACAAGCCCAAGTTCATCGAAAACGGAATTTGTATGCATCTTCTATGACGTTTTCGAGTTTGAAGATTTTATCGGTTCTTATTTAGGGAGGCTTCTTACCTTTCTTCATTTGGTTCTATCCTCCTTTTTTGGTATATGATGTTTCTCTGTACAATCTTGTAGGTCTTGTTGTCCTCGTCAAAACAAGCCCAAGATCATCGAAATCGGAGTCCGGATGCAAAAGTTATTGCGTTTTCCGTAAAGTCAGTTTCATCCCGGTTGTGGATCCGGTTCAACCGGCTCCCAGACCGGGTGGTCCGGTGCCAGCACCGGAAAACCGAGATTCAACCGGGTTTCAACCGAGATTCAACCGGGATTTTCGGTTTTTCTATACCGAGTCTATCCGAGACTGTGTACTGACCCTTATCCCGGTTGAGATCCGGTTTTCCGGTCCAGGAACCGAACCATCCGGTTCTAGAGCCGGTCCAACCGAACTTTCAACCGAATTCGCACAGTTTTCTCCCAACGGCCATATTTGCTTTCCACTATAAAAGGGGGTTCTTCTCCCAATGTTTTAGAGCGTTCTTGACCACGAAATTGACCTCCATTGTTGAACCTCTTGAGCTTGCTTCCTCCCCCTTCCCTCATATGATTCTTACATCTTTTTGAGGGCTTTGGAAGAGGAGATCTAGATCTATAATCCCCACCAATCAATTCCTCCTCTAAGTGAGGGGAACCCATTGGATCTAGAGCTTGTGTTGGAATTATGCCCTAGAGGCAATAATAAAGATGTTATTATTATAATTCATGTTCATGGTAAAGTTTATATTCCATGCTAGAATTGTATTAAGCGGAAACTTTAATACTTGTGTGGTTTGTGAACAACACCGTGTCCCTGGTACGCCTCTAAGGACTAGCTTATTGATCAATGATGGTTAAGGTTTCCTAACCGTAGACATGAGTTGTCAATTGATAATGAGATCATATCATTGGAGAATGATATGATGGACAGACCCAAACTAAGCAAAGCAATTAGATCGTGTCATCGCGTTCGTCTTTGCGAAGCTTTTCTTATGTCAAATATTGTATTCCTTAGACCATGAGATAATACAACTCCCTGGTATCGGAAGAAAGCTTTGAGGTCATCAAACGTCATCCTATGAGAGGGTGATCATAAAGGTGTCTCTCAGGTGATCGGAAAGTATCTGTTGGGTTGTATGTATCGAGATGGAATTTGTCCCTCCCAAGTCGGAGAGATATACTTCGGGCCCACTCGGTAATCGATATCAACACCGCTTGCAAGCATGCGGTTAAGGAGTTAATCACAAAGTGATATCGGATTACGGAACGAGTAAAGTACTTGTTGTGAACGAGATTGAACTAGGTATGACGGTACCGACGATCGAATCTCGGGCAAGTAAAATATCGCGAGACGAAGGGAATATATATATGGGATTGATTGAATCCTGGCATCGTGGTTCATCCGATATGATCATCGATGAATGTGTGGGAGTCAATATGGGTGCCCATACCCCGCTGTTGATTATTGATAGAAGATCATGTCTGCATATTCTCGAACCCGCAGGGTCACACACTTAACGTGTCTTGACACTAGGATAGATTGGATAATTGGTTTATGAATTTTTGTTTGGAGTCTCGGATGGGATCCGGGACATCACGAGAGGTTCCGGAATGGTCCGGAGAATAAGATTCATATAAGGCAGTGCAGTTTTTGGAGTTCGGAATTGTTCCGGGTTAATCGGTATTGTACCGGAAGCTTCTAGAACCTTCCAGAAGGGGACCAACGTGGCCCCACCTTCCGGGAGGGGGCATGGGCCTATGAGGGAGTGTCCTGGCCGCATTGGGCCAGGGGCACAAGGCCCCATAGGGCCCAGCCGATCCTAGAGAGTTTAAATCGTTTAAACTAGAGATAGGGTTTCTAGAAGAGGGGAGAGTCCATGCCCCCCACTCTTTATCCTTTGGGCTTGGGGGAGGGGCTAGGGCTGCGCCCCCCCTCTATATAAAGAGGGGTGGGGGCGCACCAAACCCCTACACCTCTCCTCCAAACCCTAGCCGCCTTGCTAGCTTTCCTCTCTCTCTCTCCCGACTGTTTGTAGGCGAAGCCCTACTGCAGAAATTCTCCACCATATACACCACGCCGTCGTGTTGTAGATCCAATCTATCTCTCCACCATACTTTCTGGTCCGAGGAAGGAGGAGACGTCGAGGTGCTGCACGTGTGCATCTCACGGAGGCACCGCCACTTGTGGTGCTAGATCGGATCGGATCGCGAGGAGGAGAAGCGAGTACGACTACATCACCCACGTTCCGACGAACGTTCCGCTGTGCGAATCTTCAAGGGTATGAAGATCTAATCCAATCTCTCTCGTTGTTTGCATCTCCTAGATTAGATCTTGGCTTTCCCTCTGTTCGCATCCGTAGAAAATTTTGATTTACTATGCCGCGAAACCCTTCAGTGGTATCAGAGCTAGATCTATGCGTAGATGTGATTCACGAGTAGAACGCAACATGGTTGTTGCGGGCGTTGATGTTTTCTGTTGCAAGCCTCTTGTTTGTGTTCTTCTTATGACACGGGATAGTGAGATTGAAGCGGTCCAGGCCAACCTTACGTGACATCGTTCGCTAGACCGGCTCCGCACTTGACGTGTGGCTTGTTCCACACATGCGGCTGGTGGATGTCAGTTTCTCTCACTATAGTTGTCATGGGATTAACACCGGAGTTTGGCAACCATAATATCACCGTTGTGGCTTTCCGTAGGTAAGAATCGTTCTTAGCATCTACTCCTATAAGCCACGTAAAATATGCAACAACAAAGTAGAGGCGTCTAACTTGTTTTTGCAGGGAGTGTTTTCTGTGATATGGTATGGCCCAAGATGTGATGTGTATATTGTATGCGATGATCATGTTTTGTAATGTTTCACGACTTGCATGTCGATGAGTACACAACCGGCAGGAGCCATATGGTTGTCTTTATAATTGTGTATGGCCTGTGAGTCAACTTCTTATACGCCATGTAATAGCTTTACTTTATCGCTAAGTAGTTAGCAATAGTTGTAGTTGCTATTCGTGGTGGAGTCAATCATGGTGGAGTGATGGAGATCATGCCGGAACGCACAAGATGGAGATCATTGCGCGAAGATTGGCTATACCATGTCACATAAAGTTATATGCATGTGATGTTTATCCTTTTATGTATCTTATTATGCTTAGATCGCGACGGTAGCATTATAAGATGATTCCTCACTTGAAGATCAAGATAAAAACTGTGTTCTCCCCAAGTATGCAACGTTGCGAAAGTTTGTCGTGTCCAAGCATCACGTGATGATCGGGTGCTATAGACTCTACGCTCACATACAACGGGTGCAAGCCAGTTTTGCACACGCGGAAATACTTGGGTCTAGCTTGACGAGCCTAGCATGTACAGACATGGCCTCGGAACACAAGAACCGACAGGTTAAGCATGAGTCATATGAATGATATGATTGACACTTTGTTGTCCACCATTGAAACCACATCTCTTCTTGTGATGATCGGATTAGGTGTGGTGAATTTGGATCGTGTTCACTAAACAACTTGAGGGATGTTGAATTTAGTGGGAGTTCATCTAGTAATTTGATTAAGTTGAACTATTTATCATGAACATAGTGTAAATTGTACTTGCAAATACTGTTGATCACATGGCCAAATCCAACTTCAACTTCAACGTTTTTGCTGAGAAGGAAAAGCTTAGAAACAATGGGTCTAACTTCACCAATTGGTTCCGCAATCTAAGAATCATTCTGTCTGGCGGACAAAAGGACTATGTCCTTGGGAAAGCGTTAGGTGACCCCCCTGCCGCAACTGCGCCGGCTGATGAGAAAGCTGTCTATCAGTCGCGCAAAGATGATTATGGTGTGATTAAGAGCACCATGTTGTTTGCTATGGAACCGGAACTTCAAAATCATTTTGAAACCTATCCCGGGCCCTTTGAGATTCTCGAGGAGCTGAAAACCATGTTTCAGACTCAAGCCCGTTCTGAGAGATATGAGATCTCTGAGAAGTTCTTTAACTGCAAGATGGAGGAAGGGAGTTCCGTTAGTGAGCACGCCATAAAGATGTCGGGCTACACTCAACGCCTTGAGCAACTGGAATGCACGATTCCAGAGGAGCTCAAGATTGACAGGGTTCTGCAATCACTCCTCCCAGCTACAAAAGTTTTGTAGTGACTCATAATCAGATTGGCTCCACTGATACGATCACCGAGCTCTTCGCAAAGCTGAAGGCTGCGGAGGTGGACATCAAAAAGGATAATCATGTGTTGATGGTCAACAAGCCCTCCTTTAAGAAAGGTAAGGGAGCAAAGAAGCCCTTTAAGAAGGGCGGCGGCAAGCGCAATGCTCCTGCTGAGAAGAAGCTCAAGTCTGGTCCTAAGCCGGACACTGAGTGCTTCTATTGCAAGGACAAGGGTCACTGGAAGCGCAACTGTCCGAAGTACTTAGCGGACAAGAAGGCTGGCACCATCAAAGGTATATTTGATATACATGTTATTGATGTTTTCCTTACTAGCCCTCGTTGTAGTGCATGAGTATTTGATACCGGTTCAGTTGCTAATATTTGTAACTCGAAACATGAGCTACGGAATAGACGGCGGCTTGCGAGGGATGAGGTGACGATGCGCGTTGGCAACGGATCAAGAGTTGATGTGATGGCCGTCGGCACGCTCTCCTTAGTTTTACCTTCGGTATTAGTTTTAAACCTTAATAAGTGTTATTATGTGCCTGTGTTGAGCATGAACATCATATCTGGATCGTGTTTATTGCAAGACGTTTATTCATTTAAATCCGAGAATAATGGTTGTTCTATTTATATGAGTAACATCTTTTATGGTCATGCACCTCTTATGAATGGTTTATTTCTTCTGAATCTCGAAAGGGATGAAACACACATCCATAACATTGATGCTAAGAGATGCAAAGTAGATAGTGATAATACTACTTATTTGTGGCACTGTCGTCTAGGTCATATTGGTGTAAAACGTATGAAGAAACTCCATTCTGATGGACTTTTGGAGTCTCTTGATTTTGAATCATTTGACACATGCGAACCATGCCTCATGGGCAAGATGATCAAAACCCCGTTCTTCGGTATGATGGAGCGAGCAACGGACTTGTTGGAAATCATACATACCGATGTATGCGGACCGATGAGTGTTTCGACGCGCGGTGGATATCGCTATTTCCTTACTTTTACCGATGACTTAAGTAGATATGGGTATATCTATTTAATGAAACATAAATCTGAAACATTTGAAAAGTTCAAGGAGTTTCAGAATGAAGTGGAGAACCATCGTAACAGAAAGATTAAGTTTCTACGATCCGATCGTGGAGGTGAATATTTGAGTTATGATTTTCTCACGCATCTTAAAGCAAGTGGAATCGTTTCGCAACTCACGCCACCCGGAACACCACAGCGCAATGGTGTGTCTGAACGCCGGAATCGAACCCTATTAGATATGGTCCGATCAATGATGTCTCTTACTGATTTTCCGTTATCATTTTGGGGATATGCATTAGAAACCGCTGCATTCACTTTAAATAGGGCACCATCTAAATCCGTTGAGACGACACCGTATGAACTGTGGTTTGGTGCTAAACCTAAGTTGTCGTTTCTTAAAGTTTGGGGATGCGAAGCTTACGTCAAGAAGTTGATGCCGGACAAGCTCGAACCCAAAGCGGAGAAATGCGTCTTCATAGGATACCCTAAGGAAACTATTGGGTATACCTTCTATCACAGAACCGAAGGCAAAGTGTTTGTCGCAAAGAACGGTTCCTTTCTTGAGAAGGAGTTTCTCTCGAAAGAAGTGAGTGGGAGGAAAGTAGAGCTTGACGAGGTTATTGAACCTTCTCTTGAATTGGAGAGTAGCGCAGCACCTGAAATTGTTCCAGTGCCGCCTGCACCAACAATAGAGGAAGCTAATGACAAGGATCATGAAGCTTCGGACGATGCTGCTACTGAACGTCGCAGGTCGACAAGGTCGCGTGCCCCTCCTGAGTGGTACGACAACCCTGTCTTGACTGTCTTGTTAGTAGAAGACAGTGAACCTACGAACTAAGAGGAAGCGATGATGAGCCCAGACTCTGAGAAATGGCTAGAAGCCATGAAATCCGAATTGGGATCCATGAGCGAAAACCAAGTATGGACTTTGGTGGACCCTCCTAGCGACCGAAAGGCCGTTGAGTGCAAATGGATCTTCAAGAAGAAAACGGACGCGGATGGTAATGTTACCGTATATAAAGCACGGCTTGTCGCGAAAGGTTTTCGACAAGTTCAAGGTGTTGACTACGATGAGACTTTCTCTCCCGTAGCAATGTTTAAGTCCATTCGGATTTTATTAGCAATTGCTGCATTTCATGATTATGAAATATGGCAGATGGATGTCAAGACTGCTTTCCCCAATGGCAACATTGATGAAGAGTTGTATATGATGCAACCCGAAGGTTTTGTCGATCCTAAGGATGCTAGTAAAGTATGCAAACTTCAGCGTTCCATTTATGGACTGAAGCAAGCATCTCGGAGTTGGAACCTTCGTTTTGATCAAGTGATCAAGAGCTTTGGATTTGTTCCAAGTTGCTACGAAGCTTGTATCTATAAGAAAGTGAGTGGGAGCTCGGTGACGTTTCTGGTACTATATGTGGATGACATATTGATTATCGGAAATGACATCAACATGCTTAACGATGTGAAGAGTTATTTGAATAAGTGTTTTTCAATGAAAGGCCTAGGTGAAGCTGCTTATATATTGGGCATCAAGATCTATAGAGATAAACAAAGACGCCTGATAGCTTTAAGCCAGAGTACATACCTAGACAAAGTTCTGAAAAGGTTCAGAATGGATAAGGCAAAGAAAGGTTCAGTGCCTATGTTGTCAGGTAAGATATTGAGCAAGGCTCAGTGTCCAGCTACGGTAAATGATAGGGAAGCTATGAGCAAAGTGCCTTATGCCTCGGCCATAGGTTCTATCATGTATGCCATGCTGTGTACTAGACCGGATGTGTCCAATGCTCTTAGTTTGACGAGCAGATATCAAAGTGATCCAGGAGTGGAACACTGGACAGCCGTGAAGAACATCCTAAAGTACCTGAATAGGACTAAAGAAATGTTCTTAGTCTATGGGGGTGATGAACAGCTTGTCGTAAAAGGTTACGTCGACGCTAGTTTTGACACCGACAAGGATGATTCCAAATCTCAGATAGGATACGTTTATATTTTGAATGGAGGAGCTGTGAGCTGGAGAAGCTGCAAGCAAAGCGTGATCGCGGGATCTACAGTGGAAGCGGAATACATGGCTGCTGCAGAAGCGTCAAGTGAAGGAGTTTGGATCAGAAACTTCATCACTGAGCTTGGTGTGGTTCCAAGTGCCTTGGACCCACTGGAGATATTGTGTGACAACACTGGCGCCATAGCACTCGCTAAGGAACCAAGATATCATCCAAAGACCAAGCATATCAACCGCAAGTTGCATATAATCTGAGATTATATTGCAGATGGAGATCTGAAGATTAGCAAAGTACATACAGATCTGAATGTCGCAGATCCATTGACTAAACCTCTTCCACGTGTAAAACATGATCAACACCTCAGTGCCATGGGTGTGAGATTGTTACCAGATGTAAACTAGATTATTGACTCTAGTGCAAGTGGGAGACTGTTGGAATTATGCCCTAGAGGCAATAATAAAGATGTTATTATTATAATTCATGTTCATGATAAAGTTTATATTCCATGCTAGAATTGTATTAAGAGGAAACTTTAATACTTGTGTGGTTTGTGAACAACACTGTGTCCCTGGTACGCCTCTAAGGACTAGCTCATTGATCAATGATGGTTAAGGTTTCCTAACCATAGACATGAGTTGTCAATTGATAATGAGATCATATCATTGGAGAATGATATGATGGACAGACCCAAACTAAGCAAAGCAATTAGATCGTGTCATCGTGTTCGTCTTTGCGAAGCTTTTCTTATGTCAAACATTGTATTCCTTAGACCATGAGATAATACAACTCCCTGGTATCGGAAGAAAGCTTTGAGGTCATCAAACGTCATCCTATGAGAGGGTGATCATAAAGGTGTCTCTCAGGTGATCGGAAAGTATCTGTTGGGTTGTATGTATCGAGATGGAATTTGTCCCTCCCAAGTCGGAGAGATATACTTCGGGCCCACTCGGTAATCGATATCAACACCGCTTGCAAGCATGTGGTTAAGGAGTTAATCACAAAGTGATATCGGATTACGGAACGAGTAAAGTACTTGCTGTGAACGAGATTGAACTAGGTATGACGGTACCGACGATCGAATCTCGGGCAAGTAAAATATCGCGAGACGAAGGGAATATATATATGTGATTGATTGAATCCTGGCATCGTGGTTCATCCGATATGATCATCGATGAATGTGTGGGAGTCAATATGGGTGCCCAGACCCCGCTGTTGATTATTGATAGAAGATCATGTCTGCATATTCTCGAACCCGCAGGGTCACACACTTAACGTGTCTTGACGCTAGGATAGATTGGATAATTGGTTTATGAATTTTTGTTTGGAGTCTCGGATGGGATCCGGGACATCACGAGAGGTTCCGGAATGGTCCGGAGAATAAGATTCATATAAGGCAGTGCAGTTTTTGGAGTTCGGAATTGTTCCGGGTTAATCGGTATTGTACCGGAAGCTTCTAGAACCTTCCGGAAGGGGACCAACGTGGCCCCACCTTCCGGGAGGGGGCATGGGCCTATGAGGGAGTGTCCTGGCCATATTGGTCCAGGGGCACAAGGCCCCATAGGGCCCAAACGATCCTAGAGAGTTTAAATCGTTTAAACTAGAGATAGGGTTTCTAGAAGAGGGGAGAGTCCATGCCCCCCACTCCTTATCCTTTGGCTTGGGGGAGGGGCTAGGGCTGCGCCCCCCTATATATAAAGAGGGGTGGGGGCGCACCAAACCCCTACACCTCTCCCCCAAACCCTAGCCGCCTTGCTAGCTTTCCTCTCTCTCTCCCGACTGTTTGTAGGCGAAGCCCTACTGCAGAAATTCTCCACCATATACACCACGCCGTCGTGTTGTAGATCCAATCTATCTCTCCACCATACTTGCTGGTCCGAGGAAGGAGGAGACGTCGAGGTGCTGCACGTGTGCATCTCACGGAGGCACCGCCACTTGTGGTGCTAGATCGGATCGGATCGCGAGGAGGAGAAGCGAGTACGACTACATCACCCACGTTCCGACGAACGTTCCGCTGTGCGAATCTTCAAGGGTATGAAGATCTAATCCAATCTCTCTCATTGTTTGCATCTCCTAGATTAGATCTTGGCTTTCCCTCTGTTTGCATCCGTAGAAAATTTTGATTTACTATGCCGCGAAACCCTTCAGCTTGGACTTAAGCACTTCTTGCAACAATGATGCTATATCCCCTTGTGTTGCTAGTCCTTGTATATCATCTAGAAATTATTTGAGTACTAGTGTAGATGATATGCTTGTTTTGCCTTGTTCCCATGAAAAAAATGCTTCTATTTCCTCTAGTTATTTATCTAACAATGTAGAGGAAATAAAACATTCTATGGAGCAAGACATGATCATGAATGAAAATTCAAGAATATCCTCATCTTCATCCTCCCGTGCTCACATGTGCCTTATGGTAAGATGATCAAAGGTAACTCCTACTTTGTATCTCAATATATCTTGTAAAGATAATAACAATGATAATGATGATAGTGATGATGACATTGATGAGGATACTAGTGCTCTCTTGCTTGAGTTGACCTTTTTGTGTACCTCTCTTCGTGGTAATAATAAGGCCGTTACTTGTCTCAAACACGTTATGGAAACCATAACTAAACAAACGGGAACAATAGAGGAGTTGGATTTCCAACTTGATGATGTGAGTCGGATATTCAATCTCCTTAAGCAAGAGCTTGCCGAGGAGAAGTACATTAATTGTCTCCTCACACAAAAAATTGAATCTTATGAGCTTGAAAAGGAAAATTCCATTAATGATGCTTGTGCTACTAACTCTACTTCTTGTGAAGCATCTACCCTAAAGGAGAATGTTGAGCTAAGGGCTCAACTTGAGTTGCTAACTAGCAAGTATAGGAAATTGGAAGAAAGTCATGAAAAACTCTCGGGCTCTCATAATGATCTTCTAATCTCCCATGATGGGCTAAAGTTAGCTTGTGAGGCAAGTATTACTAATATAACATCTTATGAGCCTCTTTTGGACATTAGCACAGCTTCTACTCAAAATGCTATTTTGCCATGTGCTAGTCCTAGTAATTCATCTAGCCATACTATTGATAAACCTTGTGTTGGATTAATTGCTTTGCCTTGTTGCTCTAACAATGAAGCTTCTACTTCCTCTAGTACTTGTATTTATACTAACCATGTAGAGTAAATCAAAGAGCTCAAGGCTCAAGTCACTTCCTTGAGGAGTGACTTGGAAAAGAGTCATGAAGGGAAGTCCACACTCGATAATATCTTGAGTGTGCAAAAATCCCCTAATGATAAAAGTGGACTTGGATTCAACTCCAATAACAAGAACAAGTCCAATATAAACAAGAATAAGGGCCAAAACCAAGTCAAGAATTCGGCCAAGATTATTTGCTTCAAGTGCAAGGTTGAAGGACATCATGTAAGATCTTGTCCATTGAAGAAAAAGCACTTGAGTAAGAAGCAACAAGGGAAGCGGCCACAAGTTCATGTTCAAGCCCAAGTTGAAGTTAGGCCACTTCCGAAGAAAAATCAAGATAATGCTCCCCAAGCCAAGAAATCAATGAACAAGAGAAAGGGGAGCACTTGTTGCTACATATGTCGTGTGAAGGGGCACTTTGCCTCTTCATGTTCAAACGGTACCTTATCTAACCCTATCATTGTTGATGATGATTATTATCTTAGGAAGGATAAGGATGGCAATGTGTTTGCCGAGTTTGTTGGAACTCAAAGTGGTGTCAAGAAAAGAACCATTTGGGTTGCCAAGCCTATTGTGACTAACCTCTTAGGACCCAACTTGGTTGGGTACCAACTAGCTCAAACTTTATCAATAGGTGTTTATGGAGGGCATTGGAGACTTGGCTAACTCTTGAAGAATTAAGGGATCTTCATATATTATATTTGATCAAGCCAAGTTATAAGGATTATTATTTCCCTATATAATATCCAATGTGCCTCTTCGCGGTAACTTGTACTTAACTCATTTATATTGTAAGTTACTTGACCCTTTACATGTTTTGGTTTTGTACCAAGTATGTGTTTGTATTTGGTGTGCCTCATGCCTGATTATTTTGTGTATTCAAGTATGTCTAGGTGATTGGCACATCATTTACTCGTGTGTTTTATTTTGAGCCTCTAATGCATCTTCATGATATCTTATTTGGCTCTTTTAGAGTGGTTAATGGAATATAACATTTTGGGGGAGTGACATGCCTCGCGCATCTCTCAAACCTTAAAATATGTGTGCATGAGTACTACCACTTAGTATTGATATTGCAAGCTTATCTAGTCACTATGTGGTGTATCATACTCATGAGAAATTAAAATTCTAAATGTCCATTAATTATCTCTAGTTGAGATTGTTTTGAATATCACATTATGGGGGAGTAATATGCTTCTTTTGCATATCACAATCCTAGGAAATGTGAACATATGAGGTAGTGCCACTTAGAGTTGATATTGTTGATTATCTTGTTTCTAGGTGGCATGTTGGCTCAAACAAGGTCCTATTTTTGTTAGAAGCTTTTATTGCTCGTCTTTTTGGTATTTGTTTGAGTAAGAAATTCTTGGTGCGGTCTTTTTCAAATACATATCTATATATCTTATTTGGGATACCATTTGCTTCAAGTTATTCTAATCATTGTTTTGCATAATTGTGTGACTAGTTGAAGCTATCAAGAATCTCTATCTTTGCATAGTGCTTATTTTTTTTATTTCTATCTTATGCTTTTTATTGTGAAGATTTATCTTTAATATCCGTGCAATATACCACCGAAAATCTATTCCAATACAATCATTGTCTTCGACAATTGATATACTTGTGTGTGGTAGCATTTGTGGATCATCTTCACTTTGGAGTTAACCTCTTATTGCCTTACTTTCTTTACAAAAAAATTGTGTGGCTCCCATTGTCTTCCTTGGCTTTTGAACATATCTTTGATGATGTTTTTGATTATTATCAAATGTGTTTTAGTGGAAGACAAACCTTTTCTTCTCGGAACCTTGTGCCATTGTGAAAAGTGTTAAGGGTTTGGTTTATTTGTTAAAACCTTGCTCTTTTGGGAGTTTGTTATCTCATTCTTTATTCTCTATTTTATTTTGTTGAATGAGATAAATCTTTGAGCATTTGTGTTTTTAATTCATCTTTCATGCTTAATAGTTTTGCTCGGTTCATTTGTTGAACTTTGTTAAACAAATCTTGTGTTGATTTGATTCTTTGATATATTTCGGGCAACAAATGTGTTTTGTCACACCTTGTATGCCTTCTTGAATATTTTTGGTGATTTTTCCAAAGTATATCTTCGTTGGATCTTGAAATTCTCGCGCATGCATGTTTAATAAATGTATATCTTATGTCATGTTTTGCTTTCTTTGATCCAATATATAGGGTATACTCCATCAAATCCTTAAACGGCTAAGATGTGCATGAAATTCAAATTTCATCTCTAAATATGCACATATTGTTATGGAGTGTATCCTATGTGTTATGGTTATTCTAACCACTTTGGACCCAATAAGTTTGGGGACCAAGATGTACTTGAATGTTGTTTTAGGTACATTGAAGATGCAATGGATGCTTGTCTCGTCTATAAAGAAAGTTGTCACCACATGATAATTGGAGCCAAGCTAGGATGATCTAAAAAATTCTTATCTACTACATCATACCATTGCTATCTTGGTAACAAGTATCTTATTCATGCATACTATTCTTCCATCCAATCGCTTGTAGGTTGCATCTTGGCATGAATTTATTTGGTTGTAAATGTTCGATTCTTGCAATTATCTTTGAAAGACTTCTGTATCCTTATTGCTTATGTGAGTAATTTGAGATGATGCATATACTGGGGAGTATATAAAATCATGTTCATGATTCACCAATTCCAAATATGCCTTCTAGAAATTTATGGCATATCAACTCCTCAAGGTACTCTCATGTGCAATATTGTTGAAACTGCATTGAATCATTCCTTTTGATACTTGTTGCCTTTCTCAAAGTATCCCAACTAGCATTAGTTCCCTTAGTGTTAGTTGTGATGGTTTTGAGATTTTTTTTGTTTACTCTTTGGTGAAGTTCATTGATACACCATAAGATAAAATTAAGACATGGGCTATATATGCACTTAAGCAAAATATCCTCTTTGGTATATCTTATGACTTCCGCTTGGATATCATGTATTCTTTTTATTAACCTCTTATGTGTGGATGTTTCTTTGTGGATTATTCTCATGTTTTCCCCTTAAAAACTTATATACACGAGAGTGTTAATCTCTCCCCTTGATATGCTCGCTCTTTTCCGACCATCACTCTTATCCTCTTGATTTTTAATGGTTTTGGTAAGGTCTTGATTTATGAGTGCTTGGTTTACTTTTATTTCATCTTCATGCACTCATATCTTATATT
The DNA here is from genome assembly GCA_910589765.1 of Avena atlantica. Taxonomy (NCBI): domain Eukaryota; kingdom Viridiplantae; phylum Streptophyta; class Magnoliopsida; order Poales; family Poaceae; genus Avena; species Avena atlantica. The sequence continues at coordinate 66,285,000 of OU342737.1, forward strand.
TGGTTTCTTTTGGACTTAAGCTTGTCTTGACAAGTGTATTGGTTTATATCTAATCCTTGTATCTTTGTTGTGTTCTAAATAATATAGAGGGAGTGAGGATTCCATGTTTGTGCATATTGTATTCAAATGAAACAACTAATTTATGCACAAACCTTGGGGAGCTTCCTTATTCCACTTAGAGCACTATTTGTCCATTTGATTATTTGGATCTTTCGATTGCTTTCTTCATCTATTGAAGTTCCTTAACCTTGTTATCCTTTTAGCAATCCTGGATCCTCAATATAGTTTGATTTCCTCCAAGTGTTCGTCATTGGATATGTGCATGTGATTTCACTCATATTACGAGTAATGCACACCTTGTGTAGGAACTCATACTATATTGTCCTTCTAACATTGTTATCCATTTTGGCACTTGTTGTCAATGGGGGAGAAGTTTAGAGGGTTTTAAGGGAATAGGTTTTCTACTTAAGATTGGTTTGTTCTTAAGTGTTTGCCTTTCATGCATTTCATATTTATTATGTTTTGCATGGTTGTATATATAGTGGAAACTCTCCCAAAGGTTATGATTGACAATGTATGCAATGAAATTCAAGATCATCATGTGTGCATATATTGTGGGGGAGTTTGCTCTATATATGTTGGTTCTACTCACATCTCCTACATTAGTTGTAGTTTATGTGAGTAGAATCGGTTTTGATATGGGCTAGTATCTTTGTGTTACTTAACCATATCAAATACAACCTATTGTATACAACTTATTCTCGGATAAGTTGCGTACTTGTTTCTATTATTCATTATATAAACCCTCTTGTTGTGATTGTCATCAATTACCAAAATGGGGGAGATTGAAAGGGTAATTGCCCCTATGTGTGGTTTTGGTGATTAATGACAATCCCTATGGTCTAATGTTTTCACTGAGTTTTATATGAAGGTATATTCCATAGGTCATGCTTGTAGTCCATGTGTTGGATTCAAGTATGGATGCCATGAAGATAAAGATATACCTTGAGTATTGGCATCAAAATCATCGAGATTAAGAGAATAATATGATATGATCAAGATCTTGAGAGTGTGATGTCAATAGAAGAATTCAAGATATGGCTCTAAGTCGGTGTCATGGTAGCCTCATTAGTTGAGCTATGGTTGACTAAGATTTAGAGCATGTAATCAAATTAAGAGTTCCTTATGTACATCAAGATATTAAGATGGAGCGCGAGAAGATACTTGGTTGACCAATAAAAAGAGTGAAGAGTGATTTCAAGTTGGTCAACACATGAAGCATAAAGAATGTACCACATGGTCTTGTGGTATGGTAAGCCTTGTCAATTATGCATCATGAACTAACCCATTATATATTTGCCTTTGCGTTTTCTATATGGGATAGGTATCTTTCCATGGGCATGCTTCAAAAATGAAGATATTATATAGCCCATGAGAGGATGACATCAAGTGGTGATCGTCATCAAGGTTGAGAAGGGCAAGTTCAAGATAAGCATCTCGAGAAGATCATTTGCTTGAAACTTGCCGTCCATATTGGTGATAATGGACATGTGAAGACATGTATTAATGAAGCTATCCCATAGTGGTGTATGGGGAGCAAATTAGGAGTCTTCACGGAGCAACAATGATCAAGTGTTGCATTTTGGCTTGGGTGGAGCTTGAAGCGTTGTCATCAACATCAAGCAGGATGCACAAGGAAAAGGTATGGCCTTGCTAGGTTTTCCTTTTACCGGTCTCAAGGTGGTTGTTGGGAGACCGGGTTATAGGATAGATAGCCGCACTATCAAGAGGGGCTCTCGGTTGTGTAACTTAATCACATCGTTACTTTGCATCTTCCAATTTTGTTGCTTCTTGGTGTTTCTCCATGTGAGCTTCTTGATCTTGTTGCTATCTCTTCAACAAGCCCAAGTTCATCAAAAACGGAATTTGTATGCATCTTCTATGACGTTTTCGAGTTTGAAGGTTTTATCGGTTCTTATTTTGGGAGGCTTCTTACCTTTCTTCATTTGGTTCTATCCTCCTTTGTTGGTCTATGATGTTTATCTGTACAATCTTGTAGGTCTTGTTGTCCTCGTCAAAACAAGCCCAAGATCATCGAAATCGGAGTCCGGATGCAAAAGTTATTGCGTTTTCCGTAAAGTCAGTTTCATCCCGGTTGTGGATCCGGTTCAACCGGCTCCCAGACCGGGTGGTCCGGTGCCAGCACCGGAAAACCGAGATTAAACCGGGTTTCAACCGAGATTCAACCGGGATTTTCGGTTTTTCTATACCGAGTCTATCGGAGACTGTGTACTGACCCTTATCCCGGTTGAGATCCGGTTTTTCGGTCCAGGAACCGAACCATCCGGTTCTAGAGCCGGTCCAACCGAACTTTCAACCGAATTCACACAGTTTTCTCCCAACGGCCATATTTGCTTTCCACTATAAAAGGGGGTTCTTCTCCCAACGTTTTAGAGCATTCTTGACCACGAAATTGACCTCCATTGTTGAACCTCTTGAGCTTGCTTCCTCCCCCTCCCCTCATATGATTCTTGCATCTTTTTGAGGGCTTTGGAAGAGGAGATCTAGATCTACAATCCCCACCAATCAATTCCTCCTCTAAGTGAGGGGAACCCATTGGATCTAGATCTTGGAGTCATTGGTTGACTTCCTCCATTGTTCTTCCTCTCTAATTCCTCCCTATCACTTGTTGCTTTGGTGGGATTTGAGAGTGAAGGATTTGAGCACCCTTGGTGGTCTTGCTTTGCATTCTTGCATAAGTGTTGAGCTCTCCATTACGATTTGTTCGAGTGAGAGACCGTGAGCTTGTTACTCTTAAAGGGTGACCTCCTAGTTGGCTTGGCGGTTGGTGCCGCGGTGTTCTCTTCGTGGAAGATTGCGAGGAGACCCGGGATTCTCCTTCGTGGAGCTTCTGAAGTGGTTGTGGAGCTTGCCATCTCCGGAGTGGAGGAAAAGGTAGCCACAAGGAAAGGGCCTATTCCTTCGTGGGATAGACTCGGAGAAGAAGGTGAGCCTTTGTGGCGCGTGAGGAATCCTTCATGGAACCTCACACCTCTCCAACGTGACGTATCCCCCTTCCCAAAGGTGGTGAACACGGAAATACATCTTCGTCTCCGCGTGCCTCGGTTATCTCTATATCCGAGCTTACTTTCCTTGTGATAGCCATCGAGCTTGAAGTACTTATATCTTGCTTATCACTTGTGGTATATTTATCTTGTGCTATCTTGCTTAGCTTAATTTTTTGTTGGTGCACTTAGTTGAGCCTAGTGTATTTAGGTTTTGTGCTTGTAAAATAAACGTTAGTTTAATTCCGCATTCTGTCAAGCCAAAACCGTAATAGTTTTGAAATTGCCTATTCACCCCCCCCCCCTCTAGGCGACATCTCTATCCTTTCAGACTCGCTCGGGGGGTGCGGGACCGTGACCCCTGCGGGCTGGAGCGCGCGTGCGGTATGGACTCAGCACTGCCCAGTAGCGAAGCTCGATCTGAGCTTCTCAACTGGGCAGGGCTGAGGGGCATTTTTCGTATCGGGTGGACACTGCCGACCGGAGCCGACCCGATCTAACAAATAGCGAAAGGTGGGATAAAGAGAGAATATTTGAGTTCCCCCGGGCTACCAAACACGCCCTAAGAGGTATCAAGTATCTCAAGCTTTGCTGAGTTGTAAGCTTAAGGATGGTAATCCACTAAGTCCGCATGTAATCAAAATGGTTGTTTACGTGCAGTGTCTGAAAAGATTAGACTATCCTATTAGCAAAGAGTTCGCTAAGGATATAATTTTAAACTCTCTTCCTAGTGCACGTGGTCAGTTCATATCGAACTATCGCATGTATGGTATAGATAAGAAGATCACTAAAATACATGTGATGCTCAAGCAGGTTGAGGACAATCTCAAAAAAAGTGTCAGTCAAGTGTTGATGGTACAAAATAAGACAATTTCAAGAAAATCTCTTGGACTAAGAAGAAGGCCGAGTCAGGAGATAACGCTCAGGATTCGATTCCAAGCGCTTCCTGATGGACTAAGTCATCTTTTTTAGTTGTATCCACTTTCTTATATTGCAAGACATATGGCCATTGGAAGAGAAATTATAGCAAGTATTTGGCCGACAAAGCCAAGAGTGGAGGTGTGAATTCCAACTTGGGTACGCTTGTTTGCAATATTATAGATATTAATCTTGCGGATGCACCAAATAGTTTTTGGGTATATGATACCAGATCAAAAATTCGAGTCGGCAATAAGGCGAGAGTCGCTATGTTGGAGTTGACACGATGCAATTCCATTTACCTTCGGGATTCATAATGGAGCTAAATAATTGTTACTATGTTCTAGTGCTTAGTCAAAACATTATTTCGTCCTGATGTTTGATAAGACAGGGCTATGAGTCGAATATTAAGAATAATGGTTGTTATTTATATTTTAATGATATGTTTCATGACTTTGCACCCGTCCAGTCCGTGTTATTTATTTTGAATCATGATGGTGAGTCGGTCTATAACATAAATATTAAAAGGTTGAAACCAAATGATTTGAATATGACTTAATTTCTGCAATGTCGGCTTGGTAATATAAGTTGAAAATGCATGAAGAAGATCCATGATGATGGACTCCTAATTTCGTTTGACTTGAAGTCGTTCGAGACATGTGAACCTTGCCTACTCAGCAAAATGACCAAGACACCTTTTGCAAATAGTTGTGAAAGGGCGTATGACTTGTTGGGACTAGTACACAGTGATATATGTGGTGCAATGAGCATGACGGTCAAGGTTGGTTATGAGTACTTCATTACCTTCACTGATTATTTTAGTAGGTATGGATATATCTACATGATGAAACATAAGTCGAAAGCCTTTTAAAAGTCAAAGAATTGCAGAATGAAGTACAAAATCAACTCAGAAAGGAAATAAAGTTTCTTCGATCGGACCGAGGAGACAAATACATGAGCCATGAGTTTGATGACCATACGAAGAAATCCATTTTTGAGTTGAAGCAAGCATCTCGGAGTTGGAAAAATCGCTTTGATAAGGTTGTCAAATCGTTTGGCTTTATCAAGAGTGACCATGATTCTTGTTTATACAAGAAGTTTAGTAGGAGCCAAGCAAAATTTTTGATGTTATATGTGGATGAAATATTACTGATTGAAAATGATGTCCAAATGTTGTAAGAAACCAAGGAATCACTAGAAAGGAGTTCTCAATAAAGGACTTGAGTGAGGCAATCTAGAAATCAGGATCTATAGAGATAGATCCAGGCGGCTCATTGGTTTGAGTCAGAGTACATATTTGAACAAAGTGTTGAAGAGGTTGAACATGGAATTTTCTAAAAAAGGGTTCTTACTGATGTCTTGTGGTATAAAAGTTAGCAAGACTCGATGTCCTCTGACAACTGATGAGCGAAGTCGAATGAGTGTGATTATGTATGCTTCGGCAGTCGAATCCATCATGTATGCCATGATTTGTACTAGGTCGAATGTTTCCTATGCTCCAAGTGTTGTGAGAATATACCATACTAAAGCTGGAGAAATCTATTGGTCAGCGGTTAAAATCATCCTTAAGTACTTGAGAGGACTAAGGATATGTTTCTATTTTATGGGGGTGAGGTTGAACTCGGTTTAAAGGGTGACAGAGATGTGAGTTATCTTGCTGATTCATATGATTCTCGTTCTCAATCTAGATATGTGTTTGTAATGAGCGTAGGGGCTGTGAGCTAGAAGAGTTCCAAGCAAGAGACCATGTCTGCATTTATGGCAAAGACTGAGTATATTGCTTCCCTAGAGGCGGGAAAGGAAGCCGTTTGGATCATGAATTTCCTGATTGAACTTGGTGGTTCAAGGCTCGTCCAATCCGTTAGACGTGTATTGTGACAACAATGGTGCTATTGCACATGGCAAGGAACCTAGACAACACCAAAAAAACAAACATATACTCATGCATTATTATCTGATTTGCCAGTTTGTTAATCAAGGTGATATAAGTTATGAAAGGTACACACGGATGCAAATATTGCAGATCTGTTGACAAAATCGCTACCATAGCCTACGCATGAGGCGCACACAAGAGCTATGTGCATTAGATGCCTAGACATGTGATATCAGGATGACTAACTCTAGTGCAAGTGGGAGACCGCTGGGAATATACCCTAGAGGCAATCATGTATGATGTAATTCTCAATATATTCATAAAATTATTAAGTTGTCCTTGTATGAATATCTGATATGTATCATTAAATATGTGATTCAGTTGTGGAACTATATATTCATGTTGTTCATACTAGATGTTCTTAGTCGTTAAGGTTGTGTTGGACACGCAACTTAGACTAATGTGAAAGTCGATCGATGACTCGGTTCCACTTGTCATGGACATGGTGATGCTATTCTTACTTATACGGATTCGGCTAAAGAGTTTAGCGAGTCGGACTGATCCATATGAAGATACAACGAATATGTCATTATTTATATGTCTCAATCAATGTAATCCTTAGACCTAAGGTTGTTGCACAATCCGAGTTGTGGATCACCGACTTAGGTTATGTCCAACATTGTTTTGTTACTGGTCAGTTATAAAGGCGGAGTTCGGATCGACTGAGAATCAAGGTGCGTAATATGGATAAACAAGATGGGATTTTGCCCTCCAACTGGAGAGATATTCTCTAGGTCCTCTTGTGTGATATGATTTAGTAAGCATGGTCATGCGCGACTCGGTTAAGTGTTAACCTAGACGATCGACTAAGATTTAGTCGGATAAATTACATATTATGAATTGAGAAGATAGTCAAATTATTTAAGGGATAACAATATTTGTCTATAGCTTGATAAGGTATAGCGCGAGGCAAAGGTTACTAAGACATAAGTCGCACTGAAAAGGTATGTCGTCATGACTGTATGACACTTGAGAGTCAGGAAGTTCTGCTAGGAGCCGCTATATTGATCGATTGCGAGTGGGAATTCAATTTGTCCATGCCGCCATGAGCCTGTGGGGTCACACACTTAAAAGCAGGAGCAAGTCATTTGGGTTGGACTGAACTGTACACAGGTTGGGTCGATGAGTTGGACTCAAAGGGACTAGTATACACTTTAGTAAACGGACCACAAGAGAGTGGAACCCACTTTCACTACTTATATATACTAGGACGCAGGATGGCCAAACGACATTGTTAGACTAGTACGTATGTTGGAAACCCTAGCCCAGCCGTTACACCGGATCTAGCAGTCCGCCTTTGGATCTCCTCCTCGTACGTGTAGATACCAGCAGAGGTGTTGTATGTTCAGCACCTTGACGATCGTGGGATTGGATCGTATCATGAGGACTGCACCGCATCAAATGACGCTTTTCATCAGTAATCCACAACCGCACGTCTAGTAGTAATCCTCGCGGCCTTCATCCTCGGCTAGATCTTGCAAGCACCGTATAGGGCATTTTTTTATTTATCTTTGCATGACCCAACAAATAGGGGCTTTCTTTAGTCCTATCATGCCTAGTATTTGAAACACATTACAATGTGTCACCAAATATGACCAAACAAAAAACATTAACTAAGAATAAATTATGTGCAATACATGATTATAATGCCCAAATAAAGGATTCTACATATAGGATAGTAACCACATACTAGAACTGATAACGTCAACTTGCTCTTAATCCTAGGAAGCAACTTCAATTACTCCATCGACCTATCACAATTCTTCAAATCTAATAGTGATGTCACGTTAAACGTTGCGAAGAAGAAAAGGATGATTGATTCAATTCCATATTCGCTTCGTGAGAAAATTTCTCCCATCTTTCATTATCCCGTCCCAATCTGGCACACGACTAGATCCTCGCCACCTCCATCACTGGCCACCTAGATGTTCTGACAGTGGCCTCCGAGAGTGGTGAGGGGAGGGGATGGGAGGTGGCGAAGGTAGGGTTAGGGTTTATGCCCCTCGGTCACCTAGAGGAGATGATGCGAGAAGTAGAGCGTTTTCTCGTGTGTGCGTGCGTGCGTGCGTGCGTGCATAAAGGATAGGTCAATACCTGATATGACAACAATAAAAGAGAGGGCATAATCGCCTTCACATTGTCTAGGACACAACATATGAGTTCCGGGTCAACCCTTGTCCGGACTTTGACGAAGACCTTTTCTTCCGCTGTTCTCCGATCTGCCTCTACCTGTCTACCACTACCGTGGTCAAGGAGTGTTATTTTCAGCATGCACATGTTTATGGTCATTGTAAGTTGTTCTCCTTAGCACTCTGCATCCGTTGGCCGTTTGAGGTGTTTTTTTATTGAAAGCTGGCTCAATGCCCTTTTTCTCTGAAAAACAGAGTTGAGCGCTAGTGATAAGAATAAAGACGATGGATTGTCACCAGTTCATCTGCTTATATAAGACCTCTGCTGACAGAGTTGCGTTACTACGTGCTCTGCAGTAGCCGGCACTACTAGTTCATCTGCTTATATAATGACTAACTTGTGTACAGAGTAGAGGATTCCAGGGCAACAGAGTTATTAGAGTATTATTATTATTTTCTATGGTGTATATTTCCCCATCCACAGTCTGTCAAGAATCTTCCGACGAGGATTGAGCATAAAGTCTTTCTTTTTTCCTTCTCGCTCGCTTCCTTGCCGGACGTATAGGCCATTAGAGCATTTTTTAAAAGAAGTATATATTAATAATATTAATATCGCACGATACCAATTACATTTGGCCTATGCAACAACGCATTACTATATGTATTATGGATACACACAGCAAAAAAGAAAGAAGAAGAATTTAAAAAAGTCCCGCTAAAGTGATCAGATTCTTAGAAGCAGCAACACTAACACCACCAAAACAACACCACAGTCCAACCCCTCCAAAAACAACGCCTCCAAAAAGGAAACAGTGCTCAAGCACTGTCGCCCGATCAAAGATCCTAGGTTTTCACTCTGAAGGAAATCTTCGCTCGCAAAACAATGCCTTCTGCAAGGCTAGACCTTGGGTTTTCACCCTGCAAGGAAAGACTGTGAACATCTCATGTGTTGTCACCCCCTCTAACAAACGCTGCTATGAGTCACAGATCACCAAGCCATATCCTCAACACCTCAAAGACTCAATCCACCATAGCTAGCCCTTATGTCCTGTCCTCATGAAATTCTCCATATCTGACTTCACCATGGATCGTCAAAGACATGACACATGATGGTAACAGGTAGCAAGCTTCGCCACGCTCCATATGAAACCAAACGGCCAGAAAAAACAGGTGCGCACGACCGAATTCCTTCTGATCCAGCAATCTCCAGGCATGATGCGCCCATGGGAATTCGCCGGTATAGCCTTCCGGAACTAGACACTCCAGATAGATTCATTAGGCACGCATCAAGTATATCTTCTTCTTGATGTGAGAGAGATCCGAGGGCCAACACCATTATTCATGCCTAGTCAGCAGCCCCCACGCCACCGCCCGGCAACCTGCAAGATCCGCCGCTCCGACCCCTAGCAGCAACCCTTGGGCTAGGCTAGCATCGAGAAAGGCAGCGACGGAGCAGGATCGACCCTCCACCGGATTCGGCCCAACCATGCATCAAAGAGGAATTGGGGGACGGCACATGAGACACCCATATTTTAATCTAGGGTTTCGTCCATGGCCACCAGGTTCACCCCCACCTCCGTTGCCGGCCATGGCGCCGCCGGGAGAGGATCTCCGCCACCATCCCGACCAGGGAACCGCCCTAGCCGCTGCACGTCAGTACGCTGACGATCCTTGCCCGGTAGATCCAGCGGGAACCTCCGGCAACCACCACCCCAAACCTCCTTCGAAGGCTAGGGGCCGCCGCCACCTCGGCGAGGGCTGGCGGCAGCGGCGGCGAGAGGCAGGGGGTTCTGGCGGCAGCGCGGGGGGGGGGGGGGGCTGGCGTCGCCCTGGGGAGCGACGCGCGAGGGGTTATGTTTTTCAGGCCATTAGAGCATACCAAACGGTACCCTCAATTGGCCTTTGTTGTCCTCAGCGTTGTTCGCGGGACAATAAGACCAAAAACAATCTCCTAACGGAGACGCAAACCGTCCGCAGGCTCTCGACAGGTGTATCCACGATCAAATTAGTGCAGTGTTTGCGCTTGCGCGTGCAAGGACAGTCCAAACGTCCTTCCTAAGTCCATGCCTGGCCCACATGGCAGTGATCGCACACCGGCCTCCTGCGCATCCTATTAATGGCGGCCGCTAAATCGATTGCGCCAGCCGCCTGACTGCTTCCTCGCTGGCCCAGTGCGGCCGCTTCTCCTTGTTGACCGAGCTCGGAGACACCGCGTCATTGTTGATTCCCTATCGGCCATTTGTGCTTCCCATTAATGGCCGACCTTCATAAAAGGGTGAGCATCTCGCATCTCTTTCCCCACAATCCATCATGTTCCCCGCTCTGCTCCCCCTTCCCCACCCCCACCCCCCTGCTGCTATGCGCCCCACCCACCACACGCCTATCGTCATGCACACCGGACGACGCTGGCCTTGTGAGTGGGAGGCACGCGCCTTGTACGAGGTGAACTATCCAGCATCTTCGGACTCCTTCTGCCCCAACAGGTGGGTGTTGAGCGATGCCGGCATCCCGATCCCAACGGTGTCGCGTGGTGCGGAGCTGCAGGCAGTTATCCTACACGAGTAGGCGGAGCAGTTCACGGTGGCGCAGCGGTTGGATCTGGACTGGGATCCCGGCAAGCTACCCATCTTGCTCGAGTTCTTCCGCAAGCGTCAGGAGAGGGAGCTCGCCTGGTACTACGACGACGGCCCTCCACCCGCGGACAACAACGCTACTAGGTAGGTTCTGGTGGAGCGTGTTGGGCCACACGCTGACCTCCTACAGCCTTCGCCGCCGCCTCTTCCCCCTAGCACGACACCATTCATCGAACTCACAGAGGACGATGACGAGTAGGCGCCACCGGAGTTTCTTCATAGTTTAAGTCTAAGTTTAAGCTGTGTGTTAACGATGTATGTAGTTTGACTTCTTCAGTTTCATTTTATGACCTATGTGAATTAATTTGTTTCAATGCATTTTGGAAGAAAAAAGAGAGGACAATACATCCCGAACATGCCTTAAACGGAGAAAATCAGATATATCTGGTGTCCCATTTGCTCCCCACCGTTTGGGATGCTCTTAAGCCACATCCGTTGGCTGATTTTCATTTAGAATCAGCCTTAAATGAGGGCAATCGCGATGAATTTGCCTTATTGGCCGCTTCTTATGCACGCAATGCTCTTTGGAGGTGATTTATGGTCTTGATACCACTGCTGGCAACATGGCCAGAAGAAATGGCCCAAGGCCTAAATGTCATACGCAAACAACAAATAGAAAGAGATCTGATCCTTGTCAGAGATTCAGCTAGATCATGTACCCTTATTATTGTTGCTGCTGACAGAAGACACCCATACGGAAACTACTGTAGAATTATTTGATGCTTCTATGGTGGTTGGAGTAGATGCCAAGAAGAGTCGAGACGAGGACAGCAGCTACCAAGTGTTGGTAGATGGATCTCCTGCAGTGATCTACCATTCTTTCAGTGGCCCAGTACTTGTGCCTATGTTTCTGCAGTACTGTACATGGCATTATTTCTGTGTACTTTGAAGTAGCTGTATTGAGCTTCGGGATAAAAAAGAGTAGATGTACCAACAACCGTCTCGGTAACTGCTAGTAGTAGCAATCAGTTTAAGCTCAAAAAAAACCGTTACTTGTGTCAAGCTTCATGCACTAGCCAACGCAACCAAAAGTCCGAACTGATGGAAAGGATTAGTGCAATCCACTTATACACTTCAACACCCCCTCTCACGTGTGTGACGGGGAGAAGTCAGCACGTGCAACCGGAAGCGAGCGACGGCGCGCGAAACTCACGTATGACTCAAGAGGCCTATACGTGGACAAAGAGGGGTCTACAACAATTTTAGGATAAATTATCAAAGGCAGGACTCGAACTCGAGACCTTAGGCTCTGATACCATGTCAAGCTTCATGCACTAGCCAACGCAATCAAAAGTTCAAACTGATGAAAAAGATTAGTGCAATCTACTTATACACTTCAATAACTTGTTCGGTGTATTCTGATGTGCTTCGGTTGGCTAGCATGCACCTCACAGTGTCACATGGCGGCTAGCCAAGCAGAAACGGTTGTGGTGGATGTTGATTTCCCTCGAAGCCTTAATTCATGTTTTCCTAGGAGATTGAAAGAGTATGAGGATTGGCATAATATGGTGGGTGGTTGTATTGAGCCTCTCGGACGAGTTATATAGTAGTACATGACTTGGGGAGACAAGAAGACTTCTACAAATATTGTCGAAGAGCTCGCTGTCCAGATGGGCTCTGGAATCTTATTTGGAAAGGTGACATAGGGAAAGCATTGCTCTCTATAATGGCGGATCTTGGGTACGAGGTTGCCCAAAGCAACGCGGCCTGGATTCTTGATAGGCATGGTGAGGAACATGTTTGCGTGGGAGAGTCTGGCTTCTGCACAGATATGGAAAGACGTCTCCGTGCACAGGCTTTGTGGTGCCAAGCATCCGAGCAGGGTAATGAAGATGCGGCGGGGTGTTAGCGCAGCCTGCTCTGCATAGGTGTTAAGCGTGCAATCTAAATTACACTTCTAGTTTATTTTAAGATTTCTAGTGTCAAATTTTGATAAAATTTTAGACTGCAAAATTCAAAATGAACTAAAAGTGGGAGCCAGAGATCCCACCTGGCAGCTTAATTTGCTCTGACTGCAAGTCGCCTGGATTTGCTACTTGCTGCTCCTCGCGATCACATGATCGCCTGTACACTACGAGCTCATCCGCTCACACGTATCGCTGCCACTTCTGTGTGCATGATGTGCTTGTAAACTTCTCTGTATATAAACAGACCAATAAAGGCTAAGCACCTAAGAGCATCTCTAACCTAGCTAATTTTTTTTAAATAATACATTTTTTATTGAATTTCACAAATAATACATAAAAGGGATAAATTGCAAAACTGTGTGTCGGTTGGCCGTTCAACAGACGACAGACTCGTTTCGTCCGTTCAGCGGACGAAACACAGCCTTCGTCCGTTCAACGAACGACACGCAGCCTTCGTCGTTGAAAGGACGACACGTCTGCTGTCCTCATCGAGCGCGCGCACGGCAGGCCATGCAAGCAGCTGCACAGCAAGTAGCATGCAAGCAGCATGCAAGTCTGCTGTCAGCATCGCGCGCACATGCAGTGGAATTACATAATGGCTGGATACGAAGCTACAAATATACCCTTCTGTACATTGACATTGTCAAAAATACCCACCTTCAAAACCAATTGTCAAAACTACTCTGGCGGGAGGTGAAAAACGTGACACATGGCACCTCCCGCCACTGTAGCCGGCGCTGGAAAGATCCCGCCATGGTGAATGGCGGACAGGCCTTCCCGCCTTTGTCTTGGGCGGAAGGGACTGTGACACGTCGACGACCTGGCGGGAGGAACATGGGGCCAATAGCTTGGGTGGAAGGAGTGTTCCCAGCGTAGTTGCTTGGCGGAAAGCTGGGACAGGCCTGTCAGACCTGCAAGATTACTTTATAGCGAAGAGGCAGAGCTCCCTCTCTCTCTCCCCGTTGCATGCATGAGTAGTTTGATTTAGAAGCTGAACTAGTGGAAGAAAAGATAGATCAAGGTTAGCATTTTCGGATGTTTGTCTTCTTCCTGCTTTATCTGATTAATTAAGAAATACTCCTTTTAGATTATAACCGTTTCGTAATATAAGGGCACCTCCACTCGTTTTGGTGTTTCTAGACCCTATTTTGACGTTATTTAGTGCGCCGGACCGATATAACATTCGGTCTAGGATTTCCATTTTTCACTCGCGTTTTCAAACCGAGTTTCCGTATTTAGTCAAAATTTGAACAAACACGACGAAATTTTGGCGAATCCAGATGATTGTACTAATATATAGGCGTTGGTACATATTATGTCAAATTCGGACATATACCCGAATTTTGACTGCAGTAGGCTAAGAAAAAATAAAAATAAATCAAAATAATTAATAAATTAGGCGATACCGACAGGCGCACCAATCACATGCCGAAGTGGCGGTAGAACGACGTATAGTCGGCGTCCTGGGTCCATTCCATGGACGGATACGAAAAATTAAGGAGTATGTGCTGAGTGTACAAACAGATTATCTAATTTTTTAATTTGGTAGAACATGCAAAAATAGCCCCCAAACAACACTAGATAACCTAATTTTATCATAATCGAACACCGGTGTATAACTTTCTTGATAGCGGTACTTAATGAGCTAATACGACATTATGTACACCGAAAATGCTAACCTTGATTGTATCTATTCTTCCACTAGTTCAGCTCCTAAACCAAACTACCCGTGCATGCAACGGGAGAGAGAGGGAGCTCTGCCTCTTCACTACTACATAAAGGAATCTTGCAGGTGTGGCAGGGCCTGTCCAGCTTTCCGCCAATCAACTACGCTGAGATCACTCCTTCCGCCCAAGCGATTGTCCCCATGATCCTCCCGCTAGCTGGTCGACGTGACACACTCCCTTCCGCCCAAGACAAAGGCGGGAAGGCATCTCCGCCATTCACCATGGCGTGATCTTTGCACCGCCAGCTGCAGTGGCGGGAGGTGCCACGTGTCATATTTTCCACCTCCCGCAGGATAGTTTTGACAATTGATTTTAGACATGGGTATTTTTGACAATGTCAATGTATAGAAGGGTATATTTGTAAAAAAATCGCAGCGGAGCAGCAAGCGAGCGCGCGGCGGCAGCTGACAGCAGACAACGGACGAAGGATGCGTGTCGTCCGTTGAACGGACGAAGCCTGTGTGTCGTCCGTTGAACGGACGAAGGCCGTGTTTCGTCTGTTGAACGGCCGACCGACACACAGTTTTGTAATTTGCCCGTTTAATGTATTATTTGTGAAATTCAATAAAAAAATGTATTATTTAAAAAAAATTAGCTCTAACCTATCCTCTTTCCTTTAAAGAAAAAGAAGGATCCCCAAAACTTAGATGATTATATTTGGTTCTCTAAACTTTGCCCGCAGGATTCGATCCCTATAAATTTAGAGGAGTAAAAAAAATGTTAGCACTATTTTCAAATCTCCACACCACATGTCAAGTATTCATATTACAAATATGCATAAATATTATCTAAATACATTAAATTGATCACGTTAGATCCAAAAGTGAGGCCTTCACCATCTCGGCCACATCAAAGAGCATCTCGGCCTTCCTCTTCTTCTTCTCCTCCGTCGCTTGCGAATGTGCTATCATGGCCTCCGCCGGCTTCCGCCCCCGCGGCCCGCTCAGCACCGGCGCAAGGGGCGGCCAGCCCAGCTTCCCCGGCATCTCTGTGGCCTTAGAGGTCGTCTTGGCGGCCGCTACCGTTGACCGCGCCACGCCGGTGGTGCCCAACCGTTTCCACGGCATCGGAGCCGATGTGGGGGTCGATTCCGGCGGCGTCGCGTCGACGGATGGACCGCGGAACCGAGCTCCGGTGACATTTTGGCCGGGTGAGGGGAGAATCTTGGTGCAGACGATAACTTTTGGCGGTTTTAGACAGGAGGAGTCGGCGGCGAGGTAGGAGGGGGGAATTTAGAAGTCAAGTTGGCGACCGAGCAAATTTGGGCGAGAGGGGGAAATTATAGGAGCCGGTATCGCATATTTTCTCCTCTAACCATTTTTTCGGCTTCGGTTAGAGCCGCCTTCGACAGTTAGACGAGCAAATAAAAGGGACGCGGCCGCGGAAAGGGAATGGGTTAGATATGCTCTAAGGTGCATTGCATTGCTAATTCTTTCTTCACTTATAACTGCACTACACTATGTCAAACATGAAGCATTAGGGACAGCAGCATCTGGTGTAGTACTACTGTACTGGTGTCTACAAGATCTCGTAACTTACTCCTGTAGACAAGCTTTACGTGTTACGGTTTTGTGTGTGGAGAAAACGAGTTACGGATGTTCTTCATTTTGAGAAAACGAGCTACGAATGGCTCGAGTTTGAGTAGTTCAAGCAGCCCGTGACTGGGCCGCATTTCGTCGCTATCTCCTTACAGACCTTGAAATACGGTCGAGAATACCACAGTTGGGCCCATTCTCATATGGCCCTTTCTCATTAGGGAAAAATTAGGAACGAACCCTCAAAAAAAAAAGGAACGGTGTACACGCAGTTCTAACAAATATGTTGCAAGCAGTTCAATAAAAATGTTGCAAGCGAGAAGAAACAAGACAAGACGAAACACTCTTGCAAAAATATTGTGCTATGTGAAACATGAGTAGTTTGGATAACATGAAACATTATTAACACTATACTGGTGTCTATATGTTCTTGTAACTTACTACTCCTATAGACAAGCTTACGATTTGCGGATTCTTTTTTGGGTTGAGAATACGAGTTATGATTGCTTATATTTTTGGAGAAACGAGCTATAGTTTGAGTAGTCGAGACTTGGGTGCTAAGGGCATCTTCAGCAGATCGACCTAAACGGACCGACACCGTCCGAACATGTCCGCATGGACACAAAAACTAGGCCCAGCGGCGACCCAAACGAACCAACCGCGTGCAGATTGACACATTCTCAGCCCAAATTTGAATACGACTGGCCGGACGCTCGCTGTTCTGTGCGGGCATGTGAGCGTCGGCATGCCGGTCTCGCAAGTCAGTGACAAGTGACAAATAAAGTAGATGAAAATGTTTTAGTTCATAGTAGTTACATTGATTTAAAACTAACTTAATAACTACATTGTATCCTGCGTTGTTGCACCAATTACGGCCACCACATCCTAAACCTTTCCACGAATCACAACTATCGCCTCGCGCATCATCGCCTCCGCCACCTCTGTCGCCACGTACTCACCTCTCTGTGTTGTCTCCATTGACTCCGCAAAGGCGATCGTGTGCGCCTCGGTGACCTCCGCCTAGAGCCGCACGCGCGCAAGTGCACTGATCTGGACCAGGTGGTGATCTTGCGACCAGACATTGCTGGAAGCTAGTTAGGGTTTGGCCGTCCATCTCGCCGCGCCAGGGAGATCGGTGATGGGACATGTCGTATTAATTGCGACACGGCGTCCATGGCGGTGGGGATCTGGACAAAACAAGCCACATTTGTTATCCGCCGGCCGACCCATATCAATCAGCCCGCTAGAGATGTCCTCAGCGCAGCTTGTAGGTGTTTTTTTAGATGGAACACACGATTCCATTAACCACTAGGCTCAGCAGAAGCGTTGACCACAAACACACATGCATCATTCGGTAGAGAGTCTGGCCATATAAGTTTTATGTCTTGCTGGCTTGCACCATACGCAGCAAGAGAATGAGCTAGCTTATTACTTATTACATGTACGTGGAACATAGGAAAACTCATATGAGTTAGAATGGAGTTGCATAAATAGGCGTAGGTCCTTGTATATTACCCCTTCTGACGATCTGTCAAAATCCGTTCCTGTCATTATCAGGACCAGATTTTGTGCATCCGATGATCACATCGACCATCCCCCACTCAGCAGCAGCGTGAGCAGCTTGTTCACAGGCATGAATTTTAGCTTGAGCCGTAGTCGCAACAAAGTGAAAGTACCCTGCACTGGAACCTCTGATTTCTTCAGAGTTGTCTCTGATCACGAATCCAGAGCCGCCGGTTCTAGTATCTGCAAAGAAAGCACCGTCTATCCTGTCGGCGCCCGCCATTCAGCTGTAACTGCTACAGCTTTTTCTGGCCTCACAGTTTTGCACTAGTTAGCAAATTCACCTGCCCAGAACAGGACTTGGCTTTTTAGAGTCTTGGAGCTCCCAGTATTGTTCTTTGCAATTGCTTTATTTCTATAACTAGTTAGTACTGCACGTGTAACATACGCCTACTTAAGCATAAATTTTTTTAAAATTATAAATCAACATGAACAATAGAAACTTCTAAATTTGCCAAAGCATAGTTTCAGCAAACTTCTAAAGTTTCACATAAATATGTTCTAAAACAAATAGACAAATATCTACATCAATTGGAGATATTACGACAATTGTAGTGAAAATCATACCAAAGTTCAAATTGTTCCACACTTCTAATATAGTACGGTGAATAGAGGAAACTTGCAGTCGATGTGTAGCGATAAGGTTGACCTAAGGTTGACCGCCGGTCCTCTACAAACATCAATATCTTCATGTCTAGAACCAAATGAACAAATTATAAATCCTTCACTCTACCGGCTAAAAGATCAAAATTAACTTCACACAATTTAGACAAAGAATTACACAAATAACATTATTACCATTTTGATAGCAACACATGTTTGTCATACATGGTTAAAATAATTAAGATTTGTAAGTAAACCCACACGGAGTATTTCTTGCGGTACATTAACCTTGCATGTATGCATGATCATTTCTAAATAAACAGTATATTTGATTGATCAATTCAATAATCTTAAATTCTCTAACATAGCACTACGTAATTTATCAGTAAAATTATTGCATCTCCGTATTGGGCGGGATGGCGAGCCTCAAAAATCCGTTTTGTAGATACTCCAATGTCAGATTAATTTGTACGGTGAAAATATTGTTCTTTGGCTTGAGATACCGGTCACTCGCAAAGATCTAAATATAAAGGCCGCTCTGGTATAAGGAGTGGCCGCCGTTCGCCTCGCCTGCACGCCGTGCTCGCTGCCATGCTCGTCGTCAGCGTGCTCGCCGCCGTGTCGATGCTCATGGCGCGGCCGGGCGATGCAAGGCCCCCAAGACCGGAGGCGCCACGCTCCGCCTCTCCCTCGCCTCGCCTCCTTCCCATCGCCGTCGACCGCCGCCTCGGCCTCGCCCACAGAGCCATCGGCCGCCATTCTTCATGCTGCAGCACGCACGCGTCGAGGAGGCCGCGCAAGTCGGCTCCAACACTGTCGCCTTCCAGCACACGCCGCCGCCCCTCGCTGCTGCTCCATCGGCCAAGCCGTGCCGCTGCTCCTTCGGCCGCTCTGAGTCGTCGGTTTAGACACGAGGATGTCTTCATGGAAGCGTGGGATGGTTGCGGCCGCGTCCTCCATCTTCGGGCGGCGGCCTTGGTCGTACTTAAGCCCTAGAGCGGCGGGGAGTCAAGGGTGACGGCGTCTGGGTCCTCCATCTTCAGGCCGGTCCGGCGGCCGGCAGCGTCGGCGTCGACATGGCCCCAAGTCCATTGCTCTCCAGGCGTGACGCTTGGCGGAGAGGGTGCTATCTTGGAAGCTTGGGGATATAGACGGTTGAAAATCTCCTTCTCCTTCCGATGTTGTAAGCTATACGATTTTTAGATGGTATGGTCGTTGCATGCATAGCTCTGCAGTTTTAGTTTGTTTCCTTGCATATAGTGGTGTCAATTACTTCAATAAAATTGACGCCATCAATTTGGGATGAAGATTGCATGCAGTAGTTAAACCCAACAACACAATTTGCGTCATTAATTTGTTGCAAATGAGAATGCAAAAACGACATATTCCTCTGCCGGTGGAGCATGGCCAGACAACTTAAACTGTTAAGTGCACACCATACAACAATTAGGTTAATATTGGCGGTTAGTTTAGATCAGTTGGTCTAAGCATGCGGTGTTGATTGGTTTGTATATAATGAGCGGGTAACCCTAAGAAAACTAATGTTTACTTGTTTAATAGTAGTGGTGATGGTGGTGTCAATTACTTCAATAAAATTTGTGCCATCAATTTGGGATGAAGATTGCATGCAGTAGTTAAACCCAGCAGCACAATTTGCGCCATTAATTTGTTGCAAATGAGAATGCAAAATCATATATTCCTCTGCCGGTCAGTCAACTTAAACTGCTACGTACACACCATATAACAATTAGATTAATATTAGTGGTTAGTTCAGATCAGTTGGTCTAAGCATGCAGTGTTGATTGCTCTGTGTATAATGAACGGGGTAACCCTAAGAAAACTAATGTTTGCTTGTTTAATAGTAGTAGTGATGATTCCACCAACTCCATAACAGGCAAACAATCAGCACGCTCTTTTTTTTCTCCCATTTTCAGAACCTGGTTTCCACTTCTTTTGCATCCTTGCACTCACAGATGCTTACACGTTCTTTCTCTAGATTCATATCTTTTTATTAGCTTATTCACTTCTTTGCATCTTAGGAACAAGTGTGCACCGTATTCATCAAGTCTATTGCAGCAAGCACATTTGGTATCACAGTCTATGCCATATCTCTTAATATTACTCCTCAAAGAAAGACTATTATGGCCGAATCTCCATACAAATTGCTGGGTGGTTAATGCCATGCCTTTCGTCCCTTCCTCTTTTTTTCCAAGAACACACAAGCTGTGTGTCTTCTGCATTAAGATATAAACGGACTTGTACAAGGCCATTGAATGGCAACCACTATACTTACGCCCACTCAAGCCATAACCTATGCTAGAGGCTTACAACACACTCCCGAACACACAACGAAGGCTCGCATCATCCAAACTCCAGCTGCTACGTGAAGAGACGAGACATAGAGCCTCAAAGCCACGTCTCGACCAACACCGGAAGCCTCACACCACGACCAAAACCAAGACGGCATGGATCAACGTACCAACCACCCAAAAGCGCCTAGAAGAGTCGGCGAGTGACCGGCAGAACCCAACCAACTTGGAGGAAAGCGTCGTCGAGGAGACGCTGGTGCTGGTGTACATTGATCCTTGGAGACCCACGCTCAGAGCAGCGACTACCGGTGACTCTAACTGCCCCAAGGACACCACGAGCAGCCCACGCCGCGCCTCCAACAAGGGAACGGCACTGGTGCCGCCGCCGCCTGATCCAAACCGGATCTAGGGTTTCCCCCGACGCTCGTGGCGGGTAGCACGAAAGGGACCATGACAACGCCTCCAACGAGAAGACGTCGCCCACATGCATCGCCATTGTCAGCAAAATGCGGAGCTTTTGCCCTGGCCCAACCGCTAGCCCCATAGGTCTATGTGACAACACCAAGCACACAGAGATACCACTCCGAGAGGCGAGCCATACCTCATCGCCGTGGAACGGAAAGCGTTGACCGCCACCCTGCCTGCCCATCACCAGCGACCTAGATGGCGCAGGTCCAGGCCACCGTGCCCCCGTCGGCTCCACAGGAGCATCGCCAGCAGCTCTGACGCAGTGCCCATCCTCCCCCCTGCTCGACTCTAGCTCCACCACAGGCTGCCCCGCACCTAGCGCCTCCAGCATGCCAAAGCCCATCGGCCCACTCTCGGGCCCGGCCTGTCCTGCCGCTGCAAGCGCTGCCTGGGTGCTTAGCAATACCGCCTCCGCTTCCGTCGAGCCGCACGGAAGGCAGCACGCATCGCCGCTGACAGCCGATCCACTCTTAGTCTCTGCCAGCCTACTCTCCTCCAGCGCGAGAGAGGGGGAGCCCCCCCCCCCCCCCCCCCCCCCCCCGCGCCACCGCCGCTTCACCGGCCAGGCTTTGCCCGATAGTGAGACATGGCGACGGCGGGGAAGGGAGGGAGGGAGGGGTAGGGGATGTGCCGCCGGGGAGTTGGGGCGGCCGCCCATGTCGCCTAACCTAGGCGACGCGGGGGCTGGTTCCGCTTTCGTCCCCTACCGCCATTAATGGGGGTGTTAGGGCGCGGACAATACAGTCGAGTATGTTGCAATTGAGAAGAAACAAGACGAAACAGCAAGACTCTAGCAGAGACGTCAATGTGCACCCTACTGCCCATCCCCAAATAGGAGTAGAAGAGAAAGGAACAGCCTAAAAGCACATGACATGTGGCGAGATAAAGCCAGGCCGCCAGACGCCGTCACAAGAATTCTTGTACTCCCTGGCTTAATAATGTAGTGTACCAAAGTGAACACTTAATTCTCTGAAACTTGTCACGTTCCTCGGCGGGTTCCGGTCACTCATGGCGCAAATCATGGAGGGGTTATTGGCGTTCTCTTCGCCTTTAGTGCCTTGATCAGTAGACGTAAAACATTTTTTAGGGCAATGGGGATTTGGTTTATGCGTCCTCGTCTATATGATGGTGCGTACCCGTGGATCGAGTCGCTGGAAGGGAATAATCTCGTGGCAGTTAATACAACAATTTTGGTTGCATCTACCAATGATTTCGAACCGAGTTGCAAATGCCAGGACGCCGGCTAACCATATGTCTATAGTATATTATATCATGTGTAGCAATGGCGGATCTAAAAACTTTCGGAAGGTTGGACGAACGCGATTATAGTGTAAATTTTTAGACAAAATCGCTATAGAAAATTATAAAAACACAAGTTTTGCACCGTCAGCAAGCCTATGCGGCTGCCCGGGCTGGAGGGACACTGGGTCCGCCCATGTATGGTAGTATCTGTTAGACTAGACAATGTTGGTTAGACTAGACAATGTTGAGTCAGTTTTGATCTGTTAAGAGTTTGTTTTAGAGTCGGTTTAAGTAATCTTGGCCGACAAGTTTTGTAACCCTATATATACTCTGTACCCCTCAAGCAATATTATTATGCAAGTCAATCAAATTTACATGGTATCAGACAATTAGATCCTAGGGCATGGCGCCGCCACCGACGCCGCCCCCTCCTCCCCCTCCCGACTACTTCACCAAAAAGGCCGTCGCCGCCGCTGCTTCCCTGGGTGACGCCGGCCAAACCTCCAACACCTCCCTTGCTCTACCCTCTCCTACCCTCCCAACTATCCACTATGCCGATACAATCTCAGATGTTAGCCCCTTTATTCCATTCGCTTTAGATCTACCAAAGCATAACTACTACCATTGGCGTCATCTCTTCGAGGTTCATCTCGGTCGGTGCAATCTTCTTGACCACGTCGACGACCATGCCGTTCCCCGGCCTACCGATCCTCGCTGGGCCAAGGACGACCTCGCCATCATCCAATGGATCTACCAGCGGGTGTCCACTGAGATCTTCAATCTCGTGTTTCGCAACGCCACCAGCGCAGCCGCCCTCTGGGCGGCCCTCCGACAGCTCTTCCAAGACAACGTCGACGCCCGCGTCAACATCCTTCGCACCGATCTCCGCAACACCGTCCAAGGTGACTCTCCCGTCGGCGTCTACTGTCAAAAGCTCAAGACGATCGCCGATGAACTCCAAGAGCTCGGCGACCCCGTCGACGACCGTCAACTGATTAACATCCTCCTCGTCAGGCTCGGTGACCGCTTCGAAAAGCAGGCCTCCTTTATTCCCATGATGCGGCCCCGTCCTACCTTCGCCGAGGTACGATCTATGCTTCAGTGGGCCGACCGTGCTCTCGTAAATAAAGAGGCGCGCCATCAAGCTTTCGCCGTGATCCAGCGACCTCCTGCTGCTCCTGCTGCTCCTGCGCCGCCTCCTCCGTCACCGGTGCAGCCACCTCCGGGGTGGCGCCCTAGTCCGAACTACATGGGCAAAAACCCTACCTTTCGGCCGCCTCGACCACCCACGGCTCCTCCCAGCGGCCCGACGCCTCCAGCCCCGGCACCTCATGCGTCTCCTAGCTGGCGCCCGATGCACGACCGGTGGACAGGGCTTGTCCAGGCCTGGACCATGCCCTGGATCGCGCCCTCTCAGATTGGTGCTCCCCCGGCGTACTCCGGCGCCTAGACGTCGGGCATGCGCTCCCACGCCGGCTCTCCGGGCCTCCTCGGCACTCGCCCTCCGCACCAAGCCTACATGACTGCACCGACCTACATGCCTGGTCCGACTTACCAGCAGTACAGCGCTCCATCCCCTCCTCCGACGTCTGCTGGTGCCTACATGCCGATCTACGCGTCTTCACCACATGCTCTGCTGCCTGCACCATCGCTATCCTCTTCCTCATCACCGAGCTGGGACCAGCAGCGTTTATCCAGGCCATGAACCACTTTGCTGCTCAAGGAAACTCAGGTACCAGCTGGATTTTCGATTCTGGTGCTTCTAGTCACATGTCTTCTTCGAATAATATGTTGTCAATTTTTTCCTCCTCACCTTTTTCCTCTATAACTCTTGGCAATGGTTCTACTATCCCTATCTCCGATGTTGGTAATGCACAACTTCTCTCACACACAAAACCTCTCCTCCTTCGCAATATATCTTGTTGCACCTGATCTCATTAAAAATTTAAGCTCTGTTCGACAATTCACTCGTGATAATCATGTTTCTCTCGAATTTGACTCCTTTGGTGTTTCTGTGAAGGATTTTCTAACCAAGGCGGAGATCGCTCGCTTCAATAGTGATGGAGATCTCTACTCCCTCCATGGTGTTACCACGGCCACCCAACCCTCATCTATGGTTGCTTCAGTCGAGCTTTGGCATCAACGTCTAGGCCACCCTAATAAAATCGTCTTAGATTCTCTCCTTAGTAATTTCTCTATTCCTTGTAATCGTGATACTCATAATCCTCTAGTTTGTGAATCTTGTCAACAAGGAAAACATGTGCGTCTTCCGTTCAATTCTTCTACTTCTTCTAGTACTTTTCCCTTCGAATTATTACATTGTGATTTATGGACATCACCTATTGAGAGTATTTCTGGTTTTAAGTACTATCTTGTGATCTTGGATGATTTCACTCATTATGCATGGACTTTTCCTTTACGCAAAAAATCTGATGTACACACAATCCTTCTTAATTTTCAACGCTATGTTGCAACTCACTTCTTTCTCCCCATTCGGTTCATCCAATGTGATAATGGCAAAGAATTTGACAATAACCAAAATCGTAATTTCTTTCTCCACCATGGCATTCTCCTCCGTTTTTCCTGCCCCTACACTTCCCCTCAAAACGGCAAAGCTGAGAGATCTCTCCACACTATCAACGATATAATTAGAACCCTTCCTATCCAAGCTTCTATGCCCCCAAATTTTTGAGCCGAAGCTCTCCGCACAGCCACATATCTTCTCAACATTCGTCCCTCCCAACTTAACCCACAAACCACACCATATTACTCTCTCTTTCTATGTCATCCTAATTATCCTGAACTTCGAGTATTTGGTTGTCTCTGTTTTCCCAATACCTATGTCACTTCACCTCATAAACTAGCTCCTAAATCTCTACCATGTGTTTTTCTAGGTTATTCCGATGAGCACAAAGGTTATAGGTGTTTTGACCCAGTTTCTGGTCGTATTCATATCTCTCGTCACATTACTTTTGTTGAACACTCTTTTCCTTTTGCCACCCATACATCTCCCCATGATTCCGTCTCCACTGATCCCTCTCCCTCGACTCGTTCATCTACACCACCTAATCCCCTACACAACCCAATATTCCATACAGAACCCCCTACGCCGAAAACCTACATTCGCTGCGCCGGGCGTTTCGCTCACTTCACCTATCGCACGCTCTACCGAGCCCTCACAGCAGCCTGCCGTCGCACCACCCTCTCTACCCACGGCACACTCTCATGCCGCATCGCAAACCTCATCTGATGCATCTCCCAACTCCACTGTCACGCCTCCCTCTTCGGCACCCACTTCTGAGCATGATCTGTCTCCTTCCCCACAATTACCCTCCTATGTTATTCCTATTCCAGCACCCACCAATGATCATACTATGTGTATCCGTGGCAAATCTAGTTTTCATCTACCCTCCAAACGTCTTAATTTCTTAGCTCAACCCAACCTTTCTCCCATCCCAAAATCCTACAAATCCGCTCTTCTCGATCCCAACTGGTTCGCTGCTATGAAAGAAGAATACCATGCTTTGGTCACTAATGATACTTGGCAGCTAGTTCCTCGTCCTTCTAATTCAAACATTGTTTCTGGTAAATGGGTCTTTCGTCAAAAATTTCACTCCGATGGTACTCTCTCTCGCTACAAAGCCCGCTGGGTATGTCGTGGCTATTCTCAACAACAAGGAATTGACTATGATGAAACCTTTTCTCCTGTTGTCAAACCAAGCACAATTTGCACCGTCCTTAGCATTGTCGTTTCCTCTTCTTGGCCTATTCATCAACTCGATGTCAAAAATGCCTTTCTTCATGGTTCTCTTCAAGAAACTGTCTACTGTCAACAAACTTTAGGTTTCGAAGAGCCTAGTTCACCCAATCATGTATGTCTTCTCGAAAAGTCTCTCTACGGCCTGAAGCAAGCACCTCGTGCGTGGTTTCAGCGCTTTTCTACATTCATCCAAACTATAGGATTTATTCCCTCTCTCTCCGACACATCTCTCTTTGCTATCAATCAAATAATAACATTGCCTATCTTCTCCTTTACGTTGATGACATTATTCTCACAGCCTCCACCCAAACTTTTCTCAACTCTATCATCTCTAGTCTTCAACACGAATTCTCTATGACTGATCTAGGTATGCTTCATCATTTTTTGGGCATTGTTGTCACTCGTGATTCTTCTGGCCTTTTTCTTTCTCAACGGCAATACACTCTCGATCTTCTCTCTCGTGCTGGCATGTCAGACTGCCAACCATCCCGCACCCCCATCGACACCACTTCTAAATTTTCTTCTACCGGCGAATCCTTCTCCGATCCTACTCTATATCGAAGTCTCGCAGGAGCACTTCAATATCTCACTCTTACACATCCTGAAATTTCCTATGTTGTTCAACAAGCATGCTTTTTTATGCATGATCCACGCCTTCCTCATTATAATCTAGTCAAAATAATTCTTCGATATCTCAAAGGAACTCTTGATCATTGCCTTCATATTAATTCTTCTTCCCCTACAACTTTGACATCATATTCCGATGCAGATTGGACTGGATGTCCTGAGATTCGTCGGTCCATATCTGGTTACTGTGTTTTTCTTGGCAATAATTTGATTTTTTTGGTCTTCTAAGCGTCAGCTAACGGTTTCTCGTTCGTCTGCTGAAGCTGAGTACCGCGCAGTTGCACATGCAGTTGCAGAAACGGTATGGTTGCGTCAACTTCTGGCCGAGCTTCATCGCCCAATTCAGCAGGCTACCATTGTGCATTGTGATAATATCTCTGCACTTTATATGGCGGGCAACCCAGTTCAGCATCGGAGGACAAAACATATTGAAATCGACATATATTTTGTTCGCGAGAAGGTTGCTCACTTGCTCTTGGACAAGTTTGTGTTCTTCATGTTCCAACCACGGCGCAATTTGCTGACATCTTCACCAAGGGGCTTGCTACTGCACCATTCATTGACATACGATCCAGTCTCAACGTCGTTGCGCTCGCCGATGAGACTGCGGGAGGATGTTAGACTAGACAATGTTGAGTCGGTTTTGATCTGTTAAGAGTTTGTTTTAGAGTCGGTTTAAGTAATCTTGGCCGACAAGTTTTGTAACCCTATATATACTCTGTACCCCTCAAGCAATATTATTATGCAAGT
Organism: Avena atlantica; assembly: GCA_910589765.1. NCBI lineage: Eukaryota > Viridiplantae > Streptophyta > Magnoliopsida > Poales > Poaceae > Avena > Avena atlantica. Next base: position 66,312,169 of record OU342737.1, read on the forward strand.
CAATCAAATTTACAGTATCATAGTAGTATATTTATTGATTTGTAATATCTTAATATAAAATTATTATAAGATTTATTTGTTATTAGAATTTATAATTTTACATGATATGATACGATATCTACATATGATACTCTAACCATCTCTTTTTTCATTAATTGTTTTGTCATATCAGATTTTTTATCATCATGGTATACATTGATAATAGCTATGATACTTTCACTATGGCTAGCCTAATACATAGTTAGTCGCCGTAATTTCATAATTTCGTATGTAAATAAAAAATACATTGCTTAGCAGTTTATAGAGGTAGGTAGCTGACAGGTTGCTATGCAAACATTAATTGCCGTCAGTCATCTACATGTTTGTGTTCAGTTTTTTTTTGACTAAACAAGCTTAGTCAAGAATGCCTATGCTAAGCGAGTTGTTTTGTAAAGATAATGTATCTAGACGTCTTTTAATGTGTAGGTTCGAAAGATTCACTATGAATCTACGCATTGAAAGATGTCTAGATATATTACATTTATAAACGTAAAACATTATGTTTTAAAACGGAGGGAGTAGGACATACTGTATTGGCAGTCAGTAGGTGAAGCATGACGCTGCAAGTTCAGTTAACATTGAACGCAAAAAAAGAAGTTCAGTTAACATTCCGCGGCTTCTGTGGATCCATGGACGGCGTGCACTACTACTATCTACGGCATTCGGTACAACTACTACTCCATTTCCGGTACAACCACAGTAATGTACTGCCACCGTCTCTGGACTTGTGATTGGATCCAGGTTGCCTGGTTGGCCCTTTCCGCCTCTATAAATGCCGCCCCCACGCTCTCTGTTGTGCCCACAGCAAAACCCAACGTCAGTCTGTGCTCCCTCTCCAGTCTTCTCCTCCCACACGCGCAGAGGCAGCAAGAGATCGAGTGATGGCTATGGCTCAGGGAAGATGCAGTGCAACGCAGGGCCTCGCCGTCGGCCTGGTCGTCGCGTGCCTCCTCCTTGGCGCCGCCGACGCCGCCACCTACAACGTCAACTGGTCGTTCGCCGCGGACAGCTGGTCCACCGGCAAGAACTTCCGCGCCGGCGACGTACTCGGTGAGTAGGCGAATCCGTCAGTCAGATACTCCTTCGAACCACCTATTGTCGCCGCATGCACTATACTGCTTAAAAATCCGTTGCTTTGATTTGCGGGCGCAGTGTTCAGCTACGACCCGGCGGTGCACAACGTGGTGGCGGTGGACGCCGGCGGCTACAACAGCTGCCGGGCCTCCGGCGCGACGTACGGCTCTGGGAGCGACCGCGTCACGCTCGGCGCCGGGACGAACTACTTCATCTGCGGCCTCAGCGGCCACTGCGGACTGGGGATGAAGATGGCCGTCAACGCAAACTGAGGCTGAGCTGCAGCTGGGCTACCGCTATGTCTATGTGCGTGCATGCGGAAGCATCAATAATGGAACTCAGTGTGGCTTCTGTGTGTGAATGTGATAGACCGATAGCGTAAGCTCCGTTGTGTTCTGTGTCTATGTCAAGTTGTCAACATGATACTAGTACAAGTTACAAGCATACAGACAGCAGGGCCCATGTGTTATGTACTATGAGAGTGGTAGGTGATGCATGTTGTTTGTATGAACGATCGCCGGCATGTCAGTGAAGAACCTCGGATTGCTTTGTTCAATTTGTTACCAGAGACACGCATACAGCAAGTGTGGTGATGTGAATTTAAGGTGTCATCAACACTAGTGCTGCTATTGTTGCGAGTCTCTGATTGTTTCAATGGAGTATTTGTTTTTTTTAATCGAAAGAATATGTTTATAGGCAATGATTCATACGTCTTGCAAAGTTTCAGTCTAGAATACATTGTATCTTACGTTACATAAAAACAGAATCATAGATCTGGATATGCAAACGGTGCACCTTTAAACCTTGTAGATTTTTTGTGTGTAGCCCAAGTTATAAAGTATTTCGGATCGAGACTTTGCACACTCAAAGAATACATAGTTGTCTATATGTATACATTTGTTTTAGAAATTATTGAAACTTTGAAGTATTATTTACAATTTTTTAAAGATAAAGGGCTGCAGGTAACTCGGGTTCCAAATGTCTTTTTCACCCATCCAATGGTTTAATCAAGACCAGGTAGCCCCTGGTGTAGGTTGTGTGAATACAATAAAATGAAATTACATAGCTAAACGTTTCAAATTAAAATCGTCGTGTGTATATGTTGCAATACTTCGGTTTGAAAGTTTGGTGCAAAAAAGTTCATTCCTATGTCATGTGGAAAAAAGACAGATACGGTTAAAAATGCTATATGTTTTAGCCACGTATTGTTGTCCTTTTTTTAAATGACTCATCATTTCATTTGAACACTTTTTCTCACAAAAAATGCAGATACAAATATGCTACCATATAAACACGGCTGGATGAAAATTCGAAACATGCCTTTCATTTTTTTCTAAACTAAAGGGTGCAAATGAGAATATGCATCAAGTTTAGTTATGCCTATCTTTATACTTTAATACCCCTAATATCATCTTTCTTGCTCTGCAAATCCAGATTGAGAGAATGAATGTCACACGAATCACTATTTAACTATGGCCTATTGGCAAATCCTAAATAACAAGTGTTGATTCCTAATTGGTCAGGGAGGAGGGGGAGTTGGGGTGGGGTGGGTGGGTGGGGGAGAGGGGGGTACCTATATGTAATAATGGGCCAATCTAGTTTTTCATATTATTTTCTTATTAACATTAAGACAAAAAACAACTAATATGCATTTTCAATTTAAAATTTTATAGTCCTTGATAGAAAAATATATAGCATGTTTGCTTCAAGAATGGTAAGTAAATGGAATCAGATACCAAATACCTAGGAGTATCACAGGTGGAATAGACATACTCCATTTTTGTTTGGTTCGAATCGTGTAAAGTAAATATCTCCCTCACCATTTCTTGGTTGCGCATGTTGGTAACATGTTATACACCACTCGCAATTAACCACGGAGCAAGACCAACTTTAAAAATGCCAGTTTTCTTACCAAAGACAACAATTAAACTATCTAACTTCAAACTAAAACATGTTATATATACTGATTCAATACCTCTTAACATTTAAGCATCAAATTATAATAAATCACTACAAATTAACAAATTTTGGCGCTGTATAATATTCATAGGTAGAAGAGCTGAGCCATAAATAGAAGTTCAGAATTTCATGGCACTAAAAATGGCATGGTGTACTTGAAACCACTACATGAGCCAAAAAAAGTTTGATAATTCAAAATCCAAGGTAATTATTTTATAGTCTTGATCCATAGTCTTTAAAATCAACATTCATTGTCAACCTCTCCTCCTCATCTCTGCCAATCAATATAAGCACATGTACAAGCTTTATCACAATAATTTCGAAATTCATGATGATGAAGAATTAATTCCTTAACTTCGTGTGCATGAACAATACAAGTTACCAACAAAGCATATCATACCTATCTAAGCTTATCTAGAAAATGGCAGCAAAGACAAGTCACTATTCAGATTATAAGAATAGCTATGCATGAAGATAGTAGCAGAGCATGTGTATACCTAATCAAGCTTCCTTGTCAATATCTCATGTTCTCCTTTGCCTCATCTACCAGCATCATCTACCAAAAAATAGAAGAACATTTATAAGCATATACATGAGAGGAGTTTCATAGCAAGAAAAAGCATGTAGATTCATATGAGAAATCAACTTACTTTTCCTAGAATATCTGGAAGTGCCATCATCATTTGCATCTGCTCCGGCGCTTTTGCAAAGATTATTGATACATCTACTATGTCACTTCCGATGAAGCCAAGCTTGTGTAATTCATTGATAGCCTTCTCTTTTAGCATTTGGTTAGGATCTTCATGAATCGCCTTCTTATGAAGTGTAGCTTCACGCTCGACTACAGCTGCCATTGTTCCCAGATTTTGCGACACAATATTAAGCTAACTATTCACATCTTCAAACATGATAACAGTTGGGTCACTTTGACCTACCTTTCTAGTTCCAGCTACCTTTCTTGCGCTCTTAGCACTGCTTGATGTATCCAAGGAGTGGTTCCTTGTGTCAATATACCGTCTTGGAGTCTCTCTTTACATCCTTTTATCATCATCCCTCTCCCTTTCCTCAGCAGTAATTTCATTGGCCAAATTTTTCACTGCCTCACCAAAACCTTCACCACCTTCCCCACCATGGGACCCACCGAAACCTTTTAGAAAATTCTGGTACTCTACAAAAAAAATTCAGAACTTTTCCAAAACCCCAAATCCAACTTTCCTTATATGAAACTTTATCTCTGGACCATTATGAAGCTCCTCGTCATGTTCTGGATCCCATGCAAGACCCTGAAAAAGTTTTGGTCTCACCATTACAAATATCCTAGAGATACCCTCTAGCATTACCGAATATTAAGTTCTTGACTCTACGGGTTCAAGAACATACAGACGTGATCGTGACACCTCTTAGATCAATAATCATTAGCGGGACCTGGATATCCAGAATGACTCCCACGCATTCATCGAAGATCTTTATTGGCTGAACCACGATGTCGAGGATTAGAACAATCCCATATATCATTCCCTTTGTCTTGTGATATTTCGCTTGCCTAAGATCTGATCATCGGTATGTCCATACCTAGTTCAACCTCGTTACAGACAAGTGCTCTTTACTCATTTTATAATACAACATTCCTTTTGATGAAACTCATTGGTCACATGCTTGCAAGCAATATAGAATATGCGTTACTTAGTGGGTCTAAAGTATATCTATCAGTCACATGGATGGGCATATCCCAGTCTTGATTCATGCTACTCAACAAGCTGAAAGAAACCTTTATGATCACGTTGTTACAGAGTGACAATTGATGCCCCTAAAGCATTCTTTCGGTACTAGTGAATAACATAATCTCGTGGTATAAGGATTAGAATATTGGACATATATCAACATTGGCAATCTAAACTTTGTGGCACAATCTAATTCATTTACTTAGTTGGGTCTGTGTATCATGTCATTTTTCTAATGCCATAATCTCATTATTAATTGACAACTCATGTCTATGGTTAGAAAATCGTAACCATCATTAATCAATGAGCGAGCATAATAGAGGCTTGCTAGGGACAATGTTGTTTATAAAACCACACAGTATTATGTTTCATGTTAATATAATTATAATGGAATATATTGTCATGAACAAGAAATATGACAATTACAACTTTATTATTGCATTTCCAACACCGCCCATGCAAGGTGTTCGGGCTTATTCGTGCAAGGTATGTTCCTATTTTTTCGCTTTTGTTAGAAACTAGTATAAGCTTGTTTAGATGTAGATAATTTACTAGTATAAATTTGAAACTAGTATAAGTTTGTATGATGTGTATAATACTATTATTACTTTGTGTAGATGAGTGTGTATGATGAGAATTTGGGCTAGTGTTCATCATGAGAGGAAGAAGCTGAATGTTATGAGATGGAAATGGAATAGAACAAGCGGCCAAAGCATGAAGGTTCTCGCGAGGTGTTTCGTAGGAGACAGTAAAAAGGCCACCAATGGCTTATGCTGGAATATTTTGAAGTGGAAGATATGTCACCGTGTATCCCGAGCTATACTTTCACAAATGATTCCGCATGGATATGAATTTTTTCCCAACATATTTGCAGTGTGGTTTCACGATATAACCAAAGGAGTTGCTAGGCTTACCGGTCACAACCAGATCTGGATGTGGGAAACCCACATGGCCCGAGAAAAGCTTCGGACATGTCGGGCCTAGTCTACATATCTGCGGTTTGGTGGCAGCTTGGACCAGGCTTGGGCAAGAAAAAGTCAGATTTAGAAAAGACCCAGCGTGACAGCCGGTTGATTCTGTGCAGCCTAGCCTAGGCTAGGCCTAATAGCATATCTACTCGTTGGGCGAATCCAGGCCGAAATCTAGACTAAACTTTGGGCGGACGAAACTTGATTTCGGCCTGATAACGCTGAGTTTTCCACTCGTGTTCCCAGTCCGAGTTCCCGTGTTCGGCTAAAATTCAAACGACTTTGCCAATTCAGACGGATTTCATTAAGATGGGCAAATATAGGCGAATTACATCGAATTTAAACTAGATAATAAACTAAAACGTTTAAAAAGGCTGCCGCCCTCGCCGCTTCTACATGCGGAATTTGCTGTAGAAGGACGTGTAGCCGGGATCAGCCCTGTCGTCGTCTTGGCCGTCGTTGTCGTCATCGCTCGGCGGCTGTGGCGGGCGGGAGCTCCCCTGACCGGCGTCGTTGCACCTCTAGGGCTGGTAAGAGGGGCCTTCCTCGTTGTCGTCATCGAGGACAAAGAGCGGGGCGCTCTAGTAGGCGAGCGTGCGCCCGGACAACGTGTAACATCTCAGCATTTAGGAACCAACGAAGGGCAGATCTGGGAATCTATGAAATTTCATGCATTCATTTGTAAAAATGTGGGTAAATTTTTCGCCAAATAAAAACCTAAAGTGATCAAAGTTTCTTTCATGCTTTGAGATCAGGTATAGTCTTGGAGGATGATTGTTATAAACTTTGATATGATCTTTATGGATTAGTGTGTTTTGGGAAATGAAATTTGAATTTAAACTTGAGTGTTGGATTTATAGTTCAAAAGGATTTAGAATTATGTTTGAGTATTATGATTTAGTCGAGAGTTAATAATTAGTAGTTCAAACTTTAAATAAAGAACACAATTTAGAATAAGAATATTCATTTCATAATTTTATTCCATAAATAAGTTACAAATGTAACTTATAAACATGATCAAGAAACTTTACAATTGATAAAGAAATAAAAGAATCTTTATATATATTGAGTAATATTATAATCTTTATTACAAAAGAATAAAATAAAAAATTACAAAAGAATAAAAGAAAGATTACAAGTGACTATTCTATAAAGAAAAGAAAACCTAAACTAAAGTCTTGAATCTTCAAGTAGGGTACCTGCAAAACAAACACAAACTAAAAGAAAGAAGGTTAAGGTTAAAAATGTTTTACTCTCAGAATTGATAGTGAGGTGCACTGTTCACTTTTTCATCATTGAGTAATCTTTAAGGGGCAAGTTTCACCAATAAGAAAGAACTATATCTTTCATAATTTTAAGCCATAAGTCAAATAAACAGCAAGGAGGGGCAAGTTTCACCAGACAAGTGAATGTAATCAGATAAAAGTAACTTTCATATCTAGAGCATATCCATATGGTGCAGCAGGCACACAAGCAGCACGCTCACGCATGGTGTGTGCTGTCAGCACAGCAGCAACAGCTCCACACACACACACACACACACACACACACACACACACACACACACAAAACTATCAGCACAGCCATGGGAGGCATCTCAAACCCATTTACCTGTTTCATACACATCAAACACAGCAACCAAACCAAGCCAAACCAGATCACACCAACCAAACCCTAGGGTTCGGGATGGAGCTAGTCTGTGTAGGGATTCGTAGCATGGAAAACAAAAAAATTCTATCGCATACAAACAAACAAGCCAAGATCTATCTACTAGATTGTAGCAACGAGTCGATGGAATAACTCACCCTCGAAGATTCCAAAGTGTTTAACGAGAGCGGATTCTCGTGGGTGATGTAGTCGTACTCTTCCCGATCTCAAGATCGCGTAGACGATCCTTCCGGCGCTGCGTTCCGGCAGCGCTCCCGCAGTCGGTCACACGTTCGGTACTCGACGAAGACCTTCCTCTCCCTTGTTCCAGCAGGCAGCGGAGGTTGTAGCACTCTCCTCGTGATTCCGGCAGCACAACGGCGTGGTACCGGAAGTAGAGGGGAGATCTCGCAGGGCTTCGCCTTATGCCGGAGCGAGTATGGTGGAGTATGAGAGAGTCCCTCGACGATCTAGGGTTTAGACACGCCGAGGAGGGGGCTAGGCCGGCGGCTAGGGTTTCACCCAGGCGGCGGCGGCGAGTGCCCTAGGGCCGGCGGCGGCTAAGGAGGCGGCGGCGGCTTGGTACTAGGGTTTGGAGGAGAGGATCTTGTGTGTCTCTAGGAGGGAGCCCTGCCCCTCCTTATATAGGTGGAGGGGCCGGTCGGCCAAGGGGAGGGAGGGGAGTCCCTCCCCAACTCGGCTTGGTGGTGCGCCGGCGGTGGGGAGGAGGGACTCCTCCCCAACTCGGTTTCCTCCTCCTTTTCCACTTCCCAAAAATAGACGTTTGACTTTCAAACTAGTCGTTTGACTTTTCAAACTAGGATTTGAATAAACCCTCTATTTTGTTCAGCGATGACACTTAGTACATGATGCAATCATACCAACTTGATATAACACATTCATGTACCCTTCCCCTCTGGAGTGCCGGACATTCCGGAACCTTCTAGAACATTCCTGATGAAAACACCGGAACCATTCTCCAACTCCGAAACGGGACTTTCCTTATATGAATCTTATTCTCCGGACCATTCCGGATCTCCTCGTGATATCCCTAATCCCATTCGAGACTCCGAACAACATTCGGACTCTTTCTCGTCATTCCATAACTACTCAAACAACGTCGAATCCTTAAGTGTGTCTCCCTACGGTTCGTGAATTATGCGGACATGATCGAGACACTTCTCTGATCAATAACCAATAGAGGAATCTGGAAATTCATATGGCTCCCACATATTTCTACGATTACTTTGAGATCGAATGAACCACTTACATACGACACCAATTTCCCTTTGTCTCACGATAGTTTACTTATCTGAGGTTATGATCGTCGGTATCTCTGCATACCTAGTTCAACATCGTTACCGATAAGTACTCTTTTCTCGTTCCCGTGATATGTGATCCCTTGTGAGCCAGTCACATGCTTGCAAGCTAATTGGATGACAAACCGAGAGGGCCCAGAGTATATCTATCCGTCATATGGATGGACAAATCCCACTCTTGATCCATGTGTTTCAACCAATACTTTATGAACACTCAATGCCACCTTTATAGCCACCCAGTTACGGTGTGGTGTTTGATGTCATCAAAGCATCCATCCGGCAAAGGTGATATGCATGATCTCATGGTCGAAGGAATTCGATTACTATGTATCAGAAAGCATATAGCAATTGAACTATTAAAATGACTTGATCTTTATGCTACGCTTATCCATAGGAGTATGTCCACCATATCATTCTCCTAACGATATGATCTTGTTGTTAATAACATCTCAATGTTCATGATAGGGAAACCACAATCATCTATTAACCAACAAGCTAGTATTATAAAGAGGCTTTACTAGGGACCCTTATTTTAGTGTACAAATCACACAAGTATTAATGTTTCCTTGTTAATACTATTATAGCATGAATGTAAACATTTATCATAAACACAAAGATATAATAATAACTACATTTATTATTGCCTCTAGGGCATATCTCCAACAGTCTGGACACAGGAAAGCTCCATGTACAAATCAAATTGGACAGGAGGGTGAAGCGTGGTCGACAACCTTGCCCTGCATCACGGCATCGGCCAGGGAGGACCACGGCGACGAGCAGCGCACGGCGGCAGCGCCATCGACCACATGGTCGAAGAGGAGAAGGGAGATGAGGATGAAAGGGTGACATGGGAGTATGGACCGGACTGGGCCAAAACCCCTTCGGGGTGTGGTTTTGGTTCTGTCCTATTGGGCCACAAGGGCCCAATAAATCAACACAGGTAGCCCATTTACCAACAGACAGATTTTAATAAATAAGAAAATACCAAATTTCCCCTGAACTTAAAAAAGATTCTAGATAATAAAATAAAAATCCAAAAATTATAAATAAAATATTTTTGGATTCACAATAATCCAACCTATCCAAATAAATTATGAAATAGAATTTTAGGCATATAATTTTAATTAAGAATTTTGTACTATATTTATTCCTTATGGAATTTTATAAAATTATTGAAAGGTGATAAAAATAAAATAAAAATCACTTTCATTATATATTAATATTGTAGTATTTTAGAAAAATACTAAACAAATATTTAATATCTATTTTTGGTATTTAATGATAATTCTTAAAGGAATTATTAAGTAAATAAAATGCAAATAAAGTAAAATAAAATAATCCAATTTTCAATAAATACTAAAAATTAATATTTATAAATTCTTTATTATTAAAAGAATTTTTATAACTTAAATAATGGGGGAGAATACACACAAAGCTAAATAATGCATTACATTACTTTGCATAATCATTTTGCTTCTTTAAATATTGTCCTTACCGGGCAATAATGATGGTTTTGTAGACATAGAAGCTCAAGGTCCAGTGCAAGCATCCGACTTCACTACCTTGTAATCACAAGGCAAGTTCATCACTTGCTCATGTCCTTTGAAGAGTCTTTATCAAAGTATTTGCAAATTGTGTGTTATCATCTATATTATAGAAAGAGAAAATGTTATTTTCTCAAGATAATAAATCTTAGATATCATCCTAAGTGATGATATGATGGATCAATAGAACTTAGGTTTCTAATTGCAATAATGATGAATAATTAGGGATTAATAACCCATGACATCAGTGATTCTAGCGCCGTATATTAAGCGTCAACCATGAGATTTGGAATGGGACGGAGAAGTCAGCTGTATCCTTTTCCTCTTGTATGGAGGCAAGACGACCTTAACGTGGCGTCGTGATTCCTTGTACTGATCCAACATATGGGTGGGCACCCTTACGCCCCACACTTTTTGTGTATAGATTATCCATGAATGGTGTTTAGGGATATAGTCCATGAAAATGGTACTATTCCGGGCATCACCGGGTCATAGAGTCTTCGGGAACTCATCAGGGTTTTAGCCTGCCCGAAAGGGGGCTTAACGAAGGTGAGCCAGCCCCGAAGGATTGTGCATACATATGAGGTCGCGGAGAGGGCAGTGATTGGCTTGGACCAACTACTGGGCCCCACATCATGGAATTGTGGACGGGAAAGTATGCCTGGTTGTGCAACAAGGAAGTTGATCTCTCATGGGTAAAGTGACGCACCTCTGCAGAGTGTAAGAATTGTAACTTGTTACTCCCTATTCCAGGAAGGAGCTACGAACGCGATAGGAAAGGAACTCCATGAAAGTTTTGGTCAACCTGTGAAGGCTGATGGTCATAGATTTTTGTAATAAAATCAATCTATGAAGAAAGATTTATGAAAATTGCATAGTGCCAAGGACTGATAGTCCGAGGTGGTAGATAGTGTAGGGGTTCGTAGCATGGAAAAACAAAATTTTCTACCGCGTGAACACACAATCAAGATCTAATCTATGATCAAGCCAAGATCTATCTACTAGATTGTAGCAACGAGTCGATGGAATACTAACCCTCGAAGATCCAAAGCGGTTAACGCGAGTAGATTCTCGTGGGTGATGTAGTCGTACACTTCTGATCTCAAGATCGCGTAGACGATCCTTCCGGCGCTGCGTTCCGGCAGCGCTCCCGCAGTCGGTCACACGTTCGGTACTCGATGAACACCTTCCTCTCCCTTGTTCCAGTAGGCAGTGGAGGTTGTAGCACTCTCCTCGCGATTCCTGCAGCGGCGTGGTACCGGAAGTAGAGGGGAGATCTCGTAGGGCTTCGCCTTAAGCCGGAGCGAGTATGGTGGAGCATGAGAGAGACCTTGGTGATCTAGGGTTTAGAGGACACCAAGGGGAGGGCTTGGCCGGCGGCTAGGGTTTGGGGTGTTGTAATTATGCCCTAGAGGCAATAATAAAGATGTTATTATTATAATTCTTGTTCATGATAAAGTTTATATTCCATGCTAGAATTGTATTAAGCGGAAACTTTAATACTTGTGTGGTTTGTGAACAACACCGTGTCCCTAGTACGCCTCTATGGACTAGCTCATTGATTAATGATTGGTAAGGTTTCCTAACCATGGACATGAGGTGTCAATTAATAATGAGATCATATCATTGGGAGAATGATGTGATGGACAGACCCAAACTAAGCGAAGCAATTAGATCGTGTCATCGTGTTCGTCTTTGCGAAGCTTTTCTATGTCAAATATTGTATTCCTTAGACCATGAGATAATACAACTCCCTGGTATCAGAAGAAAGCTTTGAGGTCATCAAACGTCATCCTATGAGAGGGTGATCATAAAGGTGTCTCTCAGGTGATCGGAAAGTATCTGTTGGGTTGTATGTATCGAGATGGGATTTGTCCCTCCCAAGTCGGAGAGATATACTTCGGGTCCCACTCGGTAATCGATATCAACACCGATTGCAAGCATGTGGTTAAGGAGTTAATCACAAAGTGATATCGGATTACGGAATGAGTAAAGTACTTGCTGTGAACGAGATTGAACTAGGTATGACGGTACGGACGATCAAATCTCGGGCAAGTAAAAATATCGCGAGACGAAGGGAATATATATATATGGGATTGATTGAATCCTGGCATCATGGTTCATCCGATATGATCATCGATGAATGTGTGGGAGTCAATATGGGTTTCCAGACCCCGCTGTTGATTATTGATAGAAGATCATGTCTGCATATTCTCGAACCCGCAGGGTCACACACTTAACGTGTCTCGACGCTAGGATAGATTGGATAATTGGTTTATGAGTTTTTGTTCGGAGTCTCGGATGGGATCCGGGACATCACGAGAGGTTCCAGAGTGGTCCGGAGAATAAGATTCATATAAGGCAGTGCAATTTTTGGAGTTCGGAATTGTTCCGGGTTAATCGGTATTGTACCGGAAGCTTCTAGAACCTTCCGGAAGGGGACCAACGTGGCCCCACCTTCCGGGAGGGGGCATGGGCCAATGAGGGAGTGCCCTGGCCGCATTGGGCCACGGGCACAAGGCCCCATAGGGCCCAGCCGGCCAAGAGAGGTTTAAACTCTAGATAGAGCTTCTAGAAGGGGGGTTTCCTTGCCCCCCACTCTTCCTCCTTGGGGCCGCCGGCCTTGGCTTGGGGGAGGGGCTAGGGCTGCGCCCACCCCTCTGTATATAGAGGGCTGGGGGCGCACCAACCCCCCACACCTTCCCCTCCAAACCCTAGCCGCCTTGCTAGCTTTCCTCTCTCCCTCCCAACTGTTTGTAGGCGAAGCCCTGCTGCAGAAATTCTCCACCATATACACCACGCCGTCGTGTTGTAGATCCAATCTATCTCTCCACCATACTTGCTGGTCTGAGTAAGGAGGAGACGTCGAAGTGCTGCACGTGTGCATCTCACGGAGGCATCACCACTTGTGGTGTTAGATCGGATCGGATCGCGAGGAGGAGAAGCGAGTACGACTACATCACCCACGTTCCGACGAACGTTCCGCTGTGCAAATCTTCAAGGGTATGAAGATCTAATCCAATCTCTCTTGTTGTTTGCATCTCCTAGATTAGATCTTGGCTTTCCCTCTGTTCGCTCCGTAGAAAATTTTGATTTACTATGCCACGAAACCCTTCAGTGGTATCAGAGCTAGATCTATGCGTAGATGAGTTTCGCGAGTAGAACGCAACATGGTTGTTGCGGGCGTTGATGTTTTCTGTTGCAAGCCTCTTGTTTGTGTTCTTCTTACGATGCGGGACAGTGAGATTGAAGCGGTCTAGGCCAACCTTACGCGACATCGTTCGCGAGACCGGCTCCGCACTTGACGTGTGGCTTGTTCCACACATGCGGCTGGTGGATGTCAGTTTCTCTCACTATAGTTGTCATGGGATTAACACCGGAGTTTGGCAACCATAATATCACCGTTGTGGCTTTTCGTAGGTAAGAATCGTTCTTAGCATCTACTCCCATAAGCCACGTAAAACATGCAACAACAAAGTAGAGGCGTCTAACTTGTTTTTGCAGGGAGTGTTTTCTGTGATATGGTATGGCCCAAGATGTGATGTGTATATTGTATGCAATGATCATGTTTTGTAATGTTTCACGACTTGCATGTCGATGAGTACACAACCGGCAGGAGCCATATGGTTGTCTTTATAATTGTGTATGACCTGCGAGTCAACTTCTTATACGCCTTGTAATAGCTTTACTTTATCGCTAAGTAGTTAGCAATAGTTGTAGTTGCTATTCGTGGTGGAGGCAGTCATGGTGGAGTGATGGAGATCATGCCGGAACGCACAAGATGGGGATCATTGCGCGAAGATTGGCTATACCATGTCACATAAAGTTATATGCATGTGATGTTTATCCTTTTATGTATCTTATTATGCTTAGATCGCGACGGTAGCATTATAAGATGATTCCTCACTTAAAGATCAAGATAAAAACTGTGTTCTCCCCAAGTATGCACCGTTGCGAAAGTTCGTCGTGTCCAAGCATCACGTGATGATCGGGTGCTATAGACTCTACGCTCACATACAACGGGTGCAAGCCAGTTTTGCACACGCGGAAATACTTGGGTCTAACTTGACGAGCCTAGCATGTACAGACATGGCCTCGGAACACAAGAACCGAAAGGTTAAGCATGAGTCATATGAATGATATGATCGACACTTCGTTGTCCACCATTGAAAACACATCTCTTCTCGTGATGATCGGATTAGGTGTGGTGAATTTGGATCGTGTTCACTAAACAACTTGAGGGATGTTGAATTTAGTGGGATTTCATCTAGTAATTTGATTAAGTTGAACTATTTATCATGAACACAGTCTAAATTGTACTTGCAAATACTGTAGATCACATGGCTAAGTCCAACTTCAACTTCAACGTTTTCGCTGAGAAGGAAAAGCTTAGAAACAATGGGTCTAACTTCACCAATTGGTTCTGCAATCTAAGAATCATTCTCTCTGGCGGTCAAAAGGACTATGTCCTTGGGAAAGCGTTAGGTGACGACCCTGCTGCAACTGCGCCGGCTGATGAGAAAACTGTCTATTAGTCGCGCAAAGATAATTATGGTGTGATTAAGAGCACCGCGTTATTTGCTATGGAACCGGAACTTCAAAATCGTTTTGAAGACTATCCCGGGCCCTTTGAGATTCTCGAAGAGCTGAAAACCATGTTTCAGACTCAGGCCCGCTCTGAGAGATATGAGATCTCTGAGAAGTTCTTTAACTGCAAGATGGAGGAAGGGAGTTCCATTAGTGAGCACACCATTAAGATGACGGGCTACACTCAACGCCTTGAGCAACTGGAATGCACGATTCCAGAGGAGCTCAAGATTGACAGGGTTCTGCAATCACTCCCTCCCAGCTACAAAAGTTTTGTAGTGACTCATAATCAGATTGGTTCCACTGATACGATCACCGAGCTCTTCGCAAAGCTGAAGGCCACGGAAGTGGACATCAAAAAGGATAATCATGTGTTGATGGTCAACAAGCCCACCTTTAAGAAAGGTAAGGGAGCAAAGAAGCCCTTCAAGAAGGGCGGCGACAAGCGCACTGCCCCTGCTGAGAAGAAGCTCAATTCTGGTCCTAAGCCGGACACTGAGTGCTTCTATTGCAAGGACAAGGGTCATTGGAAGCGCAACTGTCCGAAGTACTTGGCGGACAAGAAGGCTGGCACCATCAAAGGTATATTTGATATACATGTTATTGATGTTTTCCTTACTAGCCCTCATTGTAGTGCCTGGGTATTTGATACCGGTTCAGTTGCTAATATTTGTAACTCGAAACAGGAGCTACGGAATAGACGGCGGCTTGCGAGGGATGAGGTGACGATGCGCGTTGGCAACGGATCAAGAGTTGATGTGATGGCCGTCGGCA
This sequence comes from Avena atlantica, assembly GCA_910589765.1. Classification (NCBI taxonomy): domain Eukaryota; kingdom Viridiplantae; phylum Streptophyta; class Magnoliopsida; order Poales; family Poaceae; genus Avena; species Avena atlantica. The sequence goes on from OU342737.1 coordinate 66,327,801, forward strand.
CGCTCTCCTTAGTTTTACCTTCGGGATTAGTTTTAAACCTTAATAAGTGTTATTATGTGCCTGCGTTGAGCATGAACATTATTTCTAGATCGTGTTTATTGCAAGACGGTTATTCATTTAAATCGGAGAATAATGGTTATTCTATTTATATGAGTAACATCTTTTATGGTCATGCACCTCTTATGAATGGTTTATTTCTTCTAAATCTCGAAAGGGATGAAACACACATCCATAACATTGAGGCTAAGAGATGCAAAGTAGATAGTGATAATACTACTTATTTGTGGCACTGTCGTCTAGGTCATATTGGTGTAAAGCGCATGAAGAAACTCCATTCTGATGGACTTTTGGAGTCTCTTGATTTTGAATTATTTGACACATGCGAACCATGCCTCATGGGCAAGATGATCAAAACCCCGTTCTCCGGAATGATGGAGCGAGCAACGGACTTGTTGGAAATCATACATACCGATGTATGCGGACCGATGAGTATTTCGACGCGCGGTGGATATCGCTATTTCCTTACTTTTAGCGATGACTTAAGTAGATATGGGTATATCTATTTAATGAAACATAAATCTGAAACATTTGAAAAGTTCAAGGAATTTCAGAATGAAGTGGAGAACCATCGTAACAGAAAGATTAAGTTTCTACGATCCGATCGTGGAGGTGAATATTTGAGTTATGATTTTCTCACGCATCTTAAAGCAAGCGGAATCGTTTCGCAACTCACGCCACCCGGAACACCACAGCGCAATGGTGTGTCTGAACGCCGGAATCGAACCCTATTAGATATGGTCCGATCAATGATGTCTCTTACTGATTTGCCGTTATCATTTTGGGGTTATGCATTAGAAACCGCTGCATTCACTTTAAATAGGGCACCATCTAAATCCGTTGAGACGACACCGTATGAACTGTGGTTTGGTGCTAAACCAAAGTTGTCGTTTCTTAAAGTTTGGGGATGCGAAGCTTACGTCAAGAAGTTGATGCCAGACAAGCTCGAACCCAAAGCGGAGAAATGCGTCTTCATAGGATACCCTAAGGAAACAATTGGGTATACCTTCTATCACAGAACCGAAGGCAAAGTGTTTGTCGCAAAGAACGGTTCCTTTCTTGAGAAGCAGTTTCTCTCGAAAGAAGTGAGAGGGAGGAAAGTAGAGCTTAACGAGGTTATTGAACCTTCTCTTGAATTGGAGAGTAGCGCAGCACCTGAAATTGTTCCAGTGCCGCCTGCACCAACAATAGAGGAAGCTAATGAAAAGGATCATGAAGCTTCGGACGATGCTGCTACTGAACGTCGCAGGTCGACAAGGTCGTGTGCCCCTCCTGAGTGGTACGGCAACCCTGTCTTGACTGTCTTGTTAGTAGAAGACAGTGAACCTACGAACTATGAGGAAGCGATGATGAGCCCAGACTCTGAGAAATGGCTAGAAGCCATGCAATCCGAATTGGGATCCATGAGCGAAAACCAAGTATGGACTTTGGTGGACCCTCCTAGTGACCGAAAGGCCGTTGAGTGCAAATGGATCTTCAAGAAGAAAACGGACGCGGATGGTAATGTTACCGTCTATAAAGCACGGCTTGTTGCGAAAGGTTTTCGACAAGTTCAAGGTGTTGACTACGATGAGACTTTCTCTCCCGTAGCGATGTTTAAGTCCATTCGGATTTTATTAGCAATTGTTGCGTTTCATGATTATGAAATATGGCAGATGGATGTCAAGACTGCGTTCCTCAATGGCAACATTGATGAAGAGTTGTATATGATGCAACCCGAAGGTTTTGTCGATCCTAAGGATGCTAGTAAAGTATGCAAACTTCAGCGTTCCATTTATGGACTGAAGCAAGCATCTCGGAGTTGGAATCTTCGTTTTGATCAAGTGATCAAGAGCTTTGGATTTGTTCCAAATTGCTATGAAGCTTGTATCTACAAGAAAGTGAGTGGGAGCTCGGTGACGTTTCTGGTACTATATGTGGATGACATATTGATTATTGGAAATGACATCAACATGCTTAACGATGTGAAGAGTTATTTGAACAAGTGTTTTTCAATGAAAGACCTAGGTGAAGCTGCTTATATATTGGGCATCAAGATCTATAGAGATAGACAAAGACGCCTGATAGCTTTAAGCCAGAGTACATACCTAGACAAAGTTCTGAAAAGGTTCAGAATGGATAAGGCAAAGAAAGGTTCAGTGCCTATGTTGTCAGGTAAGATATTGAGCAAGGCTCAGTGTCCAGCTATGGTAAATGATAGGGAAGCTATGAGCAAAGTGCCTTATGCCTCGGCCATAGGTTCTATCATGTATGCCATGCTATGTACTAGACCGGATGTGTCCAATGCTCTTAGTTTGACGAGCAGGTATCAAAGTGATCGAGGAGTGGAACACTGGACAGCCGTGAAGAACATCCTAAAGTACCTAAATAGGACTAAAGAAATGTTCTTAGTCTATGGGGGTGATGAACAGCTCGTCGTAAAAGGTTACGTCGACGCTAGTTTTGACACCGACAAGGATGATTCTAAATCTCAGACATGATACGTTTATATTTTGAATGGAGGAGCTGTGATCTGGAGAAGCTGCAAGCAAAGCGTGATCGCGGGATCTACAGTAGAAGCGGAATACATGGCTGCTGCAGAAGCGTCAAGTGAAGGAGTTTGGATCAGAAACTTCATCACTGAGCTTGGTGTGGTTCCAAGTGCATTGGACCCACTGGAGATATTGTGTGACAACACTGGCGCCATAGCACTCGCTAAGGAACCAAGATATCATCCAAAGACCAAGCATATCAACCGCAAGTTTCATATAATCCGAGATTATATTGCAGATGGAGATCTGAAGATTAGCAAAGTACATACAGATCTGAATGTCGCAGATCCATTGACTAAACCTCTTCCACGTGTAAAACATGATCAACACCTCAGTGCCATGGGTGTGAGATTGTTGCCAGATGTAAACTAGATTATTGACTCTAGTGCAAGTGGGAGACTGTTGGAATTATGCCCTAGAGGCAATAATAAAGATGTTATTATTATAATTCTTGTTCATGATAAAGTTTATATTCCATGCTAGAATTGTATTAAGCGGAAACTTTAATACTTGTGTGGTTTGTGAACAACACCGTGTCCCTAGTACGCCTCTATGGACTAGCTCATTGATTAATGATTGGTAAGGTTTCCTAACCATGGACATGAGGTGTCAATTAATAATGAGATCATATCATTGGGAGAATGATGTGATGGACAAACCCAAACTAAGCGAAGCAATTAGATCGTGTCATCGTGTTCGTCTTTGCGAAGCTTTTCTATGTCAAATATTGTATTCCTTAGACCATGAGATAATACAACTCCCTGGTATCGGAAGAAAGCTTTGAGGTCATCAAACGTCATCCTATGAGAGGGTGATCATAAAGGTGTCTCTCAGGTGATCGGAAAGTATCTGTTGGGTTGTATGTATCGAGATGGGATTTGTCCCTCCCAAGTCGGAGACATATACTTTGGGTCCCACTCGGTAATCGATATCAACACCGCTTGCAAGCATGTGGTTAAGGAGTTAATCACAAAGTGATATCGGATTACGGAACGAGTAAAGTACTTGCTGTGAACGAGATTGAACTAGGTATGACGGTACAGACGATCAAATCTCGGGCAAGTAAAAATATCGCGAGACGAAGGGAATATATATATATGGGATTGATTGAATCCTGGCATCGTGGTTCATCCGATATGATCATCGATGAATGTGTGGGAGTCAATATGGGTTTCCAGACCCCGCTGTTGATTATTGATAGAAGATCATGTCTGCATATTCTCGAACCCGCAGGGTCACACACTTAACGTGTCTCGACGCTAGGATAGATTGGATAATTGGTTTATGAGTTTTTGTTCGGAGTCTCGGATGGGATCCGGGACATCACAAGAGGTTCCGGAGTGGTCCGTAGAATAAGATTCATACAAGGCAGTGCAGTTTTTGGAGTTCGGAATTGTTCCGGGTTAATCGGTATTGTACCGGAAGCTTCTAGAACCTTCCGGAAGGGGACCAACGTGGCCCCACCTTCCGGGAGGGGGCATGGGCCTATGAGGGAGTGCCCTGGCCGCATTGGGCCAGGGGCACAAGGCCCCATAGGTACCATCCGGCCAAGAGAGGTTTAAACTCTAGATAGAGCTTCTAGAAGGGGGGGTTTCCTTGCCCCCCACTCTTCCTCCTTGGGGCCGCCGGCCTTGGCTTGGGGGAGGGGCTAGGGCTGCGCCCACCCCTCTGTATATAGAGGGCTGGGGGCGCACCAACACCCCACACCTTCCCCTCCAAACCCTAGCCGCCTTGCTAGCTTTCCTCTCTCCCTCCCGACTGTTTGTAGGCGAAGCCCTGCTGCAGAAATTCTCCACCATATACACCACGCCGTCGTGTTGTAGATCCAATCTATCTCTCCACCATACTTGCTGGTCCGAGGAAGGAGGAGACGTTGAGGTGCTGCACGTGTGCATCTCACGGAGGCATCGCCACTTGTGGTGTTAGATCGGATCGGATCGCGAGGAGGAGAAGCGAGTACGACTACATCACCCACGTTCCGACGAACGTTCCGCTGTGCGAATCTTCAAGGGTATGAAGATCTAATCCAATCTCTCTCGTTGTTTGCATCTCCTAGATTAGATCTTGGCTTTCCCTCTGTTCGCTCCGTAGAAAATTTTGATTTACTATGCCGCGAAACCCTTCATGGGGAAACCCTAACTCGCCGAGCTAGAGGAGGCCCTAGGCTGCGGCGACTTGGAGGAGGCCGGCGGCTAGGAGATTAGGGTTTGGGTGTAGAGAGGTGTAGGGAAGAGGGGTACCCATGCCCCTTATTTTATAGGTGGGAGGGGGCGCGGTTGGGAGGAGGGAGTCCTCCTCCAACTCCTCCTCCTTGTCCGGCGGTGGAGGTTAGAGGACTTCCTCCCCAAGTAGGTTTCCTACTCTCCCTCCACCAAGCAAACTTGTCGTTTGACTTTTCAAACTAGGATTTGATTTATCCCTTTATTTTGCTCAGCGATGACACCTAGTACATGATGCAACCATTCCAACTTGTTATGACACATTCATGTACCCTTTCCCCTCCGGAGTGCCGGACCTTCCGGACCCTTCTAGAACATTCCCAATGAAAACACCGGAATCATTCCCCAACTCCGAAACAGGACTTTCCTTATATGAATCTTATTCTACGGACCATTCCGGATCTCCTCGTGATATCCCGGATCCCATCCGAGACTCCAAACAATATTCAGTCTCTTACTCATCATTCCATAACTACTCAACAACATCGAATCCTTAAGTGTGTCTCCCTACGGTTCGTGAATTACGCGGACATGATCGAGATACTTCTCCGATCAATAACCAATAGAAGAATCTGGAAATTCATATGGCTCCCACATATTTCTATGATTACTTTGCGATCGAATGAACCACTTACATACGATACCAATTTCCCTTTGTCTCACAATAGTTTACTTATCCGAGGTTTTGATCATCGGTATGTCTACATACCTAGTTGAACCTCGTTACTGGTAAGTACTCTTTTCTCGTTCCCGTGGTATGTGATCCCTTGTGAGACAGTCACATGCTTGCAAGCTAATTGGATGACATTCCACCGAGAGGGCCCAGAGTATATCTATCCGTCATATGGATGGACAAATCCCACTCTTGATCCATGTGTCTCAACCCATACTTTCCGAACACTCAATGACATCTTTATAGCCACCCAGTTACGGTGTGGTGTTTGATGTCATCAAAGCATCCTTCCGGTGATGGTGATAAGCATGATCTCGTGGTCGAAGGAATTAGGTTACTATGTATCAGAAAGCTTATAGCAAATGAACTATATTAAATGACTTGATCTTTATGCTACGCTTAACTATAGGAGTATGTCCATAATATCATTCTCCTAATGATATGACCCTGTTGTTAATAACATCTCTATGTTCATGATCATGAAACCATGATCATATATTAACCAACAAGCTAGTTTAACAAGAGGATTTACTAGGGACTCTTTTATGTTTACAAATCACACAAGTATTAATGTTTCCTGTTAATACAATTATAGCATGGTATGTAAACATTTATCATAAGTATGAAGATATGATAATAACCACTTTATTATTGCCTCTTGGGCATATCTCCAGCAGTCTCCCACTTGCACTAGAGTCAATAATATAGTTTCAAACCTTTGTGTATTCAACACCTATGGCTTTCTGGTGTTGTATGTACACGATTGCTAGTGGTCAACTGATCTCCGGATCTGACACTTCTAGGTCCGTGTGTAATTGCATGTCTTTGCGTCTCTACGCATCACTCATTCTCTAATGAGATGGCTTCGTACAAATTTGGTCCTTTGGTGTGACCTTTAGTTCTTTGGGGTTAAAACATGTTGATAATATTGTCGTACAATATATATTCATAGTATTATACCTACTTTGAACTACACCTAGTTTGATAACAAACTACTTGACACAAATGCCCTCTTTTGCTGCTATAATAACAGTTATATACTTAACCTTTTGTTGTAGTATCTGTCACAGTGTCTTAACTTTGGAACTCATCCAAATTCATTATGGAACTTACTTTCCATTATATTGTGCCACCCTTAGTTTTGATTGAGATAAACTTAATTTGTACTTTGTGACAAAACTAGTATCAATGTAATTCATTTACAGTGAACTAACCATCTATTTGTCACTTCTACAAAATAATATATTCTTAGTTCTTTTACAATATCATAAGAATATCTTTACTATCGTCCAATAATCATCTTATGAATCATTCTGGTATATGCTCATAACATTTAGAGCATAGGACATATCTGGATTTGTACATATCACAACATGATTGATATAAATACTCTTTGTGATTTCATACATCAAGTATCAATCTATACTTGAATCTTTGTTTCACTTACCAAGTGTCAATACACTTGAATATATCATCATTATTGAACTCATTCAATCCTTTCTGTGCGACAAGAACCTTTCTTGTAGTTTTTATATTGAACTCATTCAATATATCATCTATATACTTTCGGCACAACCATATTAGCATCTATTGATGCCAAATATTTGGGTTTTTCCTAAGTCTTTCATCGAGATGAAATTCTTATCCTGTGTTAATAAAAGATTCATCATTTCCAATCAACAATATGTCTTCCACGTAATGTATCAGAAACATGTCTTAGCGCTCCCACTTAATTTCTTGCAAATGCAAGCATCTTCATCGTCTCCGATGAAATTAAACTCTTTTAACAGTTTCATCATAGTGAAGGTTCCAACTCCGCGATGCTTACTTCAACCATTGAAGTTTGCATATGCTTTTAGCATCCTTTGAATTAACAAAACCCTTTGGACCGTGTCATGTACACGTCCTTGGTAACCATTCTATTAGAAGAACTTGTTTTGTTTATTCAACACATAACAAAATTATATGTCGTGGTTGCTACATTAATCCGTCTAGACTAAATATCGCTATGAAAGATCAGATCTTGTCATAGTCAACCTTTGAACATTGTTGTGAACTCTTTCCCAACATGTCGACTATTTCATAGATGTGAAACATCCATGTCTATTTCTTTATAGATCCAAATACGACTGTAAGGTCTCGTACCTTTCCAGAGGGTCTTTCAAGCTCAAAGCTTGATCTCTTGTATATGGAACTATCACGGATTTTATGGCTTCAAGCCATTTGACGGAGTCAGGGCCCATCATCGCTTCTTTGCATGTAGTCGGATCATTATTGTCAAATAATGATTTAACTCTCAAATCTTGGTATTTGATTGTTTACCCGACCTACTTGTTTCAATAGGAACTTAGATCTCCGTGACCATAACCTTTGAGGCACGTGAGCCATGAGCATTGTTGCTGCCTTCGGAACACTTTTCGGCGCTGCGCAACTTTGCACATATAGCTAAGGTTCTTTTAACCTTATCAAAGTTCTATTGTCCTCCTACTTAACTTTTCACGAAAAATTCCTTCTCTAAGAAACTTGACGTTCTAAGCGACAAACATTTTTGTCTCCGATGTTATGGAGGAATAGTTATTAGAAATAACATACAAAGACAGGTTCATCCGACTTTGGTTGCAAACATCTTTCTTATGCATAGCACACCAATGTTTAAGAAAGGACAACTTGGGTTTTATCCCAAACCATAACTTTATATGGTGTCAATTCAACGGATTATGATGGAGCTCTTTTCAGTGGAAAAACGGTAGTCTCTAAAGCTTTTAATCTTTAAAATATAATGATAGTTTTATGAATTACACCTTTGATCTTACCATGTCAAGCAAGGTTTAATTACATATCTCGAACGCTCCATACTCTTATGGTGTTTCGGGAAATGCAAATCCACAGAACGATTCCTTAAATCTTAGGTATTATGCTAAACTTGTAACTCAAATATCTTCCTTTATGATCTTATCATAAACTATTTATATTCTTGTTATAATGATTTTGCACTTCATCTTGAAAGTCTTTGAATTTTTCAAATGTTTCATACTTCATCCTTATTAAGTAAATATTCATATATTCACTCAAATTTTCGGAGGAAGCATATGAAGTTGAAATCCATCGCTCTTGACTACACATAATGGACTTCATACAACAATATGTACAAGTTCCAATAAGCTAGTCATTCGTTCCCTTTTGGCCTATGAACGAAGTTTTAATTATCTCTAGGAAAGTTTCACAAGCATCATTTGATCAAAAATCAAAAGACTCCAAAATTCCATCCACATGGAGTTTCTTCATGTTTTCTTTCCAATATAATTTAAACAGCGATGTCACTTCCTAAATGATCTTTCAATCAATTTGTCTTTCGACATTTTTAGCACTAGTTTTATGGATGTGATTTCTCCCACGAGATTTGTAAATCATCCATCTTTTATGGATTACGGCAATTATTTGAACAACCCTTTTGTTCTCATAATACCTGATAAAACAAATCTTGACGGCAAGCTTTTAACGAGCAACACAATAACCCTTTATTTGTTCTCGATGAACATCATCACATATTCTTTTGCTTGTTACTTAGGCCATTGTAGTTCATGAATTCTGTTGTTTCGTATGACGATTCATACCAACAAATTCAGTATCAAATACTTAAGAACCACATTGTTTAACAAGCAAAGAATATAGCCATAACACGTATATCCTTTATATACCTAAACTGAACAATTCTAGTCTTTTCTTTTCTGCCATATACTTATGAGATTCTCTTTCAGTATTTCCTATTCTGTTTGAAAGAATCTATCAACATCAATAGTGGAGCCATATACATGACACATAGTCCAAAGCATGTATAGTAAAATACCAATGTCTTTGGACTTGCACTTTGAAGTAGATCACCATCATCAAATTTTTGGTGTTCTTTCAAATTCTTTTCTTTAGTAATCTCTTGGTGTAGTAAACATTTTACCTACATCAAATATTCACCCTTATCATGGAATTATCCATGATCAAGCTACTTTTAGCTTGTAACGGTGAATCGCGAGTATAATGTTGCTCTCCAAAACCTTTTGGAGGATTAGGACAACTAGTGTCTCCAACCTTTTGCAAATTCTCATCAAATATGAGAACATGACTTTGCCATATTATACTCTATCATGTTGCAACCAAAACTTCGTTTCAGATATCACAATATCTTCCACACATCATGGTTTCTGAAACAACTCTTTCAGATCCTAGATAACCTTGATATTAAGACAATCCTTTGAATATCAAGAATCATGGAGACAAGCATGATACTCATATACTAACACTTGGAATTGTCACTCTTGATTTAATACCAATTATTAAACTTCATGGAGTAACCGGAACTTACTGAAAGTTTGCAATAGGACTTTCAAACTTTAGATTAACACTTCAAAACAATACGATACCAGTTCGTAAAGTAACTAACCAGAATTATATAGTTCTATCATGTCAATCATAACTAAGCGCAAGGTGGTAAACGGATGCCAATGACTATAACAACTATGCAAATTCACTTTGATTTAATTTATGATAAATAGTGTTCAACTTTTAATCAAATTGATGTTGAACTCCCACTCAAAACAATATCCCTCACATTGTTTTAGTGATCACACGAACCAAATTCACCACATCAAAACCGATCATCACGAGAGTTGATGTAGCTTCAATGGCGAACAATCAACATGTTCATCATGTCTACTATATGACTCATGCTTTAACTTTCGGTGATCCGTGTTCCGAGACCATGTATGTACATGCTAGGCTCGTCAAGATCAAACCTTAGCCTCCGCATAAGCAAATCTGGCTTGCTCATGTTGTATACACTCGCAGAATCTAACACACCCGATCATCACGTGGTGCTTCGAAACAACGATCTTTAGCAACGGTGCTTACTAAGGATGAACACTTTAAAAATTGAAATTGTGTGCTTGAGGGATCATCTTATAATGCTATCATCGTGAACTAAGCAATACAAGATGCATAAAAGGATTAACATCACATGCAATTCATAATATGTGATATGATATGGCCTTTCTTCTTTGTGCTTTCGATCTCCATTTTCAAGAACGAACATGATCTCCATCATTACCGGCATTGCATCAAGGTCAATGACGCCGCTCCATGGTTGTCGTCCACCAGCTTCAACTATTACAACTACTTTGAATAGACACGCGGGTCTTAACTGAATTTAAAAAACAACCATATGGCTCCTGCCGGTTGCCAACTTACAATAAGGAACATTGCATACATCAAATATAATCACAATCATGGCCATATCACATCAAAGCACACCCCTGCAAAACAAAGTTAGACGCCTCTAATTTTCTTTGCATATTTTATGTGGTTTGGGGCTTTCAATAAGTATCGCTCTAACTTACGAACAGGAACCACAACGTTGATGGCTGAACTATCAAGTGCCCGTTGTAAATTGGATCTATACTATGATGGGAGAGACAGACACCCACAAAGCCACTTATGCAATACAAGTTGCATGTTGAGCGTGGAGCAAGTCTCATGAACGATGTCATGTAAGGTTAGCCCGGGCCGCTTCATCCCATCATACCGCAAGATGCAAAGTACACAAGAAGCAATTGATAATAAAAGCACCACCGCCCACAATGACCATTGTGTTCTACTCGTGCAACAGATCTACATAGACACGGCTCTGATACCACTGTAGGGGTTCGTAGCATGGAAAAACAAAATTTTCTACCGCGTGAACACACAATCAAGATAAAATCTATGATCAAGTAAAGATCTATCTACTAGATTGTAGCAACGAGTCGATGGAATACTAACCCTCGAAGATCCAAAGCGGTTAACGAGAGCATATTCTCGTGGGTGATGTAGTCGTACACTTCCGATCTCAAGATCGCGTAGACGATCCTTCCGGCGCTGCGTTCCATCAGCGCTCCCGCAGTCGGTCACACGTTCGGTACTCGATGAAGACCTTCATCTCCCTTGTTCCAGCAGGCAGCAGAGGTTGTAGCACTCTCCTCGCGATTCCGGCAGCACGACGGCGTGGTACCAGAAGTAGAGGGGAGATCTCGCAGGGCTTCACCTTAAGCCAGAGCGAGTATGGTGGAGCATGAGAGAGACCTTGGTGATCTAGGGTTTATAGGACACCAAGGGGAGGGCTTGGCCGGCGGCTAGGGTTTGGGGAAACCCTAACTCGCCGAGCTAGAGGAGGCCCTAGGCTGCGGCGACTTGGAGGAGGCCGGCGGCTAGGAGATTAGGGTTTGGGTGCAGAGAGGTGTAGGGAAGAGGGGCACCCCTGCCCCTTCTTTTATAGGTGGGAGGGAGGAGGGAGTCCTCCTCTAACTCCTCCTCCTTGGCCGGCGGTGGAGAGAAGAGTACTTCCTCCCCAAGTAGGTTTCCTACTCTCCCTCCACCAAGCAAACTTGCCGTTTGACATTTCAAATTGGCGTTTGACTTTTCAAACAAGGATTTGATTTATCCCTTTATTTTGCTCAGCGATGACACCTAGTACATGATGCAACCATTCCAACTTGTTATGACACATTCATGTACCCTTTCCCCTCCAGAGTGTCGGACCTTCCGGACCCTTCTAGAACATTCCCGATGAAAACGCCGGAATCATTTCCCAACTCCGAAACAGGACTTTCCTTATATGAATCTTATTATTCGGACCATTCCGGATCTCCTCGTGATATCCCGGATCCCATCTGAGACTCCTAAAAATATTCGGTCTCTTACTTATCATTCCATAACTACTCAACAACATCGAATCCTTAAGTGTGTCTCCCTACGGTTCATGAATTATGCGGACATGATCGAGATACTTCTGCGATCAATAACCAATAGAGGAATCTGGAAATTCATATGGCTCCCACATATTTCTACGATTAATTTGCGATCGAATGAACCACTTACATACGATACCAATTTCCCTTTGTCTCACGATAGTTTACTTATCCGAGGTTTTGATCATCGGTATCTCTACATACCTAGTTCAACCTCGTTACCGATAAGTACTCTTTTCTCGTTCCCGTGGTATGTGATCCCTTGTGAGCCAGTCACATGCTTGCAAGCTAATTGGATGACATTCCACCGAGAGGGCCCAGAGTATATCTATCTGTCATATGGATGGACAAATCCCACTCTTGATCCATGTGTCTCAACCCATACTTTCCGAACACTCAATGCCATCTTTATAGCAACCCAGTTACGGTGTGGTGTTTGATGTCATCAAAGCATCCTTCCGGTGATGGTGATAAGCATGATCTCATGGTCGAAGGAATTAGGTTACTATGTATCAGAAAGCTTATAGCAAATGAACTATATTAAATGACTTGATCTTTATGCTACGCTTAACTATAGGAGTATGTCCATCATATCATTCTCCTAATGATGTGACCCTGTTATTAATAACATCTCTATGTTCATGATCAGGAAATCATGATCATATATTAACCAACAAGCTAGTTTAACAAGAGGCTTTATTAGGGACTCCTTTATGTTTACAAATCACACAAGTATTAATGTTTCCTGTTAATACAATTATAGCATGGTATGTAAACATTTATCATAAGTATGAAGATATGATAATAACCACTTTATTATTGCCTCTTGGGCATATCTCCAACAGATAGAGCATCAAACTTCCTACCTTGCATATAATGAACTTGCTGGGTAACGCTGTTACTCATCCTTTCCTTTGAATCCTTGCTTAGACTCTAAGAATCCCGAAGATACTCCAATGTATGCAGCTGAGAGCCAAGAGCAGGTCTTCTATGAAGAGCCCAATCTGTATGGAGCCGTAGAAGGGGAGGAGTACGATATCGTCTATGGAGGAGAGTTCCAAGAGTCTGAATAATTATTATAGTTCTAGTAGCCACTTGAGCCGAGCAACATGAATAATATATCGCAATAAGTTGTTGAGATCAATTTGGAGTTTAAGTTTTAAATTTGAAACTTCCGTTGAAACACTTATATTTTGGTTTGTAAGTTGAATCTTTTGGAAGTCTTGAACTTCCGGTATTGTAATAATAATAATGTGTGTATGTTTGTAATATGGACCCGTAATGTTTCTGTTGTACCACTCTGAGGGATGTGATATTTACGGAACGGTGTTCTGTGGATGTCATGTCAACGACTATAGTGTACTACACATGAAGTGGTATGTTGGGTCACCGCAGTTGGTATCAGAGCAAATTGCTTTGACATTAGGTTGGAAACCTAGTAAGGGTATTACCTGTAGGAGAGTGTAGCAACGATAAAGAATTCTCTAAAAGAAATATAATGGGTATTCAAATGAGAATATTCTGTTATATGTTTTAGTGCGATAATTCTTCGTTATGATGCAATATATTATTGGTTACTAATAAAAATTATTTTTCTGATATACAGAGCTATGTCACCAAAGTTTCCAAAATGGACTTTGGTAAGAAAAGAGGAGATTCTTGATGATTATCAAGGATCATTCACAGACCAACTTCGTCAACTTTTAAAGATTTTTAGTTGTCCAACTAGAATTCCAGTGAACACTGTAACCTATTATGATGGTCAGATGTTATCCAAGTATCTTGTGAGTATCCAACTCCCAGAGGATCCTTGATTATATCACGACCTACCTATAGGTGAAGGTAGGAGTAACTTAACAGCTTATCATGTTGCCGTTGTGGAGGCGATAGCTAATATCCGGGAGCATAAAGCCAAGGAGCTAGAGGGTAGCACATTTTCTGTGATACCTCATGATTCTATAGACTCGGAGCCTGTACCGGATCATCTTACTTTAGTTAAGAAGTATCCTAAGTTAGCTACCAAGTTTATGGATAGATATCGAACACTCGTTGCGTCTTTTTATAAGACACATCAAGCGATTGTTGAAGATAAAAATGACATGTTAGAGGATCTAATTGATCCGAAAAGGAGGAAGCAGTTAGCATTCCAGTTGGAGAAGGAAGCAAGTAGTAGTGCAAGACCTATCTTTAAGGATATACCTATAGATCCTGAATCTTTTACATCACATCCTTATTCACCAAGGCTTGAACCTATATATGATCCTACTATGGATATGAGATATGCAGTACCACAAGGTTCAGAGGATGGTTCTGATTCAGAACTTCCTATTGAGAATTCTGATGGTTGGAGCTGTAGGGTTCGCAGCATAGAAAACAAAATTTTTCCTATGATGGGAACATCTATGTACCAAGATCTATCTACTAGATACAAGCAACGGGTGGATATACATCCATAGAATACATACCCTCGAAGACCAAATAGCTTTAGAGAGGTTATACTTGTGGATGATGTAGACGAACGCTTGTCGATCTCAAGATCGTGATGAAGTCCATCTGGTCCAGCCGGTCCAGCACGATCAAGTCCAGCACCTCAAAGCAGTGGTGCATCCGTGATCGCACACACGTACGGGTACCCCGACAACCTCCGCGCCCTCGCTCCAGCGAAGCAGCGGAAGCAACAAATCCTTCCAAAAAAAATCCACCGGGAACATGTATCTCGCTGATCCGAGACCATGGGGAAATTCTAAAGGGGGGAGAGAGATCCTTCGCGAGGAGGTGTACTTTGAGAGGAGGAGAGGGGGGCCTTTTATAGGGGAGAGGGGGGCACCCAAGGGGCATGGCACCCAGCCATGGGGATGCCCCCAACTCTTCCACATTCATGTGGGTGGAGCTCCCACTCAAAATGAAAAGCCTCCACTCCCATTAAAAATCCTCCACTCAAAAATCCACTCACATGCATTAAATTTCCACCAAATTTAATGCAAGCTCTCATTTAAATAAAACTCTTTTATTTATTTATTCAGAATTTTGTTAATTACTTTAATTAACAAACATTATCATAAAACCCCTTACAGCATTTCAATTTCACATGCATAACCAGTTTCAGCATTTTCAACCGAAACAGTTCCGGTGTCCAGTGAAATAAATTCCTGCGCTTTCCTTTTCTTTTTCTGGCATATCATTTGCTCCGAATGGTGTCGGTATCCCTTAAGTGTGTCACCCTACGGTTCGCGAATAATGCAGACATGATCGAGACCCTTCTCTGATCAATAATCAGTAGCGGGACCTGGAGATCCATACTGACTCCCACACATTCAACGATGACTTCTGTGATCGTGTGAACCTTTTACGCTAGTATCTTAATCCCTTTGTTTGACGATATATTACATGTCCGAGATTCGATCATCGGTATCTCCATACCTAGTTTGATCTCGTTACCGACATGCACTCTTTTCTCGTTCCCGTGATATAACATTCTAGTGATCAAATCACTTGCTTGCAAGCTAACCAATGTGATATCACCGAGAGGGCCCAGAGTATATCTATCCGTCATCGGGATGAACAAATTCCACTCTCGATCCATGGGTCTCAACATAACACTTTAGTAGTTCTGAAGCCATCTTTATAATCACCCAGTTACGGTGTGACGTTTGATGTCATCGAGAAACTCTTCCGGTGCTAGTGATTGACATGATCTCATGGTCTAAGGATTAGGATCACTTCGTAAGTTGTTATAGCAATATAAACTCAATGACTTTGATCGTAATGCTATACTTAGGATGAATGTTCATCACATCATTACACTAATGTTGTGACCTCGTTATTAACAACATCCAATGTCCATGATCAGGAAACTTTGATCACCATGTTAATCAACGAGCTAGTTTATAAGAGAGGCATAACTAGGAACTTCCTTTTTGTTTATTAAACACACATGTATTAATGTTTCCGTATTAATACAATTATAGCATGCAAAATAAACATTTATCATAAATAAGGAATACGATAATAACCACTTTCTCGGGCATATTCCCTTCAGTCTCCCACTTGCACTAGAGACAATAATCTAGTTTGAAAACTTTGTGTATTGAACACATATGGCTTTCTGGTGTTCCAAATACGCAATTGCAATGGTTAACATAATCTACGGATCTGACACTTTCAGGTCCGTGTGTATTTGCATGTCTTTGCGTCTTCACGCATCACTCATTCTCCAATGAGATGGCATTGTATAAATTTGGTCTTTTGGTAAGACCTTTAGTTCCTTGGGGTTAAAACACGTCGATACTATTGTCACACAATATATCTTTAGTGTTATCCCGTTGCGAACCACACCTTAGTTTGATAACAAACTACTTGACAAAAATTCCCTCCTTTGCCGCTACTATAGCAGTCATATACTTAGCCCTTTTGTTGTAGTATTCGTCACAATGTCTTAACTTTGGAACTCTTCCAAATCCATCATGGAATTTCCTTTCCATTACATTGTGCCACCCATAGTTTAAATTGAGATAAACTTAATTTGTATATTGTGACAAAACTAGTATCAATGTAACGCTTTACAATGAACTATTTGTAATTGTTTGTCACCTCTACACAAATATATTCTTAGTTCTTCCAAAAGATCATAAGAATATCCTTACTATAGTCCAATGATCATTTTATGATTCATTCTGGTATATGCTCATAACACTTAGAGCATAGGACATATCTGGATGTGTACATATCATGGTATGATTGATCAAAACATTCTCGTGATTTCACTCATCAAGTGTCAAAGCACTTGAATCTTGTTTCACTTATCAAGTGTCGATACACTTGAATCTTGATTCAATTTCTTTCCATGCAACAAGAACCGTTTCTAGTCGTTTCTATATTGAACTCCTTTAATATCTCATATATGTATGTTTGGCATAAACATATTAGCGTCACGGTCTATCCACTATAGACATTCACGCTAAATATTCGGGTTTTGCCTAAGTATTTCATCGAAATGAAATTCTTAACCTTTGTCAATAAAAGATACATCATTTCTAATCAACAAGATGTCATCCACATAATGTATTAGAAATATGTCTCAGCGCTCCCACTTAATTTCTTGCAAATGCAAGCATCTTCATCGCCTCCTGATGAAAACTCCTTTTCATTAAGGTGAAGATTCCAACTTCGCGATGCTTACTTCAACAATTGAAGTTTGCATGCCCCTTTTTAGCATCCTTTGAATTAATAAAACCCTTTGGATCATGTCATGTACACGTCCTAGGTAACCATTCTATTAAAAGAACTTTGTTTTGTTTATTCATCAACCATATACCAAATTATATGTAGTGGTTGCTATTTTAATCCGTCCAGACTAAATATCGCTATGAAAGATCAAATCTTGTCATAGTCAACTCCTTGAACATAGTCGTAAAATACTTTACGACATGTCGACTATTTCATATATGTGAAACATCCATGTCTGTTTCTTTATAGATCCAAATACGACTGACAGTTTTTTACACCTTTCCGGAGAGTCTTCCAAGTTCAAAACTTGATTTATCGTGTATGGACATATCACGGATTTTATGGCTTCAAGCCATTTGACGGAGTCAGGGCCCATCATCGCTTCTTTGTATGTATTCGGTTCATCATTGTCAAACAATAATGATTTACTCTCAAATCTTAGCATTTGATTGTTTAACCGACCTACTTGGTTCAATAGGAACTTAGATATCCGTGACCACAACCTTTGAGGCACATAAGCTATGAGCATTATGGCAGCCTTCGGAACAATTTCCGGCGCTACGCAACTCAGCACATATAGCTAAGGTTCGTTAACCTTATCAAAGTTCTATTGTCCTCCCACTTAACTTTTACAAAAAATTCCTTCTTCAAGAAACTTCATATTTCAAGCGACAAACCCTTTTGTCCTCGGTGTTATGGAGGAATAACCAATTGTTATTTGAAATAACCTACAAAGACATGCTCATCCGACTTCGATTGTAAACATCTTACTTATGTTTAGCATACCAAAATTTAAGAAATGACAACTTGGGTTTTACCCCAAACCATAACTCATATGGTGTCATTTCAACGGATCAAGATGGAGCTCTTTTCAGTGTAAAAGCGGTAGTCTCTAAAGCTTTAATCTTTTAAAACATAATGGCAGTTTTATAAATAACACCTTTGATCCAACCATGTCAAACAAGGTTTCCTTAGAAATTTCAAACACTCCATACTCCTATGGTGTTTTGAGAGATGTAAATCTAGGTGTTTTGCTAAACTTGCAACTCAAATAAATCCCTTTATGATAAAATCATAATTCATTTATTTTCTTGTTACACTTGTAACTCAAATAAATCCCTTATGATAAAATCATAAACCATTTATTTTCTTGTTACAATGATTTTCACTTCATCTTGAAAGTCTTTAAAACATTTTCAAATATTTCATACTTCATTCTCATTAAGTGAACATTCACTCAAATTTCCGGAGAAAGCATATGAAGTTGAAATCCATCGCTTACGACTATACTTAATGGACTACATACATCGATATGTATAAATTCCAATATTTTAGTCGTTCGTTCTTCTTTGGCCTTTGAACGAAGTTTTTCATTATCCTAAGAAAAGTCTCACAAGCGTCACTTGATCAAATCAAAGACTCCAAAAATCCATGAATATGGAGATTCTTTATGTTTTCTTTCCAATATAATTTAAATAGCGATGTCACTTCGTAAGTGATCTTTCAATCATTTGTCTTGTGACATTTTAGCATTAGGTTTTATGGATGTGATTTCTCCAACTAGATTTGTAAATCATCCATCTTATATGGAATACGGTAATTATTTGAACAACCTTTGTTCTCATAATACCTGATTTAAATAACAATTATTAAAACAAATCTTGAAGTCAAGCTTTGATGTCAACGAGAAATACAAACAACGGTTTGTGTTGTTTTCGATGAACATCGTCACATATTCTCTTGCTAGTTATTTAGGCCATTGTGGTTTATGAATTGCGTCGTTCCGTATGAAATTTCATACCAACCAATTCGGTATCCAATACCCAAAAACCATATTGTTTAACTAGCAAAGAATACAACCATAACATGTATATCATCCATATACCTAAATTGGATATTTCCAATCTTTTCTTTTCTGCCAAATATATTTTATAGATTCTCTTTCAGCATATCCTTTTCCTTTTTACAAGAATCTATCAACATCAAAAGTGGTGTCATATACATGACACAGAGTCCAAAGCGTGTATATTCAAATAATAATAGCTTTGGACTTGCACTTTGAAGTAGATCACCATCATCAAAGTGATCGATATTCTTTCAAAATCCATTCTTTAGTAGTCTTTTAGTGTAGTAAACACTTTACATACATATTTTATTCATCCTTATCATGACGACTTTCATGATCAAGCTATTGTAGCTTATAAAGGCGAATCGTGAGTATAACATTACTTTCCAAAACCCTTTTGCATGATTAGGATGTCTAGCATCTCCAACCTTCATAAATTCTCATCCAATATGAGATCATATATTATACTCTATCATATTGCAACCAAAACATTGTTTCAGATATCGTTATATCTGCCACACATGATGGTTTCTGAAACAATTCTTTCAGCTCCTAGACAACCTTGATATTTAAAAACAATCAAGAATCATGGAGGCAAACATGATACTTAAGATACTAACACTGGAATTGTTACTCTCGATTTAATACCAATTATTAAATTTCACGGAGTAAATAGAATTTTGCTGAATGTTTGCAATAGGACTTTAAACTTTAGATTGACACTCAACACAATACGATACCAGTTCGTAAAGTATATATCCAGAATTCTATAGTTCTATTATCTCAATTACAACTATGCATAAGGTGGTGAACGAATGCCAATGACTACAACAAATTATGAAAAATCACTTTGATTTAATTTATGATAAATTGAGTTCTACTAATCCAAATTAGAAATGAACTCCCACTCAAAAACGACATCCCTCATGTCTTTTTGGTGATTACATGAACCAAATCCACTACACCAAGTTCGATCATCACGTGAGTCGGTGTAGCTTCAAAGGCGAGCATCAAATGGGAATCATATCTACTATATGACTCATGCTTAACCTTTCGGTCCGTGTTCCGAGGCCATGTCTGTACATGCTAGGCTCGCCAAGTAAGAACCTTAGTATTCGCGTGTGTAACTGTCTTACACCCGAGATATGCTCGTGGATTCAAGTACACCCGATCATCACGTGATGCCTTGAAGCGACGAAACATTGTCGGTGCATACTTAAGGAAGAACACATTTTTATATTGATATCTAAATGAGGGATCATCTTATTATGCTAATAAAACGCCAAACAAGCAATATAAGATGCAATCAAACATCACATGTTTATTAGTGAAATGATATGGTTCCCGCATATGATCTCTATCATGTGCACCGTGGTATGATCACTATCATACCTATATGTGTAAGGCCAAGGTCTATAGAACTTACACGTTATGTGTGTTGTAAGAGTATCATATCATACTTCTACTTACAACATCACCATATCATAACACTAGCCCAGCAACAATCTAAACTAGGCGCCTCTAATTTATCCATTGCAAGTTTTACGTGGCTTAGGGCTTTCGAGATAGAACCGTTCTTACCTACGAACATGAACCACAACGAGGATAACCAAATTGTTGACAACTCGTTCAAATTAGATATTGACTATAGTAGGAGAGACAGACACCCGCTAGCCACTTATGCAAAACTAGTTGCATGTCAAGCGTGGAACAGGTCTCATGTGCGACGACATGTAAAGTTTGTCCGGGCCGCTTCATCCCACTATGCCACCAATATCCAAAGTACAACAAAGAAGCAATAAAATGATCATCATCGCCCACATACTCATATGTGTACTACCCGTGCAAAGCATCTACTCATAGATCCGGCTCTGATACCACTGTAGGGTTCGCAGCATAGAAAACAAAAAATTTCCTACGATGGGAACATCTATGTACCAAGATCTATCTACTAGATACAAGCAACAGGTGGATATACATCCATAGAATACATACCCTCGAAGACCGAATAGCGTTAACGAGGTTGTACTCGTGGATGATGTAGACGAACGCTTGCCGATCTCAAGATCGTGATGAAGTCCATCTGGTCCAGCCGGTCCAGCACGATCAAGTCCAGCACCTCAAAGCAGTGGTGCATCCGTGATCGCACACACGTACAGGTACCCCGACAACCTCCGCGCCCTCGCTCCAGCGAAGCAGCGGAAGCAACAAATCCTTCCAGAAAAAGCCACCGGGAACATGTATCTCGCTGATCCGAGACCATGGGGAAATTCTAAAGGGGGGAGAGAGATCCTTCGCGAGGAGGTGTACTTTGAGAGGAGGAGAGGGGGCCTAATGGGCTGTCCCCACCTCTTCCACATTCATGTGGGTGGAGCTCCAAATTAAAATGAAAAGCCTCCACTCCCATTAAAAAGCCTCCACTCAAAAATCCACTCACATGCATTAAATTTCCACCAAATTTAATGCAAGCTCTCATTTAAATAAAACTCTTTTATTTATTTATTCAGAATTTTGTTAATTACTTTAATTAACAAACATTCTCATAAAACCCCTTACAACATTTCAATTTCACATGCAGAACCAGTTTCAGCATTTTCAACCGAAACAGTTCCGGTGTTCAGTGAAATAAATTCCTGCGCTTTCCTTTTCTTTTTCTGGCATATCATTTGCTCCGAATGGTGTCGGTATCCCTTAAGTGTGTCACCCTACGGTTCGCGAATAATGCGGACATGATCGAGACCCTTCTCTGATCAATAATCAGTAGCGGGACCTGGAGATCCATACTGACTCCCACACATTCAACGATGACTTCTGTGATCGTGTGAACCTTTTACGCTAGTATCTTAATCCCTTTGTTTGACGATATATTACATGTCCGAGATTCGATCATCGGTATCTCCATACCTAGTTTGATCTCGTTACCGACATGCACTCTTTTCTCGTTCCCGTGATATAACATTCTAGTGATCAAATCACTTGCTTGCAAGCTAACCAATGTGATATCACCGAGAGGGCCCAGAGTATATCTATCCGTCATCGGGATGAACAAATTCCACTCTCGATCCATGGGTCTCAACATAACACTTTAGTAGTTCTGAAGCCATCTTTATAATCACCCAGTTACGGTGTGACGTTTGATGTCATCGAGAAACTCTTCCGGTGCTAGTGATTGACATGATCTCATGGTCTAAGGATTAGGATCACTTCGTAAGTTGTTATAGCAATATAAACTCAATGACTTTGATCGTAATGCTATACTTTGGATGAATGTTCATCACATCATTACACTAATGTTGTGACCTCGTTATTAACAACATCCAATGTCCATGATCAGGAAACTTTGATCATCATGTTAATCAACGAGCTAGTTTATAAGAGAGGCATAACTAGGAACTTCCTTTTTGTTTATTAAACACACATGTATTAACGATTCCGTATTAATACAATTATAGCATGCAAAATAAACATTTATCATAAATAAGGAATACGATAATAACCACTTTATTATTGCCTCTCGGGCATATTCCCTTCAGGAGGATGGGATCATATGAAGGATCTCATGAACACCAGATGTCCATAGATGGTTCTGACAGAAATGTTGGACAATCTAGCTGGATGGGTGCAAGAATTAACCCTAGTAACAGTAGTAGAAATGCCAGGTTCATAGATAATCAGGATGAAGAAGAAGATCCCGAGGAGAGAGGGTTTGAATCATCAACATCTTCTCCAAACCCAGGGAATATACATTATCCGGTGTTTAACTATCTTGCCCAAAGGAGCACCTGGGGATTAGCAGGATCTGTGTATTTTGTTGACGACTCCAGTAATGAAGCTCAGGAGATGCAAGCGGGAGATAATGTTGAATATGTTTCTGAAGACTTTTCAGCTGAGCTGGAGGGAGTCAATGCGCTTAGGTTGAGTAATGACTCAAGTCCTGACACTTCAGATACTGAGTATGTTCCTTCTGGAGGGCCATTTGTTCCACAAACTGTGCGACGAACGTCA
Organism: Avena atlantica; assembly: GCA_910589765.1. Taxonomy (NCBI): domain Eukaryota; kingdom Viridiplantae; phylum Streptophyta; class Magnoliopsida; order Poales; family Poaceae; genus Avena; species Avena atlantica. The sequence continues at coordinate 66,351,131 of OU342737.1, forward strand.
CGTCATCACGGTTGGACATCAGGCATGTATGATGATCGCAGTTACTACTAGAAGTAGGCAATTATTTAGAGGTATCAAGTACCGTGTATTGTAATTCGAAAAATAAGGTAGTAGATAAATAATCTAGTGTATGATTATACATATATGGTATATGTTGTAATGAATTTGTATTACTATGATATTGTAATGTATAATATGTGAAATGCATATTTGGATTTTATTTGGATCTTCATTGTGTACTAGTTATGTGCGTAAAGTCGAGCTCAAAACACATGTGCATGATGTAATTATGAGTATTCGCTTTATGTGCAGGACTAGAGGGTTATGGATAGGGGTGTAGAGACCGAAGCTGAACAACATCGGATGGAACATGAGGCCAAAGAGAAGGCCGATGCAGATGCAGCAAATCAGAGAGAATTACCACCACCACCAATGAGGCCGTTAATGGAGCAGAACTTTATGCAATGTATGCAAATGATGCAAGAGACCCAGAACAAGTTCATGGAGGAGTTGTTGGGACGAGCAAATCAGAGAGCACCTGAAGATGGAGGAGTAAGTCTTTCTGACTTCCAGAATGCAAGGTCATTACCTTTTGCATCAGCTCCTGAACCAATGATGCAGAAGATTGGCTAGCAGATACAGAACGAAAGCTGAAGACTGTAGGTTGCAATGATGAGGAGAAATTGAGGTATGCAACTCATCTTCTGACTGGACCTGACATCATGATGGGAGAATCAGTTAGCCATGCAACAACCATGAAGGGACTATACTTGGGAAGAGTTTAAACAGAGATTCCGTGAATATCATGTTCCTGAGAGTGTTATGGAGTTGAAGAGGAGAGAATTTTAGGAGCTGCAGCAGGGATATACTAGTGTTATGAAGTATATCCAGGAGTTTAGTCAACTGTCTCGATATGCCGAGGAAGAAGTTAATACGGAGGAAAAGAGGAAGAAGCGTTTCCTGCGTGGATTAAATCCATTTGTGAGGATGCAGTTGAGGTTGGCTAATAAGCAAACTTATCAGTAGTTGGTGGATGCAGCTATTACCTTCAAAGATGACTACAAGAATGTCCAAGAGGATAGAAGGAAGAGAGCTAAGAAGGAAACCAAGATGATACAAGCAAGCAAGTCCAAGCCCAATCTGGAATTCAAACCAAGGAATAGGCCCTATAAGAACAACAATTCCAATCGGAGTGCAAATCCAAACGTAAAGAATATTATATGCCACAATTGCAAACTTTCAGGGCATATGAGCAGGGATTGCCCGAAACCAGTAATTGTATGCCATGCTAGTGGTCACAGAGGTCACATAAAGCCCAATTGTCTAAGCAAACCACAAGGTGGTTGGCCTGTTCAAGATGGAAGGCAAGCCAGTGGAGGAAATGGACAGCCCAATAAAGAAGGAAATAATGGCAAGAACAACAATGGCAAGAGGAACAGACCTACCGGGAAGCTGAATTGTGCAACCCTAGAAGAGGTGGATAATTCGGAGCATGCAGTGATAGGTACGCTCAATATCCTTACCAATCCTGGCAAAGTTCTATTTGATACTGGTGCAACTACTTCATTCATTTCTGAAGAATTCTGTGATAAGTTCGGGATTAGAAGGGCAATGTTAGAAAACCCTATGACCGTAGTTACGACAGGGGGAAATGTGATTGTACGCCACATTAAACAAGATCAGGTTAAACAAGAGCCCAATCTGTATGAAGCCGTAGAAGGGGAGGACTATGATATCGTCTACGGAGGAGAGTTCCAAGAGTCCGAATAATTATTATAGTTCTAGTATCCACTTGAGCCGAGCAACATGAACAATGTATCGCAATAAGTTGTTGAGCTCAATTTGGAGTTTAAGTTTTAAATTTGAAACTTCCGCTGAAATACTTATATTTTGGTTTGTAAGTTGAATCTTTTGGAAGTCTTGAACTTCCGGTATTGTAATAATAATAATGTGTGTATGTTTGTAATATGGACCCGCAATGTTTCTGTTGTACCACTCTGAGGGATGTGATATTTACGGAACGATGTTCTGTGAATGTCATGTCAATGACTATAGTGTACGACACATTCAGTGGTATGCTGGGTCACCGCACAACGCCTGCCTCCGGGCCGCCTGCTCCTCGGCCGCCTGCTGTAGGCGCTGGACATGGAGGCGATCCTACTCCTCCCAATCCGTCCTGGACCAAGCCAAGGTATTCGGCGACGACGGCTCCACCAACGGCGGCTGCGGCGCCGAGTCGCGGAGCGACTGCTTCATCGCCATCCTTAAGGCGTTATCCTTGGGCGGCGCCGAGCCCTCCACCGGCTCAGGCTTCGGGCGGCGAAGGCGAAGGCGGCCAGTTGGAGACGACAACGACGACACGCGTGGCTCGCCGATGACGATGAAGCGAGCGTGTCCGCGGCGGCGAGAGGACCGGCGAGACCGATTCACGCTTGACTGGGCGCAGCGCCGACGAAGGACCCGTCGGCGTACGGGACGACGTGGAGCCCGATGAGTGGGAGGCCGAGGCGGAGGAGGAGCTCAGGCTGGCCATCCTCCTCGGCATCCAGTTCGCCGGAGGACGCCGCCCCGACCTGGCCACCGGCGTGCGTGCGCGGGAATCCGAGATGCGGCGTGTTCCCGGCGTGGATGTGCTCTAGCACCGCCGCGAGCGTCCGGCCTGGCGTGCTCCAAAAACACCGGCGACCAGCCGCGTTGTTGCGCTTCGGCGCGTCGTCTGGCGGCCCCTCGTGGCGGGCGAGCTCCTGGGCGCGGCGGTCGGCGAAGAACGTCTCCCAGTAGAGGAGGTTGTCGGGGCTCTCAGCGTCGGAGGGATCATCCATGGCAGCGATGAAGGCCTGGATCTCGTCGGGCAGTTCGTCCGGCATCGGCGCCGGCGGGATAGGGATGCCGCCGGCGCTAAGCTTCCATCCCGGAGGGTTCCGCGTGTTCGGCGACGCCATATAGCCGGCTTCGTAGAGCATGCACGCCTCCCAAGGCTGGAGCGTGTGCCAGCCAAAGCCGCTCGCCGCCGCACCGTCGCCGGGAAAACGCTCGGCCATGGCTAAGTGGGGAAGGAGAGTTGTGTGTTCGCCGGAGTTGTGGGCTGGGGAGCTGTGAGAGAGTGTGAGAAACTCCGGCAAGGGGTACGTCTTTTATAGGCCGAGATGGGCGACGAAGACGGGAGGGGTGTAGCGGCGAGGGCGGGAAAAGGGGAAACGACAGGAAGTTAGTGCTCGTCGGTCCGTCGCGAGAGCCGATGCGGCGGCGGTGGCGCGGTAATTCGGCGACGCGTGGCCGAAGTGACGGACATTTATTGTCCGGCGGTCGCTGCGTGTTTCCGAGGATAACGACGACTCGGCTTTCATCGCTGACTCGGCGGGTCCACACGTCGTTTCTTTTTTTCCACCGAATTCACTGCGTCCGGCCTTTTCAGGACGAACACGGGATCCTGAAAACAGTCTGAGGAGTCCGAACCAAAGTTGACCCAAATTCAGACAAACTGTGTACATGACTGAGCTGATTTTCGACGTCCGGAGTTAAATTTAGCGTCGACGTCTTGGCTCTAACAGAAGATTTTAGACCCGAAAGCCGGACATGTTCGGGCCTGGGATATGTGCATCGAGCTTTTTCCAGCCCAGCCAAGAAATGCCCACCTAGAGTCACCACGGTCCGCTCAAAAAAATGTTTCACCACGGCTATACTATATCCGATGGCCTCAGTCTCGCCATAGATCAGTAGATGAAACCCCCCAGCCAATCACGTTGCCCGGTACACGTCTAAATCATGTCCTCAATCTCCACGTCACCGCCAAAAACGTGACGCGCCGTAGTTGGACACCCCCACCTGTCAGTCTTATGGTTACCATCCCCTAAATTCCAAACTCACTGTAGCACCGGGGATCTCGTCTGGTGCCTCTCCGATGGCCGGCGCGCTCCACCGCCGTCTCCTCCTACTCGCCGTCGTTGCGGTCGCCGCCCTCCTCCCGCGCGCCGCTGCCGTACGTCCCTTCGTACTGGTCCTCTCCGGCGACGACTTCCTCAAGGACGCCTCGGGTGCGCACCCTTCACTGCCTTCCGGCGACGGCGATGCCGACGACTGGGACGACTTCGCTGACGACTCCCCCGCGACCGACCCCCTCCTCTCCCCGTCCTCCTGGGTGCCCCTCCTTGACCCCAGCACCCCCTCCCCGTCGGATGATGAGCCGGACTCACCGTCCGATGCGCTCTTCGTCGCGGGCGCTCGCGCGATGATCTCCGCGGCCTCCACGGGTGATGAGGCTGCTTTCTCCACCGCGTCGGCGCAGATCGAGGCTGCGGCTGCGGGGGGACACCCCGGCGCGCAGTCGGCGCTGGCGTTCCTCACCGGGGCCGGCATGACGCGCCCGGTGTCCCGCTCGCGTGCGTTTCTGCTGCACAAATTCGCCGCCGATGCAGGAGATCTCCAGTCCAAGATGGCGCTAGCCTACTCCTATTTCCGCCAGGAGGTGAGGTGATTCAGTTCAATTGTTTCCTTGGGCTATTTACCCATTCTAATGGGGACTCCATGACTGAGTGATTTTTATTAGGTTAGCTAGCATTGAGGGGATCATCATCGCATGGTTAACAGCAAAAACTATGTGAATTTTCGTCTCCATAGAGTAGCTGTTGGCTAGGTTTGTTGAATTAAGTGGTATCCGATAGTATTGTTCGTTGGTGCATGTAATTCTTAGCATGATTTCAAATATTACCTCCAATGTGACTGGGTACGACCATGATGTTTTATCATCTTCGTAAGAGTTGTCGTGATGGGTTCATATTTCTGTCGGGCCAGTATTTCCTGTAAATTGTCTAACAGTCCAACTCAACTCGCAAGCTGAGGTGATCACAACATGAACGAAGCTGCTGAAATTTAGTTGTATTTTTTCTGTGGAGTTCTTTAACTGCTCAGATAGTCTTCTGGTATGTAACTAAGGCTCACATGCCAGTGGCCTGTTACATACTAGCAGCTGCCAATATTAAGGATGTTAAGCTTTGTTTGCTGTTGTTGTTCCCGTCTGTCAGTTGCATGTATATGAGTATATCATGCCAATATTCATGCTATAAAAGGCTTATGTCTTCATGTAATTTTCATTTTGTTTGCTATCTTTATTATGCAATCTTTTGTTTTTCCGTCATCATAACTTCGTTGATACTCATGAATATTTACACTTGTTTCAGTTTGTTGTCTGAAATCTGGTGCTTTGGTTGGTTCTGATCCATGTGTAATTTTTGGCAGTACATCTTTTTATTACCTTTATAGCCATTGGCTATGCACCTTAAATGATATAGGCCTAATTTTTGTGACATGGCTTCTGTCCAGATTGTTAACTTGAATGATTTTCTTTTGTAGATGTATGAAGAGGCTGTCACATTATATGCTGAACTTGCAGAGGCAGCTCTGACAAGCTCCTTAATCTCGAAGGAGCCACCAGTGGTTGAACCAGTACGGCTACACAGTGGAACTGAAGAAAACAAGGAGGCCTTGAGGAAGTCCCGTGGTGAGGATGATGAAGATTTTCAAATCACAGAGTACCAGGCACAACGAGGCAATGCTGCTGCAATGTACAAGTTAGGGCTCCTGTACTACTATGGCCTACGAGGACTCAGACGTGATTATGGCAAATCATATCATTGGTTCTCTAAGGCTGTGGAGAAAGGCGATACACGTGCTATGGAGCTTTTGGGGGAAATCTATGCTAGAGGTGCTGGGGTAGAAAGAAACTACACCGAAGCATGCAAGTGGTTGATACTTGCAGCAAAGCAGCAGCAATACTCAGCTTACAATGGACTTGGTTATCTTTATGTGAAAGGCTATGGAGTGGAGCAAAAAAATGTGACGAAAGTAAGTCTTATTATTTTGTATTACAATTGGAATACAGTTGCATTGCATGTTTTAAGTAGGTCATAATGCCTAGAAAAGTTCACTTCTACTATTTTTGTTATTGGTTAGAGATAATGGTCGACAGCTAATGTGTTAGCGAGCCTAAGGTGACACCTACGAGAAGTTAAGACAATGATTAGTATCACATTCGCATCAAATTGATGGAAAATACTACTGCAATCTTTTCGAACAGAGTTACAGTAACCAGTAGACCCACGTTCACTAGGATATTATTAAAGATGGTCTTGTGGCACATCTAATTGCTGATGGAGATTCATGTAACAAATGTTATTTAGTTCTGCAGGATCAGTTAATAAATACTAAGACCTACGGAAATTCCAATTTAGTACCCACTTGGCTATTAACAGAAGTTATAAAAGCTTTCTTGCTCGTTTTCGGCAATACTCAGTTTTGAAGCGCAATAATTTCTGTACTCCTAAGCTTGAGGAACTTACATGTTTATTTTACTTATTCTTGTTGTAGGCAAAGGAATATTTTGAAATTGCAGCCGAGAATAAGGAGCATGGGGGTTATTATAACCTTGGTGTGTTGTATCTGAAGGGTATTGGTGTAAAGAGGGATGTGATGACAGCATGCAATTTTTTTCTTCGTGCAGTAAATGCTGGGCAACCAAAAGCTATTTATCAAGTGGCAAAGCTGTTCCAAAAAGGCATTGGTCTTAAGCGGAACATCCATATGGTAATGACAATTATCTTGTTGTGTCATCTGTCTAACTAAATTATCCAACTTCGCAAGTACATAGTTTGCTTCAATGAGCATTTCTTGATCAGATTATCATCAATGTATTAGGATGGGATGCTTATATGTTCCATGTGTAATTAGATGCATAGCACCGAAGTTGTACATGAGTAGACTGGTGATGTCCCTCAATTTTAATTTCCAATTCTATTCTGAATCAGGCACATTTGATATTGATAGTATCATATATCTTGTGAAACTTCATTGCTTTATTCAACTCCTGAAGTACAAGCTAAATGTATCCACATGAATTATTTAATCAGATCGAGCAAAAATAATACATCAACAATTGGTCTTTTTGTAAAAGAAGTCTTCAGAAATCAAGCTTACTATGAAATTCTCAATTTTCGGAGCCAATGCTTACATTACAGATATGCATGACTTTAAAACATGAAAAGCCTTTGAAAAAAAACATAAAACCATCTACTACTTATTTAATTATCCGACCTTCATCGTCCAATAAAAATGGCAAATAGTAACTCCTTTCTTTATGCATGCGAAGTACTCCCACTGATCCATAATAAGTGTCGCTGATTTAAGTTGTACTAAATCATCGGCACTTGTTTATGGATGGAGGGGGTATCTGATTTGCAACTTGTTTGCACTTTCCCCTTTAATAGCACAGTGTATTCTAAATATGAATGTAAATGCTATGCAATCAGTGGCTCATAGAAAAATGTTTGTATGGAAGTGTCACTGTATGCTGCGTGATACAGATATCTGCTAGAATAGCAACTTGTATGGAAGTTTCACTATTTGCAGTTGTACGGTGCAATAGCAGATGTTGTCGAACAGCTGCAGTTTCCTGTGCAAAAAAGTGTCACATGTGCTTGTAATTGTGCCTACCATCTTTAGATTTGGAGTGCATTTGCCCTTTGTCACCTCTATATTTGTAATTGAATGGGCTCTACTAACTAAAGAATGGCATGCAATGCTGAAGTATATATTTCCAGTTTCGAGATTGAAGAGAAAATGCTCTGTTCTTGCAGATCAAGCTCTTGTTCCTGTTATGATATATATATAAAAAGTTGAATTCCGAAAGACGTAATGCTATAATTCTTTGTTGATTTGTGTCAATGATATTAGTTTGTTATGATACAAATAATAATCGTTTTGAACTGAAATAGATACATGAATTGATTGAAGCGATATTGTCAAAGAACTGATTCATTAGTCTTTCTTGTTTCAGGCAACAGTTCTGTACAAGTCTGTTGCTGAGAGGGGGCCCTGGAGCTCGCTGTCTAGATGGGCTCTGGAATCTTATTTGAAAGGTGACATAGGGAAAGCATTGCTCTTGTATTCTAGAATGGCAGATCTTGGGTATGAGGTTGCCCAAAGCAATGCCGCGTGGATTCTTGATAGGTATGGCGAGGAACATATTTGCATGGGAGAGTCTGGCTTCTGTACTGATACGGAAAGACATCTCCGTGCACATGCTTTGTGGTGGCAAGCATCTGAGCAGGGTAATGAACATGCTGCTTTGTTGATTGGTGATGCCTACTACTATGGTCGGGTATGTGCAATGGTCCTGTGAGTTGCTATACCACATTTCTGGAATCTTCTCTTGGAACTTCTTAGTTGATTACAGGCTCCGTCTAAAATACTTAACAGATTTATATCAAGCACCATATGTTTTAGGGACACTAATATTTGATGTTGGAGGCATGTTCCTCATTTTTTTCTGTTTACCTCCTAGTTTGTGTTCTGAAATTTGAACAGAACATGGTATTTAGTTGCACCAATACAAACCATCTTGTTGCATCCAATATAAGTGTTGTCTATAAAGTGCATTTGTACAGAATGCATTTTGAGATAAACCAGCTGTCATGCTTTATGATGCAACTTTTTCCAAAATCACTATTTGGATAGCCAAGTAAACATGGGTTCTAAATTTACAAACATGAAAGCTCACAAAATGTATTTTGACAATTGGCTGCGCCCTCGACTTAGTCTTGCTTCTGAATTTGCTTCTGTGCACTCTCTGAAGACTGTCATAGTATTATTGCTGAACTCACATATTGGATCTGTCCTGTGTTACAGGGTGTAGGGCGTGACTATGAGCGTGCAGCAGAGGCGTACATGCATGCTCAATCACAGTCTAATGCCCAGGCCATGTTTAACCTTGGGTACATGCATGAACATGGTCATGGACTTCCCCTTGATTTACACTTGGCAAAAAGATATTATGATCAGGCTGTCGAGGTGGATTCAGCAGCTAAGCTTCCCGTCATGCTCGCACTAAGTAGTCTATGGATACGGAAGAACTACGCCGGCAGTTTTGTGGTAAGACATCATTTTATCTATTTATCATCTAGTGCGTAGTTCCATACAAGAAAAATCACGTATTTTTATTGTTCACTTGTATGTGTATTTCAAATTGCCTTCGCTATTTGGTAATTTTTGTTGCCATTGACACTATATTATTCGGAAACGATTTTCCTAGTCCAGTTCTTGTGGGTCTCCTGGGCTCATCATCTTCTTTTATTCTTACAGTGAACCCTAGTCTCTCCCACACATAAGCCATTTTGAGTTGTGAATTAGTACCATCTTTAGGACCAAAAAATAGCAGTTCAGAAACATATACGTGTTCAGTTTGTGCTTCTAAGCTTGTGATCTTTTTACCACCTCTAGTTTTCAGTGTGGATACCTAAAGTCCCTTTCAAGTATAACACTGCCAATTCACTGTTTATTTTATTCCTAGTCACCTGATAATTGATGTTTGCTTTTGGTTTTTACTCTGCATGCTGTATTTCTATTACCATTTCTCGTCATATCGAGTATTGCAGTCATTCTTTGCTGTCAAAACAGTTGTTTTGCTCCTTCCACTCTTCCTGAGTGTTGCTAAATCTATCTTAATTTCAGGTTCATTTTATTGATTCACTGCCGGAGATATATCCTGTAGTTGAGGATTGGGTGGAGGATGTCCTGATGGATGAAGGGAACGCAACGATATTGACTCTCTTTGCTTGCCTTGTAACTGTCCTGTACTTGCGAGAGCGTCAGAGGCGTCAAGTGGTGGCAGACAACCCCCAACAGGCTGATGGTGCACCCAACTAATGCCATAAGATGCCGGGGCTATGCAGAAGTGATTGCTTGAGGTACATATGGCTGTTCGTTCGCAGTTTTAGCATCAATGTTTTGTTGAATATCTGGAACGTTAATGAAATGAATACTCATACTGGAGTTGTGGATTTCCTTCAACCGTGAAACGGCAATGGCTTTCTGGGGACAGAGCATGTAAAATGGTAGCCCTCCTAGGAAACGTATGTACACTAAATTGAATAGAATATGAACCGGTTCACAGCGGTTTGATATCGAGACTGATGATGTGGTTCCAGGTGAAAATTCACCCTTTCTAACATGATCATGCCTGTAAAGTACTGACGTGTGTTTAAGAATGCGTGTGTTACTTGAAACATTCCAGTAGTTTTAATGGCTTGTGCTATGGGCATCACACTACTTCCATGTTTTCCTTTTCTAGCTGTTTATTACCCATGTTCTTTATATTTACTCTCCCAGGTCCATTCTGATGATTCAGCAATCAGTAGCTTCTTGTCCATAATAAAGTCTATTCCAATTAAATTGCTTTTGTAAACTGGGCTCTGTATCGAAACGACACAGATCCCCCAGTTATTTACAATAGAACTTATGCAAAAGATGTGTAAGAAAAGATGGAGACACGTACCAATCGTTTGATATCGAGAACGACGAGAAGAAATTTGGCCTACCAATTGAGTGGCATGGAGCTGTGTATTACTAGTACCACCCATTGGAAACAAGTCTTTAATTTACTCGACTCTTGCATCAGATTTTTTTTTTAAAGAACTCTCGCTAGGATAAAAAAAAGGTGCTCCATTTAGACAGTAACGCGAGCATAGATTGAGTCGAGTACTTGTTGCCCGTTAGCTGTGCACCTCCAAATCGTTTGTCTTGGTCTTACTTTGCAACTGCTGGCCTGCTGCAGTAGGGGTGGTTCGTAGCAGAAAACAGGCCATCCGTTCGCGCCTCCTTAAAGCATTAGTTCCACCTTTAGACCCGGTTTATGTTACAAACCGGAACGTATGCTCTCGCAGTCCTAGCCCTCTGTCTTCACTCTGTTTTTTCTTTATGGAAGGTGTGAGGCGTATGCTAGTTTTTTTCCCCTATGCATGCTTAAGGTGTTTGATGAAATGTTTGAGTGAATGATCCCGTTCAATTTCTCATAAAACAAAAATATAGAAGGTGTCCGAGACGCACTTGAGCTTTCTCCTCTTTATTTTCCTCGATCGAGGTTAGCAATCTTATCTTTTCTCTGGCATTGATACAATGCATGTGTCGATGTGAATTGGTCATTTCACTATTTATGATATCCTGTTTTTTGATAAACTTATTTATATGATGCAGATGAACGGTCGGGAATGGATGTACGGTGACCGGCGCGTAGCCGGGTATATGAAAGACGTGGATAAATTTATCGATGTGCCTACGGCAAACAAAGAGAATGGTTTTATACGTTGTCCATGTGTTTAATGTCGGAACAACAAAGAGTACTCTTCCTCGAAAATCATTCGCGGCCACCTGATTATGAAAGGTTTCATGCCCAACTATAATTGCTGAACCAAGCACGGGAAAAGAGGGGTTATGATGGAAGATGGTGAAGAAGAAGATGACAACTATCATCATATGTTTTCTGAATACAGTGATACTGCAATGGAAGACAATGGAGAAGAAGGAGGTGAAGAACGGGCATCAGATGAGCCGGCTGATGAACTTGGTAGGGTTATTTCTGATGCAAAGCGAGACTGTGAAATAGAAAATGAGAAGTTGAAGTTAGAGGGCATGTTAGAAGATCACAAGAAATTGTTGTACCCAAATTATGAAGATGGCAGCACAAAGCTCGGTACCACACTAGAATTGTTGCGATGGAAGGCAGAGTGTGGTCTAACTGACTCCTCATTTGAAAAGATGCTGAAAATAATGAAGCCAAAGTTTCCAAAACATAACGAACTTTCCGAGAGTACCTATGAAGCAAAGAAGACTCTTTGTCCTCTAGGATTAGATGTACAAAAGATACATGCATGCATTAATGACTGCATCCTCTACCGCGGTAAGGAGTATGAGAATTTAGATAAATGCCCGGTATGCAATGCATTGCGGTATAAAATCAGACGAGATGACCCTGGTGATGTTGAGGGAGAGCCCCTCCGGAAGAGGGTTCCTGCTAAGGTTATGTGGTATGCTCCTATAATACCAAGGTTGAAACGCATGTTCAGAAACAAAGAGCATGCCAGGTTGTTGTGATGGCACAAAGAAGACCGTAAGAAAGACGGGAAGTTGAGACACCGTGCTGATGGGTCACAGTGGAGAAAAATCGAGAGAGACTTCCCAGACTTTGCAGATGACGCAGGGAACTTATGGTTTGGTCTAAGTACGGATGGAATGAATCCTTTTGGGGAGCAGAGCTGCAGTCACAGCACCTGGCCCATGACTCTATGTATCTACAACCTGCCTCCTTGGTTGTGCATGAAGCGTAAGTTCATTATGATGCCAGTGCTCATCCAAGGCCCGAAGCAACCGGGCAACGACATTGATGTGTACCTTAGGCCATTAGTTGAAGAACTCTTACAGTTGTGGGGCAAACCAGGTGTACGCGTGTGGGATGGGAACAAACAGGAGCCATTTGATCTACGAGGGTTGTTATTCGTAACCATCAATGATTGACCTGCTCTTAGTAACCTTTTAGGACAGACAAACAAGGGATATAAGACATGCACACACTGTTTAGATAAGACTGAAGGTACATATTTGCATAAATGCAAGAAGGTTGTGTACCTGGCGAATCGACGATTTCTTCCGACCAATCATCCCGTAAGAAAGAAAGGCAAGCATTTCAAAGGTGAGGCAGATCACCGGAAGAAGCCTGAACTCCCTGTTGGTGATGATGTATTTGGTATGGTCAAGGACATAGAAGTAATCTTTGGAAAGGGTCCCGACGGTCAATCAGTTCCGAACGACGTCGCTACAGGACACGCACCCATGTGGAAGAAGAAATCTATATTTTAGGAGCTGCCATATTGGAAAGTCCTGCGTGTCCGCTCTTTAATCGACGTGATGCACATGACGAAGAATCTTTGCGTGAACCTGCTAGGATTCCTAGGCGTGTATGGGAAGACAAAAGATACACCAGAAGCACGGGAGGATCAACAAATTATGAAAGACCCAAAGAACATGCATACACAGAACAAGACGGATAAAGGGCGTCACTTAAGTCGTGCTAGCTATGCTCTTACCAAAGCAGAGAAGACAATCTTTTTTGAAGTCCTTTACAGTATCAAGGTGCCGTCGGGCTTCTCATCTAATATAAAGGGGATAATAAATATGGCAGAGAAAAAGTTCCAAAACCTGAAGTCTCATGATTGTCACGTGATTATGACGCAGTTGCTTCCGATTGCATTGAGGGGGCTTCTACCGGAAAATGTTCGAGTACCCATTGTGAAGTTGTGTGCATTCCTCAATGCAATATCTCAGAAGGTAATCAATCCAGATATTCTGCCAAGGTTACAGAAGAATGTGGTACAATGTCTTGTTAGTTTTGAATTGGTGTTTCCACCATCCTTCTTCAATATTATGACGCATCTCCTGGTTCACCTAGTGGAAGAGATTGCCATTCTCGGTCCGGTATTTCTGCACAATATGTTCCCCTTTGATAGGTTCATGGGAGTCTTAAAGAAATATGTTCATAACCGTGCTAGACCAGAAGGAAGCATCTCCAAGGGATATGGAACAGAGGAGGTCATTGAGTTTTGTGTTGACTTTATTCCTGACCTTAAGCCGATTGGTGTTTCTGACTCGCGGCATGAGGGAAGACTAAGTGGAAAAGGCACGCTGGGAAAGAAAGCAATGATATGTAGGGACGGGGATTCTTTCACTAAAGCACACTACACAGTTCTACATAATTCCACCTTGGCAGCTCCGTATATCGAGGAACACAAGAATATTGTACGCTCCAAAAACCCGGGGAAGCTCGAATCATGGATTACAGATGAACACATGAAGTCTTTCGGTGGTTGGATGCGGACACATCGCTTGAATGACACCACTGTTGGAGATCAGCTATACTTGTTGGCCGCGTCACCATCTTCTACTGTATTGAATTTCCAAGGGTACAAAGTAAATGGGAATACATTCTACACGATCGCCCAAGATAAAAAGAGCACCAACCAAAATAGTGGTGTCCGCTTTGATGCAATAGACGAGAATGGACAAAAGGACACATATTATGGTTACATAGAGGAGATATGGGAACTAGACTATGGAGTCTCTTTTAAGGTCCCTTTCGCGGTTTGTGGCTTCACCGAAGGATATCTTTCACGGTTTGTGGCTTGACCGGGACTATATATAGGGGGGCCTTTAGTCTCGGTTTTGTAGTCTCAGTTTTTAATATTAATAAATGTCTTGAGTGTTAGTCCCGTTTTGTGGCTGGACCGGGACTATGAAGAAGTTGTCCCGATTCGTACTTACCATTAAGATCTGATCTCCAAACGTGCGCGGTCACATATTAGGGAGTGCCTCTATGACCAGTTTCTTGGAGATGCCGGAGGACTGGGATCCGGCGGCATCTCCCTGAAACTGGTCGTAGTGGTGTCCCTGCTCTCGAAAACCATATTGCAGCTTGTAACTTCTCTAACTAGATCAATACACCTTGGAGCTAACTAATTTCACATATTAGGGAGTGCCTCTATGACCAGTTTCTTGGAGATGCCGGAGGACTGGGATCCGGCGGCATCTCCCTGAAACTGGCCGTAGTGGTGTCCCTGCTCTCAGAAACCATCTTGTAACTTCTCTAACTAGATCAATACGCCTGGGAGCTAACTAATTTCACATATTAGGGAGTGCCTCTATGACCAGTTTCTCGGAGATGCCGGAGGACTGGGCTCCGTCGGCATCTCCCTGAAACTGGCCGTAGTGGTGTCCCTGCTCTCGAAAACCATCTTGGAGATGCCTCAAACTGGCTGGAGGACTCGACTCACAAGGATGCCTATTTATAGTACAAGCAACTCGGCATAGTGTTGACACTTACGAAATAATGTCGACACTCACCCCTATTATTAGTGCTGACTCGTGTTTTGTCCCGGTTGGTGTATCCAACCGGGACTAAAGGTTCATCTTTAGTCCCGGTTGGTGACACCATCCGGGACAACGTACACGCCGCACGACATAATATCGACACTCACCCCTATCATTAGTGCTGCCTGGCCTAGCCTGCCGAAATCCCTCCAACCGGGACTAAAGATGAACCTTTAGTATATTGAAAATCCGAACAATGAAAATCCTTCGCGTGGTGTCATATTATGTGACATAGTTGAAAGGAAAAATACCATACTTGGTATATTGATCATGTCTCGAAAAAACCTTCACAAAATGACCTATCATGTTCGAGGTTTCATGGCTTTCGGTCCAAATGACCGATGTTATGTGCTGAATCACGGCATAGTTTGTGATGTTGTGCCCATATTATGCATGCGTGTGGACATTGGTATGGAGAACAATGTTGTAGGAGGAAGTTTTCCTTTTTGTCGCACGGAAAAGCCCTTTTCCATTTTCCGAGCGCAAAAAAGGGTCGTTTTGTGAAGTAACCACCAAAATGCCGTTTTAGAATGCTACCGTCCCATTTTCCTAAAATACTATACCACATTACATGGACTATCTCCCAACTGGGACATCTCAAACCTTTTCGCCCATCCCGGATAAAAAGGACAAATGTCTGCCGAATCGGTAGGAAGTGGGTCCGGTTTGTACTACAGGTACATGATCTATCGCCCGTGATTTTTTGAAAAAATCATTTTTAGACTCGCAATATGTGGTTTCTTCAGAGATCCAATGCAAGTTCTAACGATGCTCATCCCCTATCTTCATGCACGCCGGTTCGACTATAGTTAGAAATTTAGATAATTCAAAACGGGCATAATAAATTCAAACAAAATTGGGAACAATGAAAATCCTTCGCGTGGTGTCATATTATGTGACATAGTTGAAAGGAAAAATACCATACTTGGTATATTGATCATGTCTCGAAAAAACCTGCACAAAATGATCTATCTTGTTCGAGGTTTCATGGCTTTCGGTCCAAATGACCGATGTTATGTGCTGAATCACGGCATAGTTTGTGATGTTGTGCCCATATTATGCATGCGTGTGGACATTGTATGGAGAACAATGTTGCAGGAGGAAGTTTTCCTTTTTGTCGCACGGAAAAGCCCTTTTCCATTTTCCGAGCGCAAAAAACGGGTCGTTTTGTGAAGTAACCACCAAAATGCCGTTTCAGAATGCTACAGTCCCATTTTCCTAAAATACTAGACCACCTTACATGGACTATCTCCCAACCGGGACATCTCAAATCTTTTCGTCCATCCCGGGTAAAAAGGACAAATGTCTGCCGAATCGGTAGGAAGTGGGTCCGGTTTGTACTACAGGTACATGATCTATCGCCGGTGATTTTTTTAAAAAATAATTTTTAGACTCGCAATATGTGGTTTCTTCAGAGATCCAATGCAAGTTCTAACGATGCTTGTCCCCTATCTTCATGCACGCCGGTTCGACTATAGTTAGAAATTTAGATAATTCAAAACGGGCATAATAAATTCAAATAAAATTCGGAACAATGAAAATCCTTCGCGTGGTGTCATATTATGTGACATAGTTGAAAGGAAAAATACCAGACTTGGTATATTGATCATGTCTCGAAAAAACCTGCATAAAATGACCTACCATGTTCGAGGTTTCATGGCTTTCGGTCCAAATGACCGATGTTATGTGCTGAATCACGACATAGTTTGTGATGGTGTGCCCATATTATGCATGCGTGTGGACATTGGTATGGAGAACAATGTTGTAGGAGGAAGTTTTCCTTTTTGTCGCACGGAGAAGCCCTTTTCCATTTTCCGAGCGCAAAAAACGAGTCATTTTGTGAAGCAACCACCAAAATTCCGTTTCAGAATGCTATCGTCCCATTTTCCTAAAATACTAGACCACCTTACATGGACTATCTCCCAATCGGGACATCTCAAACCATTTCGTCCATCCCGGGTAAAAAGGACAAATGTGTGCCGAATCGGTAGGAAGTGGGTCCGGTTTGTACTACAAGTACATGATCTATCGCCCGTGATTTTTTGAAAAAATCATTTTTAGACTCGCAATATGTTGTTTCTTCAGTGATCCAATGCAAGTTCTAAATGAGCCATTTTTATTCCCGCCATTTCTTCCCGCCATTTTTCTTCCCGCCATTTTTCCTCGACATTTCTCCCGCCAGTTTTTCCCGCCAGTTCTTCCCGCCAGTTCTTCCCTCCAGTTATCTTACTGCCATTTCGCACTATATATATGCAGGGTTGGCCTCCATTGTCATTGCACATCTCTAGACTCATATCTGCAACCTCATCACTCTTTCCCATGACTTCCACCGTAGCACTAACTCCCAGGGAGGCGGAGGCGCTTTGCGCCTCGAACTACCCTGCCCGCCGGGCTACTGTGTCCCCGTCGGCTGGATGCTGAGCGCTGGAGGCATGCCGGTTCCTCCTGTCCCTCTAGGTGTGGGGCGTCGGATGGCCATCACGAACCACTACTACTTCGAGCTCACGCCGGAGCAGCGGAGGAATCCTAGATGGCATCACGACTATTTCCCGACTTGGGAAGCCTTCTTCGTGGATCGGCGTGAGAGGGCGCTCGCCAGGCACGAGGAGGATGGCCCACCTCCTCCGAACTTCAACGAGGCCGACCGTCGATTGTGGTGGCGCGGTCGGACTCTCCAGAGCGTCATGGCCTACGACACGGCCGCCGACTCTAGCCCCCGCCTGCGCTACCCTCAAGTCCAGCCCACTACGGCGACCCCGACGACGACAGCGACGACGGCCGCGGCGAGTACGACGACTACAGTGGCGAGTATTACAGGTGTAGGCAGGAGCATGACTGAATCACTCCAACATTGCAAAACAAGTTCGGCCGATTGTGGCTTAATCTGGCCATGTATCTTAATTTTTAGTTCTTCTATGTAACTTTGTGTTAGTTGCGTTATGTACTTTAATTCCAGTTCTATCCTAATAAATTTTCTTTCTGCCCATTATTTCCCGTCCTTTTTTCCCGCCCATTAATATATAAAAAATATAAGTTAATTCAAATCCAAATTAAAACACAGAAAATGGTTTTGAATTATTTAAAAATATAAAATGGTTTTGAATTATTTATTCAAATCGAGACACTTTTTATGTTTAAAGTTTTTCTAAATTCCAAATTAATATTCAAAAAATATAAGTTAATTCATTTTTAATTTTAAATGGTTCATAGTTTAAATGGTTACATTAATTATTTTTTAAAAATAGAAAATGGTTTTGAATTATTTATTCAAATCCAGACACTTTTTATGTTTAAATTTTTTCTAAATTCCAAATTAATATTCAAAAAATATAAGTTAATTCATTATTAATTTTAAATGGTTCATAGTTTAAATGGTTACATTAATTATTTTTAATAGAATATGGTTTTGAATTAGTTATTCAAATTCAAACACTTTTTATGTTTAAAGTTTTTATAAATTCCAAATTAATATTCAAAAAATATAAGTTATTTCATTTTTAATTTTAAATGGTTCATATTTTAAATGGTTACATTAATTATTTTTAAAAACAGAAAATGGTTTTGAATTAGTTATTCAAATTCAAACACTTTTTATGTTTAAAGTTTTTCTAAATTCCAAAGTAATTATCATTTAAAAAAATTACAAATTTAAACCCCAAAATAAAAAATAAGGCGGGAAGAGAGAGAAAATTGCTGATTTTTTTGAAACAGGGTCATATGTCCCGGTTGAGCCACCAACCGGGACTAAAGACCCCTGCGCGCGCCAACCCTTGGTCTGCTGAAAATAGTGGAGTATATGTCCCGGCTGGTGGTTCTAACCAGGACGTATGACCCTTTAGTTCCGGTTGGAGCCACCAAGCAGGACAAAAGGTCCTTTGGTTATAACTGACGCACCTCCTCTTGTTCTTCTCGATCACTTCATTGCTTCTCACCGACGCGCGCACAGGAACCTCCCTCGTCGCCGGCAGGCTGCCCGAGCTCGCCGCCACCCGCGCGTTCCATCCGCCACCACCGCTGCCTCCGTCCGCGCGCGCCCCGGCTACTTTTCCCCTCGCGCGTGACCTCAATCGCCTGGATTGAAAGCTCCGTCCGCGTCTGTCTCCGTCGATTCCGGCGTCTCCCGAGCTCGCCCGGCCTCGCCACCACCTCTCTCGTGTTCCTGGTGAGCTGTTGATCCTCACGTGTGCCCGACGCCGCCGCTGCTCGAGATCGACGGACGCAACGCTCCGGTGACCAAGAAGGAGCGGCGCCGCCACTCTCTTTCTCCCTGCATCGCCCTCTCTCTAACGCGCCCATCCCGCGTCGAGGCGTGCCCGCTATCGCCGTCGCTGCCGCTGCCTAGGAGCTCACCGCCAGCGTGATGTCGTGCTGACGTCACTCGTGCGTCACCTTGCTCGCGTGGCAGCTGATGTGGCCTAGGGCCCATCAGTCAGCCTCAGTGGGTAGTCTCCGCTGTGGTATCAAAAGTATCTGATGCGTGTGTTGACATCAGCATGCGTGGAGGCTGAGTTGGCACTGGGGCCCTTCTGTCAGTCTCATTGGCTAGGGGTCGCCCCGGTGTAAAAACTATTTGCCTTTTTATTTTTAATTCCATAAAATGATTTAATATTGTAAAATCAATAACTTATTGTTTATAAGTCAGAAAATACAAATAATATATCAAATTGTTCAGAAAAATGAAACCTATCTATTTAACCTATAATCATGCATTGTTAACAACTTAAATGACAAGTATAATTAGAAGAACGAATGCACCCCTATCATATGTTCCGGAGTTTCCCCGAGTTAGGGTTTTCACCCCTCGGAACCCCGATTAAATCGTCGAGCATGTCTTAGGGTTACATTCCAATGCAAATTAACTTATCATATCATCATCCTTGTTTGAGCATTCCGCCTATCCCTCCTCCCCGACCGCCACAGCGCCTCCGTCTCCGTCCATCGCCACGCGCTCCAGCCGCCCCTTCCCTTTTAGTGTGTATGTATATATTGTGTATGTATATATAGTGTGTATGTATATATTTTTATTATTATGTATGTATATATTAGGGTTTCTCTGAATTAGGGTTTATCCATTTTGACTTATCCGTTTTTCCACCTATGCAGAAAATATGGACCCACACAACAGAGAGAAGAAAAGGAAGAGTTGATCCAAAGTGTGATCCGCGGGGAAGAAAATTTAGATGTATCGACGTTTCTGAACAACTCCGGTGAGGGTGATCCTCTTTTTGCCAGAAGAGACGACTTGTTTGAGGTTGAAGGTGATGCCTTCCGCGAGGGAGAAGGCGATGCCTTGTGTAATCGAGAAGACGACCGCTCTGGCGAGGTGCATGTAATATAATTAATTCATTAATTATTCATCTGCTATCTATATAGAAATAGTAATGATGATCTTTCTTCTTTTAGCCCTCCGGATCGAACAAATCTACTGAAAAGAGCGGACGAGGCCCAACCAAAAAGTTGGAAGACCATGAGAGGTTCAGGATCGAAGATATCGCTGAAGACGGCAAACCGACGGCTCCCGAAGTTGTCGCAATCAAATTTGTGGCACAATGCGGAGTAATCGTTAGGGACTTAACCCCGATCACCATTCAAAATTGGAATAGGCCTGCTGATGCGGAAGAAGAGGGAACATGTTTGTTTGTCCCTAACAAGGCCAAAGATTTACTGTGGAAGAGGCTCATGGTTAATTTCAAACTACCGAAGATAGAGCTGGATCCAAATGCGGAGGATCCAGTTGAGGACGCCTTAGAACATGGGAGAGCCATGGAGGCTAAGTTCAGGGAGTGGGCTATGAAGAAGATGGCCCAGTGTTTCACCAACTGGAAAAAAAGATTGCACCTTGACTATGTCGTGAAAGAGAAGACTCCGGATTTCAAGAAGATTCAGTTTGAGAAGATAAAACCATTCTGGGCTGAGTTTGTAAATTACAAGACATCAGAAAAAGCTAAGAAAATGTCTGCAATGAATAAGCTGAATGCTGCTAACAAGAAGTATGACCATACTATGGGGCAAGGTGGCTACAGGGCTGACATTCCTAAGTGGGAGAAACTTGAGAATGAACTGCGTGCTAAAAAAATCACCCCAGAGACAGAAGATTGGGTAGAACGTGCAAGGAATTGGTTTTACGGGCATGGGGGCACGTTGGACTCGGAAGGGATGTGTATATATAACATACGACATAAAGAAGACCCCTTGCCAATCGAGAGGATGAGAAAAGCAGTAAAGCCTGTTAAAGATGGGGGCTTCATTCCCGATAGAGAGAATGATGAGCTCATACTCGCCCTTGGAAATAAGGAACATGATGGACGAACACGAGGCACAAGCGACTCCATACCATGGAGGGCTGGGTTTCCCGAAGAGAGGAAGAAATATCCTGATAGAAGCCGTCAGAGGAGAAAGGACAAGGCGGAAGTTGAAGCAGATATTCAGAAAGAGCGAATGCGTATAATTGAAGAACGAATAAAGCAACAACAAGATGAAATTAACGCACTTAAAGAGCAAAGTACTACCGACCCATCTCAGCAGCGCACTGCATTCGATGCTACCGGCCTATCGAATAATCGAAAAAGCAGTGTGGCTTCCACCAAGGTCCCGGGTGATGACAATGGCGATGACGATGGTGCACCGATGATGGCTCCTGTTGGCTACCCAGTGGATGATATCACAGAGATGACACACTGCGAGCTACATGTCAAAGTTGTGAACATATCAATGAAGGTGGCGTTCGGCTATGCCTTACCAATTGGACCCACACCAACTTACCACTGTCGTCCGGTTCCAGAGGGCTACGCTGTTGTCGGGGTGGATGAAATCATGCCCACCTTTGAAGTTTTGGATCTTCACTACCCTGCAGGTGAAGGGGATGTGACTGTACTGGGAGACGCAACAAACTTCACCATTCTATGGCCAAAGGAATGTATCGTGCTTCGAAATCACACGCCAAGGCCATCTTCGCCGCCGTCTCACCCGTCTCCAGCGAGGTCGTCGCCGCCGCGGCAGCCGTCTTCGTCGCCTCACCCGGCTCCGTCGCCTCACCAATCTCCGGCGCAGCCATCGCCACGGGAGCCATCGCCGGTGCCTTAGGATAAAAAGCGTAAGAGTACCGCAACTCTGCGTCGTGGTAAGCGATCGCCAAAACGTAAACAAGAGCCTCTTCCAAAAGTACCAAAGGTTCCTCCCAAGAGAGCTTATGACTGTACTGAAGAGGAGACTGCGGTGATCGTTGATGCGGAAACGACAGTGTTTTTCGCTAAGCTGAGGCGGCCGAAAGAGTCAGAGTTCCACAACACCAAAGAAGAAAAGGCCAAAGTGTTGAAAATGCTAAAGACTCTTCATCAACCCGAGCCAAAACTGTCATCAGACTATGAGCATTCTATTCTCAAGTCACATGCGGCAAAAAAAGCCTCAAAGAGCAGTACTGATGCAAGCGAGAAATCTGTTGCCCAGCTCGGAGAACAAGCAAAACAGTCTTGCGCCCATCTCAAGGTGATTTTCCAAACCAATGTGGGGTCGAGCAAATATGGGGCCGAAGAGCAGTATGATCCAGAGGTAGTTGCACAATACGAAGAAGCTGCCGCTGCTCAAGGTATGAGTATTGCCCAGTACTTATCCCAGTTAGAGTACTTCCCCGTGAGTGAAGTAGCATACGAATACCAGTACGGCAAACCTCTCGGCAAACCTGAGGAGGTAAATAATCTTCCAACAAAAATGCAAAGATTGCATAACTGGTACATGCATGCCACAAAGGCCGGGGCTAACTGGATAGTGCTGAGGGTTACAAAAAAGCATCATGGGAAAGAAAAGGATGACATGATAACCATTGAATTTGATGAACTATTTTAATTATTCAATCAAGACGCCTTGGACAAATCGATCATCAGTGCCTATTGTCTGTAAGTACTAATTTTGTAATTAATTTAGTCTCCATCTATCTCACCTTTTTTATTGTATGTATATAATCATACTGTAATATGCAGAATGAAGATTCTCGAATGCAGCAGAGGACAAATCTATGACATTGGCTTCATTGACCCATATTGGGTTCATGAAGCTAATCTCAAAACAAGCCCCTAGGATACGGAGGATAATATAGTACACGCGTTAAGGTTCAAGAAACCAGAAGGGAAATACTTTTTCCTTACAACTTCGAGTGAGTGTTATTGTCTTCTATACACTTTCTATTTCGCTTACTCGATGTTAAGTATATAATTGATTAGTTATGCATTCGCATCTTTCACTATATTCTGTTAATCATTCAACTTGACAAAGGGCGTGTACTAGTCATGGACTCGAAACATAAACCCCTTGAGCAGTGGAAGCACATGCATATGCTTCTCCAGCGATAATTCTAATCATTACAATACTATATCGGCAACGTTCGTGAATTTTATGATATCAAGTAATTAATAACTTATTTTATTTGTTTTCTTCGCCGGGCAGCGCTTGGAAACGGTTTACCAACAAGGCTAGGGGTGTTTGAAAAGCGGAGCTTATATTTGAAGCACTAGATGTAAGCACCACTAGCTATATCCGCGCATCTCTTTGATTCTAGTTTTTATACAGTTATTATCATGCTTGATTATTATTTTGATTGAACTATGTTCTCGTAAAGTGCCTGACACAGGGACCAGATAACAATCTATGTGGATACAATGTTTGCAAGTTCATCCGGCAGACGTGCGATGAGAAGGGCAGAAATTTAGAGCAACTCCACGTACGTAAACAATTTCTATGGTTTTTAATTATAATCAAATTGTGTTTAGTTTTATTCATATAGGCTAACTCCTTTTTTAAATCAGATCGAACGTCTACGGGACTGTCTTCTGCCAAAGGATCGCGTACGAGCAATTCAGGAGGAATTGACGGGATTCTTGGATGCAGAAGTCCTAAACCCAAAAGGAGAATACTATTCGGCTGTGTATAGACAATAGAGATTGTAAAAAGAGCAATTTTTGTATGTAGCGCATGAATTCGATCCGTGTATCGAATGTAATATTGTCATGATGATCTTGTGTAATATAATGGTTCCTTCATTGATGAGTGTAAAACACTAAATAAACAATAAAACAACCTAAATGAATTCTCTGCCGCGGCACAAAAAGTGGCGAAAATGCTACCGCGGCAACAAAATGTGCCAAAATGAATTCTTTACCGCGGCAGAGAAATGTGCCAAATCTCTGCCGCGACAGAAGGTTATTTGTCCTGGTTCGTGTTACGAATCGGGACGGTTGCTCTATCCCCCTCGCCCTCTGACGCCGCCACGTGTATCGCCATTTGTCCCGGTTGATGGGGCAACCGGGACTAAAGGTTGGGGCTTTAGTCCCGATTGCCCCGTCCCGGTTGGGTAACCGGGACTAATGCCCCTTACCAACCGGGACCAATGGGGCGTTTTCTACTAGTGTTTTGCCTCTTGATTTGTTCGCTTAGCTTTCTTTTGAGCACTTGCATAAGGGATGGTGCCAAAAGCGAATATACTTTGATCGACACTATTATCTTCCGCTAAGTGAGTGCTAAGTGAAAATTTCACAACTTACCTTCAATTTGATTACAAGCTATTTTTCAAACAACCTTTAATAACCATGTGATTACTCTTAGGGCCGTTCCTCTTAAATTAGTCCATATGTTAAATTTTAAATTCCGCCCTCCACTCTGAGAAAAATCAACATTTCTATATACATATGTATCTTGACCATCATATGTTTACGATACCAATACATTTTGCTGCATCTAGACTAGTTAGTTGTGTAGATGGAATTTTCTAGATGTAGATATTTATAGTGAACCTTCTAGGATTTATAATACGACATGAAAAGATCATTACAAGTAGCAGGCCTCACATGGCCATGAGCCGCAACATATAACTAGATGACTTGTAGTAACCATATCATGTTCACCAAGGTGTTGGGTCACTATCTTCTAAGAACAAATCCTCATAAGAGAATGTGCGAGTAAAATCAAGATATGTTGAGTATCCACACAAAACACCACGTCCAAAATAGTGATTATGGTTCAACGAAGTAGTGTATGTTCATAAACTACTAGATGGAGCCAATAATTTCTGATTTTGTATGATTATTTTGAGGTCGAGAAGATTGATTCTATTAGCTTAACAACCAATTGATTAGATAAATAGAAATTTATAAAGGATGTTATGGATATTGTAATACTTGTTTACATTGCATGCTTGGAAGATCATACATTGACATATTATATATTTTCTTAAATAGTTCAACATAAGAACTCCTTATGACATGTTCAATGTTAAGCGCTTATTTAGGTGCTTGAGCGAAGAAAACAATGAAAATTAATCCTAACGTCTGATGGAATAGTCCAGGTATCCAACGCTTCTTGGCGCTGGAGTCGGTCTGATTTTCATCGACGGGTTTACATCGACGCGTGAAATTAAATGACTAATTAACTAGGATCGTACAACATAACTCCAGATCGACCAAGGAAAAATCCTAGCGCCTCTAATTAAGTGTCCCCGTTATACCTGCCCTTGTACATATTCAGATAGTTTGTTGTTCTTCAAGACCTCTAAGTTCATTGATAAAAATATAATATATTTTTGAAAACATCTTATGCATTAGATATAGGGTCTAAGTGGGGGTCAAATACCCCTCAGTACAACACACTCCATCAAAAGTATATGACACAAAAGATCTAAAAACAACTTCTTCATCAGAAACGCACGTCCTGGCTACCACATACGCACCCGAGAACACACAAAACATGTGCTAATATTGAAATGTAGTCAGAGAGAGAGAGATATCTTCCATGCCTTCGACACCACCGCCTGGCGGCAAACCACACTTGTTCTCCTGGCCATTAAAGACCTCTAGCCAAGCCTCACTCTTGGCATCAAGTTATGCAACATAATTTGATGAACATTCTCCATAATGACGTTCTTGGGAACACTATCTTAGATTACGGTCCGAGAGATGTGAGAAAATCATCTTTTTGCAGGTCTAGTAGTGTGTCACTTCCATTTAAACTCGAAAACAGACATGAGGTACACCTTGAAATAAAAATCGTCGTCACATCCATATCCTTTTCTCAAATGTAGAACTAATATCTAGGCAATTTTTTCTTATTTTTTTTAAAAAACATATGTTTTGTAAAACCCTATGAGGTCTCTAAATAAAATATATTATTGCAATAGCAACAGTACCAAGTACAAGCCTAGGAAAATTATAAACCAACTAGAAACCAAGATAAAACCAAACCAGAAATCAAAAAATGTTTTAACTCAACTAGGATTACAAATTGCGTCAAATATGAACGATAAATTATATGTACACACCCAACTATGATTGCACACGCTTACCCCAATTAAATTTTTATATTGTCGCTAGATTTGTCAGCTTGATCCCACATTATTGACGTCTCTTATAATGATTACTTACTTTGTTTTAATTTTCACAACTCAAAAGATAGATTAAATCATTAACTTATTTTTTTAGTATAATAACTCTTGATGTATTGTAATACTCATAAATGTATGAAGTAGGCCTCAATATGGAAATCCAATTCAGCTCATGGGTGCAAATGAATACAACACATGGACTGCACGAAATTAGGGAGAAATTAGATGAATATTGTAGATAGTAGAGAAAATATTTGGCGAAAGCTACAATATTGCTTTTCTAGCACACCACATTTGATTAGAATTGATTGTTGTTATCGTAAGCCCTCTCACACCTCTTAGGATCCATGGAGCTAGGACCCTCGACCTATATCCAAGAATGCAGTGCTCAATAATTTGATCCTTCTTTGTTGGAATGTTGTTATGGATTAGTTGATTGTTTGAGTTGGGTTGATTGTTTATCATACTATCATGGTTTATTCAAAATCAAAGAATATTAGGATAAGTGACCATGCCTACAGATTTGTAGACATGCTAACTACAAGACTACCCATGCTACTTTAATCCTTACCATCCATGCAAACAACATTGGAATTGCCACTTATGCTCGACCTTACAAGGTGTTGTGAAAGTAAGATTATGTGACTTGCACAAATTTAGTCAGATAATGTAGCAGTAAGTACTAATACCTCCGTTCCAATGAATAATGATTCCCCCCCCCCCCCCCCCCCCCCGAAAACTCAAGGTAAGTAAAGTTTGACCAAATTTTTAGAAAAAATGTTAAGAACTATATTATTATATAGATATCATATGAAAATATATTTCATAATATATCGAAGGATGTTGATATTAGATTGTACATATTGATATTTTTTTCAATAAATCTGGTCAAACTTTATGTAGTTTGACTTTTGGGCAAAAAAATATAAGCCTTATTTATTGGAACAGAGGTAGAACGAATGTCCACATGTAAATAATCACGCAAAAGTTGTAAATGATCTCGAGTACTCATGATCCTTATTCCGAAAGCACGCAAAAGTTGTATTTGTAAGTTTTAGAAAACTTTGAAATAAATCACGCAAGTAGATTTTGACTTTGAACCTAGTGGTGCAAATTTTCGAGAAAAACAAGGATGCAAATTCGCCTGCCCGCTGGAGGCTCATGCCTTGAGTGTTCACAAACATATACTAGAATGAACACAAAACCATTCAACCAATCGTACAATGTATAGTAGAGAAAAAACAGAGGAGGGGGCGAATGTTGCCGAGTTGTTACTAGGCACACGTGGGATGAACTGCCAGTATCTCGACCATCGGCGGATTGCTCTTCTTGTTCTTCCCTGTAGCGTCTTCCTCCTCCAGGTCGAGGCCACGAGCGTAGTCGTCGAAGCATTCATCGATCGTCCTGAACGGCGTGTCAGGGTAGAGGCTGGATATCTCGACGTCTCTGGACCCGTCATCGATGCCGTAGTTTGTCTGGCAGCCGTTTATGAAGATGTCGTGCGTCAGCGAGGCGACTATGCTCGCCGGGATGATGTCCTCTGCAGTCGATGAAGATGCAATCAGGAATCATAATGCATCAGACGTGATGTTTCGAACAAAAAAATTAGGCAGACCGCAGACCCGCAGCCATGGCGAGCAGGTCGTGCTTGCTGAGCGTGACGCGCGGCAGTGTCCGGCCGATCTTGCTCTCCCACAGGCATGCCATCTCGTTGTTGCTCAGGAGGTTGCAGGCGGGGCGGAAGTGGACGACCTTGTTGATGCTCCGGGCGTCGTACGCGGCCTTCACCGTGAACTTGCCGATGTCAGTTCCAGCCACGAAGAAAGCTGCCCGTGGGTGGGTAGATAGGATCATCAGCATTGCATTATACAGTATACTGTACGTGATAGATCTTTGGCGTCGGTACGTACCTCTGACGGTGCCGTCGCCGTAGATCTGGAAGCGGTCGAGCGGCGGCGGCACCTCGGACGGGTGCATGTTGTCGAAGTAGGGCCAGCCGGCGATGGAGTTGCAGCAGATGTAGGTGTACGGCACGCCCGCCGCCTCCGCCGCGCGCCGGACGCGACGCTTCTCCTCGTAGAACCCCATCCCCGCCCCCACCGGCCGCGCTCTGTCCACGTCGTGCCCGAACTCCGACGGCAGAAACCTCTGCGCAACACCAACTTAATTTAGGCGCCAGCGCCGAAGCGTGTAATGCGATCGCGCGCGAGAGAAGGGTGGTACCTTGACGGTGCCGGCGGCCTGGATGGCTTTGATGAGGCCGAGCTGGTCCAGGATGTTGGCGCCGCCCATGACCGAGATCACCACCTGGATGCCGTGCGCGCGGAGCACCGTCTCCACCAGCTTCCTCCCGTCTTTCCCACCGACACGGCCCTGACACGCATGGCAAGACGATCGATCGACCGCGCATACATACATACACAACCGGCCACTGTTTTCGGTTGCATCCATCGTGTCTGCATTTTACCTCGATGACAGCGGCGCCTTTGCGGCGGAGCGCGTCCACGGAAGCCGCGCGCGCGGGGCAGGCGTTCCCTGGGCGTACGAGGACGAAGGTCCGGCGTCCGCTGTCGAGGCAGGCCTCGGCGACGAAACGGCCAATGTAGCCGGTGGCGCCGACGACGAGGGACGGGCCGGAGCGAGGCGCCTCGTCCTGTCCCTGACAAGCAGGAGCCATTGCTCAGCTAGAAGCTGATGATCAAGTGTTGGACAGTTGCAGCAGCCGGTCAGGAGGCACCGGTGGGCGACAGATGCCACATGCGTGCAGGTGGAATGGTCTTATGTAGAGGTAGCTAGCTTTTTGTACCGTGCCAGGTCTGGTTCCAGAAGAACAGTAGGTAAACAGACGCATGGCGCAGGTGATGGCTGTTGGCCAGACGTTAGGTGGTGAATCCGAGTTTTTTTCCGAGATCTAGCACGGCCATGGCACATTTCAGTAGCGAATGCATGGAATCGTAAGGGACCCTCTGTAGGATTCAGATGTCTCTGCGGCACTATTTGTTCTGTATCCGGCAGTTCTTCTCGAGTTCCGATCGATCACCAGTTCGACTTCTCTTAATCCTGGGGCACATATGAAGATGGAGCTTGCCTCCATTCAGTTTTGGGGCGACCTACAGCTTTCAGCTTCGATCAATGTACTTCCCTGCTGTAGATTGTTCTTTTTTTTTCTTGCGGGTATGCTGTAGATTGTTGAACAACGCCTTGCACCGTCTGATCAGAAGCAGACCCATCACAGCCATCCATTTGCAGACAAGAAATCAGGAGAAAGAAAGCCAAAAGTACTACCGTGACATTTTGTACTGCTCATGACCAAAAATAATCGACTGCATGCACACAAAAAATTTACTTCAGTACATCACTAGTACTATTAATCAAAAGAAAAGGCATGCTTTTAAAGTGTTCAATAATCACCAGAAAAATGTACCGCATGTGAATTGCAATAACATTTATTTCCCCCATCCATAGGAAATGTTCATATATTATTACCAAAGGTGTTCACCCATATCTAAAGAGTTGTTCCAATGGTTGTTAAAAAAGTTTTGTGTGCGGCATTAAAGAGGTAAGTTTGCCATCGATGGAAATATTCATCTTACCTAGACAAAAAAAATGTCGGGCTCATGGAGAATATTTTTTCACTTCTTGTAGAAAAAAAGGTACTTGTAGTAGTGAAAAACGATTCATAGTTATTTTGAAAAGCCTTGAACAAGATATAAGCGATTGGTATAGAACCAAGAAAATATATAAAGATGAAAACCATAGTGTTTGAAGAATATTTCACGAATATTTTTAGTATCAAATAAAAAATAGTGAAAACACTAATTATTTTTGTTGAGGATTGTGAACAATAGTATTTGTGTGGATTACCCTTCAGAACCGATGCTAGACCTCCGATCGTCTAGCACGCTCCCCCTTATGATCGCAAAAAAAAATCTAGCACTACGGGAATGAAGAGAGAAACGATCAAGAAAAGAAAACACAACTCACCCTCGAGAAAACAAAAAGGTAAATACTACCTATCGTGGTCCGATCTGAAATAAATAGCCGGACTAGCATTTGGTCGTTCATTCTGAGCGAAGCATCCGACGACGCATGATTCGGCTATATAATGAATCGCACCACGCCATCTCTTGTCGTTGCCACTCCTGTCGATCATCCCGGTTTCCGCTCGCCGTCGCCGCCGGCCCTCCATCGACGCCGCCCGAGTTTCCGGCGGCGCTTGTCGATGCTGCATGGGTCCATGGCGAAGACCTCGATCAGGGGCCCTCCTGGCCGACGAGGGACAGGAGCGGAACACAAAAAAGGGCATCGGCGCACACACCAGATCAACCCGGCGCGTGTCACGTGATGTTGAGCGCGAGGAGGAAGCACTACACACGCTTGCCGTGATTATGGTTTTCCTCTTCAAGATCATGGAGATGTGGAGCACAGGGATGTGCTTCGCTGCCCACAGCCCCCGCCTCTACCAGCACGATGCTTCCTAACTCATATCTTAGTTGCTTCATCCTTTAAAAGACGTCGCAACATAAATAATAGTGCTTCTGAAGTATGACCTGTATGCTTCTTATATCACAGAGAGTGCTTCCGAAAATCTTTTAGCTCCGAGACCATGGATTCTACAAGTGTCACTTGTACTGCTTCATACTACCAATTTAGTTGCCCCCACAGCCAAAAATCAAAGCTACTGATGTACTATTTGCATGATTCTTATAAAACAATTGTGCTTCACACAAACATCAAATAAAATTCAGTGTCATGTGTACGCTTTCCCTTTTTCCCGGGAAAAAAGCAAACTACTACTATGGGGAAGAAAGGCAGGAGAGCTCATTCAAAAAAAAAAGGCAGAAAAGGTTAACGATGTTTCCGGATGGTGCGTTACAGGTTATAGGAGAAATTAATGGGATCCGTTTTACAAAGGAAGCATGCAACTAAATCGCTGAAATCATGGAACATGGGCCTGCTGTAAATCGTACGGTCAAGCTGCTTCAAATCCTATGGTTAAGCCCTGGTCCGATGGGACACAAATATCAGGCGCCGATTCTTAGCACCGGCCAAAAAGGTAAAGCTCAAACCCAACCACCAACACGTGTGTTATTCCTTAAAAAAAAACGCGTGTTATTGGGCCAGCCCAAAGTGGTTCGAGGGGTATGCCGAGAACGGATAACTCCCGCAACAAGCGGCAAATAGGAATCGTCCGCCGTCCCCCGTTCTCAGTTGCCCACTCCGCCGCCGCAACCGCCGACGCCCTCTGGACGGCTCGACCTCGTCTTCTCCAGCTACCAAATCCGCCTCCTGGCCTCGCTTTTTCCGAGCCTGTTCGATCCGAGCTCGAGTCCAGTGAAAGCTTTGTCCGAATTACCCAGCAGCTAGCTCGAGTTCCAGCCTAGGCTCGCTCGAGCTCTCGCTGATGACCACCGCGCCGTTCGTCTCCCCGCCCCTATCCCGCCTATCCTCCGCGCGGGTCTCTCCAGTCCCAAAATCCTCGGCGAGGTCCGGGACTGCTGGGGTCGCCTTCCCCGCTCGGCCGTACGGGCCATCGCTTCGCCTGAGTCCGCCTGTCATGGCTGCCACCGGCGTCGGCGGTAACGGAGCTCCGGTGGCTTCCGAGGACTACACAGGTGGTTTCTGCATCACTTGCTTTGATTTCTACTCCTGGCTATCTCTTACTGTGTTCAACATCTTCAGTGTCGTCTAGGGTGGGAGAGGTCAAGAGGGTAACCAAGGAGACAAATGTGCATGTGAAGATTAACTTGGATGGCACCGGTGTTGCCAACTGCAGCTCAGGGATACCGTTCTTGGATCACATGCTTGATGTGAGTATAGTTTGCGCGTTGTGTCGGTAGTTGTGAATTGAGGATTTTCTGTATAGACAGCATATGCTTGTGGTTGTGGTAGCATAGATATTATATTTGTCGGCCTTAGGGTTTGTTCGAAGCAAGAATGTGATATTTTCTGTGTCTACCGAAGAAGAATAGTTACCTCTTTGTGCAAAGAACGACAAAACTGAACTTCGAAATCATAAAAGTAGCTTGGCTCAAATCCACAAAATCAACAAACAAACACATAGAAATGGCAAGTAGTGTTCTGTATTTCTGATGGCAAACCATTTACGTTGGACAGACTAACTTTAGATATTTAAGAGCACCATCTGTGCAATTGTGTTGTTATTGGGAAATAGTGATGTGCAATCCTGTTAGTTATTCAACATCAGTGACTGAGTTACAACAAACAGCCATTCCGGGCAATAAGCCTTTACATCTCAATTCTCAAATCAATATGTTAAAAGTAACCACAGTTAGGTTCTAACATAGCCAAAACCAATGCAAGCAGATTTTTTTTGAGAGAAGTATTTCTTTTGCATAGGTGGCTGCACTTTGAGTGGTCCAGTATTCTGTTCTGTGTATATATTGTTCTTGACTGTAGAAGGCTCTAACTTTTGCTGCATATGTACACTTTTTTTTCTGCTCAAGGTTGGGCATTAACTTTCAGTTTACAATTTGCAGCAACTAGCATCCCATGGACTGTTTGATGTATATGTGAAAGCTACGGGTGATACACACATTGATGATCATCACTCGAATGAGGATATTGCTTTGGCAATCGGGACGGTGATTGCTGCTTTTCTATTATTGTTTTTTAGCTTGACGTTTGTACTTCTTGAAATAGTTATCTGAATTGTTTCTTACCGCAAGTCAGGATATCTATTTTGACCTCATTGCTAAATTTTCGCGCTATACTTCTGCTCTTTACCTCATGGTGAATTGTCCTAAATTTGATGTTCTGTAACCTATATACTGTGGTGACTTTTTAAATCATACTTTTAGGCATTACTTCAAGCACTTGGAGATCGAAAGGGCATTAACCGGTTTGGGCATTTTACAGCACCACTTGATGAGGCAGCAGTTGAGGTTATACTGGTATGCTGGACCATCTTCTGCATTTACATGATATGCATGTACAGTTCTCTGCAATCTCCATTCAGAAGGTGCATGTTTATGTTGGCATTTCTGAGCTCATGAGCCTCTTGCCGTGTGCTAAAATATAACCAAATCGCAACTTGAACCTGTCAGGCCTGAAACTATCTTTTATCCTCTTACATTTTCACGAGCATCCAATGTTACGACAGGCTGGTCTATATACATATTTTTAATTTTAAGGACTCTGTATCAAGAATGGCAGTCCTTTTGCTTTCTCTTTTGTTATATTTTCTCTGATACATCGATCTCACAGAAGTTCAATACTTGAATGGCAGCGAGAAAAAATTATTTTACCCGTCATATCTTAATTTTGGGTTAGCTATATTTTTCTTGACAATTGTGATATTGCCATTTGTTTTCATGGTGATTATACAAATCTCTACTAAACAATTATATGTGCCTTGTTGAACCTGGATGTTGACTGGTCATCCCTGTTTACCCCTGTATTCAGGATCTATCTGGTCGACCTCACCTGAGCTGTGGCTTAAGTATTCCTACTGAGAGAGTTGGCGCGTATGATACACAGGTAATTTGTGAAATTTTGGCAGCCAATTTCAATTGTTTGCTATGTTGATTCCAAAGGCTTTTGATGTTCTGTTTCTTTTTGTCAGAGTTCAGAAATATTTTATTATCAAACCATACATATTCAGTTCAAATTTTCTTAGAAATTTTCTCTTCCAGTTTTGTTAAATCGGACTCTTGCTCTCTTCATACGATATGTTTTTGACAGATCTTCAGAAGACACGTTAGTCGGTTTTTTAGTTAGGGTGTGATGATATCCTGTTACTCCATATATTACTGCCATCTACTTTGGCAAACAATAATTTGATTATTTTTATGACAGCTAGTTGAGCACTTTTTCCAGTCCCTTGTGAATACATCTGGGATGACGCTTCACATCCGCCAGGTATACTTTGCTTCAATTTCAAATAATTTCATCTCCCCAAGCTTTGGATCCACAATGCAGTATTTTCTGGGGACATAGGGGTCAAGATAATTGTTTTTCGCCCCAATTAAGTGTCGTATTTTTTTTATTTCAAAGCTTGCGGGGAACAACTCACACCATATTATCGAGGCAACTTTCAAAGCATTTGCCAGGGCCCTTCGACAAGCAACCGAATACGACTTACGGCGACAGGGCACTATCCCGAGGTTTGTTTGTCCTCATGTGCTGCAAATATTATTCAGGGCGTGCATTGTCTCTGTTTCGTAGTTATCTCAGAAACTATTTCCAGACACAAACAGCTGCGTAAAACGTAGTGCTCCCAACTTAGTGCCCAAACTTAGCTGGCGTGCATCACGACCTCCAGCTTCAGATGATAGTTGGGGGACAGGAATGTAATGCGCCTTAAATAAACATGTTAATCTCCAAGTTGCTACTGACTTCTCATGCATTAGTGTATCCCTGATGCCTGATGGTATATCTCTCTCGACCCAAACGCAGCTCAAAAGGTGTTCTGTCAAGGTCGTAGTGTTGCAAGATTAAGAAAAAAAAGGGTGCACCCTGTTCTCCCTCCCGAGCCTGGAGCCTGGAGAGGAGTCAGATGGATGGTGGGCCGCTACATCTTCTCTGTTGCTTTGAGTGAGTACGCGTCACCTTGCGACAAAACAGCATGGAAATATGGCGGCTCTCGTGTTTATTTTTCTTACTAGCACTGGCATAGTGTATCTGCTCGCTACTGCGATTTTTGGCTGTTTGCCGGACTGTATATTTGAAGATGAAAAAGCTGAGATTCTGAAAAGTGTACCTCTAGAATATGGGTTCGGAGTTCGTCCGCGCCTGTAATAATATGCTTGACCATTCAAGAGAATAAAATAAAATAATCTACTCTCTCCGTCCAGAAATAACTGACTTGGGTTTGTCTAGATTCAAACGTATCTAGACGCATTTTAGTGTATAGATACATTCGAATCTAGACAAACTCAAGTCAGTTATTGGTGGACGGAGGGAGTATGTGCTTTAATCTTGTGTGCACTTCAATCATCTGGATGCGGTCATGCCTGCTTATTCGACAGCATGTTTGCGATGCATCTTTGAGCAGAAATCGTCGCCGCACCTTGTGCACAAACCCACCACGCTGCCGCGGCGAGGTCCTGAAGCGATACGGCTACTCGATCGAATCGATCTCGGCGGCTACAGTACAGTCTACAGATGAGCACACCACGGTGCAGATAACGGCTTGGAGTAACAGGAAGGAAGGAAAGCAGCATTTAGCAGCTAAGCCGATGCACGTCGCCCCCCGATTATTCTGACGCGCGCGACCGGACGGTGGATACGTCATCCGCTGCAAAAAAAACATAGGAGTGCATCGGATGGTATCCCGAAACTTACCACTTGGATTCTCTATCGGTTCGTAAACTTGGCGGCCGCGCTACGTCCTGATCGAGCGGCCAGCGTCCGCCTATAAGACCGTGGTGGCGCCGCGCGCTCTTCTCTTCGTTTTCACCATCGTCGCCGATTCATCACTACTGGACGAAGGGGCACAAAAGCAGACAAAGAAAGGCATGGCGCAGTCGTTGAAGATGATGCAGATCTTCGCCAAGACGCCGACGGGGGAAACCATCACCCTCCAGGTCCAGAACAGCGACACCGTCGCCGACGTCAAGGCCAAGATCCAGGCCAAGGAAGGTACGTGCCATGTATACCTCTCGCGTTGAATTTACGTGACCGGCCGGCCATGGAGTACGTCTTTGTTGAGCTCGATCGAGAGGTTTACTCAGTTACTCCTCTGCTGTGTGTCGTGGCCGCAGGCATCTCGCCGGAGCATCAGCGCCTCGTCTTCGCGGGGACGCAGCTGGAGGACAGCCGCACCCTGGCCGATTACAACGTCCTCAAGGAGTCCACGCTCCACCTCCTGCTTCGCCTCCACGGCGGGGGCCCCTATCCGTGGGCGTACGAGCCCAGCCTCAGAGAGCTCGCGTTGAAGTACAACGCCGACAAGATGATCTGCCGCAAGTACGTACTACATAGACGCTACCCCCTATTTGGATCGTAGTACACTTGTCTGTCTTATTGGCCTCTATGATTTTTCATCATTGCTTCAGTTTAGCATCTGTTTTGTGAAAACGCACTGTTTTGGCATGCCATCTGTACCTTTGTTCAAGAGAATAAGTCATTCTTTTTTGGTTTGAAGCAGTGCGTATGGGCGTGTAATGGTCTAACCTTTTGTCACACTTCTCTTGCAGGTGCTATGCTCGCCTACCTCTCAGAGCTACAAACTGTCGTAAGAAGAAGTGTGGCCACAGCAACCAGGTGAGACTTTGGTGCCCAGATGTCATGTTCTTGATTCAATAAGATTAGTGCTGTCTTTCTACTCAAACCTAGCATTTTCTCACCATAGTGGAACTTACAACTCCAGTATTGATTTTGCTATGCCTATAGAGCAATATATGTTTCTTATGTGTATTCGTGTGTCGGTGCGTGTTGACGTATTCCATGTATCTGCACTGATTTTTTTATATTGATTTTTTTGAACATGTTGTCTTTTTCTAATTTTTTGTAACTAATGTATAATGGTACCAGGATATTCTTTATTTTTTGGCAGCTACTAACTGAAAAGAAAAGTAATAGTATTAAAAAAAGTAATATGATTTAGCTGTTGCGACAGTCTTCTTTCATTCATGAATCTGATGCTTGCATTTTGCCCAATCTCCAATTTGCAGCTGAGGCTTAAGAAAAACAGGTACAGGAGGGGGAGGCACTAAAGCGTCATGCGTCAGCTGGATTTGTAGTATATGTGGCATATAACCATGCGAGAGTCACGAGAATTGGAATTCTAGTTATAAATGTCCTTACGGATGTTGAACCTTGATTACTATCCTGGAATACTTGAAGTTGTGTTCATAGCATGCTTGCTTCTACCAATTATTTCCACTCCCTCCATCTCACAATTTTTGTCTCACGATCTAATCATGTTAAGTCAAAAACTTTGGATAGGAAGAATGCTACTCAAACTCCTATGGATCCCAATCCCGTAAGAATAACTGAACATCCACTACAACCTCTTTATATGCTTATTCACATAAGATCAGTTGGATGATATAATGGTAGAATTTTATGCAAATATATGAAATGTGATATTTAAATTTTCATGAAGCGGAAGTATTGTTTGTTAGTAATGGAAAAGGTGAATAGTTTTAGTAATGAATGTACTTCCAAATAAATCTTTGGCATCTACTTGATTGGAACAGTTGTCGGTGGAAATTCACTTTGGCTCATAGGAATAGATTCTCATTGTAAATAAAAAATTCCAATATGTTAAATTTTCTGAAAGAAAATCTCGATTCCATCTACATATTTTAATCGCGCATATAAAATTTCATGGGAAAAGGAACATGTTTTGCGAAAGACCCTTTGATCGGTAATAAGCTGACATACTGACATGAGTGGGACCTTAAAATGCTTACAGGTGGGACCAAGATATGGGAGAATTGGATAATTAGCAAATTCCTGGCAGTGGGACCGTAAAATGCTTACAAGTGTGACCATCAGACTAGTTGATGAGAGTGGGGACCGTAAATCACTACCAAGTGGCATATGATGAGTTTCTCGCACTAGGATAGTGAGACGTGGAGATACGCACACTATCAGATCTAATCTAAGGGCTATGGTGAATTGGAATTCACTACCAAGATGTGGAGAGATGCACACTATCAGATCAAATGGTAAAAGTTTAATTGAGTCAACCTCTTTGACCATTTGAGGTATTATTTGATAGTGTCTCCAAAAATTAACCATTTGAGGCATTATTTGAAGTGCCTCCAAAGATTAACCATTTGAGGCATTCTTAAGAGTGCCTCAAAAAGTTAACTATTTGAGGCGCTTTTGGTGGTGCCTCCAAAGGCCATCCCAGTACCCTAAAAGTGTTCCTGCATAAAACTGCAATTCTAATAGGAAATTCAAGTCAAAGCCGGTGTCCCATCATTAGAAGTAACCTACATAATTAGTTCATGTTAGTCCAATAAACTTGTCTTATTGTACCCATTCATACAACTTATTGTACCAGTTCAATCTTGTAACTTTCCTTGTAAAATTGTTTCTTGTATGTATCACCATTACTAGGTTGTTTCTTATCTCCTGACACTCCTGACAATTGAATCTTCCAGTGGCTTATAATTGTTTCATTCACAAGACCATCCATCTCTTATTGTAAAACCTCCATTATTATGTGATACGTCATAAACGTATTTATAATTTTTGATGCTCCATACTTGTTTTATATCAACTTTCTTATGTTTTGTTTACACTTTGAGGTATTTTTATACATTTTCTGGAACTAACCTATTGACAAGATATCGCAGTGCGAGTTGCCTGTTTGGTTTCAGAAAATCTAGTAAAGAAATATTCTCGAAATTGGACGGAACAAAAGCCAAAGTCAATATTTTACAAGAAGGAACACGGAGTCCGAAGGGCAACCGAAGTGGGGCCACGAGGTGGCCACACCTAGGGCTGGCGCGGCCACCCCCTAGGGCGCGCCGCCCCATGGTGTGGGCCCCTCGGCACCCACCGACCTTGCCTACTCGCCTATATAAGCACCCCGATGCAGAAACCCCAAGGACCCGATCAAATCTCCACGAAAGAGTTTGTAGCCGTCGGCATCTCCATCCCTAGATCAGAAGGGATCCGAAGCTCTTCCCGGCACCCTGTAGGAGGGGAGAGATCATCCCGAAGGCCTTCTTCATCACCATGCCAGCCTCCGGAGTGATGCGGGAGTAGTTCACCCTTGGACTATGGGTCCATACAGTAGCTAGATGGTTGTTTATCCTCCTTTGTGCTATCATGTTTAGATCTTGTGAGCTCCGTTCATGATCAAGATCATCTATTTGTAATCCTATATGTTGTGTTTGCAGGGATCCGATGGATATTGAGATACTATGTCAGATTTATTATTGATCTATCATGTCTGTGTTATTTGTGATCTTGCCTGCTCTTCGTTGCTAGTAGCTATCTTGGCCAAGTAGATGCTTGTAACTCCAAGAGAGAGTATTTATGCTCGATAGTATGTTCATGCCTCTAGTAATCTAGGAGAGTGACAGAAACTTCTAAGGTTGTAGATGTGTTGTTGCTACTAGGAAGAAAACAACAATCCTTTGTCCAAGGTAAATTGTATTGTTTATTTTACACACTTTACTTAATGCAGTTATCTATGGCTTGCAACTTAATACTAGAAGGGGTTCGGATGATAACCTGAAGGTGGATTATTAATCATAGATGCAATTGGATTACAGTCTATGTATTATGTTGTAATGCCCAAACAAAGCTCGTAGGAATCAAGATGTCTAGTATATGCATTGTTATGCATTTTCAATATGTCAATTGCCCCGCTGTAATTTGTTTACCCAACATGCTATTTATCTTATCGAGAACACCTCTAGTGAACTATGGACCCCGGTCCATTTCTTTATCAATGTTACCGTTTACTGTTTACTTTCTACAAGCAATTACTATCTTATACACTATACGTTTAATCCTTTGTTTTTAGCAAACCGGCGAGATTTACAACCTCACTATAAGTTGGGGCAAAGTATTGAGTTTGTGTTGTGCAGGTTCCAAGTTGCTAGCAACACCTTGGGGTTGTTTCCTTACTCCTACTGGTTCGATAACCTTGGTTTCATAACTGAGGGAAACTTGCTTATGTGCTCATCATACCTTCCTCTTGGGGTTCCAAACGAGCTCTACATATCTGAGCCATCAAGCACTTTTCTGGCGCCATTGTCGGGAAGATAAGGACAACTTCAATCTCTTCCTCCTCGTTAATCACTTTTCAGGGAGAAAAAAGATTCTTGCAAGGGGAGTCTCTCACAACCAATCTCTTTACTTTGTTTTTGTTTTGCTTAGTTTATTTTGCTTTGTTTTGCTTGTTTCTTTTTATCAGAAATACAAAAAATTAGTTTTGTTTGGTTTGCTTTTTCTTATAAAAACACACACAAAAATTAGTTCCTACTTTAGTTTCTATTTATGTTGTTGCTTTACTCTTGCAAAAATGAATACCTGTGAAAACACTAAGTTGTGTGACTTCACTAGCACCAACAAAAATGATTTCCTTTGCACACCTATTGCTCCACCTACTCCTGATGCTACTTTTTATGAAATTAAACCTGCTTTGCTCAATCTTGTTATGAAAGAGCAATTTTCTGGTGCTAGTTCTCATGATGATGATGCTCACCTTAATAATTTTGTTGAACTTTGTGAGATGCAAAAATATAAGGATGTAGATGGAGATATTATTAAGCTTAAATTGTTTCCTTTCTCTTTGAGAGAAAGAGCTAAAGAATGGTTGCTTTCTTTACCTAGAGATAGTATTGATTCTTGGATTAAATGCAAAGATGCTTTTATTGGAAAATATTACCCTCCTGTTAAGATTATATATATAAGACGTGAAATAATGAAATTTTAAACAATTTGATAATGAACATGTTGCTCAAGCTTGGGAAAGAATGAAATCTTTGGTAAAGAATTGCCCCACTCATGGACTGACTGCTTGGATGATTATCCAAACCTTTTATGCAGGACTAAATTTTTCTTCAAGAAATCTGTTGGATTATGCTACTGAAGGTACCTTTATGACCATTACTTTGGGTGCTGCAACAAAACTCCTTGATAATATGATGGTTAACTATTCTAAATGGCACACTAAGAGAGCTCCACAAGGTAAGAATGTAAATTCTGTTGAAGAAACCTCCTCCTTGAGTGATAAAATTGATGTTATTATGTCTATGCTTGTTAATCGAAAAGCTCATATTGATCCAAATAATGTCCCTTTAGCCTCTTTGGTTGCTCAAGAAGAGCAAGTTGATGTGAACTTCATTAGAAATAACAATTTCAGGAACAATGCCTATAGGAATAATTTTGGTAATAATAATTATAGGCCATATCCTCCCAATAATGGTAATTCTTTTGGAAATTCCTACAACAACAATAGAAGTGCACCCTCTGAACTTTCAAGTCATGCTTAAAGATTTTATTAGTAAACAAACTACTTTCAATAAAACTATGGAGGAAAATCTTTTGAATGTCGAAAAAAATATTTCATCTTTGTCTGAAGCACAATCCTCTTTGATTCATAAAATGGCTGCTAAACCTGAAACCATGGAAAATCCCTTTGCTGCTACTAATGCCATACAAGTTAGAATTGATGAAAATGTTAGACAGTTAGCTGAATTGCATGCTAAGTGGGAAAGAGAAGATGAAATTTCTAGAAATAGTATTATTTGTAATATTACCACCACCAATGTTGATGCTAGCAAGACACCTAAAATCCCCACTCCTTTCTCCAATAAGAATACTGAAATTCTCTGAAATATGGGAAACAATAATTCTACTACCTTGGATGCTATGTTTGATTTTGATCTTGATGGTTGCAATATTTCTGAAGTAATTATGTTCCTACAAAAACTTTATAGAAGTCCTAATGCTAGTGCTATGAATATGGCTTTTACAAAACACATTACAAATGCCCTCATTAAAATTAAAAAATAAAAATTGAAATATAAAGCTTCTATTCCTAGGAAATTAGAAGATGCTTGGGAACCCATCATTAATATGAAAGTGAATGATTTTGATCTCAAAGATTTATGTGACCTTGGTTCTAGTGTCTCTATTATGCCTAGAAAAATTTATGAAATGCTTGATTTGCCACCATTGGAAAATTGTTATTTGGATGTCCAACTTGATGATAATGCTAAAAAGAAACTTATGGGGAACATTAATGATTTTATTATTATGGTTAACAATACCTTTGTTCCCGTTGATTTCTATGTTTTGGATGTTGAATGCAATGCTTCTTGTCCTATTATTTTGGGAAGACCTTTTCTTAGAACTATTGGTGCCATTATTGATATGAAGGAAGGCACCATTAAATATCAATTCCTACTCAGAAAGGCATAGAACACTTCCCTAAAAAGAGAGAGAAGATATCCTTTGCCTCTCCTATTAAAACAAAAGTTGATGCTAATGCTTCTTCATTCAAAAATACTTGATTCTTGCTTTCCATGCCTAACTTAAAGGCGTTAAAGAAAAGTACTCTTGGGAGATAACCCAATTTTTATTTCAGTAAGTTTTTCTTTTGTTGAGTCTTGAAAGTTATTACTTCTGTAATAGCCTCTTCTTATCCTTTTTATGTGGTTTTTGTGCCAAGAATAACCTCTAATGAGAGAGAAGTAAGATTTGGGGAAGTTGTTGTCTCGAAACAGATTTTTGTGTTTCACTGCAAAAAAATCGTGAGAAATCCTAGTACGTCGGATTGAGCTGTAATTTTCTAATAATATGCCCCAGGTTATTATCTAACATTCGGTAGTTTAGTACTTTTCGATTTGAGCAACAGAAGGTCTTCGAAAAAATCGCTCTTTACCTGCTGGTCTGTTTTGGCAGATTTCTGCCATTATTTGCATTTGCCTCTTCATCGGTTTCTTTTTGAGTTCTCTTTGATCAGTTGAGCTTTTTAAATGAATTGCTACAGTATCTTGTGTTTTAATGAAAGTTTTACTTGTGTTGAAACTAAACCCAAAGACTTATTATCTTGAATACACTAATGTTGCTAATGAAGATTGTGTGAAGTTTTATATGAAGGAAATTTTCAAGTGTAGGGGAAGAATAATGTGATGAGAAGAAGAATGGACAAAAGCTCAAGCTTGGGGATGCCACCCGTGTCACCCAAGAAATATTCAGGAGGTACAAGCGTCAAATCTTGGG
Source organism: Avena atlantica (assembly GCA_910589765.1). Lineage (NCBI taxonomy): Eukaryota > Viridiplantae > Streptophyta > Magnoliopsida > Poales > Poaceae > Avena > Avena atlantica. Next base: position 66,393,906 of record OU342737.1, read on the forward strand.
GATGTGATGCAGCGCTGAGTTGATGTAGGAGCGCCGAGTTGATGTAGGAGCGCTTCGTTGGGAACCCCAAGAGCAAGGTGTGAAGCAGCACAGCAGCAAGTTTTTCCTCAGTAAGAAACCAAGGTTATCGAATCAGTAGGAGGAAGGAAACGTCACACATGTGTTGCAAGCAACACGGAGACCTGCACAACACAAACTCAAGACTTTGCCCCTACGAATCAGTGAGATTGTCAAGCTCACCGGTTTGCTGTAACAAAGGATTAAACGTATGGTGTGGAAGGTAATGGTGGCTTGTAGCAAGTAAACAAGTAACAGCGGAAGGTGTATCAATGGTAAATATTGGACCGGGGTCCATAGTTCACTACAGGTGCTCTCCTTAGATAAACAACATGGCATGAAGGGTAAACAAATTACAGGAGGGCAATTGACATGAACTGAGCAAGGCATAACAATACAATTACTAGTCAGAAAGATCCTATGAGATTAGATTGGGCAATACAGCAATATACATAGACCGCCATCCAACTGCATCTATTACTAGAAGTCCACCTTCAGGTTATCATCCGAACCCCCTCTAGTATTAAGTTGCAAGCAACAGACAACTGCTTTAAGAAAAGTGTTTAAGGTAAACAGTCCTCATGTTCTATGAACAAGAGACCGTTGTTTTCTCCCTAGTAGCAACAACACATCTACAACTGAAGAGATTATTGTCACTTCCCTTGGAAACTAGAGGCATGAACCCACTATCGAGCATAAATACCCTCTCTTGGCGTCACTAGCAACTACTTGGCCAAGATAGCTACTAACAACGAAGAGCACGCAAGATCACAAACAACACAGACATGATAGAATCATAAAGACAAAACCATTAATCAAACCAACATAATAATCTCAATATCCATCGGATCTTCGCAAACACAACATGCATGATTACAAATAGATTAGATCTTGATCATGAACGGAGCTCACAAGATCTATACATTAAAGCACAAGGAGGAGATACAACGATCTAGCTAATACATGGACCCATAGTCCAAGGTGGAACTACTCACGCATCATTACCGGAGAGAAGGCCTCCGGGATGATCTCCCCTCCGGCAGGGTGCCAGGAAGAACTTCAGATCCCCCTGATCTAGGGACGACGGTGGGGCGGCTACAGAAGATTTCGTGGAGATTTTATCGGGTCCTTAGGGTTTCTGCATCACGGGCTTCTTATAGGCGAAGGGGGAGGCCGGGGCGGTGACCAGGGTGCCAAACCCTAGCCATGCGTGGGGTGGGGCCCACCCGCGCCTGGGGTGGGTCTGGCCCCTCTGGCCGGCCTCTCCGGCTCTCCTCTGGACTTCTTGTTCCCCACTGAAAGTAATTGACTCTGTCCTTTGTCCCGTCCAATTTCGAGAATATTTCTTTACTAACTTTTCTGAAACCAAAAACAGCAGAAAACATGCATCTCGCACTGTTACAACTTGTTAGCAGGTTAGTACCAGAAAACATGTAAAAAGCACCTCAAAGTGTGGACAAGTAAAGCAAAGTAGATACTAAACAAGCATGGAGCATCAAAAATTATAGATATGTTTCCAACGTATCAACATCCCCAAGCTTAACTCCTGGTCGTCCTCGAGTAGGTAAGTGGTAAACAGAATAATTTTTGAGGTGACATGCACCCTCACAATAAAGATCCAACCATTTGTAAGCATTGAAAGCTGGTATCAAAGAACTCTAAACATGTGCATGAAAGATGGAGTTCTAACAATAGGACATAGTAACTATGCATGCAACATGACAAGCTACAAACAAAGATCATGAATAACATGCATTGAAAAACGTTTGTTTGTTTCACATGCAGAAAACATAGCATAATGGCATTCAGCTTGTCCCTCATAGAGTAGCAATAAAATGCATAGGACACCTGCAAAGTTCACAAGGGTGACTAGAAACAAGTAGCACAAGAGCAAGTAATAACAAAATATGCATCAATTAATAAGCTTTGGAACACTGCACACAGAATGACAACTATGCTCTCTTAATGGTGCCTAAAGGTAGAAGGTGGAGACTCAATAGTGGTGGAAGAAAGGCCTTTTTGTAAAGGAAGCAGGGATTACAAGTTTCAAAAAGAGCTTCCAAAAATTATGGTACTTGTTAGCTTTCAGCCCTCATTGCCCCTATAATAAGCATCTTGAAGTGGTTAAGGTTAAAGTGGCAAAGCTGGAGTATATGCTTGACGAATTATAAGTTGGCAATCTCAAGTCCCTTGAATACGAGGGCCACACCTCACGAATACTCAACTTTGGGTCCAGGTAAGTTCTTGTCACTGTAAGTATTTGTATATCATTGAGAACCGCGAACGGGGTACCCCTTGCACAAGGTACATGAGCTTCCCATAACCAAAATGACAAGGCAAGCAGACAATGAGCATCTCAACAATATTTTTATTTACCATATGCATAGCTTTTTATTGAGGATGCTTCATAGATAGCTCATTATGGTGATGCTGCAAGTTTCCACCATGATTAGGCATGGCTTAGGCTAGTGGCCCAGGCATTTCTCTAACACAGAATACAAACTCCATGGACTTACAAGTCCCCTCTTTATTTCACACCGGTGACATCCATAGACAAAAGAACATGATATCAACTGAGTATAACAAGGTACAAGTGCAATGTTGAAAACATTCCCCGTGACAGCACGGTTCTGCTAATTCCAACTTATAAGTGCAAGCATATACAACAAAGTTGTCACAATGGTTCAAGTTTATTAGGGGCAAAGAATAAAGTGTGCCATCAAGTTCGTGAGGGCTTTAATCACTAAGTTTTCATATAACAAAAAAGTTTTTAATTGGAAGATAGTTGAAAACAAGAATATACTTGGCATGGTGTAACACACCATGCATAGGAATTTATTGTGGACACTTTGGAATAACTTAGTTTCTGGGGAGTTGGAGGCATGAGTAGAACTTACTCATACAAGTGGAGGCTAGCAAAAGACTGGGAGCAACCAACTAAGAGAGCAATAATGTCCAAAATCATGCAGTGCAACAAAGCAAACTAATCAAAGCAAAGAGTGGTACTACAAGTCAAGGAATAAATGATCATAGAGGCTAATGGTGACTTGTCATAGTCATAACATGGTGTGAGCATGTGCCAAGTCAACCCAAGGAAAGCATCAAAGGAGAATACCACAATACTATGCTTTTGCATGCTAAAACAACGCATAATTTCTTCAAGGCACACTAAGCAATCCCAATTGTTTGGAACAAGACATGCTACAACAATAATCACTAAGCATAATGCTAAAACAACACCTATCATGTCATGCTAAAGTCTAAGTCACAGTCAATGCAAGCTCCTCTTGCACTTCAAGCAAGAACTTACTACTCCTTTCCAAATACCAAGCAATCTTACTTGCAAAATAACACAGCGAGAACGGGGGTCCAAACTTTTTTATTTAAGCAAACTAAACAACCTAAGCAAAGAAAACTAAAACTAAGACGCTCCAAGAACAACACAACTGTGCATGAAACAATAAAAACGAAGTGTCTAGACAGACCTGAGCTTTTTATTGATGAAGAAGGGGATGCCTTGGGCATCCCCAAGCTTTGACACTTGTACCTCTTGGATATTTCTTGGGGTGACACCATGGTGGCATCCCCAAGCTTGAGCTTTTGTCCATTCTTCATCTTATTGCATCATTCTCTCTCTACACCTGAAATTTTTCCTTCATACAAAACTTCACACAATCTTCATTAGGAACATTAGTGTATTCAAAAGATGTTAGACCACTGGCAAAGCTTTGGAACAACAAGGCTTTTCACTAAAAACACAAGCTACTGTAGTAACTCCTTCAAAAAGCTCTATTTACCTGAAGAGAACTCAAAAAGGAATCTATAAGAAGCAAATGCAAATAATGGAAGAAATCTGTCAAAACGGACCAGCAGGTAGAAACCGACTTTTTCGAACATCTTCTGTTGCTCAAATCAAAAAGTGTTGAACTAACGAAAGTTAGATAACATAGTGGGGCATTTATTCATAAATGTTAAGCTCAATCCGAGTTACAGAGCCTCCTCACGAATCTTTTTGGTGGAGGACAGAAATCTGTTTCGGGACAGCAACTCCCCAAATCTTACTTCCCTCTCATTAGAGGTCATTCTTGGCAAAAAAAAAAGCAAACAAAAAGGGATAAGGAGAGGTCATTACTGAAGTAATAACTTCCAAGACTCAAGGAAACTCTTGGGTAATCTCCCAATAAGTATTTTTCTTTACCGCCTTTAAGTTAGGCACAAGAAGCAAGAAGAATCATGTGTTTTCAAACGAAGAAGCATTAACATCAAATCTTGCTTTCAAAGGAGGAGCAAAAAGCAACTTCACTCTCCTCATAGGGAAGTGTTCAATACCTTTCTTGAATGGAAAATGATATTTGATGGTGCCTTCTTTCATATCAATGATGGCACCAATTGTTCTAAGAAAAGGTCTTCCCAAAATAATAGGACAAGAAGCATTGTATTCAACATCCAAAACATAGAAATCCACAGGGACATAACCATTGTTAACCATGATGAGAACATCATTAATACTCCCCATGAGTTTCTTCTTAGTATTATCATTGAGTGGGACATCTAAATAACAATCTTCCAAAGGTGGAAAATCAAGCATTTCATAAATCTTCCTAGGCATAATAGAGACACTAGAACCAAGATCACATGAAGCTTTGAGATCAAAGTCATGGGTTCCCAATTATCTTCTACTTTCCTAGAAATATAAGCTTTGTGTTTTATCTTCTCTTCCTTAATATTAACAAGAGCATCTGTAATATGTTTGGTAAATGCAACATGCATGTCACTAGCATCAGGACTTCTAGCAAGCTTTTGCAAGAACATGATCACTTCAGAAATATTGCAACCATCAATATCAAAGTTAAACATGGCATCACTAGTAGTAGGCTCAATAGGCTTAGGCATAGTAGGAGTAGGAATAGGGACTGCTTGTGGTTTAGTGGTGATGGTGCACACACTATTGTTTCTATTAATTTCAGCTTCCCTTTCCCACTTAGCAGGAAGTTGAGCTAACAGCCTAACATTTTCATCAATAGTAACTTGTATGGCATTAGCAGTAGCAAAGTTTTTTTCGATAGTTTCAGGTTTAGCAGCCATTTTATTAATCAAGGAAGACTGAGCTTCAGATAAATAGGATATATTTTTCCCAGCACTCAATTTTTTTACTATAAACTAGGAATTTCTCTATTCAGATTCTCAAGCTAATGGCTAATGTTTTTCAAGATGATAGACTATTCCTCCATAGTTTTAGTGAAAATCTTATTTTGCTCATATTTCATCTGCATAAAATTCTTAGAGGATCTCTTTACTTCTAGAATCCTTTCTTCACTAGGCATTCCAGATCTACCATGATAAACATTTCCACTAGGAGGATAAGGCCTATAATTGCCATAAGTATTGTTGCCAAAATTGTTGTTTCTAATGAAGTCCACATCAACTTGCTCTTCTTGAGCAACCAAAGAGGCTAAGGGAACACTATTAGGATCTAGAGGATCTTTCCCATTAACAAGCATAGTCATAATAACATCAATCTTTTCACTCAAAGAGGAGATTTCCTCAACAGAAATTACCTTCTTACCATGTGGAGCTCTCTCAACATGCCATTTAGAGTAGTTAACCATCATATTATCAAGGAGACTTGTTGCAGCACCCAAAGTGAGGCCCATAAAAGTACCTCCAGCAGCTGAATCCAACAGATTTCTTGAGGATAAGTTCAAACCTGCATAAAAAGTCTGGATAATCATCCAAGCAGTGAGTCCATGAGTAGGGCAATCCTTAACCAAATATTTCATTCTTTCCCAAGCTGGAGCAACATGTTCACTATCAAGTTATTTAAATTTCATAATGTCACTTCTCATAGATACAATCTTAGCAGGAGGATAGTACTTTCCAATAAAAGCATCTTTGCACTTAGTCCAAGAATCAATACTATTTTTAGGCAAAGAAAGCAACCATTCTTTAGCTTTTCCCCTCAAGGAGAAAGGAAAAAAGCGTGAGCTTAATAATATCTCCATCTACATCCTTATACTTCTGCATCTCACAAAGTTCAACAAAGCTATTAACATGGGCAGCAGGATCATCAGAACCAGCACCAGAAAAATGCTCTCTCATCACAAGATTCAACAAAGCAGGCTTAATTTCATAAAAGGTAGCATCAGGAGAAGGTGGAGCAATAGGAGTGCTTAGGAAATCATTGTTGTTGGTGCTAGTGAAGTCACACAACTTGGTGTTCTCAGCGGAGTTCATTTTGGCAAAGGTGGGCAAGCCAAAAATAGCAACAGCGGCTAGAGCAGGAACTATTTTTTTGGGTTTTTTGGAAAGAGGCAAACAAAACCAAGCAAAATAAACAAAGCAAACTAAAAACAAAGTAAAGAGAAAGGAAGTGAAGGACTCCCCTAGTGAAGACATCCTTAGCCTCCCCGGCAACGGCGCCAGAAAGACTTGATGGTGCTCGACGTGGCACTTTGTTGGTAACCCCAAGCACAGGGTGTGAAGAGCAAGCAACAAATTTTCCCTCAGTACATAGACCGCCATCCAACTGCATATATGACTAGAAATCCCCCTTCAGGTTATCATCCGAACCCCCTCCAGTATTAAGTTGCAAGCAATAGACAACTTCTTCAAGTAAAGTGTGTAAGGTAAACAGTCCACATGCTCCATAAACAAGAGACTGTTGTTTTCTCCCTAGTAGCAACAGCACATCTACAATCGAAGATATTATTGCCACTTCCCTTGGAAACTAGAGGCATGAACCCACTATCGAGCATAAATACCCCTCTTGGAGTCACTAGCAACTACTTGGCCAAGATAGCTACTAACAATGGAGAGCATGCAAGATCACAAACAACACAGACATGATAGAATCATAAAGACAAAACCATTAATCAAACCAACATAATAATCTCAATATCCATCGGATCTCTGCAAATACAACATGCATGATTACAAATAGATTAGATCTTGATCATGAACGGAGCTCAAGATCTATACATGAAAGCACAAAGGAGGAGATACAACCATCTAGCTACTACATGGACCCATAGTCCAAGGTGGAACTACTCACGCATCATACCAGAGAGAAGGCCTCCGGAATGGTCTCCCCTCCGGCGGGCTGCCGGGAAGAACTTCAGATCCCCCGGTCTAGGGACGATGGTGGTGGCGGCTACATAAGGTTTCGTGGAGATTTGATCGGGTACCCAGGGTTTCTGCATCGGAGGGTTCTTATAGGCGAAGGGGGAGACCGAGGCGGTGGCTAGGGCGACCAAACCCTAGCCAGGCGCGGGGTGGGGCCCACCCGCACCTAGGGTGGGTCTGGCCCCTCTGGCCGGCCCCTCCGGCTCTCCTATGGACTTCTTGTTCCCCACAGAAAGTAATTGACTTTGTCCTTTGTCCCGTCCAAGTTCGAGAATATTTCTTTACTAACATTTCTGAAACCAAAAACAATAGAAAACAGGCATCTGGCACTGTTGCAACTTGTTAGTAGGTTAGTACCAGAAAACGTGTAAAAAGCACCTCAAAGTGTGGACAAGTAAAGCAATGTAGATACTAAATAAGCATGGAGCATCAAATATTATAGATACGTTTCCAACGTATCAATGTCGCCTAGAGAGGGGTGAATAGGCGATTAAAACTTTTCCGAGAGTGGATCAACAAAGGCGGAATAAAACTAACGTTTACTTTGTTAAGCACAAAACCTAAACAATCTAGGGTTCACTGATGGTGCTCGACGTGGCACTTTGTTGGTAACCCCAAGCGCAGGGTGTGAAGCGCAAGCAGCAAGTTTTCCCTCAGTTGAGACCGAGGTTATCCAACCAGGAGGAGGAAGGAAACGTCACACAGGTGTTGCAAACAACATGGAGACCTGCACAACACAAACTCAAGACTTTGCCCCAACGAACAGTGAGGTTGTCAAGCTCACCGGTTTGCTATAACAAAGGATTAAACGTATGGTGTGTAAGGTAATGGTTTGCAGCAAGTAAACAAGTAACAATGGAAGATGTATCAATGGTAAAGATTGGACCGGGGTCCATAGTTCACTAGAGGTGCTCTCCTTAGATAAACAACATGGCATGAAGGGTAAAAAAATTACAGCAAGGCAATTGACAGGAACCGAGCAAGGCATAACAATGCAATTACTAGTCAGAAAGATCCTATGAGGTTGATTGGGCAATACAACAAGATACATAGACCGCCATCCAACTACATCTATGACTAGAAGTCCACCTTCAGGTTATCATCCGAACCCCCTCCAGTATTAAGTTGCAAGCAACAGACAACTGCTTTAAGCAAAGTGTGTAAGGTAAACAGTCCACATGTTCCATGAATAAGAGACCGTTGTTTTCTCCCTAGTAGCAACAGCACATCTACAACCAAAGAGATTATTGTCACTTCCCTTGGAAACTAGAGGCATTAACCCACTATCGAGCTTAAATACCCCCTCTTGGAGTCACTAGCAACTACTTGGCCAAGATAGCTACTAACAACGGAGAGCATGCAAGATCACAAATAACACAGACATGATAGAATCATAAAGACAAAACCATTAACCAAACCAACATAATAATCTCAATATCCATCGGATTCCCGCAAATACAACATGCATGATTACAAATAGATTAGATCTTGATCATGAACGGAGCTCACAAGATCTATCCATGAAAGCACAAAGGAGGAGATACAACCATCTAGCTACTACATGGACCCATAGTCCAAGGTGGAACTACTCACGCATCATACCGGAGAGAAGGTCTCCGGGATGATCTCCCCTCTGGCAGGGTGCCGGGAAGAACTTCAGATCCCCCGATCTAGGAGCGATGGTGGCGGCGGCTACAGACGGTTTCGTGGAGATTTGATTGGGTACTCAGGGTTTCTGCATCGGGGGCTTCTTATAGGCGAAGGGGAGACCGAGGCGGCGGACAGGGCGACCAAACCCTAGCCAGGCGTGGGGTGGGTCCCACCCGCGCCTGGTGTGGGTCTGGACCCTTTGGCCAGCCCCTCCGGATCTCCTCTAGACTTATTGTTCCCAACAAAAAGTAATTGACTCTGTCCTTTGTCCCGTACAATTCCGAGAATATTTCTTTACTAACTTTTCTGAAACCAAAAATAGCAGAAAACAGTCATCTGGCACTGTTGCAACTTGTTAGTAGGTTAGTACCAGAAAACATGTAAAAAGCACCTCAAAGTGTGGACAAGTAGAGCAAAGTAGATACTAAACAAGCATGGAGCATCAAAAATTATAGATACGTTTCCAACGGATCATTCACCTATGTGCACCAACAACTTATGCTAAGCAAGACAAACAACTATGTGATAGCAAGATATATACTTCAAGCACGAAGGCTATCACAAAGTAAAGTGCATAAAAGCTCGGGTATAGAGATAACCGAGGCACGCAGGGACGACGATATTTTACCGAGTTCCTCCCAACATGGAGTACGTCTTGTTTGGAGAGGGGGTGGTATCTAACCACCTACGCCACAAAAGGCCTCCCTTATTCTCCGGTGAATCTCACCCCAGCGGGATCGATCCACACTTCCATTATCGGTGCACTTGTCGGTGGCAACCGGAACCTCTCACAAGGTTGGGGAACTTCTCCACAACTTAATTGGAGGCTCCCAACAAACACCACCAAGGCCACAAAACCGTCTAGGGTTCCAAAAACCCAAGAGGGACAAGCTTCAACGAATATCACTTACCAAATCCTCCGAGGAGAACTCAAACTGATGCACCTAACGGAAAAGGCAAGAACGCCACAAAGATGCTCCAATCCCTCACTCTCAAGTTCCAACAAAGCTACTAAAGCTATTGGGGGAACAAGAGAGGAGGAATCAAAGAGGGACACAAAATCCCCCAAAATCTAGAACCCCAAAGATACACTCACAAAGAGATGTTTTGGTTTGGTCAAAATGTGGATCTAGATCTCCTCTCTCTTCCACTCAAATATGGGCAAGAATCATCAGAGGGGAAGAGATTAATCAAGCTTTAAGATGTAGAGCAAATGGGAGCAAAGCTTAGACTAAATGGAAGAGGAAGAAGCTATTCAAAACGATAAAGGAGACAATTTATAGAGGCCCCGATTTTCCGCCGTTGGGGCCAGAAAAATGGTCCGGTCCGGTAGTACCGGATTGGTCCGGTACTACCGGACCCAACTAGCGAATGCCAAGGAAAAAAAAGCAGCAGCACGTGCGCAGAGAGGGGCCAATGCGGGGCCAGCTATCGGCAGCGGGCTGGCACGCGAGCAAGAGGGGTTGCAGCAGCGCACGTGTGCGCGCGAGAGAAGCTGGAGGGACACGCGAGAGTGGCGGCTGCAGCTGGGCCCAGCGGGGCGCGCGCGGGGCAAGCGGGAGCAGTGGTGGCGACGCAATCGACGCAGGCGTGCACACGCAGAGTCAACGCGGCCAGGCAGGGCCACAACGAACGGGAGCTGGGCAGCTGCACGCGCAAGCAGCAGGCAGCGCGCGGGCAAGCGGTGCGAAGTGGGTTGGTGGCTGCGGCAGAGAGAAAGCTCGCAGGGCACATTTCCTGGGCCTGCCGGTAATATCAGCCCACCCGGGCGGTACTACCGGGCCGGTCCGGTACTACCGGAATGCACAGCCGGGCAAGGCAGAAGTGGAGCGGGCCGGTTCAAACGAGGCCGGTACTAGGCCCGGTAGTACCAGACAACCCAGAAGTAGTTTTTCCTTTTTTTCAAACCAGATATGAGGCAGATTCAAACGATCGTAACTTTTGATTGGTGACTCCGATCGACCCGATTCCAATTGCGTTGGATAGAGGATGACAAGAGAATGTATCAAGTAATATAATGTGAGATACCTCACTTGGCGAGACACTGTAAAACCGCCAAGATCAAAATCGCAACAAGATATATACGAGGGATCCGATTTTGATAAACAAGAGCTTGTTATGGAGATTACCACAAGCTCGATATCCTCACATGGATAATACCAAATAATAACCAAATGTTTGATGATGCAAGTATGGAAAGGTTTGAGCTCTCTCCGAACGATATGATCGAGTTTCTCATTTGAGAGCCCCTCTTGATAGTACGGCTATCTATCCTAAACCCAGTCTCCCACTAACAACATGAGACCGGCAAAAAGGAAAACCTATCAAGGTTATGCCTTTGCCTTGAGCATTCCACTTGAGCTCGATGTAGACGATCTTTCCCTTCTCAATATGGAATGCATTTCTTGATTCCTCATCATCGATCCATGATCACCGAGGATGGCAAGCATCAAACATGAGATCTTCTATAGATGGTGCATTTTGAGCTTGCATAATATATATTCTTCGCATTTCATCGACCTTGAAGCCAACACATGCTCCAAGCGATGTCAATGAAAAATTCCTACAGGTACAACTTAATACACACATTAGTCCATAAAGATTGTCATTAATTACCAAAACCACACATGGGGGCCCACATGTTCTTTCACATGACTTATTCCAAAACAATTGAGATTGCTTAATGTGCCTTGAAAGAATCATGCGTTGTTTTAACATACAAAAGCATAAAATTGTGGTATTCTCCTTTGATGCTTTATTTGGGTTGACTTGGCACATGCTTACACCATGTTATGACTATGAACCAGTCACCTTAGCCTCTATGATCATTTAGTTTTTGACTTGTGATATTACGTTATGCTTTAATTAATAATGTTTTGTCGCTTTGCATGATTATGACCATTATTGCTCTCTTAGTTGGTCGCTCCCAGTCTTTTGCTAGCCTCCACTTGTACTGAGTATGAGCTCTACTAGTGCATCCAACTCCCAAGAAACCAAGTTATTCCAAAGAGTCCACTATAAACTCCTATGCATGGTGTGTTACACCATTCCAAGTATATTCATGTGTTTATCTATCTTTCAAATTAAACTTGTTATGTGAAAATTAGTGAATAAAGCTCTCACAAACTTGATGGCGCACTTTATTTCTTGCACTTAATAAACTTGAACCATTGTGACAATCTTATGATGCTTATGTGCTTGCAAATTATAAATTGGGAGTTAGCAAAACCAGGTTTTCATGGGGTCCGCTTTCGACATTGCACTTATTTATTCAGTTGATATCATATTCTTTTGTTTATGGATGTCGGCGGTGTGAAATAAGATGAGAACTTGTAAGTCCATGGAGTATGTATATGTGTTAGAGAAACGCCTGGGAGGCTAGTCTAAGCCATGCCAATCATGGTGGAAACTTGCAGCATAACTATAATGAGCATTCTGTGAATCATCCTCAATAAAAACCTATGCAAATAGCAAATAAAAAGATCGCTGAGATGTTCATTGTCTGTTGCCTTATCATTTTGATATGGGATAACTCCTATGTCATGGGGCAAGGGGTACCCCGTTGGCGGTTATCTATGTTACACATCAGGTCTCTTTCCCACCTCGGTCATCCGATTCACTTCAATCTTTCGCCCACCAACTTGTATTGACCTAAAACCTATATATATACCTCCTATCAGTTGTACTCGACATATACAGAGGTGGAGATAAAAAACACCATAACAGAGAGTCTGCAGGCTGCCGCTGGAGGAAGATTGGAGGGGGAACCGCTACCAGAATCGCCTTCGGACGCCTCTCCTCCACTAACACCTCATCATCACTCTCCATGATGAGAGGGGAGTAGTCCACCCCCTTGACTATGGTTTTGTGGTGGTAACCTGATTTGATGTCTCTATGTATGATCGTTGTTGAAGTCCATATGATGTGCCTTGCATGACTATGGATCTATCTATGTAATTCTTATGGTGGATAATGTGGTATGAAATAATACTTGTTATGCATTACCGTCGTGTTGGATCTTTTATGGCTTGTCATACTTTAGAAATATTCTATCGCATGTAATGGTTTGATCTATGCAAAATGCCTTGTTTTCCAATGCCATGGAGTGTTTGACACCACCACCTGGAGGTAGATGAGAGAGATGTGGTAATACACACAACAAATAAATCATTGCATTAGTGTTTGGAGTATTTTCCATTAAGCATTATAATGCATGTTGGTAACGGGTGGCCGAGTGACAATGACATATGTATTGAGTGACACAATGCAGCCAAACATCCTTTATCTAGGGGTAAAAAGGGAGAAGTATGATGTATGGTGTGACAACAACCAACGCTAGCCTTATACAAGGCTGACCTAGCAACACAAATGAGTATTTCTTTCTACTATGTGTTTTAGGACATATAGCTATCATCAAGTTACCATTGAAACATGAAAATTGTGCGTACTTTATTATCTATAACATGATCATCACCATAGATGGACATAATGGATTGAGTGAATCCATGAACCCATGTCCATTGTTCCTATAAGATAAAACATTTGTCTTGTCCTCTTGTGTGAAGAGGATTGGGACACTTTACATTACTATTTTGGTGCACTTTACTTCCTTGAATTAAATCAACCTCCATTGTTTCTTTAAATTCATAAACAACTAAAACTTGTGACACTTTAGTTGTAGAGAATAAATAGATTTTCCTTCTTGCTTGTGCGGATCGATACCCTACTTCTACATTAAGAGGTACTACAGTGATCCCCTCTCTTTGGGGGTTATCACGCCCACCAAGCACTTTTGTGCGGGTATAAAACAAAGTAATATCATTACACAATAGTTCACAATGGAACCCACAAGAAACATATATTAAAATTTACCTATATATATCAACGACTCAACGAGTCAAGAATATAAATATATGATGCGGCTTAGATCACTGTAGAGCTTCGTTGGGATACCCCAAGAGGAAGGTGTGAAGAGCATAGCAATAAGTTTTCCCTCAGTTATGAAACCAAGATTATCGAACCAGTATGAGGAAGGAAACAACTCCAAGGTGTTTCTAACAACTTGGAACCTGCACAACACAAACTCAAGACTTTTCCCCAACGTATAGTGAGGTTGTCAATCTCACCGGTTTGCTGAAAACAAAGGATTAAACATATAGTGTGGAAGATAGTAGTTGCTTATAGAAAGTAAACAGTAACAGTAGATGATGTATCAATGATAAATATTAGACCGGTGTCCACAGTTCATGAAGGGAATATGCCTTGAGAGGCAATAATAAAGTGGTTATTATGTATATTCCAAGTATATGATATATGTTTATTTTGCATGCTATAATTGTATTAATAGGGAAATTTTAATACATGTGTGTTTAATAAACAAACCGAAAGTTCCTAGTTATGCCTCTCTCATAAACTAGCTCGTTGATTAACAAGATGATCAAGGTTTCCTGATCATGGACATTGGGTGTTGTTAATAACAAGATCACAACATTATTGGAATGGTGTGATGAACATTCATCTGAAGTATAGAATTACGATCAAAGTCATTGAGTTTATATTGCTATAACATCATACAAAGTAATCCTAATCCTTAGATCATGAGATCATGTCAATCACTAACACTGGAAGAGTATCTTGATAACATCAAACGTCACACCGTAACATGGTGATTATGAAGATGAGTTCAGTACTACTAGAGTGTTATGTTGAGGCCCATGGATCGAGAGTGGAATTTGTTCATCCTGATGATGGATAGATATGCTCTAGGCCCTCTCGGTGATATCACATTGATTAGCTTGCAAGCAATTGATTTGATCACTAGAATGTTATATCACGGGAACAAGAAAAGAGTACATGTCAGTAACAAGATCAAACTAGGTATGGAGATACCGATGATCGAATCTCGAACATGTAATATATCACGAAACAAAGGGATTAAGATACTAGCATAAAAGGTTCTCGCGATCACAAGAAAGTCATCGTTGAATGTGTGGGAGTCAGTATGAATCTCCAGGTCCCGCTTCTGATTATTGATCTGAGAGGGGGTCTTGATCATATCCGCATTATTCACGAACCGTAGGGTGACACACTTAAGAGACACTGACACCATTTGGAGCAAAAGTTTCATGCTAAAACGAATAACAAGCGCATGAATTTATTTCACTAGATACCGAAACTGGTTTTCGGGTGAAATTGCAGAAAGTGTTTCTGCATGTGAAATGAAATACTAGCAAGGGGTTATATGTGAATGTTTGTCATTAAAGTAATTGACAAAATTTTGAATAAATAAAAGGAGTTTTATTTAATGAGAGTTTGCATTAAATTTGGTGGAAATTTAATGAGAATTTGAGTGGGTTTTTTAGTGGAGAAAATTGAAGGGGCATTTTGTGAGTGGAGCTTCCACCCACATGAATGGAGGGAGGGCAAGGGGGCAGCCCCCATGCGCCATACACCCCCTTGGGGTTCCCCCCTCCTCCTATAAAAGGAGCCCCCTCCCTCACTTCTCACTCGCACCTACTCGTGAAGGATCTCTCTCCCCCTCTAGTATTTATCCCCCATGGTCTCGGACTAGCGAGATACATGTTCCCGGTGGCTATTTGGCAAGAAAGAGTTGTGCTTCTGCTGCATCGTTGGAGCGAGGAGGCGGAGGTTGCTCGGTGCCTCGGACATGTGTGCGAGCACGGATGCGCCGCTGATTTGCGGCGCTAGGACTTCCTCTCGATCTTGAGATCGTCAAGAGATCATCTACATTAACCATGAGTTCAACCTCGTTAAGCTTTGTTGGTATTCAAGGGTATGTTCTCTACGGATGTATATCCGCCCGTTGCTTGTATCTAGTAGATAGATCTTGGCACATAGTTGTTCCCATCATAGGAATTTTTTGTTTTCTATGCTGCGAACCCTATAGTTCACTAGAGGTGTTCTCCTTAAGATAGATAACATGCTAGGTGAACAAATTACAGTGGGGCAAATGACAGATTGAGAAAGCATAACAATGTATATACTAGACATCATGACTCCTATGAGATTTGATTGGGCATTACAACAATATACATAGACCGTAATTCAACTGCATATATGACTAATAATCCACCTTCAGGTTATCATCCGAACCCCTTCCAGTATTAAGTTGCAAACAACAGATAACTGCATTAAGCAATGTGTGTAAAGTAAACAATACAATTGTTCCATGAACAAAATATTGTTGTTTTATCCGTAGTAGCAACAACACATCTACAACCTTAGAGATTTCTACCACTTCCCCAGATTAGTAGAGGCATGAACCTACTATCGAGCATAAATACTCCCTCTTGGAGTCACAAGCATCTACTTGGTCAATATAGCTACTAGCAATAGAGAGCACGCAAGATCACAAATAACACAGACATGATAGAATCAATAATCAATCCGACATAGTATCTCAATATCCATCAGATCCCCGCAAACACAACATGTATAATTACAAATAGATGATCTTGATCATGAATGGAGCTCATAGGATCTAAACATGATAGCACAAAGAAGGAGAAACAACCATCTAGCTACTGTATGGACCCATAGTCCAAGGGCGAACTACTCACGCATCATACCGGAGGCTGGCATGGTGATGAAGAAGGCCTTCGGGATGATCTCTCCCCTCCGGCAGGGTGCCGGGAAGAGCTTCGGATCCCCCTATCTAGGGAAGATAGTGGCGGCAGCTACAGACTATTTCGTGGAGAGTTGATCGGGTGCTTAGGTTTCTGCATCAGGGTGACTTTATAGGCGAAGGGGCAAGGCAGGAGGGCGCCCGAGGGGCCCACACATGTTGGTGGCCACCTCGTGGACCCTTTCGTCTGCCCTTTGTCTCTGTGTTCTCTCCGGTAAAATATTGAATTTGTTTTTGTCCCGTCCAATTCCAAGAATATTTCCTTACTAGCTTTTTTGAAACCAAAAACAGCATAAAACAGGCAACTGGCACTGCGGCATCTTGTTAATAGGTTAGTCCCAGAAAATATATAAGAACACCTCAAACTGTAGAAAAAACATAGCATAGTTGATACTAAACAAGCATGGAACATCAAAAATTATAGATACGTTTACGACGTATCAATATACATTACACAGATCCAAATAACATTGAAAGGGATATAATCTAAGTACAAATAAGAAAATAAATAGGACTAAGAGTCCTGAAGAATAACCAATGGCGTCCATAATCCTGCCTAGGCCAAATTAGAAAGGTAACCTTGCTAACATCGCCAATCACATACCTGTCAAAGTCAGACCAACAGTTTTCAACACAAAGGAGGAAAACAAAACAAGGGTAAGTACCAAGGCAAGTATTTAGCGAGACTTAGAATTCGGGTGCTCTCGCCTATATGGTATGATGGACTGAAGTGGCAACAAAGCATGCATTAAACCAATAGAGAGACGATACAATTGTCGTCTATGAGAGAGGGATAAGAGAGCCCTATTCAGATCCAAATAGATACTAACACAAAACATAACCCAACCAAAGCATTACCCCTATCGCATAACCACTAGGGAGAAATACTGGAGGCACTCTGACGAGGGTTCAACTCGTCAATGCGCATTGTTATGGACTTGGGTTTTGAGGAAGCGGGATGCATTGCAGATCGCATTTAGCTAACAGACAAACAACATGGGACAAATAATTTACCCAGGTTCAGAGCCCCGGAGGGAAAACCCTACTCCTTGTCTATTCTTGATTGATGGAGGAACCGAAGGTTACAGGGGTACGCAGATGAGATCTGGCGAGTGTGCGGGCTATGATGTTTCATCATCCTCCTCGCCGTGCCCTCCTGGCCTTTATATGGGGAGGCCAGGTCTCGGGGTTCGGTCGAGTCGGTTACAAATTGCGGTTTTACCCTTTAAACTTACTAACTAGAGCTAGCCGTATCCTCCAAGGAATCGTCTCCTTCATGGGCCTAGGCCACCGAATCCTTTCTGGGCTTCGTCATCAGGTGCGGATTATCACATGGGCTTCTACTGGGCCGGACCGGATAGGCTAATATTGGGCACCTGTAGGGCATACCCATGTCACACTCACACAGTTGATAGTTTTATTAATTCATTTGATTAATTTTACTAAGTACTAGTCAAGTTAATAACACATTAAGAATATAATGATTTAGTGTAAGTTGTCTATAATTTAGAAACTTTGCTCCAAGTCATTCATAACTATAGACTGATTTTTCGAAAATATTTAACCATGCATGAGTGGACGAAAGTATAAGATGCACTTTAATCCAATGTTTGCCAGTTCATTTAACATACGCTCATCGGTATATGTCAGCGGGACATCAGAGACTACGTTTTCCAGAATCAAATCAAGCACAAGGGGCCACCCAAATAAGCTACTCGTGGTGAACTTGGTGTCATGCTCCGAAACAGACTCAGAGGTTTGTGTCAACTCCCAAGACAGGTGTTAACAACTAGCCATGGATAAAAGTTCGGTGAGATGCAATACAATATAGAATAATAAATGATCCTCGAGCAACGAAATATAAATCGTGCATATGAGCAAATGAAACTAAAGTTGTGACCCCTATGACCCCTAGTACGGTACTTTGAGATCAGGTAAAAAGCCGACAAGGGTTGCCATAAATCCCACGTATGGTTAGCATGCTCAGTCGAAACAGGTATCAAGAACGCGGGTCCTAGGGCGACACCAATAGATTCAAAAGGTGGTCACCGTCGGTGTCTTATCTTATTTAATTATCACCCGAACTAACAGTAACAATTAACTATTAACTTAAGAGTGAAGCATGATCAACGATAATAGATATCACACAATAACTTCCCCACAATAACGTAGTTCAACAACTCGAACAACCACCTGAGTAATAAACTACGAGATGCAAGGCCAACTAGATACCAAACAATGGGTAATAGGAAGTAGCCAAGCTAATATAGTCTGCAGGGAGTAATAGTGGCATGAAAACTAAAGCATCGTAAAATGTGGTAGCAATAGAGAGAAGCAAAACCATAAATAAAATAGGTAGCAAAAGATGAGTGCTCGCATGAAAACATTGTCGAAGATACACTGGAGAACTTGTGGTAGCTCGCGTCAACTCAACATCCTAATTCGGTGAAAAAGCAAAACACTAAAAAAAGCGGCCGATGTAATTTTTAATGGCACAGAAAAAAATCCGGCATGTCTATCATATGATTCGTGACATAGCAAGTTATGATAAAACTTAGCAATGTTAATCAAATCCCAACTTATTTTGAGAGCGTCAATGAAATCAAAACTTCAATCAAACTATCAAATTTCCGCATTAGTGTTAATGTCCCGCTAAACGCCCGTGAATTAATCAAATCCCTATATGTGTATTGAACTAAGTTTTACCTTGTGTAATTGGTAGTTACTCTATCGAACAGTGGAGGTTGTCTTTATATCTTAGAGAGTTACTACTGTTTTTATGGAGAAAACGAGATTGTAATAAATAATCATAGAGTCATTACAATCCCGTGCGATAATTCAGGAACTGAACCTAACCACGGTAGAGTTTTTTTTCTAACATGACGGCGTGCTTGTCTCTCTGGTTGTAGTAAGCTAGTATGGTTTTTTTCTTCTACTTGTTTTAGGTCGAATGTTGATTGCACTACGTGGTGTTTATTTGATGGCATGCTTATAAGAATAAGAAATTATGCATGGAATGGAACACTGCCGGAGTAACAAAGCAGGATTGCATGAACAGCACCGAAACCACAGACAGAAAAAAAAATGCGGCCATTTGCATCCACAGAATATTACTCCCGAAAATCCTAGACGTACGGACGGGTGACTTATGAAACTCTTTATGGACATACGTGTATTTTTTTGGTTGGCTGAATATCAGTGGGTTTCTTGAAAAACGGATCACACTTCTATTTCTAGTTGTGCCTGCTATACCACCGCTTGAATCCGTAAGTGATTTCCGTAACTTTTTTCGGTACGTGTAGCATTGCTCTATTCCTCCCGTCCCCCGTATTACTTCCTCCCCATCCTGTACCGTCCAATCTACCAGTAGCCCCACCGTAGCCGTCCGATCATTCCATCTCTAGAACCTTCTCCACTATTCTGTATGGGCTGGGCTGGGCCGGCCGAAGGCAACAGTATCGCCGTCTAGTGACGGCGAGCGATCACCGTCCCCGTCCAATGGTGCAATTAACGTTAGTAAAGGTCTCACAGACGGAGAGAATTCGCGATTCCCGCGCCACAATTAGGGCTCCGGACTCCAAACTCCGGCAGGTAGGGTTCGGCGCTTTACGGAGCGGGGGGACTGGGGAGCGTGGCCGCCGGCTATATAAAGGCCGACCCCCCCGAGGCAGCCGCCCTCATTCTACTCATCACCATCTCCATCTCCTCCCTCCCTCCAGTACGCACGCGAACGAGAGGAACCCAGGAGAGGCGAGGCGGCGGAGGTTCGACGACGAGATGCAGATCTTCGTGAAGACCCTGACGGGGAAGACCATCACCCTCGAGGTCGAGAGCAGCGACACCATCGACAACGTCAAGGCCAAGATCCAGGACAAGGAAGGTACGCGAATGTCCTTCTCGTACATACCACCCCGGCCCTTCGTCTTTCCTTTCCATGGCGCCGCCCCTCGTGCCGCTAGATCGGTTGAATCCACCATTTTGGATCTTTGTTTGGCTGATTTGCTCTGTCGCTGCCGTGTTGTCGATCGATCCCCAGGCATCCCGCCGGACCAGCAGCGCCTCATCTTCGCGGGGAAGCAGCTGGACGATGGCCGCACCCTGGCCGACTACAACATCCAGAAGGAGTCCACGCTCCACCTCGTGCTTCGCCTCCGCGGCGGCCACTGCATGATCGAGCCCAACCTCAAGGCCCTCGCTCAGAAGTACAACCAGGCCAAGCTCGTCTGCCGCAAGTAATGATCTAACCCCTGCACACACCTCTCAAATTAGCTGCCTTTTGTTCATACTACTCTGAAAACTGTCCGAATCGATAAAAATGCAGTATGAACTGTCTTATTCGATAAAAATTGCTGCTTTGTGGGATGTGCTTATGAAGGTGTATGATTTCCTTGTAGTATGTAATTTGTTTGGGCCTTGTGCTTTATACCTGGATATATTCTTATGATTAAGTCAGTAGCCAAGGAATTTTCGTGATGGATTGTTTGGGAAACATTACTTGGTTATGTGACTTGTACTATCATCGGGTAGTATAATGTGCCCTTGCATCCTGACGTTTCCCTGTGATAGTTGAACAGAAAAAATAGATCTTTAGTGCCATCTACCTTGATTGATTTGGTTCAGCATTTAGTTCTCTCAGATCGGACTTGATTTTGAGCTTTTTGCACTGCTTATTTGCTCAGTGTTTTTGGTTCATCAGTTATCTTTGGTTCATCAGTTATCTTTAGTTCCCATTTGCTCATGTTCCATTAGGTTTCGTCTCATACTGGTTGTGTGACTTGTCTGCTTGTTGGCTTGCGAAAATACCAAGTTAATTATCATTTGTGAAGTCACCCTACCTGAAAAAACAACACTTGCCCTCTAAACTGCTATCTTGGAGTATACCTTTGCCTGCAAGAAGTGTGCTGATTCTTTTGTGAACTGGCGTAGTTGTGTACAGTACTGCTATTTGATAGCCGAAGTGCTTAACTGATCATGCATGCTCTCACTCTTATCTTTGCTTAATCAATAATCTGTTCACTGTAACTTCATGTTTGTGATGTAGCTAACCTTTTTCACCCTTTTATAGGTGCTATTCACGTCTGCCGCCCAGGGCTACGAACTGCCGCAAGAAGAAGTGTGGCAACAGCAACCAGGTGAGCCTTATTTTCTCTTATCATCAAATAAACTGCAAGTGTTAACTATGTACATGTAAGCTAGCATCCATGTTCTTCTCCTTGGTGGCGTTAATCCATTATGATTTATTATGATGCATGTCACATAGTTGGTTAATTGGTTTCACTGCACTCTAGTAGCACCCATCATTTTAGTCCTTGATGGGTTTTTCGATTCTACAACTGGATTTATGCTATTCCTGCTTAGGATCGGCCTGTGGTGCCCTGTTAAACCATGTTCTCATGTATATATATTTCTGATACTGACACAAGAAATTTGTTTCTGCATCGAATATTCTGTCTATACTTCTCATCTAATGAATTCTCTCCAACCAATTCTTATCAGCTGCGGGCCAAGAAGAAGTGTAGGTACTGCTGAAGATGAATGCATCAGTTGAATCAGTGGTCTACTTGTCTCGGCTTATCAAAACTGTCAGGGTTTTAAGTTATCTTAATGTAGTATTCGGCTGGAAGTTGAGCACAGGCTCTTTTCAATAATTGGTTATGGTTCGATGCATGCTGAGGACATGATTGTAATATGGTACCTTAATCATTTGGCTGGAGTGAGCAGTTGTCTAAATCTATCTGTGCTTTCTGTTTTAAAATTTATGGCTGGAGTTGGATCTTGAATGATCTGGGTCATGTGTCTTTTGTATTGCCTGATATGCTGGATCCTTGATCAGTTATTGATATCTTCTTATGAAGTGGAGTAAGAAGCAAATGTCCAGTTGCTTGAATAATTTTCAGGTTCTTTGATGTTGTTCCTGGTTTTGGCAGTTATTTATTGGCTATCTTTTATTTGGTTGGTCCGAGCGAGTTTCTGTTCAGTAGAGTTGCAGATGTCTACTGGTTATTTGCTTGGCCAGGAAACAGCGATGCTTTGGTTCTTGCTAGCTTCATTCAGCATGCTTTGGAGCCCTAAGAAATATTGTGTTAACTGTTGAGCAATGATTGTTCAATCAAACACCATCTAGAAATGCTTAGGTTTACTCTTCTGTCTTCTTTTGTACTCCCTCCGTTTCAAAATATAAGATGTTTTAGTTTTGTGAAGAAAATGTATCTAGATTCGTTTTAGTGTGTAGATTCATTCCAAACCTGAGTAAGGGCGTGTTCGGCAACAGCCTAGCTTCCCAAAAATCCTCGCTTCCAGTTTTCCGATCGATCGCCAGCTTCCTGTGCGGAGCGCAAAACGTTCGGCGCTGCTGCTCCTTGTCCAGCTGGGCTGCAGCTTGTTTAGCTGGGCTGGCCTGCTCTAACTATATTTTTGTTTGCATCCTATTTGCCACTTTGCCTAGCTGTGCCGTCGGGTCATTTTTTTTTCTAACTTAGATTTTGTTGAACTGAAAACCTGTACGCGTATCTGCCTAGCTTGGCCGTTTCCAAATGAATTTTCGTACTAGTACCGATTTTGGCATTTGTAGGCTTCCTGTACCTTGAGCTACAGATGGAAGTGGACGTGACCTGCTGCACATAGTGCAAGAGGACGCCGTGGCAGAGAGCAGGTGATGCTACTTGAGGAGGATGGGGCTTCATGAGGATGTTGGGGCTGGAGATCCAGATGCTTCTGCTGGTGCTTGAGGGCGGAGCTGAGGAGTATGTCAGCGAAGGCTCTGCTGTTGCTGCTTGACGAGGGCGGATGCGGAAAGAAGCCGGATATGCCGGAGCCAGGGCGGGCAGAGTTGCAGGGGATCCATGCGGGCGGAGGGTCATGTGGCCGGAGATGCTACGTGTGTGAAGCTTGGCGGAGACCAGAGCAGTGGGGCAGGGTAGAGCATGCATGCTGGCCGGAGGAGGTGACCCACGGGATAGGTTCCGTCACATCGCAGTAGATGGGTTTGGGAATTGGGAGACGGTAGAATATTCAAGCTAGATCTGAGTCCAGTGAAGGGTTTTCTTTTGACTTGGCGGTGGCAAATCCCAGTAATTTCTTGCTGCTCCGCCTTCGGCTGATCCGAGGAGTCACGGGAGAGGTGCTCCGCGATTTGTACATGTATTTTGGCTAGCTTCTCAGATCTAGCTCTGCGGAGTTCGTGTGTTCGGTCCAGCTCTATGGCGGATTTCAAGAAGCTGGAAGCTAGAGAGTTGTCGAACACACCCTAAATCTACACACTAAAACAAGTCTAGATACATTTTCTTTACAAACCTAAAATATCTTATATTTTGAAACGGAGGGAGTATCTTGCAGCGATTGGAGTGAACAACACATCTAGAAGTGCTAGTACGTGCCTAGAAAGACACCGAAGTGTTGTTCCCTTGCCAATCTTCTTTTGTATTTTACATTTGGATTTTTGTTTCGTCCGACCAAGTTTGTGACCACCTACAGCTTAGGAGCCTTGCATAACTCTCTCTCTCTCTCTCTCTCTCTCTCTCTCTCTCTCTCACACACACACACACACACAACTCATCCGATTTATATACTATAAAATTAATTAAATAAGAATGTAAGCCCTTTTTAGCAAAGCTGTTTTAGCTTTTCTAAAAAGTCGTATATTATGGAACAAAGGGAGTAGCTCATAAAAAGGTTTAAAAATTATGGACCCTGCCTTCTCAAACTTTAACAATTGGATATCAGGTGCATAAGTGTCATTAGATATCAGTTAAATACTTTTAAATTTCCCAAGGGATGAAGAAACATGATTAGATACATTACATGTTAAAAAGGGTAAGAAGTCGTTTGGTATCCATCATTTGGGCCTAGAATCCTGGAATTCATTTTGCAATTCCATCCCTATGCTGTTTGGTTGGCATGGAATTGAACCGTCATTTCATTTAGCAAATCCATCTAAATATCCCTATGAGGTCGTTTGGCATCCAGGTATTGGATTCATTTCACTATATTATGATTCCAAAAACACCCATATGTTTGGCTGCCACCGGAATTTGGAAATGACAGGTCTGAGATAGGAATTGGGTTTACACATAGGGATATTTGGATGGATTTGCCAAATAAAATGACGGTCCAATTCCGTGTCAACCAAACAGCATAGGGATGGAATTGCAAAATAAATTCCAGGATTCTAGGCCCAAATGATGGATACCAAACGACCTCTATGTGTAAACTCAATTCCTATCTCAGACCTGTCATTTCCAAATTCCGGTGGCAGCCTTTTTAGAATCATAATATAAATGAAATAAATCCATGTATTCATTTCATTTCTACTAAATGAAATGAATACCTGGATGCCAAACGACCTCTAAGGGAAATTAATTGTCGAGCTTGGCCCTTGCATCTTCCCATAACTAGTTTTCAGCTTATACTTGATAATGACACAGTTAAAACTCTAATGAGTAAAACAGTAACATAAGTGCAACAGCAACAATTACTCGAAAGTAAAGCTAGTTTTCACTATCTGGAGGACACATGTTTCATAGAAAATTTTCACCAGTCTTTCTTGGCTGCTTCTGAACTTCTAGTCCAACAAACTTGTACAGGATGCAAAATAATTAGGACCACAAACACTAGCACTTGAAGCCCATTTATTACCGATACAAAAGGTATGCTGACGACAGCATTGGCAATGAATAGTGCTTAAACAAACATGCTCTTAATCCTGATGAACCTGCAGCTTAGTACTACTATAATTCTTCCCAGTAGATAATACCAGTCAGAATTGATACATCAACACCAATGAGACGGAAAATAGTTTGCCAGGGAACAAAGCGAATATCATTTTTTGTCATCCAGATCCCAAAGGTGAGGTTATATGGATTCAACTCTTAAAAGTT
The DNA here is from genome assembly GCA_910589765.1 of Avena atlantica. NCBI lineage: Eukaryota > Viridiplantae > Streptophyta > Magnoliopsida > Poales > Poaceae > Avena > Avena atlantica. The sequence goes on from OU342737.1 coordinate 66,419,256, forward strand.
GAAGAGAAAAATAGCAAGTTGCCAAGAATGTGATGGGCTTCAAGCTACAAGACCACCCATCACTATGAATAACTCTTTTAAATGGAGGATGCACAGTGCTGTTATATAATGGAAAATACAGAGGGGGAAAATCCAACACAAAATTATTTAGTTTTGTTGCTACTTCTTTTCAAAAGGAACTAAAATTTTGAAACAGAAGTTATACAGAGTGAAACCCAGAGAAAAATGTGAACATTTTGAGTCAAACTGGGCAGTCATGTATACAAAGGCGTGTGTATTTTGGACTGTGTAGATAAAATGTGACTCAATCCCATCAGGTCAGCACCCGTGTATATAAAAGTGTGAATTTTGGACTGTGGATCAAAGAATCTCAATAGTAATGTTACAAATAAAAACTGCTACAAACTTGTCCTGGAGACAATGTCACCGAGCTCTGGGACCTTTTCTTGGCTGACTTGAAGAAGCACAGATCTTTTAGGGTTGGAGAGCAGCAGCTGCTGCATGTCCTTTGGGAGGACATTGAATGCTGCTTGGAGGTTTGTCTTCAATTTCTCACATGCTGCTATTGAATCAGCAGTACCTGTCCCAGAATTCTGGACAGCAAGAAAAATAAACATCAGGACCATAGGATATTTTCTAGACAATATTGAGGGCATAATAAGTATGTTGAAAAAGCTAACTATAGAAGATATTCCTTTTTTTATCTCTGCATGCTGAAACATTTTAGCATGTAATTTAAAAATATATATCATTAAACAATGTCATGGCCCCTCTTGCTGTAAAGAATCATATCGCTATCGCCGGGCCTGGTCTAAAAGATATATATCATGGGAGCTATTAAGTGAATCAGAATTCTTTAGGTTAGGCTGTCCAAATAAAAAAATATCATATATGATGTGGATATCATCGATAGTTCAAGTATCCTTTAGTAGTTTAGTCTATCAAGTACAGGGCAGAGGGGATAGTAGACTAATACTACTAGCAAGCAGGTCTTATTACCGAGGGATGGTCTTAAAGTGCCACTAGATAAGAATTCAGCAAACAAGTTATACAGTTCCAGTATTTTTTTTCCTTTATTTTGATATAATGATAGTACTGCTGACTATCCACGGTAGCTATTGACAGGATAGTGACAGAAGAAAACCCAACGAGCCCATTAAGCTAATGTTCTAGGAATTCATGACCCAAACATTTAACACTTAGTCACACATAGCATCAACAACATATAATTTAAATTTTTCCCACATAAATTTGAAGTTATGATCATCCGGAAAAATCCTGTGATTCCAAAAATTCATGAATTGTGTCATAAGAGGAAAGGATAATTCAACCAGACCAAGGAAGTCCACAAAAGTACCAGGCATAACATACTTATTAGGTTGCATCCTACTACCGCAGGAGTATCTCAATGGAGGAGCTCAAGTCTAAGTCTGATTTTATTATGGATTTTCGTAGGGGTTGAAGACAGGGGTAGGGCGCACTCAGACTAGCTTAACTACCGCAGGGCCTAATCCATGTCGTGGTGGCAAGGCTCTAAGGGATGAGTTAAATTCAAACTATAGATTCTTTTGTTGGTCAAAAGACTGCAACATCAGCTTGCTTGTATAGCACAGCCTTGATCCATGCCAGACACCAAGAATGACCAAACTGCTCTTAACTTAACTGGAGACCTAGAGAATTAACTAACCAACTCAAAATCTTGCTTGACTAAACCAACTAAACTCTCTTTTTTTATCTCTAGCATAGTCGTCCTGCTAGTGTCCTACATGGATATAACTCTATTTGCTACATAGAAATGATTTTAAGGATCTTATCAATAGCTTATCTCATTTTCTTATGGCTATCCTATTGCTTTCTTAACTCCGGTTATGTGCCCATCCAACTTAGGCATGCTTCCTGCTTGGCTTGTGCTGGGGAGAGCCCATAGCTGATTTAGGCAGTCCTTGTGTCAAAATAAAAAACATATGAATTAAATCGATGGGTCTTCGTTATGCATCTATATTGAATTATTGATAATTTGGGTTATTCCTGAGGTTATATTTGTCCTAACAACAAACAACCGTAAAGGATTTCTGAATTAAAGTTCCATAACTGGTCTAATTGCTAATTAAATGTTGAGACATGAAACTTGCTATATAGGATTATTTATTTATTTTTACAAAACACAGTTAACTTAAAGTATGCATCAGAAACAAAATTACCTCCATCTCTCTGAGAAGGTACTGCTCAATAACATTAAAAGAATCAATCCTCTCCAACTCAGACATCTTTGACATTAACTTCTCAATGTCAACATTCAAACGAGCTTGCCTCCAGAGCCTCTGCTGATCTTTCTCTGCAGCAGAACGTCTTTGTCGGAACCAAGGCATGAAGTTTGGGCCTTCCAAGAATTTCCTGATAAAGATTAGTTGTGATACAAAATGAAAAGATAATCAGGATTCCTCATTTTGACAAGCAATTCAAACTAAAAAACAATGCTTCACCAAAGAAATATGGTTGTGTCTTACCTATATAGATTCAGCCAATTGGACTTCATCCTTTTAGACAAAAACTTCCCTGGACCTCTAGCAGCCAAACCATTGACAAACTCATCCGCATGAAATGGTGGAAGTAATGGTGGATCAACAAAGGGAGAACTCCCTTCCAGTGGTGTGGTAGTTCTCAGATATGGCCCAAAAGGCGCGAGGAAGTTGGTCGTTAGCTCCAAGAAGTGGCGCCGCAATATCTCATTGTTGACGACCGACATGGACTCCTCAATCCTCGGTGACACGCCAGCATCAATGAGCCTATTTAGAACAGATGTATCGGGCTTTGTGGTTGGCACGTATGTGCTCCATAGCGCCTCTCTATGCTCTGTCATAAGGGAAAGAGGGCCTTCTCTTCTCAACTTGATGGAATTCAACAGACCAGTGGGAGAGAACTTATTGATTGCGAGTTTGTCGAGCTTGAACTTCACAGGTGTCCCATTGGATCCATTCGCCGCTGCTGGCGATTGCCCACCTGCTGGGAGCACCCTGGTAGAATTTGGATTCGGGCTTCCCACAGACACAACATTTGGAATACTCTTTAGACTCTTCAAGAAGAACAAGTTTGTCACGCCGAGCACCATGGGTGGGAACACCTCCCCTTCTGCAAGCGCATTCAGGCGAGCAAAGTCCGGATCATGAATAGTGAAGTAGGGCCGAAAGTCCACACTGTACAAGATGGGAGCAACAAGGCTAACAAGGCCGGCCACAGCCTCGGAGCATTGAGGAGGCGATGGCGCAACAACCAGTATAGGTTCGCCAACCACCATGAGCTCCCATAGCGTCCACAGGTGGAGAAGCAAGCCACGAAACGCAGCAAACATGTCGGCATCGTGGAAGAGCCCGTACGGCACCGAGGGGTTGGCCGGCAACAGTGCAGGCGGCGGGCCTGGGTCGTCTGCCGCAGGCGGGAGGTGCACCCGCAGCGCGGCGCTGCCAATTGGGAGCTCCATTGGGCACCCTGGCGCCGGCGCCGGCCATGCGGCGACATGGGACGCCACCATCGTCAATGCGGTGTGGCCGATGTCGAAGCAGAGTGGACCGAGGATCTGCAACAGCAGGCGGAACAGGGAAGAGTATGGCGCGTGGGAGAGTATGACGACGGACTTCTGCTCGCCACCGCGGGGTAGGCGCTCGTCCTGGCGCTGGCGGTTGAAGACGAAGCCGTAGAGGAAGCCGCGGCGGGAGCCCGCGGCTGAAGGGGAGGGGTCTGGGACCCGGAAGGAGAAGAGCGAGTCGTGGACGGAGGAGCGGTGGCGCGGGAGGTGGTGGGACATGGAGTCCGGGAAAGAGGAGAAGGCGACGAGGCGGTCGAGGCCGCCGTGGGCAAGCGCGTCCGGCGGGAAGCAGGCCTCCACCAGCTGCCCGCGCTCCAGGTCGAACCGGATGACGCAGAAGGCCCGCGCCCACCGCGCCAGCGCCGCGGGGTCGGGCGCCGCCGCGCCCGCCTCGGCCGCGTCGCCCCGCAGCGAGACGGACGGGATCCGGTTCATCCCGGCGCCGGCTGTTGGGGGCGCGACGATTTGGCTGTTGGGGAGATGCCCGTGGGAGATTGATTGGAAACGCGCGGCAGAATTGGGGTTGTTGGACTCGGGAAGCGACGCCGCGGCGGGCGGCGGCGTCGCAGACAGCCGCCGACGGCCGGGACGGAAGGAATGGGGGGAGGGTAAAAGGTCGCTGGCGGATCGGACGGGGGCGTGCTCGCCGTGATCTCCGTCTGGTCTGGGTGGGATCTGCCTGGCGGGCTGTGGGTGAGTTCGGATTGGTGTTGCTTTCCGGCGCAGACGTGCAGTTCTGTTTTGTTGCTTGCCAGATTGCCGTTACGGGTGGTGTTCGGTTACACGAGTCGACTCGGTTCATCGGTTGGTACCCTGTTGGAACTTGGCCAGTTAGCCGTAAGTGTTCTTTGCTCCGCAGGTCAAGTCGTTAATTTAAAATACTCATCACTTCTTTCCAAACAGGGTTTATTTCCTATCTACTCCCTCGCGTCCAAAAATAACAGATTTGAGTTTATCTAGATTCAAATGTTTATAGACATATTTTAGTGTATAGATACATTCGAATCTAGACAAACCTAAGTCAGTTATTTCTATACGGAGTCGTTAAGTTTGATTAATATAGAAAAAATACCAATATCTATAATATCAAATACACTTATAATATGAATATATATTTGATGTTGGTTCTAACAATATTGATTTGAGATTATAAATGTTGACATTTTTTCTATATAGTTAGTTAAAGTGTAAAATGTTTGACTTTAACTATAAACAATATACATCTTATTCAGGAAGGGAGTACATACTTATGCACTAAATAGGAAGATTTAGTTAGTGGGTCCTAGAAATTAGCTATAAAAGAAAGAAGAGTGAATTCCACTTTTTACCCTCTACTTGTGCATTTGTGACACTAATTATCCTATATAGTGAAAATTCATCTAAATTATCATGTTTAGAAACTTTAAACCCTCATTTTTTGGATACATATCTATTGGGCAAGGTATGAGGTGACGATTGAACTTCAAAATTATCGAGATGGCAGCAAAGAATAGGACATTTGGTGCAGAGAAGGATAGATATGATCGATGACGACGTCCTCCGATATTGACATATTTTATGACGGCACATCGTCCTAACATGTCAGCTATCCAAGAACAAGTGTTGAATGCTAAAATAGGACAAAATCATGCTTAGAATTTTTTTAAATAGAACATTTGGGTACAACTTCTACTAAATGGGGTAATTAGTGTCTCGAATGCATAAGTAGAGAATAAAAAGTGGAATTCACCCAAGAAAGAAAAATGATGCATTTCACCCGGGATCCCAGGTTCACTTCCTTTGCCTTATGCATGTGACATGCGTTGATCGTGTGGTGGAAAAAAGATAGCCCATGACGCGTACTCAACTTTGTCGACTCCCCTCTTCTTCACTTTGAGAGGCCCTCTACATAGAAAGACTATCGGTCCTATAAACAGGTCTCCCAACTAACAACATAAGACTGGTACAAGAAAAACATATCAAGAACTTTTTTTCTCATTCCACTAGAACTAGATAATGGCGATCTTGTCTTTTTCAAGATGGTACACCTTTTTTCATTATGCTTGGTTAACGAAGACTCACAAATTGCTCCCCTTAAACCATTATGGAAGATCCTTTCTTAGGCAATCTTCACATGTCCATTATTCCCAAATGAACGACAAACTTTAAGCAAATAATCTCACCAAGATGTCCATCTTGAACTTGCACTTTGTCTTGATCAACATTGAATCTTATCTTCTCTATGACCATTCATTTGATCTTCTTTTTGAATATCATATTGATCATCAATTGATCTTCTTTGCTTTCTTCTTACCATAAAACCAACATATGGTCTACAAGTTGTCTATGGGATAAAACCTTTAAGTTCAACCAAATGCAAATATTAGTCTATAGTGATTGTCATTAATTACTAAAGTCACACATGGTGTACACATGCTCTTTCACATCATGACATCACCCCCACTATACATGCCTTATGGGTACGGCTACCCTTATCATGTTACACTGGATGTTCTTTCGATCTAGTTGACCATCCACTATGTGTATGTGATTCAAAGGAAAATGGTATTGTTCATAGAACCAGTTTGCAGTGTTATGAACCTATTTATCTATTGGCTTATGCATTAATTTTTTGGTGTTGTACATTAAAAAAATACATGCATGCAACTTTCTGACAGCCTCTCTTTCTATTGGTCTCTCCATGCCATGCGAGCCAAGATTGTATGTTAATTCATTCGAATTCAACCAATAAGTTTGGCCTTGTCAGATGCGTTGAACTAATGTTATCTTATGTATTGAATAACTTATTTTTGCCTTTGAACCGTTTTTTGATGCACATAGTGGATGGTCTATAGTTTGGATTTTCTAAAAAATAGCAGGGCTCAGGAATTTTCATAATATATCCCAATGGATATAAAAAATACACCCCTATGTAAACGCAATTTTTTTTGTAAAATTGCCTTTTATTGGAAAAGGGACCCATAGTTTGTGTGAAACTATAAGGTATTTTTAAATTTTCTTTGTTGGAAAGATTGGCAATTCTCATGGAATTGCAAGTTTTTTTTTGCAAAACCCTCTTTTGTTGATAAGGGATCCCTTGGCATATTCCTAGAACCTGCATGGTCTTTTCTTCAATTTTCCTTTGTCAAAAGGACCCATTGGTAATTCCTAGAACTATGGGATCTTTTTTTCCCAAATCATATTTTATTGAAAAAAGGGACTCCTGGGCAATTATCTTGAAACTGTAGGGTCGATTTTAAAAAATCCTTTGTTGAAAAGGAACCTCATGGAAATTCCCCTCAATCAAGAATTTTTTTTGCAAAATCATCTTATGTTGGAAAGCGGACCTCTTGAAAGTCTCCCTAAAACTACATGATACTTTTTTTTGTTGCAAATTTCGTTTGTTGAAAATGACCAATCCCCCTGAACATCAAGGTCTTCTTTTATTTTGCAGAACCATCTTTTCTTTTGAATAGGGACCCATTAGAAGTTAATATGATCTTTTTTGTAATATCTCTTCATTGAAAAGGATCCGTTGGCAATTCCTTTTGAACTATAAGGTATTCTTTTTTGCAAAATTAGTTGTGTAGGTTACCTATTTGTTGTAAAAGGGGCCTCCTGGCACTTTTTCTGAACTTGCAAGGCTTTTCTTGCAAATTGTGCTTTTTTTTTCAAAACTTCTAGTCAATTCCCTAGAACGACGAGGCCATTTATCTTTTTGAAAAGGGATCCCCTTCGTATTATCCCTCAAACTATAGGGTATTTTTGTGATTTTTCTTTGTCGATGAAAAGGCCCTCTTCGTATTACCCCCGGAACGTGGACCAAGGCTTAGCCTGGTGGTAAGGACATGCTGATATGGCCTAGCCTGTCCGAGTTTGAGTCTCCATTCTCGCATCTCGGTGCGTACGCACAATTACTTCTATCAATTAACAATGCTGACAGTTTCTTTCAGTTACGGCCACCCATTTTTTATTACCCCCGAATCGGAAGGTCCTTTTTTTTTTCGAAATCTCCTTTTGTTGGAACATGCCCTTGGCATTTTATAGAAAAAATCTGATACTACCTTAATACGAAATCGATATCATTGGATACTTTATTTTGGCAACAAGTATGAAATCGATTTGCAGCTCGTTGGATACTTTATTTTGACACACGTAGGAAGTCTGACTTCAGCCCAACGGCTCAGAGTCTAGACCCAAGGGTGGTCGGAAATGTGGAACCACGATGCTCCAGGATGGACAGGGATGGAAGACGAAAGCGGGGTCTGGTCGGTGGAGGGTGGGGGGACTCCGCGGCGCGGCCGTGCAATCAACTCCAATTCTCCCAGCCCGCTCCCCAACGAGTCAGCATACTCCAGCTACCACCGCCGATTTCTCATCGACAGCCATTGAGAGCCCTGAGCTGTGTTGAAAAGGACGTCTTGTCTCTACGGTCTGCGAATCTCTGAGTGTAGGAGTAGTACGTGCGACGACTAAACTAGGCGCGCCGGTTTCTCCCGCTGATGCCGAAACGGGGAGTATAAAAGCCATTCATCAATTGCTCTCCTCTGCAAGGGCAGGGATTGAAACTGACAGAGATTTCCAAAGCTGGCTTTGCCATCCCCATCTATGGATTCTCACCCGACTGCTGCGCAAGTCGTGGTGGGCACTAGGCAACGCAAGGCATGCCGGTCTGAATGTGATCGTGTCGTCCGGTTCAGGTTCAGCACCGCAGGCGCAGCAGTATCTCCATTTTTACACCTTGTACGGGAGTATCTATTGGCCGGCCGTGCCGCCCACAGCAAGCAAGGAGCCCGAAGAATTCTAACCTCGTCCTTCTTCCCTCCAATCAAAATCAAAGCGTGCTCCTGCTCGCTCTCATCTCATGGGGTCCAAAGTCCAATCCACTCCGGTGGCCGGCCCGACCTTTCTCCCTCAAAAGTGAAACCACAGAGAAAGCTTCAAACACAGCCCGCTCCTCTCCTCCAGCCAGCCAGCCAGCCATCTGCCCATCCCATTCATTCATTCGTTCCACCCCCACACCCTTCGATACTTTCCTCGGTCTCGCCTGGCAGCTACTCGTACCAGATTCCTCCCGAGGACGACGCAGAGATCGATCGCGCCCGGTTTCTCATGCCGCGGCAGGGGCAGCGCTAGGGACGATCGATCGATCAGGGTCAGGGAGCCATGCCGTCGTCGTCGTCGTCGTCCTACGCGTCGGCGCTCCACAGGAGGACGCACAGGGTGACGTCCGCGCTGGCGCACGCGGCGCTGGAGTGGACCCTCATCGCGCTGCTGCTCCTCAACGGCCTCCTCTCCCACGCCCTCGCGCGCTTCGCCGCCTACTTCGCCCTCACCCCGCCATGCCTCCTCTGCGCCCGCGTCGACCGCCTCTTCGGGTTCGGGACGGCCGAGGCGGATGCCGACGACGAGGCGGCGGCGGGCGACGCGCGGTGGCTGCGCGGCCTGCTCTGCGGCGCCCACGCGGCCGAGATCTCCGGGATGGGATACTGCCTCCGCCACCGCCGCCTCGTCGCCGAGGCCACCGACATGTGCGAGGGCTGTCTGTCCTCCTGGAGCAAGGAGAAGAGGGACGGCGGCGCAGCCCGCACCGCCACGGCGTGCTCCTGCTGCGAAGCTCTCGTGGAGGGAGTTCCTTCGCGCGCTACGCGTCCGAGGGAAATTGAAAATCCTCCTCCTCCTGCCGTACACGACGACAAGGAAGATCAGGGCTATGTTCTACTGGATCAAGAAGACCACGAAGAGGAGGAGGAGGAGGAGGAAGCAGAGGCGGAACAGCAGAACGAAGAGGAGATTGAGGCGGCCGCTGTGGAGGAGGACGAGTCCTTGGAAGAGATCGCGGCCGGGAACGATCGGCTCAAGGCTATGCTCTACTGGTTCCTGTGGATTACGATGGATGCTGTGGAGGAGGACGGGTCCGTGGCACAGAGCGAAGAGATCGTGGCCGAGGACGATCGCTTGGTGCCGGTACTTGACGAGGTGACGATTGCCGACGATTCGGATGCCGGCGAGGGGGAAGATGGCATGAATCGTGTAGATGATCTCGATACCATGGCTGTTCTGGAGGAGGAGATGATGCTCGCACCTTCGGTTGCAACGGCGCCTGCCATGATGGAGAATTCCATTCCCCAAGACGAGGAACTGGTTCCTGAAGATAGTACTGTTGAAATTGGAGATTTCAGGACTGAAGAAGAAGACATCGTTGTTCCTCAAGGTAAGCTCTGCATTTGTTTCCTGACCCATTGTATTTTACTCTAGTCAAATTACTTTGACGATCTCATGTTTTTGGCTCTGTTCCAGTAACTGAAGCTGTTCCTGAAGATGGCAACGGATCAGCAGAGGTGGAGCCAAATTGTGAGGTATCCATCGGAAGTGATATATGCGAACATGAGCAAGATGGCCGTGCCGTTCCATTTCAAGAACTGGTGGCGCTTGAGGAGCTGTTTTCTCCATTGGAATATGCAGATGATCAGACATTGCCACCGGAAAACCTCCATGAAACATCCAGAGCTGAGCAAGGTATTTGCTGAATTGAGCACTACTCTGATTCTCTCGCTTACACTTTTGTCCCATTGAGATGCTTTCAAAATGTCTGCAACAATCTTAATTTGTTATTTATGTTTTTTTTTCAGAAGCAAGTGAAACCGAACAGAGATCAGATTACCTATCAAATGACCAGATCGAGAGCGACCAAGACAGGGCACCTGAGACACCCACCTACAGCTTTACTGCTCAAAACTCTGGCAAGAGGTTTTTGCTCGAAAGGAAGCTGTCACTGTCCTTATCCATGGATGGAAGTGTGTCGAGCGAGATCGAGGGCGGTGAACCTCCCACCATTGACCAGCTGAAATCGACGTTGCAGACGGAGCGAAAGGCGCTCAGCGCGATGTACGCCGAGCTGGAGGAGGAGAGGAACGCCGCGGCCATAGCGACCAACCAGACGATGGCGATGATCAACCGGCTGCAGGAAGAGAAGGCCGCGATGCAGATGGAGGCGCTGCAGTACCAGAGGATGATGGAGGAGCAGTCGGAGTACGACCAGGAGGCGATGCAGCTGCTGTCGGAGCTGGTCACCAAGAGGGAGAGGGAGAAGCAGGAGCTGGAGAGGGAGCTGGAGCTGTGCAAGCAGAAGCTGCTGCACTACGAGGATAGGGAGAGGAGGAGGATGGCGACCTTCAACGACAATGGCAATGGCACCTCTGTGTCGTCCAGCGACGAGGACAGCGATGAGAATTCCGATGACGACTGTGAGCTGGGCGAGTCTCCGGGCGGCGGCGAGGACAATCTTCAGAGCTCGCCCGATGCTGTTCTTAGTCCAAGGACGGGTCAGGAAAACACCAGTCATCTCGCGGCGCTGGATGATTCCCTGACCTACTTCGAGATGGAGAGGCTGTCCATCTTGGACGAGCTCAAGACGCTTGAGGAGAGGCTCTTCACGCTGGAAGACGACGACACCAATGTGGCTCCTCGTGACCATTCCCCAGACGATTACTTGCTGTCGACCGACAGTGTCCATTCTCCACATAATGGTCTCACCGGTGGCAACAAGGCCAAGTTTGAAGGTAGAAGCTCTGTTTCTAGAGGAAAGAGCCTTCTGCCTCTCTTTGATGCAGTTCGTGAAGAGAACAGCGATCATACATCATCTGCAGAGGCTGATGATTCGACGAAACCGGTCGCCGTGTTTGCGAAAGAGCAAGAGAGGCTGGCAATAATCGAGGAGGTTGATCATGTGTATGAGAGACTCCAAGCACTAGAGGCAGACAAGGAGTTCCTCAGGCACTGCATCAAGTCGCTCAAGACGGGGGATAAGGGCATGTATCTTCTTCAGGAGATCTTACAGCACCTCCGCGAACTCCGCAGTGTGGAACTTCATGTGAAGAATGTCGGCGGCGGCATTGCAGCAAATTCAGCATAGGTGTTGCAGCCATGTATTATATATATATGGTAAGTTTCTGCTCCTACATTTTCGTTTTGTTCATTACCTTGCAATATTGAGTTAGTAACACTGCTCAAAACAAGATACAGATTGTCATATAATTGTCAAAGAGCTCATACATCTTTGATCAGTACCTCTATGACCTTCTTTTTCAGGAAAATAGCATAGCCAATATAAAGTAACAAACAATAATTCCAATATGCAAAAGAAAGATGAAACCCAATAATTTCTACTTTGAAATAGATCAACTTTTAGATGGCACCTGAAACAGCCTGTATGCTTATAAAATTAGTATCCTCCTTAAACTGCTATCAAATAGTTGAATTATTGTATAGCTGTTTACCAACAATAATAATGTCCTATGCTTTGCAGATTTAGTTGTTCGGTGATGGTGAGTCGATTGGAATGGTCCAGATAGATCTGTAATATGGTCCCTTTGCAAGATAATGGCTTGTTTTAAGGGAGTGTTTGCTCGTCTTGCCCTGTGGGGGATGGAACCCCCTCTGCGCTGGCCCAGCATTGCCCGCTTTATGATGTGGTTGGTGGTGGCAGGAATCATTAGGCCTTCCACAGCGCCACCAAGTTGGATCATGGTGCCAGCACCACACTTCAAAAGGAGAGATAGAGAAAGAGAGAAAATCAGGAAAGTGTAAAGTTTGTGTGAATGGAGATGTTGAGGATTTTTTTTTTGGTTTGTTTTGGCTTCTTTTCCTTTTCCTTTCTTTTTGGTCAATTCTCAGATTTGTTTGTGCAGAGGTGGAGAACGTTCATGATTTTTGTATTTTATTACATGAGGTTCTAGGTTTGCAGCTTTGTACGGTTTGGTACGTGCAGTATGTTCTTCGTTTGGTACTTTGTAGCCAGTTTTGATGAGGAACGAAAGATCCTTATGATGGATCCTGTAGCATTTGCCATATGCTTATCTGGTCTTTGATGCTTCTCCTGTACATTATCCACTCCTCCCATCATCCCCATCAGCTTTGTAAAGACCCTGTCGATATATATTGTAGCATATCTGTATATGATAGCACGGCAGCCTGAGGTAGCTCAATTATGCTGGTTTTGATGGGTGTCCTTGAGCTGTCTTCACTCTTCAGCTCGTGGGAAACTAGAGACATAGCCCCATTGGTGGAATAACTGATTCAATAATCTGGACTTTGAGAGCACATAAATTTGTCCGTTCAATAGAATTATTTGACAGGCTACCACTGGTGGGTACGATTATAGGCTTCCAGCTGCAAGATGAACAACGGATATTATGTACAGGCATTTATAGCCATGTGACATGTTGTAATTAAAACTACATAAAGAGGGGATGCGCAACGGCCTGTGTTGCGGTCATCATGCACCTTGTTTACTTATCTCGTAGAGCTAAATACACCTATAGTCCCATAACTTGTCTACCATGTGCAAATTAGTCCCACAAGTTAAAACCGACGAAACCGCAGTCTAACAACTTGCTTCCACGGAGCAAATAGGTCCACGGCAAATCCAAATCCGACATGTGGCATTGTAATTCTTGCAATAAGACCCTTGTATATTTTATCTTGCACAGGTGACCTTGGGTGCTGCCTGGCATGCAGGTCCCACTTGTCATACTCTATAGAATGATCTAAAAAATTAGTTGCGCACGATGGGGCTTGAACTCTGATCCTCTAGAAGAGGAGATCAGGCTAGTAGCCACTACACACATAACGATCTTTTCAAAAATAATCGACGTCCTCACTTATACTAATCAGTACAAAGGTACAAATTAGTCCTTCGTAAGTATGCCACTACACACACGGTAAGTATGCCGTCGCATTGGCTGCCCTCAGCATGGTAGTTTTACTGAACCAGGCTGAGCGCCCTTTTTCATAGCAAGTATATAATGTATCAGGCTTTTTATCTTTCTTAAATATTTTCTCAGTCTTAAAATAAATGTCGAAATTTTGTGTAAATTTAAATGAATCTAGATGCTAAATAGTATATAGATATATTTACATTTAGAAAAATTTGCGACATCTATTAGAAAATAGAGGGAGCATTAATTTTTACTGAATTTGTCTTGCAACAGCGGGTCTTATCGATCTGCATCCAGCTAGGTCTCTTGTAATGACATATTATTTTTATAGCTATTGCCCTCCCAACAGTCGACAGTCCTAGGAGTTGAGATGGTACGTACCTCGATGTTCCTGCTGACATGTTTATATCTGTAGTACTCCTAAAAATAGATGTCGAAGATTTGTAAAATATGAATGAATATAAATACTATTTAGTATAACATGCGGTCCATATTAGTGTTCTCAACTTTGTCGAGATACGAATGCATCTAGTCTAAATGTTTAATTAGATATATATGAGTCTAGATAAAGTTGAAAACATTAATATGAAGCGAAGAAAGTATATAGATACATTAAAATTTAGACAAATTTTCGACATCTATTTTGATACGAAGGGAGTATAATGTAGAAATAACAATCTAAGGGCTAAGGTATTCGGCACATGTGTTGATATTGGTGATATGTAGGAGATAAACAATTTAATTATCTCACTAGAAATCAAATAAATATTAGCACCTGGTGCATACGCGTGGTCGTCTCGATGGGCTTCTTCTGAAGGTGCCGTTGGAACGTCGAGCTGTCTCCGACCTCGGCCTCCATGCACACCACCATACTCTATCCGAGCATGCACGCTCTGATGAGAACTCTGTGCATGCATGCAGCACATCTGATATAAAAAGTGTGTGATCATTTTGTAAAATAGCATAACTTGGTGTAGTGGTTGACTTTTTGGTTGTAACATACCCAGGTCTTCGTTTCGATCCCTGCCGCCTGCTCATATTTTTTTAGACCTTTTTTAGTCACCTGACAGGTGGAACCCACATGTGAGGCAGAACCCAACATACCTGTGCGAGATAAAAAAATTCAAGGGTCTTAGTGCAAGAATTATAATGCCACATGTCAGGTTTGGATTTGTTGTGGACCTGTTTGCTCCATGGATGCAAGTAGTTGTACTACCATTTCACGTGTTTTAACTTGTGGGACTAATTTGTACATGGTAGACAAGTTGTGGGACTATAGGTGTATTTAGCTCTATCTCGTATTCTCCGGTGTATTTATAGGGTCGGAGGGCATTATCCCAAATTCTAAAAAAATCTTGTAGTCCGTTTACCACGTTGGATTTCCTGAGATATTCTGTAAATTCTCTTATTTTTGCTAGATTAAAAGCTCTTCACCATACTGGCATATTTTTTGAAAGAGTATTTGAGGGGATTGGAGGGGTTTGGGTGAAACGCAAATCCCCTCCCATACTCAAACCTCTTAGGCCTTGTTTAGTTCTCTTGTATTTTCAACTGCTAGAGGTTCGGGGATGGAAGAGTATTTGGTGTTCATCCAATAATTTTCAATCCCCTCAAACCAAAAATACATGTAACATCCCAGATTTTATAATAGGATGTTATTAGTGCATGCCTCATCTTTGTATCATTGCATCCTACAAATGATCCTTTTTGCAACAAAACCCTAACAACAAAATCTACTAAAACCCTCATAAAGAAATCCATCTATGTGAGCAAGAAAGAAGTAATCTTGTTGAACCTTCCAAAAATCTTGTAAAACATTAAAACATGGCTCCATGTTGACCACCTCAATTTTATGAAAATTTAGAAACAAATTTTGTCAAGTTTTGACTTGGTATGCAAAAGTTACAAGTGAATTAGTAAAACAGAATTGGAAAAATAAAAAGAATAAAAAAAACTAACAACCTAACCTGCCGGGCCAGCAAACCAGGCCCAACTGCCTGTCTACCGCCCAGCGCGGCAAGCTGCTTCGGACAGCCCGCACCGCTGCTACCACCGACAGGTGGGGCCGCGCTGTCATCCCCCACCTCTAGCCAGAATCCATGAAGAACACGGTTCCGATTTCAAATCCGCGCATCGATCCGTTCTGCGTTCGAATCCATGCCTCCTACGACACGGAATCTTTCCCTCTTATACCGCCGCATCGCCCCCTCGTTGCACTCGTTTTTTTTCTCAAACCCTAGCCCGATTTTCGCAAGCTTCTGATCTCGCCGGAGAGACCGCCAACGGAGCTCAAGGTTGGCGACCCTCCAGAGCACCTCGAGCCTTGTTCTACCTCCCACGCTACTCACCTCGACCTACTCTACCCTCCCACCTAATTCGTTCCTTCCGAATCGCAGGGGGTCACCGGCAATTGCTCGCCGGAGCCCGTCGGGTCCGAGAGGAGGAACGGCCAACCGCGGGAGAAGGAGGAGGAGAGGGACCGCGTTGAGATCGTTGGGAGATTCGCCGTCGACGTGCGCATCGGGGGCCGTTTTCGTCACTTCCACTAGGGCCGCCAGGACCTTCGGCCACCGTCGACTCCGCCGCCGCCGCCGTCGTCTCCATCGCCGCCACCGCCAGGTCAGTAGAGCCACCTCGGCCGTCCGATTGTAATCTTGTGGACCAGATTAGAAGAGAGGGCGAAGGGGTATCGGCCAACCGCGTTGCGCCGCGTGGCAACCCGCATGGCAAGCGCGTCATCCCCACGCCGCGTCACCCGCCTGGACAGCTGGACCAACCGGGCACTGCCACTTGGCGCGTTTCGAGTTAGGGTTAAGACAGTTCAGTTTGATTTTGGCAGATTTGATCTAAACATTGCGAAAATCATGTAAAATTGAATTTTTGGCCAAATCTAGCTTATAATATACCGTTGGATTCCTAATTTTATGTAGAATCCAAATATGTAATAATATTGCAAGGTTACAGTAATGTTTTAGTTGTAGGTTTTAATCATTATAATTGAGGGTTTAGTCTATAGAAAAATAATTAAAATTCTTTTCTACTTGTTTCTTGTGGCTATAATTTAGTTTCCACAATACCTACTGATCCAAATCATTAAGCTTTGATTAAGACTATTAGATCTAACTTGGGGCTATCTAGATGGATTGATCTCCTATAATCCTAAGAATTGTTTAGTGAATTCAAATTAGATCTAAACCCTTGGAGAATAAATCCTAGTGACACCCTTACACTATCACAACACAAACTTGCTACCTCGATCAATTTAACCAACCTTGCATAAACTACCATGTTGCATGCATGCATGTTTTCCTTTGTGTATGCTTTGAGCAAGTTGTGATCAAATCTATGTTTGTGATTCGTTAGATTGCTCAGAGTGCGCTAAGGAGTGCTATTGTGTAGAGTGCTGCTCGGATCAAGGCAAGTTACACCACTTGTTCATAATTTTGTCCCAGTTTTGATTCTATGCATGTGATCTTCAAAAATTCTGTAGTATGCATGTGTAGGATATTCTAGTAGAATTTTTCCTTAGTATTATTTTGCAAGTGCGATGATTTTGTAGTATGCCATGAGTAGCTCTATACTTAGGATTTCCATCCTAATAGGTACCCTTGTTTTTGCTAAGTACTGCTTGCTATGCTATATATACAAAGTACCGTTGGGGGGTTCGAAAGACAAAGAAATTCCTAAGTATAAAGGCTCTCTAGAGCAATTTTTTTCTTCTCAAATCCACTTCAAAATAAAACTAAGTTTTTCTTCTGGGCGGAATGGTTGTCGGGTCAACGAGTGTGATTTTGGTGGAGGACGGCCGCCCAGGAATCAAAGAAGTCTGCCATGTTTCAGAATTCAGAAGCTTCCAGTGCAACCACAATACATTATGGGCTCTGTCTTGGCCTAGTACTTAGTGGGAAACCTCACCTGGGTACCAACATTTGGAGGATTCTTGGTACGGTTGGATCCGGAAGGTAGAGGGGCTACTAAGGGAAAGCCTCGCCATGGTCTTGTCTGTAAAAGGACTTGATCGTGGATTGTGGGTAAAGTGCACAAACTCTCGAGAGTATTGCAATCTGATCGATCAGCCGTGTTCACGGAAACAGAACAACATTGAGCATCTGAAGGATGGAGCCTCTGAAGTATCTTCCTCTCTCTTTTCTAAAACAAAGTTTTGAAACCCCATGGCGTGCGTAATATCGCTAATGGGTGGGAATTTGGGAACTTGGTGTGTAATATCCAAGTGACGCTTGGTGCGTAATATCCAAGTGTTTGGTTGTTTGGACACTTGGTGCGTAATATCCTCGTGTGCCATTCGACCTTATTTTATCCAAGCAAATGTTTACAAAGTAGGACAATCCTCTCTTCTTTTCTCTACTTAAGAAAACTGGCTTTGAGCAAATAAACTCTACAGCCTATACCAGCCTTGCATGTAGAGATAGTCTTTTCTCTCCTTGGTGTAATTTGCCAATACATTCAAAGTATTGACCCAACCTGTTGGCTGCACATCTTATGTGCAGAATCCGAAGATTGAAAGGTGCGTAGGGATCGCGGGTCTACACTCGACAAGCCTGGGCGTTGATGGACTCATGCTGCTTTTATGTTTCCGCTGTTATTTGAGCTAGCATAATGCTAAGCAATCTTTGTAATAAATTCATACTCTGGATTCTCCGCGTAATAAAGACTTTGTGTTTTACATGATATTTCGTCGACTGTGAGTGCTAGCTATTGATCCAGGGACTAACATGTTAATCACAGGGACTTAGGATCCTTACCGATCCGAGGTCACTACAGATGGTATCAGAGCACATCGTTGCCTGTAGGACGTGACCCTAGGATTGGAACCACCTCTAACTTTAGTTCCTTACTTGTTTCCTACTAAGTTATTTTCCGCACATCTAGTATCTGCTTTCCTCTACTTGTTTAAGTATCTAACCCTCATTCCTCTAACTCAAAGATGACAAGCTTCCTCTACGACACCGTCGCGGACATCGAGCCCCTTCGCTTTGGAGGATGCCTCATGGATCTACTCACGCGTTTGGATCTTCCTCTCCCAACAATCCAAGGGAGCACAATGAAGAAACTCCACAAGGATGGCTGTTGGGGAATCAAGGTCATCCAGCCAGGAAAAGAGCGAGGCAAGAACCCAGAGGAAGACATAGCAATCCACATTGTTAGCGATTCCAAGGAGAAGGCCCTTAGAATTAGCTTGCAGCAACTCATTGGTCGCCTATGTGGACGTCATCATGAAGCTCTCCAAGGACACTGCGGCGGCCTCTTTGGAAGACGAGATGAGGAAGGAATTCCCATGGAGTTAACCTTTGAGGAAAGAACTTCTACCAAGCGCCGAAGAACCCAATATCAAGACTTGGAGTGCCACATCCATGACCTTGAGAAGGGTACCTTCCTCGAGATGTTGAAGAACGACGAGCTATGCGCCCTCATCAAGGAGAAGGAAGAAATGATCAAGCAGCAGGAGGAGGCAATGAAGCTCCAAGAGATAAAATTCTAGGACCAAGAGAAGAAGTTCGCTAACCAAGAGAAGAGGGTGATAAATAAAAACAAGAGAATTAGGGAACTCAAACAGCAGATAGATGGAGATGAAGTGCAAACCGAAGGCCTTTGCAAGATAATCAATGATGTGCGTGCCTCCAAGAGGGACTTGGCAAAGCAACTTGAAGCCGCAATGAAGTCAAGTTTAGTGGAGAAGCTACAAAGAGAGAAGGAGGGACTTCAGGAACAGCTGGAAGCCACTACCAAGAAGCTACAAGATGAGATAAAGGACCTCCAAGAGAAGCTTGAAGCCACCACAAAGGAGATGGAGCTGTACAAGACAACTCTAGAGCAAGAAGGTTACTTGTTCGAGGACGAGGAAGAGGAAGGCCTGGAGGATGTGTAGTAGTTGGACCACCTTTAATTCTATAGTAGAACGTTATTCGCAAATGTAATAAATACCAAGACAAGTTTGGCTTAGTTATACTTGGTTGTTCCCTATGTTAAATTTGTGTTGTTATGCCTTGTGTGCCTTGTGTGCTTGGTGTGTTTTCATAAGGGTAGGAGTTTACTACTTAGTCTTTCTGTCTATTTCTTAACTATTCTCTTAAACCCCACAGATGCCGCCAAGACGTGAGAACCCCGAAATCCCGCCAGAAATAGCAGAACTTTTGGCCACTCAGAACCAGCTGATCCAACTGCTCACTCAGAACATGCAAAACAACAACAACAACAACCCGCCGCCACCACCACCTCCGCCACCTCCTCAACAGGATCGCTTGACTCGGTTTTTGAGGCTGAACCCACCTACCTTCACTAGCAGCACTGAACCAATCATCGCTGATGATTGGTTGCGTACGACCAACAAGAAGCTAGATACCGTACAAGCTGTCGGAGCCGACAGGGTGCGTTATGCCGCACACCAGCTTGAAGGACCTGCTGCAGAATGGTGGGATAACTACCAAGTCACCCACCCGGACATTGATGTTATCACTTGGGAACAGTTTGAGTTAGCTTTTCGCACCCATCATGTGGCTGCTGGTGTCATGACTCTAAAGAGGCGCGAGTTTCGCGACCTACACCAACTGCACCGTTCTGTCACCGAGTATGGAGAGCTTTTCAATAAGCTAGCCCGTTATGCACCCGATGATGTTTCCACTGATGCCAAGAGACAGGAGGAGTTCCTAAGAGGGCTCAATGATGAGATATCCATTCAGCTTGTGGCTCAGAAATTCGACAACTTTCAGGAACTCCTGGACAGAGCCATTGTGGTTGAATCAAAGAGGAAGAGCATAGAAAATCGCAAGAGGAAATCCAACCCTCACAAACACTCTGTTCCGTACCAGAAGCAGCGCAATTCCTCACCACCGCCTTATAACAATAATGGCCACAACCATAACGGTCATAACCATGGTGGCCACAAACACAATGGGCACAAAAACCGCAATGGCAATGGTGGCAATGGAAAGGATCTCAGTGAGGTGACATGCTTTAAGTGCAACAAGACAGGGCACTATGCAACCTCTTGCCCCGAGAGGAAGAATGGCAATGGCAATGGCAATGGGAATAGTAATGGACACAACCATGGCAATGGGAACGGGAAGAAGCCAAATCCGTTTGTCAAAGCCACGATGAATCATGTTTCTATGGAGGATGCTTGTGAGGCGCCAGACTCTGTGATTGGTAAGTTAAAACTCAATTCTATTCCTGCAGTTGTTCTTTTTGATACTGGTGCATCACATTCATTCATATCAAGGGTATTTGTGGATAGACGAAAGATACCAACGGAGACTATAAACTTTCCTCTAAGGGTAAGTTCTCCTGGGGGAGAAATAGTGGCAAACTCCGGTTGCCGGGATTTAGAACTAAGGATTGGCACACACATTTTTCCCACCAGTCTGGTAGTTCTAGAATCACAAGGTTTAGACATAATCTTGGGCATGAATTGGATGACCGAACATGAAGGAGTCATAGATTGTGCCAAGAGAACTGTCATACTCACAACGCCGGAAGGGAAGAGGATTCGTATCAAGTCGAACTTCGCACTCAGAGAAGTCATGGTGAACTCTCTTAAGGGGGTTAGCTTGGAGGAGGTACCTATTGTAAAGGAATACCCAGATGTCTTCCCAGAAGAGCTACCCGGAATGCCACCCGACCGTGATATCGAGTTTCTCATTGACTTAATGCCAGGCACGGGGCCGATAGCTAAGAGACCATACAAGATGGACGTGGACGAGTTAAAGGAACTCAAGAAACAGCTTAGGGAACAATTGGACAAGGGGTTCATTCAACCCAGCGCGTCATCTTGGGGAGCACCCGTCCTATTTGTGGAAAAGAAGGATAAGACCAAGAGGCTGGTTGTGGACTACCGCTCGTTGAACGAAGTGACGATTAAGAATAAGTATCCTCTGCCCAACATCAATGACCTGTTTGACCAGCTAAAAGGAGCCAGTGTGTTCTCAAAGATCGATCTACGATCGGGCTATTTTCAGCTAAAGATTCGAGAACAGGATGTGCCCAAAACAGCATTCACCACAAGATACGGATTGTATGAGTACACCGTAATGTCGTTTGGTCTGACCAATGCCCCAGCATACTTCATGACCATGATGAACAAGGTGTTCATGGAATATTTGGACAAGTTTATCGTGGTATTCATAGACGATATACTTATATACTCTAAGGATGAGAAGGAACATGAGAAACATCTGCGCCTTATCATGGAGAAGCTAAGAGAACACAAGTTGTATGCCAAGTTCAGCAAGTGCGAGTTCTGGTTAAAGGAAGTGGGATTCCTTGGTCATGTTGTGTCAGCTAAAGGAGTTGCCGTAGATCCTAGCAAGGTAGCTTCCGTGACGGAATGGGAGTCACCCAAGAATGTGGGAGATATTAGAAGTTTCTTAGGCCTCGCAGGATATTACCGGAGGTTCATCGAAAACTTTTCCAAGATAGCAAAACCCATGACGGAACTATTAAAGAAGGAAAAGAAATTCCTATGGACCGAGGCATGTGAAGCAAGCTTTCAAGAGTTGAAGAAACGCCTTGTAACAGCACCAGTTCTGTGCCTGCCAGATATCCAGAAGGATTTTCAGGTCTATTGTGACGCTTCACGACAAGGACTTGGAAGTGTATTGATGCAGGATGGGAAAGTGGTATCCTATGCCTCCCGACAACTTAAGAACCACGAACACAATTATCCCACTCACGATTTGGAACTTGCATCTGTGGTTCATGCACTCAAGGTATGGAGACACTACCTCATGGGCAAACATTGTGATGTGTTCACAGATCATAAAAGTTTGAAGTACATCTTCACCCAAAAGGAGTTGAATATGAGACAAAGAAGATGGCTTGAGCTAATAAAGGATTATGACTTGGATTTACAGTACCACCCCGGAAAGGCAAACGTGGTGGCTGATGCCTTAAGTCGCAAGGCATATGTAAATGGACTTACCGCAGGGGAACTCCCAGAGGATTTATGCAAGCAATTCAGGGATCTCAGGTTGGAGATAGTCCCGAAAGGACACGTAGCGACTATGGAAATAGTGTCCACCTTCCAAGAAAGGATCCAAGAAGCACAAAAGGGGGATAAAGAGTTGGAAGAAATAAGAGTCAGGATAAATGAAGGAAAGACTAAAGAATTTCGTCAGGACGAACAAGGAATCCTCTGGTATGGGAAGCGTTTGTGCGTTCCCAATGACCCCGATATCAGGAAGATGATTTTACAAGAAGCTCATGATTCGCCATACTCAATTCATCCAAGCAACACAAAGATGTACATGGATGTGAAGGATAGATTCTGGTGGAATAACCTAAAGAGAGATATTGCGGAGTATATTTCTCTGTGTGATGTGTGCAACAGAGTTAAAGCCGAGCATCAGAAACTGGCAGTATTACTTCAACCACTACCTATACCCAACTGGAAGTGGGACAAGGTAGGCATGGATTTCATCACGGGATTGCCCCGGACTCGTTCTGTATTTGATTCTATCTGGGTAGTGGTAGACCACTTCACCAAGGTGGCTCACTTCATTCCCGTAAAGACCACATATACAAGTGCTAAGCTCGCTAAGATATACATGTCAAGAATTGTAAGCTTACATGGTGTTCCTAAGGGAATTGTGTCAGATAGAGGCACCCAGTTTACTTCAAAGTTTTGGCGACAACTACATGAGTCTCTGGGAACCCGACTAGAATTCAGTACTGCCTTCCACCCTCAAACAGACGGCCAAACAGAAAGGGTGAATCAAATTTTGGAAGATATGTTGAGAGCTTGCGCTCTAGACTATGGGTCTAGTTGGGACGATAACCTACCATATGCGGAGTTCTCATACAACAACAGCTACCAGACAAGTATCAAGATGGCTCCATTTTAAGTTCTATACGGCAGGAAGTGTAGGAATCCATTGCTATGGAATGGAGTTGGAGAACGCAGTCTTTTTGGACCGGACTTGATAAAGGATGCCGAAGAAAAGGTGCGATAGATTCAGGATAGGCTAAAGATAGCCCAATCCCGACAGAAGAGCTACGCTGATTCCAAACGCAGAGATGTGGCCTATGAAATAGGGGACCGTGCGTATCTCCGAGTTTCACCCCTACGTGGAGTTAAGAGGTTCGGAATCAAGGGCAAGTTAGCCCCACGATTCATAGGACCATACAAGGTTCTGGACCGTAGAGGAGAAGTTGCTTATCAGTTGGAGTTACCGGAAGGACTGACTGTTCATGATGTGTTTCATGTGTCACAACTAAAGAAGTGCCACCCGGAGATGGCTGAAACACCGCTAAGAGACACCGTTCTCCTAGATGAGGTTCAATTGGAGAGTGACCTTACCTATGAGGAAAAACCCATCAAAATACTGGAAACAGCCGAAAGGGTTACCCGCACCAAGACTATAAGATTTTGCAAGGTACAATGGAACCACCACTCCGAGGAAGAAGCTACGTGTGAGCGTGAAGAAGATTTGAAGGCAGAACACCCACACCTATTTGCTAGCCAACCCGAATCTCGGGGACGAGATTCTTCCTAAGGGGGGTAGGTTTGTAACATCCCAGATTTTATAATAGGATGTTATTAGTGCATGCCTCATCTTTGTATCATTGCATCCTACAAATGATCCTTTTTGCAACAAAACCCTAACAACAAAATCTACTAAAACCCTCATAAAGAAATCCATCTATGTGAGCAAGAAAGAAGTAATCTTGTTGAACCTTCCAAAAATCTTGTAAAACATTAAAACATGGCTCCATGTTGACCACCTCAATTTTATGAAAATTTAGAAACAAATTTTGTCAAGTTTTGACTTAGTATGCAAAAGTTACAAGTGAATTAGTAAAACAGAATTGGAAAAATAAAAAGAATAAAAAAAAATAACAACCTAACCTGCCGGGCCAGCAAACCAGGCCCAACTGCCTGTCTACCGCCCAGCGCGGCAAGCTGCTTCGGACAGCCCGCACCGCTGCTGCCACCGACAGGTGGGGCCGCGCTGTCATCCCCCACCTCTAGCCAGAATCCATGAAGAACACGGTTCCGATTTCAAATCCGCGCATCGATCCGTTCTGCGTTCGAATCCATGCCTCCTACGACACGGAATCTTTCCCTCTTATACCGCCGCATCGCCCCCTCGTTGCCCTCGTTTTTTTCTCAAACCCTAGCCCGATTTTCGCAAGCTTCCGATCTCGCCGGAGAGACCGCCAACGGAGCTCGAGGTTGGCGACCCTCCAGAGCACCTCGAGCCTTGTTCTACCTCCCACGCTACTCGCCTCGACCTACTCTACCCTCCCACCTAACTCGTTCCTTCCGAATCGCAGGGGGTCACCGGCAATTGCTCGCCGGAGCCCGTCGGGTCCGAGAGGTGGAACGGCCAACCGCGGGAGAAGGAGGAGGAGAGGGACCGCGTTGAGATCGTTGGGAGATTCGCCGTCGACGTGCGCATCGGGGGCCGTCTTCGTCACTTCCACTAGGGCCGCCAGGACCTCCGGCCACCGTCGACTCCGCCGCCGCCGCCGTCGTCTCCATCGCCGCCACCGCCAGGTCAGTAGAACCACCTCGGCCGTCCGATTGTAATCTTGTGGACCAGATTAGAAGAGAGGGCGAAGGGGTATCGGCCAACCGCGTTGCGCCGAGTGGCAACCCGCGTGGCAAGCGCGTCATCCCCACGCCTGGACAGCTGGACCAACCGGGCGCTGCCACTTGGCGCGTTTCGAGTTAGGGTTAAGACAGTTCAGTTTGATTTTGGCAGATTTGATCTAAACATTGCGAAAATCATGTAAAATTGAATTTTTGGCCAAATCTAGCTTATAATATACCGTTGGATTCCTAATTTTATGTAGAATCCAAATATGTAATAATATTGCAAGGTTACAGTAATGTTTTAGTTGTAGGTTTTAATCATTAGAATTGAGGGTTTAGTCTATAGAAAAATAATTAAAATTCTTTTCTACTTGTTTCTTGTGGCTATAATTTAGTTTCCACAATACCTACTGATCCAAATCATTAAGCTTTGATTAAGATTATTAGATCTAACTTGGGGCTATCTAGATGGATTGATCTCCTATAATCCTAAGAATTGTTTAGTGAATTCAAATTAGATCTAAACCCTTGGAGAATAAATCCTAGTGACACCCTTACACTATCACAACACAAACTTGCTACCTCGATCAATTTTACCAACCTTGCATAAACTACCATGTTGCATGCATGCATGTTTTCCTTTGTGTATGCTTTGAGCAAGTTGTGATCAAATCTATGTTTGTGATTCGTTAGATTGCTCAGAGTGCGCTAAGGAGTGCTATTATGTAGAGTGCTGCTCGGATCAAGGCAAGTTACACCACTTGTTCATAATTTTGTCCCAGTTTTGATTCTATGCATGTGATCTTCAAAAATTCTGTAGTATGCATGTGTAGGATATTCTAGTAGAATTTTTCCTTAGTATTATTTTGCAAGTGCGATGATTTTGTAGTATGCCATGAGTAGCTCTATACTTAGGATTTCCATCCTAATAGGTACCCTTGTTTTTGCTAAGTACTGCTTGCTATGCTATATATACAAAGTACCGTTGGGGGGTTCGAAAGACAAAGAAATTCCTAAGTATAAAGGCTCTCTAGAGCAATTTTTTTCTTCTCAAATCCACTTCAAAATAAAACTAAGTTTTTCTTCTGGGCGGAATGGTTGTCGGGTCAACGAGTGTGATTTTGGTGGAGGACGGCCGCCCAGGAATCAAAGAAGTCTGCCATGTTTCAGAATTCAGAAGCTTCTAGTGCAACCACAATACATTATGGGCTCTGTCTTGGCCTAGTACTTAGTGGGAAACCTCACCTGGGTACCAACATTTGGAGGATTCTTGGTACGGTTGGATCCGGAAGGTAGAGGGGATACTAAGGGAAAGCCTCGCCATGGTCTTGTGTGTAAAAGGACTTGATCGTGGATTGTGGGTAAAGTGCACAAACTCTCGAGAGTATTGCAATCTGATCGATCAGCTGTGCTCACGGAAACAGAACAACATTGAGCATCTGAAGGATGGAGCCTCTGAAGGATCTTCCTCTCTCTTTTCTAAAACAAAGTTTTGAAACCCCATGGCGTGCGTAATATCGCTAATGGGTGGGAATTTGGGAACTTGGTGTGTAATATCCAAGTGACGCTTGGTGCGTAATATCCAAGTGTTTGGTTGTTTGGACACTTGGTGCGTAATATCCTCGTGTGCCATTCGACCTTATTTTATCCAAGCAAATGTTTACAAAGTAGGACAATCCTCTCTTCTTTTCTCTACTTAAGAAAACTGGCTTTGAGCAAATAAACTCTACAGCCTATACCAGCCTTGCATGTAGAGATAGTCTTTTCTCTCCTTGGTGTAATTTGCCAATACATCCAAAGTATTGACCCAACTTGTTGGCTGAACGTCTTATGTGCAGAATCCGAAGATTGAAAGGTGCGTAG
Source organism: Avena atlantica (assembly GCA_910589765.1). Taxonomy (NCBI): domain Eukaryota; kingdom Viridiplantae; phylum Streptophyta; class Magnoliopsida; order Poales; family Poaceae; genus Avena; species Avena atlantica. The sequence continues at coordinate 66,445,951 of OU342737.1, forward strand.
GGATCGCGGGTCTACACTCGACAAGCCTGGGCGTTGATGGACTCATGCTGCTTTTATGTTTCCGCTGTTATTTGAGCTAGCATAATGCTAAGCAATCTTTGTAATAAATTCATACTCTGGATTCTCCGCGTAATAAAGACTTTGTGTTTTACATGATATTTCATCGACTGTGAGTGCTAGCTATTGATCCAGGGACTAGCATGTTAATCACAGGGACTTAGGATCCTTACCGATCCGAGGTCACTACAATACACTACTACGTAGAAGAGTTTTAATCTAAACAAAAACAAGAAAATTTATGAGGATATCTAGGGATTATCCCAGATCCGTCTTGGTAAACGAACTACAATGATTTTGTGGAAATTGAAATAATTTCCTCCGATCCTGACGAATAAACTAGTGAATACAAAAAATGGCGTGGACAATAGGAGCTCTTTGCTTTTGCATTATAGAAGGGAAAACATGGTTCAAAGTTACAGGGAAAGAACAAATTGCCCTAAGCCCCCCAGATAAATATACAAATTGCTACCACATGTAGGGCTAACCCAGCCCCGTCTTTCCTAAGAACATCAACTCCAAGTCAGCTCTAATCAAACTTGCGACGGCCTCCGCCGTCATCGATTCCTGCGGAAAGATTCGTCGACCTCTCTCCTTCCAAATACGCCTTAGAAAAAAATACGAGAGAAGTAAACAAGGCCTTAGGGAAAAAATAAGAGAGAAGTAAACAAAGTCTCAAGAGGGAACACACCAAGATTTGTATATAGGTTCACTTTCACCAAGGTGCGTAATTCTACCCCCGTTGTCAAGGAGATGAGGTAAACCATTGAGAGGTGTAAGCAAGAAGAAAATCTCCGAACACGACCTTCGATTCCTACCTATTACTTGCCTCTACAGGTGAAGTGAGAGAGATTTCCATCGAGAGAAAAACTCTTCATCTACACTTGAGGTAAAATCTTCATTCATAAGAGTGAGATGCTTATGAATGAAACATGCGGTGCATTTTACATTCTCATGGCTTTGTAGAAAACACCAAAAATACCCTTGACGATGAGGGAACAACTAGATCTAATTAGTCTATTCTACCAAATTCAAAAATAACGTCTATAAAAAATCCCAAAATACTCGTAAGGGAAAATAAATAAATAAGCATAAAGCATACACTAATGTTCTATGCACTTGGAACCCATGAGAGGGGTGATCTTGGTCCATGAGGGATGGTGATCCATATGCTTGCTGGCTCTCCGATTTAGCATGGACTTTTACCATATGGAAAGAAACTCTTCTATAAGTCATGAAGACGTGGACGAGGTTATGTCTGATGTAATGTAGGCAATCGAGACAGCACATGCATCACCCATTCATGAACTGGCATTCTTTTGCTTTCTCTTCTATTCTTGTATTTTCTTCAACATCATGCTCCAGTTTATGTGTGTTGGTACATTACAAGTCCCTTTGTCTAGAGCTTATTTTTTTCACTTACAACGATTTTTTAATCGTCGTCAGGGAGAGGCTCCCCCGCCCGAATTTCATTGAAAATGGTAACAACGGAATAGTTTTACAAGAGAATTTGCAAAAATAAAATCATCCATGCCACAAGAAATAGGACGATCATTCAGTTAACATGTTGGATTGGAGGCATTCTATCCACGAGTGAGCGATGCCATATATCTTTGTGGGGTTTCTACCTCGCAGATGGCCATGTCATCCCTCCTCCCTAAACATTATCAGCGTACTATAGGATGGGACGGGTAGTGCCATCATCCTAGGGTTGGGTAGGAACATTGTATTCCTTGATCAATCTCTTGAGGTTATCAGCGAAAACGAGAAAATAGGCATGGAACAAAGGCCCCCATCGGGAATCCCTGTTTAGTAACCGCCTATACACTTAAATATGACGGGAGGTAAAAAAGTATGTTTTCTTATAATTGCAATGGTAAGAAATACAGTAGGCAAGCAAATTAAATAACTTTATTAAAAGAGAGTGTGGTAACCAAGTACACCACTAGTGACTATATCTCGTGGTGGTAGTTTCTGCAGATAATGATTTTGACACATGACTCATACAAAGTCATCTTTGGATATTTAAATATGCATTTGTCTTGTCTGGACATGAGTAACAACTAGCAGTCTAGCATGTTTTAACCTTTTCCATTTGACTCCAAAACCAGTGGTGATAATAACAAACTCTAAGAGCTAGTCATCCAGAGAATTTTTTGGATAAACTCCGAAGTTGAAATGGCACGTGTGCCCCCCATGTGTGGTTTTGATAATTAATAATAATCTCTATATACTATTGTTTGAATTGAGTTTCACTTGTAAGAATTGTTCATTGGCATCGCTTGGACCATGTGTTGGCTTCAAGATAGAATAAATGAAGAGAAATGTCCAAGGGCTTTGGGCCCATTGGAATCATGTTGAAGGAAGAAGAAGATTTGAGGTTGATCAAGACAAAGTGCAAAGTGAAGTTTCAAGTGGATCAACGATGAGTGGAATTTATGTATACTTTTATAGAAGTATTTTATGCATATCAGCCACCCATCTCATGTTTTATCTAGCTGCAGTTATGCCAAATATGCATGGTTTCTATTTCCATTCATTTTCATATGAGCTTTGCACATTTAGTGGTTTAGGTAGAATTTTATCCCTCTTCCTTGTCTTTGACATGTGTGTAGGTGTTGATGATGATTATGGATAAAACAAAGGCAAAAGGAATAAAGAGAGCATAGTATGGAGGAGCTGCAGGGACCAGACTTAGCCATTTGAGGTGTTGAAAAAAGTGAAAAATTTCCAACTTCTCAAAATAAAGATTCAATACCAATGGGTTGTATCCCTCGTCGATACAAATCCAACGAGTCGAAAAATACCCAAATCGGAGTTCGTATAAAGAAAGGGCGGCCAAAACACCGCGTCACCCGAAAGTTTAACGACCAATTATACGACCGGAGCCATTTTTCCGGCCGTATAGTTTTGGCCGTATAGTTGGAAAAAAGGTCGGAAACGACTTGTTTTGACCTTGGACTGTTTCAGAACCTTTCATAAGCCATATGACGGTATTGGGGGCGATCTAGGGCACTTCTAAGGCCTATATAAAGGTGGTAGGAGTCAAGAAACAAGGGAGCAACACCATATCCCTTCAAGTGCGGAGCCCTGCTAACTCCGCCACCCATCCGATTTCCACGACGGCGGAGCTCTGCCTCAACCACACCTCTGAGATCTAGATCTCCATCAACACCATCAAGGAATCCAAGCAAGAAGAAGAGGAGGAGAATACATCAACACCATCACCATCAAGGCATCCAAGCAAGAAGAAGAGGAGGAGAAGTAAGATGTCACCACCACCATGCATCGATCTCCATCATCATCTCCATCTCCATCATCATCTCCATCTCCCTCTCTCTCTTGTGTTTAGTAATTGTAAGATTTAACACGGTTGTGACATCATTATATATTTATATATGTTTTGTTGTTCATCCATGTGTGAGTGATTGATTCAATTCTAGGTTGAGGTATGATCTATTGTGCTAAGTTAGAATTTATTGTGAGTTAAGATGATTTTATGTGATCCTTTGGTCCGGAAGTGCCTTTTTGCCTTGCGGTGACACACGAGAATCATGCATAGTGCACACAGAGTGACAGCCCAGTAATCAAATGGGGAACGTTTATTTGTCTGAGGAATCTTATAGATCACACATATACCCATCTAGTACTAGTGAGACCGAAGCCTAGAAGCCCCCTCTCATTCCATTCAATCCTACAACTACAATCTCTTTAATTCAGTTCATATTCATGTTTACTTTTCGTCTTAGTTTATTTTGTTATTGTTAAAAGTTCTTTGTTATTAGATACTTTAAAACCTCTCTCAATTATCGTTGTTCTAGTAACTTATAGAATATGTTATTTCCAAACCACAGTTTGGGTGCAAAACGTGGCCGCATTGACAACGTGACTGCGGGGTCGTGTTGTTTCCATTCGTCGATCTCCCATCAGGACAAACTCTTAAATATTTGATGCTACAAGTACTGCAATAAACCTGTTTTTGGTGCAGGAATCCAGTCATCAAATTGGCGCCGTTGCCTGGGAGCTAAGCGTCCGATTATTACCTTCTACTCGCACATAGTTTATTTCCATTTGTTGCTATTTATCCTAGTGCTTTTAATTATTTTAAAAGAACAAAAAAATTAGTTTACCTTTTCTTAGTAGTCTTGTTATTTATTTTAGTTGTAGGAAATTCAAAAACATAGGAACTATGGAAAGTAAAAGCCTTGCGGAGTATGGTGCTCCGAGTGTTGATCGTGTACATGCTCCTATTGTTCAGCCTGCTATTGATGTGGATGGATATGAGATTAATCCTATGTGGATAAATATGATCATGGAAATAGCTTTTGCAGGAGATACGGACAATGAGCCATATGAGCATATTGAAAAATTTACTTCATTGTGTTCTACGGTGAAGGCAAATGGATGGACAAATGACAAGATGAAGTTATATCTGTCCCGGTTCTCGCTAAAAGGAAAAGCTAAAGATTGGCTAAAATTGCATCCCGCGGGACACTTTAATTCATGGAAAGGTATCTATGAAGCTTTTATCGGTGAGTATTTCTCACAAAATCAAACTTATGAGCATAGGCTTCATATCCTGAATTTCAAGCAAAGAAACGATGAGGATTTAATACAAGCTTATATTAGGTTCTCAAAATTGATGCATGATTGTCCACATCATAATTTACCTGATTGGTTATTGTTGAATCGCTTTTGTGGAGGCTTAAATCACTCTTCTAAGGATAAGCTAGACATGATGTGTGATGGTGCATTCCTTGGGAAAACTTTGAAAGAAGCTTGGAAACTCTTAGAGATCTACATAATAATTTTCATCAATGGCAATGTGAAATTGTGCATGAAGAACCTCTCCCTACTGATCTAGAGAACTTGGTCAGTGAGTTTCTTAAAGATGAAAATAGAAGAGGAAAAATTCCTTATGATGATACCTTAGTTAGAGATGTTCTTTCTAAAGCAATGCCTTTCATAGCTGATTATTTTAATCATATTAGAACTGCTGCTACTAATGATGGAGAACAACCCTCTACTGTTACTCCCATATCTTCCACTTGTTGCATCACTGAAGCAGGAAAGAAGGGTAAATCCATGAAGCCTAAAACCAGGAAAAATAAAAATAAGAAGCCTCGTGTTGAATATCCCACACATCTGACATCTACAAATGAAGTGAAACGGCTTTATGAAGAGTATCAAAGAAATGAAAGACGCATCAAGAAGAAAGAAGAAAGAGAAATCAAGGAATTGAATAAATTAAAAGAAGCTCTCAAACCTTATCCCCACCTATTCCCGATCTTTATTATTCTTCTAACTCTAGTGATGATAATGACTTAAATTATTCTAGAATCCCTGATAATTGCCCTGAAGAAGTTTTTGATGATTCTAGTAGTGTTTGTTTAAATACTCTTTCCGGGGAAATCAATTATGATGAGCCAAAGATGGAACCATGTGTGCCTCCCACATCTGTTTGCTATGACTTTTGTTTTACTAATGAGGTGCGGGAAAGTCCGGTGGCAAAGACCAAGCTACTGAATCCAAAAGGACATTATGAGCTTTACCCTCAAAATAGTAATCAAGGTAAAGACTCAAAGTTTGATAATAAATCTTTAACACCCTCTATCCAAGAAGGAAAGAATATATATTTACCATGCTTGGTGCATCCATCCTCACGTGGCAACGAGAACACTTACAAGACACCGATGCACCGCAAGCATGTACGTTTTAGAGCAAACTATGATATAAATCCCGCAACACTCGTTGGAGGTAAGAAAAACTACTCATATATCTACCTCCATTGCTGAATAAATATGGAGTATAAAAGCATGACTACTTGGTTATAATAAAGCGCTTACCGGGAGGCAACCCAGAAGTCGTTAGGCGTCTTTTTTAGTTTTGTGTCTTGAGTCTAGTTGCATTCATGTTGCATGTAAGGGTCCCAACCTTTAATAAGGTAGAGTCCCCTGTGTTTACAATGCTAGTCCCTAGATCAATAGCTAGCATCCACAGTTAAGATGTAATATCAAGAAACAAAGGTCATAATACAACTTTATAACCAGGAATAACATAATTTTATTACATCTTACATAGCTCATTTGGCTATTACATTACATTGCAGCAGAATATCTATAAGCATGGGGTCCTTCATCTTCAAAGTGCCACAGGCAGACATGTTGGTTGTAGACTTTGTAATCCTAATCAACACACTTCACTAAATCATTCAAACCTGCAACATAACAAGTTACAGCCACAAGGGTCAATACATTTGAATTGTATTGGCAAGTGATACTATGGTAGTATAGTGGAGTCTATCATCTATATGCATTTGGCTAAGTGGAGTTGAGGCTTGCATTGCTCAAAATAGACTTTTCCTTAACATTTGAAAACACTAAGTTTTTGTCTTGACAAAATAATCTTTCCCAAGGCATCTCTCAATCAAAGATTGAAGATCCTTTAATCCTTGTTCAACCACAAGTTTTTAACTTAGAAATTTGGATGATGAGATTCTTGATAGCTTCCATGTCTTGATGCTCAAATTGTCCTTTGCCAGGGACATGGCTAAGTACTTAGATTTTACACTCTGCAGAGGTGGTGCACTTTCCCCACAAGACTTGGTTTCACCAAGACAAGATCTTTCAGAAGCCTTTCCTTAGACCAAATGGACGCGTTCCAACCTATCATCCCACTACCACCAACTGTCCAAATGGCTAAGTTCTAGCAACCTATGTGATCCAGGCAGAGCCCATAATGCCAAGTGGCTGCACTTGAAGCTTCTCAACATTTGACATCTCAAATCTCTTTGTTCCTGGGTGGCAATCCACAAGTGTGATACACAAGGTAAACCATAGCCATGGGCCTTGTGTAACCACTCAACCAAAAACCACCAAGCAATTACCATTCCACCCAGGTGATTCATTATCTTAGTTATTTTATTAAACAAAAACACAAGTCCTCAGACTTAGAAATTTTCCGTAGTATGAATGTATATTCCACCCTTGTTTTCTATTAGCTAAGCTAAGCTTGATAGTAGTAGGAATCTTAACTTAGGAAAATTTCTACTAAAGTTTCATCTACTAGGTTTTCCCATAGCAAGGTTTATACTTAGCAAAATTCCATGCAAGTTTTACTTAGAGAAATCACTAATGCATAGTGAAAGTAATAGGACTAAAGTATGAAGCATCACTTGCCTTTTTGGTAGAGTATAAGTTCACTCCTTGTCCTTGCTACAATCACACTCTTCAAGTCACTACAATTCAATCAAGCAAGGCACAAGTTCAATCTACCAATCAAGCAAAACATCACATAAAATGATAAAGTCTAAGAAATGCATGCAAGCATGCCAAGCTTTGTTTTATTTGAAAAAGTGGTTCCTATTGGGTCATAAACATTTGAAAACACCTATTGGTCATTTTATAAAGTGGAAAAAGTCATTTGCAAGGGATTTCACTTCCTAAACCTTTTTCAAAACAAAGTATCATTTTATGTGGTGTAGAAATGTTTTTACTAAGGCATTAATCTATAGGGTTCACAAAATATGTTTTCAAACCATAAAACTTTGTGTTTAGGGTCAGAGAGTTTAAAACAAAACATTTCCCAAAGGTTTTCCTTCAAAACCATTTTTAATAAATAAACCATATTTTTATTTGGCTAGAATTGGTTTTAAATCAAAGAATCATTCTTTTTCTTCACCAAATACATTTTTGAAACCACAAAGTGTTTCCTATGGTCAGTAGGTTCAAATCACACCATTTTCCAAAGATTTTATCCCCAAAATCATTTTTGAACAATTTTTATAATCTAAACAAGCATACAAATGTTTCTGTAAAAACAAACATTTTTTCAGAAGCTTTTTACTAAACAAATGGCATGGTTGGCTAGGGCTTGTTCCAGTGATTCCATTGATATAAAGTTTGCAAATTTTGGACGTGTGGATCAAAAGTTGTGCAATTTACAAAATCACAAATCTAATAGATCAATTCTGTTCTGATTCAACTTAACAAAGACACGTGGCGTGTTTCTATTCGCTGATACCGCTTCGTCTAGATCACGCGCTGTAGGCCATAGGATTAAACTAACATCGCACGTCGCAGATCGATCAATACCCCTTCGGCTAAGATTCTATCACGAGCGTTAGATCAAGATCCTACGGTGCGCAGCACGCTTGCCAACTAGTGGCGGCGCTGGGGGCGGCGCTCAGGCGGCAGCGCTCAGACGAGGTCGTCGCTGGTGATACAGGACGCAAGGGAGAGGAGGAGAAGGCTCACCGTGTTCACCGAAGCTTGGGGAAGCTCAAGGTGTGGTCAGTTTGTCGAGGGGCGCTCTGGTGCAGCGATGATTGCTCGCCGGAGTTCTTGTCCGCGTCGGGTGTGCTCTGTCGATGTTGGAGGCGAGGCTACGGGTCACGAGGGAGCAAACAGAGAGCATGGTTAGATGCGCAAGGTCAAGGCGATGAAGCGAGCGTGAAGGAGAAGAAGAGGGGCGGTCTGATACTTACCAGAGGAGTCGCCGGAGTAGCAAACAGACGGTGGCGACAGTGGTCGTTGTCGTTGTCGAGCCTGCAGAGCACTCGCGGGCGAGCTGGCGATACGGGAATGTCCGCCGGGTGATGGGGATCGCGGCTGTGTGCTCGAGGAGGCAAGGGGCGGCAAGGTTCGGCCGGAATCGTCGCCGGAGCTTGTCGGGGACAGTGGCGGTGTCGAGCGAAATTCGGCAGCCTGGGGGCGCACTTGGGGAAGGAGATAGAGGGGAAACGGAGGGGAGACGCTGGCGTTTAAAATGGGCGTGGTCACGGCGAGGTTTAACATCGGTAGTAACGAGAATTTAACAGGATTCAATCGCGGCCAGAAACGGTAGTGAGGAGAGAGGGGCGGGGTCAGCGCGAGGAAGATGATGACGCGGCCGAGTGGGGTCATCTTGTCAGCGAGGGAGAAGGAAAGGGAACGGGGGTCCATCTGTCAGCGTCTGCGTGGGTTCAAAACTGGGTGCGAAACATTTTTCTTCGGGGGAGAGGGAGTGGGCTAACTGGGCTTAAGTTGGGCCAGGCTTAGTTGGGCCAGGTCTGTTTCTATTTTTTTTCTTTTCAAATGCTTTATCTTTTCTATTTCTATTTACTGTTTTGAAATTCAAACAACAATTCAAACACTCCAAATCAAATAAACTTCCACTAAACTTTATATTGAGTTTAGCTCTGTTTATCAACACAAATCAAAGTCCAAAACAAAATAATACTTTTTAATCTTTTTAGGATCCATTTATTAATTAAATAAAATGGTCCTTAGTTATTAAATCAAATAGGGTTTGATTTATTTATTTTTAAAACTCTATTTGAAAATCTAAAATAATATCAAAAACAAATCAGTGGGTTTTATTTGAAAATATAAAATACTTGGGAAACTTGTTTAAAATAATTTTAACAAGTTTTAATGTTTTTAATTAAAATGGAAAAGCCTTTACTTAAATAAAATTGGATATTAAATCCTTATTATTTTATTTAAATAAAACTTTATTCTTTTAATCAAAACAAAATGTTTTATTACAAAAGCTTGGCCAAGGTTTAGTTTGGCTCTATAAAATAATCCTTATTTATAAATCTATCTGACGAGGTTTAATCTCGTCAATGCCCATTGTTATGGACTTGGGTTTTGGAGAAGATGGGGATGCTGGAGATTGTGGCACGGTTAACAGACAAGCAACCAGGGGACACGAGATTTACCCAGGTTCAGGCCCCCGGAGGGAAAACCCTACTCCTGCTTGTCTACTCTTTGATTACGGCGGAACCGAAGGTTACAGGGTGCGCAGATTTGATCTGGCGTGGATGCGTGTGCGAAAATATGAGTCGAGTTGCCCTAGGACGTGCCCTCCTGGCCTTTATATAGACTTAGGCAGGTCTCGGGCGTAGTCCTAGTCGGTTACAAGTTCTAGGGTTTTACCCCTTTGAATTTCCTATCTCCTCTAGTCTTGCTCTCCAAGGATCCAAAGACGTCATGGGCCTTGGCCACCCGAAAATCTTCATGGGCCAGCGTATATCTGCTGTGGGCCTTCCTTGGGCTAGACCAGGTATGCTGAGGTTACGTACCCATAGGGTATAACCATGTCAGTAGCCCCCGAGTGTTCAGTCGAATCGTAGATTCGGCTGAGGACTCTCTCATCCTTCGGGAGCAGCTATATGTTAATAGTATATGTGTGTAGGGATTGTTGATGCGTGTGCCTGACTCACCCGACGGATCAGGGTCAGTTAACTGTCTTAGGACGAAACAACATGATCTTCTTCAGGTTCGGGTCCCTTAACCCGGACCTGAAACATATGCTGGCGTAATTCGACTCAAGCCGCGGAGGACTTATAGGAGCGGAATTCTAGTGATTTTAATTGGTGTACCCAACACGTCCGTCGGGATTTTTCATCGTACCTGCTGGTACGGATTCATACTAGCAGAGCGCAGTCAGGTGCGTTGCCAGGCCATCAGATGATATCTGTAGGTCTTATCCTTGCGTCGCAGACGCAGCATCCGAACATTTATCACCTTGGAGGTGTTTCGGGTGGCCAAGGAGATTGTTGCTCACTTAGCGTTTTGTTGGAGCAGAGTTGCCAAAAAAGTTTTTTTGCATGCAGATCCGGAAGATCGCAGTCGAAGATTTCATAGGGTGCGCGACCAGCGCTCCCTATGGGAGTAGCCCCCAAGTGTCTGTTCGAGTCGTAGACTCGAACGGAGACTTTTAGTTCAAGCATTGTTTCAATCATTAGGTCCGCAGGACTCGAAAATTTTCGGATGCTTAAATCCATCCTCCCTATGGGAGTAGCCCCCGAGTCCGTAGTGGATTCGTAGACTCGACGTAGGACTCAGAGAAGTAATTTTGTCCTCATTTGTCTGTCGGGTGCGCGGCCAGCGCTCCTGATAGGAGTAGCCCCCGAGTATTTAGTCGAATCGTAGATTCGAGTGAGTACTCTTAGCTGTGGAGCCGAAGTGGTGCTAGTATAGCTTTTGATGACGTCAGTGCTTACGATCGATGACCTCAAGCATCTGCTACGCCAGAGATGACTTGACTGGACGAAGCGTGGGTCCCACTTGCTGACTTCGAATTGACCGGTCACACGCGGCGTGGAGATGATTACGGCGTCTCCTCGATTTCCGCGCGTAGTGGACGTCGTGGTAACGACGGTTCGTTGTGGTGTTGACACGTGTACGGCCAGATCTACCGTTGGCGTTAGGTCTTCTTGATGGACGGCCAGCGTGCGTCGTCTTCGCTGTTATAATCCTGGGTGAAATCTTTGTTTGTTTTTCACCACACCAGTTCATCTGTTCACTGCCTCCTTGTTCTTGAGCGATTCTTGCTGTGCGCTGAGCTTTCCTTCCACATTTCCTTCGTTCTTTCTGCGATGTCATCGCCACCACCGCTGCAGCGCCATGGGGAAAACAAAGAAGTCCTCATCTGCGGTTGGGACCAGCGCCGCCGGAGGCAAGAAAGGCACCGCCGCTGCTCGCGTCACCGATGGTGGCTGGCGGCGATCAGAGACGCGAGAGAGCGATCTCCGCAAACTGCGCGAGCGGAGCCTGATCCCGCAGGATACAACGGACGTGAGACTCCCCGACAATGAGGTAATCCCCCGTCCCCCATCTGGGTACCGGGTTATGTTTCTTGCCTTCGTCTTGCGTGGGTTTTCGTATCCAGTCCATGACTTCCTTCGTGGACTGCTCTTCTTTTATGGGGTTCAGTTGCATCATCTGTCTCCCAACTCCCTTCTCCACATTGCGTGCTTTGTCACGCTTTGCGAGTGTTGGCTTGGCATTGAGCCGCACTTTGGCCTCTTCCGGAAGCTTTATTCCGTGAAGAGGCAGTCTGGTTCGGATGGTGTGTATCCCATTGGGGGTTTCATCATCTCCCTCAGTCCCAATGTGCAATTCTTTTCCTTTTCCATGACCGAATCTGTCCAGTACTGGCGGAGGAAATGGTTTTACATCCGTGACTCCGTACTGCCTGGGCAAGATTTTGGTCTCGTTCCTTTTGACCCCTCCCAATTGATTGAGAAGAAAATATCCTGGAAAAACCAAATCTTAGACGGTGAGGTGGCGGAGATAGAGGCCCTGTACCGTCGGGTGGAGGATCTCCAACTGATTCCTGAGAAGGAGGTGAATGGTGTCGACATCATCCGGACGTTTCTCGAGCGTCGGGTGCAGCCTCTCCAAGCGAGGGCGCATCCGATGTTTCTTTACTCTGGGAGCCGTGATCCGACGAGGGTTTCGAGTGAGAAAATCTCCGAGGTGGAACTTGACAAGGCTCTTCGGGCGCTGTTGAAGTTCAAGGCCGACGAAGAAATCCCGGGGAAGTCGCAGACTCCTCCCTTTTCTTCGACGTTGGTCGTACCGAAGGTGTAGATTTGCGCACGTAGTGCTCTCCTTTTGTTTTTGTCGACTGTGTATGTGTTTCCTTTGTTTCCTGACAAAGTTCCTTCTCATCTTGTAGAGCTTCAAAGTGCCGGGCATGGCACCACCGTTACCCGAAAGGTATCCGAATGCCCCGGATAATGAAGTGGTGGACTCCGTGTCCGAGCTACCGTCGGCGCGATCATCAGCGGAGGATGCCGACGAGTCGAGTGAGGACCATTCGCACGAGCGATCACGGAGCTCCAGCGAATCTTCGGATGCCTCGACTCCTCTGACTCCCAGGAATCCTCTAGGCCTTGAGCGTCATGATGATGTTCATGGGGGTTCGTCCTCTCCCCTTCCTGCCATTCCTGTGCGGGCTGTTGCTCCGCACCCGCCAGCAAAGCGGAAGAAGGAAGAAAAGAAGGAGGAGAAGAAGGAAGAGAAGAAGGAGGAGAAGAGGGCCCGAAGGGCTTCTCCCATCTTCGACCTGAGCGCGTTGGGCTCGTAAGTTTTCTTGTTGTACTGTTACCCTTTTTCCTTGATGTTGTTTGCACCTGTGTTGATTGGCTTCGTATGCAGGCAATCCTCTGATGGTTCTAGTGATGGTGGGCAGGAGATGATGGGGGAGTCGAACATTGCGTCGCCTCCTCCTCAGATGGTGGCGACTTCGGGTGACGTTGCGCCAGTTCCTCCTGTGCAGGAGAGGCTGGTGGTTGCGCCCCAGAATTTCGCAGGCGGGCCTGCGGGTTCGCCTTCGGAGCACGTAAGTTTCTTCTGCTTGATCTTACGGGGGGAGCCCCCGAGTGTCTTCAGATGCCGATGTTTGTTTATGCTTCTTTTTGTTGGGCGGAGCCCCCAAGTCCTGCTCTTACTATTATTGCCTGTTGCTGCAGCCTTTTGTCCAAGAGGCCAAGCGGCTGGTGGAGGAACGCCTGACGCTAGAGGCGAAACTGCGGCAGCTTCAAGGTATTCGTCTGCCTTGTAGTACTTTTCTTGCTTATCCTTGTCCTGTTCTTTGACACTTGCTTGTTGTAAATGTAGAGGAGCATAACGACTCTCTCCGTGAGGTCGACGCTCTGAAGAAGAGCCTTGGCCAATCGGAGCAGAAGGCCGAAGCTGCCGCTGGTGCGAGAGAGCGCCTGAGCTGGAGCTGATGAAGGCAGCCGAAGCGAAAGAGCGTCTACAGCAGGAGGCCGCGGATCGTGAGGAGCAGCTGGCCACCGTTGCGGATGCTCGTGAAAAAGGGGTGGCAGATAAGCTCATGGCTGCTGCCAAGGCCGTTTCGGGTGAGTACAAGCTTTTGGACTTGTTTCTTTTTCTACGGATCTTCTTCTATGTTGCCTTTCTTCATGTTTTCTTCTCTTTTGTCTCAGATGCCGCAGGCATCGAGTTCGACCACGGTGCTCTGGAGCACGGGAGTGCTCTAGATGATGCCACTGTGGCGGTCGAAGACCGCTGCAGCACCGTCGTCAACTCCCTTGCCAAGGCGAAAGAGGTCCTTGGTCGCTTCTACCAGGAGCTCTTCCCGAAGGGTGCACCCCTTGAAGATGTGGATGCCCTGGCAGAGACTCTGTCAGCCGAAGCGCCTGCAGCGTACAAGCGCAAGCAGAAGGGCATCGGCGCGGCCGTCGGGCTGGCGATGGCCATGGCGTCTGGGGCGGAGCTGGACCTGCCCTAGATTACTTCTCGGATGCCTACGGCTGCGGATGGATCCGAGGTAGCTTTCGCCGCCTACTCCGCTCGCTGCAGACGATATGGGCCCAAGCTCATTGACTTGCTGTCTGAGTACGCACTGCGGCAGCAGGGCGAGGCCAAAGCTAGGCAGTCTGGTTCTGAGGCGACTCAGTGTCCTGCACCTGAGGCATAGTAGACGTAGGGTAGTTTGTAGTCTCCTTATGTTGTGAATATCTTTTGTCGTACCATCCTTGTGCCACGTAGTGGCCTTATATATTTTAATGAATTCCTCCGAGTTGTGCTCTATCCTTGCCTGAATGTCTATGTGCCTTCTTTTTTCTGCTGCTATAGGTTCCTTCGGGTGCTGACCCAGTTGATACTTCATCCGAAAGGCCCTTGCGAGCATCATTGGATGATTCCTCGCAGCTCGCTTTTCTTCGAGATCACGTGCGCAGCTTGGAGAGGGATTTGCTCGGGTTACGCGATCGTGCCGACGTTTGGAAATCCAAGCCAGAGAGGAGTATTTGATGGCGGAGCTGGGTCGGCTGTCCGAGCAGCTGCAGTGTAAGTTGATCCTTCTTTTGGGCTGTAGCTCAGTTCTTCGGGTGAGCGTGCTGGCCTTATCCTTGTTTTGTGCGGTTGTCGCAGGTGCCAATCTTGCTCCGAGGGAAGAAAAGGAGTGTATCGCCGTTCGAGTCAATTGCTTGACTCAACAGGACATGGAGGCCGGCGGCTTCTTCTGGATGGATCGTGATCGCGCCATGGTTCTTGCGAAGGTGCAAGATCGTGTCTACCAGGTTTCGCGGGTGCTCCGTCAGGTGCAGACATCACTTTCCTCGGTGCTGCACGTTATGTTTCCGTTGGATGCCGTGCCAACGACCCTTGCAGGTCTTCTGACGAAGTTTTGGAGTACCAGCAATGTCAAGGAGCTGGTGCGGCAGCAGCTCGTCGCAGGGGTGAAGGCTGCCTTGTCTCTTGTGAGGGTGCACCGCCCTGATGTAGATTTGGCTGCTGTGGCGACTGGGCCACCTCCTCGACCAGATGGTGGCGAGTGGGACATGCGTCCGCATTACGCGGCTGTAAGGCAGTATGCCGAACAGATTGTAGATTTGTTTGAGCAGCGTGCTCAGGTTATTCTTCAGAATAGGTAGGACCTGAAAAGAAACAGATAGATGTAAAATTTGTATATTGCGGCTGGGCGTGTATGTGCCCTTTGTTGTAAAGGTTTGCTTGTTTGCGAGCACGCAGTGCTTTGATTTAGTACGTGTCCTTTTCGTTTGCCTGACGTGGTCAGCTACTCAGGTGTACACGTTTGGTGCTCAGTCGATGAAATCGTGAGGTGGGGGGAGCCCCCGAGTGCGTTTGTAGCATGTAGCAAAGTTGCAGAAAAATAGTCAACCGAAGGTTGGGGGCGAGACACTTAGCTTTATTTATATCGTAATGGAGGAGGTACATGGTTCGGCTGAGTAGCCTTGGCTGAAAGCCTTATTGAAAGTAAAAGGGGGTAGGTTGCTACGGGTAGAATCGTCGCAGGTGCGAGACGTTCCACGGGTTGGAGTATGCGACTCCAGACTCCACGTGCTTGAGGCGATAGGCGCCACCTGGGATGACTTCGGTGATGGCGTAGGGTCCTTCCCATGGTGAATCGAGTTTGTTCGGTCGCTTTTACTTGAGTCGCAAGACGAGGTCTCCTTCGACGAAGGACCTGGGGCGCAGCCGGCGGCTGTGATAGTTGCGGAGATTTTGCTGGTACACCGCTGATCTAGCTGCTGCTATATCCCGTGCTTCGTCGAGTGTGTCGATGGCATCTTCGAGTGCAGCCGTGGACTCGGCTTCGCTGTAAGCGACGACTCGTGGAGCCTGGTGGCGTACTTCGGCTGGTAGCACGGCCTCAGCAACGTGCACCATGAAGAACGGTGTGTAGCCGGTGGAGCTGTTTGGCATAGTACGTAAGCTCCACAGGACAGACGGTAGCTCTTTCGTCCAGTTTCCAGCTTTGTGCTCGAGTGAGCTCATGAGGCGCTTCTTGATGCCAGCGCCGATTAGGCCGTTGGCCTTTTCCACTTGCCCGTTTGTTTGCGGGTGTGCCACCGAGGCGTACGTGATATTGATCCCGAGGCCTTCGCAGAAGTCCTGAAATTCTTCAGAGATGAAGTTTGATCCGTTGTCGGTGATGATGCTGTGCAGTATGGCGAACCTGTAGACAATGGATTCGAAGAACATGACGGCGGTTTTGCCCTTCTGGTTGGTGACTGTGAAGGGAATATGCCCTGAGAGGCAATAATAAAGTGTTTATTATGTGTATTCCAAGTATATGATAGATGTTTATTTTGCATGCTATAATTGTATTAATACGGAAACGTTAATACATGTGTGTTTAATAAACAAACAGAAAGTTCATAGTTATGCCTCTCTCATAAACTATCTCGTTGATTAACAAGATGATCAAGGTTTCCTGATCATGGACATTGGATGTTGTTAATAACGGGATCACAACATCTGTGTAATGGTGTGATGAACATTCATCCGAAGTATAGCATTACGATCAAAGTCATTGAGTTTATATTGCTATAACAACTTACGAAGTGATCCTAATCCTTAGACCATGATATCATGTCAATCACTAACACCGGAAGAGTTTCTTGATAACATCAAACGTCACACCGTAACAGGATGATTATAAAGATGGATTCAGAACTAATAAAGTGTTATGTTGAGGCTCATGGATCGAGAGTGGAATTTGTTCATCCCGATGACGGATAGATATACTCTGGGCCCTCTCGGTGATATCACATTGATTAGCTTGCAAGAAAGTGATTTGATCACTAGAATGTTATATCACAGGAACGAGAAAAGAGTGCATGTCGGTAACGAGATCAAACTAGGTATGGAGATACTGATGATCGAATCTCGGACATGTAATATATCGTGAAACAAAGGGATTAAGATACTAGCGTAAAAGGTTCCGACGATCACAAGAAAGTCATCGTTGAATGTGTGGGAGTCAGTATGGGTCTCCAGATCCCGCTTCTGATTATTGATCCGAGAGGGGTCTCGATCATGTCCGCATTATTCACGAACCGTAGGGTGACACACTTAAGAGACACCGACATCCAATTGGAGCAAAAGTTTCATGCCGAAAGAATGAACAAGCGCAGGAATTTATTTCACTAGATACCGAAACAGGTTTTCGGGTGAAATTGCATAAAGTGGTTATGCATGTGAAATAGAATTCTAGCAAGGGGTTATTTGTGAATGTTTGTCATTAAAGTAATTGACAAAATTCTGAATAAAATAAAAGAGTTTTATTTAATGAGAGTTTGCATTAAATTTGGTGGAAATTTAATGGGAATTTGAGTGGACTTTTGAGTGGAGGGAATTTAAAGGAGATTTGTGAGTGGTGTGTCCACCCACATGAGGAGGGGAGGGAAAGGGGGCAGCCCCCATGCGCCGGCCACCCCCTTGGGGTTCTCCCCTCCTCCTATAAAAGGATCCCCCTCCTCACTTGTCTCTCACACCTCCTCGTGAAGGATCTCTCTCCCCCTCTAGAATTTATCCCCCATGGTCTCGGACTAGCGAGATACATGTTCCCGGTGGCTATTCGGCAAGAAAGAGTTGTGCTTCCGCTGCATCGCTGGAGCGAGGAGGCGGAGGTTGCTCGGTGCCTCGAACATGTGTGCGAGCACGGATGCGCTGCTGATTTGCGGCGCTAGGACTTCCTCTCGATCTTGAGATCGGCAAGAGATCGTCTACATCAACCACGAGTTGAACTCGTTAAGCTTTGTCGGTCTTCAAGGGTATGTTCTCTACGGATATACATCCGCCCGTTGTTTGTATCTAGTAGATAGATCTTGGTATATAGTTCACATCGTAGGAATTTTTTTGTTTTCTATGCTGCGAACCCTACAGTGGTATCAGAGCCGGATATATGCGTAGATACTTTACACGGGTATTACACATATGAGTATGTGGGCGATGATGATCATGTTGTTGCTCCTTTGTTGTAATTTTGGATATTGGTGGCATAGTGGGATGAAGCGGCCCGGACAAACTTTACATGTCCTCGCACATGAGACCTGTTCCACGCTTGACATGCAACTAGTTTGCATAAGTGGCTAGCGGGTGTCTGTCTCTCCTACTATAGTCAATATCTATTTTGCAAGCGAGTTGTCAACAATTTGATTATCCTCGTTGTGGTTCATGTTCGTAGGTAAGAACGGTTCTATCTCGAAAGCCCTAAGCCACGTAAAACTTGCAATGGATAAATTAGAGGCGTCTAGTTTAGATTGTTGCTGGGATAGTGTTATGATATGGTAGTGTTGTAAGTAGAAGTATGATATGATACTCTTACAACACACATTGCGTGTAAAATCCATAGACCTTGGATTTACACATATAGGTATGATAGTGATCATACCACGATGCACATGATAGAGATCATCTGCGGGAACCATATAATTTCACTAATAAACATATGATGTTTGATAGCATATTATATTGCTTGTTTAGCGCTTTCTTAGCATAATAAGATGATCCCTCATTTAAATATCAAGATAAGAATGTGTTCTTCCTTTAGTATGCACCGATTATGTTTTCGTCGCTCCAAGACATCACGTGATGATCGGGTGTTCTTGGATCCACGACCATATTTCGGGTGTAAAACAGTTACACACGCGAATACTAAGGTTCTAACTTGGCGAGCCTAGAATGTACATACATGGCCTCGGAACACGGACCGAAAGGTTAAGCATGAGTCATATAGTTGATATGATGCCCATTTGATGCTCGCCTTTGAAGCTATACCGACTCACGTGATGATCGGACTTGGTGTAGTGGATTTGGTTCATGTAATCACCAAAAAGGCACGAGGGATGTCGTTTTTGAGTGGGAGTTCATTCGATTAGTTGAACTCAATCTATCATACACTTAGTCTAAACTTTACAAATTCTGTTGTAGATGGCACCACCTGCTTTTAATTTCAATGTGTTCATGGAGAAAGAGAAACTAGCAACGAACGGTAGCAACTTTACCGAATGGGCCATGAATTTGAGGATTCTCCTCTCTGCTGCACAAAAGCAATATGTGCTAGAAGCGCCGTTAGGCCCCCTACCTTTTGATGATGCCCCTGACGAGGAGAAGAATGTCTATCAGACTCGTCAGGAGGACCACAACTTAGTTCATCGCGGCATATTGTATGGGCTAGAGCCGGAACTTTGAAAGTGTTTCGAAAACGGCAATGCATTTGATACAATGGGTGAGTTGAAAATGATTTTCGACACACATGCTGCTGTAGAGAGCTACAACGCTTCAGAAAAGTTCTTTAGCTGCATGATGGAAGAGCACAACTCCGTTAGTGAGCATGTACTCAAGATGTCGGGTTACGCCGATAAGCTTGTGTCCTTGGGAATATCCATTCCCATTGACTTAGGCATCCATCATGTTCTGCAGTCTCTGCCACCTAGCTATAAGAGCTTCGTGATGAACTATAATATGCAAGGCATGAAGAAGTCTCTCCCCGAGTTTCTGTCAATGCTTAAAACTGCAGAAGTGGAGATCAAAAAGGAACATCAAGTGTTGATGATCAATAGGAACACTGGTTTCAAGAAAGACAAGAAGGGAAAACGGAAGGGAAGTAAGGGCGGCAAGCCTGTTGCCGCGCCTGAAAAGAAACCCCGAGTTGGACCTAAGTCTGATTCCGAGTGCTACTATTGTAAGGGGACTGGCCACTGGAAGCGCAACTGCCCCAAGTATCTGGCAGACAAGAAGGCCGGCAAGGCAAACAAAGGTATATATGATATACATGTTATTGATGTGTACTTGACTAGTGCTCGCAGTAGCACCTGGGTATTTGATACCGGTTCAGTTGTTAATATTTGTAACTCGAATCAGGGGCTGCGGAACAAGCGACCGCTAGCAAGGGGTGAGGTCAAGATGCGTGTCGGCAATGGATCAAGCGTTGATGTGATCGCCGTCGGAACGCTGCCTCTCCACTTGCCATCGGGATTAGTTATAAACTTGAATAAATGTTATCTGGTGCCTGCACTGAGCATGAACATTGTATCTGGATCGTGTTTGATGCGAAGTGGTTATTCATTTAAATCCGAGAACAATGGTTGTTCCATTTATATGAATGAAATCTTTTATGGTCATGCACCGATGATGAATGGTTTATTTCTATTAGATCTCGATGATAATGTTACACATATTCATAATGTTGATGCTAAAAGGATTAAACTTAATGATGATATATCCGCATATATGTGGCACTGCCGTCTAGGTCATATTGGCGTTAAACGCATGAAGAAGCTCCATTCGGATGGACTTTTGGAATCACTTGATTATGGATCATTTGATACATGTGAGCCATGCCTTATGGGCAAGATGACTAGAACGCCGTTTTCCGGTTCAATGGAACGGGCGACAGATTTATTGGAAATCATACATTCTGATGTATGTGGTCCAATGAGTGTGTCGGCGCGAGGTGGATATCATTATTTTGTTACTTTCACAGATGATTTGAGTAGATACGGTTATATCTACTTGATGAAACACAAGTCTGAAACCTTTGAAAAGTTCAAGGAATTTCAGAATGAAGTGGAAAATCATCGTAATAGAAAGATCAAATTTCTACGGTCTGACCGTGGAGGTGAGTATCTAAGTTACGAGTTTAGCACTCACATGAAAGAGTGTGAAATTGTTTCACAACTCACACCTGCCAGAACACCACAGCGAAATGGTGTGTCAGAACGTCGTAATCGTACTTTATTAGATATGGTTTGATCTATGATGTCTCTGACGGACTTGCCGTTGTCATTTTGGGGTTATGCACTAGAAACTGCTGCATTCACTTTAAATCGGGCACCATCTAAATCCGTTGAAAAGACACCGTATGAATTGTGGTTTGGAAACAAACCTAAGCTGTCATTTCTTAAAGTTTGGGGATGCGATGTTTATGTGAAGAAACTTCAACCGGATAAACTCGAACCCAAAGCGGAAAAATGTGTCTTCATAGGATACCCTAAAGAAACTATTGGGTATTCCTTCTATCATAGATCCGAGGGCAAGGTTTTTGTTGCCAAGAATGGATCCTTTCTAGAGAAAGAGTTTCTCGCGAAAGGTGTGAGTAGTCGGAAGGTAGAACTCGAAGAGGTTGTGGAACCTTCTCTTCAAAGTATGGCGAGTAGCGCAGCGCCGGAAGTTGTTCCGGAGTTGGCTCCACCTGTTGAAGAGGGAACTAATGATAATGATCATGAAACTCCGAAAGAGAGTACTACCGAACCTCGCAAGTCAAACAGGACGCGTGCAGCTCCCGAGCTGTACGGAAATCCTGTCATGAATTTCAAGGTTGATGAAAATGATGACCCTGCGACGTATGAAGAAGCGATGATGAGCCCGGATTCCAACAAATGGTTAGAAGCCATGAAATCCGAGATGGAATCCATGTATGAAAATCAAGTTTGGAACTTGGTGGAATTACCTCACGACCAAAAGGCCGTGGAGAACAAATGGATTTTCGAAAGGAAAATTGATGCTGATGGTAATGTGACCGTCTATAAAGCTCGACTTGTCGCAAAGGGGTTTCGACAAATTCAAGGAGTTGACTACGATGAGACTTTCTCTCCCGTAGCGATGCTAAAGTCAGTTAGGATTATGTTAGCAATTGCTGCATATTTCGATTATGAGATATGGCAGATGGATGTCAAAACCGCGTTTCTCAATGGTAATATTGAAGAAGAGTTGTATATGATACAACCAAAGGGTTTTGTCGATCCTAAGGATGCTAACAAGGTGTGCAAGCTTCAGCGATCCATCTATGGATTGAAGCAAGCATCACGAAGTTGGAATCTCTGCTTTGATGAGGTGATCAAAGAGTTTGGATTTGTCCAAACTTATGGAGAAGCTTGTATTTACAAGAAAGTGAGTGGGAGCAATGTGGCATTTCTGATATTATATGTGGATGACATATTATTGATCGGAAATGATAGTAGATCTTTTAAACAGTGTTAAAAGTTATCTAAACAGCAAATTTTCAATGAAGGACCTAGGTGAAGCGTCATACATATTAGGCATAAAGATCTATAGAGATAGATCTAGGCGCCTAATAGGGCTATCACAAAGTACATACCTTGATAGGATTTTAAAGAAGTTTAAAATGGACGGAAGTAAGAAGGGGTTCTTACCTATGTTGCAAGGCAAGACATTGAGTAAGACTCAAAGTCCGGCTTCGGCGGAAGAAAGAGAGATAATGTACAAAGTCCCCTATGCTTCAGCCATAGGCTCTATAATGTACGTCATGCTATGTACAAGACCGGATGTGGCACATGCTATTAGTTTGACTAGTAGGTACCAATCGGATCCAGGTTCGGAACACTGGATAGCGGTCAAGAATATCCTTAAGTACTTACGAAGAACTAAGGATATGTTTCTTGTATACGGAGGTGAAGAAGAGCTCGTCGCTAAGTGTTATGTCGACGCTAGCTTTGACACCGATCCAGATGACTCTAAGTCTCAATCCGGATATGTATTTCTCATGAATGGCGGAGCGGTTAGTTGGAGGAGCTCCAAACAACCTGTGGTAGCGGTATCAACAACGGAGGCCGAATATGTTGCTGCTTCAGAAGCGGCTCAGGAAGCAGTTTGGATGAAGGAGTTCATATCCGAACTAGGAGTGGTGGCAAACGCGTTGGACCCAATGGTGATCTATTGTGACAACAATGGTGCCATTGCCAATGCCAAAGAGCCAAGGTCTCACAAGCATTCCAAGCATATTAAGCGCCG
This sequence comes from Avena atlantica, assembly GCA_910589765.1. Classification (NCBI taxonomy): domain Eukaryota; kingdom Viridiplantae; phylum Streptophyta; class Magnoliopsida; order Poales; family Poaceae; genus Avena; species Avena atlantica. The sequence continues at coordinate 66,468,813 of OU342737.1, forward strand.
GTTTCACTCCATCCGCGAGCATGTCAAGGATGGAGATATAAAGATTTGTAAAGTACATACGGATCTCAATATAGCAGATCCGTTGACTAAAACTCTCCCTAGAGCAAAACATGATCAACACCAGAACTCAATGGGTGTTAGATTTATCACTATGTAACTAGATTATTGTCTCTAGTGCAAGTGGGAGACTGAAGGGAATATGCCCTGAGAGGCAATAATAAAGTGTTTATTATGTGTATTCCAAGTATATGATAGATGTTTATTTTGCATGCTATAATTGTATTAATACGTAAACGTTAATACATGTGTGTCTAATAAACAAACAGAAAGTTCATAGTTATGCCTCTCTCATAAACTATCTCGTTGATTAACAAGATGATCAAGGTTTCCTGATCATGGACATTGGATGTTGTTAATAACGGGATCACAACATTTGTGTAATGGTGTGATGAACATTCATCCGAAGTATAGCATTACGATCAAAGTCATTGAGTTTATATTGCTATAACAACTTACGAAGTGATCCTAATCCTTAGACCATGAGATCATGTCAATCACTAACACCGGAAGAGTTTCTTGATAACATCAAACGTCACACCATAACAGGGTGATTATAAAGATGGATTCAGAACTAATAAAGTGTTATGTTGAGGCTCATGGATCGAGAGTGGAATTTGTTCATCCCGATGACGGATAGATATACTCTGGGCCCTCTCGGTGATATCACATTGATTAGCTTGCAAGCAAGTGATTTGATCACTAGAATGTTATATCACAGGAACGAGAAAAGAGTGCATGTCGGTAACGAGATCAAACTAGGTATGGAGATACCGATGATCGAATCTCGGACATGTAATATATCGTGAAACAAAGGGATTAAGATACTAGCGTAAAAGGTTCCGACGATCACAAGAAAGTCATCGTTGAATGTGTGGGAGTCAGTATGGGTCTCCAGATCCCGCTTCTGATTATTGATCCGAGAGGGGTCTCGATCATGTCCGCATTATTCACGAACCGTAGGGTGACACACTTAAGAGACACCGACATCCAATTGGAGCAAATGTTTCATGCCGAAAGAATGAACAAGCGCAGGAATTTATTTCACTAGATACCGAAATAGGTTTTCGGGTGAAATTGCATAAAGTGGTTATGCATGTGAAATAGAATTCTAGCAAGGGGTTATTTGTGAATGTTTGTCATTAAAGTAATTGACAAAATTCTGAATAAAATAAAAGAGTTTTATTTAATGAGAGTTTGCATTAAATTTGGTGGAAATTTAATGGGAATTTGAGTGGACTTTTGAGTGGAGGGAATTTAAAGGAGATTTGTGAGTGGAGTGTCCACCCACATGAAGAGGGGAGGGCAAGGGGGCAGCCCCCATGCGCCGGCCACCCCCTTGGGGTTCCCCCCTCCTCCTATAAAAGGAGCCCCCCCTCCTCACTTGTTTCTCACACCTCCTCGTGAAGGATATCTCTCCCACTCTAGAATTTATCCCCCATGGTCTCGGACTAGCGAGATACATGTTACCGGTGGCTATTCGGCAAGAAAGAGTTGTGCTTCCGCTGCATCGCTGGAGCGAGGAGGTGGAGGTTGCTCGGTGCCTCGAACGTGTGTGCGAGCACGGATGCGCTGCTGATTTGCGGCGCTTGGACTTCCTCTCGATCTTGAGATCGGCAAGAGATCGTCTACATCAACCACAAGTTGAACTCGTTAAGCTTTGTCGGTCTTCAAGGGTATGTTCTCTATGGATATACATCCGCCCGTTGTTTGTATCTAGTAGATAGATCTTGGTATATAGTTCACATCGTAGGAAATTTTTTGTTTTCTATGCTGCGAACCCTACAGACTGGCATGGCCTCGATCCACTTGGTGAATTTGTCGACTGCGACCAGGAGGAAGACGTGTCCTCCTGTCGAATATTTTGGCAGTTTGCCGATCATGTCAAGGCCCCATTGGGCAAAAGGCCAGGCTATGGGTATGGGTCGAAGTTCGGACCCAGGTGCGTGCGGTTTGTCGGTGAACCGTTGGCACCCGTTGCATCTTCGGACGATGTCCTTCGCGTCGCTCATGGCCGTTGGCCAGTAGAATCCTGCTCGCAGAGCTTTGGCGACGAGGGAGCGGCTACCTGCGTGGTGGCCGCAGATGCCCTCATGGATATCTTGGAGTATGGCCTTGCCATTGTTGATGGTGATGCACCGTTGTAGTACGCCCGTAATGCTGCATTTGTACAGCTCACCATTGATGATGGTGAAGGCTTTTGACCGACGAGATACGCGTCGGGCATCTGTCGAGCTGTCTGGCAATTCTTCGTTTATCAGGAACTGGAGGTATGGACGTGTCCAAGTTTCTTCGACTGCCATGACCTGCATCAGGTTGACCATGGCTACTTCGGTATCCAACTTTTTGGGTCCTTCATGACCTTCGGGTAGCGTAGCCCCCGAGTGTTCTGCTTTTTCGGGTGATCCCTTGGGGAATTTCCGCTTGATGGATGGCACGCAGATCTGTTCGAGGAACACACCTGGTGGTACCTTTGCACAAGTGGAGCCGATGTTGGCGAGTCTATCGGCCTCCTCGGTTCTCTCTCTTCCAACGTGCCGAAGTTCACAGCCGTCGAATTCTCCTTCGAGTGCGTTGTATAGCGCGCGGTACGCGATCATGTTTTCGGCGTGTGCGTCGCACTCATTCATCGTCTGCTGTACGACAAGGTTGGAGTCATCGTAGATGACCAGGCGCGTTGCGCCGCATATTTTTGCCATCTTCATGCCGTGGATGAGGGCTTCGTATTCGGCCTCGTTGTTGGAGGCTCTGAATTTCATCCGAAGGACGTACTTCATCTTGTCACCTTGCGGGGAAGTCAGTATGACTCCTGCCCCTGCTCCGGCTTCGCGTTTGGAGCCATCAAAATTCATTGTCCAGGACTGCGACATGTCTGGGGTGTCCGGCAGCTGCAGCTCCATCCAGTGCACCAGAAAGTCCGGAAGGACTTGAGATTTGATTGCGTGTCGTTTCTCGTAGACGATGTCCAAAGGTGATAATTCAATGCCCCACAGGGCCACGCGTCCTGTGGCCTCTGGGTTATTCAGGATGCTGTTCAGGGGTGCCTCGTTGACGACCATCACCTGATGCTCCTGGAAGTAGGGCTCAGTCGTCGAGCCGTCATGAACACGCCATAGGCCAGCTTCTGGTAGTGCGGGTACCGCTGTTTTGTTGGAGTGAGTACCTCGCTGAGGTAGTAAATTGGGCGTTGTACCCCGTGGGTCTTGCCTTCTTCGGGTCGTTCGACCACGAGTACTGTGCTGACCACCTGGTGCGTGGTGTACAGCAGCAGGGGCTCGCGCTCTTTTGGCGTGACCAAAACGTGCAAGGTGGAGAGGAGCCGCTTGAGGCTTTCGAATGCGTCGTTGGCTTCTGGTGTCCATTCGAACTTGTCTGCCTTGCGCAGCAGCTGGTAGAATGGTAGGGCCTTCTCGCCCATGCGGCTGATGAACCTGCTTAGCGCCGCTACTCGCCCTGCGAGCTGCTGAACGCCCTTGAGGTTTTTCGGTTTCTCCATTGTCATGATAGCTTTGATTTTCTTCGGGTTCGCTTCGATCCCTCGTTGAGAGATGAAGTACCCAAGCAGCTGACCCGAGGGGACGCCGAAGGCGCACTTTTCTGGATTGAGCTTGATCCTATAGCGATCAAGGTTGTCGAACGTCTCGCGGGATCGTCGATAAGTGTTCTTGCCTCCTTGGTTTTTATGACTATGTCGTCGACATAGACTTGGACGTTGCGACCGATCTGGTCCTTGAGGCAGGCCTGCATGCATCGCTGGTACGTGGCACCCGCGTTCTTTAGCCCGAAGGGCATTGTGTTGTAGCAGAATACTCCGAACGGTGTGATGAACGTTGTCTTCTCTTGATCTTCGACCTTGAGTCGAATCTGGTTATAGCCTGAGTAGGCGTCGAGGAAGGAGAGCTTCTCACAACCTGCAGTCGAATCGATGATCTGGTCGATCCGAGGAAGAGGGAAGTGGTCCTTTGGGCAGTGTTTATTTAGTGACGTGAAGTCCACGCACATCCGCAGGATGTCCGTGTCCTTCTTCGGGACCATCACCGTATTTTCCAGCCACTCGCTTTCCTTGATTTCCCGGATGAAGTCTATTGCTAGTAATCTGTTGATCTCCTTGCCGATAGCTTCGGCTCGTGGCTCCGACAGTCTTCGGATGGACTGCTTGACTGGTTTGGTGTCTGGGAAGACATTGAGTGCGTGCTCGGCGAATTCCCTGGGAACTCCTGGCATGTCCGCAGGACACCAGGCGAAGATTTCCCAGCGCTCACGGAGGAATTCGACGTGCGCGCCTTCCTATGCGGTGCTGAGGTCGTTGGCGATCAGCGCCGTCTTGGAGGCGTCTGTCGGATGGACCTGCACTTTCTTGGTGTTGACGGTGGAGTCGAAGGACATGTCGGGTGCGTTCTGCCTTGTGACTGGGGGTAGCCCATTGTCCGTCACCTCGCGGAGCCTTACGAGCTCGTCTTGCATGCCGAAGGACTGGGAGATTTTGTTGAAATCCCTGTCGCATTGGTCCGATCGGGTGAAGCTCCCGTGGACTGTGATGACGCCCCTTGGTCCTGGCATCTTGAGTAGTAGGTATGCGTAGTGTGGGACGGCCAGGAACCTTGCAAATGCTACACGTCCCAGGATGGCATGGTATTGCGACGGCCAGTCCACCACTTCGAATTCTAGGCGCTCCTGCCGAAAGTTGTCCGGCTTCCCGAAGATGAGGTCGAGCCCTATTTTGCCTAGGGGGAAGATGCCCTTCCCTGGGACAATGCCGTGGAACGTTGTGTCTGATTGTTCCAGGCTGCATTGCGGGATCCGCATAGCTGCTAGAGTTCTTGCGAACATTAGGTTGATGCCGCTGCCACCGTCCATGAAGACGCGACTCATCTCGAAGCCTCCGATCTGCGCCTCCAGCACCAGGGCAGCATGACCTAGGCGAGGGATCTGGCAAGGGTGATCCGCGCGAGTGAATGTGATGCAGGACTCCGATCCGCTGAGGTACTCAGGAATTGCAGGCGGAGTTGCCACGGCCAAGTTGATTTGTCGGGTGATTTTCTTCTGCACCCTGTTTGTTGGGCGTCCCTTCTGGATCATGTTTAGTGCTCCCTTTGGTGGGGGATATGGGACCCCGGTGTTGTTTTGCGCTGGTGCGACTGGTTGGTTTTGGCCTCCGATAGGCGGCGGTGGAGGAGCTCCGTGTGCTATTTCACCTGGTGCAGGTGCGTTTCCGAACGCAGGAATTGGAGTTTGTTCTCTCATCTGCATCATGCCTTCGCTGAGTTTCTGGAACTCGTGGCAGTCCTTGAGCATGTGGCTGGCTTTCATTTTGCCATCCTGTTTGTCGATGTAGAAGTGGATGGTGCATGGACCCGAAAGTTTGTCGAATGCTGAGGGTCCGTTGTCGCGGTCGCGGCGTTGCCACGACTGCGTTGGTCGTCCGTTGTCGCGGAAGTTTCCGCTGCGGTATCCTCCGCTGTTGCGGCTGTTGTCCTTGTGGCGGTCGGCGTAGCCGGCCGTGACCATGTCGGGTCCGTCGCGGTCCTCGTAGACGCGCGATCTCCTCTTGCTACGGCGTTCGCGTCTTCGGCCGTAGTCGTCCTCTTCATCTAATTGCGGTCGCTGGATGCAATCTTCGCCGTCTGCCCAACTGTTGGCGATTTCCATGAGGTGGTCGAGTGTCTTGGTCTTTACACGCCCAAGTTCCTCCTTGAAGTCTTGGCGCTTGACGCTGTCCCTGAAGGCGTCGATGGCCCTCTCTTCGGAGATGTGTGCTGTGGAGTTTTTGGTCGTAGACCAGCGTAGTATGTACGAGCGAATAGATTCACCCGTTCTTTGAGTGCAGGCTCGCAATTCTTCGATTGATGCGGGCCTCTTTCTGGTGCCTTTGAAGTTTCGGATGAAGATGTAAGCGAGCTCCTCCCAGCTTCGGATGGATCCTGATGATAGGCTGCTAAGCCAGACCCGCGTTGCGCCTGTTAGCTGCAGCTGAAGGCATTGCATGGCGGTTTCTTTGTTGCCTCCATGAAGCTTGACGGACGACAGATGGTCACTGAGCCAGGACTTTGGATCTTGCGTGCCGGTGAACTTCAGAGTATCCGAAGGAAGCTTGAAGTTGCGTGGCATCTGTGTTCGCTGAACGGATCTGCTGAAGCATCGAGCCCCGCAGAGTTCTCCTTCGTCTTCATCCATCTCAGATTCAGACGAGCATGCGCGTTTGGCACGTGCTTTGTCGATCTTGCGCTGTGTAAGCTTGTCTCTGGCGTCGTAGTCGCGTTTATGGCGGTGTGAGTTCTTCTTCCTTCGAGGAAGATCGTGCTCGTCTTCCTCTTCGGATGAGGGTGTGGGGCTCCGATCGCGCCTGGCCGGAGCTTTCTTTTTCGGCTCTGCGGGAGCGTCTTCGTGGAGCACAGCTCCGATTAGTCCTAGTCCGGTGAGTGCGGACTTATGCATGGCCCTTTTTGGGTCCCCCTCCGGAGGTGGGTGAGCCGCGAGGTACGCAGTGGCTGCCATGATCGCAGCTTGTGGCGTCTTCGGGATGATGTTGCCGTCAACGTCCATATCCATGAACGATGTATGGAGAGTTCGGGTCACGTCACGCCGTTCCTTCGGGTCCATGTTTTCCACCCGAGAGCGGTGCTTGTTTCCCTGGTTTCTGTTTGTGCTAGAGTCGGGTTCCATGGCGGAGAGCGCAGCTCGTCGCGCACTGGACTCAGAGGCTGCTTGCTTGCGTTTGTCGAGCGTCTTCTGCATCTCGACTTGCTTCTTGTGCTCCTCGATGAGGAGGTAGTGGTATGCCCTCAGCAGATCACATGGGGAGTCCAGAGGTAGGACTATTTCGCCCGCGACGACACGGCGTGCTTCGACCCATCCTTCTTTGCTAAGTTGGATGAGGTGGCCGCCGTTTTCCCCGTTATCGCCGTTTCCACCATTTTCGTCGTTTCTGTCCTGCGGGTTGGGGTTGGGCGGCGGGTTAGGCGTTTCCTCGTCGGTTTGGATGACTGCAGCGCACAGATAGCGCCTGCAGATTGGTTGGCTGCTGGTGCAGCTTTCGGATCCGGAACCGTAGGTCCCTTCATCCGAAGGTGGATCGCACATATCGGAGTTGCAGCAGGTGCTGCTGTAGAACTCATCTGTTGATGGTGACGTGCGTAGCACGGGGTGTGGAGCCCATGAAGCGGGCCTGATTGACGGTACGGGCACCCGCTCAGGGAGGCGGAGGGTTCCAGTTTGTCCCACCTGGAAGCAGAAGCTCCCGAACAAAATTTCGAGTCCGTCGCCTACGGGCTCGAAATCCTTCATGGTATCCGGCAAGTGGGCGGTGAAGTCGAAAGCGCCGAAGAGGAGGTGATTCTCTGTCGCTGTGGAGTTGTAGATCGATCGGGTCGGAACCGTCACGACCGCACAATCAGCAGCCCCAATCCCCACGGTCGGCGCCAATTGACGAGGTTTAATCTCGTCAATGCCCATTGTTATGGACTTGGGTTTTGGAGAAGATGGGGATGCTGGAGATCGTGGCACGGTTAACAGACAAGCAACCAGGGGACACGAGATTTACCTAGGTTCAGGCCCCCGGAGGGAAAACCCTACTCCTGCTTGTCTGCTCTTTGATTACGGCGGAACCGAAGGTTACAGGATGCGTAGATTTATCTGGCGTGGATGCGTGTGCGAAAGTATGAGTCGAGTTGCCCTAGGACGTGCCCTCCTGGCTTTTATATAGACTTAGGCAGGTCCCGGGCGTAGTCCTAGTCGGTTACAAGTTCTAGGGTTTTACCCCTTTGAATTTCCTATCTCCTCTAGTCTTGCTCTCCAAGGATCCAAAGACGTCATGGGCCTTGGCCACCCGAAAATCTTCATGGGCCAGCGTATATCTGCTGTGGGCCTTCCTTGGGCTAGACCAGGTATGCTGAGGTTACGTACCCGTAGGGTATAACCATGTCACTACCTTTTCCTTTGAAAACCAAATCTTTTATTAAAAGATCCAAAAATAGTAATTTTAAATATTTTGAAGTTTATTGTTTATTTATCCTTTTAAATCCCTTTAGGATTTTATTTGATCCAAATAGGTTTTGAAAGTTTCCAAATGATTCAAAAAGTTTCTTCTCACCCTGAAAATCAACAAAGTTTTATTTTATTCATCTATTTTTCATATTACAAGATTTGGAAAATCTTTGGATGTGACATTGCATTGGCACTTTTATTCTTTGCATGTCTTGCTATTAGAGTTATCTTGTTATAGTTTTCAAAAGGTAGAATTTATTGTTACTATGTGTTGCATAACTTGGTTATACTCAAATCCCGTTTTATACATGCTAATGTTGGTCTAAAATTAAATTTGTTATTTTAATGTCAAAACTCGGTTGTACTCAATCACGTTTTATACATGCTATGTGTTGCATAACTCAGTTGTACTCAAATCCCGTTTTAGGCTGATAAAGAATTCTCAAAGAAACAGGTGGAGTCTGGCGATTTCAGAAGGTTTAACGACCAACTATACGACGGGAATAAAAATTTCGGTCGTATAGTTGTTTTGCCATCTCCCCTTTGGTTTGAAACATTACTGTAAGTTTAACGACCAACTATACGACGGGACCAATTTGGTCCGGTCATATAGTTGCGGTCGTATAGATATCATTGCCTTTGTCGAATTTCTTTTTCAGGTTACTGCACGTTTAACGACCAACTATACGGCGGAAATAAAAATCCCGGTCATATAGTTGCTTCAAACACGATTCTAATGTCGGGGTAAGGTAACAAAAGGTCAGAAATTCTTATATTTTTATTTCCTCTTCCTCTAAAACCTCGAAACACCACTTAGGAGCTTCTCCCATGTTCTAGAGAAGCCGAGTATATATAAGCAATAAAGTTCTACCTCAGAAATTTCCTAGACTGTAATTCTCTGTAGAAGTTCATGTTTTATTTTTACTTTCTTTTTGTCAGTTGGGTGAACGAACTTCGTTCGTACACCAAACCGATATCTTTTATTTTGTGTGCTATTTTTGCACGGACTTGAACCTTGTGTGACGACGTGTACGGTAGTGCCAACCGTGCAAACACTCGTATGAGCCACTTGGTTGCTTCAATTCAATATTTTAACAATCAGTGTCTGGTAAAACCTTCCAACTCGAACCTCTTTTAAATAAGCACATAGGGGTTGCACACTCGCCTCATCATAATCTAGGAGAGTCCACTTCTATAACTAGTTTATTGACTTAGGCGTGGTGCTTAGGTTGATAAACCGACTTAGCGGGACTTGTATTTCATCACTTGTGAGCTAAACCCGTGTCTCCAGAAACACAAAAATATTTCGTTTTCTTTTTAGTTTCCAAGAAGGTTCTCAAAGAAGGAAGCCACCAGGCTATATCAAGAAATATACGTTAAAAAGGTTCTTTGTCCATTGAAAGAGAGGTTACTTGTATCTCAATGGTAAAGTGTGTCACCCTTGTTTTCACTAAGCTTGGGGAGGTTATTTCTGCATGTATAGGGTCTTGTGCAATCTTCATATTCGATGAAGGTTTAATGCAATCATGTATCCCGCTATTTTTGAATGCTTGCTTAAATGAGTCTAGTTTTGTATTCATATGAGGATACACTTTCTCATGATAGGCACCATAGGAGTTGACTTAGAGCTTGTATGCATCTTGCCAAATTGTTTATCAACTTGTGACAATATTTGTGATCCTCTAGAAAACATTGCCACAATCTGTGCACTTGGAAAGAATGAATATTTGATCAAGATCTTTTGAAATTTGTTGGTTGTCACCTAATAGCTTTGTCTTAAATAAATAGTTATGCTCGACCCCATAATATCAAAATGATAGACTTGATAGTTTGCTTACGGAAGAAGTTGTCAATTGGAAATAATATTTCAAAGTTTTGAGTTATATGCCAAATAAGGTGTTGGTTAATTGTCTTAAGAGTTTAGCCTTAAAAATACTCAACACCATATATTTGATGATCGACTTGATAATACTATTTGAAAGAAATTTTTGAAGAAACTAATGTTTAGCGGTAATTGAGATGCATGCCAAATCTTGACCTGTTGATTAAAGTATGATATTGCTTTATGTGTGTCTGCACCACTGTCGCACAACATGTGATGTTAACAACTCCGTTGGCCTTTGAACAATACAAACAGAGGAAACTCTTGGAGTTTGGCTATGAGTTTCCCAACCTATGTAGCAGAAATGCTATATTTGGGTATGCATTGGTATTCTCATGGGCCCGCGTTCAAAGCAAAAGAGTGAATACTCCTCTGAACGTTATGAGAAATCATTATACCAAATAGGCAAACCTTGGTAATGGTCACGAGTATCCATTCTTCGCCTGTACAGTCTGATTAAACACACTAAGTTTTGGCATGACCTCATTACTAATGAACTGAAGTTTTAGAAAAACAAAGAATAGAAAAGGAGTATTTGATAGCCATGATTCATTGATGTGGATGACCAAATGAGACACTCTAATGCTATGATTCTTTTGACATGTTCTGGCATTTCCTTTTAGCATAAATCTCGTTACTAAGAGATAAACTTTCCGAAATCTCAATAACTGATGTTTGCACTGAGCCTTAACTAGATGACATGATTGGGTAGAATCAATAAAAATTATTCCTATTTATGCTTTACATCTATTTATGACTAAGTTTTGCCTCGTAAAAATAATTATATGAAAAGTTATACAAAAGATGCAATAAGAGGATCACAAGTTTGCTTGCAAGTTAGGTTCACTGTTGACATGGAGCATATAAGATTTTATGAATCTTTAGTGGTCTCTATAACTAAGCTTGTATTTCCTTGTATGAGTACATGTTTACTCTCTTTGAGCTTGCAATAAAAATAAGGATGCAACGCATACTGATTTATCGACAGTTACTGCTCGGGACGAGCAGAGTCTAAGCTTGGGGAGGTTGATGAATGGAATTTATGTACACTTTTATAGAAGTATTTTATGCATATCTGATGAGTGCATATTTGCATCATGTTTTAGATTATTATTTTGCATTGTAGATGTAGGATCTTGGTATTTTACGGCATTCACACAAACTTTTTATGTTTATTTTCACCAGGATTAGGACAGATGATGGATCCGATGGACACAATTCTTGGACTAGTTATATTGGAGTGAAAAGGATCCAAAAACTACGTAAATTGCTTATTTGGGAAATATTAATAACACCAGAAGAAAACCCAAAGCAATTGAAGGGTACAGAAGGGTTAACGACCAACTATACGGTGGGAGAACTTTTCCGGTCATATAGTTACCAGCGTATAGTTGGCGCTGCCACCGCCTCCTAAAATAGTTTCACCCCGTGCAACTGGATCGGAGAGTCTACATACAGAACACCCAAAAATCACCGAAAACATCACCTCCAGAAGGGATATGTCGTGGGAATGACCACGGCAGATGCTGCAATCGGCAGCGAGTAGTAGAACGAAGGGCAAGGGCGGCCAGCCATCTGCGGTGCGAGATGAGGGCAAAGACACAGGGATTTACCCAGGTTCGGCCCCCCGGAGGGTAAAGACCTACTCCTGCTAGATTGTATTATGGAGGTGATTACAAGGGGCGAACTCGGCGACTAGGCGGCGAGTTGCTTGGTTGTATGAGGGAACGCCCCTCTACTCACCCCGTAGGGAGGTTTATATAGGCTCACCTCCCCTAGGGTTTACATATCTCAACCGATTCAGTTACAACTTTGGTAATCGTTTAACTTAACCCGACTGGGCCTATCTACTCGCCTGGGCCTTCAACTTCCACTCGCCCAGCAGCCTGCCGGGCTTTGATCCACTCGTCGTTATGCAGGCCCACTCGCCAGCCTTTGGACCAGTCGGAAACGTCCTGCTGAGTATACCCCAGTAGGCGTATCCCCATCAGTAGTCCCCGAGGCCGTCGTTGATTAGGCGTGAGTAGCTGCTGGCAGTCGGAGTATACGGCTTCAAGTAGGCATCCAGTCGAATCGTCGGCGGGCTCCTGCATGAAGGAAAAAATCCGGCAGACCGAGTCGCGTCTTGAGCGAGTCGAGCCAACGAGACGCGGTCTCGGCGAGCGACTTAGCGAGCCGAGTGGCTGGAGTTGGACCGTCAGGCGTGGTCAAACTAGCCGTTAAGGTAACTCAACGGTAACTTTTGGCGTAATCATCGCGCGGTAACGGCCCCCTAATTTGGCGGGCAACTCCCGCTATATAAGAGGAATGGTAGGCTATCGCAAAACCAAACGCCCACCATTTCTTCCGAGTGCGCACATCTTCCTTCCTTTGCTTCCGCGATCCGATCGACCCGCAATCCTCCGACCTCCAAACAAATCCTCAGCCATGGCCCTCTCCACCGAACCTTGGGGCATATCCAAGTGCACCAGGGCGCAGCTGACCTCCTTCGAGGAGGCCGGAATCCTGCGGGCCGGCTGCTGGCGTTTCCCCGCAGCCGGAGAAACGACCCCAAACCCGCGAGAGAGAGAGTTCGTCTGTTTCACCAGTCACCTCGAGCGGGGGTTAGGGTTTCCCACATCTTTGTTCTTCCGGCGTTTCTGCGCCTACTACGGGATCCAGCCCTCAGATCTGGGTCCCCATAGCATCGAGCAGCTCGCCATCTTCGTGGCGTTCTGCGAATGCTACTTGGGCTGCCGGCCCTACTTTCCCTTGTGGCAAGATCTGTTCCATGGACGGATCAGCCGCGAGGAGGCGGGCGGCCCAATGCTAGCCGCGGGCGGCTTAACCTTCCAACTCAAATCCAAAGCTTCCTTCTTCGACCTGATGCTGCCGGCCAAAGCAGCGAGCGACTGGAAGAATTCATGGTTCTACGTGACCGAGGCGACTCCGGAGGACGAGGCGGCGATCCCGCGGTACTCGGCCAATCGTTCCGAGCCACGCCATCTCCAGGTCGGCAAGCTCCCCGACGACCAGCGGATGGTCGTCGACGAGATGCTCCAGACCATCCGTGGTCTGAAGAAGAAGGGGCTCCAGACGGTAAACTTGTACAATTGTTGGCTTGGGCGGCGGCTCGTTCCGCTCGCCCAACGCGACCATTACATGTACCAGTACACGGGCCGGGGAGACTCGACGAAAGCCTGCCTCGACGAGTGGAAGCTGGAGGACTACCTCTCAGCACTGAAGAAGATCACCCAGGCGTCGTACGCGGATGCGCAGGCCGGGGTCCCCCCCTACACCGCGAAGCGTCCGGCTCCGACGGTAATTTCTTTATCTTGTTCGCAGTCGCAGCATGTGCAGTCGCGGTAATTCTAACTCTGTTTCGTTGTTCATCGCAGCTGTTCCAAGTGGTGGAAGGGTGGCTACCACCCGCCGATGACGAGAGCTCCGGGCCATCCGCTCAGGATACAAGCGAGTCGCCACCCGCCAAGGGCAACGAGGACGACAAGGACGAGTCTGAAGAAGAAATTGCCCCACTGGTCAGAAAGACCCGCGGGCAACGTCAGCGCGAAATCGAGGCGAGTAGGAGCCTCGAGCGTCACGATGATGACGACGAACTCCCAGAAACCACCTCGCGCCGTCAGGCCACTCCTTCGAAGAAGAAGAAGAAGGAAAAGGAGGCGAGGGCCCCCCTGAAGAGGAAAGCGAAGCCGCCGAAGGCGGCCTCACCGCCGCACTCACCGAGCAGCTCTGATGCTCATAGCTCGGCCGATGACGGCGCGGCCCCGGTGACAACCGCGCTAGAGGCGCCATCTACGGAAGCGCCGCTGGCCTCAATGCCTCCGCCCTTCGCGCCGGTCTCCGGGCTAGGGAAGGCTCCGGCTGTGGCGACTTCGCCTCGCAAGGAGGTCCCGAGCGTGGCGGTCTCGCCCTGCAAGGAGGCTCCAGCCGCGGCAGCTCCAATTCGCGAGGAGGCCTCATCCAAGGCGTCCCGGAGGCGCCAACCGCTACCTCAACGTCAAAGAAGCCGTCCGTATCCTGGGCCCCCGACGTCCTGGAATTGGGGCTTAGGCGCCGATTGGGCCCTGAGCTGGAAAAACCTGCCGGCCTTCGCACAGGGCTTCGTTTCATCCCGGTCGCCAAGTGAGTGCATTCGGCCTTCTTTATTCTCTTTTAGTACTTCGATTGTCTTTTATTGACTGGATTTGATGTGCAGGACCGGAGTGAAAAAGATGGGCCACCCGACCGTGGCCAAGGTACCCTCCGCCGCTAGCGAGGAGGGTCCTTCCCGTAAGAGGAAAGTGGACGAGGTCGCCGCCTCAGCAGAAGGCAGCAAGAAGGCCAAGGGCGACGACATCGTCGCTGTCTCTGACGACGCGGCGGCCACGCCGGTTGGACCCGCAGTGGAGGCAACCGCATCTACGAAGGAGGGCGTTTCCTTGCCTAGACCGGAGGAAGCGGCTTCCTTTGGGGCGGGTGCCTCGATTGCTACATTCCCCCGCTTCGTGACCAAGGCGGCCACGGCAAGTGGGACTGCGCCCCCGAGCCTCGCTCCAGGGACCGCCGACGCTGAAACCGACCAACGTCGCGGGCACACGCCGGCGCTGCTCGCGTCTGTGGACGCAGTACAACTTCATGAAATGCTTGGTGCGGCCATCCAGGTACCTCCAGTCCCCGAGGATCAGGTCGGTGCTTAGCAGCGGCTTGATCCTTATAGTTTGTTGTTTTGTTCTTTCGAATCCAGTCCCCGAGTGCGTACGCGCTAAATTTTAGCGGGTATGCACTTAGGAATTTTCGCGTCACCAGTCCCCGAGTGCGCACTCGCTAAATTTTAGCGGGTGGGCACTGAGTAATTTTCGTGATCGCCAGTCCCCGAGTGCGCACTCGTTAAATTTTAGCGGGTGGGCACTGAGTAATTTTCGTGTTTGCTGACTTTGATGATGTACAGGGTCTGCAGCTGGAGTCGGCGGAGCGATTGGCTGCGAAGCAACGTGCTGAGAAGGAGCTGGCCACTATCCGAGAAGCAAACAAGGAGCTTCGGGCTGTTGCTGCGCAGGCAGAGGTGGCTCGCCAGGAGCTTGTCCCTGCTGGTGAGCTGGTGGCGGTGCAATCTGCGTTAAGTGCTGCTGAGCAGAGGGTCGCCGACCTCGAGCGCGAACTGCGGGGGGCAAAAGAAGAAGCAAGCTCGGCGAACGGGCGAGCTAAGGCCGCCATTGCGGCCGCGGAGGAAGACCGCAAGGTGTCGGAAGCCCTCATTGTTGGGCTTCAGGACGATCATACGTCGCTTCAGAGCTTCATCACAGGACTCGCCCGCCCGTTGCTTGGTGAGTCCGTCTTCCCTTCCTTTCAATTGTATTGTTTGTGGTTTCCGTGGTGCTCATAACTGTCTCCTTCTCGCAGGTCGTATTATAGGTAGCCAAGAAGAAGCGAGCTCTCTTGGCGCGAGGGAGTGCGTAAGCATGCTTGTCGACTCGGCGACGCTGTCGGCGACGTGCATCCGCGCCTACCTTCAAGAGATGTCGCCCACGGAGGTTATTCCCAGTGACCTCGTTGAGGTGTGGGAGTACTTGGAGAAGGCGCCCGCGGTCGTAGAGTTCATGACGCGGTCGGCGTTTCGGCGCGGAGCGTCGACAGCTCTGAGCCTGGGACTCGCCCACTTCCCCGAGGACTTCGACCTCGACGATGTGACGAGTGGGTATCCTTCGTCGACTGGCGCGGTGGATCTGTCCGAGGTTCTCAAGCTGCAGGAACGTGCCGCTGCGTACGTGGAGCGTGTCTGGGCGATGGGCGACCTCCTTCCCTACCAGGAAACGGTCGTCGCGCCAAACGACCCCGAGCCGCCGCATCGTGACTTCAAGGTCGAGCAGCCTTTCCGCGCGGCGATGGCGGGTGAGCTGACGACGTATCCGTCAAATCCGTACACCGCGTTCATCCGTAGGCGCCGGGATTCTGGTGCGTCGTCGTCGAAGCCTGCAGAATAGGGTAGTGTGCCTAGATATGTTAGCAGCAGTTCTGCCGAGCATGCATAATTTGTAATGTAAGACAATGCGATGTGCCATTGAATGGGATGTTTTGTCCATTTTGCTAGTTATTTGTGTGTTTTGGATTGATTTTGGATGAGTCCCCGAGCGCGTCCGCCCTTTTGTGGGGTTCACCTTGTATATGATGTTTGTTGTTATCACGTGTTTTGTTAATTTAGTCGACTCGCCCGAGCTCGGAGAGCCAGTCGCAAGGCGACTCCCGTGAGTGCTCTGTACTTTACCGTTTTCCCGTACGCGAACGGGGTCGGGTGGCCGAGTCCCCGAGCGTGGTACTTGGTAGTTCAAGGCGCGACTCGAGGGTGGTTGAGGACTGAGCGCGTTGGTGTGAGCGCGTCACTCCTGCCTGGCCCGGAGGGTCAGTCGCGTGGCGAATCCTGGGCATGCTCTCTTACTTGGCGTTTTCCCTGACCGATCGCGACGAACTGGTATTCAGTCCCCGAGCGTGGTACTTAGCCGTTCGAGTCGCTACACCGAGGATGCGGAGGACCAAGGTCGCCGTGAGAAGCGAGTGCAGTTGTCTTGGTTCGTAAAACCAGTCGAGCTAGGCGACTCCAATGGGGCTCCGGATTGGCGTTTTTCGTGGACAACGCAAGACCTGAAATGACTCAGTGCTCTTACATCGCACTACTTGGCCGTGCCGGTCGCTGTACCAAAGGTTGACTTCTGCATGTTAGCATGACGCTGTTATTACGAGTGCGAGTGGCACAAGGCATGGAGAGTAGACGCAATTTGCGGTAACCGTTTCTTTTATTTCATAGCGACTGGAGAGTACATATGTGGGGTTCTAGGAATAGAACTTCCGAAGGAGATTTACATTCCATGGCCGCTTGACGTCGAGTTTGCCATCCCCGCGGATGTCGATGAGGTAGTAGGCGTCGTTGCCGAGTACGCGCCCGATAGCGAACGGGCCTTCCCACGGAGGGGAGAGCTTGTGCATGCCCTTCTTGTCCTGGATGAGGCGTAACACCAGGTCGCCTTCCTGGAAGGTGCGGGTTTTCACCCGTCGGCTGTGGTAGCGGCGGAGCCCTTGCTGGTAAATGGCGGTACGCGATCGAGCGAGGTCGCGTGCCTCGTCGAGTTGGTCGAGCCCATCTTGGCGGGCCAGCTCGTTTGCGGCCTCCGTATAGTGGACGACCCGCGGCGAGTCATGTTCGAGGTCGGTGGGCATGACTGCTTCGGCGCCGTAGACCATGAAGAAGGGAGTGAATCCCGTCGACCTGTTGACCGAGGTGCGGATTCCCCAGACGACGGAGGGTAGCTCTTCGACCCAGCATCCAGCGGTGCGCTCAGTGGTACTTGGAGTCGCGGCTTCAAGCCGTGGAGGATGCTTTGGTTGGCTCGTTCCGCCTGGCCGTTGGATTCCGGGTGTGCGACTGACGCGAGGTCGAGCCGGATGTGGTGCTCTTCGCAGAATTCGGCCATTGCTCCCTTGGCGAAGTTTGTGCCGTTGTCCGTGATGATGCTGTTGGGGAAACCGTAGCGGTATATGAGCTCACGCAGGAACTTAGTGGCGGTCTTCCCGTCGCATTTCCGGACTGGCTTGGCCTCCACCCACTTCGTGAATTTGTCGACGGCGACTAGCAAGTGGGTGTAGCCTGAGGGGGCCTTTTTGAAGGGGCCTACCATGTCCATGCCCCACACAGCGAATGGCCAGGTGATGGGGATTGTTTTGAGCGCCGAACTTGGTACGTGCGTCTGGTTGGCGTACTTCTGGCACCCGGCGCATCGCTGGACGATATCGACAGCGTCGGCGTGTGCGGTGGGCCAGTAGAAGCCGTGTCGCATAGCCTTGGCGACCAGGGAGCGCGCGGCGGCGTGGTGGCCGCAGTCGCCTGAGTGGATGTCGTGTAGGATTTTGCGTCCTTCAGCCGGTTGGACGCAGCGTTGGAACACGCCGGTGACGCTGCGCTTGTGTAGCTCGCCGTCGATGATGGTGTAAGACTTGCATCGGCGAGCGATCATTCGAGCGCTTGTCTCGTCTGCGGGCAAGGTGCCGGTCTCCAGGTAGGCGATGTAGGGCTTGGTCCTGTCGTCTGGCTCGGTGATGAGTGCGACCAAGGCTGCCTCTGGTTGGAGTGGGACTCCGATGTCGATCTCCCTCGGGGGAGAGACTGATGGTTTGGAGATTGTGTCGAGGAACACGCCGGCGGGTGGTGTGAGTCGAGCCGACCCGATGCGAGAGAGGGCGTCGGCCTCCTCATTCTTCTGCCTGTCGATCCACTCGACAGAGTAGCCGGTGAAGTGGCCGCCCAACTTATCCACCTCTTGGTGATACGCCGCCATGGTAGGGGAGATGGCGTCGCAGGTGCCGGCGACTTGTCCCGCAACGAGGTCGGAGTCTCCGTAGCATCGAAGGCGATTGACGCCCATCTCCTTTGCGGCTCGCATGCCGTGGAGTAAGGCCTCGTATTCAGCCATGTTGTTGGTGCAGGGCGTGAATTGGAGGCGGAGGATGTAGCGGAGCTTGTCGCCCTTTGGTGAGGTCAGCACTATCCCCGCTCCTGCACCGTCCGCGTTCTTGGACCCGTCGAAGTGCAGGCTCCAGTAATGGAGGTACGGCGGCTTCTCTGGCTGCTGGGCCTCCTCCCAGTCGGCGATGAAGTCTGCCAGTGCCTGGGACTTAATCGCCCTTCGTGGCTCGTATTTAATGTTGTGGACGCCGATCTCGACGGCCCACTTGGCGACCCGCCCGGTCGCCTCGCGATTGCGGATGATGTCTTGTAGTGGTGCTGAGGAGACGACCGTGATCGGGTGCTCCTGAAAGTAGTGCGGCAGGCGCCGCTGAGCCCTGAAGACCGCGTATACCAGCTTCTGGTATTGTGGGTATCGCTGGCGCGACTCGGTGAGGACCTCGCTGATGTAGTACACCGGCCGCTGGATCGGGCGCTCCTTTCCTTCCTCCGGGCGTTCGACAACTATTACGGCACTGACGACGCGCTCGGACGCCGCGACGTAAACCAGCATGGGCTCTTTGTCGACGGGTGCGGCGAGTAGTGGTGCGGCGAGTAGCACCTTTTTGAGGTCGCGGAGCGCGTCGTCCGCCTCCTTGTCCCACTGGAAGGTGGGATTCTTGCGCATCAGGCGGTATAGGGGCATCGCCTTTTCGCCCAGGCGGGGGATGAAGCGACTGAGAGCCGCTACACGCCCGGCCAGCTTCTGGACGTCACGCAGGCACTCGGGTTTGCCGAGTCGGGCGATCGTGTCGATCTTCGTTGGGTTTGCCTCGATCCCTCGTTTGGAGACGACGTACCCCAATAGTTGCCCGGCGGGTACACCGAAGGTGCACTTGCCTGGGTTGAGCTTTATCTTGTACCTTCGCAGATTGGCGAAGGTCTCCGCTAGGTCGGCGAGTAGGTCTCCTTGGCGAGCGGATTTCACGACCACGTCGTCGATGTAGACGTGGATGTTGCGGCCAATTTGGCTCGCGAGGCATTCTTGCATGCACCGCTGGTAGGTTGCCCCGGCGTTCTTGAGGCCGAAGGTCATGGCGGTGTAGCAGAATGCTCCGAATGGCGTGATGAACGCCGTCTTCTCCTCATCCTCGACAGCCATTTTGATCTGGTTGTACCCGGAGTAGGCGTCGAGGAAACACAGCGACTCCGAACCCGCGGTTGAATCGATTATCTGATCGATCCGCGGGAGGACGAACTGCTCCTTTGGGCAGGCGCTGTTCAGGTTTGTGTAGTCAATACACATTCTCCAGGTCCCGTTTTTCTTCTCGACCAGGACTGGGTTTGCCAGCCACTTGGAGTATTTGATTGGCCGGATGAAGCCGGCAGCGAGCAGGCGCTGCACTTCCTCGGCGATTGCTCGACGGCGCTCTTCATTGAAGGGCCGTAGCGACTGCTTGACGGGTCGCACTTTGGGGTCGGCGTTTAGTTTGTGCTCAGCGAGCTCCCTAGGGACACCAGGCATGTCGGAGGGTTTCCATGCGAAGATGTCCCTATTCTCACGAAGGAACTCGATGAGCGCGCCTTCCTACGCTGGGCTCATGCCTGTCCCGATCGTCACCGTCTGGCTGGGGTCGCCTGGGACCAGCTCGACGGTGCGGGTGTGCGTCGTGGCCTCAAAGGTTGAGGTGTTTGTGCCCTCTGAATTGGGCTTCTTGAGTATTGTGGGGTCGTCATTGTTGACCCCGCTCGCGTACTTGGCGAGCTCGTCGGCGTGATTAGCTTCTGCCGCGATGACGGCGTCGGCGAGTTCGGCTCCTTTGGCCTCGCATTCGGCGGCCATGTCGGGGTCGCCGTTGATGGTGATGACGCCGCACGGCCCAGGGAGCTTCATCGCGTTGTACGCGTAGTGGGGCGCCGCCATGAATTTGGCGAACGCCTGGCGCCCCAGGACGCAGTGGTAAGGGCTGTCGAAG
This sequence comes from Avena atlantica, assembly GCA_910589765.1. NCBI lineage: Eukaryota > Viridiplantae > Streptophyta > Magnoliopsida > Poales > Poaceae > Avena > Avena atlantica. The sequence continues at coordinate 66,489,121 of OU342737.1, forward strand.
GGCACCAGCTCGAAGACGATCCGCTCGGTGCGGAAGTTTGCCGGAGTACCGAAGGTGACGGGTAGCGTGACTTTGCCGATCGGGTACGCCTTCCGACCGGGGACGATGCCGTGGAACGTGGTGTGGGTTGTCTCGATCATCGACTGCGGGAGCCGCAGCCGCCTGAAGATGTCGAGGTAGAGGATGTTGATGGAGCTGCCGCCGTCCATCAGTGTCTTGGGGAGCCAGTAGTCGCCAACCTTGGGCTTGACCACCAAGGCGACTCGTCCTGGGTACTCGATGCGTGGCGAGTGGTCTTGCCGGCTCCAGGTGATGGGCTGTTCCGACCAGTTGAGGAACTGGGGGACGTCTGTTTGGGCCACCGCGTTGACGGCGACGGCGCGGGCGATGACCTTCTTCTCGCGCTTCGTGTTGAAGCCTGTGAAGGTGTGGAGCGAGCCGGCTACTTTGCCGAATTTTCCGCCATTTGGCGGGTCGTTGTCGGTGTCCTCCCGCGCGTGCCGTGCCTTCTCGATTTCCCTGAGGGTATGGCAGTCGGTGGTGGTGTGCGTGGCGGGCTTTCCTTCCCTGCTGTGAAACGCACACGGTTGGTTAAGGAGGGCCGCGGGATCGAACCTTGGCTTGTTCTTGTAGTTGCCGCCATCGCGTCGTTGCCCTCCGTCGCGGCGGTAGCTCTTGGGCTCGCGTTGTGCGTGCCCAGCGTTGGCGACGAAGTCGACTCGCCCGTCGTTGCGGCGCTTGCCTGTGAGGCGGGTGCCGCTGTAGCGTAGGTCGGTTCGGCGTCCGCCGTCGTTGCCGCTCGTGCGGCGTTGCCCCCCTGACTCGTCGTCGATGTCTTGGTTGGGATCCTCCTCGGCGTATCGTTTGGCGATCTCGAGGAGGTCGGGGATGTTGTCGAGTGTGCGGGCGTGTCGCTTGAGCTTGGCGACTAGTGGCTCGTAGCGGCACGAGGTCTTGAAGCAATGGATCGCGGTGTCCGGGTGGATGCCGACCGCGTTGTACCAGAGCTCTTGCCACCGTTGGACCCAGTTGCGGGTCGACTCGCGGGGTCCCTGGACGCATCGTTCCAGGTCCTCGATGGTGGTGGCGCGGGTGTAGGAGCACTCGAAGTGCCTGACGAAGGCGTCTCGCATTTCCTCCCAGGAGTCGATACTGTCCTGGGGGAGCGTGTTGATCCATTGCCTGCACGTCCCCTCCATCATCAGTGGGAGGTAACGGGCGGCGAGTAGGTCAGTGTGACCCGCGATCCCCATTGCCATGAGGTATGTGTCAAGCCAGACTGCGGGGTCGTACGAAGAGTCGTACTTTTCTATCTCCTTTGGCGCCTTGAAGTTTGGCGGGTACTTTTCGCCTCGGATCATTGGTCCGAAGCACTTAGGACCTAGTCGACTGAGCGACCCCATGGGCTCGCCATCGCGGCGAGTATTTAGGGTGTGCCGCAAGTCGTCGGGCTGGCGTGCGCGCCAGTTTTGGTTGTTGATGATGTGAGTGCGGGCGTCGATGGGTTCTCCGTTAGCGGCGACGAAGTTGGTCGCCGGCCTGGGATCGTTGGTGGAGAGTGCCGCGTTCGCGGGTCGGCGTTGGAGCTGCAGTGGCTCTGGTGGCGGGCAATTGAGGGTGTTTGCCGCCGCTGGGCGGCCGCTTGAGGCCGCCCTGCTTCCCGAGGAGCGCGAGTATACTCGCCCTTGCGAGTCGGCGCCCGCTCTTTGCTGCTCCACGGCTTTGGCGAGCAGGGCCTTGACGTACTGGATCTGTAAGGCGCCGTCGCCGGTGGCCGTGATGCTATCGGCTGCTGCTCGGCCTGCCACGAGGTTGTCCATCGGGGTGGAGAACAGTGGGAGGCCGTTTGCGTCGCGCTCCCGTGAAGAGACGACTATCCGCGGCTGTTCCCTGGGAGGGGTGCGGTTGGGTGGTGGTGGGGCACCCATCGCCGTCGATCCTGGCGGGGGCCGAGCGCTTCCTCCTGGTGGCGCGTTCTCGCAGATCGCGCGCTCGGCTATGCGAGCCGGGTCGCTTTCGTCGTCGAAGTTCAGGGCGCGCCCCTGAACGGTGGGGTTCAGGCGTGACCTGATCCGCTGCTGGTGGTAGCGTGACAGTTCCTGCGCTGTCACTTGCTCGAGGCGAAATTTTTCGCGCTCGGCCTGCTCTTTGCGTACTGCCTCCGCCAATTTCAGGCGGAGTTCCTCGACCTCCGTTGCCGTGGCGTTAGGAGGGATTGGGGTGGAGAAAGGATCCTCCGGTGGATCGGCGCCGGTGGCCATGTAGGTCGCGGCGTGGCGACCGGTTCCGTCGTGGAGGTCGGCGGAGTTTTCTGACCCGGAGTCGAATTCGAAGATCCCGAGGATGGAGGGGTCCTCGAAATCTCCCGCGTTGGAGACCTGGGCGATGGAGCCCGCAGACGAGGCCGCGGTGATGGACCCGGCGAGTGACGCCGGGGTCGCCGAGTCGGCGTCGTCGGTGAGGGCCGCATCTTCTGCGGCCGCTGAGTTCCCGGCCACGTTGCTGTGGGCCGAGTTGTACTCGGAGGCGAGGCGGTGGATCGTGCGAACCTGGCTCTCAGAGAGCCGATCACGTGGTGGTGACTCGCGGATGCGAGCCGAGTCCTCCGAGTTGGTGACGTCGGTGAGGCCGACGAAGAGGCTGATCGTGCCGATTGGCAGGATCACGCTGTGCGTGACGGGTCGCGCCGCCGGGACGTAGCTGCTCAGCAAGATCTGGAGCATCTCGGCGATCGCTATCATACGGCCGGTGGCGACCGTCTCGTTGATGGGCAGATTGGATCTCGCCGCAGAACACCGGCCAGACCGGCCAGGCCCCACGGTGGGCGCCACTGTCGTGGGAATGACCACGGCAGATGCTGCAATCGGCAGCGAGTAGTAGAACGAAGGGCAAGGGCGGCCAGCCATCTGCGGTGCGAGATGAGGGCAAAGACATAGGGATTTACCCAGGTTCGGCCCCCCGGAGGGTAAAGACCTACTCCTGCTAGATTGTATTATGGAGGTGATTACAAGGGGCGAACTCGGCGACTAGGCGGCGAGTTGCTTGGTTGTATGAGGGAACGCCCCTCTACTCACCCCGTAGGGAGGTTTATATAGGCTCACCTCCCCTAGGGTTTACATATCTCAACCGATTCAGTTACAACTTTGGTAATCGTTTAACTTAACCTGACTGGGCCTATCTACTCGCCTGGGCCTTCAACTTCCACTCGCCCAGCAGCCTGCCGGGCTTTGATCCACTCGCCGTTATGCAGGCCCACTCGCCAGCCTTTGGACCAGTCGGAAACGTCCTGCTGAGTATACCCCAGTAGGCGTATCCCCATCAGGATATGGAGGGGGGACTTGTCCTAGGGATACATATCCGCCCTAAGCAGATCTGGGAGGCCAAGACATCGATCTCCACCTTCATCAGCCGCTGCATCTTCATCACCACCATCATCTCCATCCATCCCATATAAATCTTGTTGTAAATCTTGCACTAGTTGTGAATTTATACAATTACTATTCATCGAAAATCGTTTCCATTACTATTGGCATGATGCTATTTGCCTCCATGTCTGAGTAGAGCATCCGTTCTTGGGGAGATGGAGAAACCCTAGTATATTATTGAGATAAAATAGAGATTATTATGTTATACATCATTATGTGTATGTGTTACTTGTCTTCATCTTGATGTTGGGAGTTGTGCACCTCCTTAATATTTGCCTCTCGTGGGGACTTGATGAAGGGGATTACTTGTTAGTAGACGGAGGGATGGTAGCACTTACTGTGACTATAAAGTTGTTGTCATCCTTTACGTACAACTTGGGGAATCAAGGAGAACTCATCAATTCATGTCCATGCCACGGGAGAAATCCATTAATAGCACAGTATCACGATGGTTGTCGGTTATTGTCTGCTGTGGTTATGACGGATGATATGAGCAGTTGTTGCTGCCTATTCGTCCATATGTGGAGCTCCTCCCACATACATGCACATCATTAGAATATTCATCATAATAATCTTGATCACTTAGTCTAAATTGCTAGAGGTATATCCACCACTCCCCGAGAGCGCCTTTCTCTCTATTGCAGTTTCAATCTTTCTTACACACGCGATTACTATTTTTTGCATTAAGTTTTACTTCATTTTACTTACTGTTTCACTCAACCAAAACCCCCCAAAAATTCTACCTTTTTTGCATCTTAGAATTATTCCTTAAGTACTTCGTTTAGTTTTAGTTAAAAGCATTTTAGTATTTCGCCTACTGCTCACTGTGGGATCGATATCTTTATTTCGAAACTAGCTACAAACGACCTGGCACTGTTTTCAGGGAGCTTAGCGCTATTAGTCACTTTACTTTTAGTTATTTACTTTCATTGTACTAATTTTTTATTTGAGTTGCAGGACCATAACAATGGACAACACTCAGCATTTAATGCAGCTTGAGGCAGTAAGGAATATGGGTTCGCCCATGGATGCTTTTATAACTGTCATTAGAAGCATAAACCCGGATGGTATTGAGATCCATCCCTTATTATTTGAGTTACTTAACTCTAAAAAGTTTGTAGGGACTGATACATCGTAAACATATCTATAATTTTTGATGCTCCATGCTTGTTTTATATCGAATTTCTTATGTTTTTTCTACACTATGAGGTATTTTTATACATTTTCCGGAACTAACCTATTGACAAGATGACGCAGTGCCAGTTGCCTATTTTCTGCTGTTTTTGGTTTCAGGAAAGTTAGAAAGGAAATATTCTCGGAATTGGACGGGACAAAAGCCAAAGTCAATATTTTACCACAAGGAACACGGAGTCCGAAGGGCAGCCAAAGGGGGGCCTCGAGGCGGCCACACCCTAGGGCGGCGCGGCCTAGGGGGCAACCCTAGGTGTGGGCCCCTCGGGCGCCCACCGACCTTGCCCTTTCGCCTATAAAAGCATCCCGATGCATAAACCCTAAGTACCAGATCAAATCTCCGCGAAACAGTTTGTAGCCGCCACCACCATCGTCCCTAGATCGGGGGGATCTGAAGCTCTTCCCGGCACCCTATCGGAGGGGAGAGATCATCCTGGAGGCCTTATTCATCACCATGACAGCCTCCGGAGTGATGCGTGAGTAGTTCACCCTTGGACTATGGGTCCATACAGTAGCTAGATGGTTGTTTCTCCTCCTTTGTACTATCATGTTTAGATCTTGTGAGCTCCGTTCATGATCAAGATCATCTATTTGTAATCATACATGTTGTGTTTGCGGGGATCCGATGGATATTGAGATACTATATCAGATTGATTATTGATTCTATCATGTCTGTGTTATTTGTGATCTTGCATGCTCTCTGTTGTTCGTAGATGATTTGGCCAAGTAGATGCTTGCAACTCCAAGAGGGAGTATTTATGCTCGATAGTAGGTTCATGCCTCTAGTAATATGGAGAAGTGACAGAAATCTCTAAGGTTGTAAATGTGATGTTTCTACTAGGGAGAAAACAACAATCCTTTGTCCATGGGGCAATTGTATTATTTACTTTACACACATTGCTTAATGCAATTATCTGAAGGGGTTCGGATGATGACCTGAAGGTGGATTATTAGTTATAGATGCCGTTGGATTACGGTCTATGTATATTGTTGTAATGCCCAATCAAATCTCATAGGATTCAAGATGTCTAGTATGTGCATTGTTATGCTTTCTCAATCTGTCAATTGCCCCGCTATAATTTGTTCACCCAACATGTTATTTATCTTAAGGAGAACACCTCTAGTGAACTGTGGACCCCAGTCCAATCTTTATCATTGATATTCCATCTACTATTACTGTTACTTTTTACTTTCTATAAGCAACTATTATCTTCCACACTATATGTTTAATCCTTTGTTTTCAGCAAACCAGTGAGATTGACAACCTCACTGTAAGTTGGGGCAAAGTATTGAGTTTGTGTTGTGCAGGTTCCATGTTGTTAGCAACACCTTGGAGTTGTTTCCTTACTCCTAATGGTTCGATAACCTTGGTTTCATAACTGAAGGAAACTTGCTGATGTGCTCATCATACCTTCCTCTTGCGGTCTCCCAACAGGCTCTACGTAGTCGAGCCACACATCAAGGATTTTTCTGGCGCCGTTGCCGGGGAGTTATGGACAACTTCAATCTCTTCCTCCTCGTTAGTCACCTTTCAGGGAGAAAGAAAATTCTCGCAAGGGGAGTCTCCCACAACCAATCTCTTTACTTTGTTTTTGTTTTGCTTAGTTTCTTTTGCTTTCTTTTGCTTTTTTCTTCCTATCAAAAATACAAAAATAGTTTTGTTTGGCTTGTTTTTTTCTTATAAAAAACACACCAAAAAAATTAGTTCCTTCTTTAGTTGTTATTTTTGTTGGTCTGTTATTTCCTTGCTTTATTATGCTTTCTATCAATGGTTGGTTTCTTTGAAACTAGATCTTATTGGCAAGGTGGGTTCACGGAAGAACAAAAATATTATTATAAGGAACACCGCTTGTCACAAAAAGGGAAACACTTATGGGAACAAATTGATAAATTGCATACCATTGCTTGAAATGTTTGCTCTACTTATAATGTTACTTATTGCTTTGATAAATCTTGTTGCTGTAGGAGGTATAAACACCTCCCTTTTCAATGTGAGTATAATGATAATGTTACCATATCTTATTATGTTAATGGAAATTATGACTTTTATGATGTGGAACAAATTGAAGAATTTATTGCTTGGAAGGGTGCATTCAAATTTGCTAATTTGCTTGAAAATACTGATGATGCACCTTATAAATATGATGTTTATGATATACTTAAATTTTGCTTTGATAATTACAAAGAAGAAAATGGCTATATTCTTGAATATTTTAATAGATGCTCTCTACCAACGGAAGAGACTAATGCCTTGCAAGAGCCTATTGAAGAAGAAATTGCTGAAACTGGAAGCTCATTAGATGAAAAAGAGGAGAGTGATGAACAAAATGATGAAGAATGGATTAGCTACCCATGTCTACCTTCTAATGAGAGTAACTCTTTATCCCTTACATTATTTGATTGTTCCCATGCTTACCAAAGGATGATGAATGTTATGTTCTTGTGGGTCCTTTTGAAATATGTACTATGAGTAAAAGTTGTGATAATAATTATGCTCCTATTATCTATGATAATCCTTTATTTGTGCCTGACTTTGAAATGCATGGTACTAAAGAGTTTTTCTTAGAAAATGTTTATGATAAAGCTCTAGATGATGGTCCTATGTTGGTTGATAATATTAATTGTACTACTATTGAAAATGAGATTGGAGGGGTCTTGACTTTATCTTGGAACCCCATGCCTCTTAAGAATGATCAATCATCTTGTTATAAAATTGATAAAAGTGGGTTTGAAGGTTTTAATCCCACTATTTTTTAGCTTGATAAAAATTATGTGTTTGTAGATCATGAAAAGCATGCTTTATGTGATAGTTATATTGTTGAGTTTATTCATGAGGCTACTGAAAATTATTATGAAAGAGGAAAATATGGTTGTAGAAGTTTTCATGCCGAAACACCTCTCTATGTGCTGAAAGTTTTGAAGTTACTCTTGTTTTATCTTTCTATGCCTATCACTTTGTTTTTTGTGAATTTATTTGCTGTCACACCCCGGTTCTGAAAAGACCGTGGCCTCTATGTGACATGCCAATCCCTGGATCGGTTCATTGGCCCACAATAGAGTAAGATAGATAATCATAGCAAATAACCGTGTATCATGATCTACAAAGATCCAGAGTACCATTATTACAATAAAAGCTTAGCATAAAGCTAGCTCAAATTATTCAGGTAGCAACATAAACAAGTAAATCCTCCATTCTTCAAATTGCCCACAAGTGAACAAGTGCCGAGTGGAGTACCGTGGCCTATAACGATCAATCAGAATCGAAATAACCTGCAACATGAAACGTAGCAGCCCCGAAGGGTCAATACATGGAATGTATGGCAAGTAGAGCTAGTAAAGGAGACAATAGTATTAACATCTACATGCATATTTGGCAAGTGGAGCTGTGTCTGGCTTGCATTTGCAAATACATTTGTCCTACTTTTATAAACAGTTTTTGATTTTCTTTGAAAAGATCCCAATTAAGTTATCCCAACAATATTAAAAGCAATTATGAAATTAGAGTGAGCGAGAAACATGTCATGGAGTCAATATCTAGCAACTCAGATGTCCATAACCGGGGACACGGCTAATCGATTAGATTATACACTCTGCAGAGGTTAGTACACTTTACCCATGTGACTTGGCCAGCCCAGCTCGTACCATCACTCTCATTTTGGGTGATGATAGGGAGAAGGCCAAGAAGAGACTGTTCGGGAAGTAGCTCCTCAATCCCGACGCGCACCGGTCCAACCTACCAAAATTCTACATCTCTGGATACGCGGGTTCGAGTTACCATAACTACTAAGTCCAACCAACCGCCCATTTCATTATTGGCACATGGTTGTACACGTAAGCTACACAATAAAGAAGCCAAACATTCTCTCTTGATACCTGGGTGCCTTTCCGCAATGAAACCACCAAAATTTATCAATACCATCACACCCAGGGGGTTCATTGATTAAGTTGTTTTAGTTTTCACAAACCAATACTTTGAGAAAACAAGTATCAATGATGTAACCCAGCCCTCGTTCATCAATCATGGCTAAGCACATCTACCAACGGTGGTTCATCTACAAAGAGGGTCCTACCACATAATAGGATATAGCATAGCGATAGTATCATCCTACACATGCATCTACAAAATACACGACAATGCATAGAAAAATAGTAGGACGATCTCATGAACAAAATAGCATCTACTTGCCTTGGTTGTAGCGGTCTGGAGCACAATCCTCACACGAGCAAGCGTTGCACTCAACACAATCTACACGACACAATTGCATTCATAAACAAACAATCCACAACATATGCAACAAATATGATGCATGAATGCAAGAACGACAAGTGAATTGGTGCTATAGCTGCACCACATAATTCTAATCCATAATACTACCGAATACATGCATGGAAAAAAAGATTTGGCGCTAGGAAAACTACTAGACAAAAGTAATGCTCCAAACTAGAGCTAGAACTTAAATAATTCACTACCGGTAGTATACTGTTCGTAAAATATTGGGAAAATTCTACCGCATGGGCATCGCTGATTAGAAACAGTAGCAATTGGAATTACTCAAAAAGGAATTATAAAACTCCCCGAGTAATTAAAACACTGCAGAAAGCCACTAGACAATTTCTGCAGAAGTTTTTACTGTAAGCCTACCTTTTTAATTCACGATGAGATTCCCCTCGTTCCACTGAATCCAGGGACATATCATACGCGATTTTTGGAGCTACAGATCTTTTTCTACGAATTTATTACTCCGAAAAGGCCACTATCTAGTTTGATTAAACTGTACTAAACCTGACAGTAAAAGTCTGAACCAAAGCTACAGCGATATTCTAGACGACTCACTGAACGCGTACATATTTTATTTGCAATTTTTGGCCAAGTGGTTGAATTTCTACGCAATTTACAAGATTCTACCGAAATCTGTCAACTAAAAGGATTAACGAAATTGACCCAGTCAACTGTGTCTGTTTGACTGGGCGTCTGACTAGTCAACGCCTGGGATGCTGACCAGTCAACGAACGATCTAGGCCGCTGATCTGAGATCTGACGGTGGTTGCTGTCTTACCGGAAACAGACGGCGAAACGGACTCCGGCGAGCTCCGGACGGCGGCGACGATCGGTTCCGGCGTCGGGGATCTTCCTGCACGGACACACACGGTCAACGAACGATCCGAGAAAGATCAATCGCGCGCAAGGCGGCGCGTTCGTGCGTGTGTGCACGCATGCATGTGCACATGCGATGACGCGCACGTGCACGTGCGTGCGGCGTAGCGGCGCGTGCAGCGAGGCGACGGCGAGGCGGCGCAGTGCACAGCAGTAGCGGCGGCGGCGGCGCAGGCAGTGGCGGCGGCACGGCGGATGGCGGCGCACGGCGCGCAGCGGCGGCGGGGACGGCGGCGCCGGGTCGCGCGGTGGCGAGGCGCCGGCGGCGGGGCACGGCGGCGTGGCGCGCAGGCCGAGGTGGCGATGGCGGTGGTGGCCAGGCGGCGGCGATCCGCGGGGCGGCGGTGGCCGGGAAGGGCGGCGCGGCGGCGGGGAAGGGCGGCGCGGCGGCGGCCTTACCTGCGGCGCGACGGTCGACGGCGGAGGCGGCGGCTGCCTCGGAAGGCGCGCGCAAGGCAGGAGGCGGTGGCGGCGGGGTCGCGGGGCTGGGGTCGGGCACGGAAATCGAGGGCAGGCGGGGCCCTCTTTAAGTACTCCTGCGCGTGGAATCCTGAACAGAAACGGTCCAGAAACTGACTCCAACTCGGAAATCTGTCCGGATTTTCGGACCGTTTTCCGGCAGTTTACTAAAACGTCCGAGTCTTTTGCATACGAACTCCGATTGGAGCGATTCTCGCGCCTACGGGTTCGTATCGTCGAGGGGCACAACCTTCAGTCGAAGTTTGAGTGAAAACTCGAACCTACAGGGGTGGTTGTTGCAAGAACTTCTAAAGCTTCCCGCAGGGAACTCGTAGCGAAACAAAATAGGGTTTTGAAGATGGCGTTTCGCCGAACCTTTCTACTCGACGGTTTTGCATGGAAAGATATGATGCAATGCTATGAATGATATGCAAGACCAAATCTAAATTTGGGATGTGACAAGACTAACCCCCTTAAGATGAATCTCGTCCTCGAGATTCGGCGCGGCTAGCAAATAGGTGTGGGTAGTCCTCTCGGATGTCATCCTCACGCTCCCAAGTGGCTTCCTCTTCGGTGTGGTGACTCCACTGCACCTTGCAAAACCTGATTGTCTTGGTACGGGTAGTCCTTTCTGCTGTCTCCAGAGTCTTGACCGGTTTCTCCTCATAGGTCAAATCATTCTCAAGCTGAACCTCCTCTAGCGGCACAGTGTCCCTCAATGGTGTATCTACCATCTCCGGATGGCACTTCTTCAGCTGTGACACGTGGAACACATTGTGAACAGCGGACAGAGCCTCTGGCAACTCCAACTGATAAGCAACTTCTCCTTTGCGTGCTAAGACCCTGTACGGTCCAATGAATCGAGGTGCCAGCTTACCCTTAATTCCAAATCTCTTGATTCCACGAAGCGGCGATACTCTAAGGTATTCTCTATCACCTATCTCGTACACCACTTCCTTGCGCTTGGCGTCAGCCTAGCTCTTCTGCCTTGATTGTGCTACCTTCAGTCTATCCCTAATCAAGGCGACCTTCTCCTCAGCATCCTTGATCAAATCAGGTCCAAACAGCTGACGTTCTCCTACTCCATCCCATAGCAATAGTGTACGGCACCGTTTCCCATATAGCACATCGAACGGTGACATCTTGATGCTGGTTTGATAGCTGTTGTTGTAGGAAAACTCCGCATACGGCAAATTCTGATCCCAACTAGAACCATGAGCCAAGGTGCAAGCTCTCAGCATGTCCTCCAAAATCTGATTCACCCTCTCGGTATGTCCATCAGTCTGTGGGTGAAACGCTGTGCTAAACTCAAATCTAGTACCAAGTGACTCGTGTAGCTGGCGCCAAAAGTGTGAGGTAAATTGGGTGCCTCTATCAGATACAATACTCTTGGGAACTCCGTGTAGGCACACAATCATGTCCATGTAAATCTTGGCCAACTTTGCACTTGTATAGGTCGTCTTCACCGGTATAAAGTGGGCTACCTTGGTCAAATGGTCGACCACTACCCAAATAGAGTCATATCCTGACCTGGTCTTGGGAAGTCCTGTGATAAAGTCCATTCCCACTCTATCCCACTTCCATTCCGGCACGGGCAATGGCTGTAGCAGTCCTGCTGGCTTCTGGTGTTCTGCCTTCACTCGGCTACATACATCGCATAGGGAAATATGCTCCGCGATGTCTCCCTTCATGTTGTTCCACCAGAATCTGTCCTTTAGGTCCATATACATCTTCGTATTGCCCGGATGTATGGAGTATGACGAGTCATGAGCTTCCTGCAGAATCAACTTCCTTATCTCGGGATCGTTGGGAACGCACAAACGATCTCCGTACCACAGGGTTCCCTGCTCATCCTCGCGGAATTCCCTTGCTCGACCTTCCTTCATCTTTTCCTTAACTTCATCTATCTCTTTGTCTCCCACTTGAGCCTTTATGATCATGTCCTGTAGCGTTGGTTGGACTTCCATTGTAGCCAAGTATCCTTCAGATACTACTTCCAGTCTAAGATCCTTGAATTGCTTGCACAAATCCTCAGGCAATTCACCAATTGTCAACCCATTGGCATAAACCTTCCGGCTCAGAGCATCTGCTACTACATTGGCCTTTCCCGGGTGGTATTGCAAATTCATATCATAATCCTTGATAAGCTCCAACCATCTCCTTTGTCTCATGTTCAATTCCTTCTGTGTAAATATGTACTTCAGGCTCTTGTGGTCGGTGTACACATCATAGTGTTTTCCCATTAAGTAATGCCTCCATACCTTGAGCGTATGAACCACTGACGCTAACTCCAAGTCGTGTGTGGGGTAATTCCGCTCATGGTGCTTGAGTTGTCGCGAGGCATATGACACTACTCTCCCATCTTGCATCAGCACACTCCCAAGTCCCTATCGTGAAGCATCACAGTACACTTGGAAATACTTCTGAAGATCTGGTAAACACAGAACTGGCGCGGTCACTAGTCGACGCTTCAGTTCCTGAAAGCTGGCTTCACATACGTCTGACCATTCAAACTTCCTCTCCTTCTTCAGAAGTTCAGTCATCGGCTTAGCAATTTTGGAAAAGTTTTCCATGAATCTCCTGTAATATCCAGCAAGTCCCAAAAAGCTTCGAATCTCTCCTGCATTCTTGGGTGCTTCCCACTCTGTTACTGCAGTCACTTTGTTTGGATCAACAGTAATTCCTTCTCCTAACACTACGTGTCCAAGAAATCCAACAGTGTTAAGCCAGAATTCACACTTGCTGAATTTGGCATGCAGCTTGTGTTCCCTCAGCTTCTCCATAATCAGTCGCAGATGCTTCTCATGCTCCGCATCATCCTTGGAATATATCAGTATATCATCAATAAACACCACCACGAACTTGTCCAAATACTCCATAAATACCTTGTTCATCATGGTCATGAAGTATGCCGGGGCATTCGTTAGTCCAAAAGACATAACTGTATACTCATATAAACCATACCTAGTGGTGAAGGCGGTTTTTGGTACATCCTCCTCTCGGATTTTCAATTGGAAATAGCCTGATCGCAGATCAATCTTGCTGAACACCTTTGCTCCTTCCATTTGATCAAACAAGTCATTTATGTTCGGCAGAGGGTACTTGTTCTTGATGGTTACTTCATTCAGCGAGCGATAGTCTACCACTAATCTCTTGGTGCTGTCTTTCTTCTCCACAAACAGAACAGGTGCTCCCCATGACGACGCACTAGGCTGAATGAATCCTTTTTCCAGCTGTTCCTTCAGCTGCTTCTTCAATTCCTTCAGCTCATCCACATCCATCTTATATGGTTTCTTTGCTATAGGTCCTGTTCCCGGCATCAGGTCGATAAGAAACTCCACATCCCTGTCAGGTGGCATCCCTGGCAGCTCTTCCGGAAACACGTCGGGGTAATCCCTAATCACTGGCACAGTATCCATGCTAACCCCCTTAAGAGAATTCAACTTACACCTTCTCGGTCGTGCAGCCGACTTGAATTTAATCCTCTTACCATCCGGGGTTTTGAGTGAAACAACTCGCTGTGCACAATCTATGTGTCCCCCATGCATAGACATCCAATCCATACCCAGAATGACATCTAATCCCTGTGAATCCAACACTACCAGATGTGCAATGAAGTTGTGTGTTCCAATCCTCACAGTTAAGTCGCGGCATCCCGCACTAGCTATCATATCTCCTCCAGGTGAACTCACTCTAATAGACCTTTTTATAGACTCAGTAGGTAACTTATACTTATCCACAAATGCCCTTGATATGAATGAATGCGATGCACCAGTATCGAAAAGTATAATTGCAGGGTAAGTGTTGATTGGGAACTTACCAATCACAAGGTCTGGCTCATCTGGAATCTCCTCCACATTCATGTGGTTCACTCTGGCCTTCTCGCCGTTGGTTGGCTTCAGTCCTTTCCTCTCCGGACAGTTGTCAGCATAGTGTCCCTTCTGCTTGCACTTGAAGCACGTCACCTCACTCAGATCCTTCTTCACGAAGTTGCGATCACGGTTGCGGTCATGTCCACCGTGTCCTCCAGAGGGGTGAGAGTGTCCTCCCTTGTGGTTGTGGTGGTCGCTCCTATGGTTGTCATGACGATGTCCATCGCGGCGGTCATGGCTCCCATGGTCACTTCCTCCATGCTTGGAGTATCCATCATAAGAAGTGCGAGACTTGTGGTGAGAACCAGAGTGGTGAGTACTGCTCTTTCTCTTGCGGTTCTCCACCTGCTTGTGCTTCCCTTCCAAGATCCTGGCCTTGTCCATAAGCTCCTGGAAAGTGGGGCAATAAACCACAAGTAGCTGTACTGAAAGCTCATCACTGAGGCCATCCAGGAATCTCTCCCTCCTTTTGGCATCAGTGTCAACATCCTCAGGTGCATAACGGACAGGTTGTTGAACTCCTCAATATACTCGGCCACGGTGTGATTGGTTTGGCGCAAGTTGCGGAACTCCTTCCTCTTCAGGCTCAGAACTCCCGAAGACACGTGGTTGGTCCTGAAACCTTCCTCAAACATTGCCCAAGTCACGGTATCCAGCGGGTGGGTGATCTGAAATGTGTCCCACCAAGAAGCGGCTGGTCCCTCCAGTAGGTGAGAGGCAAACCTCACCTTCTCAGCATCAGTGCATCCGACAGTTACTAGATCCTTGTTGACTGAACACAACCAGTCAAGAACAACCATTGGTTCCATTGCAGTAGAGAACTTAGCTGTCTTAACCTCAGAAATCTGGTGAGAGCATCTTCCTGAGGCTGATTGTTTCTATTGTTGTTGTTCTGATTCGCCATGAATGGGGTCATCACTTGGGTCAGCTGTGCCTGAGCTGCCATGAGCTGCTCCATCTCAGTGGGTTGGCGGCGGGGAGGCATCTGCGGTTCAGCATAGGTAAGTTTAGAAAGAATCAACTACGATAATAGGATTCTACCCATGCATATGATCAACCAACAACAAACAATAGCAGACAATCACAAGCAAGCAACACATCAACAAACAAGCGATCTAGCAACATCCCAGGTGTTATCCTATCAGTATATACCTACTGAATAGTTTTGCAAGAGTTGGAAATGGTTAACTAAACAATTGATCAACTAAACAGCAAAACAGCAATCTGCCAGAACAGTCCAGCAGCGTTCACGAATTTTTCCGCCTGACTTAAACTCGTCAGAAAATTTAGCTGATTTTTGTGCGTATAGCACAGAGAGTTTCGCATCAACCCAATTTGTTTCAGATTTTTCCGAGTTACCAGAAAAATATGAAAAATCGCGCAGTACTGATGTATGAGCAGAAAAACTGCAGCGAAAAACACACAGATGATAACCAAATTGCCATAACTCTTTCATTAAACTTCGCACAAATAATTCCAGGGATATTGGAGTACACAAATAAGCAACTAAACACTTTTAAACTAGCACGAACT
Source organism: Avena atlantica (assembly GCA_910589765.1). NCBI lineage: Eukaryota > Viridiplantae > Streptophyta > Magnoliopsida > Poales > Poaceae > Avena > Avena atlantica. The sequence goes on from OU342737.1 coordinate 66,504,756, forward strand.
AAGCTTCATATCGATCGAGACTAATCCTAACGAATTCGCCTAACGTGGACTAATTGGTGGACTTCTATCTACTTCTTGAAGAGATTGAGGTAGGTCCTTGCGGTCATGCGTTGGCGCTTCGGTTCGCGGTACAATCATGGCGGCGAGTGTACACCTCTCCCTAACCATCACTTGAGACCTCAAGCTCCACCTCTTCTGGATCCTCATCTTCTTCTTCATTCTCAGCTGCAACAGCAACAGCTTCATCTCCTCCACCATCATCGTCTCCATCATCATCATCCTCATCATCATCATCATCATCGTCTCCACTATCATCATCATCCCCATTGTTATCATCAGAGGGTGGATTCAGCTGCGCTTGGAGAGCGGCAATCTGGGCTGTCATTGCTTCAATGGTTTGGTCCCTTTCCTGGACGGTCACTTGCAATTGCTGTATGTTCTGGGCGTCCTCCTGCACAGTAACATGAAGATGGGCTATGGTCTCATCTCTGGCTATCAGGGCAGTCTCCATAACTCCCACAGCTTCATGCAGAGTGTTTATCTCCTGTCCTTGGACCACCATTCCATTGCTAGTAAAGTCTGCAATCTCCTTCAACATCCTCACCTTCTCTGCTAGAGCTCCATTCTCTCTCTCCATGTCCTCTATGTGCCTCCGACGGGGCGGCATGTTGTTCCTGTCGCCTGGGGTAATCACAATGTTCCCTTCTTCATCACGCCTTCCATAGTCACGGTAGGGTGAATCTGCGGGCAGTAGGTGTCGGACATAGTGGCACTGGCGAGACAGGGCTTCATGTACGGCCAAGTTGATTCCAAGTCCCCAGTTGCAGTATATCTTGGTGTAGACCAAGTGCGCGGGGTTTGGCAAGGCGGCATCTCTGAATATGAAGGTAGTGATCTCCCATGCATCCTCTCCATATCCATACGTGTATAGCCTTCTTCCCTTGAACATAGGCAGTGGCAATCCCAATGACTGAGAGAGCTGAGCTAACTGCCTTGCAAAGGGCCTTGGTGACTCCATGGTGACATACCCAGTCCTGACGTCTCCCATCTATCAAGTAAAAGAGGAAAGTGTGAGAATAGCATATGGTAAGAATTTACGAGGGTGAAAGGCATAAGAGGAAAGACAGAGTTAATATAGGCTTTAATAATTCTTTGGCTTCCTAATCCAATCCTAGGTCACGATCCTACAGTCGACACACGGGCTCTGATACCATCCTGTGACACCCCGGTTCTGAAAAGACCGTGGCCTCTATGTGACATGCCAATCCCTGGATCGGTTCATTGGCCCACAATAGAGTAAGATAGATAATCATAGCAAATAACCGTGTATCATGATCTACAAAGATCCAGAGTACCATTATTACAATAAAAGCTTAGCATAAAGCTAGCTCAAATTATTCAGGTAGCAACATAAACAAGTAAATCCTCCATTCTTCAAATTGCCCACAAGTGAACAAGTGCCGAGTGGAGTACCGTGGCATATAACGATCAATCAGAATCGAAATAACCTGCAACATGAAACGTAGCAGCCCCGAAGGGTCAATACATGGAATGTATGGCAAGTAGAGCTAGTAAAGGAGACAATAGTACTAACATCTACATGCATATTTGGCAAGTGGAGCTATGTCTGGCTTGCATTTGCAAATACATTTGTCCTACTTTTATAAACAGTTTTTGATTTTCTTTGAAAAGATCCCAATTAAGTTATCCCAACAATATTAAAAGCAATTATGAAATTAGAGTGAGCGAGAAACATGTCATGGAGTCAATATCTAGCAACTCAGATGTCCATAACCGGGGACACGGCTAATCGATTAGATTATACACTCTGCAGAGGTTAGTACACTTTACCCATGTGACTTGGCCAGCCCAGCTCGTACCATCACTCTCATTTTGGGTGATGATAGGGAGAAGGCCAAGAAGAGACTGTTCGGGAAGTAGCTCCTCAATCCCGACGCGCACCGGTCCAACCTACCAAAATTCTACATCTCTGGATACGCGGGTTCGAGTTACCATAACTACTAAGTCCAACCAACCGCCCATTTCATTATTGGCACATGGTTGTACACGTAAGCTACACAATAAAGAAGCCAAACATTCTCTCTTGATACCTGGGTGCCTTTCCGCAATGAAACCACCAAAATTTATCAATACCATCACACCCAGGGGGTTCATTGATTAAGTTGTTTTAGTTTTCACAAACCAATACTTTGAGAAAACAAGTATCAATGATGTAACCCAGCCCTCGTTCATCAAGCATGGCTAAGCACATCTACCAACGGTGGTTCATCTACAAAGAGGGTCCTACCACATAATAGGACATAGCATAGCGATAGTATCATCCTACACATGCATCTACAAAATACACGAAAATGCATAGAAAAATAGTAGGACGATCTCATGAACAAAGTAGCATCTACTTGCCTTTGTTGTAGCGGTCTGGAGCACAATCCTCACACGAGCAAGCGTTGCACTCAACACAATCTACACGACACAATTGCATTCATAAACAAACAATCCACAACATATGCAACAAATATGATGCATGAATGCAAGAACGACAAGTGAATTGGTGCTACAGCTGCACCACATAATTCTAATCCATAATACTACCGAATACATGCATGGAAAAAAAAATTTGGCGCTAGGAAAACTACTAGACAAAAGTAATGCTCCAAACTAGAGCTAGAACTTAAATAATTCACTACCGGTAGTATACTGTTCGTAAAATCTTGGGAAAATTCTACCGCATGGGCATCGCTGATTAGAAACAGTACCAATCGGAATTACTCAAAAAGGAATTATAAAACTCCCCGAGTAATTAAAACACTGCAGAAAGCCACTAGACAATTTCTGCAGAAGTTTTTACTGTAAGCCTACCTTTTTAATTCACTATGAGATTCCCCTCGTTCCACTGAATCCAGGGACATATCATACGCGATTTTTGGAGCTACATATCTTTCTCTACGAATTTATTACTCCGAAAAGGCCACTATCTAGTTTGATTAAACTGTACTAAACCTGACAGTAAAAGTCTGAACCAAAGCTACAGCGATATTCTAGACGACTCACTGAACGCGTACATATTTTATTTGCAATTTTTGGCCAAGCAGTTGAATTTCTACGCAATTTACAAGATTCTACCGAAATCTGTCAACTAAAAGGATTAACGAAATTGACCCAGTCAACTGTGTCTGTTTGACTGGGCGCTGACTGGGCGTCTGACTAGTCAACGCCTGGGATGCTGACCAGTCAACGAACGATCTAGGCCGCTGATCTGAGATCTGACGGTGGCTGCTGTCTTACCGGAAACGGACGGCGAAACGGACTCCGGCGAGCTCCGGACGGCGGCGACGATCGGTTCCGGCGTCGGGGATCTTCCTGCACGGACACACACGGTCAACGAACGGTCCGAGAAAGATCAATCGCGCGCAAGGCGGCGCGTTCGTGCGTGTGTGCACGCATGCATGTGCGCATGCGATGACGCGCACGTGCACGTGCGTGCGGCGTAGCGGCGCGTGCAGCGAGGCGACGGCGAGGCGGCGCAGTGCGCAGCAGCAGCGGCGGCGGCGCGGCGGATGGCGGCGCACGGCGTGCAGCGGCGGCGGGGACGGCGGCGCGGGGTCGCGCGGTGGCGAGGCGCCGGCGGCGGGGCACGGCGGCGGTGCAGCGCTGCAGCGCAGCGCCGGCGGCGGCGTGGCGCGCAGGCCGAGGTGGCGATGGCGGTGGTGGCCAGGCGGCGGCGATCCGCGGGGCGGCGGCGGCTGGGAAGGGCGGCGCGGCGGCGGGGAAGGGAGGTGCGGCGGCGGCCTTACCTGCGGCGGCGGCGGTCGACGGTGGAGGCGGCCGAAGGCGGCGGCGGCTGCCTCGGAAGGCGCGCGCGAGGCAGGAGGCGGTGGCGGCGGGGTCGCGTGGCTGGGGTCGGGCACCGAAATCGAGGGCAGGCGGGGCCCTCTTTAAGTACTCCTGCACATGGAATCCTGAACAGAAACGGTCCAGAAACTGACTCCAACTCGGAAATCGGTCCGGATTTTCGGACCGTTTTCCGGCGGTTTACTAAAACGTCCGAGTCTTTTGCATACGAACTCCGATTGGAGCGATTCTCGTGTCTACGGGTTCGTATCGTCGAGGGGCACAACCTTCAGTCGAAGTTTGAGTGAAAACTCGAACCTAAAGGGGTGGTTGTTGCAAGACCTTCTAAAGCTTCCCGCAGGGAACTCGTAGCGAAACAAAATAGAGTTTTGAAGATGGCGTTTCGCCGAACCTTTCTACTCGACGGTTTTGCATGGAAAGATATGATGCAATGCTATGAATGATATGCAAGACCAAATCTAAATTTGGGATGTGACATTTGCGTACAAGATTCCTATGCATAGGAAGTGGTTTAGACTTAAATGTGTTTTTAATTTGCTTCTTGATGCTCTCTTTTACTTCAATTCAAATTTCTTATGTGAGCATCTTCTCAAACTATCGTGCCTAACTTAAAAGGCGTTAAAGAAAAGTACTAATTGGGAGATAACCCAAATTTCAGTAGGTTTTTATTTTTTTGAGTCTTGGAAGTTATTACTTCTGTAATAACCTCTCCTTATCCTTTTTGTGTGGTTTTTGTGCCAAGAATAACATCTAATGAGAGAGAAGTAAAATTTGGGGAAGTTGCTGTCCCGAAACAGATTTTTGTGATTCACTGTAAAAATTCGTGAAAAATCCCAGTATGTCGGATTGAGCTATACTTTTCTGATCTTATGCCTCAGGTTGTTATCTAACTTTCATTAGTTCAACACTTTTCGTTTTGAGCAACATAAGGTCTTCGATTTGTTTTGTTTTTACCTGCTTGTCTGTTTTGACAAACTTCTGCCATTATTTGCATTTTCCTCTTAATCGGTTTCATTTGAGTTCTCTTTTATCACTTGAGCTTTTAAAAGGAATTGCTATAGTATATTGTGTTCTAATGAAAGTTTTACTTGTGTTAAAAACTAAAACCAAAGGCTTATTATATTGAATACACTAATGTTGCTAATGAAGATTGTGTGAAGTTTTGTATGAAGAAAATTTTCAAGTGTAGGGGAAGAATGATATAATGAGATGAAGAATGGACAAAATCTCAAGATTGGGGATGCCACCCCGTGTCACCCCAATAAATATCCAAGAGGTACAAGCGTCAAAGCTTGGCGATGCCCAAGGCATCCCCTTCTTCATCAATAAAAATCTCAGGTTTCTTTCAAAACACTTTATGTTTATTGCTTCATTCACTTTTGTGTTGTTCTTGGAGCGTCTTAGTTTTTGTGTTTGTTTTTATTTTGTTTGGTTTGCTGAATAAAGTAGTTGGACCCCACATTCGCATTTTTGTTTCAAATAAGTTGATTGGTGCTGGAAAGGAGTAGAAAGTTTCATGCTTATAGTGGTACAAAACGGATCTTGTTTTGACTGTGGCTTAGACTTTATCATGTCATGCTAGATGTTGCTTTGACCTTATGCTTAATTATTATTGATGTAGCATGACTTGTTCCAAACAATTGAGATTGCTTAATGTGCCTTGAAAGAATCATGTGTTGTTTTAGCATACAAAAGCATAATATTGTGGTATTATCCTTTGATGCTTTGTTTGGGTTGACTTGGCACATGCTTACACCATGTTATGACTATGAACCAGTCACCTTAGCCTCTATGATCATTTATTTTTTGACTTGTGATACCACTTTATGCTTTGATTAATAATGTTTTGTCGCTCTGCATGATTATGGCCATTATTGCTCTCTTAGTTGGTCGCTCCCAGTCTTTTGCTAGCCTCCACTTGTACTGAGTAAGATCTACTCATGCATCCAACTCCCAATAAACCAAGTTATTCCAAAGAGTCCACTATAAATTCCTATGCATGGTGTGTTACACCATTCCAAGTATATTCATGTTTTTATCTATCTTCCAAATTAAACTTGCTATGTGAAAATTAGTGATTAAAGCTCTCACAAACTTGATGGCACACTTTCCTTCTTGCACCTAATAAACTTGATCCATTGTGTCATCTATGTTGTCTATATGCTTGCACTCATAAGTTGGGAATTATCAGAACCATGATGTCATGGGGAACGCTTTCAACACCTATACATATTACCCAGTTGATATCATGATCTTTTGTTTACGGACATTGGCGGTGTGAAATAAAAGAGGAGCTTGTAAGTCCATGGAGTTTGTATATATGTTAGAGAAACGCCTAGGCGGCTAGCCTAAGCCATGCCTAATCATGGTGGAAACTTGCAGCATAACCATAATGAGCATTCCATGAAGCATCCTCACTAAAAACCTATGCAAATAGCAAATAAAAATATCACTGAGATGCTCATTGTCTGATGTCTTGTCATTTTGATATGGGATAGCTCCTGTGTCATGGGGCAAGGGGTACCCCGTTGGCGGTTCTCTATGATACACATATACTTACAATGACAAGAACTTGCTTGTGACTAAAGTTGAGTAGCATGAGGAACGACCCTCGTACTCAAGGGACATGATATTGCCAACTTATGATCTGTCAAGCATATACTTCATATTTGTTTCACTTTAACCTTAATCACTTCAAGATGCTTATGATAGGGGCAATGAGAGCTGAAAGCTAATAAGTACCATAATTTTTGGAAGCTCTTGATGAAACTTGAAATCCCTACTTCCCTCTGTGAAGGGCCTTCCTTCTTACTTTTTGTTGAGTCTCCATCTTCTATCTTTATGCACCAATTAAGAGAGAATAGTTGTCATTCTTAGTTTGATGTGCATTATCCAAAAACTTATTGGTTGATTCATAATGTTGATATTTCTTGTTCTTAAATTATTTGTATCTAGTCACCCTTATGAATTTTGAAAGTGTCCTATGCATTTATATTTTTCTACTCCATGAAGGACAAGCTGAATACCACACATGCTATGTTTTCTATATGTGAAACAAACAAACGTATTTTAATGCATTGTTATTCATGATCCTTTGTTTGTACCTTTGCATGTTGCAACATAGCTGCTTTGTCTTATTGTTAGAACTACATCTTTCATCATCATGTTTAGAGTACTTTGATCCCAGTTATCAATGCTTTACAATAGTTTGATCAAGATTGTGATGGTGCATGTCACCTCAAAAATTATCATTTTGTATCACTTACCTACTCGAGGACGAGCAGGAGTTAAGCTTGGGGATGCTTGATATGTCGTAAATGTATCTATAATTTTTGATGCTCCATGCTTGTTTTGTATCAACTTTCTTATGTTTTGTCTACACTTTGAGGTATTTTTATACATTTTCTAAAACTAACCTATTGACAAGATACCGCAGTGCTAGTTGCCTGTTTTCTTCTGTTTTTGGTTTCAGAAAGGTTAGAAAGGAAATATTCTCGGAATTGTACGGGACAAAAGCCAAAGTCAATATTTTACTAGAAGGAACACGGAGTCTAAAGGGCAGTCGAAGGGGGGCCTCGAGGCAGCCACACCCTAGCGCGGCATGGCCTAGGGGGGGAGGGCGCCAGCCCTAGGTGTGGGCCCCTCGGGTGCCCACCGACCTTTCCCTTTCGCCTATAAAAGCACCCCGATGCAGAAACCCTAAGTATCCGATCAAATCTCCACGAAACAGTCCGTAGCCGCCACCACCATCGTCCCTAGATCGGGGGGATCTGAAGCTCTTCCCGGCACCCTGCCGGATGGGAGAGATCATCCCGGAGGCCTTCTTCATCACCATGCTAGCCTCCGGAGTGATGCGTGAGTAGTTCACCCTTGGACTATGGGTCCATACAGTAGCTATATGGTTGTTTCTCCTCCTTTGTACTATCATGTTTAGATCTTGTGAGCTTCGTTCATGATCAAGATCTTCTATTTGTAATCATACATGTTGTGTCTGCGGGGATCCGATGGATATTGAGATACTTTGTCAGATTGATTATTGATTCTATCATGTCTGTGTTATTTGTGACCTTGCATGCTCTCCGTTGTTCGTAGATGTTTTGGCCAAGTAGATACTTGCAACTCCAAGAGGGAGTATTTATGCTCGATAGTAGGTTCATGCCTCTAGTAATCTGGGGAAGTGACAGAAATCTCTAAGGTTGTAGATGTGCTGTTGCTACTAGGGATAAAACAACAATCCTTTGTCCATGGGTCAATTGTATTGTTTACTTTACACACATTTCTTAATGCAATTATCCATTGCTTGCAACTTAATACTGTAAGGGGCTTGGATGATAACCTGAAGGTGGATTATTAGTTATAGATGTCGTTGGATTATGGTCTATGTATATTGTTTTAATGCCCAATCAAATTAGGAGTCAAGATGTCTAGTATGTGCATTGTTATGCTTGCTCAATCAATCAATTGCCCCACTGTAATTTGTTCACCCAACATGTTATTTATCTTAAGGAGAACACCTGTAGTGAACTTTGGACCCCGGTCCATCTTTATCATTGATATTCCATCTATTGTTATTGTTTACTATCTACAAACAACTATTATATTCTACACTATATGCTTAATCCTTTGTTTTCAGCAAACCAGTGAGATTGACAACCACACTGTAAGTTGGGGCAAAGTATTGAGTTTGTGTTGTGCTGGTTCCAAGTTGTTAGCAACACCTTAGAGTTGTTTCCTTACTCCTACTGGTTCGATAACCTTGGTTTCATAACTAAGGGAAAACTTTCTGCTGTGCCCATCATACCTTCCTCTTGGGGTCTCCCAACAGGCTCTACGTAGTCGAGCCACACATCAGGGACCCATGAAGAAAGTCCATATGGACACTTACAATTCTTTGAAGATGTTTTTGGATCCTTTATATTTGATGATTGTGACCTTGATAAGGTTAAAATCCAGTTGTTTAGAGAAAGTCTCTCTAATAATGTTTGCAACTAGTATAGATCCTTTTGTGAAGAAGCACCAAGGATGTGGACGGATTTGACAACCAATTTTTTGTCAAAATATAACTCAGAAATCAAACCTCACAGGATGAGAGGTATTATTATTAGTTTTAAAAATAATCCTGATGAGAGTTTATATGAAGGCTATCTAAGGCAATTTCCCCCATCACTGTTTGCTTGAGTGGTTAATCACTCATACTTTCTATGGAGGGCTTAATAATAAAAATAGAACGAGCCTAGATACCGCTTCTAATGGCAGTTTCCTATCTTATACTTATGATGAATATTGGAAATTAATAATGAAAATGAGGGAGACAACAGAGAGTCATGAAAATAGGGAGAGCAATAATAGTTCTTCTGAATATGCTTGTGTTAACGACTTTCTTGCAGATGAAAGGACTTGTGTGATGATTAAAACCCTTGGTATTGATTCCTATTCGGTAAAGAAAATTATTGAGAATTATGCAGGGCATCTACAAGTACCTATAGGATGGTAACCTTATAAACCCCTTGAAGAAAAGAAGCGGGCAAGAGAGGACGCATCATTGGTAGAATTTTCCTCTGAACCTATTCAATATAATATTAAGAAAAAGTGTAGGGAGGAAGAACGTATAAGGAGAATATCAAAGAAACCAGAAAAGAACCCCGGTGCCACCAATGCAAATATAGTTATATTTAAGGATCTTATGGAGGCACGAATCATGGAAAATGAAGTAGTTATGCTAGACCTTAAAACTTTAGACTTCATCACAGGTAAGATACAAGGTAAATAAACTTCTAAACCTATGACTCCTATATACCGTGGAGAAACTTCCTTATACGGAATTTGTGAGCCGATTTCCACTATAAATATTATGCCTTCATCACTTTATGAGGAACTTTGCTACAATTTAAATAATCCAGATGTGGAACTGGTAGACACTACTATTAAATTATTTAATAGAACTAATATAAAACCGGAAGGTGTTATTCGAAATATCTATGTCTTTATTGGACCACTCATGTACCCTCTCGATTTTCATATTGTTGATACGCCTCGAGATACTTTTTGTCCTATTCTTTTAGGCAGGCCTTTTATCTCTATAACCAAAGCTCGAATTGGTAATAAGGAGGATACTATTTCAATGATGTTTGGAGAGGAGGAAATGACATTCCACTTTGCCAAACTAAAGAAGAGGCCATATGAAATATAAGATATCAAGGAAGAGAAAACAATTTCTGAGATAGCCGCAATTCATTTCAACACTCCCCAAGATGAATTAGAAAGGATCCTGGTTAATTGGGAAGAGGCACTAGATGATGATGAAAGAGAATACATGTATGATTACCTTGACTCCATTCCGGAAGCACAAAACCCACATTACTATGAAGAACTGGTAAGAAAAAGAGACGAAGAACATCCGCCAATTGAATGAAATGACTTCTAGACAATATGAGGTATGGATTTTTAGATAATGAAAATAAAAGTCATGTTATTATTAGTAAAAAATTATCAGAAAATGAAACAAATAAACTTATTTCAGTTTTGATCAAACATCGTTAAGCATTTGGATATACTCTAAGTGACATTAAAGGAATAGATCCATCCATTATGACACATAAGATTACCATGCTTGAAGATGATGTACCTGTAGATGACACACATAGAAGGCTTAATCCGAAAATGAAAGAAGTAGTAAGAAAAGAAGTTATATGCTTATTAGATGCCGTCATAATATATCCTATTTCTGTTAGTAAATGGGTTAGCCCTTCTCATTGCATACCAAGACATGGGGGTCTTGACGCTTCTATGAATGATGATGGTGAGCTAATCCCTATAAGGCCTATTATTGGGTATCGCATGTGCATCGATTTTAGAAAACTAAACCGTGAGACACAGAAAAATCATAAACCTATACCATTCATGGATAGAATTTTATAAATACTAAGCAATAATTCTTATTTTTGTTTTCTTGATAGTTATTCCGGTTATTCTCAAATTGCTATACTGCCCGAATATCAAGAGAAAACAACTTTCACATGTCCTTATGGTACTTATGCTTATAGATTAATCATGTTTGGCTTATGTAATTAAGCTACAACTGATGTCTACGCACTCTTCTATTCTTGTAGACAGTGTTGGGCCTCCAAGTGCAGAGGTTTGTAGAACAGCAGCAAGTTTCCCTTAAGTGGATCACCCAAGGTTTATCGAACTCAGGGAGGAAGAGGTCAAAGGTATCCCTCTCAAGCAACCCTAAAATCAAGATACAAGAAGTCTCTTGTGTCCCCAACACACCCAATACACTTGTCAGGTGTATAGGTGCACTAGTTTGGCGAAGAGATAGTGAAATACAAGTAATATGGATGATTATAAGTGGTAATTGCAATCTGAAATAAAAACGGCAGCAAGCAAATATATAGCAGGACCGGTTGTAAACGGTGTTTCAATGCTTAGAAACAAGTCCTAGGGATCATACTTTCACTAGTGGACACTCTCAATAAACAAATAATATCTTCTCTTCACTATGCTACCCTGAACTACTCTCCGGTTGGATGGTTGATGTCTACGCACTTCTATTCTTGTAGACAGTTGTTGGGCCTCCAAGTGTAGAGGTTTGTATAACAGCAGCAAGTTTCCCTTAAGTGGATTACCCAAGGTTTATCGAACTCAGGGAGGAAGTGGTCAAAGGTATCCTCTGAAGCAACCCTGCAATCAAGATACAAGAAGTCTCTTGTGTCCCCAACACACCCAATACACTTGTCAGGTGTATAGGTGCACTAGTTCGGTGAAGACATAGTGAAATACAAGTGGTAACAGTGCCAGAAAATAGCTTGACGATGAGGTAAAGACTAAAGGCAACAAGAAGGAAGCAAGCAAACATGCAACAGATCTAGATGTGAACGGTGTTTCAATGCTTAGAAACAAGGCCTAGGGATCATACTTTCACTAGTGAACACTCTCAATAAATATATTCTCTTCATGATTCTACCCTGAACTACTCTCCGGTTGGACACTCTAATCCATGGTAGGGCTATAACAACACTCCTCAAAGTCCGCCTTCCCCATCTAGATAACCCCACACTGTCACCTTGAGCGCTAGATGGTTCCAACAAACACCACAATTTCATAAAGACATTCAACTCCAAATACTCATGATAAATATTTGTAAGATCCCCACCTTTTATAAAGGTAAAGATCCCTGTGATTGCAATGCTAGTCCCTGGATCAATGCTAGCATCCACAGTTTAAGATGAAGTACACAGAAACAAAGGTCATTATTACAAGTCATTCCAGAGACAACATAGTCTTTTACAACTCCATGGCCATAGGCCTAATACAAGAGTTCATTCATAACAATATAAATAAGTCTTCATCTTCATGTGCTACAGGCAAGCATGTTGAGTGTAGACTCATAACCCCTAATCATCATCAGAGTAACCCGCAACATCACAAGTTACAGCCGTAGTGGGTAAATACATTGGAAAGTGATACCTTAGTAGAGTATTTAACATCTAGTTACTACATGAATTTGGCTAAGTGTAGCTTAGGCTTGCTTTGCTCAAAATAGGTTTTACCTATCAGTTGAAAACACTAAGTTTTTCTTTGACAAAACTTTCCCAAGGAACCACCAATAGAAATTGGTGAACCTTCACCCTTGTTCAACCACAAGTTTTAACTTAGAAAATTGGGATGAGGAGATTCTTGATAGCTTCCATGTCTTGATGCTCAATTTGTCCAATACCAGGGACATGGCTAAGTACTTAGATTTCTTCCATCTGCAGAGGTTGTGCACTTTCCCCACAAGACTTGATTTTCACCAAGACAGGACCTTTCAGAAGCCTTCCCTTAGACCAAATGGACGCGTTCCAACCTATCATCCCACTACGACCAACTGTCCAAATGGCTAAGTTATTGCAACCTATGTGATCCAGGCAGAGCCCATAATGCCATGTGGCTGCACTAGAAGCTTTTTAACGTTTGGCATCTCAAATCCCTTTGTTCCTGGGTGGCTTTCCACAAGTGAGATACACAAGGTAAACCATAGAAATGGGCCATGTGTAACCACTCAACACAAACCATTCTTTCCATTCCACCCAGGTGTTTCATTCACTTAGTTGTTTTATTAAGCAAAACATGAGTCAAAGACTTAGAAATATTTCTCATAGCATGAATATATATTCCACCCTTGGTTGCTACTAGCTAGGCTAAGCATGGCAATAGCAAGTATCTTAACTTAGAGGAAATTCTAACATTACTACAACTATTTGGATTTCCCAAGCATAGCATATAGATACTTAGCAAAATAATCATGCAAGTCCTAAACAAAATATTTCTAATGCATAGGTGAAAATATAGGGATAAAATCATGAAGCACCACTTTCCTTGGTAGTTTGGGGAGTAGCAACAATCTTCACAATCACAATCACTATTAGCACCAAAATCTACACATAAAATAATGGCACCAAATTCACATATCAAAAATATACAAGCAAAAATATATGGATGCATGCAAATGCCATGTGATGATTTTCTACACCAAACAAGACAAGTATACAGTACTAAATCATAAACAAGACCAAGACACACTAAATAAACTTTATTTGATCTTTAAATCATTTTTAAAATAATTTCTATACTCAAAATAAGCCTATAAATGTCTCTGCAAAAATAACCAATTTTATAGAAGCAAAATACTAAACACATTGCATAAATGGATAGCATTCTTTCTCCTGATTCCAATGATATAAAATTTGCAAAATTTGAACGTGTGGATCAAAAGTTATGAATTTTTCAAGTTTGAATGTCTAATAGATCTAAATTCTGTTTTTAAAACGAAAAACAGGCCACGCGGCGTGTTCTGATTGGCCCGTACCGGTTCGGCCGGATCGATCAACGTGGGCCGCACAATCTAAGTAAAAAACGCACGACCAGATCTAAAATGTACCCCTTCTATAAGTGATCTATTCCTATGCGTTGGATCTAGATCCGACGGTTGCCAAGCATGCGACCATGGATGGGCGGCGCCAGTGACGGCGGCGCGGCGGTCAGTGATGTTCCGGCGGCTATGGAGGGGGCTGGGGTTAGCATAGGTGCTTACCGGACTCGCAAGGTCGCGCTGATGCTCAACTACTTGCTAGCGTGGGCGGGGGCGTGCTGTGGAGGTCACTGGGGCTCGTCGAAGTTGCGGGCGACGTCGGGTTCCTGCAGACGACGACTTTGCCGACGATGTGGACCGCCCTAACACAAACCAAAGGCGTCAGGGTGTGCACAATAACCTGGCGATCAAGATAGGGTCAGAGAGAAGGCAAGGGGTGGTCTAGTTTTACCTAAATCGTTCACCGGAGTTAGGCGGCGGCTCTATCGTTTGCTGAGGTGGTCGGGGACGGCGACCTGGGTCATGTGCGGGAAAAACAAAGGCATTAGGAGAAGCACAGAGACATGACGAACTCGACAGGGTCAAGCAGAAGGCGAGGGGCGCTCGGAGCTCACCGGAATCAGTCGCCGGAGTTCGCCGGGACAGCGGCGGTGAAGCGAGAATTTGCGGAGCCTGGCGGCGCTTCTAGCTGGCTATGCTGGGGGAAATGGCCGCGAGGGGGAGGGGATTAAGTAGCCAGAGCGGAGGCGAGGATTACGCACGCAATCAACTACATTTAACCGATTTTAAACGCGATAGTGAAGGAGAGGGAGGAAACGGCGAGGCCAGGTCGTGGGCGGGGTTTGGGGACGACGATGACGGGGCATGTCGGGTCGGGCTGTCAGCGAGTGGGTGCGCGTGGTTGCAGTGAGAAACACAGGGAGAGAGGGAACCCCGGGTGGGCTGTTTTGGCTACTGGGCCGAAAGGGTAGCGCCGGCCCATTCTTTATTCTTTAACCTTTTTCTTTTTCTGTTTGAATTTCTAGGAACCAAATTCAAATGATTTCAAAAGTGTTTGAATTCAAACTTGTTCTGGATTTTTGTAGAGTGAAAATTGTACACATTTGGTTGCAGAACAATGTTGTACACTTTAAAAATAATTTGGCACTTTGGAAATTTTAAAATAAACAATGTTTTTACCCATTTCTTAATAAGACAATAAATGGTTTAAATTTGTTTCTTTGTTTTGAAATCTTTGTCCAAGCTTTGGAATTAATCACACAAACCTATGAACAACCATCATTGGTTTAAAACAAATAATCTCTCATTAGAGAGTAGCATTGGATCAATGCTTTGCTTACAAAAAATAATAGGCATTCAAATGCTTCTGTTTTTGTAATGACTTTGAAAATGATCCTAAAATGATTATGAATGCATGGATGATATGCAAACTTTGAAATCATGATTTTTGGGATGTTACAATATTTATGAACTCTAGCCTAAGTGCCACCACGGCGTGCACACTGTCACTTTCACACACGTGGGGAGAGCGGAGATCTATTGAAGTACTTGAGTATTAATGTAGACCCTAGCTTAAGTGCCACCACGGTATGCACGCTGTCACTTTCACACACGGGGGGGAGAGCAGAGATCTATTAAAGCACTTGAGTAGCAGAGCAGATCTACTTGATTACAAAGCTCATGATCACAATAAGATCATGCATAGAGAGACATGAACACATAGCTACCGGTAGAGCCCTTATCCTTGAGGAAGAAATACTCCCTCCTCATCATGGGAATAAGCAACGGTGATGAAGATGGTGGTGGAGATCGATGGAGATGGCTCCCGCATCTCCCCTTCGGTGACGGCGGTGTTGCGGACCTTTTTGTGGATTTTTGCCCGCGTTAGGGTTTAGGTCTCGAGGAGACATATATATAGGTGAAATGGAAAGGTCAGTGGAGCCTCGAGGGGCCCACACATAGGGCTGGCGCGGCCAGGGGGACCCGCTCCACCCTAGGGTGTGGCCACCTCCTGGCCTCCCCTTCGTATGTCCTTCTGGCTATGTGTTCGCTCCGGAAAAATAGTAACTTTGGTTTTGTTCCGTTGATGTCTACGCACTTCTATTCTTGTAGACAGTTGTTGGGCCTCCAAGTGCAGAGGTTTGTAGAACAGCAGCAAGTTTCCCTTAAGTGGATCACCCAAGGTTTATCAAACTCAGGGAGGAAGTGGTCAAAGGTATTCCCTCTCAAGCAACCTTGAAATCAAGATACAAGAAGTCTCTTGTGTCCCCAACACACCCGATACACTTGTCAGGTGTATAGGTGCACTAGTTTGACGAAGATATAGTGAAATACAAGTGGTAACGGTGCCAGAAAAGAGCTTCTGACTTGTTGACGTGGGAGAAACTAAAGGCAAACTGAAATAAATATGGAAGCAAGCAAACAAGTAGCAGATCTAGATTCAGATGGTGTTTCAATGTTTAGAAACAAGGCTTAGGGATCATACTTTCACTAGTGAACACTCCCTCATATAATTATCCTCTCTTCATGATACTATTCTTAACTACTCTCCGGTTGTACACTCTAATCCATGGTATGCCTACAAAAGCACACCTCAAAGTCCGCCTTTCCCAATCTAGATAACACCACACTGTCACCTTGAGCGCTAGATGGTTCCAACAAACACCACAATTTCATAGAGACAACCAACTCAAAATATAACTCATGAATATATATGTAATCTAGCTTAAGTGCCACACACGACGCACACGCTGTCACTGTCACACACGTGGGGAAAAGCATAGATCTATTAAAGCATGATGAGTATTTAAGTAGACTCTAGCCTAAGTGCCACCATGGCGTGCACGCTGCCACTTTCACACACATGGGGAGAGCATAGATCTATTAAAGCACTTGAGTAGCAAGGTAGATCTACTTGATTACAAAGCTCATGACCACAACAATGTCATGCATAGAGAGAGAGATGAACACATAGCTACCGGTAGAGCCCTTAGCCTCGATGAAGAACTACTCCCTCCTCATCATGGGAATCAGCAACGGTGATGGATATGGTGGTGGAGATCGATGGAGATGGCTCTGGGGCACTTCCTCGTCCTGGCAGGGTGCCGGAACAGAGACTTCTGTCCCCTGAATCTCCCCTTCGGTGGCGGTGGCGCTGCAGAACTTTTCGTGGCTTTTTGGTCGATCCCCTAGGGTTTTGGGTCAGAGGCTTCTTATAGGCAAAGGAGGCAAGGTCGGTGGAGGGCCAGGGGGCCCACACCCCCTATGGGTGCGGCCAGGGTGGGACCTGCGCCCACCTAGGGTGTGGTCACCCTAGTGTCCTCCTCCATCTCGTCTTAGATTTTCCGTATCGTTTAGGAAAAAATATGTACGTTGGCTTTTGTCCCGTCCAATTCCGAGAATATTCATTTTTAGCTTTTTGAAACCAAAAACAGCAGAAAACATGCAAATGACACTGTGGCATCTTGCCAATAGGTTAGTTCAAGAAAGTGTATAAAAATACCTCAAAGTTTAGACAAAACATAGCAAAGTTGATACAAAACAAGCATGGAGCATCAAAAATTATAGATACATTTCCGACATATCAAGCATCCCCAAGATTAACTCCTGCTCGTCCTCGAGTAGGTAAGTGATAAAAAGAATAATTTTTGAGGGGACATACACCATCACAATCAAGATCAAACCATTTGCAAGCAATGAAAGCTGGGATCAAAGAACTCTAAACATGAGCATGAAATATGGAGTTCTAACAGTAAGACAAAGTAACTATGCATGCAACATGAAAGGATATAAACAAAGATCATGAATAACATGCATTGAAAGACGTTTGTTTGTTTCACATATAGAAAACATAACATAGTGGTATCCAGCTTGTCCCTCATGGAGTAGCAAATAGATGCGTAGGACACCTTCAAAGTTCATAAGAGTGACTAGATACAAATAGTTCATGAGCAAGCAATATCAACAATATGAATAAATCAATAAGTTTTGGGACAATGCACATAGAATGGAAACTATGCTCTCTTAATGGTGCCTGAAGTTAGAAGATGGAGACTCAATATATAGTGGAAGAAAGAGCCCTTCATAAAGGGAAGCAGGGATTTCAAGTTTCAAAAAGAGCTTCCAAAAATTATGGTACTTGTTAGCTTTCAGCCCTCATTGCCCCTATCATAAGAATCTTGAAGTAATTAAGGTTAAAGTGAACAAACTATGGAGTATATGCTTGACAAAGTATAAGTTGGCAATCTCAAGTCCCTTGAATACGAGGGCCACACCTCATGCTACTCAACTTCAGTCACCTGTAAGTTCTTGTCATAGTAAGTACATGCGTATCATAGAGAACCGCCAACGGGGTACCCCTTGCACATGGTACAAGAGCTATCCCATAACCAAAATGACAAGGCAAGAAGACAATGAGCATCTCAGCGATCTTTTTATTTACGATGTGCAAAGATTTTTATTGAGGATGCTTCATAGAATGCTCATTATGGTGATGCTGCAAGTTTCCATCATGATTAGGCAATGTCTTAGGCTAGCGTCCCAGGCGTTTCTCTAACACAAAATACATAACTCCATGGACTTACAAGATCCCTCTTTATTTCACACCGGTGACATCCATAGACAAAAGAGCATGCTATCAACTATTTACAAAGTACAAGTGCAATGTTGAAAACGTTCCCCATGAAAGCATAGTTCTGCTAATTCCAACGTATAAGTGGAAGCATATACAACATAGATGACACAATGGTTAAGGTTTATTAGGAGCAAGGAATATAAAGTGCGCCATCAAGTTTGTGAGGGTTTTAATCACTAAGTTTTCACATAACAAAATACTTTTTAATTTGAAGATAGCTGAAAACAAGAATATACTTGGAATGGTTTAACACACCATGCATAGGAATTTATAGTGGACACTTTGAAATAACTTGGTTTCTTGGGAGTTGGATGCATGAGTAGAGCTTACTCATACAAGTGGAGGCTAGCAAAAGACTGGGAGCGACCAACTAAGAGAGCAATAATGGCCATAATCATGCAGAGCAAAAAAACATTACTAATCAAAGCATAAAGTGGTACAACAAGTCAAAGACTAAATGATCATAGAGGCTATGGTGACTTGTTCATAGTCATAACATGGTGTGAGCATGTGCCAAGTCAACCCAAATAAAGCATCAAAGGAGAATACCACAATACTATGCTTTTGTATGCTAAAACAACGCATGATTCCTTCAAGGCACATTAAGCAATCCTAATTGTTTGGAACAAGTCATGCTACAACAATAACCACTAAGCATAAGGTCAAAACAACATCTATCATGACATGATAAAGTCTAGGTCATAGTCAAAACAAGCTCCCTTTTGTACCGCTATAAGCATGAAACTTCTTACTCTTTTTCAACACCAATCAACTTATTTAAAACAACTCACAAGGATAATACTCAATAAAGATCGGTGAGCATGTCTCACAAATCCATAAATAATGTCGTGGGAATGGCCATGGCAGATGCTGCAATCGGCAGCGAATGGTAGAACAAAGGGCAAGGGCGGCCAGCCATCTGCGGTGCGAGATGAGGGTGGAGACACAAGGATTTACCCAGGTTTTCCCCCCGGAGGGTAAATACCTACTCCTTCTAGATTGTATTACCCATTCGCCATGTAGGCCGCAACGTTGCGACCCGGAGTCGAAGTCGAAGATCCCAAGAATGGAGGGATCCTCGAAGTCTCCCACATTGGAGACCTGGGTGATGGAGACCGCGGGCGATGCGGTGACGATGGATCCGGCGGCCAATGCCGGGGTCGCCGAGTCGGCGTCGTCGTTGAGAGCCGCGTCGTTCGCGACCACGGTGGTTTCGGCCATGTTGCTGTTGGCCGAGTCGTACTCGGAGGCGAGGCGGTGGATGGTGCAGACCTGACTCTCAGAGAGTCGGTCGCGTGGTGGCGACTCGCGGATGCGAGCCGAGTCCTCCGAGATGATGACTTCGGTGAAGCCGAAAAACAGAACACCTTCCTGACCGGCCAGGCCCCACGGTGGACGCCACTATCGTGGGAATGGCCACGACAGATGCTGCAATCGGCAGCGAATGGTAGAACAAAGGGCAAGGGCGGCCAACCATCTACGATGCGATATTAGGGCGGAGACACAAGGATTTACACAGGTTTGCCCCCCGGAGGGTAAATACCT
The DNA here is from genome assembly GCA_910589765.1 of Avena atlantica. NCBI lineage: Eukaryota > Viridiplantae > Streptophyta > Magnoliopsida > Poales > Poaceae > Avena > Avena atlantica. The sequence continues at coordinate 66,524,660 of OU342737.1, forward strand.
ACTCCTGCTAGATTGTATTATGGAGAGAGTACACGGGCGAGCTTGACGACTAGGCGGCGATCGCTGGGGTGTATGATGGAACGTGTCCTCTATGCGTACCCTAGGGAGGTTTATATAATCTCACCTCGCTAGGGTTTACAAATCTACAACCAAATTAGTTAAGGATTTGGGGGGTTCTTGACCTAATCCAACTGTGCCTAGCTACGCTTCTGGGCCTCCAGCTTCCAGTCGCCTGGTTCCTTGCCAAGTCTCGATCCAGTCGCCGTCCTACAGGCCCACTCGCTGGCAGCCTGGGCCAATAGGAAACGTCCTGCTGGGTATACCCCGGTCAGCATATCCCCATCAAATAAGAACTAAAAAGTTCTAAGATGAAAGCACAAGAAAACTAAGGCTAAACACAGTGCTAGCAAAAGAGAACACTCATAGAACAATAAGAGTGAAAAATAAAGTGTTCTAGTCAATGAAAACAGAGTGTGTCTCTCCAAAAGAAGTGAGCTCGGATCCAACCAACTTACTCAATCAAACTAAGCAAACTAAAACTAAAAACAAAAACTAAGACGCTTCAAGAACAACACAACTGTGCATGAAGCAATAAAAATAAAGTGTCTAGAAAGACTTGAGATTTTTATTGATGAAGAAGGGGATGCCTTAGGCATCCCCAAGCTTTGACGCTTGTACCTCTTGAATATTTCTTGGGCTGACACAGGGTGGCATCCCCAAGCTTGAGCTTCTGTCCATTCTTTATCTCATTACATCATTCTTCCTCTACACCTGCAAATTTTCCTCCATGAAAAACTTCACACAATCTTCATTAGCAACATTAGTGTATCCAAAAGATAATAGACCCTTGGGTTTTAGTTTTTTAATAGAAAAACTTTCACTAAAAACACAAGCTACTGTAACAATTCCCTCAAAATCTCAATTTCCCAAAAAGAACTCAAAAAGGAATCAATAAGAAGCAAATGCAAATAATGGCAGAAATCTGTCAAAATAAACTAGTAGGTAGAAACCGATTTTTTCGAAGACCTTCTGTTGCTCAAATCATAAAGTGTTGAACTAATGAAAGTTAGCTAACATACTGGGGGATTTATTAGTAAATTTTCAGCTCAAATCGACTTACACAGACTCCTCACGAATTTTTATGGTGGAGAAAAGAAATCTGTTTCGACACAACAACTCCCCAAATCTTACTTCCCTCTCATTAGAGGTTATTCTTGGCACAAGAAGCAAATAAAAAGGATAAGGAGAGGTCATGACAGAGGTAATAACTTCAAAGACTCAAGAAAACTCTTGGGTTATCTTCCAACAAGTACTTTACTTTAACGCCTTTAAGTTAGGCTTGATAGTTTGAGAAGATGCTCACATAAGAAATATGAATTGATTTAAAAGAGAGCATCAAGAAGCAAATTCAAAACACATTTAATTCTAACCCACTTCCTATGCATATGAATCTTGTAAATAAACAAGTCATGAAAGCACAAGTCAACAAGCATAGGAAAGCAAAACAAGTGCAACTTCAAGATTTTCAACATAAAGAGGGGAAACTTAATATTTGTGAGATGCATAAGACTATGTTTCCCTCTCTCATAATAACTTTCACTAGCATCATGAATAAAATTAACAATAAAACTATCACATAAAACACTCTTATCATGAGCCACATGCATAAAATGATTATTACTCTCCACATAAGCATGGTCATGCTTATTAATTGTAGTGGGAGCAAATTCAACCAAATAGCTATCATTATTATTCTCATCACCATAATCATCAAATATAGGAGGCATATTGTAATCACAATTAACTTTCTCCTCAATAGTAGGTGGACAGAAAATATCATATTCATCATTGTAATCATCATACATTGGAGGTTTGGTATCATCATAAGCAATAGAATAGCTATCTTCCCAAGTGTGTTCATTAAACATATCATCATTGGAAGGAACATGGATAGCACTAATAGCACAACAATTATTAATATCATCATTTTCAAAATTGGTACCAAAGAGATTTTCAATATCAAAAGTAGTATGCTTTTCCCAATCATGATCAGTACTATAGGTAACAGGCATAGGAACATCATCTAGTTCAGACTCATCAGAAACTATGATAGGAACAACATTCTTAGGGGAAGATATCGTTTCTTCTCTCCTTTTGCTCCTCCTTTTTTTCTTCTTCTCTTCTTTAGGAGGGAGAGTCTTGAAAGGAAGCTTCTCCACATACCTTGGTTTATTGTTACAGACAATAGAAGAAACTTTGGAGGATTACTCCTTTTCATTAATAAGAACAAAACTCATATTATTCCTGTCATATTTTGGTAAATTAATCTTTTATAAGATTTTGTATGTAAGTATTTGTGTGGCAGTTTTCAACACAATAAAGATGACAACCATGCAGGACACTATTCATATCAAAAGTACTCATGTCTACCAAAGAAGTTTTTCTTGATAACTCTTCACACCCCAAAAGCAATTTAAGTTCATCATGTTGATTATCAGTGATCCCGTTATCACAATACAAACTTGTAGTACTCATTAGATTATAAAGGTCATTATTATGTCCTGAGCATTGAAAATTGAAATGACCCACTTCAAAGCAAAGTTCACAAATAAAAGGATAGAGGGCACAATTTTTTTTACCAAGATCATTTAGAGCCTTATACCACGTTCTGGTTTTTTCATTCCAGTGGGTGATACAATATTCTTCTTCGATTTGATTCTTCTCACAAGGTCTATGCATTCCACAAAAATTAACATGCTTATAAGAAATAGTACTTTTAGAAGTTTGAGCATGTTTATTGCAATCATTAATAACATTTTCATTTTCCATGCAAGTGTCTTTAAAACGTTCATGATACATGTCCCACTTTTCTTTAGGAGCATTAATATGGTAAGCAAAGTCTCTATAATATTTAACAAGAATTTGAGGATCAATACCATATCTAGCACTAAGCTCTTGAAAATTAGCAGTTTCAGTGAAAAACTTAATGCAATATACTTATAGTTTATACCTAGTTCTTTACCTTTGTCGTTATCCAAACCTTCGGTATTGCTTTGAATTGTTTCAAGAAGATCCGACTTAGCCTTGACCTCCTTACTTGTGAAGGATCCCTCTAAGCATGTATCCAGATAGTCCTTGTAATGTCCTGAAAGCCTTGCATAGAAATTATTGATAACAATATTACTGGGGAGCTCATGAATGGGACATTTGAGCATTAGTGACTTCAATCTCCCCCAAGCTTGGGCAATACTTTCTCCCTCATGAGGATGAAAATTATAAATATAATTCCTATCTTTATGAATTTCATGAGGAGGATAAAATTTAGAGTAAAATAGAGATTCAAGTTCCTTCCACTCCAAATGATGAGGATCATCTAGTAGCTCATACCACTCCCTTGATTTTTCCCTAAGTGAGAAAGGGAAGAGCTTCCTCTTAACTTGGTCCATTGAAATACCTACACACTTGAACAACTCGCATAATTCATGTATAAAGAGTAAATGATCACCAGGATGGATAGTTCCATCTCCAAAATAGCAGATACTCATAACACGTTCAAAAATTTCAATAGGTATTTTAAAAGGGACACTTTCAGTATGTGGATTTAAAATATCACAAGTATCATTAGAATTACCACATATGGGAGATAAAGTATCATAAGAGCAGATTTTCTTCCCTAAAGTTGGGGAACTAAAAAGATCTTTTGTAGGGGTCCCAATCTTAGATAAGATAGAGCCTCCTGTGTTTCACAATGCTAGTCCCTGGATCAATAGCTAGCATCCACAGTTAAGATGTAATATCAAGATACAAAGGTCATAATATAACTTTATAACCAGGAATAACATAGATATATTACATCTTACATAGATCATATGGCTATTACATTACATTGCAGCGGAATAACTATGGTCAAGTGGTCCTTCATCCTCAAAGTGCCACAGGCAAATGTTGGTTGTAGACTTTGTAATCCTAAACAATCAATCTTCACTAAAATCAATCAAACCTGCAACATTCAAGTTACAGCCACAAAGGGTCAATACATTTGAATTGTATTGGCAAGTGATACTATGGTAGTATAGTGGAGTCTATCATCTATATGCATTTGGCTAAGTGGAGTTGAGGCTTGCATTGCTCAAAATAGATTTTTCTTATTATTTTGAAAATACTAAGTTTTTGCTTGACAAAATCATTTTCCTCAATCAAAGATTTCAAGATCCTTGTACCAAGCCATCTCTCCATCAATGATTGAAGAATTCAAACAACCCTTGTTCAAACCACAAGATTTTAATTTTAGAAATTGGAATGATGAGATTCTTGATTGCTTCCATGTCTTGATGCTCAAATTGTCCTTTACCAGGGACATGGCTAAGTACTTAGATTTTACACTCTGCAGAGGTGGTGCACTTTCCCCACAAGACTTGGTTTCCCAAGACAAGATCTTTCAGAAGCTTTTCCTTAGACCAAAATGGACGCGTTCCAACCTATCAAACACTACCACCAACTGTCCATATGGCTAAGTTCTTGCAACCTATATGATCATGGCAGAGCCCATATTGCCAAGTGGTTGCACTTGAAGCTTCTCAACATTTGACATCTCAAATCCCTTTGTTTCCTGGGTGGCATTCCACAAGTGAGATACACAATCCAAGCCATGGCATTGTGAACCACTCAACCATTCTCCACCAAGCAAGCCCATTCCACCCAGGGGTTTCATTAACTTAGTTGTTTTATTAAACAAAAACATAAGTCCTCAGACTTAGAATATTTTTCCATAGTGTGAATATATATTCCACCCATGTTTTCTATTAGCTAGGCTAAGCTTGGTAGTACTAGGAATCTTTAACTTATGAAAATCCTACTAAGGATTCATCTACTAGGTTTTCCTATAGTAAGGTCTATACTTAGCAAAATCCATGCAAGTTTTACTTAGCAAAATTCATTAATGCATAGAGAAAGTAATGGGACAAAAAGTATGAAGCATCACTTGCCTTTTTGGTAGAGTATAGGTTCACTTCTTGATCTTTGCAACAATCACACTCTTCAAGTCACTACAAATCAATCAAGCAAGGCACAAACTCAATCTACCAATCAAGCAAAACAACACTCATAAATAACAAAGTCAAAGAAATGCATGCAAGCATGCCAAGCTTTGTTTTGTTTGAAAAAGTGGTTCCTAGTGGGTCATAGTCATTTGGGTACATCTAATGGTCATTTCCTAAAGTGGCTAAGTCATTTGCAAAAGGTTTCATTTTTAAAACATTTTCAAAACAAAGTGTTATTTTATGTGGTGTAGAAATATTTTTACTAAGGCATTAGTCCATAGGGTTCACCAAATGAGTTGCTATTGCAAAAACTTGGTGTTTTGGTCAGTAGGTTTGGTCCAAACCATCTACTCAAAGTTTTCTTTCCATAAACATTTTCATAATAAAAACTATTCTTTTTATTGGGCTAGAAAATGACTAAGTCAAGTAATCTAACCTAAATTTCACAAAAATCAATTCTAACACCAAGGGTTGGTTCCTAGGGTCAGTAGGATCACATTAAACCAATTGGCAAAGGTTTGATCTCAAAATTCATTTTTAAATGATTTTTCTAATGTTAGCAAACACACAAAAGAATCTGCAAAATCAAACAATTTATCAAATACTATTTGCTAAACTAAGGGTAGGGTTGGCTAGGGCTTGCTCTCCTGATTCCAACTGTATAAAGTTTGTAAATTTTGGACGTGTGGTTTAAAAGTTGTGCAATTTTCAAAATCACATATCATATTGAAATGTTTCTGTTTTTATCTCACACTCAGAGCCACGTGTCTGATTCCCATTGGGTCATACCGGTTCAGTGTGGATAGCTGGTGTGGGTCGCACGATTTACATAAAACGGACGGTGTGGATTCATCAAGGCTTGAGCTAGGCTGGGGGCTTGGCTCACGGCGCGTGGCTCGGCTAGGCGCGGCTCTGTCTAATCGTGTCCGTCGAAGTAAGATCGAAGGGTAAAGAACAGAGGGTGCTGGCTCACCGGGTGGCTCAGGTCACCGGCGATGAGGAGGACGGCGGCGACGCTCGGGATGTGTACGAAGGCGACGTTCTGGTGGTTCCCGAAGACGGTGGAGACGGAGACGATGCGCAGAAGTTCTGGGCAAGGCCAGTGGCGTTGGATCGGTGTCTGTTTGCTTCCTGGAATGGTTCCTAGGGGTGGCCGGAGTCGTGCTTGCGGCGTCGCTTGCAGATGTTGTCCAAGTCGAATACCTGGGGATCAAGAATCCAAACCAAGGAGTCAGGAGGGTGCGCGTAAGAATACCAGGGAGATTCAACAGAAAATGAAGGATGCGGGTGTGTTCTTTCCACCGGAATTTGGCTCTGGAACTTCGTCGGAGCTGCGGCGGCGCTCAGTGGTTTGCTGGAGACGGCGTTCTGGGGCGCCCGCGGGTAAAGGAAAAGTGCTTGGAGATGCTCCTGGGAGTGGAGAAGGTGTGAGATTGGTCGAGGAGAAGAGGGGCGGCGATGTTTGGCCGGAATCGACAAGGGTGTCCGTCGGAGTCAGAGGAGCTCGGGGTGAAATTAGAACGGCCTGGGGGCGTGCTCGGGGAAGAAGGCATAGGGGAAACGGAGAGGAATCAGGGGCGATTAAAACAGTATGGTTGCGGGAGGGATTAAGGGTGGCGTTAACGCGAATTGATGTCCGCGAATCAATGCTGGCAACGGCGACGAGAGAAGGGAGAAGCAGTCTCGGGGTGGAGAAGAAGGAGGGGCAGTGTGGGGTCCTCTGGTCAGTGGGAAAAAGAAACGAGAGGAGGTCCACCAGTCATTGGTTCTGCGGGTAGAATATTTGGTTCGAATCGTTTTCTGCGGGGAGAGGGGAAACTGGGCTAGGTGGGCTGTTTGGGCTGGGCCTTGTTGGGTTGTCCTTTTCCATATTTTTTTCTGCCTGTTTTCTTTTTCCTTTTCTAATTTCAATTTCTGTTTTGAATTGCCAAACAAACAATTCACACTCAAATCAAATCAAACCTTCAACAAACTTTGAACTTTGAATTTTGGTTCTGTTTAGCAACATAAACCAAATCCAAAAATAAAATAATATTTTTATATTTAATTAGGATCCATTTAACAATTAAATAAAATGGATCTTTAGTTAAAAAAAAATAGGGTTTGATTTATTTAAATAAAATTTCCATTTGAAATCCAAATCAGTAGGTTTTATTTGTTAATAAAGAATATTTTGAAAACTTGTTTTAAAATAATATAATCCTTTTACTTTAGGGACCATTAATAATTAAATAAAATGGAACTTAGTTATTAAATCAAAATAGGGTTTGATTTTATTAATAAAATCTTTATTTGAAACCTAAATATTTTCAAAATAAAGTTAGTAGGTTTAATTTGGGAAATATATAATATTTGGAAACTTATTTAAAACAATTTAATAAGTTTGATGTTTTAATTAAAATGGTAAAACCTTTTATTTAAACAAAATTTGTATATTTAATTCCTTATTATTTTATTTTAAATAAACCTTTACTATTTTATTCAAAACAAAATGTTTATTTCAAAATATTGGCCAAGGTTTAATTTGGCTATATAAAATAATCTTTATTTATAAATCCACTTTTTCTTTTGAAAGCCAAAACCTTTTATTTAAAGATTCAAAATAGTAATTGTAAAACATTTTAATTTCCTTTAATAAATGTTTATCTTTATAAATCCTTTTAGGATTTTATTTAATTCAAATGAGTTTGAAATTCCAATTGAGTTCAAAAAGTTTCTTCTAGCTCTGAAACTTAAGCAAAGTTTTATTTTATTCATTTATTTTCACATTACAAGATTTGGAAAATCTTGGGATGTGACAGGCTACCACCCTTAAAATAAATCTCGTCCCGAGATTTGGGGAGGCTGGGTTTACAAGCAAGTTCAAAACAACTAGGGTACTACCACCCTTAAAATATTTTCAAACAAAAATTACATTTTGTCTTCTTGGGATTCTGGGAAAAAATTTCTCTAAGCAAACAGTTGCATGTGTCCTTGGTTTCTTTACTTGACTCATGGGCCAAGGTTGAGATCCTTCATAGACTTGTTTAACTTGTTCTCCATCCTTTCTGGACAATTGTTTGCATAGTGACCTAGTTCCTTGCATTTGAAACATGTGACAAAGCTGATATCTCTCAAAGGCTGGTTTATCTTATGCTTCATCTTTTCTGGACAGTAGTTTGCATAATGTCCTAACTCTTTGCAGTGTTTGCACATAACTTGGCTAATATCTTTCCTTATCTTGGGTTTCACTAGCTTTTGTTTGTCTTCTTGTCTCTTCTTCTTTTCTGGGCATTCACTGGCATAGTGTCCCATCTCTTTGCAATTGTAACACTGCAACTGGCTTATGTCTTTCTTCTTCTTTTTGGGTCTCTCCAAAGCTAGGGGTTCTTCTAGTTCATGGTCTTCATGAGTGGGAGATCTTTCTCTCTTCTTGAGGCATTGATCTTCATGTTCCTTGGATGCATGATCTTTGTCTCTAAAACTATTGTTGGCTTGGGTTCCTTCTAAAATAGCATCTTTGTCATCCTTGTTGTCATTAGCTCTTTGGAAAAAGTTGTCTCCCATGTTGATCATTTGAGTAACTAATCCTTGCAACAATTGGGATTGAAGTTTCAAAATCCTTTGTATGGCTGGGTCTAATCCATTGTTGTTGGCTAAAAGCTGAGTTGTCTCTTGGCTCAACTGGTTTTGGGTTGCTATAAGTTCTCATGTTGTCCTCTTAGTTGTGGTTGTCATCAACCTTGATGTTGGAGTTTCTTGGAGTAGACATCTGTTTGGGTTGGATTGGGATTAGAATAGGCAAAATATTTCTAAGGAAATATTTCTAATCACACACATCACAATTCACACAAGCAATGTTCAAGCAATCACAAACAAACATTTCACTCAAACAAGGTTCAAGCACATACTTAGGAAACAAAATATTTTTGCTACACCACATAAGTTGGTGTGTTTGACTTAACTATAAATGGTGGTCCATCTACATGGTTTACTTGTGATCTTTCTTTCCTTCTTTGTTGATTCTTCTTGTATGAGATCTTGGTTTCCTTGGAAAAACTTTTGGTCACAATACTTCAAATTTGTTGATGGCTCCTTCTTATTTTGCATTCCCTCAGTCTCTAAATCTTGAGTAAGATTTCCTTGTCTCACTTGTAGTCCTTAGTGGTATCCATGTTGGAAATCTTTGGAGAACATGCTGAAGATGTTGAAGTCATTAGAGTTGAAGATGTTGAAGAAGTCCTTTGCATATGGTGTAGTCTTTGGCCATGGGTAGGTTTTTCCATCAAGTTGAAGTAGAAGAGAAGTAGAGTTGAAACAAAAATGGTTGAGGAAAGAGTTTACAAGTGTTTTTGTAAATAAGTTTTGGATCAAAATATAACTCCTATTTTTCTAAGGGTTTTTGTCCAATCCTAGGGTTTACAAATCCTACAGGCAACACAATGCTCTGATACCATCTGTAGGGGTCCCAATCTTAGATAAGATAGAGCCTCCTGTGTTTCACAATGCTAGTCCCTGGATCAATAGCTAGCATCCACAGTTAAGATGTAATATCAAGATACAAAGGTCATAATATAACTTTATAACCAGGAATAACATAGATATATTACATCTTACATAGATCATATGGCTATTACATTACATTGCAGCGGAATAACTATGGTCAAGTGGTCCTTCATCCTCAAAGTGCCACAGGCAGATGTTGGTTGTAGACTTTGTAATCCTAAACAATCAATCTTCACTAAAATCAATCAAACCTGCAACATTCAAGTTACAGCCACAAAGGGTCAATACATTTGAATTGTATTGGCAAGTGATACTATGGTAGTATAGTGGAGTCTATCATCTATATGCATTTGGCTAAGTGGAGTTGAGGCTTGCATTGCTCAAAATAGATTTTTCTTATTATTTTGAAAATACTAAGTTTTTGCTTGACAAAATCATTTTCCTCAATCAAAGATTTCAAGATCCTTGTACCAAGCCATCTCTCCATCAATGATTGAAGAATTCAAACAACCCTTGTTCAAACCACAAGATTTTAATTTTAGAAATTGGAATGATGAGATTCTTGATTGCTTCCATGTCTTGATGCTCAAATTGTCCTTTACCAGGGACATGGCTAAGTACTTAGATTTTACACTCTGCAGAGGTGGTGCACTTTCCCCACAAGACTTGGTTTCCCAAGACAAGATCTTTCAGAAGCTTTTCCTTAGACCAAAATGGACGCGTTCCAACCTATCAAACACTACCACCAACTGTCCATATGGCTAAGTTCTTGCAACCTATATGATCATGGCAGAGCCCATATTGCCAAGTGGTTGCACTTGAAGCTTCTCAACATTTGACATCTCAAATCCCTTTGTTTCCTGGGTGGCATTCCACAAGTGAGATACACAATCCAAGCCATGGCATTGTGAACCACTCAACCATTCTCCACCAAGCAAGCCCATTCCACCCAGGGGTTTCATTAACTTAGTTGTTTTATTAAACAAAAACATAAGTCCTCAGACTTAGAATATTTTTCCATAGTGTGAATATATATTCCACCCATGTTTTCTATTAGCTAGGCTAAGCTTGGTAGTACTAGGAATCTTTAACTTATGAAAATCCTACTAAGGATTCATCTACTAGGTTTTCCTATAGTAAGGTCTATACTTAGCAAAATCCATGCAAGTTTTACTTAGCAAAATTCATTAATGCATAGAGAAAGTAATGGTACAAAAAGTATGAAGCATCACTTGCCTTTTTGGTAGAGTATAGGTTCACTTCTTGATCTTTGCAACAATCACACTCTTCAAGTCACTACAAATCAATCAAGCAAGGCACAAACTCAATCTACCAATCAAGCAAAACAACACTCATAAATAACAAAGTCAAAGAAATGCATGCAAGCATGCCAAGCTTTGTTTTGTTTGAAAAAGTGGTTCCTAGTGGGTCATAGTCATTTGGGTACATCTAATGGTCATTTCCTAAAGTGGCTAAGTCATTTGCAAAAGGTTTCATTTTTAAAACATTTTCAAAACAAAGTGTTATTTTATGTGGTGTAGAAATATTTTTACTAAGGCATTAGTCCATAGGGTTCACCAAATGAGTTGCTATTGTAAAAACTTGGTGTTTTGGTCAGTAGGTTTGGTCCAAACCATCTACTCAAAGTTTTCTTTCCATAAACATTTTCATAATAAAAACTATTCTTTTTATTGGGCTAGAAAATGACTAAGTCAAGTAATCTAACCTAAATTTCACAAAAATCAATTATAACACCAAGGGTTGGTTCCTAGGGTCAGTAGGATCACATTAAACCAATTGGCAAAGGTTTGATCTCAAAATTCATTTTTAAATGATTTTTCTAATGTTAGCAAACACACAAAAGAATCTGCAAAATCAAACAATTTATCAAATACTATTTGCTAAACTAAGGGTAGGGTTGGCTAGGGCTTGCTCTCCTGATTCCAACTGTATAAAGTTTGTAAATTTTGGACGTGTGGTTTAAAAGTTGTGCAATTTTCAAAATCACATATCATATTGAAATGTTTCTGTTTTTATCTCACACTCAGAGCCACGTGTCTGATTCCCATTGGGTCATACCGGTTCAGTGTGGATAGCTGGTGTGGGTCGCACGATTTACATAAAACGGACGGTGTGGATTCATCAAGGCTTGAGCTAGGCTGGGGGCTTGGCTCACGGCGCGTGGCTCGGCTAGGCGCGGCTCTGTCTAATCGTGTCCGTCGAAGTAAGATCGAAGGGTAAAGAACAGAGGGTGCTGGCTCACCGGGTGGCTCAGGTCACCGGCGATGAGGAGGACGGCGGCGACGCTCGGGATGTGTACGAAGGCGACGTTCTGGTGGTTCCCGAAGACGGTGGAGACGGAGACGATGCGCAGAAGTTCTGGGCAAGGCCAGTGGCGTTGGAGCGGTGTCTGTTTGCTTCCTGGAATGGTTCCTAGGGGTGGCCGGAGTCGTGCTTGCGGCGTCGCTTGCAGATGTTGTCCAAGTCGAATACCTGGGGATCAAGAATCCAAACCAAGGAGTCAGGAGGGTGCGCGTAAGAATACCAGGGAGATTCAACAGAAAATGAAGGATGCGGGTGTGTTCTTTCCACCGGAATTTGGCTCTGGAACTTCGTCGGAGCTGCGGCGGCGCTCAGTGGTTTGCTGGAGACGGCGTTCTGGGGCGCCCGCGGGTAAAGGAAAAGTGCTTGGAGATGCTCCTGGGAGTGGAGAAGGTGTGAGATTGGTCGGGGAGAAGAGGGGCGGCGATGTTTGGCCGGAATCGACAAGGGTGTCCGTCGGAGTCAGAGGAGCTCGGGGTGAAATTAGAACGGCCTGGGGGCGTGCTCGGGGAAGAAGGCATAGGGGAAACGGAGAGGAATCAGGGGCGATTAAAACAGTATGGTTGCGGGAGGGATTAAGGGTGGCGTTAACGCGAATTGATGCCCGCGAATCAATGCTGGCAACGGCGACGAGAGAAGGGAGAAGCAGTCTCGGGGTGGAGAAGAAGGAGGGGCAGTGTGGGGTCCTCTGGTCAGTGGGAAAAAGAAACGAGAGGAGGTCCACCAGTCATTGGTTCTGCGGGTAGAATATTTGGTTCGAATCGTTTTCTGCGGGGAGAGGGGAAACTGGGCTAGGTGGGCTGTTTGGGCTGGGCCTTGTTGGGTTGTCCTTTTCCATATTTTTTTTCTGCCTGTTTTCTTTTTCCTTTTCTAATTTCAATTTCTGTTTTGAATTTCCAAACAAACAATTCACACTCAAATCAAATCAAACCTTCAGCAAACTTTGAACTTTGAATTTTGGTTCTGTTTAGCAACATAAACCAAATCCAAAAATAAAATAATATTTTTATATTTAATTTAGGATCCATTTAACAATTAAATAAAATGGATCTTTAGTTAAAAAAAATAGGGTTTGATTTATTTAAATAAAATTTCCATTTGAAATCCAAATCAGTAGGTTTTATTTGTTAATAAAGAATATTTTGAAAACTTGTTTTAAAATAATATAATCCTTTTACTTTAGGGACCATTAATAATTAAATAAAATGGAACTTAGTTATTAAATCAAAATAGGGTTTGATTTTATTAATAAAATCTTTATTTGAAACCTAAATATTTTCAAAATAAAGTTAGTAGGTTTAATTTGGGAAATATATAATATTTGGAAACTTATTTAAAACAATTTAATAAGTTTGATGTTTTAATTAAAATGGTAAAACCTTTTATTTAAACAAAATTTGTATATTTAATTCCTTATTATTTTATTTTAAATAAACCTTTACTATTTTATTCAAAACAAAATGTTTATTTCAAAATATTGGCCAAGGTTTAATTTGGCTATATAAAATAATCTTTATTTATAAATCCACTTTTTCTTTTGAAAGCCAAAACCTTTTATTTAAAGATTCAAAATAGTAATTGTAAAACATTTTAATTTCCTTTAATAAATGTTTATCTTTATAAATCCTTTTAGGATTTTATTTAATTCAAATGAGTTTGAAATTCCAATTGAGTTCAAAAAGTTTCTTCTAGCTCTGAAACTTAAGCAAAGTTTTATTTTATTCATTTATTTTCACATTACAAGATTTGGAAAATCTTGGGATGTGACATCTTTTTCATAAAAACTTGCTTCCCCAAGCTTAGACATTCCCATAGCATTAGGAACAATGGTGTTAAAAAAATTCATACTAATAACATTGCTATTAGCATGCAAAGAAAGTTCCATAGGTTTTTTTATTTTATTTTCAAACCACTCAAGTTCTAACTTAGGAAAAATACTAAAAAGCTCTCTAATTTTGTTGTTGTTTTCCATTAAGCCTAACTAGTGAAAACAAGAAACAAAAAGACAAAATTTCAAAATCTAAAGGAAATAACTTTGAGCACTCACACCGGAGGATATGAGTACCTTTTACCTTACCTCCCCGGCAACGGCGCTAGAAAATAGCTTGATGTATATGCACTTCTATTCTTGTAGACAGTTGTTGGGCCTCCAAGTGCAGGGGTTTGTAGAACACCAGCAAGTTTCCCTTAAGTGGATCACCCAAGGTTTATCGAACTCAGGGTGGAAGTGGTCAAAGGTATTCCCTCTCAAGCAACCCTGCAATCAAGATACAAGAAGTCTCTTGTGTCCCCAACACACCCGTTACACTTGTCAGGTGTATAGGTGCACTTGTTTGACGAAGAGATAGTGAAATACAAGTGGTAACGGTGCCAGAAAAGAGCTTCTGACTTGTTGTTAACGTGGGAGAAACTAAAGGCAAACTGAAATAAATATGGAAGCAAGCAAACAAGCAACTGATCTAGATGCAAACGATGTTTCAATTTTTAGAAACAAGGCCTAGGGATAATACTTTCACTAGTGAACACTCCCTCATATAAATATCCTCTCTTCATGATACTACTCTTAACTACTCTCCGGTTGGACGCTCTAATCCATGGTAGGCCTACAAAATCACACCTTAAAGTCCACCTTTCCCAATCTAGATAACTCCATACTGTCACCTTGAGCGCTAGATGGTTCCAACAAACACCACAATTTCATAGAGACAACCAACTCAAAATATAACTCATGAATATATATGTAATCTAGCTTAAGTGCCACACACGGCGTGCACGCTATCACTGTCACACACGTGGGGAAAAGCATAGATCTATTAAAGCACGATGAGTATTTATGTAGACTCTAGCCTAAGTGCCACCATGGCGTGCACGCTGTCACTTTCAAACACATGGGGAGAGCAGAGATCTATTAAAGCACTTGAGTAGCAAGGTAGATCTACTTGATTACAAAGCTCATGACCACAACAATATCATGCATAGATAGAGAGAGATGAACACATAGCTACCGGTAGATCCCTTAGCCTCGAGGAAGAACTACTCCCTCCTTATCATGGGAATCAGCAACGGGGATGGATATGGTGGTGGAGATCGATGTAGATGGCTCCGGGGGCACTTCCCCATCCCGACAGGGTGCCAAAATAGAGATTTCTATCCCCCTAAACTCCCCTTCGGTGGCGGTGGTGCTATGGAACTTTTCGTGGTTTTTTGGTTGATCCCCTAGAGTTTTTGGGTCGGAGGCTTATTATAGGCGAAGGAGGCAAGGTCAGTGGAGGGCCAGGGGGCCGACACCCCCTGTGAGCGCGACCAGGGTGGGACCTGCGCCCACCTAGGGTGTGTCCACCCTGGTGTCCTCCTCCGTCTCGTCTTCGATTTTCCGTATCGTTTAGGGAAAAATATGTTCGTTGGCCTTTGTCCCGTCCAATTCCGATAATATTCATTTTTTAACTTTCTAAAACCAAAACCAGCAGAAAACAGGCAACTGGCACCATGGCATCTTGCCAATAGGTTAGTTCCAGAAAGTGTATAAAAATACCTCAAAGTGTACACAAAACATAGCAAAGTTGATACAAAACAATCATGGAGCATCAAAAATTATAGATACATTTCCGACATATCACCCGTCCAATTCCGAGAATATTCATTTTTTAGCTTTTCTGAAACCAAAAACAGCAGGAAACCGGCAACTGGCACTGCGGCATCTTGTCAATAGGTTAGTTCCATAAAGTGTATAAAAATACCTCAAAGTGTAGACAAAACATAAGACAAATGATATAAAACAAGCATGAGCATAAAAAAATATAGATACGTTTACAACGTATCAAGCATCCCCAAGCTTAACTCCTTCTCGTCCTCGAGTAGGTAAGTGATAAAAAGAATAATTATTGAGGTGACATGCACCATCAAACCATTTGCAAGCATTGCAAGCTGGGATCAAAGTACTCTAAACATGAGCATGGAAGAAGAAGTTCTAACAATAAGACAAAGTAACTATGCTGCAACATGAAAGGATACAAACAAAGATTCATGAAGAATAATGCATTGAAAGACGTTTGTTTGTTTCACATATAGAAAACATAACATAGTGGCATTCATCTTGTCCCTCATGGAGTAGCAAAAGATAAATGCATAGGACACCTTCAAAGTTCATAAGAGTGACTAGATACAAATAGTTTAAGAGGAAGCAATATCAACAATATGAATCAATCAATAAGTTTTGGGACAATGCACATAGAACTAAGAATGGCAACTATGCTCTCTTAATTGGTTCCTAAGGATAGAAGGTGGAGACTCAATATAAAAGTGGAAGAAAGGCCCTTCACAGGGAAGCAGGGATTTCAAGTTTCATAAAGAGCTTCCAAAAATTATGGTACCTGTTAGATTTCAGCTCTCATTGCCCCTATCATAAGCATCTTGAAGTGATTAAGGTTAAAGTGAACAAAATATGGAGTATATGCTTGACAAAGTATAAGTTGGCAATCTCATGTCCCTTGAGTACGAGGGTCGTTCATCATGCTACTCAACTTTAGTTACCGGTAAGTTCTTGTCATAGTAAGTACATGTGTATCATAAAGAACCACCAACGGGGTACACCTTGCCCCATGAAACAGGATCTATCCCATATCAAAATGACAAGGCAACAGACAATGAGCATCTCAGCAATCTTCTCATTTACCATGGGAAAATGGTGCTTTTTTCTCTTCTTTCCTCTTTTCTATCTCTCTCTTTTTTTATAATAAGAATGCTTCATAGATTGCTCACTATGTGATGCTGCAAGTTTCCACCATGATTAGGCATGGCTTAGGCTAGTGGCACAGGCGTTTATCTAACACATATACATAACTCCATGGACTTACAAGCTCCCCCTTTATTTCACACCGATGACATCCATAAACAAAATAGCATGATATTAACTGGGTATAATGTACATGTGCAATGTTGAAAGCGTTCCCCGTGACAACACGGTTTTGCTAATTCCCAACGTATAAGTGCAAGCATATACAACATAGATGACACAATGGTTCAAGTTTATTATGGGCAAGAAAAATAAAGTGTGCCATCAAGTTTGTGAGAGCTTTAATCATTAACTTTCACATAACAAGTTTAATTTGGAAGATAGATAAACAAGAATATACTTGGAATGGTGTAACACATCATGCATAGGAATTTATAGTGGACTATTTGGAATAACTTGGTTTCTTTGGAGTTGGATGCATGAGTAGAGCTTACTCAATACAAGTGGAGGCTAGCAAAAGACTGGAAGCGACCAACTAAGAGAGCAATAATGTCCATAATCATGCATAGCGACAGAACATTACTAATCAAAGCATAAAGTGGTACCACAAGTCAAAAACTAAATGATCATAGAGGCTAAGGTGACTGGTTCATAGTCATAACATGGTGTGAGCATGTGCCAAGTCAACCCAAACAAAGCATCAAAGGATAAAACCACAATATTATGCTTTTGTATGCTAAAACAACACATGATTCTTTCAAGGCACATTAAGCAATCTCAATTGTTTGGAACAATTCATGCTACAACAATAATAACTAAGCATAAGGTCAAAACAACATCTAGCATGAGATGATAAAGTCTAAGTCACAGTTGAAACAAGCTCCCTTTTTGTACCACCTAAGCATAAAGCTTCCTACTCTTTTCCAACACCAATCGACTTATTTGAAACGACTCACAAAGATACTAATCAATAAATATCAGTGAGAATGTCTCACAAATACACAAATAAGAACTAAAAAGTTATAAGCTTAAAACACAAGAAAACTAAGGCTAAACACAGTGCTAGCAAAAGAGAACACTCACAAGACAATAAGAATGAAAACTAGAGTGTTCTAGGCAATGAAAATAGAGTGTGTGTCTCTCCAAAATAAGTGTGCCAGGATCCAACCAACTTATTGCAGCAAACCAAGAAAAATAAAACTAAAAACAAAAACAAAGATGCTCCAAGAACAACACAATAGTGCATGAAGCAATAAAAATAAAGTGTCTAGAAAGACCTGAGATTTTTATTGATGAAGAAGGGGTTGCCTTGGGCATCCCCAAGCTTTGACGCTTGTACCTCTTGAATACTTCTTTGGGTGACACGCGATGGCATCTCCAAGCTTGAGCTTTTGTCCATTCTTCATCTCATTATATCATTCATCCCTTACACTTCAAAATTTTCCTTCATACAAAACTTCACACGATCCATCATTAGCAACATTAGTGCATTCAAAAGTAATAAACCTTTGGGTTTAGTTTCAAAACAGCAAAAATTTCATGAAAAACACAAGCTAATGTATAAATTCCTTCAAAAATCTCAATTTACCAAAAATAACTCAAAAATAAATCGATAAAGAGGCAAATGCAATTAATGGTAGAAATCTGTCAAAACAGACCAGCAGGTAGAAACCGATTTTTTCGAAGAACTTTTGTAGCTCAAATCAAAAAGTGTTGAACTAACGAAAGTTAGCTAACAACCTGGAAGATTTATTCAGAAAATTACAGCTCAATCCGACATACAGAGATTTTTCATGAATTTTTAAATTGAAGCATGAAATGTTTTTTGGGACAGCAACTTCCCCAAATCTTACTTCTCTCTCATTAGAGGTTATTCTTGGCACAAAAACCAAATAAAAAGGATAAGGAGAGGTTATTAAAGAAGCAATAACTTCCAAGGCTCAATAAAACTATTGGGTTATCTCCCAAGAAGTACTTTTCTTTAACACCTTTAAGTTAGGCTTGATAGTTTAAGAAGATGCTCACATAAGAAATATGAATTAAAGTAAAAAGAGCATCAAGAAGAAAATTCAAAACACATTTAAGTCTAACCCACTTCCTATGCATAGGAATCTTATAAATAAAAAAGTCATGAAATCACAAAGCAAAAAGCATAGGAAATCAAAACAAGTGCAACTTCAAAAATTTCAACATAAAGAGGGGAAACTTAATATTATTGAGATACATAAAACCATGTTTCCCTCTCTCATAATAAATTTCAGTGGCAACATGAATAAAATTAACAATATAACTATCACATAAAACATTCTTATCATGAGGCACGTGCATAAAATAATTATTACTCTCCACATAAGCATAGTCATTCTTATTAATCGGAGTGGGAGCAAATTCAACAAAATATCTAACATTATTATTCTCATCACCGTAATCATCAAATATAGGAGGCATATTATAATCACAATTAATCTCCTCATCAATGGTAGGTGGACTGAAAATATCATATTCATCATTGTAATCATCATATATTGGAGGTTTGGTATCATCATAAGCAATAGAATAGCTATCTTCCAAAGCTGGGAACTAAAAATATCATTTTCATAAAAACTAGCTTCCCCAAGCTTAGACGTTTCCATAGCATTAGCAATAATGGTTTTCAAAGAATTCATACTAATAACATTGCTATTAGCATGCAAATAAAGATCCATAGGTTTTTAAATTTTCTCTTCAAACACTTCATGTCCTAACTCAAGATAAATACTATAAATCTCTCTAATTTTGTTGTTGTTTTCCATTAAGCCTAACTAGTGAAAACAAGAAACAAAAAGACAAAATTGCAGAATCTAAAGGAAATAACTTCGAGCACTAATGTAGAGGTCCCAACCTGATAAGGTACAGATCCCTGTGTTTACAATGCTAGTCCCTGGATCAATAGCTAGCATCCACAGTTTAAGATGTAATATCAAGAAACAAAGGTCATAGTACAACTTTATAACCAGGAATAAAATAATACATTACGTCTTACATAGCTCATTTGGCTATCTCATTACAATGCAGCAGAAATATCTATATAGCATGGAGTCCTTCATCTTCAAAGTGCCACAGGCAATCATGTTGGTTGTAGACTTGTAGTCCTATTCAACATACCTCACTAACATCAAACAAACCTGCAACATAATAAGTTACAGTCACAAGGTTCAATACATTTGAATTGTATTGGCAAGTGATACAATGGTAGAATAGTGGTATCTATCATCTATATGCATTTGGCTAGTGGAGCTTAGGCTTGCTTTGCTCAAAATAGATTTCCTTATCATTTGAAAACACTAAGTTTTTATTTGTCAAAATCACCTAAGGCATCTACCAATCAAAGATTGAAGATCCTTTAACCCTTGTTCAACCACAAGATTTTAACTTAGAAATTGGGATGAGGAGATCCTTGATAGCTTCCATGTTTTGATGCTCAAATTGTCCATTGTCGGGGACACGGCTAAGCACTTAGATTTTACTCTCTCGAGAGGTGGTGTACTTTCCCCACAAGACTCAACATGCATCGAGACAAGATATTTAAGAAGCCTTCCCTTAGATCAAAATGGACGTGTTCCAAACCTATCACCCCCTACCACCAACTGTCCATCTGGCTAATTTATTGCAACCTATATGATCCAGGCAGAGCCCATAATGCCATGTGGCTGCACTTGAAGCTTATCAACATTTGACATCTCAAATCTCTTTGTTCCTGGGTGACTTTCCACAAGTGAGATACACAAGGGTATGCCATAAATATGGGGCCCTGTGTAACCACTCAACATAACCCATTCACACCATTCCACCCAGGTGATTCATTCATATAGTTGTTTTATTAAACAAAACATAAGTCATATACTTTAGAAATATTTCATAGCATGAATATAATCCACCCTTGTTTTCTACTAGCTAAGATAAGCATGATAGTAGTAGGAATCTTAACTTAGGGAAAATTCTACTAAGGCTTCATCTACTAGGATTTCCCATGGCATAGTTAACACATAGAAAATTCCATGCAAGTCCTACTTAGAAATATCACTAATGCATAGTGAAAATAATAGGACAAAAGTATGAAGCACCACTTGAATTTTTAGTAGAGAATATAGATTCACTCCTTGATCTTGCAATAGTCACACTCTTAAAATTTCACTACAATTCAATCAAGGCACAAATTCAATTTAGCATTCAAACAATTTACCACATAAAATAGTAAAAACAAAGTAATGCATGCAAGCATGCAAAAGATTGTTTTACTTGAAAAAGTAGTTTCTAATAGGTTATAAACATTTTAAAACACCTATTGGCCATTTATAAGAGTGGAAAACCATTTGATATTAAGTTAGTGAAAATGGCCACTTTAAATCATTTTTGTTTTGCTAGAAATGATTTAAACCAAAGTACTAATTCCTAGTGTTCGACAAATATATTTTTAAACATCACATGTTAGTGTTTATGGTCAAAAGTGTTTTAAAACAATTCCATTTACAAAAGGTTTCACTTAAAACCATTTTTAAATCAAAGCAATATTTTATTTTGTTGGAAATGTCTTTAAACAAAGTAATAATTTTATAGGGTTCACCAAATATATTTTTAAATCCCAAAACTTGGTGTTTAGGGCCAGAGAGTTTAATTCAAACCATTTTCAAAAGGTTTTATTCAAAAATAATTTTTAAACCATAATCAACATTTTTATTTAATTAGAAATGCTTTTATTCGAAGATTTATTCCTTAGTATCACAAAATATACTTTTAAATCTACAGGTTGGTTTTTATGGTCAGTAGGTTCAAAAAAACCATTTACAAAATATTTTACCCTAAAAACATTTTTAGAATGAATTTTATACTCAAAATATGCCTACACATGTTTATGCAAAAACAACCAATTTTACAGAAGCAATACACTAAACAAAGGGCATGGTTGGAAAGTACTCTTTTTTCTGATTCCATTGACATAAAGTTTGCAAAATTTGGATGTGTAGATTTAAAATTATGAATTTTACAATATCATACATCTAATAGAACATTTCTGTTTTTTAACCAAAGACAGGGCTACGTGTCATATTCCTATTGGACGATACCGTTTCGTCTGGATCAAGCATTACAGACCGTAGGATTAAAAGGATTATGTGCGGCTCAGATCATCGCATACCCCTTCGTTAAGTGAAACTATCCTATCACTATGATCTAGATCTGACGGCTCTCAGCGCATTGACTAGAAACTGGCGGCCCTGGCGGCGGTTGTGCGGCGGCGGTGCTCGGGCTGCGACGTTGTCGGCGATACAGGAAGCGAGAGAGAGATAGAGGGGAAGGGCTCACCGAGTTCGCCGTGGAGTGCTGATGCTCAACGTGCCCGTGGGGAGATAGGGGGCGCATAGGTCCGTCGCCTATTGCTCGCTGGAGTTCGTGTCTGCATCGGGTTCGCTCTGGTGTCATCGTTGGCGAGGCTACACGGCTCGGGAAGGCAATATAAATGGTTCGTTAGATGCGCAAGATGATGCTGGATACGCGAGTGTCAACTAGGGAGAGAGGGGCGGTCAGAAATTACCACGGGAGGTCGTCGGAATTGATGTAGTCGACTGTAGCGCTCAGTCGAGGTTGTTGCCGATGACGTGGAGTACGCGCGAGAGAGCTGAGGATACTGGAGGGTGCGCACGAGGGTGGGAAGCAAGCTCATATATTCTAGGGAGCAAGGGGAGGCGAGGTATGGCCGGAATTTCGCCGAGGAAGGTCGTCGGGGCAGTGGCGTTGCTACGGAAAATTGAGGCAGCCTAGTGGCTCCGGTGGGGTGAGATCTGAGGGGAAAGGGAGAGGAGACCTGGGCGATTAAGAGGGCACGTTCGTGGGCGAGATTTACTCAAGCATTGAAGCGAATTAACGCGAGGAAATCACTACTGATAACAGAAGCAAAGTGAGGGGGATTTGGTCACGGGAGGTTGAAGACAGTGAGCTGGCAGGTGGGGTCGGTTGGTCAGTGAAATAGAGGGAGTGCACATGGGGTCGTTCTGTCACTGCCTGTGTGGGTCAATTCATGAGTGAAAAATGCTTCGGGAGGAGGAAAGAGGAGGTGGGCTGCGCTGGGCTTAGTGGGCTGGGCTGGTTCTTTTTCCTTTTTTTATTTTTGCTTTTGCTTTTTCCATTTTGATTTTTTGTTTTGCATTTCAAACTACCATTTGAATTCAGATTTCTTTTTCAAATCTTTTCCAAATATTCAGTATGTTTCTATACTGTTTAAACATGTATTTTAAAGTCCATTTTTGGAATAATTCTTTTAATCATTTATGGTTTATTATTTATTTAAAATAGGCGCTTGCCTTTATTTAAATAGGATTTAAATTATATTTTCTAACTCTTATTTAAATTATAATTTTCACCAAACCTTTTTCAGTAGGTTTTATTTATTTAATATGGTGTTAAATAATTCACTTTGAATTATTTGAAATATTTTTAATATGATTTATTAATCAATTAAATTGGGCATTTGTCTTTATTCAAATAAAATGAAATATGGTTTTAATTCCATATAAGTTTTATTCAAATGATTATTTTAAGTTAATTAGATAACTTTTTAATACACTTTGGTAAATTCCTATTTATTATTTTCTCATGATTTAATTAATCATTTACCTAAGGGATTTTGTCTTTATTAAATATAATTTGAATATGGTTTAATCCCATCTACTTTTATTTGATTCTTATTTATCCTTTTATTTTATTTGGATTATCTTTATTCCATTTGCTTATGGATTTAATTCAAGTTTTAAATTGTCTTCTAAATAATTTCCATGGGATTTATTATTTAGTTTAGGCAATTTGTCTTTATTTAAATAAAATTGGATAATGTTCCATCCTTATGATTTTATTTAAATAATCTTTTATTACTTTTTATTGTTTAATAAACTTTCATTTGATTTCTTTGGCCAAGATTTAATTTGGATTTTAAATATTCCATATTTATTTATTTTCTTCCTTTGCCTTATAAAAATCCATATCTTTTTATTTATAGATCCAAAATTGGTGGTTCTAATTTGTATAATTTTATTTAATATTTTTGTATCCTTTTATATCTCTTTAGGATTATTTTGCTCACAATTTGGTATGGATTTTAGTTAGGAGCTTTATTAGCTTTGGAAGTTAATTCCTTATCTTATTAAATTCATAAGATTTTATCCATGGCTCCAAATTAAATAAAACCGATTTCTATGGTTTTATAATATTTTTATTTGTCATTTTGATCACTTATAAATTGTTGCTAAATTTTTATATGGATAAAGTCCATAGTCTTAGAGAGATCTTGAATATGATTTCCTTCCATTAGGGTTTTAGGGTTTTGGTTTAACTTTTCCAAGTGTTTAAATTTTCAAGATACATTTATTGATGAATGCATTTCACTTGATTGAAATTTGTTGTATTCTATTTTATTCAAATTTTATTTAAGAGGGGTTTTGATGTTTCCATTTGGAATCAAAAATTTCTTTTCACCCTAAATTTCAATATTTAATTATTTTGTTTAATTATTTTTCACATTTCAAAATTTGGAAATTTTTGGGATGTGACAACTAACACACCAAGAGGATGTGAGTACCTTTTAACTTACCTCCCCGGCAACGGCACCAGAAAATAGCTTGATGTTTACGCACTTCTATCTTGTAGACAGTTGTTGGGCCTCCAAGTGCAGAGGTTTGTAGAACAGCAGCAAGTTTCCCTTAAGTGGATTACCCAAGGTTTATCGAACTCAGGGAGGAAGTGGTCAAAGATATCCCTCTCAAGCAACCCTGCAATCAATATATAAGAAGTCTCTTGTCTCCCCAACACACCCAATACACTTGTCAGGTGTATAGGTGCACTAGTTCGGCAAAGAGATAGTGAAATACAAGTGGTATGGATGATTATAAGTGGTAACGGTGCTATAAAAGAGCTTTTGACGGGGAGGAAAAGAATAAAGGCAAAAATATGGAAGCAAGCAAACATGCAAAAGATCTAGATGTGAACGGTGTTTCAATGCTTAGAAACAAGGCCTAGGGATCATACTTTCACTAGTGAACACTCTCAATAAATATATTCTCTTCATGATACTACCCTGAACTACTCTCTAGTTGGACACTCTAATCCATGGTAGGGCTATAACAACACTCCTTAAAGTCCGCATTCCCCATCTAGATAACCCCACACTGTCACCTTAAGCGCTAGATGGTTCCAACAAACACCACAATTTCATAAAGACATCCAACTCCAAATATACTCATGATAAATATTTATGAACTCTAGCCTAAGTGCCGCCACGGCGTGCACACTGTCACTTTCACACACGTGGGGAGAGCAGAGATCTATTGAAGCACTTGAGTATTTATGTAGACTCTAGCCTAAGTGCCACCACGGTATGCACGTTGTCACTTTCAGACATGTGGGGAGAGCAGAGATCTATTAAAGCACTTGAGTAGCAGAGCAGATCTACTTGATTACAAAGCTCATGATCACAATATGGTCATGCATAGAGAGAGATATGAACACATAGATACCGGCAGAGCCCTTAGCCTCGAGGAAGAACTACTCCCTCCTCATCATGGTAATCACCAACGGTGATGAAGATGGTGGTGGAGATCGATGGAGATGGCTCCGAGGCACTTCCTCATCCCGGTAGGGTGCCAGAATAGAGACTTTTGTCCCCCGAATCTTCGCTTCGGTGGTGGCGGCGCTACAAACCTTTTGTGGATTTTTGCACGCATTAGGGTTTACGTCCCGGGGAGACGTATATATAGGCGAAAGGGTAAGGTCGGTGGAGCCTCGAGGTGCCCACGCCTAGGGCTGGCGCGGCCAGGGGGATCCGCGCCACCTTAGGGTGTGGCCACCTCTTGGGCCCCCTTTGTTTGTCCTTCTGGCTCCGTGTTCGCTCCGGAAAAATAGTAAATTTGGCTTTTGTCCTGTCCAATTCCGAGAATATTCATTTTTAACTTTCCTAAAACAAAAAATAGCAGGAAACAAACAACTGGCACTGCGGCATCATGTCAATAGGTTAGTTCCAGAAAGTGTATAAAAATACCTCAAAGTGTAGATAAAACATAAGACAAATGATATAAAACAAGCATGGAGCATCCAAAATTATAGATACGTTTACGACGTATCAATGGTGTAGGGCTATAACAACACTCCTTAAAGTCTGTATTCCCCATCTAGGTAACCCCTCACTGTCACCTTGAGCGCTAGATGGTTCCGACAAACACCACAATTTCATAGGTACATCCAACTCAAATTATGCTCATGATAAGTATTTCCGCAACATTTATCCTAAGTGCCAGACGGTGTGCACACTGTCAAATTCACACACATGGGGATAAGCGGAGATTACATTAATTAAAGCACTTGAGTAGCAGAGTAGCATCTACTTATTCAACTAGATTACAAAGCTCATGACCACAATAAGATCACGCATAGAGAGAGAGAGATGAACGCATAGCTACCGGTAGAGCCCTTAGCCTCGAGGGAGAAATACTCCCTCCTCATCATGGGAGTCAGCAACGACAATGGATATGGTGGTGGAGTTGATGGAGATGGCTCCGGGGGCAATTCCCCGTCCCGGCAGGGTGCCGGAACAGAGACTTCTGTCCCCCGAATCTCGTCTTTGGTGGCGGCGGCGCTGCGGAACTTTTCGTGGAATTCTGATCTGGTATCTAGGGTTTTTGCCTCAGGGGGGTTATATAGGCAAAGGGGTAAGTTCGGTGGACGCTCGAGGGTCCCACACCATAGCCAGGCACGACCAGGGGTGGACCCGCGCCTAGGGGTGGTGTGGCTACCTTGGTGCCCTCCTCCGTCTCTGCTTTGGACTCCGTCTTGTGTCGGGAAAATAGGAACTTTGGTTTTTGTTTCGTCCAATTCCGATAATATTTCTTTACTAGCTTTTTTGAAAACAAAAACGATAGAAAACAGGAACTATCACTATGTCATCTTGCTAATAGGTTAGTTCCAGAAAATGTATAAGAATGCCTCAAAGTGTAAACAAAACATAAGATAGTTGGTATAAAACAAGCATGGAGCATCAAAAATTATAGATACATTTACGACGTATCAGCAACCTTTCAAGAATGTGTTTTAAAAATATTTGATGATCTTGTTGAGAAGACTATGGAAGTTCTAACAAATTATTTCGTTGTTTGTGGAACAACATTTGATAATTGTCTCTACAATTTAACCAAAGTTTTGTAGAGATGCATGCAATCAAATTTAGTTTTGAATTGGGAGAAATGTCGATTCATGGAAAGAGAAGGTAAAGATTTTGGACATAAGGTTTTAGAAAAAGGTATAGAAATAGAAAATACCAATATAAGTGATATAGAAAATCTTCCCATACCTCAAGACATTAAAATTTTAAAAATGTTTCTAGGACATGCAGCTTTTTACAAGCGCTTTATACAGGATTTTGCCAAAATAGTTATGCCTCTCACTAACCTTCTTGAGAAAGAAAATTTGTTCTACTTAGACCATGACTGCATTGCAGCTTTTGAAAAACTTAAAAACAAATTAGTTTCAGCATCTATCATGCAATCTCCAAAATGGGATGAACCTTTTGATATCATGTGTGATGCTAGTGACTATGTTGTAGGAGCTGTACTAGGATAGTGAGATGGGAAGAATTTAAATGTCATTCACTACACTAGTAGGACTCTTAATAAGATTCAGAAAAAATATGCTACTATCGAGAAAGAGTTCCTGGCTATAATTTTTGCATGTGAAAATTTATATGTTACATTATTAATTCTAGAGTAATAATTCATACAGATCAGCAAGCTTTGCGTCACCTCCTTGTGAAAAAGGATGCAAAGCCCAGGTTGATTAGGTGGGTGTTATTACTACAAGAATATGATTTGCAAATAGTAGATAGGAGGGGTAAGGATAATCCAGTAGCAGATCATCTGTCTAAGATGGAGGGAATAATTACCGACCCCATACCTATAAATGAGTCATTTTCAGGAGAATACTTAGCAAAAATTAAAGTCATTGATCCATGGTATGCAGATTATGCTAATTATCTCACAGTAAAATTTGTACCTCCTGGTATGATAAGAAATAAAAGAATGAAATTCTTTAATGATCTTAAACACTACTTTTGGGATGATCCATTTCTTTATCGTCATGGACCTGACGGAATGATTCGAAAGTGTGTTCCTAATCATGAAATGAATGCAATTTTGCAAGCTTGTCATAGCAGCCCGTATGGAGGACATCACGCATGCAAGCGAACTGCCAAAAAGGTACTTCAATCCGGATTCAATTGGCCCACCTTGTTCAAGGATGCACAAAGGTATGTGGAATACTGTGATGCTTGCTAGAGAAGAGGTAATATAGGCAGGAGACAAGAGATGGCAATGAATTATAGTCTTATAATTGAACCATTTGATGTGTGGGGAATGGATTACATGGGACCCTTTATAGAATCAAATGGCTACACTCGTATTCTTTTTGTTGTCGATTATGTTAGTAAATGGGTTGAAGCTATTCCAACTAACCATGCAGATGCAGCTACCTCAATGAAGATGGTCAAGGATGACATATTTCCTAGATTTGGAGTCCCTAGATTTTTAATTACTGATGGTGGCTCTCATTTTATGAAAGAAAATTTTAGGAAAATCCTCTGCAGATATGGAGTAACTCACCGCGTTGCTTCACCATATCATCCTCAAACGAGTGGTCAGGTGGAACTCTCTAATAGATAACTTAAGACCATACTCGAGAAAACGATGGATAAATCAAGAAAAGATTGGTCATACAAGCTAAATGACACTCTTTGGGCATACTGAACTGCATTTAAAAATCCGATGGGTATGACACCATATAAGATGGTATATGGTAAGGTGTGCCATCTACCTTTATAATTGGAACATAGAGCCTTTTGGGCAATCAAGAACTTAAACTATGATCTTAAAGCAACAGGAGAAAAGCGCTTATTAGACATACATGCTTTAGATGAGTTTAGGAGTGAGGCTTATGAAAATGCTAGATTGTTCAAGGAAAAAGTAAAAATATGGCATGATAGAAAACTAGAGGATAAGGCCTTTAAAATTGGAGATAAAGTTTTGCTCTATAACTCTCGTCGTAAGTTGTTTCCAGGAAAGCTCAGATCAAAGTGGGAATGCCCCTATGTAGTTGAAGAAGCTTATGCATCGGTGGCAGTGAAGCTCCAGGGGAAAACACCCTCTCTTTCATGGGTGGTGAATGGACAACGCTTGAAGCATTATCGCGCAAAATAAGATGTAAGTGCAATCACCTTATGAATAATTACCCCAGAAGAGTTGATTGAGCAAAAGTATGGAAGGAATGGTAACTAGAAGGATAAGATTGAGACAATGTGAGCAACACTATGGTCGAGCTATAGACCATAAAAGAGCGCTTCATGGGAGGCAACCCATGTGAAATAAAGGGTCAAGTAAGTTTTAGTTGATTTTATGATTGAATAAAGGAACACTTGAAGCTCTTGTAAAATAAAGAAATTCGGTTATGATAAAAATCTTGTTCAATAAACATTAATGTTGGTAAAAAATTTAAGCTGTCATTTTTTGTCAAAACTTGGTATTTCATTAAGTTTTAGATTAATTGATAATTCCCAAAGAAATAGATAGATTTTGATGTGTACAGTAGCCTTAACGACCAACTATGCGGCGGGAATTAATTTTCTAGCCGTATAGTTGTGGTCGTATAGTTATTTCATTGCATCTCCAATTTTCATGCTAGGATATAAAAGGTTTAACGATCAACTATACGGTGGGAAGAAATTTCCCGGCCGTATAGTTGGTATCGCCTCAGATAACAAAAAAATCTATAGTCGGTTCGCAACTATACATCAGGATCTATATGATCTGTGCCCGTATATTTGCTCGTTAAGCTTGGCGGCTAGGGTTTTCGACCTCCCCTTTTAAGTATGATTGCTTCTAACCTTTTTCATTAAGTTTTCATAGAGCTATAGCCTCCAGCCTAAAAAAACCATCACCATCTCCATACACGCCCCTTCTAACAACATCCGTGCAGCGAAGCCATGCAGCCCTTCCATGTCAACAAGATTTGGAGGAAGAAGGAAGAGAAGCCCGTGAAGAGGATCGAGGGGGAGGAACCAAAAGAAGCATCATCATCATCATCCAGCCTAGATATCAAGCCTCTCCCAAATTGGGAGAACATGTTTCCACAAAGGATGGAGATGATGAGGCAAGCGGACCAAAGAAGGAGCAAGGATGATTATCTCCCTAATCCTTACTGTCACAACATAGGATCTTATTATAAACCTCCTCTTAGTCCGCCACCTCTTAAACCCAAGAAGGTGCAGCAAGATGAGATTCATGATAAGATATATCAATTGGAAAAAGCTTCAAAGGCATGTGTTGAAACTATTGGAGGAGGGATTGACTCCTACTGGATGATGAGCAAAGACCTTGAGAAAAAGGTCAATGACATCAATGGTAGAGTCGGTTTCTTAATCAAAACTGTTTTGAGTTGACAGATGAGAAGAAATTCCTTTAGAGGAAAATTTTGAAGCTTCAATACGACATGGCCAAGCTCAGCATCCGCCTCACAAGCATGGCTAAAGTTAGCAACCCATAAGAAGAAGGCAATACTCTTCCTACCCAGGAGGAGGAATAGGTACCGGCAAGGAGTTATTTGATCCCGCCTGGCTTGATTACAAGCTTGGGGAGATCTCTAAAACCTTGTAATCAATCTTATAAGTCTATTATTTCTAGTTTTGAATTAGTTCGAGTTTAGAAATAAAGATTGCATCATTAGAATTCCCTTCAGGAATAGTTGATCTAAGTTATGAAATTCCGAGTTTATTATAATATATGGAGCATTATTGGGTTTGAGTTTGTCTTATTAGATATATGAATGGCTTGTGTATGATTTTACTTGCACTTGATGATAGCAATAGGAGTCTTCCACACCATTGGTATTAACGGAACATATAAAGATAATTTGATATATATGTTGTAGGTCAATGGTTTGATTTACAAAAGGAGATTATATAACTAATTAAGAACAAAAAGAAAAACCTTAGACAAAGGAGAAATTATAAGTGTTATCAAATAGAGTGAGAAAAAGTTGAGGTAGAATATTCAAGCTATAAAGATGCTTCATATATATTTGGAATTTGATAATTGAGATCGTTGAACTTTAGAACCACTACATGAAGTGGAATGTATGTCTAACTCCTTTGCACAACACTTAAACAAAAGTGTGAGCATGAATATACAGAGAAAGAAGAAAAAGAGCGAGTGTGCAAAGAGCAAATAGGTATATACCACTATATTGTAGTAAGACAAAGAGACGTTTGAGATTTTGAATCCCAAGTGAATACGATAATCCTAAAACACTTGGGACTACCTCACTAACTTATTCGGTTGAACCGAATACTTTTACATCATGTTGAGAATAATCTTTTGTGAACTATTAATTGCTAAAGTGTGGAAGCCTGCTAATATTATTCGGATGGTTCTAGTAAGGTACTATTCATGAACTTATTTATATGTATCCTTTATGATAAACGCATGCTAAAAATGCCTCATTTATTTTATCGACTCAGCTTCATGAATATGAGGATCACATCCATTAAGCTAAACTTGCTCGGGACGAGCAAGAGTCTAAGCTTGGGGAAGTTGATGAGTGCATATTTGCATCATGTTTTAGATTATTATTTTGCATTGTAGATATAGGATCTTGATATTTTACGGCGTTTGCACACACTTTTTATGTTTATTTTCACCAGGATCGGGACATATGATGGATCCGATGGACACAATTCTTCGACAAGTTATATTGGAGTGGCAAGGGGCCAAAAACTACATAAATTTATTATTTGGGAAATATTAATAACACGAGAAGAAAACCCAAAGCAATTGGAGGGTACAGAAGGGTTAACGACCAACTATACGGCGGGAGAACTTTTCCAGCCGTATAGTTCCTGCTGTATAGTTGGCGCCGCCACCGTCTCCTAAAATAGTTTCACCCCGTACAACTAGATCAGAGATACGACATACAGAACACCCAGAAATCGCTGAAAACCTCACCTCTGAAAGGGATCTGGAGGGGGAAATTTCCCTAGGGATCCATCTCCGCCCTAAGTAGATCTAGGAGGCCAAGGCATCAATCTCCACCTTCATCAACCGCTACATCTTCACTACCACCATCATATCCATCCATCCCATCTAGATCTTGTTGTAAATCTTGCACTAGTTGTGAATTTATACAAGTACTATTCATCGATAATCGTTTCCATTACTAATTTCATGATGTTGTTTGCCTCCATGTCTGAGTAGATCATCAATTCTTGGGGAGATGGAGAAACCCTAGTATATGATTGAGATGAAATAGAGATTATTATGTTATACATCATTATGTGTATGTGTTAATTGTCTTCATCTTGAAGTTGGGAGTTATGCACCTCCTTAATATTTTCCTCTCGCAGGGACTTGATGAAGGGGATTACTTGTTAGTAGACGAAGGGATGGTAGCACTTACTGTGACTATAAATTTATTGTCACCCTTTACGTACTAACTTGGGGAATCAAGGAGAACTCATCAAGCCATGTCCATGCCACGGGAGAAATCCCTTAATAGCACAGTATCACGATGGTTGTCGGTTATTGTCTAATGTGGTTATGACGGATGATATGAGCAGTGATCGCTGCCTATTTGTCCATATATGGACATCTGATGGCTCAAATGATTTAGAACTCGTTGGGGAACCCCAAGTGGAAGGTACGATGAGCACATCAACAAATTTCCCTCAGTTATAAAATCAAGGTTATCGAAACAGTAGGAGAAAGAACCAACTCCCAAAGTGTTGCTAGCAACTTGGAACCTGCACAACACAACCACAATACTTTGCCCCAACTTACAGTGAGGTTATCAAGCTCACTGGTTTTGCTGAAAAAAAGGATTAAACGTATAGGGTGGAAAAAAGTAGTTGCTTTGTAGGAATTGCAGAAAGTAAATAGTAGATAGTAGATTGAATATCAGTGGGAAGAATGGACCACGGTCCACAGTTCACTAGAGGTGTTTCTTCATAAGATAAATAGCATGTTGGGTGAACAAATTACAGTTGGGCAATTGACAGGATAGAGAAAGCATAACAATGCATATACATGTCATGATGATTGCTATGAGATTCGTTTGGCCATTACAACATAATACATAGACCGTAATCCAACTGCATCTATGACTAATAATCCACCTTCAGGTTATCATCCGAAACCCCTCCAGTATTAAGTTGCAAGCAATAGATAATTGCATTAAGCAAAGTGTGTAAAGTAAACAATACAATTGCTCCATGGACAAAGGATTGTTGTTTTCTCCTAGTAGCAACAACACATCTACAACCTTAGAAGTTTCTGTCACTCTCCTAGATTACTAGAGGCATGAACCTACTATCGAGCATAAATACTCCCTCTTGAAGTTGCAAGCATCTACTTGGCCAAAGAATCTACGAACAACGGAGAGCATGCAAGATCACAAATAACACAGACATGATAGAATTAATAATCAATCTGACAAAGTAT
Source organism: Avena atlantica (assembly GCA_910589765.1). NCBI lineage: Eukaryota > Viridiplantae > Streptophyta > Magnoliopsida > Poales > Poaceae > Avena > Avena atlantica. The sequence continues at coordinate 66,557,791 of OU342737.1, forward strand.
CTCAATATCCATCGGATCTCCGCAAACACAACATGTATGATTACAAATAGATGATCTTGATCATGATAGGCAGCTCACAAGATCTAAACATGATAGCACAAAGAGGATAAACTACCATCTAGCTACTACTATGTACCCATAGTCCAAGGATTAACTACTCAGGCATCACACAGGAGGCTGGCATGGTGATGAATAAGGCCTCCAGGATGATCTCCCCTCTCCGGCAGGGTGCCGGGAAGAGCTTCGGATCCCTCCCGATCTAGGGACGATGGTGGCGGCTATGGACTTTTTCATGGATTTATGATCGGGTACTTAGGGTTTCTTCCTCGATGGGCTTATATAGGCAAAGGGGAAAGGTCGGTGGCCGCCCGAGGGGCCCACACCATGCCTAGGTGTGGCCAGGGGTGGGCCCGCGCCTAGGGGTGGTTTGGCATCCTCGTGGCTCTCCTCCATCTCCGCTTTGGTCTCCGTCTTGTGTTGGAAAAAATAGGAACTTCGGCTTTTGTTCTGTCCAATTCCGAGAATATTTCTTTCCTAGCTTTTCTGAAACCAAAAACAGCAAAAAAATAGGCAACTAGCACTGTGGCATCTTGTTAATAGGTTAGTTCTAGAAAATATATAAAAATGCCTCAAAGTGTAGAAAACATAATATAGTTGGTACAAAACAAGCATGAAGCATAAAAAATTATAGATACTTTTACGACATATCAAGGTCCTCCCACAAACATGCACATCATAAGAATATTCGTCATAATAATCTTGACCACTTAGTCTAAATTGCTAGAGGTATATCCACCACTCCTCGAGAGAGCCTTTCTCCCTATTGAAGTTTCAATCTTTCTTACACACATGATTACTATTTTTTGCATTAAGTTTTACTTCTTTACTTTACTGTTTCACTCAACCAAAAATCCAAAAACAATTCAACTTTTCTTGCATCTTAGAATTATTCTTAAGTACTTTGTTTAGTTTTAGTTAAAAGCATTTTAGTCTTTCGCCTACTGCTCCATGTGGGATTGGTATCTTTATTTCGAAACTAGCTACAAATGATCTATGCTCTTGCAGTCATCAATATCAACCACCCATCTCGTGCTCTATCTAGTTGCAATTATGCCAAATATGCATGGTTTCTGTTTTCATTCATTTTCATATGAGCTTTGCACATTTAGTAGTTTAGGTAGAATTTTATCCCTCTTCCTTGTCTTTGATATGTGTGTAGGTGTTGATAATGATTTTGGATAAAACAAAGTCAAAAGGAACAAAGAGAGCATAGTATGGAGGAGCTGCAGGGACCAGACTTAGCCATTTGAGGTGTTGGAAAAAGTGAATTTTTTCCAACTTCTCAAAATAAATATCAAACATGACTGGGTTGTAGACCTCGTTTATACGAATCAAACGAGTCGAAAAACACCCAAATCAGAAATCGTATGAAGAAACAGCGACCAAAACACTGCGACACCTGAAAGTTTAACGACCAACTATACGACCGGAGGCATTTTCTGGCCGTATAGTTTTGGACGTATAGTTTGGAAAAAGGTTAGAAACAACTTGTTTTTTACCCTGGAATGTTCCAAAACCTTCCCTAAGCCATATGATGGTATTGGGGGCGATTTAGGGCACTTCTAAGGCCTATATAAAGGTGGGAGGAGTCAAGAAACAAGGAAGGAACACCATAACCCTTCAGGGGAGGAGCCCTGCCGCCACCCATCCGATCTCCACGACGGCAGAGCTCTTCCTCAACCACACTTCCGAGATCTAGATCTCCATCAACACCATCACCATCAAGGCATACAAGCAAGAAGAAGAGGAGGAGAAGGAAGACATCAACAACATCACCATCAAGGCATCCAAGCAAGAAGAAGCGGAGGAGAAGGAAGATATCACCACCACCACGCATAGATCTCCATCATCATATCCCTCTCTCTCTTTAGATCCTTTGGTCCGGAAGTGCCTTTTTTTTCTTGCGGTGACACACGAGAATCATGCATAGTGCACACAAAGTGACAACCCGGTAATCAAATGGGGAAAGTTTTTTTGTATGAGGAATCTCCTATAGATCACACATATATTTGTCCATCTAGTACTAGTGAGACCAAGGCTAGAAGCCCTCTCTCATTCCATTCAATCATACAACTACAATCTCTTTAATTCAGTACATAGTCCTGTTTACTTTCCATCTTAGTTTATTTTGTTCTTGTTAAAAGTTCTTTGTTATTAGATACTTTAAACCTCTCTCAATTATCGCTATTCTAGTAACTTATAGAAGAGGCTATTTCCAAACCACGGTTTGGGTGTGAAACATGGCCGCATTGACAACGTGGCTGCGGGGTCGTGTTATTTCCGTTCGTCGATCTCCCATCAGGACAAACTCTTAAATATTTGCGGCTACAAGTATTGCAATAACCCTGTTGTTGGTGCAGGAATTCAGTCATCAATCAACACTCAAGAAGAAATGAAGAAGTGTAAGTTCAATATGCGCCATCTATAGAAGATCACATGCTTGAATCTCACCATCTTCGGTGATCATGGTTTGATGAAGACAAGTTCAAATAAGAGGTTTTCCATGGTGTATGGGGGAGCAATTCGCAAGTCTCCATCAAGCAAGCGCGAGCAAGAGAAATCAAGAAAGGTGTCCCATATTGAGGAGTACAAGATCGTCTACATCAAGATCAAGTGGAATTATCAAAGCAAAGGTATGATCTTGATAGGTTTTCTCTTTTATCGGTCTCATGTTGTTTGTTGGAAGACCAGGTTTAGGATAGATAGCCATACTATCAAGAGGTGCCAGTGGTGGAGCTACCAGGTATGCCGGGTGGGCCTTGGCATACCCTGGAGCAAGCGATGCACTAGTACTAGTATGGAAAAAACTGTTGCTGATCGATTGTGTAAAACAGGCCAGCTGAGTGCCTGAGTCCCATACGATGTAGAAAAAAACAAAGACGTGATCCATAACAACAAGTCAACAACTGCACGGCTAATCCATCGGTGCCTAGAATACGTCGTCACCGTGCGTCCGCCTATCGCCGCCCGGACCCAGGTCAGGAGTATTGATCAAATCAGATCAGCGATCGATCTGCAGCGGCGGGCTACAACAATTCTCCAACACGCCAGGCCCGACAATATTTCTGGACACCGGCGTGCCCGCTCTCTTTGGTCTCTGCTTCGCCCCAACGCGTCTCGAGATTTCCCGGAGTCAGGTTTCAGCGAGTTGCATCCGTGCATCGGTAATCATCTAAGTACGCTCTCCAACCGTTGACTCAAATTTGTCTAGATACGGTTATATCTAGCACTAAAATTTGACAAGATACATTTACATCTTGGTGAATCTAAGTCAACTAATATGGCTCGGAGGGAGTAGTTGATTCTCTAAAGGATCGACATTCATATGTATATAGTATCTTCAAATTAAATAGTTCAGTATAACTAAATCGTGAATATCTATTTTATGATTGTTCTTGTTCTTTTTGCAAAGAGACTAGGAACTATGATTCTAGCGCCCCATATGTTTTTTGTTACACATATTGTATATAGCCAATTTATGGTACTTATAATGTTTCCTTTTTTAATTATTCAGATATGAAGAAGAGAGAAGGAGATATTGTATCATGTTTCAAACGTGCAGCAAAAAAGGCTGTCGCTGCTTCAAATCCTTCGCCGGCTGAAACTATGGTGGAAGAGCACCCTCAAGCTCAAGAGCAAGATACGAGAAGTGAAGAAGTTGTGAATCGTATGCCACCGCCACCGCCACCGTCACCACCACCTCCACCGCCGGTTTATGACATGAACAACCTTCCATATGATCCAGGTGAAAGGCAGCCCATTCAAAGTTATCCTGTCAACGATCAAGATGCAACTCGAAGAGAATATATTCTCAAAGGTCCATTCAAACCTTATACACATGTTTTTCCAAAAATAAAGATTGGAAAAAGAGACCGTCAATTCAATATGGTATGGCTTTATAATCATGACTGGCTTGAATATAGTATCAAGAAGGATTCTGTGTTTTGTTTTGTATGTTACTTATTCAATAAAGGTACTGGATCAGATACATTTATTACTGATGGCTGGAGAAATTGTAATGTAGGAGAGAAAGCACTTCTGAAACATATGGGTTCTAAGGCACATAATGCAGCTCAAGAGAGATACATTTGCTTCAGGAATCCAAAGGTAGCAATTGATTATCACATTGACAAGTGGACTGATGAGGATCTTCGTCTTTACAAGATAAGGTTGACATATTCACTTAGATGTATCAAGTTTCTTTTGCATCAAGGATTGGCATTTCGTGGCCATGATGAAAGTGAAGATTCTAGCAACAGAGGGAACTTTCTAGAACTTTTGGAGTTTCTTGCTGGAAATAGTGAAGAGGTGCACAAGTATGTTTTGAATAATGCTCCAGGTAATTGCATCTTAACTAGCCCAGAGATACAAAAGCAGATTATTGAATGTTGCGCCATAGAAACTAGAAAGAAAATAATTGAAGAACTTGGCGATGAGCCTTATGCAATTTTAGCTGATGAGTCTAGTGATATATCACATAAAGAACAACTAGCTATATGCTTGCGTTACGTTGATCAATCTGGTCGTCCATGTGAGCACTTTATTGGGGTTGTTCATGTAGATGATACTACCTCTTTATCACTTAAGGGTGCAATTGAAGCTTTACTTGCTAGTCAGGGCTTGATTATGACTCAAATCCGTGGTCAAGGTTATGATGGGGCTAGCAACATGAAAGGGGATATTAAAGGACTAAAAACACTGATCATGCAAGAGTCACCTTCTGCGTATTATATTCATTGTTTTGCACATCAACTCCAACTAGTCCTGATTGCTGTTGCTAAGGGCAATACTGATTGTGTCAGTTTTTTTGATCAAGTATCTCTCTTGTTGAATATTGTTGGAATTTCGTGTAAGCGTCATGGCATGCTTCGAAATGCTAGGCTTGAGAGTATCAAGAAAGCACTTGATTATGGTGAACTTGAAACTGGTAGTGGATTAAATCAAGAGATGGGTTTGCCTAGGCCTGGTGACACTCGGCGGGGTTCTCATTTCAAAACTGTATACAACATCTTTGTTATGTTTTCCACAATTCATGATGTACTCACCGAGTTTGGGGATGATATTTCACATAAGGATGATTGGACAAGAATACATTATGTGCTTGGAGCATTTGAGACCTTTGAGTTTGTTTTCTTTGCACACTTAATGGTTCTAATTCTTGGATATACAAATGAATTATCTGAGTGTTTGCAAAGAAGGGAGCAAGATATTCTTAATGCAATCAGACTTGTTAATGGGGCAAAGAACAGAATGCAACAATTGAGGTCTAATGGTTGGGTTAAATTTCTTGAGAAGGTCACTTTGTTTTGTGAGAAACATGGTGTTGAAGTTCCTTCTATGGATGGTAATTATGTGCCTTATAGAAAATCGGCAAGGTATGCTCGTGCTCGAAACCAAAAAAATGATGACCACTTCAGAAGAGAATTATATATTAGTGTCATCGATAAAATTAGTCAAGAGCTTGATAATCGGTTTGATGAGGTTAATATGGAGTTATTGTCTTGTATGTCAGCCTTCAATCCTTCAAACTCATTTGCTTCTTTTGATGCACATAAGGTACGCAAACTAGCTGAGTTTTACCCAAACGATATCCCAGGCAATTATTTGCTAAAGCTTGAATTGCAACTTGATAATTACATTGATGACATGAGACGAGATGAGAATTTTCAAGGCCTAGATAATCTTGTTGACCTCTCAGTTAAGCTTGTTGAAACAAAGAGGCATAAAGTTTATGATATGGTTTACTTACTTCTCAAATTAGTATTGGTCCTGCCGGTGGCAACGGCAAGTGTTGAAAGAGTGTTTTCTGCAATGACTTTAGTAAAAACAAAGTTAAGAAATAAGATGGGTGACAGTCTCTTGGATGATTCTCTAGTCACATACATTGAGCGAGATATTTTTTCTCAAGTGGATGAATATGATATAGTGGAGACGTTCATGTCATTAAGGAGGCGCATGCCACACAAGTCAAACAAGTAGTATTGTAAGTTTCTTTTATTAATATTTTTAGATTGATAGTATGGTGATTAGACTATTAGTATGGTTACTTATGCATTTTCCATCTTTAATCATCAATTACATATTGTTTACTTATTCTATATCCTATTACAATGCAAATTTATAATTTTATATATAACTATCAAATAGATTTTATCTAGATGGTCGTCAAAATTTTGGTGCGGCATACCCATTGATAAAATCCTAGATCCGCCACTGAGAGGTGCTCTCGAGTGAGTAACTCGATCATATCATTCGGGGAGAGCTCAAACCTTTGCATCCTTAGCATCATCTTTCTTGATTGTTGTTTGGATCTTATCCATATGAGGTTCTAGAGCTTGTGGTTATCTCCATAAGAAACTCTAGTTCATCAAAAACGGATCCTCCTTGCATATTTTATTGTGTCTTTTCATCTTGAAGGCTTTCCTGCTCCACACCTTGGGAGGTACCTGACATATATATACTTGATATTTTCTCCCTTGGTGATATCCAAATTTCGTTTTCGTTGGATTCTACATGTCGTTACCTTTCCAAAAAAAATTTGGTTTCATCCCATTCAAAGTTTGTATGCTCAAGTTATTACAGTTTTGGTTTCAGCTGATGCCTGGACCGACGGTACCGTTGAGCCATTTTTGGCGCCGATAGTTCTGATGAAATTATGGTTCAGTACCACTGGCCAGTGCACCCACAGTAACCTTTCTTGTTGGTCACACTTTATTACCGGAAGTGAGGCGGTAGTACCGGCCTTGGCCCAGTGGAAGTTCTGCTGAACTAGCCGTAGAGCCGACCATGTTCTATTTCTCTCTACTGCGTCACCTTTCTGACTGTTGGAAGGGAGCCGACGGTAGTACCACCAAACCAACGGTACTACCGGTCGTGCACGGATCTATGCTTAACTGCCAGATCCGAGAGGACCTATTTAAGGCCTTCCTCTCCCCCTTTGTGGGGTTAGCTCTTTGATTTGTTCTTTTCTTGCTCTCTCTCCTCCATTGTTGACCTTGAAGAGCATGTCATCTCCATTTTCCCTCCTATGATTCTTCCATCTTTTGAGGGATTTGAGAGAGGAGATCTAGGTTTACAACCCCACCAAACCAAATCCCTTCTTTGTGAAGGAATCCTTGGGATCTAGATCTTGGAGAATTTGGTGTTCTCTTCTTGTGTTCTTCCTCTCTTATTCCCCAATAGCTTTTGTAGCTTTGGTGGAATTTGGGAGTGAAGGACTTACCTTTGCATTTTGTGCATAAGTTTGAGTTCTCTACATTCGGTGAGTTTAAGCTTGTGGGCTTGTTACTCTTGGGGTTCTTGGAACCCTTTGTGGTGTGATTCCCTTGGGGCCTCCAATTGAGTTATAGAGATTCCTCAAGCTAGAGGCCTTGCTGGTGATTCTTGGGACCCTCCAATTGAGTTGTGGAGATAGCCGCAAGCCTGTACGGGTTCGGTAACCGCCCTCAAGTTTTCCATAGTGGATTGAGTGACCTTTTTTATGGTGCGCACTTAGGAGAATAAGGTGAGACATTTGTGGCGTCAGTGAGTAGTGTGCCTCCGCATCTTGGGGTGAGGTCTTATGTGGCGTTGGGTGAGAATCAAGCCACCACACCTCAAGGTGAGCTATTTATGGTGTTTGGAGAGCATTACAACATCGCACCTCTCCAACGGATATGTAACTTCTTTGAAAGTGAACTTCGTGATAAAATCACCGTCTTCACTTTCATCGGTTATTCCTATACCTAAGCCCTTTACTTATGTATTTTACATTGTGATGTACATCGTGCTTGAAATAATATATCTTGCTATCACCTTGTTACTTGTCTTGCTTAGCATAGGTTGTTGGTGCACTTAGTTGAACCTAGTGAATTTAGGTTTTGTACTTGATAAATTAAACGCTAAGTTTTATTTCATATTTATTAGAGTCTAAACCGTAACTATTTTAAAATGTTTATTCATCCTCCCTCTAGGCGACATCCGTTGTCCTTTCAGAAGTTCCCCACACCTTGAAGTTTCCTAGTGATTCATATCTATGAGGATTCTACACATCAAATAGCAAAACGAGAGACTTTGCTTTTATTTAACTATTAATAGGTTAGTCCTTATAGAAGGTATTGAAATTGGTAAATAATAACGTAGAATGTTGAACTTTAAAAGGAAGATATACATTTGCATGGCATCTCCTCTCCACTATCCAAGCAAGTGTTCTAGCCATGGTTAAATATGCGGTAAGATAATTTTAGTTGTTGGTCTATTACTATCTATCAATGCCTTTAAGTAGAACAACACTTTAGCTCACTTGTTGAGACACACAAAATCATAAAAAAAACTATGATTTATGTTGTTCAATGTCGTCTCATGTGAATTAGGTTCTTTACTTGGTTCATTCAAGGTCATGTCTGCTTACGGAAAAAGTCTGCTAAAAATGCATCGTGGATTAGGCATCATGCGAGCTCTACGGCGTCCCAATGAAATTTTGGTGTCGTCATGGAGCTCTGATCCTCTCGGTCTTGTTTTGGTGTCTTCGATGGCAAGTGTTGGTTCTCGGTGTACCTCTTATGGGTTTTTTCTTTGATCTGATGTGTTCTCATCACTTTATATCGTTTCGATAGTTGTGAACTTTATTTATAAAACGGGACAACAACCTATTTTAAGAAGGAAAATCTCCTGTTGTGTCTACGTGTGACACATGTTTGCCCCCGGAGTGATCTTTCAAAGAGTGCTCTTCTTCCCATCCTACCAATGTAGAAGGCTAAATGGGAGATCTGTAGGGAACCTGTATATACTCACTAAAGGAGTTACTCCCTTCGTTTCAAAATATAAGATGTTTTAGATTTGTGAAGAAAATGTATCTAACCTTGTTTTAGTGTGTAGATTCACTACAAACATGAGTGAACCTACATACTAAAACTAGTCTAGATACATTTGCTTCACAAAGCTAAAACATCTTATATTTTGAAACGGAGGGAGTACATCAGTTTTCCGGCTCGCCAATACGTAATTTGGCCCTATAAGGCAGCCCAACCTGGCTACACTTGAAAAAATGCCACTGAGAAAATGGAAAAGATACTTTAGAACTGAGGAGTCGGGCGTCACGTCACCCATAAACCCTCCGCCCTGCATGACGTAAAATATCATTTGAAGTTGAAGCTCAAACGGCTTGATCGAGGTGACTGAGGTGTTAATGCTATCAAGAAGCGCTCCGCCGGTACGATTTCCCGCGCGCACAAAACCTCTCGTCTTCCGTGGTGGGGCCCCAGCCGCTTCGTTTCCCCTCCCAAACCTTCGCGCGCGCACCATAAAACCTCCCGCCTGCCGGTACATAGACAGCCAACCGCACTAGCTCGATACATGTTCAAGTTCATGATGGCCAAAGCTCCAGACGCGTCCTGTCTCCAGATGGTGCTCAGCGGCGGTAAGGGAGATGCCGTGGGCGCCAGCGCGGTGGCCGGGAGCGCCATCGCGGCGTCGTACAACGACCAGATCCGCCCACTCCTCGACGCCGTAGACCGCCTACGCCACCTCAAGGTCACGCAGGAGGGCATCCAGCTCCCCACCATCGTCGTTGTGGGCGACCAGAGCAGCGGCAAGTCGAGCGTCCTGGAGTCGCTGGCCGGCATCAGCCTCCCGCGGGGCCAGGGCATCTGCACCCGCGTGCCGCTGATCATGCGTCTGCAGGACGACCCCATCGCCGACGCCCCGGTGCTGCAGCTCGAGTACAGCAACGGCCGCATGGTGCCCACCACGGAGGCCAAGGTCGCGGACGCCATCAACGCCGCCACGGCGGAGATAGCCGGGTCCGGCAAGGGCATCTCCGACGCACCCATCACCCTCGTGGTGCGCAAGCGAGGCGTTCCCGACCTGACCCTCGTCGACCTCCCCGGCATCACGCGCGTGCCGGTCCATGGGCAGCCCGACGACATCTACGACCAGATCGCAAGGATCATCCGTGAGTACATCGCGCCCAAGGAGAGTATCATCCTGAACGTGCTCTCTGCCACCGTAGACTTCCCGACGTGCGAGTCCATCCGCATGTCGCAGCAGGTGGACCGCACCGGCGAGCGCACGCTCGCCGTGGTCACAAAGGTCGACAAGTTACCCGAGGGCCTGCTCGAGAAGGTCACCATGGACGACGTCAACATCGGCCTCGGCTACGTCTGCGTCCGCAACCGCATCGGTGAGGAGACGTACGACCAGGCACGCGCCGAGGAGGAGCGCCTGTTCAAGTACCACCCGCTCCTCTCCAAGATCGATAAGGACATGGTGGGCATCCCCGTGCTCGCGCAGAGGCTCGTGCAGATCCAGGCGGCGATCATCGCCAAGTGCCTCCCAGACATCGTCAAGCAGATCAACGACCGCCTCAGCCGCAGCAGCGCCGAGCTCGACCAGATGCCGCAGGACCTCAACAACGTCGCCGACGCCGTGAGGGCCTTCTTCCACATCGTCAAGCGGGTGTGCGCTTCGCTGGAGAAGATCCTTGTGAGGAGCGAGTTCGACGAGTACCACGACGACGGCCATTTCCATGGCACGGCCCGTATTTCGGAGATGCTCAACGGGTATGCCAAGAAGCTGCCTGCTCAAGTCCCTCGGACCAGCGGGGAACTGTTTCTGATGGAGGAGATGCGGGTGCTCGAGGAGACGAAGGGAATCAATCTTCCCAACTTCCTCCCAAGATCAGCATTCCTCGTTTTGCTCAAGAAGAAGGTGGAAACCATCATGCAGGTAAATAGTAGTTCAAAAATTATTGACTAATGTTTTTTCACTTTTATAATATGTCAATGGAATGCAACTGATCTAAAAATGTAAATGGCCATATTTCAGGAACCGCACGACCTTGTGAACATGGTGTGGAACTACGTGGAGGACATCGTGGCAAAGGTACTCCTGCAGCACTCGGAGAACTTCCCCCAGGTTCAGTCAGCCTGCCGCCACGCAGTTCAGAGCATGATGGACAAGGTGCGGGCGCGGTCCACCCACCACGTCAAGGAGCTGATCGACATGGAGCTGGTGGCGGACTACACAGCCAACCCGGAGTACATGAAGTCATGGGCGGAGATCATGCATGGGCATGACAAGTTCATGAAGGCTGTGGAGGACAAGTCCAAGCCGACGAAGATCACCCTGGAGGTTTTCGGAGAAGTGGACGTGTCGCATATGAGGGCGAACCCAGACTTGGCGAGGCAGGCCTTCGACCTGAGGGCGCGCCTGACCGCCTACTGGAAGAGCATCGTGCTCCGCCTCATCGACAGCTTGGCTCTGCACGTCCTCCTCGGCGTCAAGAGGCTCGTGGAGACGGACCTGGAGGCAGAGCTCGCCGATGAACTCCTGGGGAACAAGATGGCTGGGATGGAGCGCATGCTCACGCCGTCGCCGAGCACCGGCACGAAGCGTGAGCGCCTGAAGAAGAGCATCATGCTGCTTCGTCAGTCCAAGGATGTCGTGGCCAACATCATGGACCGGATCAGCGCGTCGGGTGAAGTCTAGGGTGCCTCCTGGTTTTGTTATCTGCTCTACCGTGTGGATGGTTCCATTCAGTGTGAACTTTATTATGTGGTTCTGTGGAACTGGATGTGCTCGTGTGGATGGTTCCATTCAGTGTGAACTTTTTAAATTTAAGATAATCAACGTTGCTGTTTTTCTGTTTTATCATGTACACATCATGATGAACTCAGCAATTGCCTGTCGTTTCCATCTCTGGGATAGCGGTTCTTCCTTTCTCAAAAGTAATTAACCCTGATGTGATGGTCACCACCCTCCCCTTCCTGTACCTGGTTGTTAAATGCAGCACAAATACAACAACATATGCTACGATTATTATGTGGAGTTTGCTCCTATCTAGGGTTGCACTTGTGTCCCGCTTAGGCCTGCAAAGTGCAGAATTAGAGCAGAAAAGAGTTAGCGGATTGAAGCAGAATTAGCTAGCGAGTCTGCGCCCACAGCCTGCCCCGAACATATACGGACTGAAATCAATACATTTGGGGTGTCAATTGGGATTTCACCTAAATCCCACCGATAGTTCTTTTTTCTAGTGTAAATTTCGAAACCAAAATTTGTACTTCCTCCGTCCCAAAATAGATGTCTTGGGTTTTTTAAAATTTAGATAAATCTATAAACTAAATAGTGTCTAGATTCATCCAAATTTTAACAAACTTGAGACATCTATTTGGAGACGGAGAGATACTAGAGAAGCCAAAATGCACTATAAGTGAGACTTAGGTGGGATCCCACTTGACACTCTAAATATACATTATCGTAAGCTAAATACTAGTTTCAACGAAGTATACCGACTCCAGTCATATATTTACAGTAAAGTGTAATACACATCGGGCTCATGTGTACAACAGAAGAACGTACCAAAAAACATTAGTGCGCTTCAGGAATTTACACTTCTGCGCTCTATGTTGTAATAATCTACAGGGGGCATTGTACAGTAGGCAGCAACACTTAATAGTAACAGTGGCATCCATGTTAATGGAGGAGACAAGACCACTGGTGTTGATCCATAGGCTGACATTAGCATTGAAGAAAGCTGCACAAAGAGAAAATTTATGTTAATAAGAACATAGGAAATTTTGGTGTTAGAAAGCTTGAGAGAAATACACCTTCAAATGTATCGTGGCAGTAATCAAGCATGCGAGTAGAATTATCCTTCTTGTGCAGCCACCACAAAACTTTATCAACATTAGTTTGAACTTCTTCTTATAAGATAACTTCATTAAAGGTCCTGGACTGGGAGAAGCTGATACAAAGCTTGCAGACTCACCGGCCGTATCTGCTCGGTTAACGCTGGTTTGTGCTCTACTGTGGTGCCGTAAATAAGCAGCAGACCTTTCAGCATACAAACCATATGCCAAGACTACTACAGGGACAACCACCAGGTACAGGAAAGGAAGGGTGATGACCATCACATCTGGGTTGTTCGGCCTGAAGTTCGTCTGGCTCGCACCAGAAGAAGGCATGCTCCATCCAGATAAGTACATTTGACCAATTTCTCCATTTTCGGATGTCGCGTGACCCAAAAACCACGGCATTTGAGCGATCCAAATAACGTACAGGGTTAAAGAAAACCAGAACAATTTACTGCTTGAACCCTCCACTAAAAACCATACAAACAAAAACCCAGCATTTCTCTGCTGGATAGGGGATGCTAGAATTGACAAAGCCCACCTTTGGTATGATGGACTTCTTTTAAAAGCATGGTACAACATTTTAGGAATGAACAACAAAAAAAGGGTGAAGGCCAAATTACTCCACAGAAGAACTTTATACATGCCTTCCCATTCAACTTCAAGCATCAAACGGTTGAGCCAGGGGCGCTGTGGAATTGCAATCTTACCCTCAACTGAAAATGGCCTCCGCTCACTTAAAGTCTTCTTACCATGAGAATCCAGCACAAAGACTTGCAGCCAGTAACGAGTAGGAGATGCACTTCTGTAATTTTCAGCATTCCATTTGGCATGGAACAAGGGTTTGTAAGCAGAAGAGCTCGAAGCATGATGCAGAGGCATCTCCTCAACTATCTTGAACTCATTATGAGAATCAAAAACTTTTGCACTCACATTGAGAGCAAGTTCTTCAGAGAAAACAAGTACGTTTATATCATTTCTCAGTGATCTCTTATTTGATTCCAATTCCAGTATATTCATATTTCTTGAATCTGTAGGATATGTGATCAAGATGGAAGTTTTGAATGCCTGTTTTAACTCATGGTCAACGAAAGACACTGTGCCTCTATCTATTGCTAAAATCCTCATCAATCTGTACTCTTTCCAGTCTCCAAGTTCCCATTCCCAGAAACTTGAAGAGTGCTCTTCTGTTTTCATCTGATGATATCTCCAAAGCTGCTTACTAACTTTTGCATGCAGATGACCACATAGGTATGCGGCAATTGACTGTCGTGCAAACACATTTTCGTAGCGCTGCCCTCCTTCAGATGAACTAGTGAATGACATAGGGAAATGTCCAAATACAACTTTTGTAATCGGAACATTTGAGTGACTGGTCCAGTATTGTAGTTCTGAATTAACTGCTTCTATCCTCTTATCAGTAGGATTGCCAAATAAATTAGAAGGATAACGAATGCCAACACTCATTGTATCATCTATTCCCAGGAAGAGGTAATTTCTATCTCCCTACAATACCATTCAGGACAAAATTCAGTTCTGGAACTGTACATATATATGTAATCATGGCAATGCATCATGCACAATTAGTCCCATTCTAGTATTGTTGTGGCTCAATTAGATTTCTTTGTGTCAGGTGGTTGAAAGAAATTATAAGGTGAAGAGATCATGTGTCACTTGGTTTTTCACAATCACTATGACTGTTTGCGATGAATATGATTTAGTTTCAAGATTTAACTACTATAATAAGTTCAGGCACGCTGATGAACATATTTCGAAGTGCTGCATACTGACGCTAATGCAGTTTGTGTGTCACCAATGTGGCAATAGTTTATGTCTGTACCCAAAAAGGCTCCAATTGCATTACCATAGTACTCCTCAAGTCCACATTGTACTTTTGTATGTATTTCCATATTCCATAACTTATTATTGATGCTTGTACTTGTTTGCAAGTTCTGTTTGCTGTTGTGAAAGCTGGTTGGTTCAATCTACATTCAGTTTATACAAGATTGGTTTTAGCATTCGGCTATTGGTTTATTTTTGTACCAGCTAAAAAATAAATTCGTTCAAGACTACGCACTCTCTCATATGCATACTCATTTGTCACAATCTATTGCAGTGTGACATTACTAGTCAACAATGTTAAAATGCAAGCTCTGGCAGAAAATATGTTAAAGGTTACAGCTGGAATAAGTAGGGAGAGTATACCACAGTATTATAGTTAAAATACAACGATCTTGAAAAACTGAAGCTGCTTCACAAGGAGAGCTGACACAGTGATGAAACGTACCTGAAGCAATATGCTATTGATGGTTCTTAAACGGTCAAGCTGGGAGCTAACACTGTAAGTTGAAAAGAAGTCCAATTTGCTTCCTCTATACGGAACTCCATATGTATCATGATTGCCTCTAATATCAAATATTCTCCTCTTGTCTATACCACCTTTTTCAACAATTGCATCAATAGCTTTCTTGTATGTAATCCATTCATCTTCATCTTGTCTGGAGGTAGTCTTTTTTCTATTTTTTGCATCTTATAACAGGACAAGAAAATGGATGGTTATTATAATAATAACAACATAGTGTTCATAAACTACATGAATAAACATCAGCAGTCAATAACATTAAGTGTACATCTTCTCATAACATCTATTTATAATTATTATTACTTATCGAGGAATTCTGTCTACATCCATGTAGGCATATGCTGGTCTGATAAGTGCACTTAGAACAAGAAATAAGTAATGAATTCAGCCGAGAAAAACCATCTAGTAGGTCAACAACACGATGTCAGCTGAACTTTTCAATATTCCAGTTACCACCAAATCTGAGTTGTACTTGTACTATCCAACTGAGTTTAACCAACAATGTAGGCAGAGCCCTCCGTGTTCTGAACTGACTGGTGCTTTATCTCTTACAAGGAAGCTTCTCTATATGCTGCTATGGGATGTTCCACTGGAGAGTGGAAAATTGAAGGTCCGTGAACACTAGATTCTTTACACAATCAGACAAGATGAAACAAACCATGCTCTCTGAACATGACATCTCTAGAGTTGTTCCAGATTTTAGATTGTACTCCCTCTGTTTAGAAATATAAGATGTTTTAGCTTTGTGAATCAAATATATCTAGACATCTTATAGTGTATAGGTTTGTGGAGGTTTGGAGTGAACCTATACACTAAAGGGTGTCTAGATACATTCATTTCACAAAGCTAAAATGTCTTATATTCCTGAATGGAGGGAGTATACAATAAGGCATATCGTGAATAATAAGTTAATAGGTGTTAGGCTGATTCAGAATGCTGAAATATGCTTGATTCAGTTTTTTAGGAAATGTGTATGCTTCATAGTCATTTATCCTCATAAAAGCTAATGCAAATTATTGCCAAGAATACTAACGGAATACTGGAGGAGTACCGTGCCAATCACGAAAGTTGTAACACTACATTCTCGCAATTTCAAAATTCAGGAGATAGGGCGCACCCGTGATGTCGCCGGTGACTATGAGGAGGTCGGGACGGATGGCGCGAAGGGAAGGGCCGAGGAGGTGCACGAGGTCGTCGGCCCGGTCCGGGTGGTAGGCGCTGATGTGGAGGTCGCTGACCTGCACCACCCACGCTACGTCGCCGTCCATGGGGAAGGCCGACCTCGCCACCGACGCGTCGTCTTCGGCCGCGGTCCACGAGGCAGACATTGGCAGAAGGAGGAGGAGTATGATTCTGAGAGGACGCCAGAGCCTGGATGCCATCGCTGGGAAGCTCTTGCCGCCGGTGAGATTCGGTCGGAATCGGCGCCGCGATAGTTCCTTTTTCTGCGAGCAATTCCCTGATGCTGTTTTTTTTTCCAGCGTATGCCGTGATACGGTCGTGCCGTGTCGAGGAGGAATTCATTCTCGGTCCGCAAGGCAGAGGCACTAGCGGGCCGTGAACTCTTAAGCAGTGCTGCCGGCCTAAAGCCTGTGGAAGTATCAACTATGGATGTCGACATGGGAAGATTGGCCGATTATAGGGTGTCTCTTTATTCGGCCCAGGTATCCTGTGGAGGCAACTTGGGATTAAAAAACGGAAAATGATCTGGATTCCCCATGGGGATTCCCATCGTCCTCCTTCCTCTGCCTGTGTGATACGTATTTTTAAAATCACCTCAAATTTTGTTTTTACTGTAAAACGACCCGTTTTTACTACATATGTCCCTGCTTTTGTTTCTGAAGCTAAAAAACGGTTCGTTTCAGAAACAGAACGTTTCGCCGGAGATCTCGCAGGAGACTATGCAGCAAAAAAATATGCTAATGCAGCAAAACCAACTTCACGGGAAACTTTTTTTGCTGCATGGTCTCCGGCGAGGGTCATCAACAAGTTGTTTCCGATGATGTCTCCGGCGAAGTTTGTTTTGCTACATTAGCACAATTTTTTTGCTGCATGGTCTTCGACGAGTCGCTCTATTTTTAAAACGAACTTTTTTTTTGCTTCAGAATCAAAAGCGGAAACATATGTAAAAAAAGGGATGTTCTGCAGCAAACGTGGGATTTAGGACGATTTTGGGGACACGTGGCGGCAGCGGAAGCAGGACGATGGGGAGGTTCCCATCGTCCGGGGGACGCGTAGCACGCTCCTTAAAAAAAGGGGGCATGTCTCTTTATAGAAGGCAACTTGCCATCTTCACAATTTAGTAGGAGGCTCCCAAGCAATCCTTCGAGCTTTACACCTGAATGATTAAGATTTTTGGTAACACAAGTTGTCTAAGATTTCAAGTACCCGAGAGAAACAATCTCCATGTACAAACAACCAAGAGTAATAAGCTCACTAACTTTCACCAACGGAATATTCATGGAGAACTCAAATAAATGCACCAAATACAATGTCACAATGTCACACTCCGTTCAAAAAAAATACAATGTCACACAAGTAGTGCGCAGGTCTTTCTCTCCCTAATACCACCAAAGCGCCTAATGCTATGGAGGAATTGAGAGGAATGACAAAAGAGAAATTTCTCCGGGATCTAGATATCACCTCTCTTTTCCCTCAAAATGATGCAAGAAACAATGGAATTGTCAACTTGTCCTTGGAGAAAAAAGGGATCCTTTTATAGGTCCCAAAAAACTAGTTGTTGTAAGTAATAATAACTAACCCTGGAGACTTCGACCTGGAGGCACCAGAGGTTCTGGCTTAGCATCGGAGACACCAATCTGGGAGACCGGAGACTTCAAATTGGATAGAAACTTTTAGTACCTCTGGACTAAATCTCCACCAATTACTTGAAGGACAAAAGTGAGTCGCACCCCATGGGGTCGCCTCAAGTTGGAGACATAAGAGATTTTGTGGTTCAGATTGGAGCATAGTTTAAAAACTGGATTGGCGAGTGAACCGGTCAAGCGAATGGTTTAATAGTTCATAGGTTCGACTCCACCATGGGAGGTTCAAGGGAGACAAAAAAAAACAATATATTTAATCATTTATTGGGACAATTTTGAGAATAGTTTAGTACAACACAAAACATATGCAATCCAAGTGGTAATGGGGCTAGGTGGGGCATGTTTGAGCCATCCTCTAGGTGGTATGTTAAAATCCTAAAACAACTCTTTTCGAACACACATGAATCCCCGCTCTAGAAAGTGGCAGAAACAGTTGAGACAAAACTGCAAGAACTTGAGAATCCGAACTTTGAATAAAATGAAATAATGTTAAGAATCATTATGTGGAACCTTCCTAAAAGAAGAACCAGTAAAAACCACAACATCATAAATGCAATAAGATTTCATTAAAACCCATTTTTGATGAACTTGAGATCGTTATGAAGATAACCACAATCTCTTAATCCTTGCATGGATAAATGCAAAACAACAACCAAGAATTATGATGCCAAGGATGAAATTTTTTGAGCTCTCTATGAATGATGTGATGAAGTTACTCACTAAAATCCCTCCTTGATAGTACGATTACCGATCCTATAAACTCGTCTCTCAACTAACATCATGAGACCGATAAAACACAAAACCTATCAAGGTCATGCCTTTGCCTATGCATTCCACTTGAGCTAGATGATAATGCTCTTATCCTCCTCAAGTTAGAACACATTTCTTGATCTCTTTGATATTCTCAACTTAAACTTTCACTTCACATCCTTGTTGGTGTGTTGATCAATTTGAATCCACTCTTTGCACTCCGTACTGATCAATCTCATATCATATCTTCTTTTTTCATTATAATATCTTGAAGTTAACCATGAATGATCACCCAATCTTCTTCTTCAAGACATGCTGCTAGTATGTTAAACTCTCACATGATCAATGTTTCGATCTACTCTTGAATATCATCTTAGTCATCACTTGATCTTCTACTTTCAACTTCTTTAAACCTCGAAACCAATATATTATATTCAAGAAGTGGCTATGGAAAATCCTTTAAGAAAACTCAATAAAACATTAGTTCATAGGAATTGTCATCAATTACCAAAACAAAACATGGGGAATCCATGCACTTTCAAGATGTACTTTGTCGAATACACAAGCAGGCACGCTCTAAGGACCACATTTGTCTAGCAAAAAAACACTACTCCGAGTATGGATTTTTTCTAGTTGGTTTATTTGCATATTTTGGTGTTTATTACGGGTAAGAGAATGCTTTATTAATTGTTACCACCATGATTACAATCAATATGGAGCCGCTCATGTCAGAAATCAGACAATGCAAACCATGTGTAAAATGCATGTACCTTCTAGCTAAATGAGTTAAAAATGTCCAACTACGTTACACCCACTTCTCGCCTTCAAAAAACAATAACCGGATGCCCGGTCCAACTCAATGATTGTTATTATGGAAATACAGTCCTTGAGAAGTCCCAAACCCCTCCAAACATGTCAAGGTTTCTTCCTCCTTTGTGGGGCCACATAAGACCGTTTACTTCCATAAATACCACAACACGTCACCTTTATAGTTTCTCTATGTAACAACATTTAACTTTCCCCAACATTCATGTAGCGCTTCCCAGTACCGGTACATGCTCCCTACAACCGTCAGAGGTTGGATGTTTTTCATTCCAATTGATATGGTTATACCCCGCGGATACACGACATCAGCATACCTAGTCCATCCCAAGGAAAGTCCACGACAAGATACGCGGCCTGTGGAGGTTTCGGCTGGCCCAAGTCCATGACGCCTTCGGATCCTTGGAGAACAAGACTAGAGTAAATAGAAATTCAAAGAGGCAAACCCTAATCTGTAACCGACTCGACCTATGCCCGGGACCTGCCTATCTATATAAAGGCTAGGAGGGCACGGCGAGGAGGACAATCAACTCACCTCTTACGCACCTCACGCCAGATTGCATCTGCGCACCCCTGTAACCTTCGGTTCCGCCGTAATCAAGAGCAGACAAGCAGGAGTAGGGTTTTCCCTCTAGGGGCCTGAACCTGGGTAAACCTCATGTCCCCGTGTTGCTTGTTTGTTAACCATTCCATGATCTCCATCATCCCCATCTTCTCCAAAACCCAAGTCCATAACAATGGGCATTGACGAGTCAAAACCTCGTCAATTGGCACCGTCTGTGGGAATTGGGAGTGCTGATTGTGCGATTATGACGGTCCCATCCGGAGCGATCTACAACTCATCGGCTACGGAGAGCCATCTCCTCTTTGGCACCTTTGACTTCACCGCCCACTCACCAGCCACCATGAGGGATTTCGAGCCCGTAGGCGACGGGCTCGAGATTCTGTTCGGGAGTTTCTGCTTCCAGGTGGGGCAGACCGACCTCCTTCCATTGAAATCCTGATTCTCCACTATTGAACCCTCTTAAATAGGATTCCTCATAAATGCGTCAAAACCGGACACCGGCGCATCAAAAAAATCCATGCCTTCACCATCTGGTCGTTTCTTAGATGCCACACTCGTCAAAATAGAAATAGCACCCATGTTCTAATGGCATCTTCATTTTCTGTGAGATATTTTTGTTAAATTTGCCACATAGGGGCAGATAATGATGTCACAGAGAGTAAATAAGAGAGAGGATGGTTGTATGTAAACCCTTGCACGAACTCGAAGGTGCAAAGAGAGACCAATTTTAACATTATCTCACCTCCTATTGAACAACTCCGACACATTTTATTGGATTTTCGGATGATGAGGATTGTTAGTTGATGGCGTGGACTAGTTTACTAACGAGACCACATAAATTATCGAAGACATTCTAAGTTGAATATTTAGGTCATACAACAAGATCAACAACCAATAAAATCATGTGCCCTCTAGGTGTCCAAGTAAACATGCTCCGAAACTTTGCACGCCTCCGAGAGTAAAGTTCTCTATGTGGTACCTCTGCAAGGAGAAATATTCACTAATATTACCAACTAAGTGGATCAGGAATGATAGTAAGCTTTACGCCTTATGCAATAATGATTCATGAGGAGACCAACCATAACCTTTTCCTTGATTTAAATTATCCTTGTATTAATGGGCAGAGGCCTTTGGTGTCCCTTTCAGTGAAGAATTGGGGCTTCACAATTACTAGCCAATATTTATCTCATGCCTTTCGTCGTTCATGGTTCGATATTCTGGTGTCCTAGGCGTAGAGGAACCACACCAATCCATCCCGAATTTGGTGGTTAAACTCTACTGCGGTGATGATACTGTAGGGGAGGTCCTGCGGCAAAATAGCTCGATGCCAGAATGATAAAAAGCTTAACACCTCTTATTTGACTTTTTCACTATTTTAAAATACGAAAAAGATCCAAATCTAAAATGCAAAGGTCGTCTTATTCAAAACCTCAATCATCACATCCCCTACTCATTAGTAGGAATCTGACCTAAACGACCATGTGTTCGGGAACTGGTCTAATGGGCTTCTGTGAGCACTAAGATCACTTCTATATTGATATGAGCACTTTGTGTTTGTCCACTTGATGTTGTGTTTGATAAAAGATTCATCTCTAAACCTTTATAGGTAGTGGCGGATCCAGGATTGGAACAAGCTCGTGCTAAAAACTACATGTAAAAAATACTACCAAGAGAACTATTGTAATATTGTAGAAAATTTGCTAAGATTGTAAAGGTGAACATATATTTTGGCATGGCCCCAAATACTAAGAATTTTTTGGCGTGGGACCAAATTTACATATCCCCTTCTAGCATTTGTTGATTTGTTTTGTTTTGAGATCGATGTATAAAATTTGTTCATCTTTTGTTCATAAAACATGAAATCGATTATAAACAATTGTGAAACCAATAAATCACTTCAATAACAAATCAAGCAATTGAACTACGGCATAAATCAAGAAATTACCTAGTTTAGGGGAGCTATAGCGGAGGTGAACATCAATCAACACTGTCCTGAATCGACATGATATCTGTAGCTCGACACTTTCACAGTCATATGTATCCAGGGGCAGAGCTAGACCGATCATAGGAGGCACACCTGCTAGTCGGCGTTCACCCTGCACGAAGGTCTGGAGGAGGAAGGATCTGATGATAGCATGAGGTAGCGGCCAACAAGCGACGGGGTCTAGGAGTCCGGGCAAGGAAAGGCGGCGTGCCCACGTGAATGTGGCTGCACGCTCCTGCCACCGTGAACAAGAGGAGGCCGAAACGAGGGTTTACTCTCGTTCGTTCTGCCGCGTTCGGTCAAGTGAGTCAGCAACGATTTTGGCCAGCTCGGGCTGAGCCCTAGGCCAACCTTTTTTTCATAGATTGTAGGCCGGATTATTTTCTGCGCCCCGGGCCATGGCCCTGGTTCTCATGGGCCTAAATTGCCCATGTTTATAGGCTATGCACTTTAATATTAGTTGGTTGTGGTCGTGGTTAATATTGCAACAGACGGGCCATAAGGATTGAGGAGGATATGATGGAGAGAAGCAACTAAAGAATTTATACACTAGCCAATTATTCTAAAAAAGGGATCTGATAGAAAAGGGCTATACAATATATTTATATTCAACACTTTCTCTCACGTCTCTATTTTAGTCCTTAGCTTGGGAGGAGTAGGCCGCATAATCTTTTTCCCTATTTTTAATATTGTGTAAGTAGAGTCTTCACTCAAGACTTCTTGGCTCTGATACCATAAATGATTTATGCACTAACCAATTATCTAATAGACTGATCTAATGAAAAGAGGCTAGACAATATATTTATATTCAATAGCAACATGATGGATCAAGTTATTAGAAGATTTATGTCCCAACGGGTAACGTTTAACAATATACTTTCCAGTAGTACCTAAGTTTCTTTGCGAAAAGGTCTACCTATCTATTAATATTCATCAACATCACTACAAAGAGTCGAAAATTACAAATAGATCACTGGACCACCTAGCGACAACGATAAACATCTCTGAGAGACAAATTTGTGCCGCTGTCCTTGCCCCTCCACCGCTGGAAGCGGGAAAATCTTATAATAAATCTTCTAATAACTTGTTCCATCTCGGGACATATATTTCTAACCCTTTGCACTCCCTATATTGTGGAATAGAGAGAGTAGTACCTAAGTTTTAGTGTGTTGATGCATCTCGATCCGATCTCTTCTTATCTTGTAAGTCTTGTTGAGACGTTCTTGGAGATATGTGATCGGGTGACAACGAGCCTCCGTATTGTTTTTTCTATTGTTTTTCTTGAAGACGTCGCTTTTGGAGAACCACTTAGTTCGGGTGTTGCCTTTGATGATAGTTTGTGTCCTGTTATCGTGAGTTATTGATCACCGTGGCAGTGTATTTTTTCTTTGTTCTTTTTGTTTTTCTTTCATTTGGTTACGTGCATCCTTGATGTGTTGACTAGTTTCAGACGCTTTGTTGATGCAGAGAAACAATATAATTATCATCTGACATGATTATACCCCGCGGGTGCATTATCTCAGCATACCTGGTGCAGCCTAAGGAAGGCCCACGGCAAATGTACGTCGGCCCATGAAGACTTTCGGGTGGCCCAGGCCCACGACGCCTTCGGATGCTTGAAGAGCAAGACTAGAGTAGATAGGAAATTCAAAAGGGTAAAACCCTAGAACCTGTAACCGACTAGGTCTATGCCCGGGACCTGCCTAAGGCTCTGTTTGTTTGGGCTGCAGCTGTTGAAAATCAGCTGTTGACAATCAGCTGTGAAAAATCAGCTGTAGAAGCAGCCGGTGGAAACAGAAATTTGGTGTTTGGCAAAAATAATTTCGATGACTGCTGTTGTTGGCTTTAGGAGTGAAATGTCTTAAACGCCCCTGAGAGCAGAAGTGTTGTATAAGTGTTGATTTGAAATAAATTTAGTTCTTTTGACCCTTTTTACTTAAATACAACGTTTAAGGAAAATTTACCTTAAGATGTCTATTTTCAGGCTAAAATAATTGTAAACACATTTTAAACATAATATTTAGGTTTTTGGTTGGCTTTTTTTTTGCTAAAAATTGTAAACAAGACTTTTTTAGAGAGTAAATCGTTACTTTTATATACCTAATAATGACCTTAATTAATCTTTATTTAATCAAAACACACGCGACGTCTCTGGAAAACACAAGTAAAAAACACAGGCACGATTATCTCATCAACCGTCGTGTTATCTTGACGCCCAGAAACCGCCGCCGCCCACGTCCAGGAATCGTCGCTACCGCCCCACGCCCAGGCACCCCCGCCGCCAACCCCAGGCCCAGGTGCCACCCTTCCCAGGCCTCCCCGTAGTGCCTGCGCTCCAGGATCGGCCGGACGCCGACGAACTCGAGCTCCGGCGGAGGTGGAAGACGAGTGCGTGGTCCAGATCGAGGTGCACGACGTAGCGGTTGGCCGGGTGGTAGAGCGCCCTGAGCGTCCGACGCAGCGCGACCCCGTCCCCTGTACGGCGTGGTGCGGGCAGTCGTTTCGCATCTGCTGCTGCTGCTGTCGTAGCTTGGCCTCGACGAAGAGCGGCTCCCCGAAGGCCGCGGAGGGGAGCGGGGAGAAGAAGAGGATGGAGGCCCGCGCCGGGGAATGGCGGCGACGAGCTCCTGTCTCCGACGGCTGCGGGGAATGGCCGCGAACGGAGCGAGAGATTCGGAGGAGGTCGGGAATAGAGTAGATGACAGCGGCGAGAAATGGTGGCGGCTGCGGCTACGGGGAATTTGTGGCGGCTGTGGGGAATGGCTGGACGGGAGAGAGGGAGGGGAAAAGGTGAGGCCAGCTCGATGGTAAGCGAGGGCAAATTTTTTGTAAATACGGTGAACGGTAGAGGACAGTTTGGTCCACACCAACTCGGGAAGCAGCAAAATCTACGGGAAGCGCCTCCCGACTCGCTTCTGCTACTTCGCTCTGTCCAGTGCAAATCGGGCCAGCGCTTCTCGCCAGCGCTCTACAAAATTTGGTTGTTTGTTTGCTCCTCCACTTTTAGACTCTAGAAGCAGTAGAAGCAGAAGTAGAAGCGGTAACAAACAGAGCCTAAGTCTATATAAAGGTCAGGAGGGCACGACCTAGATCTCTCGACTCATACTTTCGCATACACACCTCCACGCCAGATTGCATCTGCGCACTCTTGTAACCTTCGGTTTCGCCGTAATCAAGAGCAGACAAGCAGGAGTATGGTTTTCCCTCTGAGGGCCTAAACCTGGGTAAACCTTTGTGTTCCCGTGTTGCTTGTTTGCTAACCGTTCCACGATCTCCAGCATCCCCATCTTCTTCCAAATCCAAGTCCATAACAATGGGCATTGATGAGATCGAACCTCGTCACCATCTTCGCGGCATTAATATATTTCTTTTATGGAAAAATATATGGTTAAGCCGAGACGTTGTAACAATTGTATATGTGTTATAGGCTAGGATGCAGAGACGGGAAGAAGGCTAGGATGTAGAGACGGAAAGAGTTATCTATTATCTAGAAAAAAAAACGAACTCTGCAATCCTTCACCTAGCGAGTGTGACTCGTTGGACGGCCCCTCTTTGTGCTAAGATTTTTAGGTTTTCCTACTAAACCAAAGTCAAGGAGAACAGATCCGAACATACAAAGTGCAGACAGAATCAATATCCGCTAAGGTGTCAAATAGAATCCTACCTTATTTCATTTTGAATCCTAAAAGTTGGAACCGGAGATTAACTAAAAATGGAACTTTGGTACGATCCCACTTGAATATCTGGTGTTGGTCATAGCATCTGCCACGCAAGTCACACTATGAAACCTATAATGTGAACAAGTTTTTTCTTGACATTGGTAGTATGAATACATACCAACGCTTCATACTCCGTCTGTTTAAAAATAAAAGATATTTTAGCTTTATAAAATAAATATATTTAGATCATTTTAGTACTATAAACTTATACACTAAAAGATGTCTAGCTACATTCGACTTATGAAGCTAAAATGTTTTATATATTTAAACCGAGGGAGTATATCCCACCGAGAAAAAGTCGTATAACTATAATTCACTCTCTCCATTCCAAAGTATTCCAAATTATTTGACTGTGGTTTTTTTTTTGGTTAGGCTCCAACCACTTGCGAAACCTCGAGGGCTTGGTGCTTTGACCTGGGCTACATATGTTCGGGTAAGATAACCACTTGGGAAACCTGTGGGGTGCTTGACCTGGGACGTATGTTCGGGTCGGTCACCCTTTCAATTCAAGCCAGAACGATCCAACCCGATCTCCACATGCTTTTCCTCTCGCGCTCTCGCCTCAGCGGTGTCACAGTCCACCGCAATATCCCTCGAGAACACCGAGCCAGCGCAAGGGATCCAACAGAGAGAAGGATCTGCGAGTCCAGCGCGATCAATTTGACCCTCTCGCTCACGGCTCCGCAGTCGCAGCCGACCCGATGGATCCACCAGCGCGCGCCCAGCGGCAAGCGGCCAACGCGCGCGGCCGGCCGGGCATCGCCTCGCGAGAGCTGGTCAGCTGGCTTCCACAACCTCAGGCACGTGACCATTAATGCGAGTAGCAGACATTCAACGCCTTCGGTGCGATAAACAATGCCCGGGAAACCGTGGCGGCCCAGGCAGCCGGTCGGCGCTCCCCTGCCCCAGCGCCCAGGGCGCGCGGCGCGGGACATGCATGCAGAGATGCACGGAGCAGGCTTTGGGAATCTCTCGACCTGCGCGGCGTACTGGCGTGGCGTGGCCCCAAAGTACTTTCCCCTGGTTTTAATTTAAAGTGACGGGAGGAGGGCCGCGCTTCTATGGCATTTATTTCACTTCACGTTACGCATTTATTTACGCTAAACTAAGCTGGCCTCTCTGGCTACATTTGCATGGCTCGGTGCCTGCCCTGAGTAGTGGGCGACATATGCCTTCGTATGGCTATTTTGGAAATGAAAATGATACTTTGTCGCGTCCCCGGGTCGCGAGCCGTCGATCTAACTTGATTCGTCTATTATTTCATGCCACGTGGCCCTCTTCCTTGTAGTTGCTACACGGCTCCGGGGTATACAGGTCGGACGGTTCCGCCTCACACGATTGAAACAGTTCGCTCGCTCGTCGTCCCAGGGGATTCAGCGGAGGAGAGGCGACGGAGAGGCGACCGCGCCGCCGCCGACCCCTTCATCCTTGACCGCCGGTGACCGCTGCCGAGCGCCGCCACCGGTTCGTGCTCCCCCGCTGTTACCTCTCCTCTCTGATCTCTCTCCTCTCTAATCTCCCCCAGCTCTGATTTCCCGCAGTGTGACCCCCGCGCCGCCGTCGATCGGTTCATCCTCGCCCGCCGGCGACCGCTGCCGAGCGTCGTCGCCCATCCTTGGTTTGTGCCGCCGCCCATCCTCTCTAATCTCCGCTCTCTAACCTCTCCTCTCTAACCTTTCCCGGCTCTCTGATTTTGCGCAGAAACCCTAGGCTGCTCGGTGATGGGACCGCCGCCGACGAGCGATGTGGCAGGGGGGAGCACCTCCGGCGGCGCGAACGTTGAGGTGATCACCTCCGGCGGTACCTTCGTTGTGTTTTCCCCCTTCCATTTTTTGCTAGTTGCAACTTGCTAGTTTAGTACTAGGATTTGCTACTGCAGTAGCATGATTTTGGGCAATTCTGGCAATAGTATGATCTGGCAATAGTACGATCTTTTGCTAGTTTAGTACTAGGATTTGCTACTGCAGTAGTATGATCTGACAATTTTTAGTAGTTTTGCTACTGCAGTAGTATGATTTTGCTAGTTTAGTACTAGCATTTTGCTACTTTAGTACTAGGTACAACCACCATTTTGCTAGTTTAGTACTAGCATTTTGCTACTAGGTATAACCACCAAAGTTGCTGCCAACTGTCAGTTTTGTTAGAGTATTCAGTAGTAGCATTTTGCTACTTTAGTACTATTATTTTGCTAGTTTAGTAGTAGCATTTTTCTACTTTAGTAGTAGCACATGTAGCAATATTCATTAGTTTAGTGCTAGCATTTTGCTAGTTTGTGCTTTTCATTAGTAGGATTTTGCTACTTGTGCATGTTTCAGCAGGTTTTTGCTACTTCTATTATTTGCTAGATATATTGCCTCCTTTTGCTACATGTGTCATATAAGTAGCATTGTTGATACTTTTATGCTTTCATATGTTGACATGCTATATATAGCCTTTTTAGATTGTTTTGCTAATTTTGGTTTGTATGCTACATGCTAGGTTTTTTTGGCTACATGTAGCTTTTTTTTGTTTGCATTCTATTTTTTGGTTGGTTGCTACATGTAGCTTTGTTGGAGGTTGAGGTCACACCATAACCATATCTGTTCTATTTTTCTTTTGCTGCAGGTTGATGTTGTTGATAAGAGCAAAAAGGGCAAAAAGGTTGTTGTGAGCCGCAAGAAAGTTGGCGAGGGAGCGAGTAATGTCAAGGAGGACATTTGGATGTCCAAGGACCGTTTTGGTGCCAAACGTTTGCGTATCCTTGCGGATAACCTTTCTCCAGCCAAGAAGTAGATTATTGAGTCAAAAGAGTGCATTTAGAGCATTGTTGAATGTTGCACAGTTCAGGATTCCTAATGAGCTTACGGATTTTTGTTGATGCACATACTTCTCCTCGTCTACGTGAGTACAAGCTTCAGAAGAACCAGATGGTGTTTACCACGGATATGGTGAGGAAAGTGTTTGGAATCCACTGCGGGAGCAAGCCTATTCATCTTTCTATTACTGGAGGTGCGGAGCTTGATGAGATTCAAGACCTCTATTATGCTAGGAAGAAGAGGGCGGAGTTAGCAACTGCTATCAATATCTTGAAGAAGTGTGCTGATACAGATGAGGAAACCATCATTCGCACTTGGGATCTTGTTTCCCTGGCCACTTTTGTTGCTCCAAAAAGCTCGAACCATGTTAACTTGGAATATGTTGGTCTCATGGCTGATCCAACCAAAACATATGAGTATGCTTGGGATGAGCATTTGTTGGGTTTGTTGATGCAAACTGTGAGAAATATTCATAAGAAGAAGAAGCAAGGACTTGTTCTTCCAAAGGACTGTAGAAAATTTGAGTTTTGGATAACTGGCCCATTCATTCTTCTTGGTGTAAGTTATCTCCCCTCTTTTATATTTGTGTGTAGCGGTTTGCAGCATTTGTTTTGCTACTACTAACTTTTTATTTGGCCTATTTTTGTAGATTGCTTATATGGATCATTTGGATTTCCCACCCTGTGATCACACGTTTGACAAGTCATTTCCTAAAGTATGCTCTGTCAAGACCAGTGACTTCACTTTTGTTGTACAAAATGACCCAGATAGGAAGATTTTATCGAACAAAACTGTTTTCGGCAGGCGAGATGTAATGTTCTTTCCAGCACCACAAACATTCCCTTCTTCCGTTAATCCTCTTAATGTTAACATTAATTTTTATTGTGTGTAGTTCCTCCCATTGTCTACAACACCTTATGGTACTGCTCTTGGTTATAATGATTTGAACAAACCTGCTCCTGTGGAAGATGTTGATGTTAATCCTTCTGGTTCATTGAATGAATGGCTAAATTTCCCTAGAAGCCAGGATTTGCAGGTATGAAATTGCTATTGTACTGTTATTTTGTTGCTACTTCAGTGCATGGATATTGCTACTTATCTACATTGCTCTGTTGCCTCCTTTTGCAACCAGTCTTATGTAGTTTTGTTAACATGTATTATAGGTTTTGCTACTTTAGTTTATAGGTTTTGCTACTTTAGTATATAGGTTTTGCTACTTTGTTTTATGGATTTGATACATAAGCTTTATTAGCTTATAGGTTTTGCTACTTTAGTTTATAGGTTTTTCTACATTAGCTTTATTGGTTTGCTACCACTCTGAATTTTTTTAATGTAGTTCTGAACTGAACTATTTTGCTGCTTTAGTTATTATGTTTTGCTATTTTAGTATATAATTATTTCTACATTAGCTTTATGAATTTGCTACTCCTTCTGCCTTAGCCTCGGTGTTAGGATACCGAGGCGAAGTCGCCGTCTACACGATAGCGGCGACGGGCAACGATGCCTCGGTACCCTAACACCCTTCAAGGTTTCGTCGCCCGTACGACGCGGCAGCGGCGACGGGCGACGAAACCGAGCCGCTAGACTAGAGTTTATGCTTT
Source organism: Avena atlantica (assembly GCA_910589765.1). Taxonomy (NCBI): domain Eukaryota; kingdom Viridiplantae; phylum Streptophyta; class Magnoliopsida; order Poales; family Poaceae; genus Avena; species Avena atlantica. The sequence continues at coordinate 66,587,882 of OU342737.1, forward strand.
ATGTATGTTGACGACTTAGGGTGGGGATGGTGGATAAGTTACCCCAAATTATCTACTTGTATGCAAAAGAAGCTTAATAGAATTTTATTACACCATATTTTTCGAGGATTCGTCGCTCGTACGCCGCTTTAGCGGCGACAGGTTACGAATCCGAGCCGCTATACTAGAGCCGCTATGCTTAGAATTTCATCATTTATCTTGCCTTTGGTTTACTAACTTGCTTCTAATGTTTGCTAACAGGTCCCCGCTCGTTTCAAAGCATTGTATGAGAAGCACAAGACAATTTTTGAAGCAGATGTTGGTGGGACAATGAAGAACCTTTCTACTGGATTGAAGTGCATGCAGGCTCAATGCATGGCTGCCCTTTTGGTTTATGTTGAATCATCAAGTAAAGAAAAAGCTGGAACAAGTGTTGTTTTTCCAACCAAAAGTACAACAGATGATGATCAGCTGCAGGATGATGATGGTTCAGAAACTGAGGATGATGAGAAGCTTTATGCTACATCGGAGCCCGAGGACCATGGTGTTGCTGTAGCAGCTGCTAAGGAGCAAGGTGGTGCTGCAGATGATGCTGTGGAGCAAGGTGGTGCTGCAGATGCTGCTGTGGAGCAAGGTGGTCATGTAGCAACAAAACATGTCGATGTTCCTCAAACAGCAATAATCATTGATTCTACGAGCAAGGGAGCTGATGCTACTGAGCAGCCGGATGTTGTTACCCCTGACAGGTCTCCAATTCACAGCTCCAGGAAGGATATTTCTGATGAAGCTTGGGCCAATGCTCCGGACAAACCCTCGTTTGATATTTTCGAGCTTGGGACCGATGAGTATGCAGAGTTTTGCATTTCACAGTATCTCCCACCTTCCTGTGATGCCCCAACTGCTGCCCTGACCGCTGCCTCTGATGTCGTGATCACTGCCTCTGAGAGTATTCAAGCAGCACCTTCCACTTTGGTCGATCCTGCACCTTCCACTTCAGTAGAGCTTGCGACACCTGCTGTTCCCATTGCACCTGGTATGAACATTTTCTTGTAGTTTCTTAGATATGCTTCCGCTTGTTTGCTTAAGACACAACTGTTTTCTCTTTTTGCAGTTGTTGTTAACATTGAGTCAAGTGTTAAGGGAGATGGTAGCTCGGGTTTGTTGACACATGAGAAGAAGACAAGGTTTAAGAGGGCTGCCAAGGAGGAGCTCACACCTCCAAAGTTAAGGTCTCTGAAGATGTAGAACAAACATACTTCACATTTGTGATGAATGGTCGGAAATTCAAGGGCATCTGAAGGATAGGGCATCGTAAGTTTATGTTTTTTGCTACTCTGAAGTAATGTTTTTGCTACATTGCATCTAGCTAATTGCTACATGTGTCTATGTGTTTTGCTACTTACTTTTTTCACTTGTAGGATATAGTTTTCCATTGAATCTTCTGCAACTTGAACTACTTGCTACTTTAGTTAAATTTTTTTGCTACTTTACATTGAATTGTTTGATACTTTATTTCATTGTTTTTGCTACTTTACATTGAATTGTTTGCTACTTGAGTTCATTTTTTTGCTACTTTACATTGAATTGTTTGCTACTTTAGTTCATTGTTTTTGCTACTTTACATTGAACTGTTTGCTACTTTAGTTCATTTTTTCTGCTACTTTACATTGAATTGTTTGCTACTTTAGTTTATTGTTTTTGCTACTTTACATTGAATTGTTTGCTACTTTATGTAAAACTATCTGCTGCATGTGCATTCCTTTGTGCAAGCCAGTTTTTGTGGAGATTGGGCGGTATTATACCTGCTACAGAACTTTCCAAACATCGCTTCGGCCGCGCCAAAATCTCGATAGTGAGTTGATGAATGTTTGGATTGAGAAATTTAACCATGAGTCGGACATTGTTTGCAAGAAAAGTGCACGGAAGAAGAGGAAGTACGCTTTCACGCAGCACTTTGTGGTAAGTAGCACTTTTCTTGATCTTTTACTTGCTCAATATGCATATGACAGCTACTCTGCTACATTATTGTTAATTTCTTCATGCTATGCTACATTAGTAGCAGCATTTTGCTATTTTAGTAATATGTCTTTGGTTCCACCTTTGTCAACATTGTGCTTGCTGACCAATAAAGATAGTATCAATTTTTACTTGCTTTTGTTGCTGCCTCATACTTCTTTTTATCTTCAACACAAAACATGAGAAGCTTATTGTTGATCCAAAAGTATTCAATGCTAAAGCATGTATGGATGAGTTGAAAGAGCAGAATGCAAAGTTCAAGATTTTCAAGTATGACCTTGTGAGTTAACATCCTTGCTTCCCATCTTGTTCATGTTTGCTTTCTATACAAGATGATAAATATTAATTTATGTTTGAATGTAGCTATACTTTCCTATTGTTAAATTCAACCATTGGGCAGTTCCCTGTATCAACCTAGTAGCAAAGCAAATGCATATTTTTGATTCAATGAAAGGGGCCAAAGATGATAGTGTGATGGATGATTGTGCACGCAATCTGGTTAGTAATCCTGCTACACTTGTTCATTGTGTTTGCTACATTTATAGTTGGGCATTTTATTTGCTGCATATCATTAACCATGCAGTGTGTTTTCTTTGTTTTCCAGTTCTCAAACTTTGCAATTCTTGTGAAGCAATCAAAACTAGCAGACAATATCAACTTCGACACTTACCTGCTAACCAATCCTGATCACCCGCAGCAAACTACCATGTAATATTTTGCTCACCTGTTTGTTTTGCTTTTTTTAATCCTTGTCCTGATCACTAGCATCAACTTTTGCTACTTTATTGTTTTTAGTTGCTACCTAAGTTTACAACTCTTGCTACTTTAGCTTCCTACACTTGTTACATCAGTTTCTGCTTGTTTTTACTAATCTATCTGTTTGTTTTTTGATAGATTTGATTGTGGATTCTTCAGCATGCTCTTCATGGAAAGCTTCACCGGCAAGGTCATGCCGTAGTTCGACAACAATGCTATACCACTTCTAAGGAAACTTCTTGCATCAGATCTGATCGAGGCAAGGCAAAACAAAGGATCAATGCTACAACTGATGGAAGAAGAGTTACAGAAGAAGCGTAGTTAGGTTGTAACTGATGTAATCGTTGAAACTGATGTCGTCCTTGTGATCTTATTTTGCACTTTGTAATGGTTCAAACTGATGTAATCGTGGATGTGTTCGTTGCTGCAGCATATGTGGATTGGTTATGTTGGATGGATAAGTGTTACATGTTTGGAATGGTTTTATATATAGCTTTTGATGTTTGGAATGTTGTTTATTATCTTATGAAGCTTCAAATAGTGTGATTGCTTTGTTCTTGCTAATTTCTGTACATGCTACATACATGTTGCATAAATGCTAAAAATGAGTATTTACCTAGAGATGCTGTCAATTTTTTTGGCCACCCCAGGTGTTAATTTGCTACATATGTGTAGCCATATTGCTACATGCATCGAAATGTAATGCTACCCAGGTGTTCAAGATTTGCTACTAGGTTTAATGTAGCAAATATTCCTGTGATATTCATTCATAAGAACAAATTTTGTCTATGGTAGAAATTTTAGCTCTTGCTATATATTAGAAACAATAATGCTACAAAATGCAGGCTGTATGCTCCAAAGTGGCAATACTTTTGCTACCAACAATATTATGTTATATCACAAAATTCATATCTTGCATCAAGATGATGCTACATCTATATTGTATGTATGCTACATAGTAATAACAAAAATGCTACTCTGGTAGTACATGTAGCTTCATCTCTATAGTTTCAACTCTATTTTCGCAGCATTCCCCGCAATCAGTGCTTCCATGGAGACGCATTGTTTCACGGTGTGACCTTCTTCATTGCAGTATGTGATTTTTTGCTTTCTTGGCTTCTTCTTCTTCGGCGTTGCATAAGTTTGCTTCTTCTTTGTCTCTTGAGCTTTTTTCCTTCTCTTGGCATTTGCTTCATCACAAAGCTCAACCAATGGTTTGTTACACTTCGACTTCTCCGTTGGTCTTCCTTTTGGCTTTACCCTCGCAGGGTTCTTGAGCGTGCTACTCGGAGCATCATTACGTTCTTCTTCTTGTTGTTTATTGTTTACACCATGCTGTGGAGGAATACTTTGCTCTTATAGCAAATTTTCTGGCCCTCCTCCTTGCTGCTCTACTTCTTGCTCCCCTCCTTGATGTGTAGCATGTTGTGTGTTCCTCATATTTTCTACAACCTGCCTTGCATCATCAATCATATTGGAAACAACAACATATGTTTCATCACTGAAGCAAGCATCCGAAGCGAGTTCATTCATATTTATGCACAGTGCATTGTACTTGAGAGTATTGGTTCCTGGGATCCCAAATCTGATGGTATTTGTCCCGGGATCAGGTGCAGGCATTGTTGCTGCAGCAGACCATCTTTGTAGCATGTATCTCTCTGGAATTTCTTGCACATTCAAGTGCACCATCACCCTCACTATATGTGGGCATATAAGGCCACACATCTCAAATGTGTTGCATCCGCACTTGTAGCACTCATCATCTAACTTGACTTGCACCTGGTAGGTTTTGACACCATAACCAGGGTTTGGAATGAGATCAAAGCACATGCCTTCACCCTCAACATGCATTGGATAAAACCTTGTAGATCTCTCAATCATCTTTCGGAATCTTGTGAAGATCTCCCTCGTGTAGAACTCAAGCCCCTGTTTTTCAATGTTGTAGCTGCAAAAAATGTTTCTTTGCTGACTGTCAGGGTGGTGCTACATCAGGTGTTACATTATGCTACAACAGTTTTAAAAATCTGCTACCACATTGGGGTACAAGACCCTTGTCCTGCCATCCACCCAAAAGAGAGCTCTCACTGCATTGTTTTCATCCACTTGCTTATCAAAGAAGAATGTAGGGCTTTCAGCTTATCTCCTTTTAAAGTACTCAATAGTCATTGACATGTCTCGCTGCGAAACTTCCTCGCGTAGCATAGTCCTTATGTTGGACACATCACGCTTCACAAAACCAAGGCACCTCGGGTCGCCTCCATGCACACTTCCAAGGCATCCCATCATCTGAGCTGTGCTAATGTTTTGGTTGTGTAAAGTTTGGATGAACTGAAAGTCCTCCTCAGTAACCTTCCTATGAGACCGGTAGTACCGTCTTCTCCCAATTTGCTTCAGCAACTGGTGTGTGTGATCGCCTTGAAAGACCGTTACAGTCCATATCCCATTTATCTTTCCAACAAGCATTCTAGCTTTACAATCATGCTGCAGCACCTTATTCTTCAGCCTCAAATCTGCTACATCCATTTTGAGGCCAGCTTGTTTGCTACGTGACTTCTGTGCACTGAAATTGCTCATGTCTATTTGACCTCCTTCTCCAGAAATATCCTTAGTAGCATTTTTTGCTTTGTCAACTGGTTTTATGGCATGGGCACACTCAAAAACCCTACTAAGAATTGCATCTTTTGGCGCACCTCTTGCTGTGCTATACTTGGTGTTACCAATCCGTGTACCAAACCCAAGCTTGAAAGCATAGTCATTGTATACTTGCTTCGCAACTTCAAGGTCATCAAATGTCATTCCAACATATGGCACAAGAGGCTGCAAGCAAATCTCTTCACCAACTTCTTCAGCAACAAATGAAGCATTGCTACTAGCTGCACTTTCTGCTCTTGTAGAAAATTTTGTCCAAAGGTTCCTGCAGCAACATACTCTTCATAAGCAGATTGTGGTGGAGCAATTATTCCTTCAACAGCATATCCTTCAGGACCGTATCCATCAGCAGGCTGGTTGAGGTTGAATCCTCCCAGTATACTGTCAGCAACAAACCCCTGCAATTTAAAAAAGAAAAAGTTTAGGTCGAAGCATAATGTGCTACATAAATGTGCTGCATGTAGTATCACCCTAATTTGCTACATAAATGTGCTAGTATCACCCTAATTTGCTACAATGTAGCACCATTTGCCTAAACTTTTTCTGCAGTGTAGCACCCCTAATTTTTCTTTTGCTACAATGTAGCACCCTAATCTATTTGAGGTTGTTTTCCTGCCATCTGCCTAGCAACACCCTATTTTGCTACAATGTACCACCCAATTAACTAGTATTTACTACCTATTTTAGTATTTGCTGCTACAATGTAGCACAAATAGGAACAACAATGGTGGAAAACACATGGGGATTCGTGTGTTGGGCTCGATTAGGTTTCTGCGCTCGATTGGAGACATCGGTGTTCGCCGAATCGGAGCGCCGTCGGGTGAGAGGATTTGATCCACCACTAGAAGCGACGATTGGCGGCGGTATAAGGTGGTGAGGCTGACCAGGAGGAGGGAAGAGTATGGTGGACGAATATGGCTCATCTCCGGTGCCGACGAACGAGATCGACGACACAGCCGCCTCTGTCGTCCTCACAGGCCGCCCGCACGACGCGACTTGTTCGTGAAGGAAATATGCCCTAGAGGCAATCATAGAGATGATTATATTTATTATGTATCCATGAGTTATTGTAATGTTCCTTAAATATCCATATCAGGCAACTTCTATTGATTGACAATTATGTGAATTGTTTGTGAAACTCTTTACATGTATGGTTATTTAAGAGTTATCCCTAGTCGGAGTTCATGTGAGGACACACGTGAATATTAGACTAGCACATCGATTGGTTGATGACTATGTTTCGCAAGTCATAGACATGGAGATGTCAAACCAATGATGTGGACACATGTTATGAACATGGGGTTGGACTGACCCAACTTGAGACTGGCAATTAGTTGCAGCTCTCTCTCTACACATCGTGTACATTTTGTCCTTAGACCTAAGATTGTCGCATGTACTTGAGATGTGGATCGACCTACTTTGGAGCTATCAAACGCTGCTCCGTAACTGGGTAGTTATGAACATAGCTTTCGGGTTTGTCCTGAAACACGCTGCAAGGCATGGTCAATCAAGATGGGATTTGCCCCTCTCTACTTGAGAGAGATATCTCTGGGCCCCTCGAGTGATCTGATCCAGAAATGCATGGCCGTGCTATATATGGTTAAGAGTTAACCTAGTAAAGGGATTCCGAATCACATTATCGAGAAAGGGAGGTCAGCTTGGAGCTAGACCAAATATCGTGAGGCAAAGGGAAAGACATGTACTAAACCTTGTGATGATTCGTCCGATATGATATTTGTATGCGTTTAGGACTTGGCACGTCTTGCTAGAGGCCGCTACCAACTATTGACAGAATAAGTGTATTCGTGTCATATCTATACTTATATGAACCTATAGGGTCACACACTTAAGGGGCTGGAAGCCTATTGAGGATTGGATCCGAATTAGACCAGGCTTAGGCTACTAATGGTCTGCTAATGTAGAAGCCCACTAGGGACGCCTATATAAGAGAGGGTGGGGCGAGCTGATCAGGGTTAGACCATTCCACCCAGCCGCCACTCCTCACGCCTGTGTCGCACGCGCAGATCTAGCAGTCCGGCGTCTGACGCTTCCATCCTATACGTGTGGATACCTCAGAGGCGCTGCATCTGTAGCGCTTGGACGAGCCGAGCAAGGGGAGCTGCTCGTGGGACGAGAACGAGGAGGAGACGTAGATCGTCTGCATTGCCTCGACGCGCTTCATCAAGTTCCACAACTGCGCGTCTAGTGGTAATACCGTGATCTATGGCAACAGTAATCCTGGTTTACGCGGTAGAAATTTTTGATTTGCGCTAGTGTAGCCTACCCGTATCCCTTCAGTGGTATCAAAGCCGATGTTGTTCAGTTATAGGTTCGGGATGTTTGCATATGGTGATATGCAGATTGATATGAATGATGTGATCGTTTGTATTGTGGTGGTTCAGGATTGATCTATGATATTGCTTTCCGTGATCGTGATTCTGAGGTTGTCGAACGACTTACCCCTAACGGTCGGCTTCCGCCATCAGGGTAGACAGTGACACATAAATCCTGTTGAATCACGCGAAGATCAATATGATTGATCGAATCGGAACCTAGATCTAAAATCGATGTACCGTGATCAAAGGAGTTTGATCGGATCAGAATAATAGTCAGTTTATGGTAAATTTTATCTGCCGATCAAAATCCTTAAAGAAAATTGTGTAGATACCTCGAGGGGCACTGCCCCTTCGAACCCCGCAGGGGGAGACCCCCTAGACCCCCTTAATCGTAGCCCCTTTTGTATCTCGTTAAGGTAACTAGGTGTTGCGATGTCACATGATCCAGTAGAATGCAATTCTATGCATAACTTGTTTTTGCAGGATGTATGTGATCAATATGGCCCATATATGTATGTGATGCATGTATGAAATTTATCATAACCCGTGTGTCATGAGTAGGGCAACACGGCTAGAGCCATATGTGTTGTCAATTATTGTAATGGCTTGCGTGCCAACTTGTGATGATCTCAATTCTATGTAATTTTGATTACTAGCTGTTAGGTGTAATAGCTTGTATTAGTTCTAGAAGGACTCATCACTTGGAGGATGGCTCGCATGGAACATGAAGATGGAGACCATCATGGTGGACAGGTTCTATGGCGATAGAGATCACCATGAGAAAATGGAACATACTGTGTCACAACTATGTGAATGCTATTCTTATGCGTTTTACTACCATGCATGCTTAGATGATAGAAGTAGAACGATCCCTCACAAAGTTTAAGTTAAACATGCCCTCCCAACCAAACCTTGCACCATCCTATGCCCTGTACAATCGTTGGTGGGCCTATGAAATTAGGGTTTGGCTGGATGTGTTTGTATCGGATACCTACACGCATAAGGGTTGGTGAGCTTGACAAGGTCATCTTAACAGTTAAGGACCTTGGGGCATAAAGGTTGAGCGCCTAGTTTTGACATAGAGATGTCACCCAACAACAAGAGTCATATGTGATATGATTAGCAAGTGTTGCTTACCGATTTACCTTGTCTTCTAGCAGTGATGCTAAAGCTCACTAGTCGACTTGTTAATTGTGGATATTGAATCACTTAGTATCAATAGAGGGATATTGGTTTAAGTGGGAGTATATGCTATTAAAATTGTTTAATATGTTTTACTCTTTCATGGTTAAATGGCTTAGTATTTTGCATGTTTTCTATTGTAGATCAATGGCACCGAACACTGCATCACCTTTTTCTTTGTGTTCGATTCTTGACAAATATAAACTAAATGGAACAAACTATTCGGACTGGGTCTGTAACCTGAAAATTGTTCTCAGGTCTGATAAAAAAGGAAACGGTTCTGGATACCCCAATCCCTGATGAACCTGCTAATAATGCATCTGCTTCCCTAAAGAATACCTACAAGAGAGCATGCGATGATTCTCTTGAGGTTAGCTGCCTTATGCTTGAATGCATGGAACCTGAACTCCAAAAGAAGTTTGAGGATCAGGATGCGTACGATATGATTGTGGCGCTTAAGGACATGTTCCAAGATCAGGCAAGGACTGAGAGGTACAATGTTGCCAAGTCTTTTTTCGAATGCAAGCTAGCAGAGGGAGCACCTGTAGGCCCCCATGTGATCAAAATGGTTGGTTACAGTCAGACTTTGGAAAAGCTTGGTTTTCCATTAGGCCAAGAGTTGGCTACTGATTTCATTTTGGCATCTCTTCCATCTAGCTATGGGCAGTTCATTTCGAACTACCATATGCATGGGGTGGAGAAGGGCCTTAATGAGTTATGTGGGATGCTAAAAACAGCAGAAAGTGACATGAAGAAGTGTGTAGGGCATAGCCATGTGATGGCTGTGCAGAACAAGACTAGCTTTAAGAAAAAGGGTACTTCTTGGTCGAAAAAGAAGGGCAAGGCTAAGGATACTATCCCTAAGCCTGCACCCAAGCAAAAGGCTGGACCTGCAGATGACACTGAGTGCTTATTTTGTCATGAACATGGCCACTGGAAGAGAAACTGCAGCAAGTACCAGGTTTGTTTGAAGAAGAGTGAAAGTAAGAGTACTTCCCACTTAGGTATGCTCGTTGTAAATGTTGTGTACATTCTTCTCGTTGATTCTTATGTTAACTCTTGGGTATTTGATACCGGATCGGTTGCTCATATTTGCAATTCGATGCAGGGGCTAATAAGGACTAGAGAAGTGCAGAAAGGCAAAGTGGATTTTCGCGTCGGAAATAAAGCAAGGGTTGCTGCATTGTTCGTCGGCGTCATGCAACTTCACCTTCCATCAGGATTTATTATGGAGTTGAATAATTGTTATTACATTCCTAGTATGGGTCGAAACATTTTATCACCTTCATGTTTGATGAGGGATGGTTATTCATTCGCGAGTGCAAACAATGGTTGTGTAATCTCTAAGAATGATATGTTTATGGCTAATGCTCCCACTGTGAATGGGTTAGTTATTTTAAATCTTGATGATGCATCTGTTTACAATGTTAGTGCTAAAATGATTTGAGTCCTACCTATTTATGGCATTTTCGTTTGGGGCATATAAGTGAAAAGCGCATAAAGAAGCTCCATGGTGATGGTCTTCTAACTTCGTTTGATTTTGAATCATACGAGACAGGCCAGGCTTGTTTACTTGGAAAGATGACCAAGTCGCCTTTTTCGGGTTTACCCGAGAGAGCGACAGACTTGTTGGAACTCATACATACTGATGTATGTGGACCAATGAGCACGACAGCCATAGGAGGATATCACTACTTCATTACTTTCACTGATGATTTCAGTAGATATGGTTATGTCTACTTGATGAAGCATAAGTCTGAAACTTTTGAAAGGTTCAAGGAGTTTCAGAGTGAGGTAGAGAATCAACGTGGCAAGAAAGTAAAGGCCTTTCGATCAGATCGCGAAGGTGAATATTTGAGTCACGAATTTAGTAATCATCTTAAGAGTTGCGGAATTTTTCCATAGCTCACGCCGCCCAGAACGCCTCAAAGAAATGGGGTCTCCGAACGGCGCAATCGAACTTTGTTGGACATGGTTCGATCGATGATGAGACAGTCGGATTTACCATTATAATTTTGGGGTTATGCTCTAGAAACAACATCTTTCACACTAAACAGGGTACCATCTAAATCCGTAGTTAAGACACCATATGATATGTGGACTGGAAAGAATCCCAGTTTGTCTTTTTTAAAGATTTGGGGATGTGATGCATTTGTCAAGCGACTTCAGTCGGACAAGCTAACACCTAAATCGGATAAGTGCATTTTCGTGGGATATCCGCAGAGAAACCTTAGGGTATTACTTCTACAACCGAGAAGAGGGCAAAGTGTTTGTCGCTCGTAGCAGTGTTTTCCTAGAGAAAGAGTTTCTCACAAAGGAAACGAGTGGAAGGTCGGTGCGACTGGAAGAAGTTCAAGATGAGCCAGTTGGGGATGCTTCTACAAGTGATGCTATTGTAGCAGACCAAGTTGAGGAACCCGTGGCAATAGAAGCACCACAACCACGAAGATAGGCGAGGCTCCGCGAAATGAGGGAATTATTATTGTTAGACAATGATGAGCCTGCGACCTATGCAGAAGCGATGGTGGACCCAAACTCTAAGAAATGGCTGATCGCCATGAAATCCGAGATAAAGTCCATGGCAGACAATCAAGTTTGGAACTTGGTTTACCTGCCTGATGGTTTTAAAGCCATTGAGTGCAAATGGATCTATAAGAAGAAGATTGATATGGATGGAAATGTTCACATCCATAAAGCTTTACTTGTTGCAAAAGGTTTTCGACAAGTTCAAGGAGTTGACTATGACGAGACTTTCTCGCCCGTAGCGATGCTTAAATCTATACGGATCATTCTAGCCATTGCTGCATATTTCGACTATGAAATATGGCAATTGGATCTCAAGACGGCTTTCCTAAATGGAATCCTAACTGAGGACGTGTATATGATGCAGCCCGAAGGTTTTGTCGATCCAAACAATGCTAGAAAGGTATGCAAACTTCTAAAGTCTATTTATGGGCTGAAGCAAGCATCTCGGAGTTGGAACATTCGATTTGATGAAGTTGTAAAGGAGTTTGGCTTCATCAAAAACGAACAAGAACCTTGTGTTTACAAGAAGGAAAGTGGGAGAGCGCTGGTATTACTAATCTTATATGTAGATGACATATTACTGATTGTAAATGACATTTATATGCTCAAGTCTGTTAATACCTCGTTGAAAATAGTTTTTTGATGAAGGACTTAGGAAAAGCGGAATATATTCTGGGCATCAAGATCTATAGAGATAGATCAAGGAGGCTAATTGGATTAAGCTAGAGTACATACATTGACAAAGTGTTGAAACGGTTCAGCATGGAAGAGGCTAAGAATGGGTTCTTGCCCATGTCTCACGGCATTAAACTCAGCAAGACTCAGTGTCCTTCGACTACTGATGAGCGTGAGCGCATGAGTAGGGTTCCATATGCTTCGGCTATTGGATCCATCATGTATGCAATGATATGTACTCGCTAGATGTTTCCTATGCTCTAAGTGTTACGAGCAGATTTCAGGCTGATCCAGGTGAAGGTCACTGGACAGCGGTAAGAATATCCTTAAGTACTTGAGAAGGACTAAGGATGTGTTCCTAGTTTATGGAGGTGAGGATGAACTCAGTGTAAGGGGTTACACAGATGCAAGTTACCTTAACGACTCAGATGACTCCAGATCGCAATCTGGTTATGTGTTTGTCATGAATGGTGGTGTTGTGAGTTGGAAAAGTTCCCAGCAAGATACGGTGGCCTCCTATTCAACAGAAGCTGAATATATTTCCGCCTCGGAGGCTGCAAAGGAAGCTGTTTGGATTAGAAATTTCCTGATCGCTCTTGGTATGGTTCAGGACGCGTCCAATCCCATGGACGTTTATTGTGACAACAATGGTGCTATTGCACAAGCCAAGGAGCCTAGACAACACCAGAAGAACAAACATATTCGCATGCGTTACCATCAGATTTGAGAGTTCGTTGAGGATGGTAGTGTCATGATATGTAAAATACATACGGACTCAAATGTTGCTGATCCTTTTACAAAGTCACTTCCGCAGCCTGCGCATGAGGCGCACTCAAGAGCAATAGGTATTAGATACAATCTAGATTGACTCTATTGCAAATGAGAGACTGAAGGAAATATGCCCTAGAGGCAATCATAGAGATGATTATATTTGTTATGTATCCATGAGTTATTGTAGTGTTCCTTAAATATCCATATCAGGCAACTTGTATTGATTGGCAATTATATGAATTATTTGTGAAACTCTTTACATGTATGGTTATTTAAGAGTTGTCCCTAGTCGGAGTTCATATGAGGACACACATGAATATTAGACTAGCACATCGATTAGTTGATGACTATATTTTACAAGTCATAGACATGGAGATGTCAAACCAATGATGTGGACACATGTTATGAACATGGGGTTGAACTGACCCAACTTGAGACTTGCAATTAGTTGCAGCTCTCTCTCTACACATCGTGTACATTTTGTCCTTAGACCTAAGATTGTCGCATGTACTTGAGATGTGGATCGACCTACTTTGGGGCTATCAAACACTGCTCCGTAACTGGGTAGTTATGAACGTAGCTTTCGGGTTTGTCCTTAAACATGCTGCAAGGCCTGGTCAATCAAGATGGGATTTGCCCCTCTCTACTTGAGAGAGATATCTCTGGACCCCTCGAGTGATCGGATCCAGAAATGCATGACCGTGCTACATATGGTTAAGAGTTAACCTAGTAAAGGGATTCCGAATCACAGTATCGAGAAAGGGAGGTCAGCTTGGAGCTAGACCAAATATCGTGAGGTAAAGGGAAAGACATTACTAATCCTTGTGATGGTTCGTCCTGATCAGGGTTAGACCATTCCACCCAGCCGCCACTCCTCACGCCTGTGTCGCACGCGCGGACCTAGCAGTCCGGCGTTTGACGCTTCCATCCTGTACGTGTGGATACCTCAGAGGCGCTGCATCTGTAGCGCTTTGACGAGCCGCGCAAGGGGAGCTGCTTGTGGGACGAGAACGAGGAGGAGACGTATATCGTCTGCACTGCCTCGACGCGCTTCATCAAGTTCCGCAACTGCGCGTTTAGTGGTAATCTCGTGATCTATGGCAACAGTAATTCTGGTTTACGCGGTAGAAATTTTTGATTTGCGCTAGTGTAGGCTATCCGTATCCCTTCAGTTCGCTGCCTCCGTTTGTTTCCCAGCTTGCTGCGTGTGAAACGTTTTTTGCTGCAACATAGCAACAGCGGGATGGGTGTACCGGTTAGACGGTTCGATCTAACTTGATCGGACGGCTCCAGACCCGGGGGATTTTGGGGAAATATCCCCCGGGGGACGTGTAGCGCTGGCCTTTTGGAAATTCAAAACAAATAGGGTTTTGAATCAGGGATGAATTCTAAATTCCTTTTAGGACATTAGGGAATCATTTCCTATCCAACAGAAATACAAAATATAGAATTTTGATTTAAAACCTTAATAGCTAGATTTTGCGAATTTCAAATAGGATTTTGGAAAAAGACTTTTTAATTTGAGTCAAAGTTTTTTGTACGATGACATGATGCAAAGCAAAGTGAATTTTTTTTGCAATCCCAATTTATAAAATCTTGAGATGTTACAGGTTGCCTTCACCAAATGGAGGCACATTTGCATTCATTTCTCACATTCTTTAAGCTTGGTGTAGCAATGCGTCAAGCCGGACCCTTTGCCGTAGTTTTCGACCCGCACATGTCTAGTGCCTTGTCTAATTAAGCAAGAAAACATAAAGACATCAATGCATAGACGATCAAGACGACGACACACAATAGGGACGACGCACTACCATATTGGTCGCACCAATGCCACTATCCGGTCGATCTTTGTTGTTTGCATGGTACCCATGAAATTGGTTCGCCATGTCTTGTACCCTACCGGGTTGACATAGCCTTTTGACTCATGTGGACCAACCGCTATGTGGATGACAGGTCTGGCCCACCACTTTCCATAACGCCAAAGTGTTGCATCCGGCGCGTCCTCAAGAAGCCCTATGTAGATGGGATGGCCTCGGGGAGCCGAACACACGATTGGGCCGCATAGGATAGAAAAGACCTTTGTGACACACGGTTGGGCGCGTTTTTCTATCCAATCCGTCCTAAATGCCTTTGGATGATTTGGGAGGCGCGACTGGAGATGCTCTTATCAACTAGTTGTTTGATCATGCCGGCCAAAACCATTAAGAGTTGATGTGTTACTCTATCTCGTGAGGGGCCACACACAGTCAAATCTTAATCGATCGACGCCTTGCACTACAGGAATTAGGTTTTTACCGATGGCTCAAAACCCTTGACAAAGAGGAATAAACCCTCGGCAAAGAGGTATGTCGGCGGTTGCTCTCGGCAAAACACGCGTCCACGACAACCCTAGTAAGGCCCTCAGCATACATACGTCTGTTGGCGTGCGCATGTGTACCGAGGGTTTTTCTTGACAGTCAGTAACCACGAGCCATCGGCAGAAAAAAGTGGCGTGCCGTCCGCTTGACGTTGTCCGAGTATATGCTGACGGGCAGGCAGTCGGCGTACCTGTCGACCAGGAGGCGCCAGAGATCGCCCTGACAAAAAATGTTTTTCCTGTCGTGTCCCTCTTCATAAAGGCTACGAAAAGTGCGAAACGGTACTCCTATGTAGTACATGACTTCGACGTACGTGCGTACCTACAGTACATACACTGCTCAAACATCACGTCAGGGCCGCACAGTATACACACTCTCAAGTCCTAGACATATATACAAGTTTTTTTGCGGGAAATATATACATTACAAGATTTTTTACCTCTATCAATCTCTTCTCTTCTCGTTTGCCAAGAAAAATGATTTGTATACCGATCTCATCCCCGGTATACGTATAATCCACGTTCAATCGACTGCCACCTTTGGTAGTGGAGTCACTTCCCTCCCGTGCGGACGCGGTTTTGTTAGCACTGATTCAAGCTGTTTTCCGCCTATGTTTTGCTGACCTAGCGATAATTTCCATGAGACGATGATGGTGGCTTCAAGAGCCTAGTGGCGCATGTTCATGGATGGCGAGTTTGGTGGCGGCAAGACATCGACTGTCATATGGCTACCCTTCATCCACTGCCCTCTGTATGCCGGGGGAAACCCTAGGACCAGTCTTTGGTCCGGGCAGCA
This sequence comes from Avena atlantica, assembly GCA_910589765.1. Lineage (NCBI taxonomy): Eukaryota > Viridiplantae > Streptophyta > Magnoliopsida > Poales > Poaceae > Avena > Avena atlantica. The sequence continues at coordinate 66,603,924 of OU342737.1, forward strand.
GTGCTTGCTTTCCTTGTTGGGGGTGTTGCTTGGTATTTGACGAGTCGGTGCAGAAGCATGGTGGGACTTCTCTAGAGGGCGCATGGATTGCGGGTCACCTTCTTTTAGTTGATCTGCTTCTGTCTCTATTTTGTTGGCGGTTGACATGGGTATGCCCTACGGATACCCAAGATTGGCCTATCTGGTTTGGCTCGGTGGAGGCCCACGCGATGATCCGTATCCGGTGCCGAAGCCCATGAAGATTCGGATGGCCCAGGCCCATGAAGGATGTGACTCCTTAGAGGATACGACAAGCTTTAGATGGTAAGTTTAAATGGAAAAATCCTAAATTATAAACCGACTCGACTGATATCCTGAAACTTGGCCTCCCCATATAAAGGCCATGAGAGAGCAGTGAGGAGGACATCTGAAACCCTAGCGCATACACCCGTCAGATTATATCTGTGCACCATCGCCATCGAGACACATTCTGTAACCTTCGGTTATCGATAATCAAGACCAGACAAGCGGGAGTAGGCTTTTTTCTCCGCGGGGGGGGGGGGGGGGGGGGGGGGGGGGGGGGGGGGGGGGGGGGGGGGGTGAATCTGGGTAAACCTTGTGTCCCCGAGCTACTTGCCTGTTAGCCGAACGAAGTCTCCAGTGCTCCACTCTTTCTCGAAACCCAAGTCCATCAATTATGGGTATTGACGTGTTCAGCGGTGTTTCTATATTTTCTTTCATTTCAAGGCTATTATAGATAGCTATATTAATATGGTGGGATGAAACGTCTGTTTCAAGGAGGTAAACACAAGGGTTGATGCATCCGTAGTCTAAGCTCAAAATAAAAAAGAAGTACGTGCGTGGCTAATTAACAACGGAATCGCGGGCGTTCCCATGCGCATGCATGTCAGTCCATTTTGACCTTGTACTAAACTAAGCACGCAAGAGAGATGACTTGGATGCAGTGGTGGATCCTCCATCGTGAAAGATAGGGGCCGGCTGGCCAGAGCGAGAGATGCAGATGCTGCTGGTAGATCAGTACCCGATGGCCGATACTATAATAGTCCGGGCGGGGGCGGAGAACATGAGGGCACCTTTTCCGGCGTCTTGTGCGTTAAGTTTGCACTAACGCACACGCGCTGAGACCGGCCGCGACCGCATATGCAAGAGACTGCGAGTGTGATGTGCTTGCTTCCAAGGGGAAGACGCCAAACCCCGTCCATGAATCCCACAAACACGGCTTCCGTTCGGACAACGGAATTGATGCACTTGAAACAAGGATCATCAATTGTCGCGTTGGTACTACTACTATTCTACTATAACTACGTCGACATCAGAACCCAAGCAACAATTGTAGATCTGGCGACCGGCGGACCTACATGATGAGAGACTCAATGTCTGAATTTGACCTAACGATCGATGCATGGCCAGCATTGATGCATGAGAGAGTGTACGATAATCACTGAAAGTTTGGAACTGGACCCTAACATGATTTTTGTTTTCTATTTGCAGCTGGGTCTATTTTTGGTGTGTACAGGTCAAAATTCCTCACGAGAGGACGTCTTAGCCGCTGGCTAGTGCTTTTGTAGCGTCGTGACCCTGGTCCCGGCAGGATCATGCACGACAGCGAGTTCTGCAGAGTGCATGAGAGTTCGTATCTTCGTCTCCATGCAACATATGCATGGAAGAAGAAGGCCACCTTGAGCATTCATATCTGAACGCTGCCATGCGTATATGTAGTCATCAGAAAATGCACATATATTTATTGATCCACCGTGAATACAAGAAGAAATGAGAAGCCCCAGCTCGCAGGAAAAAGAAGAAAAGGAAGAACAAACGATTACATGAATTCTTCTACTCTACCTGAAGCATCGAGCATGACAAAACTACAAAAAAAATAGCAAGGAGGGCGTACTGACTATACTCTCGGTACCCTTCACATTCAACTTCCTTTCTCCTCCAAGCTAGCCCAGGTTGATCAATTGATCGATGACTTGACGCGGAGGAGAAGAGAAGTAGAATCAGAAGCTCACAGAGACGTACGGTCGATTGCAAGTTGATCTCGGGCACATTCCCTTGCCCTGCATGCTCTTCGATCTTCCTCTCCCACACACAGTTGTGCAGTAGCACTCACCCGAGAGATCAACAGCTTCGGTATATATGCGTCTCTTCGCATATATACATGTAACGCGCGCCAGCCACGATCTTGCATTCAGCTTCATCTGTTGTGCAAAGGGTTTGAACCTGTGGGCACCTCCCTCTTGCCGTCCTTGAGCCCCGACGGCGAGGGAGCCATAGCCATCGGCAGCGGCGCCATGGCCATGAACGCTGACGGGCGAGCAGCGTCGACGGCCAAGAGGAAGGTAGATCCCAGGAACGAGGAGTGGATGAGGACGGCGATGAGGAGCCACCGCGCGAGCAGTCCGCCCGCCGCCGGCCTCTCTCGCCGCCGAGAGCAGCAGACCATAGCTATGCTGCTTCTATTGGTTCGAATACCACGGAGTGCACCGCTGATGCAGGGCCCGAAACCTCTCGCCGGCCGTAGTAGAAGCGGTGCGGGAGAGGGCACGGTGGCGGAGGAGGCTGTGGCGAGGAGTGCGTGTACATGAACGGAAAGGAGGGGCCTTGGAGAGTGTCGGGATATAGGAAGAGGAGGCGTCTGTGCTTAGCTAGCTTGGAGCCTTGGACTTCAGTTGATTTGAGGACTTGAGTGTGTGGACTGAACTGGGTGACAGTGTACTCGGTCGGTGAGTATAAAAGTAGTGATGTGAGGCGACTTCTGACTGGGGATCTAACGCAGTAACACTACGTCTCACCAACCAAGTACGGCTGTATTACCGGTGAGCGATGGGCATGTGCGCCGAGATGACAGTATGACATTGCTCGATAACTCTCGAGACACGACGACAAGGAATACTAGTATCTAATAAAATTACTGGTCAAATGTTTACATCGGAGGTTCCAGCAGACAAGTTCAGCCAACTCTATGATCTACTTAATGATACTATATAGGAGAAATCCCTTGGTGAAAAAAGAGAGGGACAATTCAGTTTCACTTATAAGAGGTGCTCAAATGCAGTGGTATGCGACAGACGGGCTAGATCGGCTTCCTTCTCGGTCATGCATTCTTACTTAAGTAGTTATGTGTAAGATTTGAACCCTCTGACCATTGCAGCAAAACTCCCATCTCACAAACATTTATTTCGTATGCTTGCGAAGTTGTCCCAACATTTCTTCCAGTGATACGTCAAAATCATGCAAAAAGTGTCGCAACATTTCAGAAACACCAAGAGAGCAAAACAATGTGTTTATACAACAAATCTACATAGCTTGCAGTAAACCACCAAGAAAAATCACCACAATTTCAATCACTTATGCAGCATGGAGCCCAACTCAAGTAGCAACCACAGTAAACATGTGCAACATGAGCACTACATTTGCATCATATGCTGAGAGTTAGCACAACATCTCACATGCTTATTTGCAACAAAAAGTCTGAGTTAGAAACATGTCAAAATATCATACATGGACAATCAAAGAAGGAAAATGACTAACCTTTGTTTTGGAGCACCGAACTCACCATCCATGGGCTTGTCAAAGGTAATGTTGTTGGAGAAATGCCCTAGAGGCAATAATAAATGTAGTTATTATTATATCTTTGTGTTTATGATAAATGTTTACATTCATGCTATAATAGTATTAACAAGGAAATATTGATACTTGTGTGATTTGTAAACTTAATTTGAAGTCCCTAGTATAGCCTCTATACATCACTAGCTTGTTGGTTGATAAATGATTGTGGTTTCCCTTTCATGAACATTGAGATGTTATCAACAACAAGATCATATCGTTAGGAGAATGATATGGTGGACATACTCCTATAGATAAGCGTAACATAAAGATCAAGTCATTTCAATAGTTCAATTGCTATATGCTTTCTGATACATAGTAACCTAATTCCTTCGACCATGAGATCATGCATATCACCTTTACCGGATGGATGCTTTGATGACATCAAACACCACACCGTAACTGGGTGGCTATAAAGGTGGCATTGAGTGTTCGGAAAGTATTGGTTGAAACACATGGATCAAGAGTGGGATTTGTCCATCCATATGACGGATAGATATACTCTGGGCCCTCTCTGTGGAATGTCATCCAATTAGCTTGCAAGCATGTGACTGGATCACAAGGGATCACATATCACGGGAACGAGAAAAGAGTACTTATCGGTAACGAGGTTGAACTAGGTATGCAGAGATACCGACGATCATAACCTCGGATAAGTAAACTATCGTGAGACAAAGGGAAATTGGTATCGTATGTAAGTGGTTCATTTGATCGCAAAGTAATCGTAGAAATATGTGGGAGCCATATGAATTTCCAGATTCCTCTATTGGTTATTGTTCGGAGAAGTGTCTCGATCATGTCCGCATAATTCACGAACCGTAGGGAGACACACTTAAGGATTCGACGTTGTTTGAGTAGTTATGGTAGTATGAGAAAGAGACCGAATGTTGTTCGGAGTCTCGGATGGGATCCGGGATATCACGAGGTGATCCGGAATGGTCCGGAGAATAAGATTCATATAAGGAAAGTCCCGTTTCGGAGTTCGGGAATGATTCCGGTGTTTTCATCGGGAATGTTCTAGAAGGTTCCGGAATGTCCGGCACTCCAGAGGGGAAGGGGTACATGAGTGTGTCATTGCAAGTTGGAATGATTGCATCATGTACTAAGTGTATTCGCTGTCCAAAATAAAGGGTTTATTCAAATCCTAAATTGAAAAGTCAAACGGCTAGTTTGAAAGTCAAACGGCAAGTTTTGGAAAGTGGAAAAGAGGAGGGAGTGTGAAACCGAGTTGGGGAGGGAGTCCTCCTCCCCAAGCCGGCGCACCACCCAAGCCGAGTTGGGGAGGGACTCCCCTCCCTCCCCTTGGCCGCCGGCCCCTCCACCTATATAAGGAGGGGCAGGGCTCCCTCCTCTACACACACAAGTCCCTCACCTCAAACCCTAGAAGCTGCAGCCCTCCATAGCCGCCGCCACCACCTAGGGTTTTGCCCTAGCCGCCGACTTGGGTGTCCCCGGAACCCTAGCCGCCGGCTCTAGCCCCTCCTCCTTGGTGTGTCTAAACCTAGATCGCCGAGGAGCTCTCTCATACTCCACCATACTCGCTCCGGCTTAAGGCGAAGCCCTGCGAGATCTCCCCTCTACTTCCGGTACCACGCCGTTGTGCTGCCGGAATCTCGAGGAGAGTGCTACAACCTCCGCTGCCTGCTGGAACAAGGGAGAGGAAGGTCTTCGTCGAGTACCGAACGTGTGACCGACTGCGGGAGCGCTGCCGAAACGCAGCGCCGGAAGGATCGTCTACGCGATCTTGAGATCGGGAAGAGTACGACTACATCACCCACAAGAATCCGCTCTCGTTAAACACTTTGGAATCTTCGAGGGTAAGTTATTCCATCGACTCGTTGCTACAATCTAGTAGATAGATCTTGGCTTGTTTGTTTGTATGCGATAGAAATTTTTTGTTTTCCATGCTACGAAACCCTACAGTGGTATCAGAGCCGTGTCTATATGTAGATCTGTTGCACGAGTAGAACACAATGGTCATTGTGGGCGTTGATGCTTTTATTGTCGATTGCTTCTTGTGTACTTTGCATCTTGTGGTATGTTGGGATGAAGCGGCCTGGGCTAACCTTACATGACATCGTTCATGAGACTTGCTCCACGCTTGACATGCAACTTGTATTGCATAAGTGGCTTTGCGGGTGCCTGTTTCTCCTAGCATAGTTAAGATCCAATTTACAACGGGTGATTAACAATACTAGTATCAATGTTGTGGTTCATGTTCGTAAGTTAGAACGACACTTATAGAAATCCCCAAGCCACGTAAAACATGCAAATAAAGTAGAGGCGTCTAACTTTGTTTTGCAGGGGTGTGCAGTGATGTGATATGGCCATGATTGTGATTATATTTGATGTATGCAATGTTCCTTATTGTAAGTTGGCAACCGGCAGGAGCCATATGGTTGTCTTTAATTTATGTTAAGACCCGTGTGTCTATTCAAAGTAGTTGTAATAGTTGAAGACGGTGGACGACAACCATGGAGAGGCGTCATTGACCTTGATGCAATGCCGGTGATGATGGAGATCATGTTCGTGCTAGAAGATGGAGATCGGAAGCACAAAGAAGAAAGGCCATATCATATCACATATTATGAATTGCATGTGATGTTAATCCTTTATGCATCTTGTATTGCTTAGTAGACGATGGTAGCATTATAAGATGATCCCTCATGCACATGAATTTCAAGTCATAAAGTGTTCACCCTTAGTTAGCACCGTTGCTAAAGCTTGTTGTTTCGAAGCACCACGTGATGATCGGGTGTGTTAGATTCTGCAAGTATATACAACGTGAGCAAGCTAGATTTGCTCATGCGGAAACTAAGGTTTGATCTTGACGAGCCTAGCATGTACAGACATGGTCTCGGAACACGGATCACCGAAAGGTAAAGCATGAATCATATGGTAGATATGATGAACATGACGATTGTTCGCCATTGAAACTATATCAACTCATGTGATGATCGGTGTTGATGTGGTGGATTTGGTTCGTGTGATCACTAAAACAATGTGAGGGATATTGTTTTGAGTGGGAGTTCACCTAGATTAACTTTATTAATTAATTTGAACTCAATTTGTCATAAACTTAGTCTAAACTATTGCAAATATGTTGTAGATCAATGGCAGCCCCTACCATCAATTTTAATGCGTTCCTGGAGAAAGAAAAGTTGAAAAACAATGGAAGCAACTTCGCGGATTGGTTCCGCAATTTGAGGATTGTCCTCACAGCTGGTAATTTGACCTATGTGCTGGATGCACCGCTGGGTGACCCACCTGCAGCTGATGCTTCCGATGAAGTAAAGAATGTTTACCTCGCACGGAAGAATCAGTACTCCATAGTTCAGTGTATTATCTTGTACGGTTTAGAATCGGAGCTTCAGAAAAGGTTTGAATATTCAGACCCATATGATATTGTCGAGGATCTCAAATTGATTTTTGAGACTCATGCGGCAATTGAAAGCTATGAGGCTTCTGAAAAGTTCTTTAACTGCAAGATGGAAGAGGGCAGCTCCATCAGTGAGCATGTGCTTAAGATGTCTGGGCACGCAAACAAACTTCAAAGCTTGGGTATAGTGATTCCTAATGCTTTGGGGATTTACCGTGTCCTCCAATCACTACCACCAAGTTACAAGAACTTTGTGATGAACTACAACATGTAGAACATGAACAAGACGTTGCCAGAACTCTTTGCCATGTTGAAATCTGCAGAAGTGGAGATCAAGAAAGAGCACCAAGTGTTGTTGGTCAATAAGACCACCAAATTCAAGAAAGGCAAGTCTAAGCAGAAGGGACACTTCAAGAAGGGTGGTAAGAAAGTTACCACACCGACGAAGAAGACCAAGGCTGGACCTAAGCCTGATACTAAGTGATTTTACTGCAAGGGAGAAGGTCACTGGAAGCGGAATTGCCCAAAGTACTTGGCGGATTTGAAGAACGGCAACATCAAGAAGAAAGGTATATCTGATATACATGTTATTGATGTGTATCTCACTAGTACTCGTAGTAGTGCCTGGGTATTTGATACTGGTTCGGTTGCTCATATTTGTAACTCGAAACATGTGCTGCAGAATAAACGGAAGCTAGCGAAGAACGAGGTGACGATGCGCGTGGGAAATGGATCAAAGGTTGATGTGATCGCGGTCGGCACGCTACCCCTTCATCTACCATCGGGATTAGTTTTATACTTAAATAATTGTTATTTGGTGCCTGCGTTGAGCATCAACATTATATCAGGATCTTGTTTATTGCGAGACGGTTACTTGTTTAAGTCCGAGAATAATGGTTGTTCGATTTATATGAGTAATATGTTTTATGCACATGCACCTTTGATAGATGGTCTATTCTTATTGAATCTCGATAGTGGAAATACACATATCAACAACATTGAGGCTAAACGTTTGAAATCAAGCGATAATTCGACCTATATGTGGCACTGTCGTCTTGGTCACATTGGAGTGAAACGTATGAAGAAACTCCATTCCGATGGACTTCTTGAATCACTTGATTTTGAATCACTTGAAAGATGCGAAGCATGTCTGATGGGAAAAATGACTAAGGCTCCATTTTCTGGTATGATGGAGCGAGCTACAGACTTATTGGAAATCATACATGCCGATGTATGTGGTCCAATGAGTGTATCATCGCGCGGTGGTTATCGTTATGTTCTTACCTTCACGGATGACTTGAGTAGATATGGGTATATCTATTTCATGAAACATAAGTCCGAAACTTTCGAGAAGTTTAAGGAGTTTCAAAGTGAGGTAGAGAATCAACGTAACAAGAAGATTAAATTTCTACGTTCTGATCGTGGAGGTGAATATCTAAGTTACAAGCTTGGCGAGAATTTGAAGAAATGCGGAATACTTTCACAATTGACACCGCCGGGAACACCACAGCGTAATGGTGTGTCCGAACGTCGTAATCGAACTCTCTTAGATATGGTTCGTTCTATGATGTCACTTACAGATTTACCGCTATCATTTTGGGGTTATGCATTAGAAACAGCCGCATTCACTTTAAATAGGGCACCGTCTAAATCCGTTTAAACGACACCGTATGAATTATGGTTTGGGAAGAAACCTAGATTGTCGTTCCTTAAAGTTTGGGGTTACGAAGCCTATGTAAAGAAGTTACAGCCGGACAAGCTAGAACCCAAAGCGGAAAAATGCGTCTTCATAGGATACCCGAAAGAAACTATTGGGTATACCTTCTATCATAGATCCGAAGGCAAAATCTTCGTTGCCAAGAATGGATCCTTTCTAGAGAAGGAATTTCTCTCGAAAGAAGTGACTGGAAGGAAAGTAGAACTCGACAAGGTTGTCGAACCTTCTCTCGAAATTGCGAGTAGCGCAGCACCGGAAGAAGTTCCTGTGGCGCCTGCACCAATAAGAGAGGAAGCTAATGATGGTGATCATGAAACTTCGGTTGAAGTTGCTACAGAGCCTCGGAGGTCAAAGAGAACTCGTACCAATCCAGATTGGTATGATCCCGTTATGAGTGTCATGTTGGTGGACAACACCGATGACCCCGAGACATATGAGGAAGCGATGATGAGCCCAGATTCCAATAAATGGCAAGAAGCCATGAAATCCGAGATTGGATCCATGTACGAAAACCAAGTGTGGAATTTGGTGGACTTACCAGATAGCCGGAAGGCTGTCGAGAACAAATGGATTTTCAAGAAGAAAACAGATGCTGATGGTAATGTTACTGTCTATAAAGCTCGACTTGTCGCAAAAGGGTTTCGACAAATTCAAGGAGTTGACTACGATGAGACTTTCTCACCGGTAGCGAAGCTAAAATCTGTGAGGATTATGTTAGCAATCGCTGCATATTATGATTATGAGATATAGCAGATGGATGTCAAAACAGCATTCCTCAATGGAGACATTGATGAAGAGTTGTATATGATGCAACTCAAAGGTTTTGTCGATCCTAAAGATGCTAACAAGGTATGTAAACTTCAACGGTCCATCTATGGATTGAAGCAAGCATCCCGAAGTTGGAATCAACGTTTTGATAAGGTAATCAAAAGTTTTGGTTTTATACAAACTTATGGAGAAGCTTGTATTTACAAGAAAGTGAGTGGGAGCTCTGTAGCATTCTTAATACTATATGTGGATGACATATTGTTGATTGGGAATGATGTAGACCTTCTTAATAGTGTCAAGGAATATTTGAATAATAGTTTTTCAATGAAGGATCTTGGCGAAGCAGCTTACATATTAGGCATAAAGATTTACAGAGATAGATCGAAACGCCAAATATCATTGTCACAGAGTACATATTTGGACAAAGTTCTAAAGAGGTTTGGAATGGAAGATAGCAAGAAAGGGTTCTTGCCCATGTTGCCCAATACGAACTTGAGTAAAACTCAAAGTCCGACATCGGCAGAAGATAGAGAAAGGATGAGTAAGACTCCCTATGCCTCAGCCATAGGATCTCTAATGTATGCCATGCTATGTACTAGACCCGACATTGCATATGCTGTTAGTTTGACTAGCAGATATCAAAGTGATCCAGGAGTGGATAATTGGACAGCGGTAAAAAACATCCTTAAGTACTTAAGAAGAACTAAGGATATGGTTCTTTCTTATGGAGGTGATGAACAGCTCGTTGTTAATGGTTACACCGATGCTAGTTGGAACACCGATCCGGATGATTCTAAATCACAATCCGGATACGTATTTATTTTGAATGGTGCAGCAGTTAGCTGGAGGAGTGCAAAGCAAAGCGTTGTGGCGAGATCTTCAACTGAATCGGAATACATGGCTGCTTTGGAGGCTTCACAAGAAGCGATATGGATGAAAGAGTTCATTACAGAGCTGGGTGTGGTTCCTAGTGCGCTGGACCCAATGTCTATCTACTGTGATAACATGGGCGCCATAGCCAATGCGCAAGAACCAAGGTCACACAAGAAGCTGAAGCACATCAAGCTACGTTTTCACGATATTCGAGAACATATCCAAGATGGGCATATAAAGATTTGCAAAGTACACACAAATCTGAATGTGGCGGATCCGTTGACTAAACCTCTCCCGAGGGCAAAACATGACCAGCACCAAACTGCCATGGGTGTTCGGTATATTACCATGTAATCTAGATTAGATGACTCTAGTGCAAGTGGGAGACTGTTGGAGATATGCCCTAGAGGCAATAATAAATGTAGTTATTATTATATCTTTGTGTTTATGATAAATGTTTACATTCATGCTATAATAGTATTAACAAGGAAACATTGATACTTGTGTGATTTGTAAACTTAATTTGAAGTCCCTAGTATAGCCTCTATACATCACTAGCTTGTTGGTTGATAAATGATTGTGGTTTCCCTTTCATGAACATTGAGATGTTATCAACAACAAGATCATATCGTTAGGAGAATGATATGGTGGACATACTCCTATAGATAAGCGTAGCATAAAGATCAAGTCATTTCAATAGTTCAATTGTTATATGCTTTCTGATACATAGTAACCTAATTCCTTCGACCATGAGATCATGCATATCACCTTTACCGGATGGATGCTTTGATGACATCAAACACCACACCGTAACTGGGTGGCTATAAAGGTGGCATTGAGTGTTCGGAAAGTATTGGTTGAAACACATGGATCAAGAGTGGGATTTGTCCATCCATATGACAGATAGATATACTCTGGGCCCTCTCTGTGGAATGTCATCCAATTAGCTTGCAAGCATGTGACTGGATCACAAGGGATCACATATCACGGGAACGAGAAAAGAGTACTTATCGGTAACGAGGTTGAACTAGGTATGCAGAGATACCGATGATCATAACCTCGGATAAGTAAACTATCGTGAGACAAAGGGAAATTGGTATCGTATGTAAGTGGTTCATTCGATCGCAAAGTAATCGTAGAAATATGTGGGAGCCATATGAATTTCCAGATTCCTCTATTGGTTATTGTTCGGAGAAGTGTCTCGATCATGTCCGCATAATTCACGAACCGTAGGGAGACACACTTAAGGATTCGACGTTGTTTGAGTAGTTATGGTAGTATGAGAAAGAGACCGAATGTTGTTCGGAGTCTCGGATGGGATCCGGGATATCACGAGGTGATCCGGAATGGTCCGGAGAATAAGATTCATATAAGGAAAGTCCCGTTTCGGAGTTCGGGAATGATTCCGGTGTTTTCATCGGGAATGTTTTAGAAGGTTCCGGAATGTCCGGCACTCCGGAGGGGAAGGGGTACATGAGTGTGTCATTGCAAGTTGGAATGATTGCATCATGTACTAAGTGTATTCGCTGTCCAAAATAAAGGGTTTATTCAAATCCTAAATTGAAAAGTCAAACGGCTAGTTTGAAAGTCAAACGGCAAGTTTTGGAAAGTGGAAAAGAGGAGGGAGTGTGAAACCGAGTTGGGGAGGGAGTCCTCCTCCCCAAGCCGGCGCACCACCCAAGCCGAGTTGGGGAGGGACTCCCCTCCCTCCCCTTGGCTGCCGGCCCCTCCACCTATATAAGGAGGGGCAGGGCTCCCTCCTCTACACACACAAGTCCCTCACCTCAAACCCTAGAAGCTGCAGCCCTCCATAGCCGCCGCCACCACCTAGGGTTTTGCCCTAGCCGCCGACTTGGGTGTCCCCGGAACCCTAGCCACCGGCTCTAGCCCCTCCTCCTTGGTGTGTCTAAACCCTAGATCGCCGAGGAGCTCTCTCATACTCCACCATACTCGCTCCGGCTTAAGGCGAAGCCCTGCGAGATCTCCCCTCTACTTCCGGTACCACGCCGTTGTGCTGCCGGAATCTCGAGGAGAGTGCTACAACCTCCGCTGCCTGCTGGAACAAGGGAGAGGAAGGTCTTCGTCGAGTACCGAACGTGTGACCGACTGCGGGAGCGCTGCCGGAACGCAGCGCCGGAAGGATCGTCTACGCGATCTTGAGATCGGGAAGAGTACGACTACATCACCCACGAGAATCCGCTCTCGTTAAACACTTTGGAATCTTCGAGGATAAGTTATTCCATCGACTCGTTGCTACAATCTAGTAGATAGATCTTGGCTTGTTTGTTTGTATGCGATAGAAATTTTTTGTTTTCCATGCTACGAAACCCTACAAATGTCTATTCACCGAAGCCCGTCGGTCCCTGATCTAGCAATCGCAAATTTCTTTCCATAGTCTCGGGCATTCCTACAGCTCAATGACGTGTAATGCTTCAGCAATAAGCTTCACGGTCCATGGCAAGGGCACTTCCCCATCTGGATGTGGGATTAATGGCAGAGGGTGTCGAAGAAGCAAAAAAGGGAGCGGCAAGAGCGAGACGTGGGAGAAAGGAGACATGCATTGTGGATGATAATATGAAGATACTCCTTTCGTCCAAAAATAAGTTTTAAAATGCGTATCTAGACAAACTCAAATCACTTATTTTTGGCAGAGAGACTATCAACTAGACAAACATGTTAGCACAAATGTAAGCAAATTGTATAACACTGGAAAATTACATGGATTGATAATCATTTAGATAAAACATAGAAAAAAAATACTTTCTAACAATGTTCAATAAAAAAGAGAGGTTGAATTGAATGTTAACGTTGGGGCATACAAATCGGTCCATTTTTTTTGCAGTCCAACGCATCTATGTATAGTAGATTTTTTTAGCTAGACCAAAAGTCGACACATATGATTTGTTTTGAAACTCAGCAATAATTGGATTTGAAGTATTGAATAGAAAATTTCATGCGAGTTAATAATGGGTTGAACCATCAATTTTCTTTTTTAAATTACCACATATTCATTAATCAACTGATAGATAATGCACGTGGAACCACCATAAATACCGAAAGAGGACAGTTGTCCAGGAACATATGCAGAAACAACCCTGCAAAGAAGTACACATGGATCTCAACAACTCATGTTCACTTCTCGCCGTCAATGGACGTGAGGAAGCACCATCGCCTGAAAAGGTTCTGTGAGCCGAAGAATTTCTCCTCCATCGGCGGAGCCAATTACGTTGTGGTGCGATGATCGGGGATCATCCCCGTGCTCCTCGAATCCCAGACCTGATGCATGTCGTCAACATCGCCGAGGCAAACACACCATAATCTCCACCCTCACACCATCTTCCATGAACCTGGATGACTGTCTTCCTTCCCATGCCGTCACCGCTGCCTGAGACGACAACCGCCACAACACAAAGAAACATCAAACTCGTTGTACCAGAGGAGAAATGAAACACAAATCCCATGGATCCTTCGACTATGCCGCCCATGGCGCCTCCGAGATGTTGCTAGGAACAGGAAAGCTTTATTCTAGACGCCGGAGTCGCCACCATGTAAGGATGACAATGGGGAGGGTTTGGACGGGTAGACCAAAACCAGATCCATTAGGCTCACTCTGGCTCACCATGAAGGTATTCATGGGTCTAGATATCGCCCCAAATCCAAGCATGACAGATATCCTGATATCCCGGATGTCCACATCATTTCAGCACTACAACAACATTTTAGCACTACAACAACATTTTAGTAGCATCTCAGCACTACAACAACAATTTAGCAGATTGAGTTTTTTTACCGTCGTGAAGGAGGGAGATGACCGGTGAAGGGACAACTAGTAGTCGCCAATGATTCCACTAACGAGGATGACTAGAGGAGGGACATCCTCTCTGCCGCATCTCCTAACCGAGGAGGGTGGTAGGGAGGGCTACTGTGCAGTGCCGGCAACTCCACTGCTTGGTGGTGCCTGCGAGTGTGTCTTGCTCATCAGGGTGTCAGTGTGTGTGTGGCTTTGCGAGAAAGGAATGGTCGAACATGACTGTGGGGGACTGGAGGTGCGGCCATATGGGGTGCCTCTTGTAAACCGTGTTAGGGTTAGAAATTTAGAGTTAGGTGAGTCCTTGGGCCTGGAGTAGAGGAGGTTGATCCTTTAAGTCAGTCTGGCATACATAATGAGAAAAATAAAATGTGTCGCTGGCATGTAGGCCACACGTGTTAGACAAGTATCCGTTTGATATTCACGGGGTGAAACCTTTCCCCATGCCCACCTCATGAGTTAGTGGGTATTCGTCGTAACTAGCCGTTCATACCCTTGCCCACCGCCGCCTAACTAGCAGCCTAGCCAGAGAATGTTGCCGGAGCGGCGGAGGAAGGTGGAGGGAACCTATGGCCTCGCCAACCAAGAGAGGGAGGAGGGGAGTCGCCGCGTGGTCGCTTTCGTGGGGGAGTAGAGAGACGTGAGAGCAAAAGTGGATGGTAAGTGTAGTTGCTCCTATTGCTCTTGTAGCAGGAGACATGGAACCGTGGAAACTTTGATATGACTTCATTTTGTGCACCGTACAAAAAAAAACAGGCCAGTTCCGTTGATTATGCATGCGCTATATAGTTGTACGCGGCAGTTCACATAGCGTGTCATGAATGCCCGGCCGGCGTACCATCACCAAGCATGAAGGCAACGTATAGGCGACAAACATGTCACGACGACAGAACAGCCTGATAGATTACCTTTGCTGCTGTCAGTTGCCAGCTTCCCGATGGCTTCTTTACGGTTTACGGTCAATGCTCGGAAAAAACAAACAATGGCGGTGAATTTGAGTGGGAGAGAAGTTTCTGCTGCCGGCGCTCGGCGGGTCGCGCGGGCCGGTCACGTGACACACCAACGTCTCGCCGAATCTTCCAAGCAGCCGGTTCACCTTAACTAATTTTCCCACTTGGCACGTTGCTTCGGTCAAATGCGACAGGATGTCTACAGTCTATGTGGCCTACACCGCGATGTTCTTGTATTCACTTTCTACTACTTCTCCATCGGTCGGAGCCACCCGGGAAAAACGTACGTGTGTACGTGTGTGCGCGTGCGCGTGCGCGTGTGTGCGTGTGTGCGCGCGCGTGCGTGCGCGCGTGCGTGCGTGCGTGCGTGTGGGGGTGCGTGCGTGTGCGTGTGCGTGTGTGCGTGCGTGCATGGGCGGAAAGAAGCTACCCGGAAAATCAGATCGTTCGATCCCGGAAGAACGGTATCATTTTTTATTCTGTATACGCCGCTTAATTAATGCATTTTTAAGACCCTTCGGAGTTTCCCAGCAAAAGAATTGTCATTGAACCTTTTCCTTTTTTTTCGAGGGATCACTGAACGTTTTCTAGCATCCCATGGAAACTGGAAAGTTCTCTGACGAACGCCCTTGAACACTCTTGTGCTCATGAACAGGGATTTCGTTGTCGAACCGTGAGGTCTGAAATCCCAGAGTGAAATGAAGGGGGAGATCCAGTACACTTAAAAGCACACTCGTTAGTACTCCTTCCGATCTATATTAGTTGACTCGATTTATCTAGATACAAATATATCTAATATGAAAGCTTAACTAGATATAATCAACGAACCCCTACTATAAATCAGGCTTAGCATTGGACGTCTGGGAATCTACAAGGGCCCAGGCGCCGAGTCTTATGCGCTATCGAACATTTCAAAAAGCCGGCAAATGTGTTTGGGCTGATGAGACATGACGAAGATGGATGCATTCGAAGGTTCGGCCTAGCTGGCTGAGTGAGGACTCCGGGAGTAAATGGACTAGTACTCATGTATCTACGCGGGCTCCCACCCACCAAGTTTGTGGGCTTTATGGTTTCATATTTTCGAGGGCTCGCAATTACGCAGTTCCACTACAGTTTATACAAAAAAATGTCCACGTCAAGATTGGGCATCAAGCTTCGAGGTTTGAGAGTTGAGCACCCTAATCGCGCATCCTCGAGATGAACTATGTGTCCAACTCACATTAGTAAATTTGAAAAAATAGGAAGGCCCTATGGGTACGTGATCTCAGCATATTTGGTCCAGCCCAAGGAAGGCCCACGGCGGATGTACGCCGGCCCATGAAGATTTTCGGGTGGCCAAGGCCCATGACGCCTTCGGATCCTTGGAGAACAAGACTAGCGTAGATAGGAAATTCAAAGGGGTAAAACCCTAGAACTTGTAACCGACTAGGTCTATGCCCGGGACCTGTCTGAGTCTATATAAAGGCTAGGAGGGCACGACCTAGATCTCTCTCTCATACTTTCGCATACACACCTCCACGCCAGATTGCATCTGCGCACCCCTGTAACCTTCGGTTCCGCCGTAATCAAGAGCAGACAAGCATGAGTAGGGTTTTCCCTCCGGGGGCCTGAACCTGGGTAAACCTTGTGTCCCCGTGTTGCTTGTTTGCTAACCATTTCACGATCTTCAGCATCCCCATCTTATCCAAAACCCAAGTCCATAACAATGGGCATTGATGAGATCAAACATCGTCAATTGACGTCGTCTGTGGGAAACGAGGACGCTGATTGTGCAATCGTGACGGTCCCAACCCGATCGATCTACAACTCTGCGGCGACGGAGAGTCATCTCCTCTTCGGCGCTTTCGACTTCACCGCCTACTCACCGGCCACCATGAAGGACTTCGAGCCCGTAGGCGACGGACTTGAAATCCTGTTCGGGAGCTTCTGCTTCCAGGTGGGGCAAACTGGCACCCTCCGCCTCCCTGAGCGGGTGCCCCTACCATCAATCAGGCCCGCTTCATGGACCCCACACCCCGTGGTACGCACAACATCATCAACAGATGATTCCTACGACAGCAGCAGCTGCAACTCCGATCTGTGCGATCCGCCATCGGATGCAGGGACCTACGGTTCCGGATCTGAAAGCTGTGGCAGCAGCAGACCAATCTACGAGCGCTACTAATGCGCCGTAGTCATCCAGAGCGACGTGGATCAGCAAACACCCAACCCGCCGCCCAACCCGCCACCTAACCCGCCAGAACGAAACGGCGGGAACAGAAGAAGCCAGTCCCCCCACCCGAAGGGGAAAACAACGGCCATGTCATCCGCCTTAGCAAAGAAGGATGGTCCCAGGCACGCAACGCCGTGGCAGGCAACATAGTCCTGCCTGCAGACTCCTCCCGGGATCTGATGATGGCCTACCACATGCTCCTGATCGAGGAGCACAAGAAGCAGGTCAAGATGCAGGAGGTGCTTGACAAACGCAAGCAAGCAGCCTCAGAGTCCAGCACGCGACGAGCCGCGCTCTCCGCCATGGGCATCGGCTCCATCTCGAACGCCAACCAAGGCAACAAGCACCGCTCTCGGATGGAGAACATGGATCCCCAGGAGCGCCGTGAGGTGACCCGAACCCTCCACACATCCTTCATGGAGATGGACGCCGACAACAACGTCATCCCGAAAATGCCACAGGCTGCGATCATGGCAGCCACTGCGTACCTCGCGGCCCGCCCACCTCCGGAAGGGGACCCGAAGAGGGCCATGCACAAGTCCACGCTTACCGGACTCGGACTCGTCGGAGCTGCGCTCCACCAGGAAGCTCCCACGGAGCCGAAGAAGAAAGCTCCGTTCAGGTTCGACCGCAGCCCCACCCCTTCATCCGAAGAAGAGGAACATGACCTTCCTCGAAGGAAGAAGAGTTCGCGCCACCGCAACCGCGACTACGACGCCAGATACGCGCTCACACAACGCAAAATCGACAAAGCGTGAGCCAAGCGCGTATGCTCGTCTAAATCCAAGATGGACGAAGAGGAAGGAGAACTCCGCGGAGCCCGATGCTTCAGCAGATCTGTTCGGCGAACAAAGATGCCGCACAATTTCAAGCTTCCTTCGGATACTCCAAAGTTTGACGGCACACAAGATCCAAAGGCGTGGCTCAGCGACCACCTATCGTCCATCAAATTGCACGGCGGAAACAAGGAAACCGCCATGCAATGCCTTCAGCTGCAGCTGATTGGAGCGGCCCAGATCTGGCTCAGCAGCCTATCTTCAGGGTCCATCCGAAGTTGGGATGAGCTAGCTTACAGCTTCATCCGAAACTTCAAGGGCACTAGCAAGAGGCCCGCCTCAATCGAAGAGTTGCGAGCCTGCACTCAACGAACGGGCGAATCCATTCGCTCGTACATACTACGCTGGTCCAACACTGATGATTCAGAAAGGGCGCCCCACGAATAGGGTGCAGAAGAAAATCACCCGACAAATCAACCTGGCCATGGCAACTCCACCCGCCATCCCTGAGTACCTCAGCGGATCGGAGTCCTGCATCACGTTCAGTCGTTCGGATCACCCTTGCCAGATCCCTCGCCCAGGTCATGCTGCCCTGGTGCTGGAGGCGCAGATCGGAGGTTTCGAGATGAGTCGCGTCTTCATGGACGGCGGCAGCGGCATCAACCTGATGTTCGCAAGCACTCTAGCAGCAATGCGGATCCTGCAGTGCAGCCTGGAACAATCAGACACAATGTTCCACCGCATCGTTCCAGGGAAGGGCATATTCCCCCTAGGAAAAATATGGCTCGACATCATCTTCGGCAAGCCGGACAACTTCCGAGTGGAACGGATCGAATTCGAAGTGGTGGACTGGCCATCACAGTACCACGCCATCCTCGGACGTGTAGCATTCGCAAGGTTCCTGGCTGTCCCACACTACGCATACCTGCTACTCAAGATGCCAGGACCGAAGGGCGTCATCACAATCCACGGGAGCTTCACCCGATCGTACCAATGCGACAGAGATTTCAACAGAATCTCCCAATCATTCGGCATGCAGGAGGAGCTCCTAAGGCTCCGCGAGGCGACGAACAATGGGGCACCCCCAGTCGCACGACAAAACGCACCTGACAAGTCCTTCGACTCCACCGTCAACACAAAGAAAGTGCAGATCCATCTGACGAATACCTCCAAGACGGCGCTGATCGCCAACGACCTCAGCCCCGCATAGGAAGGCGCGCTCGTCGAATTCCTCCGTGAGCGCTGGGAAATCTTCGCCTGGTGTCCTGCGGACATGCCAGGAGTTCCCAGGGAATTCGCCGAGCATGCACTCAACGTCTTTTCAGACACCAAGCCCGTCAAGCAGTCCATCCGGAGACTGTCCGAGCCACGAGCCGAAGCTATCGGCAAAGAAATCAACAGACTACTCGCTGCAGACTTCATCAGGGAAATCAAAGAAAGCGAGTGGCTTGCAAATACAGTGATGGTCCCAAAGAAGGACACGGACATTCTGCAGATGTGCGTGGATTTCACGTCGCTAAACAAGCATTGCCCAAAGGACCACTTCCCTCTTCCTCGGATCGATCAGATCATCGATTCGACTGCAGGTTTGTGAGAAACTCTCCTTCCTCGACGCCTACTCATGCTACAACCAGATTCGACTCAAGGTCGAAGATCAGGAGAAAACGGCGTTTATCACACCGTTCGGAGTGTTCTGCTACAACACAATGCCCTTCGGGCTAAAGAACGCAGGCGCCACGTACCAGCGATGCATGCAAGCATGCCTCAAGGATCAGATCGGTCGCAACGTTCAAGTCTATGTCGACGACATAGTCATAAAAAACAGGGAGGCAAGGACACTTATCGACGATCTCCGCGAGACGTTCAACAACCTCGACCGCTACATGATCAAACTCAACCCCGAAAAGTGCGCCTTCGGCGTCCCATCAGGTCAGCTGCTTGGGTACTTCATCTCTCAGCGAGGGATCGAGGCGAACCCGAAGAAAATCAGTGCCATCATGGCGATGGAGAAGCCGAAAAACCTCAAGGGTGTCCAGCAGCTCGCAGGACGAATAGCGGCATTGAGCAGATTCATCAGCCGCATGGGCAAGAAGGCCCTGCCATTCTACCAGCTGCTACGCAAGGCAGATAAATTCGAGCGGACGCCCTAAGCCGACGATGCGTTCAAAAGCCTCAAATGTCTACTCTCCACCTCGCGCGTCCTGGTCACGCCAAAGGAGCGCGAGCCTCTGCTGCTATACATAGCAGCCACACACCAGGTGGTCAGCACCGTGCTAGTGGTCGAACGACCCGAAGAAGGCAAGACCCACGGGGTCCAACGCCCAATCTACTACCTTAGCGAGGTATTGACGCCAACAAAGCAGAGGTACCCTCACTACCAGAAACTCGCCTACGGCGTGTTCATGGCGGCTCGACGGCTGAGCCACTACTTCTAGGAGCACCAGGTGATGGTCGTCAACGAGGCACCCCTGAACAGCATCCTGAATAACCTAGAAGCCACATGACGCGTGGCCCTATGGGGAATTGAGGTGTCACCTCTAAACATCGTCTACGAGAAGCGACTCGCAATCAAATCTCAAGTCCTCCCGGACTTCCTCGTGCATTGGATGGAACTGCAGCTACTGTTGGAGATATGCCCAAGAGGCAATAATAAAGTGGTTATTATCATATCTTCATACTTATGATAAATGTTTACATACCATGCTATAATTGTATTAACTGGAAACATTAATACTTGTGTGATTTGTAAACATAAAAGAGTCCCTAGTAAAGCCTCTTGTTAAACTAGCTTGTTGGTTAATATATGATCATGGTTTCCTGATCATGAACATAGAGATGTTATTAACAACAGGATCATATCATTAGGAGAATGATGTGATGGACATACTCCTATAGTTAAGCGTAGCATAAAGATCAAGACATTTAATATAGTTCATTTGCTATAAGCTTTCTGATACATAGTAACCTAATTCCTTCGACCATGAGATCATGTTAATCACCATCACCGGAAGGATGCTTTGATGACATCAAACACCACACCGTAACTGGGTGGCTATAAATGTGGAATTGAGTGTTTGGAAAGTATGGGTTGAGGCACATGGATCAAGAGTGGGATTTGTCCATCCATATGACGGATAGATATACTCTGGGCCCTCTCGGTGGAATGTCATCCAATTAGCTTGCAAGCATGTGACTGGCTCACAAGGTATCACATATCACGGGAACGAGAAAAGAGTACTTATCAGTAATGAGGTTGAACTAGGTATGCAGAGATACCGATGATCAAAACCTTGGATAAGTAAAATATCGTGAGACAAAGGGAAATTGGTATCGTATGTAAGTGGTTCATTCGATCGCAAAGTAATCGTAGAAATATGTGGGAGCCATATGAATTTCCATATTCCTCTATTGGTTATTGATCGGAGAAGTGTCTCGATCATGTCCGCATAATTCACGAACCGTAGGGAGACACACTTAAGGATTCGATGTTGTTGAGTAGTTATGGAATGATGAGTAAGAGACCGAATGTTGTTCGAAGTCTCGGATGGGATCCAGGATATCACGAGGAGATCCGGAATGGTCCGGAGAATAAGATTCATATAAGGAAAGTCCTGTTTCGGGGTTGGAGAATGGTTCTGGTGTTTTCATCGGGAATGTTCTGGAAGGTTCCGGAATGTCCGGCACTCCGAAGGGGAAGGGTACATGAATGTGTTATATCAAGTTGGTATGATTGCATCATGTACTAAGTGTCATCGCTAAACAAAATATAGGGTTTAATCAAATCCTTGTTTGAAAAGTCAAAGGCCAATTTGAAAGTCAAACGGCTATTTTTGGGAAGTGGAGAGGGAGGTGGAAACCGAGTTGGGGAGGAGTCCCTCCTCCACCGCCGGCCCACTTGGGATCCGAGTTGGGGAGGGATTCCCCTCCCCTTGGCCGGAGCCTCCCTCCTATAAGAGGAGGGGCAGGGCTCCCCTCCTAGCACACAAGATCCCCACCTCTAAACCCTAGCAGTTGCCGCCCTCCATATCCGCCGCCGCCCCCTAGGGTTTCTCCCCTAGCCGCCGACTTGGGCACCTCCAAGCCCTAGCCGCCGGCCCTAGCACCTCTTCCTTGGAGTGTCTAAACCCTAGATCGTCGAGGGCTCTCTCATAGTCCACCATACTCGCTCCGGCTTAAGGCGAAGCCCTGCGAGATCTTCCCTCTACTTTCGGTACCACGCCGTCGTGCTGCCGGAATCGCGAGGAGAGTGCTACAACCTCCGTTGCCTGCTGGAACAAGGGAGAGGAAGGTCTTCATCGAGTACCGAACGTGTGACCGACCGCGGAAGCGCTGCCGGAAAGCAGCGCCGAAAGGATCGTCTACGCGATCTTGAGATCGGAAGTGTACGACTACATCACCCACGAGAATCTGCTCTCGTTAACCGCTTTGGAATCTTCGAGGGTGAGTTCCTCTATCGACCCGTTGCTACAATCTAGTAGATAGATCTTGGCTTGTTTGTTTGTATGCGGTAGAATTTTTTTGTTTTCCATGCTACAAACCCCTAAAGTGGTATCAGAGCCGTGTCTATATGTAGATCTGTTGCACGAGTAGAACACAATGGTCATTGTGGGCGTTGATGCTTTTGTTGTCGATTGCTTCTTGTGTACTTTGCATCTTGCGGGATGGTGGGATGAAGCGGCCCGGGCTAACCTTACATGACATCGTTCATGAGACTTGCTCCACGCTTGACATGCAACTTGTATTGCATAAGTGGCTTTGCGGGTGCCTGTTTCTCCCAACATAGTTAAGATTGAATTTACAACGGGTGATTGACAATACTAGTATCAATGTTGTGGTTCTTGTTCGTAAGTTAGAACGACACTTATTGAAAGCCCCAAACCACGTAAAACATGCAAAGAAAATTAGAGGCGTCTAACTTTGTTTTGCAGGGTGTGTTGTGATGTGATATGGTCATGATTGTGATTATATCTGATGTATGCAATGTTCCTTATTGTAAGTTGGCAACCGGCAGGAGCCATATGGTTGTCTTTAATTTCTGTTAAGACCCGCGTGTCTATTCAAAGTAGTTGTAATAGTTGAAGCTGGTGGACGACAACCATGGAGCAGCGTCATTGACCTTGATGCAATGCCGGTGATGATGGAGATCATGTTCGTGCTTGAAGATGGAGATCAGAAGCACAAAGAAGAAAGGCCATATCATATCACATATTATGAATTGCATGTGATGTTAATCCTTTTATGCATCTTGTATTGCTTAGTTTACGACGGTAGCATTATAGGATGATCCCTCAAGCACACAATTTCAAGTCATAAAGTGTTCACCCTTAGTTAGCACCGTTGCTAAAGCTTGTTGTTTCGAAGCACCACGTGATGATCGGGTGTGTTAGATTCCGCAAGTGTATACAACGTGAGCAAGCCAGATTTGCTCATGCGGAAACTAAGGTTTGATCTTGACGAGCCTAGCATGTACAGACATGGTCTCGGAACACGGATCACCGAAAGGTAAAGCATGAATCATATAGTAGATATGATGAACATGTCGATTGTTCGCCATTGAAACTGTATCAACTCTCGTGATGATCGGTGTTGATGTAGTGGAATTGGTTCGTGTGATCACTAAAACAATGTGAGGGATATTGTTTTGAGTGGGAGTTCAACGGCAATATGATTAAAAGTTGAACACTATTTATCATAAATTAAATCAAAGTGAATTTGCATAGTTGTTGTAGTCATTGGCATCCGTTTACCACCTTGCGCTTAGTTATAATTGAGATGATAGAACTATAGAATTCTGGTTAGTTACTTTACGAACTGGTATCGTATTGTTTTGAAGTGTTAATCTAAAGTTTAAAAGTCCTATTGCAAACTTTCAGTAAGTTCCGGTTACTCCATGAAGTTTAATAATTGGTATTAAAACAAGAGTGACAATTCCAAGAGTTAGTGTATGAGTATCATGTTTGTCTCCATGATTCTTGATATTCAAAGAATTGTCTTAATATCAAGGTTATCTAGGATCTGAAAGAGTTGTTTTAGAAACCATGATGTGTGGAAGATATTGTGATATCTGAAACAAAGTTTTGGTTGCAACATGATAGAGTATAATATGGCAAAAGTCATGTTCTCATATTTGATGAGAATTTGCAAAAGGTTGGAGACACTAGTTGTTCGAATCCTCCAAAAGGTTTTGGAGAGCAACATTATACTCGCAATTCACTGCAATAAGCTAAAGTAGCTTGATGATAAGGGTGAATATTTGATGTAGGTAAAGTATTTACTACACCAAGAGATTACTAAACAAAGGAATTTGAAAGAACACCAAACATTTGATGATGGTGATCTACTTAAAAGTGCAAGTCCAAAGACATTGGTATTTAACTATACACGCTTTGGACTATGTGTCATATGTATGACTCCACTATTGATGTTGATAGATTCTTTCAAACAGAAAAGGAAATACTGAAAGAGAGTCTCATAAATATATGGTAGAAAAGAAAATACTAGAATTGTTCAGTTTAAGTGTATAGATGATATACATGTTATGGATATATTCTTTGCTTATTAAACAATGTGGTTCTTAAGTATTTTGATACTGAATTTGTTGGTGTGAATCATCATACGAAACAACACAATTCATGAACTACAATGGCCTAAGTAACTAGCAAAAGAATATGTGATGATGTTCATCGAGAACAAATAAAGGGTTATTGTGTTGCTCGTTAAACATCAAAGCTTGCCTTCAAGATTTGTTTTATCAGGTATTATGAGAACAAAAGAGTTGTTCAAATAATTGCCGTAATCCATAAAAGATGGATGATTCACAAATCTCGTTGGAGAAATCACATCCATAAAACTAGTGCTAAAAATGTCGAAAGACAAATTGATTGAAAGATCGCTTAGGAAGTGACATCGCCGTTTAAATTATATTGGAAAGAAAACATGAAGAAACTCCATGTGGATGGAATTTTGGAGTCTTTTGATTTTTGATCACATGACGCTTGTGAAACTTTCCTAGAGATAATTAAAACTTCGTTCATAGGCCAAAAAGGAACGAATGACTAGCTTATTGGAACTTGTACATATTGTTGTACGAAGTCCATTATGTGTAGTCAAGAGCGATGGATTTCAACTTCATATGCTTTCTCCAAAAATTTGAGTGAATACATGAATATTTACTTAATAAGGATGAAGTATGAAACATTTGAAAAGTTCAAAGACTTTCAAGATGAAGTGCAAAATCATTGTAACAAGAATATAAATAGTTTATGATAAGATCATAAAGGAAGATATTTGAGTTACAAGTTTAGCATAATACCTAAGATTTAAGGAATCGTTCCGTGGATTTACATTTCCCGAAACACCATAAGAGTATGGAGCATTCGAGATATGAAATTAAAACCTTGTTTGACATGGTAAAATCAAAGGAGTAATTCATAAAACTGCCATTATATTTTAAAAGATTAAAAGATTGAGAGACTACCGTTTTTCCACTGAAAAGAGCTTCATCATAATCCGTTGAAATGACACCATATAAAGTTATGGTTTGGGATAAAACCCAAGTAGTCCTTTCTTAAACATTGGTATGCTATGCATAAGGAAGATATTTGCAACCAAAGTCGGATGAACCTGTCTTTGTATGTTATTTCGAATAACTGCTCCTCCATAATATCGGAGACAAAAGTGTTTGTCGCTTAGAATGTCAAGTTTATTTGAGAAGGAATTTTCCGTGAAAAGTTAAGTGGGAGGACAATAGAACTTTGATGAGGTTAAAAGAACCTTAGCTATATGTGCAAAGTTGCGCAGCGCCGAAAAGTGTTCCGGAGGCAGCAACAATGCTCATGGCTCACGTGCCTCAAAGGTTGTGGTTACGAAGGTCAAAGTTTCTATTGAACCAAGTAGGTCGAGTAAACAATCAAATACCAAGATTTGAGGGTTGAATCATTATTTGAGAATAATGAACGTACTACATGCAAAGAAGCGATGATGGGCCCTGACTCCGTAAAATGGCTTGAAGCCATAGAATCCGTGATAGTTCCATATACGAGAGATCAAGCTTTGAACTTGAAAGACCCTCTCGAAAGGTACAAGGCCTTACAGTCGTATTTGGATATATAAAGAAATAGACATGGATGTTTCACATCTATGAAATAGTCGACGTGTTGGGAAAGAATTCACAACAATGTTCAAAGGTTGACTATGACAAGATTTGATCTTTCATAGCGATATTTACTCTAGACGGATTAATATAGCAACCACTACATATAATTTTGTTATGTGGTAGTTGAATAAACAAAACAAGTTCTTCTAATAGAATTGTTACCTAGGACATGTGCATAACACGGTCCATAGGGTTTTGTTAATTCAAAGGATGCTAAAAGCATATGCAAACTTCAATGGTTGAAGTGAGCATCGCGGAGTTGAAATCTTCACTATGATGAAACTATTAAAGAGTTTAATTTCATCAGAGACAATGAAGATGCTTGCATTTGCAAGAAATTAAGTGGGAGCGCTAAGACATGTTTCTAATACATTATGTGGAAGACATATTGTTGATTAGAAATGATGTATCTTTTATTAACACATATTAAGAATTTCATCCCGATTAAAGACTTAGGCAAAACCCAAATATTTGGCATCAATAGACGCTAATATGGTTGTGCCGAAAGTACATAGATGATGTGTTGAAAGAGTTCAATATAGAAACTACAAGAAAGGTTCTTATCATAGAAAAAGGATTGAATGAGTTCAATATTGATGATATTTTCAAGTGTATTGACACTGGGTGAGTGAAACAAAGATTCAAGTATAGATTGATACTTGATGTATGAAATCACAAAGATTATTTATATCAATCATACTGTGATATGTACAAATCCAGATATGTCCTATACTCTAAATGTTATGAGCATATACCAGAATGATTCATAAGTTGATCATTGGACAATAGTAAGGATATTCTTATGATCTTTTGGAAGAACTAAGAATATATTATTTGTAGAAGTGACAAATAGATGGTTAGTTCATTGTAAAAGTACTACATTGATACTAGTTTTGTCACAAAATACAAATTAAGTTTATCTTAGTCTAAACTAAGGGTGGCACAATATAATGGAAAGTAAGTTCCATAATGGATTTGGATGAGTTCCAAAGTTAAGACATTATGACAGATACTACAAAAAAAGGCTAAGTATATGACTGCTATAATAGCAGTTAAAGAGGGCATTTGTGTCAAGTAGTTTGTTGTCAAACTAGGTGTAGTTCACAGCGGGATAATACTATGAAAGATATATTGTACGACAATATTATCAACATGTTTTAACCCCAAAGAACTAAAGGTCTCACCAAAGGACCAAAATTATACAAAGCCATCTCATTAGAGAATGAGTGATGCGTAGAGACGCAAAGACATGCAATTACACACGGACCTGGAAGTGTCAGATCCGGAGATCAGTTGACCACTAGCAATCGTGTACGTATAACACCGAAAAGCCATAGGTGTTGAATACACAAAGGTTTGAAACTAGATTATTGACTCTAGTGCAAGTGGGAGACTGTTGGAGATATGCCCAAGAGGCAGTAATAAAGTGGTTATTATCATATCTTCATACTTATGATAAATGTTTACATACCATGCTATAATTGTATTAACTGGAAACATTAATACTTGTGTGATTTGTAAACATAAAAGAGTCCCTAGTAAAGCCTCTTGTTAAACTAGCTTGTTGGTTAATATATGATCATGGTTTCCTGATCATGAACATAGAGATGTTATTAACAACAGGATCATATCATTAGGAGAATGATGTGATGGACATACTCCTATAGTTAAGCGTAGCATAAAGATCAAGTCATTTAATATAGTTCATTTGCTATAAGCTTTCTGATACATAGTAACCTAATTCCTTCGACCATGAGATCATGTTAATCACCATAACCGGAAGGATGCTTTGATGACATCAAACACCACACCGTAACTAGGTGGCTATAAAGGTGGCATTGAGTGTTTGGAAAGTATGGGTTGAAGCACATGGATCAAGAGTGGGATTTGTCCATCCATATGACGGATAGATATACTCTGGGTCCTCTCGGTGGAATGTCATCCAATTAGCTTGAAAGCATGTGACTGGCTCACAAGGTATCACATATTACGGGAACGAGAAAAGAGTACTTATCAGTAACGAGGTTGAACTAGGTATGCAGAGATACCGACGATCAAAACCTTAGATAAGTAAAATATCGTGAGACAAAGGGAAATTGGTATCGTATGTAAGTGGTTCTTTCGATCGCAAAGTAATCGTAGAAATATGTGGGAGCCATATGAATTTCCAGATTCCTCTATTGGTTATTGATCGGAGAAGTGTCTCGATCATGTCCGCATAATTCACGAACCGTAGGGAGACACACTTAAGGATTCGATGTTGTCGAGTAGTTATGGAATGATGAGTAAGAGACCGAATGTTGTTCGGAGTCTCGGATGGGATCCGGGATATCACGAGGAGATCCGGAATGGTCCGGAGAATAAGATTCATATAAGGAAAGTCCTGTTTCGGGGTTGGAGAATGGTTCCGGTGTTTTCATCGGGAATGTTCTGGAAGGTTCCGG
Source organism: Avena atlantica (assembly GCA_910589765.1). Taxonomy (NCBI): domain Eukaryota; kingdom Viridiplantae; phylum Streptophyta; class Magnoliopsida; order Poales; family Poaceae; genus Avena; species Avena atlantica. The sequence goes on from OU342737.1 coordinate 66,632,615, forward strand.
AATGTCCGGCACTCCGAAGGGGAAGGGTACATGAATGTGTTATATCAAGTTGGTATGATTGCATCATGTACTAAGTGTCATCGCTGAACAAAATAGAGGGTTTAGTCAAATCCTTGTTTGAAAAGTCAAACGCCAATTTGAAAGTCAAACGGCTATTTTTGGGAAGTGGAGAGGGAGGTGGAAACCGAGTTGGGGAGGAGTCCCTCCTCCACCGCCGGCCCACTTGGGATCCGAGTTGGGGAGGAATTCCCCTCCCCTTGGCCGGCGCCTCCTTCCTATAAGAGGAGGGGCAGGGCTCCCCTCCTAGCACACAAGATCCCCACCTCTAAACCCTAGCAGTCGCCGCCCTCCATAGCCGCCGCCGCCGCCGCCTCCCCCTAGGGTTTCTCCCCTAGCCGCCGACTTGGGCACCTCCAAGCCCTAGACGCCGGCCCTAGCACCTCTTCCTCGGCGTGTCTAAACCCTAGATCGTCGAGGGCTCTCTCATAGTCCACCATACTCGCTCTGGCTTAAGGCGAAGCCGTGCCAGATCTCCCCTCTACTACCGGTACCACGCCGTCGTGCTGCCGGAATCGCGAGGAGAGTGCTACAACCTCCGCTGCCTGCTGGAACAAGGGAGAGGAAGGTCTTCATCGAGTACCAAATGTGTGACCGACTGCGGAAGCGCTGCCGGAACGCAGCGCCGGAAGGATCGTCTATGCGATCCTGAGATCGGAAGTGTACGACTACATCACCCACGAGAATCTGCTCTCGTTAACCGCTTTGGAATCTTCGAGGGTGATTTCCTCTATCGACTCGTTGCTACAATCTAGTAGATAGATCTTGGCTTGTTTGTTTGTATGCGCTAGAATTTTTTTGTTTTCCATGCTGCAAAACCCTACAGCTGCCAGACACCCCAGACATGTCGCAGTCATGGACAATGCACTTCGACGGCTCCAAGCATGAAGCTGGAGCAGGAGCCGGGGTCATACTGACCTCCCCGCAGGGCGACCGGATGAAGTACGTCCTCCGGATGAAATTCCGAGCTTCCAACAACGATGCCGAATACGAAGCCCTCATCCACGGCATGAGGATGGCAAAGATCTGCGGCGCAACGCGCCTGGTCATCTACGGTGACTCCAACCTCGTCGTCCAGCAGACAATGAACGAGTGCGACGCACACACCGAAAACATGACCGCGCACCGCGCACTCTATAACGCACTCGAAGGAGAATTCGACGGCTGCGAGCTTCAGCACGTTGGCAGAGAAAGCAACGAGGAAGTCGACAGACTCGCCAACATCGGCTCCACCTGCGCAAAGGTGCCACCAGTGTGTTTCTCGAACAGATCTGCGTGCCATCCATTAAGCAGAAATTCCCCAAGGGATCACCCGAAGAAGCAGAGCACTCGGGGGCTACGCCTCCCGAAGGACACGAAGGACCCGAGAAACTGGACACAGAGGTTGCTATGGTCAACCTAATGCAGGTCATGCCAGTCGAAGAAACTTGGACGCGACCGTACCATCCAGTTCTTGATAAACGGAGAACTGCCTGACAGCCTGACAGATGCCCGACGCATATCTTGTCGGTCAAAAGCCTTCACCATCATCAATGGCGAGCTATACAAGCGCAGTATTACGGGTGTACTACAAAGGTGTGTCACCATCGGTGACGGGAAAGCCATCCTCCAAGACATCCACGAGGGCACCTGCGGCCATCACGCAGGCAGCCGCTCCCTTGTCGCCAAAGCTCTACGAGCCGGATTCTACTGGCCAACGGCCATGAGCGATGCAAAGGACATCGTCCGAAGATGCAACGGGTGCCAACGGTTCGCCGATAAACCGCACGCACCCGGGTCAGAGCTCAGACCCATACCTATAGCCTGGCCCTTTGCTCAATGGGTCCTCGACATGATCGGCAAACTGCCAAAGTCCTCGAAAGGGGGCACGTTTACCTCCTGGTCGTAGTCGACAAACTCACCAAGTGGGTCGAGGCCATGCCGGTCACCAACCAAAAGGGCAAGACTGCCGTAAAGTTCTTCGAATCCATTGTCTACAGGTTCGGCGTACCGCACAGCATCATCACCGACAATGGATCGAACTTTATCTCCAAGGAATTCCAGGACTTCTGCGAAGGCCTCGGGATCAACATCACGTACGCCTCAGTGGCACACCCGCAAACGAACGGGCAAGTGTAAAAGGCCAACGGCCTAATCGGCGTTGGCATCAAGAAGCGCCTCATGAGTCCACTCGAACAGAAAGCTGGAGCCTGGACGAAAGAGCTACCATCCGTCCTATGGAGCTTACGGACTACGCCAAACAGCTCCACCAGCTACACGCCGTTCTTCATGGTGCACGGAGCCGAGGCCGTGCTACCAGCCGAAGTACGCCACCAGGCCCCCCGGGTCGTCGCTTACAGCGAAGCTGAATCAACGGCTGCACTCGAAGATGCCGTCGACACACTTGACGAAGCAAGAGACGTAGCAGCAGCTCGATCAGCGGTGTACCAGCAGAGTCTCCGCAACTACCACAGCCGCCGGCTACGCCCAAGGTCCTTCGTCGAAGGAGACCTCGTCTTGCGACTCAAGCAAGAGCTACCGAAGAAATTCGAGTCGCCATGGGAAGGACCCTACATCATCACCGAGGTCATCCCAGGTGGCGCCTATCGCCTCAAGCACGTGCAGTCTGGATTCGCATACTCCAACCCATGGAACATCGCACACTTGCGGCGATTCTACCCATAGTTACCTACCCCTTTACTTTCAATAAGGCTTTTCAGCCAAGGCTATTCAGCCGAACAATGTACTTCCTCCATTACGATATAAATAAAGCTAAGTGTCTCGCCCCAAAAATCTCGTTCGCTACTTGCAACTTTACTTTATGCTACAAACGCACTCGGGGGCTCCCCCCACCTCACGATTTCATTGACCGAGGATCACACGTGTACACCTGAGTAGCTGACAACGTCAGGAAAACGAAAAGGACACGTACTCAAACAAAGCACTGCGTGCTCACAACAAACAAACCTTTATAACAAAGGGCACAACATGCCCAGTCGAAATATACAAATTTTACATCTATCTCTTTTACAGGTACTACCTATCCTGAAGAATAACTTGAGCACGCTGCTCAAACCAATCTACGACCTGTGTGGCATATTGCCTTACAGCCGCATAATGCGGACACATATCCCACTCGCCACCATCTGGTCGAAGAGGTGGACCAGCGGCTACAACAGACAGATCTACATCAGCTCGATGCAGCCTAACAAGGGACAACGCAACCTTCACCCCTGCGACGAGTTGCTGCCTCACCAGTTCCTGGACACGAGTCACGCTCTGAAATCTAGACAGAAGGCCGGACAGGGATTTTGGCACAGCATCCAGGGGAAACATCACATGCAGAACCGACGAGAGCGAAGTCTGCACTTGACGAAGCACCCGCGACACTTGGTGAACGCGATCCTGCACCGTCGCCAGAGCCATGGCACGGTCACGATCCATCCAGAAGAAACCGCCAGCTTCCATGTCTTGTTGAGTCAAGCAATTGACCCGAACAACGACACGCTCCTTCTCCTCCCTCGGAGCAAGATTAGCACCTGCGACACTCGCACAACATAAGACGCAAGGCCAGCAGGCGCATCCGAAAAACTGAGCTGCAGCTCGAAACAAAGAATAACTTACATTGAAGTTGCTCAGACAGCCGAAGCAGTTCCGCCATCAAGTACTCCTCTCTGGCTGCACCACGATCTTCCTTGGACTTCCAAACATCAGCGTGGCCACGCACCCCAAGCAACTCCTTCTCAAGACTACGAACACGGTCTCGAAGAAAAGAAAGTTGTGATGAATCATCCAAAGATGGCCGCTGTCGCGCTGCAGGCGAGGTGTCAATGGGATCAGCACCCGACGGAACCTAGAGCAGCAGAAAAGAACAGGACAAACACATTCAAACGGAGAAGAGCACAACTCAACAAAATTCATTAAGCATATAAAGGCCACTACGTGGCACAATGATTTTTGTTCCTCAACATAATTACAAGCAAAAGAAGACTACAAACTATCCTACAACTACAACGCCTAAGAGGCGGCACCCTGAGTAGCCTCGGAGCCGGATTGCCTCGCCTTGGCCCCCTGGTGCCGCAGCGCATACTCGGACAGCAGATCAATGAGCTTTGGCCCATATCGCTTGCAGCGATCAGAATAGGTAGCAAAGGCTACCTCGGATCCATCCGCGGTCGTCGGCATCCGGGAGGTGATCTGGGGAGGTCCAGTTCCGCTCCAGCCGCCAAGGCCATCGCCAGCCCGACGGACGCGCCGATGCCCTTCTGCTTGCGCTTGTACGCCGCAGGCGCTTCGGCTGACAAAGCCTCCTCCAGGGCGTCAACATCATCAAGGGCCGCGCCCTTGGGGACAAGCTCCTTGTAGAAGCGGCCAAGGACTTCCTTCGCCTTGGCGAGGGAGCTGACGACGGTGCTGTAGCGATCTTCGACCACTGCAGTAGCATCATCCAGAGCACTCCGTGCTCCAGAGCACTGCGGTCAAACTCGATGCATGTGGCATCTGAGACAAAAAAAAAGAGGACTGAAGAAAATAACACAGAAGATAGACAAGAAAACGAAAAGACAGAAGAAAAAATAAGGTACTCACCCAAAACAGCCTTGGCAGCATCCATGAGCTTGTCCGCCACCTCTCTTTCACGCGCAGTCGCAGCAGTGGCAAGCTGCTCCTCGCGGTCCGTGGCCTCCTGCTGCAGACGCTCCTTAGCCTTGGCTGCCTTGGCCAGCTCCAGCTCAAGGCGCTCTTTCGCACCAGCGGCGTCCTCGGCCTTCTTCTCCGCATGACCAAGGCTCTTCTTGAGAGCATCAATCTCACGGAGGGAAGTGTTATGCTCCTCTACATTGAAAACATACAAGCATCAGAAAGCAAGACAATAATGCAGAAAGAAGCCCCAAAGCATATAGGTACCTCGAAGCTGTTGGAGGTTAGCCTCCAGCACCAGGTGCTCCTGCACCAGTCGCTTGGCATCCTGCACAAAAGGCTGAAGGAAGAAGAACTACCAGTAAGGAAAAGGACTTGGGGGCTGCGCCCAACACGAAGGAACAAAAGCAAAATTCGCACACGAAAACGCTCGAGGGCTCCCCCCGAAGACTTGAATAAAGAACAAGACAAGAAAATTTTTCAGACGATCGGGGGCTCCTCCCGTGGCAGGAAACATAAGTACTTGCATGCTCAGATGGCGACTCCGAAGGCCCGCTCGCAGCCTTCTGAGGCGCAACCACCTGAGCTTCCTGCAGAGAAGGGACCGGCGCAGCACCCTCAGAGGTAGCCACCATCTGAGGAGGAGGAGACGCAACCTTCGACTCTCCCATCATCTCCCGAGCACCATCGCTGGAGGAGTCGTGGGAGGAATGCCTGCACACGAAATAATAAGCACAAGCACCAAAGTCAACAGGAAAAAGACAGCAGTATAAGAGAAACTTACGAGTCCAGTGAGCTCAGGTCGAAGACAGGAGGAGTCCTTTGGGCTCTCATCTCCCCCTTCTTCTCTCCCTTATTCTCTTCCTTCTTTTCTTCCTTCTTCCGCTTTGCTGGCGGGTACGGCGCTACAACCCGCACAGGAATGGCAGGAAAAGGGGAGGAAGAGCCTCCATGCTCGTCACTGTGACACTCAAGGCACAGAGGGTTTCTGGGAGTCGGAGGAGTCGATGCATCCGAAGACTCGCTGGAGCTTCGCGACCGTTTGCGAGTATGGTCCTCGCTCGACTCATTGGCCTCTTCAGCCAGCGATCGTGCTGAAGGCAGTTCGGACACGGAATCCACCACGTCATTATCCGGAGCATCCGGAAATAATTTAGGCAATGGCGGAACCATGCCCGGCACCTTGAAGCTCTGCAAAAAAGAAGGAACTTTGTTATCAAACAAAGGAAAATAAATATGCAATCGACGAAAAGCGCTACGTGCACGAATCTACACCTGTGGAACGACTAGCGTCGAAGAAAACGTAGGAGTCAGCGACTTCCCCGGGATTTTTTCTCCGGCCTTGAACTTCAGCAGCAAGCGCAGGGCCCTGTCAAGATATCCCTCGGAGAATTTCTCAGCCAAAACTCTCGTCGAATCACGGCGCCCAGCATAAAGAAACATCGAGTGCGCCCTAGCCTGGAGAGGATGCACCCGACGCTCGAGAAATGTGCGGATAATATCCACGCCGTTCACTTCTTTCTCAGGAGTCAACTGGAGATCCTCCACCCGACGGTAAAGGGCCTCTATCTCCTCTGACTCGCCATCCAAGATCTGGTTTTTCCAGGACCTTTTCGGCTCGATTATCTGGGAGGAGTCGAAAGGAGCAAGACCAAAATGCTGCCCAGCCACTATGGAGTCACGAATGTAAAACCACCGCCTCCGCCAGTACTGGACAGATTCAGACATAGAGAAAGAAAAGAAAAGAATATTGGCCTTGAGGGAGATGATGCAACCCCCAATGGGATAAACACCATCCGAACCAGATTGCCTCTTCACGGAATAAAGTTTCCGGAAGAGGCCAAAATGCGGCTCGATGCCGAGCCAGCACTCACAGGAAGTGATGAAACAAGCAATGTGGAGAAGAGAATTGGGCGAAAGATGATGCAACTGGATGCCATAGAGAAAGAGCAGCCCACTAAGGAAGTCGTGGACTGGGAAGGAAAACCCACGAATAACGAAGGCAAGAAACATAACCCGATACCCAGCGGGGGGACGGGGGATTACCTCGTTGCCGGGGAGTCTGACGGCCTCCCTATCTTGTGGGATCAAGCCACGCTCGCGAAGTTTGCGGAGGTCACTCTCCCGCGTCTCTGATCGCCGCCAACCACCGTCGGTGACACGGGTAGCGGTGGCGCCTTTCTTTCCTCCGGTGGCGCTGGTACCAACCGCAGATGATGACTTCTTCGGTTTCCCCATCGCGCTATGGCGGCGCCGGTGGTGAGAGCGCAGAAGGGAAGATGGAAATGTGGAAGGATATTCCAGTGCGTAGCAAGAATTGCTAGAGCACAAGGAGGTAGTGAAAACAAGAATCGATGCGGTGAAAACAAACTGCAGCTTTCCCTAATGATTATAACGACGAAGACGACGCACGACAACCGTCCATCAAGAAGACCTAACGCCAACGACAGATCTGGCCATACACGTGTCAACATCACAACGAACCGTCGTTACCACGCCGTCCACTATGCGCGGAAATCGAGGCGACGCCGTAATTATCTCCATGCCGCGCGTGACCGGTCAATTCAAGGTCAGCAAGTGGGACCCACGTTCGTCCAGTCAAGTCACCTCTGGCGCAGCAGACGCTTGAGGTCATTGATCGTCAGCACTGATGTCATCAAAAGCTATACTAGCAACAACTACAATTTCTTCGGCTTCAAAGCTAGGAGTACTCACTCGAATCTACGATTCGACCAAATACTCGGGGGCTACTCCTATTAGGAGCGCTGGCCGCGCACCCGAAAGATGAATAAAAATGAACTATTTCTTCGAGTCCTACGTCGAGTCTACGACTCCACTACGGACTCGGGGGCTACTCCCATAGGGAGGATGGATTTAAGCATCCGAATTTTTTTGTGTCCTACGGACTTACAACTGAACAACGTCTGAATTAAAGTCTCCGCTCGAGTCTACGACTCGAACAGACACTCGGGGGCTACTCCCATAGGGAGCGCTGGCCGCGCACCCAATGAATTCTTCGACTGTGATCCTTTGAATCAGCATGCAAAACTTTTCGGCAACGCTGCCCCAACTAAACGTTAAGTGAGTGACGTTATCCTTGACCACCGAAACACCTTCGCGGTGATAAACATTCGGATGCTGTGTCTGCGACACAAAGATAAGACCTACAGATATCATCGGATGGCCTGGCAACGCACACGACTGCGCTCTGCTAGTAAAAACCCATGCTAACAGGTGCGATGAAAAATCCCGACGGACACGTTGGGTACATCAATTAAATTCACTGGAATTCCACTCCTGTAAGTCCTCCGCGGCCTGAGTCGAATTACGCCAGCATATGTTCCAGTTTCGAGTTGAGGGACTCGAACCTGAGGAAGATCGTGTTGTTTCGTCCTAAGACAGTTAACTGACCCTGATCCATCGGGTGAGTCAGGCACACGCATCAACAATTCCTACACACATACTGTTAATACATAGTTGCACCCGAAGGATTGAAGAGTCCTCAGCCGAATCTATGATTCGACTGATCACTCGGGGGCTACTAACATGGTTATACCCTACGGGTACGTGATCTCAGCATACCTGGTCCAGCCCAAGGAAGTCCCACGGCGGATGTACGCCGGCCCATGAAGATTTTCGGGTGGCCAAGGCTCATGACGCCTTCGGATCCTTGGAGAACAAGACTAGCGTAGATAGGAAATTCAAAGGGGTAAAACCCTAGAACTTGTAACCGACTAGGTCTATGCCCGGGACCTGCCTGAGTCTATATAAAGGCTAGGAGGGCACGACCTAGATCTCTCTCTCATACTTTCGCATACACACCTCCACGCCAGATTGCATCTGCGCACCCCTGTAACCTTCGGTTCCACCGTAATCAAGAGCAGACAAGCAGGAGTAGGGTTTTCCCTCTGGGAGCCTGAACCTAGGTAAACCTTGTGCCCCCGTGTTGCTTGTTTGCTAACCGTTCCACGATCTCCAGCATCCCCATCTTCTCCAAAACCCAAGTCCATAACAATGGGCATTGATGAGATCAAACATCGTCAGCGAGGTCTCCTGTCCGCAGTGCCCCATGCTCCTGTGGCTCCTCTTCCGCCGACGCCGATTGTTCTTGGTGCTGATGCTTCTCAGGAGGCTAAGGATGCTGCTCAGAGTGCCGATGATAGTGTTGTTGCTGCATATGAGATGAAGCTCAAACAGTACTCTGCTGATCTCGAGACCTATCGCCACGATCTGACCGCCTACACTCAGTGGGTCGATGATGATGCTCGTGTTGATGCTGTTCTCACCTCCAGTGTTCTGCACCAGTTTGCTGTTGAGTTCATGAGTCTCCCTACTGTTGCTACTCAGTGGGCACATCTTCGTCAGCGCTATCAGCCGTCTGGGGATGCTCTTTCCCAGTCCGTGGTTCGCCAGGAGCATGCTCTTCAGCAGGGTGATTCCACTATTGATGAGTTCTATACTCAGAGCGCTGCTATCTGGCGTCAGATTGATTCTCTCCATACTGCTGTTTGTGGCACATGCCCGTGCTGCCAGATTGTGCGCTCCGGTAGACAACCTAATCATTTTAAAGATTTATTACAATAGCTAATTAAGCTGAAGAGGCATTTACTAATCGACTTACATTTAGGTTTTTTCTACGCAGTGGCGGAGCCAGGAATTAAGTTGAGCCGGGTCGGACATATAAGCTCTAAAAAACTTTTAGGCACAAAAGCAAGTGTATTCAACAAAAAATGTTCCAAGCATATTTTATCAAGTACAACTACAAATTGACTAGAAATAACAAGAAAACTACATAAAAATAGTGTTATATTTGTCTAGTTTGAACCAACTTGAGAGCAACTCCAGCCGTCGGTGGCCCCCGGACACTCGTCGGACGAAAAATGTCACGTCTTGGGGGGGGGAGGGGCAAAACGCTTCCGATGGATGAAAAACGGGGATATCTTTACAACCGTTGCCCCTTCTCCCAGGACTACCTCCGAACGAAAAGTGGTTAGGTGAGCTAGAAAGAAGGACGCGTGGATCCAAACGATCGGACGCTGCATTCGCCGGCGCCTCCAACAGCCCCCGGTGCCTTGGGTTTGGCTTGGGTTCGCCGACACTATTTTGGCTGCTGGGGGGCTATGGAGGCGTGGCTGGGCAGTTTTCGCTGTTTTATGTCGCCGGCGCTAAAAAGGGCCTAGGGGGATTTTTAGCGCCTAGGGGGGATCTTAGGGCCTGACTGGATGCATAGTACTAAAAAACAGATCGGTTCAATGGTCTGATCAGAAAAATCTGAACCGATGACCTCACTGGTTTTTTAATAGACACCAGTTCACTCACCATACCGATTTTTAAAACTGGATGGAGATGCTCTTAGCCTGATGGGAAGAGAGATGGTAGTGTGCTAATAGAGCGACTTGGCCATGGCTCGGGACACAGGGTATTTTTTGTTGATTTGAAGAGTTTTGTACTAATTTTACTTTTCAGTTTTGATAATTTAGGGTAATGGCACTAGGATAGGGTTGTAACCGTGTGCTGGGTCTAGTGGAATGCGCTCTGCGCTTGGCCACTTAGCAAGTTTGATCAAGCTTTTTAAGCAAAACCTATATTTAAGCAAAACTTATATCTTCTTCGTTACTCCCTCTGTTCGTAAATAAGCGTACTTATATGTTTTGCCTAAGTTAAACTTTATCAAATTTGACTAACCTTTTAGATAAATATATCAATATATATTATAATTTTTTTTTCATATTATAAAACTAAATTCGAAAACAAATCTAGTGGTATCAATTTAGTGTCATAAATGTTAGTCCCTCCGACTCATATTAGTTGACTCCAATTTGGATGTATCTATCACAAGTTTACATCCAAATTGGAGTCAACTAATATGGGTCAAAGAGAGTACTACATTTTTTCTATAAATTCAGTCAAAGTTTACGAAGTTTGACTTTGGATAAACCTACAAGTACACTTATTTGTGAAGGGAGGGAGTCAGTCCAAGCGTAGCAAGAATAGAAGTATGTATACGTTGTGCTGCTAGCTAGCTATATCTAGCTAATCAGCTGGATCAATTCGATCTGTGTCATGCCGATATACATGCAACACAAAGTCACATGACCTGGGTAGATTGCAAATGATTTGTTGAGCGGGGTCGGCCGACCAGGCTTGACCCCCTGGTGGCTCCGCCGATGTCTCTACGTATCATTCTTCTATATCTACTATGAAAAATATATTTTATCAAGTGTGCAATTTTGAGTAATATTATACTTCAACATAGTGTTTTATGTGTAGTGCAGATACAAATTGATATTTACAGTTTTAAATATTAGTAACACAATAGCAACATTTGATGGTAGGGGAGGCAGATATGAGGTATGTTGGTTGTTGGATCAACTCGTTGTCCATTGTATTTTTCCACATCGCATTTCTAGATGGTTCATGTTAAATAGTAAAGTTATCCTAATGAGGGGAATACACTAGTCTATTTATCTTCCATAGTAGTATTTTATTGTTAAGTAACTCATACTCTCATACATTGCAAAAGGTAATCATTTACTTCTAGTTTATTAGAACATAAAATACATTTGTGAAAATGATTTCGTACCAAATTATATGAACCATCATACTATCATAATCGACTTATAATGTATTCCCATGTTACATCACGATATTCTTGAGAGTGCATGTGTAATTTTGTTTAGAGTATGAGTGTATATATGTGTTATTCTAGAAAAAACACACAAAATGTACATATCCATATATATTTTGAATATCATATTTCATTTTGTTTTGAAATGTGCATCTTAGAGAATATTGAATTGAAAGTTAGTAATGTTATATACTATTGTGAGGCAAGGATTGTGTGTCTATTTGGGGTATCAACTCATAGAATGGTTATGACGAGTCACGACTTTTGCTGGACAAGTCATTATTTAATTCAACGGAAGTTGATATAAAATAGCATATTACTAAATTACTAATACCAGTATGTAATATAATAGAATTAGGCATGAGGATTGGATAGTGAGCAACATTGGTTATGTCGGTAAAACAACTTGGGTAGGCTAACTTGTTGCTAGAGCTTGCTACAGTTAGCAGAGCAAAGCGCAGAAGAAGAGAAGCAGTAAACCATGGAACGAGATCTTGGGGCAGAGAGGAGTAACAATAGGCCAACAACCAATGAACCTTAGAGTTGCGTCGCTATAGCCAGTGAAAAGCGCATCGATGGCCTACATATGAGCAGAGCAAAAATATGTCTTGATGCCATGGATTCGCGACAGTGTTCAAGATGAGACAACTTGACAAGGGTTCTCAAGAGAAGATTGATCATCCGATAAGTTTCCAAATGAAGGGCCATATTTCTTAGTCAAACCTGGCATGTGGAATAATTTTTGGGGGGTCGCTTGACTAGGTTCATTGTGATTAGTTGTTCAAAAGTTTACCGACTCATCGTAGGAGTCGATTCATCAATCCAATTATGACCATGCGGTAGTTCAGCGGTTGGTCATAATTGCAACAAAGTTTTCAACACTTTATTTATAAAATTCTATACCTTTCATATTACCATAAAACTATGATTATTGGCATATATGATGAAAATATTTTCCTTTTGGTGTGTATTCGTGCTTAAGATAAGCTGAAAATCATGCAAGGAACATGCCACATGTGGCCTAAACTTAAATTTTAAAGTTTTAGTTAACATATGAATGACTGGATGAGTATTCTTTGTTGTTTTTTCCATAAGTAAATTTATATGAAGTGATACATGAGGCATGACCTTAGGAGGACGAGGGTAGAATATTTTTAGATAGTCACCATATTCTCCAATAATTTCATGAACCTGAAAATAAACTTAGCATACCTAATTTCTTGGAGCAAACTCATAGTATTACATCAAACAAAATAAAACTAGTTCTTAAGAAATCCATTCTTATTGCTAAAAAAATATTGTTAGTGGAAAGGCAACTTTGAAATGATCATCGATTGAAATATATCAAGGTAGAGCCTTAGTTTGAACTCATGAAACACAACATATTTTTGAGAGCAAATACAATTAGCCATAACAACAATTAATAAAGATGACACCATAAACATTTCATTACTATAGTGTATTATGATTTTACTTTCGCTTGGGCTAAACTCATTTACCACATCTAACAAAAAATACTAGAACACTCCATGTTAATTGCTTAACAACTTTCTTGAAAAGGACCATCAAAAGAGTATCAAAACATATCAGAGTGGTCTTACTTTGAATCTCACATCAACAAAACATTGTTTCAAGAGCAGATGCATTGTAAAAACTCAGAACATAATTTAAATAAAGAGGACACCTTCACCATTTACATTTTACTATTTGTAGTGTATTATAATGTATCATGTTTACTTATTTGGCATCATGATATCACGTTAATCTACTCAGTTGGAAAATTGGAATAACTTCAAACAAATGATTATTTTTATAATTGAGTTTATCAAAGTTGGGTATATTACCACGTCATAATGTAAGGATTGAAGATCCAGATAACAAACATTTGGCAACATATAATGTAAGGAATGTACATCTAACTTTATTTTTTCAAATATATCTACATTTAACTTGATTTACACATAATAATATTATTTTTGAAACAATCCCATAAAAATTACTTTTATACTCTTTGAATTTTTTTTAAGCATTAGAGACTTAATGGTTTTGTTGACACTTTTTGTAGTAGTACATATTTTGTGGAGCCTCCTTCACGAATGGGCCATCTGGCAACTTTTTATTCTGTGTGCGTGCAAAAAGAAAAAAAGTGACATAGGTAGTCTATGGTTCTATTTGTAATTTTTATTACTTTTAGTACTCTGAAGTTGATGATTATTAATAGATCTGTGGAATTTTCGTAAAAAGAACTGGTCGGGTGCCTCCTGGAAACAAAACTTTTTATAACTACCTTCGTGTGTGAAATAAACATCTAGCTATTGACATTTTTGACAATTCTCATTTGCACAAAGGAAAACACAGCCTGCGCGCAGGAGGATGCAAAAGTAGCTAATCCGTTCTATAAACAAAGTTGCACGTACAGTGGTCCGTCCAGGGCTGGGTGGATCTTTTTCGTGATGACACACAGAGCGAAACATATATAAATACACGCACAGGCAGCAGTACACAGTGCCAGTACACAAGCTAGTGGTAGTATATCAAAGAGAAGCGCAGACGGACGGCGGGGTTCAAACTAGGATCGAATTAATGCGGCGGAGCCATGGCATGATGAGCTCACGTCGGTGGTTTTTGCCTGGACCGGCAGTTTGTCCCGCTTCTCGATCGATTGATCCTCACTCACTCACCGGAGGTCGCGCTGGTAGCCGATCGATCGATCACGTTGCATGACGCACGTCGCCCGAGGCCCATGAGCGAGGCTCTGCTCTGCTGGGTGGCGATCTCTGATGGCTTCCTCCGCCCGCTCCCCACTGAGCCACGCACTGGCAAGCCGGCGTACGAACGGCTAGCAGTAGCACCGGCCTGCGCGTGGAGGACGAGCGAGAAGGGGAGGCGAGGGATGCGGCATGCATCAGGGGGTAGGAAGCTGCACCGCTTGTCGGGTTGCCTCGTTCCGCGCTAGCTGCAGAATTACTATCTCCCCACAGGCACACAGGCCACAGCCCAGCGAGCGGCATGATCGTGTCGTCGACGCCGGGGCCTGGCACGCATCATGGCGCCGGCCGGGCCGGGGATCTCATTCCGTTTCATGCTCGCCCCGCCCCGGCGACCACACCTAGCTAGCTAGAGTCCTCCTCCTCCTCATCCTCCTAGCCAAAATGGTCTACGGCTAGCTATCATCCAGCAGCTCTTTAATCATGGGCTAAGATTTGTACTCGATAACCACAGTTGCTAGCGAAAATGAGTACGTGGTGTACAATATTACATTAGCCTTGCTGCTGTTCGCGTGGATTCTCTGTATGTATGTCTGCCCCCACGCCACAGCCCACAGCTGGTACGGTCTAGGGTAGTAACAAAATGGATTAATTAGTGTACAATAAACCGCTGCTAATCTCTGGCTGCTGCGCCACCACAGTAGTACAGTACAGGGGGGGGAGGAGTGTATGCCAAGACACAATGATTGTGTTCTCTCGGGGAGGGCGGGAGGAGGCGTGGCGTAGAATGGTAAAGTGTGCTGCAGAACATGGGCCTTGACCGACGACGCATTCTTCGATCCACACGCATGAGATGAGTACACAGCCAGCATGACACATACGCACAAAGGCACAGTGCGCGCGCGCGCGCCTATGAATGTCGATCGTCCCTCTCCCCTCTCCTTTCCCGCAGACCTGATCGATCGATCGGCTCCATTTCCACAAGGCCTCCTTTCTCCTCCTGTCTCCATTACTCCGGCCTAGTTATTATGTTACCCTACTAGCCTTTGCCCCCACAAGGCCATCGAAAGGCGTGGCAGCCAAGTTACACTACCAGCAGCAGGTCGGCCGGCCGGAGCCAGCCAGCCAGCCAGCAGGAGAGAAAAGGCGAGAGGCCTTTTTCTTCTCTCTCTCTCTGTGTGTGAGAGAGAGAGAGAGGAGAGGAGAGGAATCAGGGGGGGAGGTGGCCATAATTCTTGCGAGCGCGGGCAAGATCATAAGGGAAAGACAAAAAGGCCGAAAGGCGAATCATGCTGCCACATGCCACACCCCTATACAAAAGCTAGCCCTAGACACACCAGCAGAAGCATCCATCTCACCTCACCTCACCTCACTCCATCGATCGATCACCCCCAGCGCTTAGCTAGCTAGATCCCACGGCTTCGTACCTGTCGCCCTGCTCCGATCGATCCAGATCGATCCATGGGTGCTCATGGAGATCGCCGCCGCCACCGTCGTGAGGAGGTGGGGGTGCTACTGGACGAAGACGAAGGGTTTGAGCAGCACGGAGGAGGAGGCTGCGGCGGTGGAGCCACGAGCGGGGTAGTGGAGCAAGAACTAGAATTGGGAGGCGGCTGCCAACAAGATGGTGGAGGAGGCATGGTGTTCGAGGCGAGCAGCAGCGTGGGGAGCGTGAGTGCGACCATGGGCCCGCCACCGATCATGTGCTGGCCGCCGCCGGCCCCGTCGCTGTCGCCGCAGCAGCAACAGCAGCAACTCCACCACCACCACCACAGCATAGTAGGCGGCGGCCAGCAGGGCCCGTTCTTCCCGTTGCTACCACCGCTCCCTCCGCAGCCTCCTCCGCCGCCGCCCTTCTTCGCCGACCTCTACGCGCGGCGCGCCCTCCAGTTCGCGTACGACCACTCCGGCGGCGCCTCCTCCTCGTCCGACCCGCTCGGCGGCTTCGGCGCCGGGCTCTACATGGGCCACCACGGCCACGGCATGATGATGCCGCCGCCCTTCGGCCCGTCCCCGTTCGGCGACTTCGGGCGGATGACCGCGCAGGAGATCATGGACGCCAAGGCCCTTGCCGCGTCCAAGAGCCACAGCGAGGCCGAGCGCCGGCGCCGCGAGCGCATCAACTCCCACCTCGCCCGCCTCCGCAGCCTCCTCCCCAACACAACCAAGGTACCGCCGCATATCCTCCATTGCACAAGCATGCTGTGTGCACTGCTTCATTCCCCAACCAGGCAACCAACAGACATGCATGTGTGCGAACTCCAACACCCCATTGCCGGCCGGCTCCCCGCCCATCCATAGCGTATTGTAATCATAGGGGCGATCGAGCTAGGAGACAAGGGGAGGGAAGGGGAGCCGCCTAGTTGACACGGAAAAGAGAGACCAGGACGGAAGGAAACAAAAAGCTTGCAACTCGAGAGTTACTGCTGGGAGCCGGCCTCTCGGAGGAGAGACAAACGCGCGAGCTCGTGTCAGGGACACCCGGCAAAGAAAGCTGACCATCTCGAGAGATCCTGCATGCACGCTGCTCCCAAGAATTCTAGTACTACTCCTAAACCCACCAGATCCATCTGCTGCAAGCCTAGCTATTCCCAAACAAGCCAAGAGTACGCCATCCTATGCCACTACTGAGCTAAATCCCCTGGTGTTAAGAAAGCTGATCCAAGTACTCCTAGCTAGTAGTACTACCAGCTGCTAGTACTATGGACCAGTTAAGTGGGTTTTAGGTATGTGCATCTCAAAATCTTTAAGGTCAAAAGGAAGGAATGCACTGTTACTCTGTTATTCCAGTGGTGTTTGGTCCAAAAACCAAAAGTATTCTGATTCTGATTTGTGGATAAGTAGAAACACGTATATATAGTAGCAGTGATAAACACGCATCCTCCTCCCTCTAGCTAGCTAGTGCTGCACGTACGTATAAACCCCAGCAGGACCGGTCCATGACCAGGAGGAGCAGGGAGCTAAGCTTAGGCCTGGTTTGACCGTGGGCATTGTTGGCGCGCGTGATAACTGAACAAGTATAAAGAATACTGGGCGGGAGTGGTGATGGCTGCTTGGTGCCCCACTAAACACCAAAAGGGAAGAACACAGATCGCTTGTGGAAGCGTGCATGCGAGCACCACCACCACCAGCAGCAGCAAACCAAGCCATGCACTAGCAGCATATTTTTCTCGTATTGATTACGCGCTGTCTGTCTGTCTGTGCTCCTCCCAGTAGTAGTAGTAGTAGTAGTAGTAGTAGGAGAGATTATCGATCGAGTTCGAGTGAGTCCCACGCTCGATCACTCGTTCGCTGGGATCGGAGGCATGCATGCCACGGCACGGCACGACCGCGAGCGACGAACCCCCTTTTCCCCTGCATGCGTACGCCCCATCCATCATTCCCCCCATCCCATGCACTGCATGCGTCCTCCTCCCGTCACATTATAGCAAGCTCAGCATCCATTCCATTTAACTACTCCTCAACTAGCTCGCGCGCGTGCCTGCGTGCGTCTCCTTTAATTTCCTTGCGATTTACGTATGTCGTACGTGTTTGCAGACGGACAAGGCGTCGCTGCTGGCGGAGGTGATCCAGCACGTCAAGGAGCTGAAGCGTCAGACGTCGGAGATCCGGGAGGAGGCCTGCCCGCTGCCCACCGAGTCCGACGAGCTCACCGTCGACGCCTCCAGCGACGAGGACGGCCGCCTCCTCGTGCGGGCATCCCTCTGCTGCGACGACCGCGCCGACCTCCTCCCGGACCTCATCCGGGCCCTCAAGGCGCTCCGCCTCCGCGCGCTCAAGGCCGAGATCACCACCCTCGGCGGCCGCGTCAAGAACGTGCTCCTCGTCACCGAGGACGACACCCTCCCCTGCGGAGGGGACGGGGACCAGGCAGACGACGAGGACGACGCCGCGCCGGCGCCCATGTCGCCGCAGCACACCGTCGCGGCCATCCAGGAGGCCCTGCGGGCGGTCATGGAGCGCACCTCGTCGCCCGGCGGCGGGGGCGAGGACTCCGGGGGATCGGCCAGCGGCGGGCTCAAGCGGCAGCGCACAACCAGCCTCTCCGCCATCCTGGAGAACAGGTCCATCTAGCTAGCTCTAGGCTAGGCTCATTAACAACCACGTACGTATACGTACGTGCGTGACGGTCATCTCTATCGTCAGATAAACGAAACGAAACGGAAGAAGGAGACAGCGGTATAACACAACGTAGTACATGCACCACCACACTATCTCATACTAGCTGATGACAGTAGTAGTAATACCCCCGTGCACAACTGGCTACTGGTTATGGATCATATGTTTCCGATCCACAAGTGGCAAGTGCGCTACTGTTTTTCACCTCTTTTCGATTAGCTTTTCGCCCAAATTGATTTATACTACTGTAGTGTTTTTTTTGTTTGTCGTGTGATGGAGGAACTAGCTTATAGCTTGGTGGTGTGTCTTATGTCGTCTGCCGATCTCTGGATGGGATCGATCCATTTCAGCGGTCAATACAAATCTTCTCTTTCAAGCTTCTGGATGGAGTTATTGCACATTAAACTTCTCAGGCTACAAACATGTTTAAACAAGCACTGCACTGCTATTGCATGTTTAACTTTTAACTGGTTGGAGATGTAATTATCATACTATATGCTTTAATTTATTCGTCTATTCTATTATTCAAAACAGTGTACTATAATGGATACTTTTTGTGAAGTGCTACTTCATGATACTACACATGAATGATTAATGCATGTTCTAGAACTACGACCGGATGTATGCATATCTCTTTTCCTCGCTGAATCATGCATCAAGGAATCTATAACACCTTCGGAACCATTTCGAAAGAGTTTTGACCAACTCATATTTCAAGGTGGTTCTAAATAGCCCTGTGATTTTTGTTTTGTTTTGGATGGCGTGGCGTATGTCTCACAACATCTCACCTCAAAAAAGTTCATAAGCTACTGATCAAATAATAGTTTGAAAAAATCGGGATTAAAAATCAATAGAGAAACATTATCTGAAAGATAGATAGCAGATGCATAATATATTTTAGTACTTTTTAAAAATTGAAACTTATACTTTCTAGAAGATCCGACCCTTCTTGTATTGTCTCAAAGTCAATTTTAAAATAAAAAAGATCATGCTTTTGATTTAAAAATATATATTTCAAAATGTAGGAAAGTCCTTTTCTCTAAATCTCAACACATTTTATCTTTCTTTTTTCATATCTTTATAGGTGACATGGAGGTGATGCGGTGGGCATGTAAAGTCTTTCATCATCTATAACTTTGAATTGCTTAAATTCCCTTTAGGACGGTCCCATAGAACATTGCACTCGGTTTGTCCACTTTATATATGAGAGGTGTCTCTCGATATCACCTCTACAACATTCAAAGCCTAGAACACAGATAATCCAATTTTTTAAAATTACCAAAATGTGTTTTTTATGAAACTATGGGTTAAGAAATCAATAAATAAACATATGCTTTTGAAAAACACACAAACACATGTCCAATAAATTTGAAAATTCATATTTTAATTTGAAAAAACCTCTAACCCTTCTCACCTCACTACTATCAAAATTAATTTTCATAGTAAAATGGCTCATGTTTTTCTTATTTTGAAGATATTTTTATTTTAAAATTTCTAGAACTCCTTTTCCCCCTAAAATCTTCTCATTTTTTTTCTTCTAAAGCTTTTAAAATGACACAGAAGCGGTGTGCCAGACAAGTAGACCCCTCATATCTGATAACATCTTTGAAATGGTCCAAACCACTTTAGAATGGTCCCATGGGGCTTTCTACTTGGTTTTGAGACTTGAGGGTTCAATTTTTCCAAGTTAAAGTTCAAAATTATATTGTGCCCTCAACAAATACTAGGACACGAGGTACGCAAACACGTACTTTTCTCTCCTTTCCTGCATTTTCACATATATACTACTTTGAAGTTTCCTTTATATCCCACTTATTGGATCTAGCCTTATTGTTTGTGTTTTTGCTCAACTTACAAGAAGAGAAAAATTATGACTTATTAGTGCGGAAATTTGTCTAGATTACTTGACTAGAAGAGTGCATGTACAACCCACCAACCGGTTCCAAGTCCGGGTGTATGTGAATTTGGTTTCTTTCTTATTGTTGAAAAAACATCGATGTAGTGTCCTGCAATATTTCTTTCAAAAAAAAAATGGCTTAGACCCATGGAGTCATTGCAAAGAAAATATTTTTGCAGAAAACAACCACTTGTTCATTGGCAAAGTTGAAGAGAACTCATAATTTATTGTTGCCTATTGGGGCAATGTCACTTGCACTCGTGCTTATTATCTTCTCATCCATGGAGTATTTGCTAAGTTGCTTACGTGCGCACGTAGAACTCCACTAATGAAATTAAACACGTGTTATTCAGAAATTTAATATTGTTCTCTCTAGCCTGTGGATGCACCTTTTTTTTCCTGCGAAGGATTACGTACAATAGAACAGGAAAAGTACTAGTCCAGGAAAAGGAAGGGGCAAAACGTGATAGTCGCAGGGACCGCGTACTTCTATCCCTGCGAAGAGTGATACGATATCCAGAGCTACTGAACCAGTGAACCATAAATACAGATCTTGGAAAGATACTAGTGGTAGCTCGAACATCAGTACTACAGCTTATAGAAGGGAGGAATAAATGTGGCGAAATTGGGTCATGATGCGTTTCGGTTGTCGTTTCCTCTGGTTTTCTGAAACCGAAGACTGCGCTGCACAGTTCTGGGCGTTGCATGACGCCAAGCCGTACGCGCCCCAGCGGATCGCATGCAGGCAGACGGTTATAATGTACGGCACTGTCGACGTCGCAGATCGATTTTTTGAAACGTTTGATTTGATGTTTCAGTGGGCCATTCCTTTTTTTTTTGTCTTTCGGATTTTGAACGGATTTAAAATTTAGCGGTTCGTTTACTTCTTATTTTCGCCCGCATCCAAACTCACATATGCCAACCTTGCCTCTGCCTAAGGGTTTCGGGTGGCTTCCACAGCTGGGTTAATCATCAATCCATACCCCTAGACTCTGGTGAAAGAGGAAATTGCACGTATCAACAAGGTTTGGTGTCATTGTTACACAAAACACAAAACACAGAGTATATTGCCTAGTCCACCGGTTCGAGAGGTATATCTAGAGTATACCAAAGTCAGATTTAGTTCACCTGGTCAGATGTCGATGCATTCTATGATATACACAATGGTATATTGATGATCCAGTTTTTTGATGTGCATAGTCTATATTTTCTATCACTATGTTCCCATTTTTAGTTTTACCGTATAATTGTGGTATACCATACAGAAATACACGACCCACATGTCAATTACGTTTTAAGACACTATATCCTCTATTTGGGCTAGTTGCAACAGATTAGACCAAAACCTGGGATTTACTGCAACTAGTGTTTTGTTTCTGTGTTATGTGCAACAATGACACCAAACTTTAATGCTACGTGCAATTTTCTCCTCGTGAAACTATCTAAACTATCTCTCTGCTCCAGCTCGGTCACCTCCTCGACGGCAGCTCCAGCCTCCAGTGTTCCACGGAAGTTCACTAACTAAAGTAAATATATAAAAGCAGTAGTATGATAAACCAACACGCTGAACTATTAAGCATATGCATTACCAAAAGTTTTTGCATCATTGCATCTAGTGTAGTTTCTAGTAAACAACAAGATAGCCAGAAATGGCAACCGCTGCTGCATGCTTCTTTCAGGGTACTTTCTATTTTACATTCTGCGGTGCAATGACTCACTTGGGGATGCCGGTGCGCGATACTCGTGTGTTGATCAAGGATCTTGCCCCCTTGTCACGAGGGTGCGCAATAAGGCGGAGCCTTGGCGCGGGCGCCTCACGATGAAGGGGAGCAAGACGATCCTAATCAACTCCTGTCTATCCAGTCTGCCCATGTACCAGATGGGGCTGTACCTACTCCCGGAGGGAACCCATGCGGACTTTGCCAAGGAATTGTCCAAGTTCTTCTGGGCAGCTAGGGACGACCGACAAAAATACTATATGGTGAAATGGGCCGACGTGTGCGCCCCCAAGGACCTTGGGGGCATAGGCATCCTTGACTCCCGCCGCTTCAACATTGCCATGATGTTGAAATGGGTGTGGCGCATCCTCAAGGATGATGGCGGCTTGTGGCTCCAACTCATTAAAGCCAAGTATCTGCGAGGTCGCCCCCTTCTCGCTTGTGAGCGCCAGGAGGGCTCCCAATTTTGGCGAGCCATCCAGGACATCAAGCATGGGATTCAGAGGGGGGGCTCCTTTGCCGTTGGTAATGGGAGGGAGGTGCTCTTCTGGCTGGACCCCTGGCTTGAGGATTCTCCCCTCTCGGTTGCCTTCCCCTCCCTGTTTGCCATTTGCTCCTCACCCCTTGGTTTGGTAGTAGAAATGGCTCCGGGGGGGGGGGGGGGGGTCTTTGGGTCATCCCGTTTCGCCGAGCCTTTAGTGCGGGCGAAGCTGCTGACTTCGCATGCCTTAGAGACTCCCTTCCGATGTCTCTATCCAGTGCTAGAGACGTAGTTTCCTGGAAGCTCTCCCCCTAGGGAGGGTTCTCCGTGGGCTCGGTGTATCGGTCCCTATTTCAGGGACCAGAGCTAGAGTGGACGTCCCCACTCTGGAAGGCGCCTTTCCCACTTAGTCAGAAGATCTTTGTTTGGCAACTCCTGCGCGACCGCCTCCCGTCTGGGGTGGAGGTTGCTAAGCGGAACGACCCAGGCAATGGGATGTGTCCCCTTTGTGGGACTCCGGAGACCTGTACCCACATTATGTTCGCTTGTTCGGCGGCGCAGTTTCTGTGGAGCTTCACCCGGGAGGCCTTGGGGCCATCATGGCAGGCCGAGGACCTGGGGGAATTCTTGGAAGTGGAGGCAAACCGGACCGGAGGCAGGCGTCGCCTCTTCTGGCTAGTGTTTGCAGCAATGTCATGGACATTGTGGCTTATTCGCAATAAGATGGTGATTGAGCATATTTTCCCGCGTCGAGCTTCTAACTCGGTTTTTTATTTTCTTGGCTTTCTTCAGCAGTGGTCCCCGCTTGCTAGGCGGAAGGATCGGGAGCACCTAGACGACCTTCTCCAGTCGCTACGGGGGAAGGCGGCTATCTTCGCGGCCCCTTCTGCTCGTTGATGGCACTCGTCTCGTCCGGGGCTAGGTGGCGTTTGTGTCAGCGTTTCTCTGTTTCAGTTTGTTTGGGCTTTATTATGCTGAGGCCCCAGCATTGCCACCTTTTTATTTTCGTCTTGACGCAGTTAGCGTCGTTCCTGTTGTATGACTGGTTGTGTACTGTATGTTGCTTTATTTATAAAGCGGGGCGAGAGCCGATTTCGAGATAGTATGGACTCATATTGTACACTGAGAGCATCTCCACTCGCCTACCCAGGACGCCGATCCGGACGCCGAAATTCAGTCCGGACGCCGAAAATCGGCCCAGTCGCGTACCCAGGGACCTGTTTTCGTCCGGATTTCGGCGTGTTTTGGTCCGGCCTACCCAGGCCGAACCCAGGTTCCCGGGTACGCCCTGGGGATGCCGGACGCCGCAAAAAAGGGCGTGGGCCAGCTCTGTCGGCGAGACAGTCTCATTCCCACCCACTCCACTCGCCCAGACTGCCGCGAAGAGCTCTATCGCCATGACTTCACCGGCGGAGCTCCTCCGCACCGAGACATGCCCACGCCTCTAGCTACGCTCACCGTTGTTGCCGCCCACCTCCACGCCTTCTCCGCCGCCGCTTTCGCCGACCTAACCTCGCCGTAGCTCTGCTTCGCTCCGTGCTCCCACCACCACGCCCGCCAGGTGTTCAACATTTGGCCGGATTCGACCATGGACTTCGATGGCGACGAGGTACTGTCCACTGACTCTGACGAGGGCGAGATACTCACCATCGATTCCGACGACGAGGAGTTGCTCGCCGTACTCCTGGAGGAGGAGAGCGCCGAGGTTGCCGAAAGTGAAGAGCACTTGCAGATCCTCACATCGCTCGCCCAGCTGTACATGCAGATGGCGAAGCCGAAGCGCGGTGGTTCGGCGCCAGGTCGCATGAAGTGCAAGACGAGACAGAGGATAGAGGGCTATTGCATATTGTACGCCGACTACTTCGCCGACCAGCCACTCCATGGAGAGGAAGTGTTTCGCCGCCGTTTCAGGATGAGCCGGAAGCTCTTCCTCAAGGATCGTGCATGCCATCCGGGAGTTCGACCCATATTTCCTTTGCAAGAAGGACTGCACCGGCTTGGTTGGGTTTTCCTCGCTTCAGAAGTGCACCGTGGCGATGAGGTTGCTTGCATATAGAGCGCCGACTGATGCTGCCGATGACTATCTCCGCATCGCCGAGTCCACCTCCCTTGATTGCTTGTACAGGTTCTGCAGGACAGTGATTGCAGTGTTCGGGGAAGAGTACTTGAGATCACCCACTGCTGAAGACACTGCTCGGATCCTTGCAGTCAATGAAAGTAGAGTATTTCATGGTATGCTTGGAAGCATAGATTGCATGCATTGGGAGAGGAAGAACTATCCATTTGAATGGCAAGGAATGTACAAAGGCCACAAAGGAGGATGCACTGTGATACTTGAGGCAGTTGCTACACATGATCTTTGGATCTGGCACTCCTTCTTTGGCATGGCAGGATCGAACAACGACATCAACGTCCTCAACTCCTCAACTGTCTTTTCCAAGCTTGTTGAGGGTCATGCTCCCCCTGTGGAATTTAAGATCTGTGGACACCACTACAATAAGGGATACTATCTAGCAGATGACATCTATCCAAGATGGCCAACATTTGTGAAGACTATCTCAAGCCCAATGCTCCCCAAACATTCTCACTCTGCCAAGGAACAGGAAGCTTGCAGGAAGGACGTGGAGCGGGCATTTGGTGTACTCCAGCAGAGGTTTGCAGTTGTCCGATTTCCTGCGATGACCTGGTCAAAAGATCAGATGTGGAAAGTGATGAACTGTTGTGTGACCTTGCACAACATGATCATTGAGGGCGAGAGGAAGGATCCAATGAGTTTGCTCAAGGAGGACGAGCCATACTACAGACAGGGTCCTCTTGCCGAGCCTGATCATCAGGTGCCTCCAACATGGGTTGCATTTACCGCAATGCGTCAGGAGATCCGAGATCCGGCGATGCATCAACAACTGCAGGATGATCTTGTCGAGCACCTATGGATACGCAGGGGCAACACGACGTAGATGCTGAGCATGAACTGGCTGAACTTGGCCGAAATATGTTATACTTTTATTGCAGACCGAACTATGTTTACATTACGCCGAACTCTGTTTAAAATTTCGCCGAACTTTGGTATTAAAGTGTTCTGTATTCACCGTATGACGAACTATGCCGAAATTTGAACTTGAGCCAAATTTGAACGGAAACGGGCAACCCGGAAACTCGACCTGAGTACGCGAGTGGGAAACTGGCTCGTACCCAGGTCGAAAACTTGCGCAAAAATTTGGTTCGGATTTCGGCCTGAATTCGGCCAAAGAGTGGAGATGCTCTGAAACGAACAGAAAATTGCCAACGGCATTACTTATTACTCCATTCTATTGCATGTCCGGAGAATAAAAGCTGAAGGAATTCTTGGCATGGGAATTGCCCACGTCCGCGAGGTAACGAGCGGTTTTGCGATGGGCATTGGTAGATGTCTACAGTGTTCTACATTGCGTCTCCTCGCCGGGTCAGCCCTGCATATTTCCTTTGCTTTTTCTGTTGCCATGCCGCTAATATATGAAAGCTGAAGGAAGCTAAAAGCAACAGATAAATAGGATCATGCCAGCAAAAAAAGGATGGTTCGTATCAAGAATGGACGTCCTCTACTACTATGATACATGTAGCATCACAGGTTCACAGCCACTAACAATCATGCAGAAACATTGGACAATCATGCATACATAACCTGGTTGCCACATCTTTGGTGAACAGAGCATTTGACATCGGGATTTGCCTTTAAAATGCTGTACATTTTCTTGCATCCATCGTCACTTGGTGAAACCTTAAGGCCCAGTTTCACGGACAGTCTTTTCATCAGAGTCCCGCATCTGAACAGAAGCATCAGGAAATCAAATTCATGATCAGTTCCATCGAAACCTTCTATTTCCACTTCTTCAAGAGCTATCAATGGGACGGTTTCACTTCTCCAGTTTTGAGGTTGACCACAAGGACAATTCGGTGGACATCCTTCTTCGTCCTGAAAGCAGAGGAAAGTGTTGAAGCCCAACAATTTTATATAGAATCTCAAGAATGTTCCTAAAGGAATGTTCCAATATGTATATACCAGGTAGCCAAAGTAAAAAATAATAATTACTCTAAGTCGTGAAGTGACAATCACAAGCCTTTGTACAGTGGAACAAATTCTAAGAAGACTCAGCACCATTGCTCCAAAAGTATGTTCTCTTGCTGCTAAATATAACTTCAAAACAGAGAAGGCTGGAAGCGGTGCTATCTCTTGAGAAAAGCTCCGGTCGGCATCTGGCATTGACTCCTACAAATGTATAAACAGTACATGAAAATATAAGACAAACTACTTCCCGTACAGGTAAAATGTTTTGGGAACATATCACAAAAGTGTTTAATCCTTAAAGGCATAGCTAGATTACGCATAATTTGTTGTGCAAGGTCAAAGAACAATGGTACACGCATTTGCAAAACTGAAAACAGAAAGGCCCAAACATGAGCAAGATATAGCATTTTGATACCCTCACTACCTAATGTTTGTTGGTTCTAGATGGCTTCTCCTTTCGGTGTTGTCGGTTGAAGACCTACAATTCCAATCTGCAGGCATCCCAAATTCAAACCAAGCTCAGAGTCGCAGCTAGCTTTCCTTGACTTCCTCTACTAAAAAGCTTCATACTAGCTCAGCTGTTAATAGTTGCTGGAGTTTTACCTAGTGTTGTGCAGCATTTTTCTACTTCACCATCATAGCCATAATAGGTGGGTTTTGAAGTCAAGCGTCAAATCCCAGGGCTCAGAGTCACAGCGCAACCCATAAAATTCCACTTGAACCGTGACTTACCAGCACAATTTTCACCATCGGTTCGTGCCACAGATGTAACATCTACGACATCTGGGACACAAATCTTATAGCATGAATCAACATTGAAAAATGCACCGGTAAGTACCGGATCTGGTAGAATTTCTAGGTTGAGGGCTCTGCCCAAAAAGGCGGTGAAAAGTAGCAAGGTGGAGTAGGGTAGGGGCAGAAGTAAACCTGAAACATTGTTGCCCAAAGGGAGTAACAACTAGGAAGGTTTAAGTGCAGCACAAGATCGAATGCATGATTTGAACACGGTCACTGATGAGACATACTTCCTCCGTCCAAAAATATAAGGTGCACTTTGATTCTTTAAGATACGAATTTAACAAAAAATAATCTAATGTGTGGTTTCTGTCATTGAAAATTGATGCCATTAGATTCTTATTAGAAACTCCTACGAATCACATAGACCACATAAGACTTATATACTAGTTGGTCAAAGCCTTATCTTCACAAATCAAAATACGTCTTATATTTTAGCACGGAGCTGCCAACGATAGGCACACACTGGCCCGTATTGTTGGTGAGACACAATGTACAATCTCGGGATACTGCTAACTCATCAGTTGGCCAGCATGTATGCGAAATATAACAGCAGGATGACTAAGCTGAACAGATGGCGAGTGTTAAGGTACTAAAGATAGCAAACCTAAAGTTTGAGGTGACTACCAAAATATATGGAAAATAGAGCAGCAGAGAAACGCACCGAAGCATGTATGGACAAGCTTAGAGCATCTCCACTTGTTGGCCGAACCCAGGCCGTAATCCGGACCTCATGGCGCAAGTTTTTGGCCTGGGTACGCCCAGTTTCCCACTCGGCCACCCAGGCCGAGTACCCAGGCGGACACAAAACGGCTATATATTTGAATCTGCATAGTTTCCGCCGGCGAGTGCTCGGCCACAAGGTGTTCGGCAGATGCGCCTACATGTTCGGCGACATATTTTTATTACATAAGGGAAAACACGATCAGTCGTCGATGGGGATGGGCTCCTGTAGCGTGGCCGACGCGGCGTTGTCGTCCATCTCGCCGGCGAAGGCCCCAGGGTTGGAGGAAGTCGAAGCAGAGCTCGGGGTGGGAGCGTTCGGAACTGGCACGTTCGGCGCAGGGGAAGGGGAAGGGGACGCCGTGGTCATGCCCTCCAGGATGGCCTGACGTTGAGCCAAGTACCAGGCCTTGACCGGCGAGCTCATCTTCGACGTGTCCTCGCCGCCCATGAGGAACTTGAGGTCCGTGTGGCGCTTCTTGGCGGCGTAGTTGGCCTTCTTCTCAGCGAGGCTGGCTTTCTTGTCGGCGAGGCAGGCCTTGATGAGGGCCACCTTTTCCCCTTGTGTCTCCATCAGCTTCTTCCAGCGCTCCTCGCTCTTCTCAGCCCTCTTGTCGGCCTGCGCCCTCGTGTCGGCGAGGCATTTCTCGATCGAAGCCTGGAGACGCTCGGCGGGAGGTCTGGCGGCCTTGAGCATCTTCGCCTTCTTCTGGCCGAGCTCAGGTCTTCCTTCGCTGGCAGCAGCAGCCGGGGCCTCGGGGTTGTAGACGCCGTCCTTGCTCTTGGACAGACTCAGGCGAGTGTCCCGCCACTTCTCGCAATGCTCGATCTTCTCGAAGACATGATGAAACTTGAACTCCATCTTCATGTCCTCTCGAAACAGAAGAAGTGCACGGCGCAGCTACAAAATGGAAGTGTGCCAAGTTGTCCATATTCACGAGTGTGTCAAAAGAGTGCACGACAAAGTTAACGTTCGAGAGTACCTTGTTGCCCATGTTCTCCCCACTGGCTTGTGTGCGGTCGACTTCTTCCACGCAGCTGTGCCACTTGCTGCACGTTGTTTGGATGATTGCTCAGTGGTTCGTTATTGCCTTCTCCCCTCGCTCCATGTGGATCTTGCGATACTTTGGGTCGCACAGGCTTCGCTCGTCGAATGCTGCCTTCACGCGTCGCCAATAATTGTCAGAATTTTGGTTCGCACCCGTTATCGGATCCATGCTAACCGTCTTCCAAGCCTCGGCGAGGCAGGTGTCCTCGGCCACGATCCATTTGAGCCGAGCGTCCGCCGTCTTCTTCCCCTTCTTGCCTTTCGCCTCAGTCTCGACGTCCTCTGGCTGCGTCTGCTCGGCATGGATCTCCTCGGCATCCACGTCGACGAGGTCCTGGGACTCGATGCTGCGCTCGGCGTCGGCCCGGGTCTGCTCTTCCGTGAAGAAGGAGGCGTGGTTGGAGGCTGAGCCTGTTGCGATCAGGTCCTCCATGTATGCATCAGCCGTCATGCCGACCGGAAGGGCGCCCGGCATTCCGCCAAACAGGTTGCGCGCGTCGGCCTCGCCGAAGGTTGCGCCGAAGGGCAGCGGACTGCGGCGAAGAGCGGGGCTTGCGTACGCCGGAGAGGTGGAGTAGGGGAGGTTGATGTCGACGCCGAAGGCCGAAGGAGGGCGCGGCACAGGGCAAGGGAAGAGCACGTTCGGGTTGAAGCCGCCGTCGAACTCCGGCGATGAGGAGTACCTCTGGCGAGCAGCCGCCTGGCTCTCCTGGAAGTTGGCCCACACCCATTTTCGCTGAGTCCGACGTTCCTAGGGCGTACCCGGGATCCTGGGTACGGTCTGGGTAGGCCGGACCAAAACACGCCGAAATCCGGACGAAAACAGGTCCTTGGGTACGCGACTGGGCAGATTTTCGGCGTCCGGACCAAAATTCGGCGTCCGGACGGGCGTCCTGGATAGGCGAGTGGAGATGCTCTTAGGGCAAGTACACCGCGGGTGGTAACACTGGACGCCTATGCTTAATTTCCTGGTAGTTAGCCGCTAATCCCGTTCAATCCGAGAAAAATTCCTAGCGTCGACGCAAAAGCTGCCGCCGGGCGTTTCATCTCGTTTTTTCCTGCACTTGCCTTTTTACCGCTTGTTCTCTTCTTCTTTTGTATTTCTTTAATATATATCTATATCTATACCTAATAATAAAGCACGAAGTGTTCTCCCGGTCCAACACTTTTTTGGACGATTTTACCCTTTCACCAAACCAATATTACAACCAACGCCATCGCTAAATAAAAAACAGACGTCGAAATAAACTACCCACTCATCCTATTTTCTTTGCGCTTGCGCGACACAGATTAATCGATCGCTGCTCTGGATCAATCGGTGGGTCTGGGCCGGCCCAGTACCAACATGGAGAAGTATATACAACCCAATTAGCATCCGCGTCCGCCTGCCCCGTAAATTCCATATGTCCGTCGTCCGTAGTCAGTTTGAATAATCCCACCTTGCTACTTTACAACGATTTTTACCTGTTTATATATTTTTATAGGTTGCCTGGAATCAGCGAGCTAATCAGAGCATGGTGAGATAAAGATGGAACAACGGACCAGCTCGAGACACGGCGAGAAACGCTCGGGGAGCGCTGAACTATAGCAGTGCGCAGCTTTGCTACTTTGGCTTATTGAGAGGCATGGGAGAAGACGGATGCGTTGGGAAACAGAGCTCCTGCGTCAGGGGATAAGAGGAGGCGTCAGGGGATAGAATCGGGCTTGGCAAGCCCCGGATCGAAGTAGAGAGTTGGCGGCGGCGGAGGTGAAGGACGCCCGCGTGCGCACTGGTGGCGGCGGCGATTGCTGGCGAGCGCAGAGGGGGGCGGTGCCATGTTGGCGCAGGAGCTCGAGGTTCGAGGTTGAGGCGAGGTGGCGGGGCAAAGGGGGCTAGGGAGGCGTGTCTGGCGGCGTGGATGGTGGCGCTGGATGCGGGAAGGAGATGGGGTTGGTGTCGCTCGGGAGGGGAACGAGATGAGGTGGTTGGGGCCGTGTGCGTGGACGTGCTCTGGCTATTCCCGTTATAGAGGTTACAGAGGGTTGTTATTCGATTCAGATATGCGAGCTATTTGAAGCTTCATTTTTTTTATTGTGTGCGATCTGTTAAGAGCTAGAATTTCTATTGATTGGCATATCCACAAGTCACATAGTGAAAAGCCCAAGTTTTTAGCTAACGCAAACAAATGAATTATAAGTTTATTGTTGATTTGAATAAAATTGAAGAAATATTTCTATAGAAGAAAAATGTTTTGTTGCCTGTAGAAGAAAATTGTTGAATTTGTAAAAAATGAATTTGAGAGAAACATTGTCATCTTAACAAAATATGTTGGTTCACCTGGTCAAAATAAAAAGATCCAAAAATCCTGAGAAAGAACATGAGAAAGGATTAGATTTTAGTGCTCGCGTCGCTCGCCACGACACCGTTTTAAACCACAACCCCTGCCTTGTGCAACATTACATACCGAAGAGCGATTTCAGTTTTTGAGATATATGAATTTAATGTTTGGTTCATATGTCAAAAGTATTATCGTTATCAGGTTTTTCTCTCCGTTGCAACGCACGGACATTTTTGCTAGTTCATCTAAACGTCTACTTTTACGTACCCGCGTTGGAGCCTTCGACCCGCGTCTGGTCGCTAAGAATTTTGGCCCCGGTAACCACCGCCTTAAACGTCTAAACAAGCGGTCCGCAATATACATGCCCTTAGGATGCAGATATTCTCCTTCATCCAAAGGCCGAGGTTACGCAGACTCCAATATTCACCAATCCCAACATTTTCAAATCCATACGAACAGTCCCATGAGATATATTCCACCATCGGTGCTGAGAATGACATGCTGCAATCCCTGTGAATGTGGGTCGACAAATTAAACTTCTTAAGCACTGGGGCCATGATGTCGATGCTCCCCATCCACCCATAGGTGTCCACGTCAAGAACCTCAATCTTGGCCGGGTGAGTGCACTTTAATGTCGAAACCCCAGCAGTCGCGCACCTTTAGTACGCGCAAGTGAGTGCACCGCTGGATCATCTCAACCATGTCGAAGCGGCAGCCAGCGAGATACAGCCTCTCCAGCACAGGGAACTCGACGGCCCCCGCCGGCGGTGTCAGATACAGGTTTTCCACTCGCAGCTTGACCGCTGTGGCGCGTTCGAAGCAGGGAATCTCGATAGGAACGTTACTATCTTTAACGTGCCCCCGAACATGGAAGACGAGATCCGCCGGCGCAAGACGCGCCGCGGCCCGGAGCAACGCCAAGACGCGAGTAGGGTCCATGATTCTGTACTTCTCTGGGATGTCTATCTTGAGGAAGGACAGATCTGGGTAGGCGACCTGGTCCAGTGCGGCGTCCAGCGCGTCCGGCGATATCTCGCGGAAAGAGAGCTCCGGGAGGTTCCTCCAGAGGCCGCGCCACCGGCGGGAAAGGACGCTCGTGAGGGCGGCGGCACGGGCACAGCGGAGGCGAACGAGTATCTGGAGCAGCATTTCATCCGGAAGGGCTCTGATCCAGTCCGATCCGCCTCCGTCTGTGCAGCCCGGGGGCCGGCGAGGTCCGGGCGACCAAACCGACCTGAGGCGACGCCCCGACCGCAGCTCCATCTGGCAACCCCCTCAGAACGCAGGGCAGTGGGGACTGTGACTCGAGCCAATCAGTCCATCTCTCGTCGCCGTTTTGTGGGGAAGATGCAGTGGAATTTTTTTTTTCGAACCATGCAAGATAGAAGAGGGAAAGCCAAAAACATGGAAGATGCAGTGGAAATTTGGAATGGGGAGATGGAGGAAGAGGAGGCGTCGGTCGAAAGAAAACGGGGCGTCCGTCCGTTCTTTTCTTTCTTGGATTGGAAAAACATAATAAGAGGCGCCACACCGGCTGCTCTCTTGCTCGTTGTGATGCGTGAAAAAACCGCATCCCTACCCCTATCCTATCTTATCTCTTATTGCCATGAAATGCTCTTGACCACGTATTCTCAAGCACTGGAGACGAGCACCTCACGCCGAGGATTTTTCGCGGAGCTCTATGTCGGAGAAGCGCAAGAGGAGCAAGGACGCCGCCGGCGAACGCCAAGTGGAGGCGTCCAGCGGCCGGGAGGTCACGCTAAGCACGAAGCAGGACGGCCACCGTCGAGCACGAGGAGGTGAGGCCGCCGCCGTCGAGCGCTAGTAGGCTGCCGCTTTCATCGTCGAACACGAGGCGAGGCCACGCCATCGAGTGCCAATAGGCTGCCGTTGTCACCGTCGAGCGTCAGTAGGCTGAGGTTTGTCGAGCTCATGGAGGCATGTGTGCCATAAGGAGTCCGGTGGCCGGCGCGTTGCGCCAGAGTTTTCTTCTTCCCATACTCTCTCGATCTGTTGCTCTTTTGTCTTTTTCACGGGGTTACTCTTGATTTTGCATGTGAACTTACTCTGGAGTGATCCCCTAATTGTGTGCTGCATCATCTTTCTGGACGATGATGGATTCCTAGGTACAGCTACAGATTTTAAGATGTACCTGATCAATCGGCTAGCTGGCACTAATTTAATATGGCAATCAGGTTTAATTAATCTGAAAATTACTTGTGCCTGACAGTTAGTAATCTCGCAATTAGTATCAATATAGTAGTATGAATATTAGTAACTGTTGAACCGGGCAACTAAACGATATATAATCTGGCAATTTAGCCCTAATTAATCTGGCAGTCACTAGTAACAACTGAACCGGGGGCTCCATTTGTCTCACATTTTCCGCCAAACCTAATTAATATTGCAGTTAATATCAATTAAATAGGGCAACTAGGTAAAATTAATCTGACAGTTATTAGCCATGTCCTAATTAATCTGGCAATTCCTACTCTCAAAATCTGGAAACTTGACCTCCTCTCAAAATCATGCGGCTGAGATCTATGCTAGGTACTTCACGTGAAGAATTTGCAGTCGCACACCTGGGTACTAACGCGTGTTGTTGCCTAGAATACTGCTGCCGTTCGATAATACTTTTATGTGGGCCGCGCTATAGCAACGTCCTTCTTTTTTTTTTAGGGAAGTAGTACGGACTCTGTCCTGTTGCGGATTTATTACTTATTAAAACAGGCTTACGTTGTTGGTGATTACAGCAGCAAGAAAATCAGGAGGATCCTCCTGCCATGTAGTGTATTTAGGACCCTCCGCTCTACTAGCTAATAAATAAGCCGCATAATTTATGACTAAAAGAAAGAAAAGAAAAATTATGAAAAAGGAAAGAAGATTCTTCGTAGATCGCTGCCGCTGGTCCCATGGAATTGCCTCGATCCTTCATGATTTGAATAACCTCCATGCAATCGGACTCAACTATAATTCTGTTGCAACCAATTTGTCCCGCCAATAGGAGGCCATCACGTAGAGCCGTCGCCTCCGCAGTAGGAGCATCAGCCACATACGGTAATAAACGGCTGCATCCAACAATAAAAGAATCGTGGCTATCCCGTATAATAGCGCATGTGCCACCAATACCCAGGTCTGGGTCAAAACCAGCGTCAACGTTGAGTTTGACATTACCTTCACTTGGCTTCAACCAGCCGTGACGAGAGATCCGATTGTCGCCTTTCTTTCTTGCCCTTTAGTTGTTTGTAGCCAGTGCCATGATAGCTTGTGCCGATATTGATGGATCGGTCTGATCTAAGATGCTGTCAGCCTGTCACGACCACGGACCGGGGTGTGATCAGAGGATGGCCCAAGCCCAAGCTTGCCGGGATCCTTAACACCCGCTCACTACGGGCGTTTAATGCTGTGGAAAGGTATGTGAGAACGCACAGCACCAATAGGGCCGGCTGCTCATATATATATTGACAATGTTACAGGTACAACCCTAGAAATACACGGGGACCTATAACTAATACAACACATATCTCAACACCCCCCGCAGTCGAAGGGTCGGTTCCGACACATAGACTGGAGCGAAACTCAGGAAAAGTCGTCGACGGTAATCCCTTCGTCATGATGTCTGCAAATTGCTAAGAGGTCGGCATGTGAAGAACTCGAATGTGACCGAGGGCAACTTGCTCACGGACAAAGTGAATATCTAGCTCAATGTGCTTGGTGCGCCGATCATGAACGGGGTTGGCGGAGAGGTAGACATCCGAGACATTATCACAAAATACCACCGTGTCCTTGTCGACAGGACAAGAGAGCTCGGAGAGAAGCTGACAAAGCCACGTGCACTCAGCCACGGCGTTAGCCACGACGCGGTACTCGGCCTTGGCGCTGGAGCGATACATGGTGGGCTGCCTCTTGGAGGACCAAGAGACGAGCGACGAGTTGAGGTAGACACAGTAGCCCGAGGTGGAGCGCCATGTGTCGGGGCAGCCAGCACAGTCCGCATCCGAGTAGGCGACGATGTCGGTCAAGGGTGAGGCGTGCAGTGAGAGGCCGAAGTCCATGGTGTCACGGATATAGCGGAGTATCCGCTTCACCGCGGACCAGTGAGCGTCCCGGGAAGCATGCATGTACAAGCACACCTACTGCATGGCATACTGCAACTCCGGACGTGTCAGCGTCAAATACTGCAGGGCATCAACGATGGAGCGGTAGAACAGCGTGTCGGAGGCCAGTGACCCATCACTGGCCGAGAGCTTGGCCTTCGTGTCGACAAGTGTGGGCGTGGGGTGGCAGTTAAGCATCCCTGCGCGCTCGAGAATCTCATGGGCGTACTTCCGCTGATGAAGAAAGAACCCATCCGCACGCCGAACAACCTCGATGCCGAGGAAGTAGTGGAGCGGGCCGAGGTCCTTCAGGGCGAACTCAGCGCGAAGGCGGTCGATGAGCTGTCGAAGGATACCATCAGTGCATGCCGTCAAGATGATGTCGTCGACATATAGTAGCAGGTAGGCAGTTTCGGTGCCTTGTCGATAGACAAACAACGACGCATTAGAACGAGTGGAGCGGAAGCCGAGATGATGCATGAATGCGGCAATGCACTGGTACCAGGCACGGGACGCCTGCTTCAGTCCGTACAAGGACCGAGAGAGCAAGCACACATGATCTGGATGGTCAGTGTCGACAAAGCCAATAGGCTGCTGGCAGTACACCTACTCGGAGAGATGACCGTGGAGAAAGGCATTGGAGGGACGTCCATCTGGTGCACCGTCACGCGCGAGAGACGGCGAGGTACAGAACGGTGCGGATTGTGCCCGGCTTGACAACTGGGGAAAACATATCCATGAAGTCGACACCGGTGCGTTGCCGAAATCCGCGGACCACCCAACGCGCTTTATAGCGCTCCAGCTTGCAATCCGGGATGAGCTTGTGCTTGAAGACCCACTTGCCGGTGATGACATTGGCGTGAGCAGGATGGGGGACCAGCTCCTAGGTCCGATTGTGCTGCGGCGCGTCGTACTCCTCCTGCATGGCGGCGTGCCACTGCGGGTCGCGCAAGGTGGCCTGGGTAGAGGTGGGCACCGACGAGAGCTCGAACGTAGATGCCGTGCAGACGTACTGATCGGCAGGGTAGCGGGTGGATGACCGAGGCACTCCCGCACGCGCGCGGGTGAGCACACCCGCAGGAGAAACAGCGTCCGCCACTGGGGCAGCGGCGGGAGAGGGCGACAATGTGGACGACGAGGTGGGCGACGACGGAGCCGGCGAGGAGGAGGCCGCGCTGGTCGGGGGCGACGCAGACGGCAGCGTCACGGGCGTCGACGGAGTCGCGGGCGCAGGCGGCGTCGCTGGCTCGGGCGAAGGCGGAGCCGCGATGGCCGGCGAGCCAGAAGGCGACGCGGGAACGGGCGCCGAGGGACCAGGCAGGGCAGGCACGGAAGGGGCCGCCGTGGTCACTCGTCTGCGCGGAGGGTCGGCCGTAGAGGGGCCAGCGGGCACCGGGGTCATCGTCGATGAAGTCGCCAAAGGTTCTTGCTGAAACGGAAATACCAACTCGTCAAAGTAAACGTGCCGGGAGGTTAAGACGCGATGCCGTAGCAGCGGTAGCCCTTGGTGTTGGCTGGGTAGCCGAGAAACACACAAGGGAGAGAGCGCGGCACAAGTTTATGGACGGCGGTGGCGGCAATGCTAGGATAGCAGCGGCAACCGAAGATACGAAGATCATTGTAGGCGGGTGGCACACCAAAGAGAAGATGGTGCGGCGTATATTGCCAACACACGCGGCAGGGGCGGATGTTGACGAGAAGGGTTGTCGTGGCGAGGGCATCCGGCTAAAACCGTGGGGGCACAGTCGTTACATGTAAGCATGGAACAAAAAGGTGTGCACACAGTCGTTGAGAGTACGAAGTATGCGTTTAGCACGACCATTTTGTTGGGAAGTGTAAGGACACGTGAGACGAAAGATGACACCATGGGAGGCGAGAAGTGTGTGGATGGTGATGTTGACGAACTCTTTGCCGTTATCAGTTTGCAAGGTGTGGATGGGGCGGCCGAATTGGGTGGAGACGTATGCGAAAAAGGCGGTGAGAGTGGCAGGGACGTAGGATTTACGACGTAGGGGAAAAGTCCACAAAGTGCGAGTAATCGTCCAAAATCAGAAGATAATAGGTATAACCAGAATTACTCGGAACCGGCGAGGTCCAAACATCACTATGAATAAGTTCAAAGGGAAAAGCCGCGATTGTGGAGGAAGAATTAAACGGAAGACAAACATGTTTGCCTAGACGACATGCTTCACAAGAATGAGCATCCGTTTTATTACAAGTAAAATCAAATCCTTGTAGTATTTGACGAAGAACGGTGGAGATAGGATGGCCGAGGTGGGCGTGCCATAGGTCGACGCCGGCGGAGAGGTTGAGTGGGCTGCTGGCAGTGGTGGAGGACGACCAAACAGGGTACAAATCGCCGGGGCTGTCACTGCGGTGGAGAAGCATCCGAGTACGACCATCCTTAACAGAAAAACCAGAACCGTCAAATTCCACGGTCACAGAGTTATCACGAGCAAGGGAACAAGCAGAAACGAAGTTTTGGATTAAATGAGGAGAAAAAATGACATTATTTGAGAGAAAGAGGGGTGGAGGTGGAGGGAAAGGAGGCGGAGCCAGTGTGAGTGATAGGAAGAGCATGACCGTTGCCGACAATTATGCGGGAGGAAGTGGAGGCGGGAGTAGAATTAGAGAGATTACCGGGATGAGCGTCCATGTGCGCGGAGGCGGTCTGTAGAGCGGTCAGCAGGGCGGGGTCCCACTGGGCCGTGCTCGGGGGCGCAGCATAGTAGGCGGGATGATCCGGGGGCGCAGCGTAGCCGTTTGCGACGGTGGGCTGGGGCACCGCGAAGAGAGCCTGGTGCAAGGCCGGGCGCGGCCCCATGGTGCTCGGGTATGGGGCGCGCGACACGGGAATGGTGTAGGCGTGGACGACCCTGGTCTAGGGGTTATGGCCGGCGATCCATGGCGGCATGGGGGAGATCTACTGCGGTGAACGAGTCTAGGGGCGGTGGCGGTGAAGTCAACACTATCCCCGCTCCTGCACCGTCCGCGTTCTTGGAGCCGTCGAAGTGCAGGCTCCAGTAATGGAGGTACGGCAGCTTCTCTGGCTGTTGGGCCTCCTCCCAGTCGGCGATGAAGTCTGCCAGTGCCTGCGACTTAATCGCCCTTCGTGGCTCGTATTTAATGTTGTGGACGCCGATCTCGACGGCCCACTTGGCGACCCGTCCGGTCGCCTCGCGGTTGCGGATGATGTCTTGCAGTGGCGCTGAGGAGACTACCGTGACCGGGTGCTCCTGGAAGTAGTGCGGCAGGCGCCGCTGAGCCCTGAAGACCGCGTATACTAGCTTTTGGTACTGTGGGTACCGCTGGCGCGACTCGGTGAGGACCTCGCTGATGTAGTACACCAGCCGCTGAACCGGGCGCTCCTTTCCTTCCTCTGGTCGTTCGACGACCATCACAGCACTGACGACGCGCTCGGACGCCGCGACGTAAACCAGCATAGGTTCTTTGTCGGCGGGGGCGGCGAGTAGTGGTGCGGCGAGTAGCACCTTTTTGAGGTCGCGGAGCGCGTCGTCCGCCTCCTTGTCCCACTGGAAGGTGGGGTTCTTGCGCATCAGGCGTTATAGGGGCATCGCCTTTTCGCCCAGGCGGGGGATGAAGCGACTGAGAGCCGCTACTCGCCCGGCCAGCTTCTGGACGTCACGCAGGCACTCGGGTTTGCCGAGCCGGGCGATCGTGTCGATCTTTGTTGGGTTCTCCTCGATCCCTCGTTTGGAGACGACGTACCCCATTAGTTGTCCGGCGGGTACACCGAAGGTGCACTTGCCTGGGTTGAGCTTTATCTTGTACCTTCGCAGATTGGTGAAGGTTTCCGCCAGGTCGGCGAGTAGGTCGCCTTGGCGAGCGGATTTCACGACCACGTCATCGATGTAGACGTGGATGTTGCGGCCAATTTAGCTCGCGAGGCATTCTTGCATGCACCGCTGGTAGGTTGCCCCGGCGTTCTTGAGGCCGAAGGTCATGGCGGTGTAGCAGAAGGCTCCGAATGGCGTGATGAATGCCGTCTTCTCCTCGTCTTCGACAGCCATTTTGATCT
Source organism: Avena atlantica (assembly GCA_910589765.1). Lineage (NCBI taxonomy): Eukaryota > Viridiplantae > Streptophyta > Magnoliopsida > Poales > Poaceae > Avena > Avena atlantica. The sequence goes on from OU342737.1 coordinate 66,671,905, forward strand.
GGTTGTACCCGGAGTAGGCGTCGAGGAAACATAGCGACTCCGAACCCGCGGTTGAATCGATTATCTGATCGATCCGCAGGAGGACGAACTGCTCCTTTGGGCAGGCGCTGTTCAGGTTTGTGTAGTCGATACACATTCTCCAGGTCCCGTTTTTCTTCTCGACCAGGACTGGGTTTGCCAGCCACTTGGAGTATTTGATTGGCCGGATGAAGCCGGCAGCGAGTAAACGCTGCACTTCCTCGGCGATTGCTCGACGGCGTTCTTCATTGAAGGGCCGTAGCTACTGCTTGACAGGTCGCACTTTGGGGTCGGCGTTTAGTTTGTGCTCAGCGAGCTCCCTAGGGACACCGGGCATGTCAGAGGGTTTCCATGCGAAGATGTCCCTGTTCTCACGGAGGAACTCGATGAGCGCGCCTTCCTATGCTGGGCTCATGCCTGTCCCGATCGTCACCGTCTGGCTGGAGTCGCCTGGGACCAGCTCGACGGTGCGAGTGTGCGTCGTGGCCTCAAAGGTTGAGGTGTTTGTGCCCTCTGAGTTGGGCTTCTTGAGTATTGTGGGGTCGTCATTGTTGACCCCGCTCGCGTATTTGGCGAGCTCGTCGGCGTGATTAGTCTCTGCCGCGATGACGACGTCGGCGAGTTCGGCTCCTTTGGCCTCGCATTCGGCGGCCATGTCGGGGTCGCCGTTGATGGTGATGACGCCGCACGGCCCGGGGAGCTTCATCGCGTTGTACGCGTAGTGGGGCGCTGCCATGAATTTAGCGAACGCCTGGCGCCCCAGGACGCAGTGGTAAGGGCTGTCGAAGGGCACCAGCTCGAAGACGATCCGCTCGGTGCGGAAGTTTGCCGGAGTACCGAAAGTGACTGGCAGCGTGACTTTGCCGATCGGATACGCCTTCCGACCGGGGACGATGCCGTGGAACGTGGTGTGGGTTGTCTCGATCATCGACTGCGGGAGCCGCAACCGCCTGAAGGTGTCGAGGTAGAGGATGTTGATGGAGCTGCCGCCGTCCATCAGTGTCTTGGGGAGCCAGTAGTCGCCAACCTTGGGCTTGACCACCAAGGCGACTCGTCCTGGGTACTCGATGCGTGGCGAGTGGTCTTGCCGGCTCCAGGTGATGGGCTGTTCCGACCAGTTCAGGAACTGGGGGACGTCTGTTTGGGCCACCGCATTGACAGCGACGGCGCGAGCGATGACCTTCTTCTCGCGCTTCGTGTTGAAGCCTGTGAAGGTGTGGAGCGAGCCGGCTACTTTGCCGAATTTTCCGCCATTTGGCGGGTCGTTGTCGGTGTCCTCCCGCGCTTGCCGTGCCTTCTCGATTTCCCTGAGGGTGTGGCAGTCGGCGGTGGTGTGCGTTGCGGGCTTCCCTTCCCTGCTATGGAACGCACATGGTTGGTTAAGGAGGGCCGCGGGATCGAACCTTGGCTTGTTCTTGTAATTGCCGCCATCGCGCCGTTGCCCTCCGTCGCGGCGGTAGCTCTTGGGCTCGCGCTGTGCGTGCCCAGCGTTGGCGACGAAGTCGACTCGCCCGTTGCTGCGGCGCTTGCCAGTGAGGCGGGTGCCGCTGTAGCGTAGGTCGGTTCGGCGTCCGCTGTCGTTGCCGCCCATGCGGCGTTGCCCTCCTGACTCGTCGTCAGTTTCCTGGTTTGGATCTTCCTCGGCGTACCGTTTGGCGATCTCGAGGAGGTCGGGGATGTTGTCGAGTGTGCGGGAGTGTCGCTTGAGCTTGGCGACTAGAGGCTCGTAGCGGCACGAGGTCTTGAAGCAATGGATCGCGGTGTCCGGGTGGATGCCGACCGCGTTGTACCAAAGCTCTTGCCACCATTGGACCCAGTTGCGGGTCGACTCACGGGGTCCCTGGACGCATCGTTCCAGGTCCTCAATGGTGGTGGCGCGGGTGTAGGAGCACTCGAAGTGCCTGACGAAGGCGTCGCGCATTTCCTCCCAGGAGTCGATACTGTCCTGGGGGAGAGTGTTGATCCACTGCCTGCACGTCCCCTCCATCATCAGTGGGAGGTAACGGGCGGCGAGTAGGTCAGTGTGACCCGCGATCCCCATTGCCATGAGGTATGTGTCGAGCCAGACTGCAGGGTCGTACGAGGAGTCGTATTTTTCTATCTCCTTTGGCGCCTTGAAGTTTGGCGGGTACTTCTCGCCTCGGATCATTGGTCCGAAGCACTTAGGCCCAAGTCGACTGAGCGACCCCATAGGCTCGCCATCGCGGCGATTAGTTAGGGTGTGCCGCAAGTCGTCGGGCTGGCGTGCGCGCCAGCTTTGGTTGTTGATGATGTGGGTGCGGGCGTCGATGGGTTTTCCGTTAGTGGCGACGAAGTTGGTCGCCGGCCTGGGGTCGTTGGTGGAGAGTGCCGCGTTCGCGGGTCGGTGTTGGAGCTGCAGTGGCTCTGGTGGCGGGCAATTGAGGGTGTTTGCCGCCGCTGGGCGGCCGCTCTGCTTCCCGAGGAATGCGAGTATACTCGACCTTGCGAGTCGGCGCCCGCTTTTTGCTGCTCCACGGCCTTCGCAAGCAGGGCCCTGACGTACTGGATCTGTAAGGCGCCGTCGCCAGTGGCCGGGCTATCGGCTGCTGCTCGGCCTGCCACGAGGTTGTCCATCGGGGTGGAGAACAGTGGGAGGCCGTTTGCGTCTCGCTCCCGTGAGGAGACAACTATCCGCGGCTGGTCCCTGGGAGGGGTGCGGTTGGGTGGTGGTGGGGCACCCATCACCGTCGATCCTGGCGGGGGCCGGGCGCTTCCTCCTGGTGGCGCGTTCTCGCAGATCGCGCGCTCGGCTATGCGGGCCGGGTCGTTTTCGTCGTCGAAGTTCAGGGCACGCCCTTGAACGGTGGGGTTCAAACGTGACCTGATCCGCTGCTGGTAGTAGCGTGACAGCTCCTGCACCGTCACCTGCTCGAGGCGAAATTTTTCGCGCTCGGACTGCTCCTTGCGTACCGCCTCCGCCAGTTTCAAGCGGAGTTCCTCGACCTCCCTTGCCGTGGCGTTAGGAGGGATTGGGGTGGAGAAAGGATCCTCCGGCGGATCGGTGCCGGTGGCCATGTAAGCCGCGGCGTGGCGACTGGCTCCATCGCGGAGGTCGGCGGAGTTCTCCGACCCGGAGTCGAATTCGAAGATCCTGAGGATGGAGGGGTCCTCGAAGTCTCCCGCGTTGGAGACCTGGGCGATGGAGCCCGCGGATGAGGCCGCGGTGATGGATCCGGCATTGCTGTGGGCCGAGTTGTACTCGGAGGCAAGGCGGTGGATCGTGCGAACCTGGCTCTCGGAGAGCCGATCGCGTGGCGGCGACTCGCGGATGCGAGCCGAGTCCTCCGAGACGATGACGTCGGTAAGGCCGACGAAGAGGCTGATCGTGCCGATTGGCAGGATCACGCTGTGCGTGACGGGTCGCGCCGCCGGGACGTAGCTGCTCGGCAAGATCTGGAGCATCTCGCCGATCGCTATCATGCGGCCGGTGGCGACCGTCTCATTGATGGGCAGATTGGATCTCGCCGCAGAACACCGGCCAGACCGGCCAGGCCCCACGGTGGGCGCCACTGTCGTGGGAATGGTCACGGCAGACGCTGCAATCGGCAGCGAGTAGTAGAACGAGGGGTAAGGGCGGCCAGCCATCTGCGGTGCGAGATGAGGGCAAAGACACAGGGTTTACCCAGGTTCGGCCCCCCGGAGGGTAAAGACCTACTCCTGCTAGACTGTATTAGGGAGGTGTTACAATGGGTGAGCTCGGCGGCTAGGCGGCGAGTCGCTTAGGTGTACGAAGGAACATGTCTCTACTCACCCCATAGGGAGGTTTATATAGGCTCACCTTCCCTAGGGTTTACATATCTCAACCGATTCGGTTACAGCTTCAGTAGTCGTTTAACCTAGTCCGACTGGGCCTATCTACTCGCCTGGGCCTTCAGCTTCCAGTCGCTCGGGACCTTGCTGGGCTTCAATCCACTCGCCGTTCTGCAGGCCCACTCGCCAGCCCTCGGGCCAGTCGGAAACGTCCTGCTGAGTATACCCCAGTAGGCGTATCCCCATCAAATGGTGTAGGCGTGGACGACCCTGGTCTAGGGGTTATGGCCGGCGATCCATGGCGGCATGGGGGAGATCTACTGCGGTGAACGAGTCTAGGGGCGGTGGCGGTGTCGCCGGTGTTACCACCGCTATTGCCACCACCGTTGCGATGACAACGACGGCGCCCTCTGTTGCCACCACCATTGCCCCCGCCGTTGGCGGGAGGTAGGGGCGTGAGTGGTGGGGGGAGTAGAAACCCAGAGGCGGGCCTGGGGCACAAGGTGCAGGGTCCGAGGCGCAAGGCGTGGGGGCAGGGCCGCCCTGGGAGAAGCCAGCGACAAAGACGGTGTGGGCCGCCCGAGCCCGGAGGTGCTTGATCCGGCGCTCCTCGAGACAGAGATAGGCCACGACCTGCTCCAAATTCGGCGTGGTGAGGAGCGTGAGGTTGGAGGCGGCGTTGCTAAGATCCTCGCTGAGGCCGGCCGACAGCGTGGAGAGCATGATATTGTCATCGATCGGGAACTCCAAGCCGCGAAGCTCGTCGGAGAGGTTCTTGAGATGGAGGCAGTAGTCGTCGAGGGAGAGCTCGTTTTGGTGGGTAACGAAGAACTCCTGTTCGAGGAACGTGACGCGCTGGATCTTGTTATCGGTGAAGATGTAGGGTTTGTAGCATAGAAAACAAAAAAATTCCTACGATGGGAACAACTATGTACCAAGATCTATCTACTAGATACAAACAACAGGCAGATGTATATCCGTAGAGAACATACCATTGAAGACCGACAAAGCTTAACGAGTTCAAACTCGTGGTTTATGTAGACGATCTCTTGCCGATCTCAAGATCGAGAGGAAGTCCTTAGCACCGCAGATCAGTGGTGCATCCGTGCTCGTACACACGTCCGAGGCACCGAGCAACCTCCGCCTCCTCGCTCCAGCGATGCAGCGGAAGCACAACTCTTTCTTGCCTAATAGCCACCGGGAACATGTATCTCGCTAATCCGAGACCATGGGGAATAAATAATAGAGAGGGAGAGAGATCCTTCACGAGGAGGTGTGAGTGAGAAAGAGAGGGAGGGGATCCTTTTGTAGGAGAGGGGGGAACCCCAAGGGGGTGGCCGACGTATGGGGGCTACCCCCTTGCCCTCCCCTCATTCATGTTGGTGGACACTCCACTCACAAAAATCCCTTTCAATTCCCTCCACTCAAAAACCCACTCAAATTCCCATTAAATTTCCACCAAATTTAATGCAAACTCTCATTAAATAAAAATCCTTTTATTTATTCAGAATTTTGTCAACTAATTTAATGATAAACATTTTCATATAACCCCTTGCTAGTATTTCATTTCACATGCAAAAACACTTTCTGCAATTTCACCCGAAAACCCGTTTCGGTATCTAGTGAAATAAATTCCTGTGCTTGTTATTCTTTCCGGCATGAAACTTTTGCTCCAGAAGGATGTCGGTGTCTCTTAAGTGTGTCACCCTACGATTCGCGAATAATGCGGACATGATCGAGACCCCTCTCAGATCAATAATCAGAAGCGGGACCTGGAGATCCGTACTGACTCCCACACATTCAACGATGACTTTCTTGTGATCGTTAGAACCTTTTACGCTAGTATCTTAATTCTTTTGTTTCGCGATATATTACATGTCCGAGATTCGATCATCGGTATATCCATACCTAGTTTGATCTCATTACTGACATGTACTCTTTTCTCGTTCCCGTGATATAACATTCTAGTGATCAAATCACTTGCTTGCAAGCTAATCAATGTGATATCACCGAGAGGGCCCAAAGCATTTCTATCCGTAATCGGGATGAAAAAATTCCACTCTCGATCCATGGGCCTCAACATAACACTTTAGTAGTATTGAACCCATCTTTATAATCACCCTGTTACGATGTGACGTTTGATGTTATCAAGATACTCTTCCGGTGTTAGTGATTGACATGATCTCATGGTCTAAGGATTAGGACCACTTTGTATGATGTTATAGCAATATAAACTCAATGACTTTGATCGTAATGCTATACTTCGGATGAATGTTCATCACACCATTACACTAATTTTGTGACCTCGTTATTAACAACATCCAATGTCCATGGTCAGGAAACCTTGATCATCTTGTTAATCAACGAGCTAGTTTATGAGAGAGGCATAACTAAGAACTTTCTGTTTGTTTATTAAACACACATGTATTAACGCTTTCGTATTAATAAAATTATAGCATGCAAAATAAACATCTATCATATACTTGGAATATACATAATAACCATTTTGTTTTTCCCTCTTAGGGCATATTTCCTTCAGTCTCCCACTTACACTAGAGACAATAATCTAGTTACATAGTGATAAATCTAACACCCATGGAGTTCTAGTGTTGATCATGTTTTGCTCTAGGGAGAGTTTTAGTCAACGGATCTGCTACATTGAGATCCGTGTGTACTTAACAAATCTTTATATCACCATCCTTGACATGTTCGCGGATAGAGTGAAACCGGTGCTTAATATGCTTGGAATTCTTGTGAGACCTTGGTTATTTGGCATTTTCAATGGCACCTTTTTTGTCACAATATATCACCATTGGGTCCGACACGCTCGCAACCACACCTAGTTCGGATATGAACTCCTTCATCCAAACCGCTTCCTAAGCCGCTTCCGAAGCAACAACATATTCGGCCTTCGTTGTTTATCCTGCCACCACGTGTTGTTTGGAACTCCTCCAACTAACCGCTCCACCATTCATGAGAAATACGTATCCGGATTGAGACTTAGAGTCATCCGGATCGGTGTCAAATCTTGCATCGACATAACACTTAGCGACGAGCTCTTCTTCATCTTCGTACACAAGAAACATATCCTTAGTTCTTCGCAAGTACTTAAGGATATTCTTGACCGCTATCCAGTGTTCCGAACCTGGATCCAATTGGTACCTACTAGTCGAACTAACAGTATGTGCCACATCTGGTCTTGTACATAGCATGGCGTATATCATAGAGCCTATGGCTGAAGCATAGGGGACTTTGTCCATTATCTCTCTTTCTTACGCCGTATCCGGACTTTGAGTCTTACTCAATGTCTTGACTTGCAACATAGGTAAGAACCCCTTCTTACTTCCGTCCATTTTAAGCTTCTTTAAAATCTTATCAAGGTATGTACTTTGCGATAGCCCTATTAGGCGCCGTGATCTATCTCTATAGATCTTTATGCCTAATATGTATGACGCTTCACCTAGGTCCTTCATTGAAAATTTGCCATTAAGATAACTTTTAACACTGTTTAAAAGATCTATATCATTTTCGATCAATAATATGTCATCCACATATATCAGAAATGCCACATTGCTCCCACTCACTTTCTTGTAAATAAAAGCCTCTCCATAAGTTTGGACAAATCCAAACTCTTCGATCACCTCATCAAAACGGAGATTCCAACTCCGGGATGCTTGCTTCAGTCCATAGATGGAACGCTGAAGCTTGCATACCTTGTTAGCATCCTTAGGATCGACAAAACCCTTTGGTTGTATCATATACAACTCTTCTTCAATATTGCCATTGATGAACACAGTTTTGACATCCATCTGCCATATCTCATAGTCGAAATATGCATCTCTACGGGAGAGAATGTCTCATCGTAGTCAACTCTTTGCGACAAGTCGAGCTTTATAGACGGTCACATTACCATTAGCATCAGTTTTCCTTTTGAAAACCCATTTATTCTCCACGGCCTTTCGGTCGTGAGGTAAGTCCACCAAGTTCCAAACTTGGTTTTCATACATGGATTCTATCTCGGATTTCATGGCTTCTAACCATTTGTTGGAATCTAGGCTCATCATCGCTTCTTCATACGTCCCAGGGTCATCAATTTTATCAACCATGAAATTCATAACAGGGTTTCCGTATAGCTCGGGAGATCCACACGTCCTGCTAGACCTGCGAGGTTCGGTAGTACTCTCTTTCGAAGTTTCATGATCATTATCATTAGTTCCCTCTTTAATTGGTGAAGCCAACTCCGGAACGACTTCCGGCGCTACGATACTCACCATACTATGAAGAGAAGGTTTAACAACCTCTTCGAGTTCTACTTTCCGACTACTCACACCTTTTGCGAGAAACTCTTTCTCTAGAAAGGATCCATTCTTGGCAACAAAAACCTTGCCCTCGGATCTACGATAGAAGGAATACCCAGTAGTTTCCTTAGGGTATCCTATGAAGAAGCATTTTTTCGCTTTTGGTTCGAGTTTATCCGGTTGAAGTTTCTTCACATAAACATCGCATCCCCAAATTTTAAGAAATGATAGCTTATGTTTGTTTCCAAACCACAATTCATACGGTGTCTTTTCAATGGATTTAGATGGTGCCCGATTTAAAGTGAATGCAACAATTTCTAGTGCATAACCCCAAAATGACAGTGGAAAGTCTGTCAGAGACATCATAGATTGGACCATATCCAATAAAGTACGATTACGACGTTCTGACACACCATTTCACTGTGGTGTTCCAGCAGGTGTGAGTTGTGAAACAATTCCACACTCTTTCATATGAGTGCTAAACTCGTAACTTAGATACTGAAGGGAATATGCCTGAGAGACAATAATAAAGTGGTTATTATCGTATTCCTTATTTATGATAAATGTTTATTTTGCATGCTATAATTGTATTAATACGGAAACATTAATACATGTGTGTTTAATAAACAAAAAGGAAGTTCCTAGTTATGCCTCTCTTATAAACTAGCTCGTTGATTAACAAGATGATCAAAGGTTTCCTGATCATGGACATTGGATGTTGTTAATAACGAGGTCACAACATTAGTGTAATGATGTGATGAACATTCATCCGAAGTATAGCATTACGATCAAGGTCATTGTGTTTATATTGCTATAACATCATACGAAGTAATCTTAGTCCTTAGACCATGAGATCATGTTAATCACTAACACCGGAAGAGTATCTTGATAATATCAAACGTCACACCGTAATAGGGTGACTATAAAGATGGGTTCAGTGCTACGAAGGTATTATGTTGAGGCTCATGGATCAAGAGTGGAATTTGTCCATCCCGATGACGGATAGATATACTCTGGGCCCTCTCGGTGATATCACATTGATTAGCTTGCAAGCAAGTGATTTGATCACTAGAATGTTATATCACGGGAACGAGAAAAGAGTACATGTCGGTAACGAGATAAAACTAGGTATGGAGATACTATGATCGAATCTCGGACATGTAATATATCGCGAGACAAAGGGATTGAGTTACATGCGTATAAGGTTCACACGATCACAGAAGTCATCGTTGAATATGTGGGAGTCAGTACGGATCTCCGGGTCCCGCTGCTGATTATTGATCGGAGAGGGGTCTCGATCATGTATACATTATTCGCGAACCGTAGGGTGATACACTTAAGGGATACCGACACCATTCGGAGAAAATAATATGCCAGAGAAAGAAAAAGGAAAGCGCAAGAATTTATTTCACTAGACACCGGAATTGTTTCGGTTGAAATTGCTGAAACTGGTTCCGCATGTGAAATTGAATACTAGCAAGGGGTTTTATGTGAATGTTTGTTAATTAAAGTAATTAACAAATTTTTGAATAAAATAAATAAAAGAGTTTTATTAAATGAGAGATTGCATTAATTTTGGTGGAAAATTAATGCATGTGAGTGGAATTGTGAGTGGATGTGTTTTTATGTGAGTGGAGCATCCACCACATGAATGAGGGAGAGGTGAGGGCACCCTCCATGGCCGGTGGCCATGCCCCCTTGGTCTGCCCCCCTCCCCTATAAAAGGAACCCCTCCTCTCACTTGTCACTCACACCTCCTCGCAAAGGATCCATCTCTCCCCTTTAGAATTTCCCCATGGTCTCGGATCAGCGAGATACATGTCCCCGGTGGCTTTTTCTGGAAGGATTTGTTGCTTTCGCTGCTTCGCTAGAGAGAGGGCGCAGAGGTTGTCGGGGTACCCGGACGTGTGTGCGATCACGGATACACCACTGCTTTGCGGTGCTGGACTTGATGGTGTTGGACCGGCTGGACCAGATGGACTTCATCACGATCTTGAGATTGGTAAGCGTTCGTCTACATCATCCACGAGTACAACCTCATTAACACTATTCGGTCTGCGAGGGTATGTATTCAATGGATGTATATCCACCCGTTGCTTGTATCTAGTAGATAGATCTGGGTACATAGTTGTTCCCATCGTAGGAAATTTTTTATTTTCTATGCTGCGAACCCTACAGTGGTATCAGAGCCGGATCTATGCGTATATGCTTTGCACGGGTAGTACACATATGAGTATGTGGGCGATGATCATTTTATTGCTTCTTAGTTGTACTTTGGATATTGGTGGCATAGTGGGATGAAGCGGCCCGGACAAACTTTACATGTCCTCGCAGATGAGACCTGTTCCACGCTTGACATGCAACTAGTTTTGCATAAGTGGCTAGCAGGTGTCTGTCTCTCCTACTATAGTCAATATCTAATTTGCAACGAGTTGTCAACAATTTGGTTATCCTCGTTGTGGTTCATGTTCGTAGGCAAGAACGGTTCTTTCTTCGAAAGCCCTAAGCCACATAAAACTTGCAATGGATAAACTAGAGGCGTCTAGTTTAGATTGTTGTCGGGCTAGTGTTATGATATGGTGATGTTGTAAGTAGAAGTATGATATGATACTCTTACAACACACATAAAGTGTAGGTTCCATAGACCTTGGCCTTACACATAGAGGTATGATAGAGATCATACCACGGTGCACATGATGGAGATCATATGCGGGAACCATATCATTACACTTATTAACATGTGATGTTTGATTGCATCTTATATTGCTTGTTTGGCGTTTTATTAGCATAATAAGATGACCCCTCATTTAGATATCAAGATAAAAATGTGTTCTTCCTTAAGTATGCACCGACAATGTTTCGTCGCCTCAAGACATCACGTGATGATCGGGTGTACTTTAATCCACGAGCATATCTCGGGTGTAAGACAATTACACACGCGAATACTAAGGTTCTTACTTGGCGAGCCTAGCATGTACAGACATGGCCTCGGAACACGGACCGAAAGGTTAAGCATGAGTCATATGTTTTGATATGATGACCATATGGATGCTTGCCTTTGAAGCTACACCGACTCACGTGATGATCGGACTTGGTGTAGTGGATTTGGTTCATGTAATCACCAAAAAGACACGAGGGATGTCGTTTTTGAGTGGGAGTTCATTTCTAATTTGGATTACAAGAACTCAATTTATCATAAATTAAATCAAAGTGAATTTGCATAATTTGTTGTAGTCATTGGCATTCGTTCACCACCTTATGCTTAGTTGTAATTGAGATAATAGAATTATAGAATTCTGGATATTTACTTTACGAACTGGTATCATATTGTGTTGAGTGTCAATCTAAAGTTTAAAGTCTTATTGCAAACTTTCAGCAAACTCTGTTTACTCCGTGAAATTTAATAATTTGTATTAAATTAAGAGTAACAATTCCAGTGTTAGTATCTTAAGTATCATGTTTTGCCTCCATGATTCTTGATTGTTTTAATATCAAGTTTATATAGGAGCTGAAAGAATTGTTTCAGAAACCATCATGTGTGGCAGATATAACGATATCTGAAACAATGTTTTGGTTGCAATATGATAGAGTAATATATGTTCTCATATTGGATGAGAATTTGCAAAGGTTGGAAATGCTAGACATCCTAATCATCCAAAAAGGGTTTTGGAAAGTAATGTTATACTCACGATTCGCCTTTATAAGCTATAGTAGCTTGATCATGAAAGTTGACATGATAAGGGTGAATAGAAGATGTATGTAAAGTGTTTACTACACTAAAATATTACTAAAGAATGGATTTTGAAAGAATGCCGATCATTTTGATGATGGTGATCTACTTCAAAGTGCAAGTCCAAAGGTATTATTATTTTAATATACACGCTTTGGCCTATGTGTCATGTATATGGCGCCACTTTTGATGTTGATAGATTCTTTTAAAAGGAAAAGGAAATGCTGAAAGAGAATCTATAAAATATATTTGGCAGAAAAGAAAAGATTGGAAATATCCAATTTAGGTATATGGATGATATACATGTTATGGTTGTATTCTTTGCTTGTTAAACAATGTGGTTCTTGGGTATTGGATACCGAATTGGTTGGTATGAAATTTCATACAGAACAACGCAATTCATGAACCACAATGGCCTAAGTAACTAGCAAGAGAATATGTGATGATGTTCATCGAAAACAAACAAACCATTGTTTGTATTTCCCGTTGACATCAAAGCTTGCCTTCAAGATTTGTTTTAATAATAGTTATTTAAATCAGGTATTATGAGAACAAAGGTTGTTCAAATAATTACCGTATTCCATATAAGATGGATGATTTACAAATCTAGTTGGAGAAATCACATCCATAAAGCTAATGCTAAAATGTCGCAAGACAAATGATTGGAAGATCACTTACAAAGTGACATCATCATTTAAATTATATTGGAAATAAAACATGAAGAATTTCCATATTCATGGATTTTTGGAGTCTTTGATTTGATCAAGTGACGCTTATGAGACTTTCCTCGGGATAATTAAAACTTCGTTCAAAGGCCAAAGAAGAACGAACGACTAAATTGTTGGAATTTATACATATCGATGTATGTAGTCCATTATGTATAGTTGTAAGCGATGGATTTCAACTTCATATGCTTTCTCCGGAAATTTGAGCGAATATTCACTTAATGGGAAAGAAGTATGAAATATTTGAAAAACGTTTCAAAGACTTTCAAGATGAAGTGGAAAATCATTGTAACAAGAAAATAAATGGTTTATGATTTTATCATAAGGGATTTGTTTGAGTTACAAGTATAACAAGAAAATAAATGAATTATGATTTTATCATAAAGGGATTTATTTGAGTTGCAAGTTTAGCAAAACACCTAGATTTACATCTCACGAAACACCATAGGAGTATGGAGTTATTGAGATTTGTAATAAAATCTTGTTTGACAGGGTTGGATCAAAGGTGTTATTTATAAAACTGCCATTATGTTTTAAAAGATTAAAGCTTTAGAGACTACCGCTTTTACACTGAAAAGAGATCCATCTTGATCCGTTGAAATGACACCATATGAGTTATGGTTTGGGGTAAAACCCAAGTTGTCCTTTCTTAAATTTTGGTATGCTAAGCATAAGTAAGATGTTTACAACCAAAGTCGGATGAGCATGTCTTTGTAGGTTATTTCGAATAACCATTGGATATTCCTCCATAACACCGAAGACAAAAGGGTTTGTCGCTTAAAATGTGAAGTTTCTTGAAAAAGGATTTTTTCGCAAAAGTTAAGTGGGAGGACAATAGAACTTTGATAAGGTTAACGAACCTTAGCTAAATGTGCTGAGTTGTGCAGCATCGGAAATTGTTCTGGAGGCTGCCATGATGCTCATAGCTTATGTGCCTCAAAGGTTGTGGTCACGGAGATCTAAGTTCTTATTGAACCAAGTCGGTCGGATAAACAATCAAATACTAAGATTTGAGAGTAAATCATTATTGTTTGACAATGATAAACCGACTACATGCAAAGAAGCGATGATGGGCCCTGACTCCATCAAATGGCTTGAAGCCATAAAATCCTTGATAGTTCCATATACGAGAAATCAAGTTTTGAACTTGGAAGACCCTTCGGAAAGGTGTAAAAACCTATCAGTCGTATTTGGATCTGTAAAGAAACAGACATAGATGTTTCACATCTATGAAATAGTCGACATGTCGGTAAAGTATTTTACGACAATGTTCAAGGAGTTGACTATGACAAGATTTGATCTTTCATAGCGATATTTAGTCTGGACGGATTAAAGTAGCAACCACTACATATAATTTGGTATATGGTAGATGAATAAACAAAACAAAGTTCTTCTAATAGAATGGTTACCTAGGACGTGTACATGGCACAGTCTAAAGGGTTTTGTTAAATTCAAAGGATGCTAAAAGGGCATGCAAACTTTAATGGTTGAAGTAAGCATCGTGGAGTTGGAACCTTCACCGTGATGAAAAGGAGTTTTCATCTGGAGATGATGAAGATGCTTGCATTTGTAAGAGATTAAGTGGGAGCGCTGAGACAAATTTCTAATACATTATGTGGAGGACATCTTGTTGATTAGAAATGATGCAATTTTTATTGACAAAGGTTAAGAATTTCATTTTGATGAAAGACTTAGGCAAAACCCGAATATTTAGCATGAATGTCTATAGTGGATATACCATGACGCTAATATGGTTGTGCCAAACGTACATATATGAGATATTGAAGGAGTTCAATATAGAAACGACAAGAAACAGTTCTTGTTGCATGGAAAGGAATTGAATCCAGATTCAAGTGTATCGACACTTGATAAGTGAAACAAGATTCATGTTGGGTATATGCTATATGGGTATCCTCATAGCATGTCTCCTATCCGGATAACCCCGGTGGCCCACAGTTGGTAGCATGGCCCATGGCCTGCTGGGCGGCCTAGCTAGATGGATCCAGAAGGGAGGCCCATGCCAGATAAAGGAAGGCTACGGATGGAGTCATCGACGTACCCGGAGCCTTGGAGTGCAAGATACACAAGACTAGTAATAGACGGTGTAGGACTCTGTAACCTGTCCGGCTAGGACTTTCCCTATAACCCTAGGAACTGGCGACTATATAAGTCGGGCCTATGGGAGCCTTTAGGGCACGATAACTTACAATCTCAGACAATCGAGTAGCGATTAGCACACACCTCGCACAGCGAACCTATCTCTGTAACTCGGCGTATTGCCCTTATAGTAATTTATAACAGGAGTAGGATTCCGCCACCGTCGTGGGATCTGAACCTGGGTAAGCTGTGTTACCTCATACCCGTCAACCGTCCGCCTTCCCCCACGTCTCTAAACACGCACTGTGTGGACCCCTCCATGGCGTACTCGTCGGCAATACCACGACAGTTGGCGCCCACCGTGGGGCAAGAGGCGCTTCAGGCTCTTCAGGGCTTGTTCGTTTAAACCTCTCACCAAGTGGATTCAAGTGGATTGGAGGGGAATTAAGGGGATTTTGACTTAGAGGGGAATTAATACCAGCCAATCCATGCCAATCCCGTCCAAACCTGATGTAACCGAACAAAGCCTCAGCGGGCGAGGACCAAGATCTTCGCAGGAATCAGCGAAACCGTAGCCATCGGTCGTGTTCTCTTCTCCGGCAATGTTCTGATCGTCCCACCTAACGAGTTCTGGATCTCGGGAAAGACGAACCCTATGTGGTGTTCGATCGTTCCTATCGGAGACATCCACCTCTTCATTGGCGAAACCGACTCGGGCACTAGTTCCCTGGGAGTCAGAGGAGCATCAAGGCCCGCACGGACCGCCTACGGGCAGGATACGTTCGTGGAAGGATCAATGTCGGATCTCTCTTCGGAGTTTGCCGGCAAAGATCGGAAAAATTAAAGGCCCACCCAAACCGCCCCTGTGCAGGATATAAAGGTGGAAGATTGCTACAAGCCCGCCGGCTTCGCCCGTGCGTCTGGACAACAGAGATCCAAGTTCGTCGGCGTGGTTACCATATTTGATCTGGTGCGTTGCATTTAGAGAGATGGCGAAAACCCCCGCGATTACCTGGCCAGGTGGCTCCGCATACGAGCCGATCTGGCCCACTACCCCAATGATGATGCTATGTATCACTTTGTGGAAGGACTGGACCATGGCACGCTTCTCTGACATTCTCTAATATGGCAACAGGCGTCAGGTCGCCTTACCTTCGAAGGCATGGTGAACACCGCCAACAACTACGCGGAGGCCGAAGCGGCAGCTCAGATAGCGCTTGCGCTCATTGACGGAGCCCCTCCGATCCAGCCATTGCCACCACCGCCTCCGGCCGCCATCATCGCAGTTGCGCCGCCACCTCTAGTCATCGTCGCTGATGTTGCACCTCCACCGTCCGTCATCAAGGAAGTCCTGGCACCCTCCGACTCTGTTATTGACGCGCTCTATGCTGACTTCAGTGCAGATTCAGAGGAGATAGATTTCAGTCCAGAGGAACTAGACTCCACCATGCATGAGATGGAGGAGGAGTACACGCGCGACGAGCAAGCCAACAATGTCGTCACGTCTCGAGAGGTGTTCGTCACCATTGGGACGGCGATGGATAAAGATCAACCCGGACGAGCTCTGCCTACAGCGCTTGAAAAGGGGAAGGGGCCACTTATTGCGGCTGACGATGATCGCGCAAAGGTCATGCCTCCTTCGGCTAACCCAGTGCAGCAGCCGCAGGAACTCGGCACTGGCCCGAGCAATAACAACACCGCAAACTTGCCGCCTCCGGCATCTACGTCGGCTGTTGCCCAAGTTACTCCGGCTGATAGAGTGATGTACGGTAATCTCCTCGTCAAGCCACTGACCATGACTCATATCCGGAACGTGACTCAGCTTGACGAGAAGCGCCAGCAACTGCTGGAGGAAGCGCAGGCCATCGCGGAGCAAGGCGCTAAGCTAGATCTAGATCTGGTCAATGCGCAGAAGTCCATAGAGAAAGCTAGAGCAATGGAGGCCGAGTACAAGACCCTGCTGCAGCAGTAGAAGGCCAAGAAAGCTTCAGCTCGCGTCATCAATGATCCTGGTGTACGGCGAAACCTAGGATGGGCTCCCTCGAAGCCGGCACAGGCCAAGCCATAGATTGATAGTGAAGGCAAGCAGGTGATGCCCACCCCACTCCTTAACCTCGCCGTCACCAAGACCCTCCTGGAGCAGGATAGATCGCCCGAGGTAGTGGAACAGGTCTATGACCTAGTGTCCAAGGCGGTGAAGCAGCAGGAAAAGGCCACCTCTCAGAGGCTTGAGTCCGACCCAGCGCTTTGCCAATCTAGCCAGCATAAACCGCCAAGGGAAAGATCTCCTCTTGATGTAGGGTCCCAGACGGGTTCATCAGAACGAAGACGGAGGGATGCGCGCAATAGGAAGGATGCTATCCTCATATCCTCTGACCACGGAGAAAAGGCCCGACCTCATCGCCCATCGCCACCGCCCCGACATCGCGAAGATCACAAGGCTCCCCATCGTACGGATATGACCCCACCAAAGCAGTGCGACATCGTCATCCGCGACAACACGGAGCAGACCCGTCATGACGGAGAGCGCAACCAAGGACACAAGAGCAGGTCGCGCCATGACCCTCCACGTCCGACAAGCAACCGTGATAGACGTGAGGTGTCGCATGAGGGTAACCGCAAGAAGGCTAACCCACCGCCACCTCTGCCTCCATCACCACCAAGCAGTCACCATGGCGGAGGAGGCCCGCGTCGTTCACGCAGCCCATCCCCTGTTGACAAGAAGAAGAAGAACCCAGAGCCATACGATGCACGTTCGCGGATTGATAAGATCCACGAGGCCCGGGAAGGACCATACCTGGGAACATGTTGCTTTGGGCCTGCAATACGGTCCGCA
The DNA here is from genome assembly GCA_910589765.1 of Avena atlantica. Lineage (NCBI taxonomy): Eukaryota > Viridiplantae > Streptophyta > Magnoliopsida > Poales > Poaceae > Avena > Avena atlantica. The sequence continues at coordinate 66,689,380 of OU342737.1, forward strand.
ACTTACCCCAAAGGTTTCCGGATTGACAAGACCATCAAGCCCTATGACGGCACCGCCAAGCTAGCCACATGGTTGCAGGACTACGAAAACACGATGGAGATTGCTGGAGGCAACCCCAACGACGCCGTCAAGTACCTCTCGTTAATGTTGGCGGGCACGGCCCGTCAATGGATCCACGACTTGCCGGACAAATCCATCTGCAATTGGCTGGACATGCAAGAAGCGTTCAGCAAGAACTTTGAGGGTACATACAAGCGTCCCTGAACTGTTGGTGATCTAAAGCGGTGCGTGCAAGAGAAAGACGAGACATTTCGCACCTACCTCTCCCGCTGGCTGGACATGAAGAATTCCTGCGCAGGAATGCACGCTCAGACCGCCATGGCCGCCTTCATCGATGGGTTGGAAAGGGGCATGTTGCTCCGACATAAGCTGAAGCGCTTGCAGGACAATCACTAGCTTGACTTGAACCAGATGATTCAGTTGGCTAGTGAGTTCGCAGCTGCCGACGACGATGCTCGCGGCTCCTTGCCGGCAATGGCTGTTCCAACTTAGGCTCGGAGGAACAACAGTACAAAGTGGAAAACCGCTCCAGAAGAAAAGAAATCTACTGACATGGTCGATATGACTTTTGCAGGACGAGGTGATGGCGGACAACGTGGCAGAGGAAGGGGAGTTGGTCGTGGGCAGCAACGAGGAAGCGAAACTACCTTGGCGTCGCTTCACGTTCCCCAAACCTACGAAGAGTACCGTGATATGTCGTGCCTCGTACACCTCGATGTCAACGGCAAGGCCACCCACACCAATCAACACTGCAAGTTCGTCAACGACCTCAAGGAAGACCCGGAGTCCGGCAACAAGCAAAGTCGGAAGAACAGACCGCGAGGCAAGGGCTAGGGGAAGAAGGAGGAAGAGTCCAAGGATTCAAGTGACATGGAGCACGCTGCCAAGAGCGACGACAAGGGCAAGAACCCCTTCATGAAGAAGGCACCAGTCTACCACACTTTCCTTGGCACCCCCACTGTCCGACAACAGAAGACCTCCCTGAGGATCCTGATGGCTACTCTCCCCCCAGTTCCCCAGTACCTGCGCTGGTTGGAGGTTCCAATTACTTGTGACAGGACGGACCACCAAGACCTTATCCCTACGGAGAACCAGTACGCCATGGTCATCAACCCCTTGATTGACGGCATGGAGTTCACCAAGTGTATGGTGGATAGTGGAAGCAGCATCAACATCATGTACCTGGATACACTGCAGAAGATGAACTTGACGGAGGCAAACCTAAGGCGGACCAACACCATCTTCCACGGCGTAGTGCCTGGTCGGGAGGCTCGGTCCCTTGGGTGCATTACACTTCAGGTTGCCTTTGGCAATGTTAATAATTACCGCCAAGAACGTATGACCTTCGAGGTGGTCCCCTTCAAGAGCGTGTACCACATCATATTCGGCCGCGACATATTCCACACGTTCATGGCCAAGCCATGCTTCGTCTACAACAAACTCAAGATACCCGGACCAAACGGTGTCATCACCGTATCCAGAAGCTTTACCAAGGCAAGGGACTGCGAGATCAATGAAGCAGACATTGTGGAAGCTGTCCTCTACAGCGAAGAATTCAAAGAGATCCAGAGCAAGGTCGATGACTCAGATATGCCCGCATCGAAGAAGCAGATCTCCAACTCCGCTCCTGCGTTCAAGGCCGCCATCAAGACAAAGCCGGTGGAACTTGTGGTAGGCGATGCCTCATAGGTCACTTCCATTGGGACGAACGTGGATCCCAAATAGGAAAGCGCGCTCGTCGAGTTCCTCCGTGAGAATAGGGACATCTTTGCTTGGCAACCTGCCGACATGAAAGGTGTACCTAGGGAACTTGCCGAGCACAACTTAAACATTGATCCAAAATGCAAACCAGTGAAACAACATCTACGACGCTTTGGAGTTGAGAAGAGACGCGCCATTGGCAAAGAGATAGCTAGGTTGCTTAAGGCTAGATTTATCCGAGAAGTCCTTCACACCCAATGGGTGGCCGATCCTGTACTTGTCCTCAAAAAGGGAACCAATGAATTAAGAATGTGCGTTATTACACCGGCTTGAACAAATCATGTCCCAAAGATCCGTTTGATTTGCCTCGCATTGACCAAGTCATTAACTCGATGGCTGGCTCGGAACTTTTGTGATTTCTCAATGCATACTCAGGATATCACCAGATTAAGATGAGGAAGTCGGACCAATTGGCCACTTCGTTCACTACCCCATATGACACGTTTTTCTATGTTACGATGCCCTTTAGGCTGAAAAACGCAGGTGCTATGTACCAGCAGACAATGCAACATTGCCTTCACGACCAAATTGGTCGAAACGTTCACGCCTATGTGGACGACATCGCGGTGATGTCTAAAAAGTCAAATGACTTAATCTTCGACTTGAAAGAAACCTTTGATAATCTTCGGAAATACAACATGATGCTTAACCCTAAGAAGTGCGTCTTCGGGGTTCCAGCCGGCAAATTGTTGGGTTTTATCGTTTCCCAGCGTGGAATCGAGGTCAACTCGGAGAAAATCAAGGCTATCTTAAACATAAACCGTCCGACATGCCTAAAGGACATTCAACGACTAACAGGTTATGTTGCAGCAGTTAGTCGGTTCGTCAGCCGACTTGGAGAGAAGGCTCTGTGGCTGTACAAGTTGCTGAAGAAGGCGGACAAATTCACATGGACGGACGAGGCAGATGCAGCATTGAATCATCTCAAGGAGATTCTTTCCTCCGCGCCTATCCTTGCAGCACCCGAGCCTGGAGACCCCCCGTTAATCTACATGGCGGCAACCGACCGGGTAATCAGCATCGTCGTCGTGGTAGAGCGGAAGGAACCAGGCTATGAGCACGGAGTTCAATGACCAGTTTACTATGTAAGCGAGGTCCTGACGGAGTCCAAGCAGCGTTACCCGCACTACCAGAAGATAGCTTATGGAGTATTCCTTGCTTCTCGAAAGCTGATGCACTACTTTCAAGAGCACCCAATCACAGTGGTGAGCAAGACTCCACTGTCCGACATAATCAACAACAACGACGCCACAGGAAGGGTCACGAAGTGGGGCATTAAACTTGCCGCCTTCGAGATCACCTACAAGATACGTGACGCTATCAAGTCACAAGCATTGGCGGATTTTGTTGCAGATTGGACGGAGATGCCAGACGCTACTCCGTTGCCGGAACCAGAGTACTGGGTGATGCACTTTGATGGATCAAAGCTGCTCAACGGCTCGGGGGCTGGTGTATTGCTGCAGTCACCAACAGGAGACAAGCTGCACTACGTTCTACAGATCCACTTCAAGGCTACAAACAACATGGCGGAGTATGAAGCACTCATTCACGGATTATGTGTAGCCAAGGATATTGGCATCAAGCGCATAGTTTGCTGTGGAGATTCCGACTTGGTTGCCCAGCAGGTGGCTGGCACCTGGAATGCGCGGAACCCTATGATGGCGGCATATCAAGACGAAGTGGACGAGATAGCCAAGAGCTTCTTGGGCTACGAAGTCAAGTATGTGCCTAGGGAGCAAAACGAGGTGGCTGATCTGCTGTCTAAGCTTAGATCAGGGCGCAAACGAATTCCCCCAGGAGTTTTCCTAGAGCACCTACGCACACCATCCGTGAAGGGAGCCGACATCGACAACCCGGATAGAGCTGACTCTTTCATCAACATGGTGACCAAGGTCCCCCCGGCTTGGACAAAACCGTTCATGGAATATCTCGAACACGAAACTTTGCCCGACGACGAAGTCGAAAGACGACAAATAGTATGACGAGCAAAGGGTTATACCATAATCAATGTGCAACTCTACAAAAGGAGCACTACTGGTGTATATCTAAAGTGTGTTTAGAAGGTATGGAAATCCTACGCGAAATCCATCTCGGAGATTGCGGGCATCAGCCCGCTCCTTGTTGGTCGTGAAAGCCTTCCGGCAAGGATTCTACTGGGTGACCATGAAGGCGGACGCCGGCAAGCTGGTTGAGACATGCATGGGATGCCAGTATTATGCCCAACAACCACATGTTCCTGCTGAAGAATTGCGAACAATACCAAAACTTGGCCATTTGCAGTCTGGGGGCTAGACATGGTGGGACCATTACAGACGACACCATTTGGGTTTACGCATCTGCTTGTAGCAGTTGATAAATTCACTAAATGGATAGAAGCTAAACCTATTAGAAAGCTTGATGGGGCAACTTCCCTAAGGTTTGTCCGGGATCTAGTGGTGAGATTTGGTCTCCCACATAGCATTATCACCGACAACGACAGCAATTTGTCACTCGGAGAAGTGGAGGCTTATTGTTGGGAGAAAGGCATCCGACTTGTCCTTGCATCTGTGGCACACCCGCAATCCAATGGTCAGGTTGAGCGATCCAATGGATTAATTCTACAGGGAATAAAGCCACGTCTTGAGGCACCGCTACATAGAGCAGCTGGAGCCTGGGCGGAAGAATTGCCATCTGTGCTGTGGAGTTTACGAACTACAGCCAACAGATCAACCGGCTACACCCCTTACTTCATGGTATATGGAGCAGAAGCCATCCTCCCTTCCGACATACTTCACGATGCACCAAGAGTTGCCGCCTACGACGAAGATGACGATGAAGAATCCAGGCGCCTAGATGTGGACCTTCTCGAGGAGGAGCGCGTTTTGGCATTTCCAAAGATCCGCCATCTACCAGCAGAAGCTACGCAGCTACCATAGTCGCCGCGTTCGGCATCGCTCATTTAAAGAGGGGGATTTGGTGCTCCGACTTAAGTAGAAGAAGTCACACAAACTATCCCCGCCATGGGAAGGACCGTTCATCATAAGCAAGGCGCTGGTCAATGGGTCTTACAACCTCGTTGACAATCGTGAACCGAAGGATAGACCCAACGAGGATCATAAGCGTAAGCGACGTGACCCGGATGATGACTACCCGGAGCTTGATCGGCCATGGAACATAGCACAGCTACGTCCTTTTTACACTTAGCATTTTTTATCTAATTGTTTACCTCTTATATGATCAATGAAATAAAGCTCTCTGGTTCACTCATATTTCTGAGTCTTTTACTCCTTTAGTGTTCATTTTTGGATCATGTAAAACTTTTATGCACAAGCCTTGCGTTTGTACTTGTGAAAATTCCGCCTACGGGCGTTAGCTTAAGTTTTCTGGTCTACACGTTCTTTGTCGTTTTTATGTGGATTCTGGAGTAGTGACTTTTGGCACTTATTGTTGGCGATTTTGTGCTTAGGTTATTAATGGTGCCATTGGGCATCATCGCCTGAGCGCATGGTTCCGACAACGAGTCTTCCGACTCACGAAAGGTCAAGCATAAGAACCAAAGTAATGGATAAGCCGGCACTTGCTTAAAAAAAATATACATGCTGGAAAATGATTCTTAAGTAGCAGGACATGCAACATTGTTTTCTGCCTTAAGTTACATCAATAAGTTTATTCCGCATATGCACCAAAGGTGAGACAAATATTACAAAGTTGTTCTTTATTCCTTTGGCGCAGGTGACTTAGAAGCAGCGTCATCACCAGCAGGAGAGCCACCCTCGAAGTCGGCGGTGTGAAGAGACTCGGAGGAGCTTTGGTTGCCGCCATCGATGGTGTTCATTGGCATGAAGACGTTGATGTCGACCAAGTCGGCAACTCTGGTATCATAGCCCGCGAGCGACGATAAGATGGATTCGTGGTTAATCTCTTTGTCATCATCGTCTGCGTCGGGAATGCCAGAGGTCACCGTGTCGATGCCGGCATCTTCATAGTGTGCCTTCACCATGGACAGCGCCATCCTTGCGCCAGCCCGTGCACATGAAGCTTTCCAGCTTGTGATACGCTCGAGGGCTCGGCGGAGAATCTCCGAGTACTTCGCCACGGAGTCCGACGCCTTGATGTTGATCTGGAGGGGCTTGGCGATCTCCTTAGATTGCGTGATGGCGGTGTTGATGAAGTTGCCAGCAAGAACCATGCATTCCTTGGCTGGAGGAGGCGATCGGGTTAAACCCATGGGAGCTGCAAATTCAGACAAGGAACACATGAGTTCACCAATTCAGAGTATCTAGACTACAGAAATCCAAGACGGAGAAAACTTACTGAAGATGATGGCCTCAGCTTGCCAGAGGGTGTCTGCCCAGGATTCTTTCTCTTGTTGGAGGAGTTTATACGCCTCACTATGGTGTTGATTCTGCTCATCGGCAGCTTTCTTATAATCTCTTATGATAGAGATCTCCTCCTTCAAGCGATTGATTTCCTCGGTGGCGGAGTCCTGTGGGGCCTTCATTGACTCCTCATGCATTTTCAGCATGTCCTTCCTCTCCTGCTTAAGAATTTTGTTCTCGCTAGCTCTTGAATGTGCTTGGATTGCTCGACAATATTCTTGGCCTTGGCAATGGTTTCTGCAAGTCGGAGAAAGCAAAATACACAGTGAGTACTCGGAGAATATGGGCACAAAAACCAAGTCGGAATGCGAAAAAGAAAGCAGACGCTTGATCTTGGTGATCTGTTCCTTCAAGAAGGCAGTTTTACCCTTTTCAGCTTCAAGGTCTGCGTGCATCTTCTAGTACTTGTCATTGGCCATGCCCCTCCGAGCACTCTCGTTCTATGGAAAAAAGGTCAAAGTTAAAACGTTGTTTGGTCTGCTTGGAGCATCTAGCCGGAAATTTTCCACCTAGACGCTCGGGGGCTACAGCGAGAATTTTTTGAATTAGCATTATGCTTAGCTTTTCTTTAAGCATCTAGTCGGAACTAATTCAGATTTTGATTAGAAGCTTGGGGGCTATAGTATAAAGTTTTTTAACTCGGATATATGCTTAGCTTTTCTTTAAGCATCTAGTCGGAACTAATTCAGTTACAACTAGAGGCTTGGGGGCTATAGTATTGAAATTTATATACACTGCATATGCTACTCTTAAAAGCATCTAGCCGGAATAATTCATTCCACCTACATGCTTGGGGGCTACAGTGAGAGGTTTTCTAACTTAGTCACTCTTAGAGCATATAGATGCAAAGACCTATGGTTTTCTGTCTACATCCTCGGGGGCTACAGTGGGATACTAATATGAAATGCAAAAGGAAAATAAAACTTACAAGTGCAATGATCTTGAGGTTTGTAGCACTCTCGGCCAGCAGCTTGCCAAAGGATTCAGTGTTTCCTTGCAAGATTTCTGCTTTGAAGGGTCTCGCAGCATAGTAAATCAAAAAATTTCCTACCGATGCGAACAAGAAAGCCAAGATATAATCTAGGAGATGTAATCAACGAGAGAGATTGATGAGATCTTCATACCCTTGAAGAAATCGCACAGCGGAAACGTTCAAGAGAACGTGGTTGACGTAGTCGTACTCGTCGTCTCCTCCTCGCGATCCGATCCGATCCCACGTCGCAAGTGGCGGCGCCTCCGAGATATGCACACGTACAGTGCAACGACGTCTCCTCCTTTCCTTGGTCCAGCAAGTATGGTGGAGAGATAGATTGGATCTGCAGCACGACGGCGTGGTGCTTATGGTGGAGAGTTTCTGCGGCAGAGCTTCACCTACGCGCAGTCGGGAGAGAGAGAGAGGTGGAGGGGCAGCAGTTGGACGACAGCTAGGGTTGGAGTGGGGGAGGCTGCGCCCCTGCCCTCCTTATATAGGGGGCTGGCCGGCCCCTTGAATCCTCCTCCAAGCCCTAGGGCGGCGGCCCAAGGGGTGGAGTGGGGGGCAAGTCATCCCCCCCTCTTCTGGAAGGTTCCCTTAGGGTTTCCCCTAAGGGCTGGCCGGCTGGGCCTTAGGGGCCTTGTTCCCCTGGCCAAAAGTGGCCAGGGAACTTCCCCTTAGGCCCACGCAGGCCTCCGACAAGTGGGCCCACGTTGGTCCCACTCCGGAACCTTCTAGAACCTTCCGGTACAATACCGATAAACTTAGAAACGATTCTGAAATCCAAAAACTGCTTTCCTTTATATGAATCTTATTCTCCGGACCATTCCGGAACCTCTCGTGATGTCCTGGGTCTCATCCGAGACTCCGAACAAAAAACTCATAAACCAATTATCCATTCTATCCTAGCGTTGATGCACGTTAAGTGTGTGACCCTACGGGTTTGAGAATATGCAGACATGATCTTCTATCAATAATCAACAGCGGGATCTGGAAACCCATATTGACTCCCACATATTCATCGATGATCATATCGGATGAACCACGATGCCAGGATTCAATTAATCCCATATATGTATTCCCTTCGTCACGCGATATTTTACTTGCCCGAGATTCGATCGTTGGTATCAGCATACCTAGTTCAATCTCGGTCACAGCAAGTACTTTACTCGTTCTGTAATCCGATATCACGTTGTGATTAACTCCTTATACACGTGCTTGAAAGCGGTGTTGATATCGATTACCGAGTGGGCCCGAAGTATATCTCTCCGACTCGGGAGGGACAAATTCCATCTCGATACATACAACCCAACAAGTACTTTCCGGTCACCTGAGAGACACCTTTATGATCACCCTCACATAGGATGACGTTTGATGACCTCAAAGCTTTCTTCCGATACCAGGGAGTTGTATTATCTCATGGTCTAAGGAATACAATACTTGACATAGGAAAAAGCTTCGCAAAGAAGAACATGATGACACGATCTAATTGCTCTGCTTAATTTGGGTTTGTCCATCATATCATTCTCCTAATGACATGATCTCATTATTAATTGACAACTCATGTCTATGGTTAGGAAACCTTAACCATCATTAATCAATGAGCTAGTCCATAGAGGCATACTAGGGACACGGTGTTGTTCATAAACCACACAAGTATCAAAGTTTCCGCTTAATACAATTCTAGCATGGAATATAAACTTTATCATGAACAAGAATTATAATAATAACATATTTATTATTGCCTCTCGGGCATAATTCCAACAGTCTCCCACTTGCACTAGAGTCAATAATCTAGTTTACATCTGGCAACAATATAACACCCATGGCATTAAGGTGCTGATCATGTTTTGCTCGTGGAAGAGGTTTAGTCAACGGATCTGCGACATTTAGATCCGTATGTACTTTGCTAATCTTCAGATCTCCATCTGCTATATAATCTCGAATTATATGAAAACGGCGGTTGATGTGCTTGGTCTTTGGATGATATCTTGGTTCCTTAGCCAGTGCTATGGCGCCAGTGTTGTCGCACAATATCTCCAGTGGGTCCAAGGCACTTGGAACCACACCAAGCTCAGTGATGAAGTTCATGATCCAAACTCCTTCACTTGACGCTTCTAAAGCAGCCATGTATTCCGCTTCTGTTGTAGATCCCGCGATGACGCTTTGCTTGCAGCTTCTCCAGCTCACAGCTCCACCATTCAAAATATAAACGTATCCTGTCTAAGATTTAGAATCATCCGGGTCGGTGTCGAAACTAGCGTCGACGTAACCTTTTATGGCGAGCTGCTCATCACCTCCATAGACCAAGAAGATTTCTTTAGTCCTATTTAAATACTTTAGGATGTTCTTTATGGCTGTCCAGTGTTCCACTCCTGGATCACTTTGGTATCTGCTCGTCAAACTAAGAGCATTGGACACATACGGTCTAGTACATCGCATGGCATACATGATAGAACCTATGGCCGAGGCATATGGCACTTTGCTCATAGTATCTTTATCTTCTACCATAGCTGGACACTGAGCCTTTCTCAATATCTTACCTGACAACATGGGCAATGAACCTTTCTTTGCTTTATCCATTCTGAACCTTTTCAGAACTTTGTCTAGATATGTACTTTGGCTTAAAGCTATTAGGCGTCTTTGTCTATCTCTATAGATTTTGATGCCTAATATATAAGCAGCTTCTCCTAGGTCTTTCATTGAAAAACATTTATTCAAATAACTCTTCACATCGTTAAGCATACCAATGTCATTTCCAATAATCAATATGTCATCCACATATAGTACTAAAAATGTCACCAAGCTCCCACTCACTTTCTTGTAGATACAAGCTTCGTAGCAATTTGGAACAAATCCAAAACTCTTGATCACTTGATCAAAACAAAGGTTCCAACTCCGAGATGCTTGCTTCAGTCCATAAATGGAATGCTGAAGTTTGCACACCTTATTAGCATTCTTAGGATCGACAAAACCTTCGGGCTGCATCATATACAACTCTTCATCAATGTTGCCATTGAGGAACACAGTCTTGACATCCATCTGCCATATTTCATAATCATGAAATGCAACAATTGCTAATAAAATCTGAATGGACTTAACATTGCTACGGGAGAGAAAGTCTCATCATAGTCAACACCTTGAACTTGCCGAAACCCTTTTGCGACAAGCCGAGCTTTATAGACAGTAACATTACCATCCGCGTCCATTTTGTTCTTGAAAATCCATTTGCACTCAAAGGCCTTACGGTCGCTAGGAGGGTCCACCAAAGTCCATACATGGTTTTCGCTCATGGATCCCAATTCGGATTTCATGGCCTCTAGCCATTTCTCAGAGTCTGGGCTCATCATTGCTTCCTCATAGTTCGCAGGTTCACTGTTGTCTAATAACAAGACAGTTAAGACAGGGTTGCCATACCATTCAGGAGTGGCACGTGACCTTGTCGACATGCGAAGTTCAGTAGTAGCATCGTTCGAAGTTTCATGATCCTCATCATTAGCTTCCTCTCTTGTTGGTGTAGACTGCACTGGAACAATTTCAGGTGCTGCGCTACACTCCAACTCGAGAGAAGGTTCAATAACCTCGTCTAGCTCTACCTTCCTCCCACTCACTTCTTTCGAGAGAAACTCCTTCTCAAGAAAGGATCCGTTCTTTGCAACAAACACTTTGCCTTCGGATCTGTGGTAGAAGGTATACCCAATCGTTTCCTTAGGGTATCCTATGAAGACGTATTTCTCCGCTTTGGGTTCGAGCTTGTCCGGCATCAACTTCTTGACGTAAGCTTCGCATCCCCAAACTTTAAGAAATGACAACTTAGGTTTAGCACCAAACCATAGTTCATACGGTGTTGTCTCAACGGATTTAGATGGTGCCCTATTTAAAGTGAATGCAGCGGTTCCTAATGCATAACCCCAAAATGATAACGGCAAATCTGTAAGAGACATCATTAATCGCACCATATCTAATAGAGTTCGATTCCGGCATTCAGACACACCATTGCGCTGTGGTGCTCCAGGTGGCGTGAGTTGCGAAACGATTCCGCTTGCTTTAAGATGCGTGAGAAAATCATAACTCAAATATTCACCTCCACGATCGGATCATAGAAATTTAATTTTCCTGTTACGATGGTTTTCCACTTCGTTCTGAAATTCTTTGAACTTTTCAAACGTTTCAGATTTATGTTTCATTAAATAGATATACCCATATCTACTTAAGTCATCAGTAAAAGTGAGAAAATAGCGATATCCACCGCGCGTCGAAACACTCATTAGTCCGCATACATCGGTATGTATGATTTCGAATAAGTCCCTTGCTCGCTCCATTATTCCGGAGAACGGGGTTTTGACCATCTTGCCCATGAGGCACGGCTCGCACGTGTCAAATGATTCAAAATCAAGAGACTCCAAAAGTCCATCAGAATGGAGTTTCTTCATGCGTTTTACACCAATATGACCTAGACGGCAGTGCCACAAATAAGTTGGATTATCACTCTCTACTTTGCATCTCTTAGCCTCAATGTTATGGATGTGCGTTTCATTGCTTTCGAGATTCAGAAGAAATAAACCATTCACAACAGGTGCATGACCATAAAATATGTTATTCATATAAATAGAACAACCATTATTATCTAATTTAAATGAATAACCATCTTGCAATAAACACGATCCAGATATAATGTTCATGCTCAACGCAGGCACATAATAACACTTATTAAGGTTTAAAACTAATCCCGAAGGTAAAACTAAGGATAGCGTGCCGACGGCCATCACATCAAATTTGATCCATTGCCAACGCGCATCGTCACCTCATCCCTTGCTAGCCGCCGTCTATTTCGTAGATCCTGTTTCAAGTTACAAATATTAGCAACTGAACCAGTATCATATACCCAGGCACTACAACGAGCGCTAGTAAGGTAAACATCAATAACATGTATATCAAATATACCTTTAATGGTGCCAGCTTTCTTGTCCGCTAAGTACTTCGGGCAGTTGTGCTTCCAGTGACCCTTGTCCTTGCAATAGAAGCACTCAGTGTCTGGCTTAGGTTCAGACTTGAGCTTCTTCTCAGCAGGGGCAACGCGCTTGCCGCTGCCTTTCTTGAAGGATTTCTTTGCATCCTTAGCTTTCTTAAAGCTAGTGGGCTTGTTGACCATCAACACATGATTATCTTTCTTGATATCCACCTCCGCAGCTTTCAGCTTAGCGAAGAGCTCAGTGATCGTATCAGTGGAACCAATTTGATTGTGAGTAACTACAAAACCTTTGTAGCTAGGAGGGAGTGATTGTAGAACTCTGTCAATCTTGAGCTCTTCTAGAATATTGCAGTCCAGTTGCTCAAGACGTTGAGTGTAGCCCGACATCTTAATGGCGTGCTCACTAACAGAACTCCCTTCCTCCATCTTGCAGTTAAAGAACTTCTCAGAGATGTCATATCTCTCAGAACGGGGCTGAGTCTAAAACATGGTTTTCAGTTCCTCAAGTATCTCAAAGGGCCTGTTGAACTTCTCAAAACGATTTTGAAGTTCCGGTTCCATAGCAAACAACATGGTACTCTTAATCACTCCATAATCATCTTTGCGTGACTGATAAACAACCTTTTCATCAGCCGGCGCATCAGTATCAGGGGCGTCACCTAGTGCTTTCTCAAGTACATAGGCTTTTTGTCCGCCAGCGAGAATGATTCTCAGATTGCGGAACCAGTTGGTGAAGTTAGACCCATTGTTCTTAAGCTTTTCTTTCTCAGCAAAAACGTTGAAGTTGAAGTTGGACTTAGCCATTTGATCTACAAAATTTGCAAATACAATTTAGACTATGTTCATGATAACTAGTTCAACTTAATAAAATTACTAGATGAACTCCCACTAAATTCAACATCCCTCAAGTTGTTTAGTGAACACGATCCAAATTCACCACACCTAACCCGATCTTCATGAGAAGAGATGTGGTTTCAATGGTGGACAACAAAGTGTCGATCATATCATTCATATGACTCATGTTTAACCTTTAGGTTCGTGTGTTCCGAGGCCATGTCTGTGCATGCTAGGCTCGTCAAGTCAAACCCAAGTATTTCCGCGTGTGCAAAACTGGCTTGCACCCGATGTATGTGAACGTAGAGTTTATAGCACCAGATCATCACGAGGTGCTTGAACACGACGAACTTTCGCAACGGTGCATACATGGGGAGAACACAATTTTATCTTTTATCTTTAAGTGAGGAATCATCTTATAATGCTACCGCCACGATCTAAGCATAATAAGATACATAAAAGGATAAACATCACATGCATATAATTTTATGTGACATGGTATAGCCAATCTCCGCGCAATGATCTCCATCTTGTGCGCGCCAGCATGATCTCCATCACTCCACCATGATTGATTCCACCACGAATAGCAACTACAACTATTGCTAACTACTTAGCGATAAAGTAAAGCTATTACATGGCGTATAAGAAGTTGACACGCGGGTCATATACAATTATAAAGACAACCATACGGCTCCTGCCGGTTGTGAACTCATCGACATGCAAGTCGTGAAATATTACAAAATATGATCATTGCGTACATCTCAATTCATACACATCATGTCTTGGGCCATACCATATCACAAAACACTCCATGCAAAAACAAGTTAGATGCCTCTACTTTGTTGTTGCATGTTTTACGTGGCTTATGAGAGTAACAAGCTAAGAGTGATTCTTACCTACGAAAATCCACAACGGTGATATTATGGTTGCTAACATCCGTTGTAAATCCCATGACTACTATAGTGAGAGAAACTGGCATCCACCAGCCGCATGTGTGGAACAAGCCACACATCAAGTGCGGAGCCGGTCTCGCGAATGAGGTCGCGTAAAGTTGGCCTGGACCGCTTCGATCTCACTATGCCGCGCCATAATAAATACACAACAAGAGGTTTGCAACAGAAAACATCAACGCCCGCAGCAAGCATGTTGCGTTCTACTCGTGAAACACATCTACGCATAGATCTAGGTCTGATACCACTGAAGGGTCTCGCAGCATAGTAAATCAAAAAAGTTCCTATGGATGCGAACAAGAAAGCCAAGATCTAATCTAGGAGATGTAATCAACGAGAGATATTGATGAGATCTTCATACCCTTGAAGAAATCACATAGCGGGAACGCTCAAGAGAACGTGGTTGACGTAGTCGTACTCGCCGTCTCCTCCTCGCGATCCGATCCGATCCTACGCCGCAAGTGGCGGCGCCTCCGAGAGATGCACACGTACAGTGCAACGACGTCTCCTCCTTTCCTTGGTCCAGCAAGTATGGTGGATAGATAGATTGGATCTGCAACACGACGGCGTGGTGCTTATGGTGGAGAGTTTCTGCGGCAGGGCTTCACCTACGCGCAGTCGGGAGAGAGAGAGAGAGAGAGAGAGAGAGAGAGAGAGAGAGAGGTGGAGGGGCAGCAGTTGGACGGCGGCTAGGGTTGGAGTGGGGGGAGGCTGCGCCCCTACCCTCCTTATATAGGGGGATGGCCAGCCCCTTGACCCCTCCTCCAAGCCCTAGGGCGGCGGCCCAAGGGGTGGAGTGGGGGGCAAGTCATCCCCCCCTCTTCTGGAAGGTTCCCTTAGGGTTTCCCCTAAGGGCTGGCCGGCTGGGCCTTAGGGGCCTTGTTCCCCTGGCCAAAAGTGGCCAGGGCACTTCCCCTTAGGCCCACGTAGGCCTCCGACAAGTGGGCCCACGTTGGTCCCACTCCGGAACCTTCTAGAACCTTCCCGTACAATACCGATAAACTCCGAAACGATTCTGAAATCCAAAAACCGCTTTCCTTTATATTAATCTTATTCTCCAGACCATTCTGGAACCTCTCGTGATGTCCTGGGTCTCATTCGAGACTCCGAACAAAAAAACTCATAAACCAATTATCCATTCTATCCTAGCGTTGATGCACGTTAAGTGTGTGACCCTATGGGTTCGAGAATATGCAGACATGATCTTCTATCAATAATCAACAGCGGGATCTGGAAACCCATATTGACTCCCACATATTCATCGATGATCATATCGGATGAACCACGATGCCAGGATTCAATTAATCCCATATATGTATTCCCTTCGTCACGCGATATTTTACTTGCCCGAGATTCGATTGTTGGTATCGGCATACCTAGTTCAATCTCGTTCAGAGAAAGTACTTTACTCGTTCCGTAATCTGATATCACTTTGTGATTAACTCCTTATACACGTGCTTGCAAGCGGTGTTTATATCGATTACCGAGTGGGCCCGAAGTATATCTCTCCGACTCGGGAGGGAAAAATTCCATCTCGATACATACAACCCAAAAAGTACTTTCTGATCACCTAAGAGACACCTTTATGATCACCCTCACATAGGATGATGTTTGATGACCTCAAAGCTTTCTTCCAATACCAGGGAGTTGTATTATCTCATGGTCTAAGGAATACAATACTTGACATAGGAAAAAGCTTCGCAAAGAAGAACACGATGACACGATCTAATTGCTCTGCTTAATTTGGGTTTGTCCATCATATCATTCTCCTAATGACATGATCTAATTATTAATCGACAACTCATGCCTATGGTTAGGAAACCTTAACCATCATTAATCAATGAGCTAGTCCATAGAGGCGTACTAGGGACACGGTGTTGTTCATAAACCACACAAGTATCAAAGTTTCCGCTTAATACAATTCTAGCATGGAATATAAACATTATCATGAACAAGAATTATAATAATAGCATCTTTATTATTGCCTCTAGGGCATAATTCCAACATGCTTGTCGGCGGAGCTCCTCTAGACCGCACGTCGGAGATGTCGGTGCCGCACCAGGAGCCAGAGCAGTGATACCCGGTGTAAGTACCAGATAGAGTATTTTTGGATAAACTATGGCTTTCTTAGGTGCGGGGGCGCCGCCAGCGACAGAAGTACCTGCATCCAGCACCGCCTTACCGCCACCAATGGCATCCTTAGCCGGAGCTTCAGCTATTTGGTGGGCGGCACTCTCTTGCGTCGCTTGCTCGCCGACGAAAGCAACCTCGGTAGAGGCACCTGAGTCCACTTTCATGGCGGAAGGGCCAGATGCCTCCTTAGCTTGTGAGCTTGTCGGGGCAGACGAGGGCTTGACAGAAGGAGTGGAAGGGACGATGGCGGGAGATGCGTCGCGATGCAGCATGTCCTTGATGGTTCTAGAAGCCCCCAATTTGGAGGTCTTCTTCAAGCTGGTCGTGGCTTTCTTACTGAAACGTGCAAAATGCATAAGTACAGGAACAAGACATATAAATAGACAATGTCGGAAAGAAAGAATCTTATACAAGTGGGGGTGCTTTGGCAAAGGGGATCCCGGTAACTTTTCTCTTTTCCGCCTCCAGGGCGGCGGTAGTCTTCTTCGAGGCTCCACCCTCCGTCTTCTTCTTCTTGCCTCCGTCGGCAGCGTCAGAGGTGGAGCTCTTCCGCTTTCGCGCCAATGGAGCATCGTTGTCAGACACGACCGTGACTTCCTTCATCTTTGGATCGTAGATTTGGGCAGCCATGCTGTCCTCCTCTAGATCACTAAGCTGTTAAAGTGAGAAGTCACCGTGTTAAATGAGATGACATTTGCAAGACGGAAGAACTGGAGTATATGTCATACATGGAAAATAAATAACTACCTTAGGGCACTTGCCGTCTATGAACATGTCATAGGTGATGGTGAAGCCACACTTCTTGTCCTTAACCTTGACGATGTCCTTAAGGCGGATCTTGATGGAGTCGCTCGATAAGTTGTCCACGGAGATGCGGAGGCTATCCCTTCTATCGCTGGTATACTCGTGCATGAGCTTCGCGCGGTGCTACAGAGGTTGGATTCGCCTGATGAACCAGCATATGGCTAGGTCCAAGCTGGTCAAACCCGTCTCTACGAACCATTCTATACGCCTTATGGCGCGGGAAGCATCGAGGTCGGAGGGAAGGGAGGCCTGGGATCTCCATGACGAGGCTTCAGCGGCGGCTCCATCAACGAAGTCCGGGTACGTTACTTGTCGGCTAGCCAGAGGGATATCTGGGCCGTAGAAGTAAGTACGCTGCCAGTTTTTGCAGGACTCGTGACCGACGATGTCGGGGAACCGCCGGCCAGGACGGATCTTGAAGCTTATGGTGCCGCAATTCCTAAGTTCTTCCTTATTGGATCCGGTTTCACGCTTGACGGTGAAGAAGTACACGAAGAGATCTAGCCTAGGCTTTATCCCTAAGTAACCCTCGCAGAGCGCCGCGTAGTTGCTAAGCGCTAAGATACTGTTGGGAGAAAGGTTCTGGGGCTGGACTCTATAGTGGTTCAAGACGGAGAGGAAGAAGTTGGAGATGGGTAGGGAGATGTCTTGTACCAGTTGGGCTTTGAGGTACAATTTTTCTCTGTCTTGGGGAGAAGGTGTCACCTCACCGGCCGGCGCCGCCCGCCAGGCGACCCCCTCTGTCGCAGGGAGGTAGCTCTCGGCGATCAACTCCTGGATATCACGGTCGGTGATGTCTGAGCCGTGCCAGTCGCCCTTGTGTGAATTAAGTTCCTCCTCCAATGGCTCCAGCGCCGCTGGATTATGGTCGCCGCTGGTGGACTCAATCACCGCCGAAGCAGGGACTACCAAGCCCTCTGGGGGCACGACGATAGAGCTCGCCGGATTCGCCGCGGCTTCGCTCGACACCGCCGTGGAAGGGGAAGTGCTGCTGCTAGCCATGGAGAGAGGTTGGAGGTGACTGGTGCGGATTGGGGCTAGGGTTTTTCGTGAGTTTTGCGCGAAGAGATCGAGGAGGCACGCGCTGGAGGAAGAAGACGATGCGAGGAGAGAATGAGGTAAAAGGTAGAAATTCCACCACGGTTACTATTTATCATCTCCAGCATCAAGATTCGTGCAGCTTGATCGGACGGTTGCCGCGTAGAAAACTTGTTTGTGAACGTGCGCGGAAATTTCACCACGTCTCCAACCGTCACCGCCAACGGTTCGTATCGCTCGCGCGGGAAAATCGGACATGATTGCGATCTCTGCATGTGTGAGTTACGAGGCGTCGCTGACCTAAGCCTATGTCGTCCTAGCTGACATAGGCAGATGAGCCATCACATCAGAAGATTCCGGCATGGACGGATCCAGTCCAGCTACGGAAGAGTACGATGGAAGATTCAGCATTTCTCCGACTTACGTGTTGAAGACAGAGAAAACCTTGCAGGGTTATTTGGGAGGACTACAAGATATTGCTTCACGATTTGTCGACATTCATCTAGACGGAGCATTCCACACGAAGAGGCAAGACGACGCAAGATCTCGGAGTTCTCCGGGGGCTACTGTTGGGGATATGCTATATGGGTATCCTCATAGCATGTCTCCTATCGAGATAACCCGGGTGGCCCACAGTTGGTAGCATGGCCCATGGCCTGCTGGGCGGCCTAGTTAGATGGATCCAGAAGGGAGGCCCATGCCGGATAAAGGAAGGCTACGGATGGAGTCATCGATGTACCCGGAGCCTTGGAGTGCAAGATACACAAGATTAGTAATAGACGGTGTAGGACTCTGTAACCTGTCTGGCTAGGACTTTTCCCTGTAACCCTAGGACCTGGCGACTATATAATTCGGGCCTATGGGAGCCTTTAGGGCACGATAACTTATAATCTCAGACAATCGAGTAGCGATTAGCACACACCTGGCACAACGAACCTATCTTTGTAACTCGGCGTATTGCCCTTATAGTGATTTATAGCAGGAGTAGGATTCCGCCACCGTCGTGGGATCTAAACCTGGGTAAGCTATGTTACCTCGTACCCATCAACCATCCGCCTTCCCCCACGTCTCTAAACACGCACTGTGAGGGCCCCTACATGGCGTACTCGTCGACAATACCACGACAATTCAAGTGCTTTGACACTTGATGAGTGAAATCATAAGAATGATTTGATCAATCATACCATGATATGTACACATCCAGATATGTCCTATGCTCTAAGTGTTATGAGCATATACCAGAATGAATCATAAAATAATCATTGGACGATAGTGAGGATATTCTTATGATCTTTTAGAAGAACTAAGAATATATTTGTGTAGAGGTGACAAACAATTACAAATAGTTCATTGTAAAGTGTTACATTGATACTAGTTTTATCAGAAGATACAAATTAAGTTTATCTCAATTTAAACTATGGGTGGCACAATGTAATGGAAATAAAGTTTCCATGACGGATTTGGATGAAGTCCAAAGTTAAGACATTATGACGGATACTACAACAAAAGGCTAAGTATATGACTGCCATAGTAGCAGCAAAGGAGGGC
The DNA here is from genome assembly GCA_910589765.1 of Avena atlantica. Classification (NCBI taxonomy): domain Eukaryota; kingdom Viridiplantae; phylum Streptophyta; class Magnoliopsida; order Poales; family Poaceae; genus Avena; species Avena atlantica. The sequence goes on from OU342737.1 coordinate 66,708,811, forward strand.
ATTTGTGTCAAGTAGTTTGTTATCAAACTAAGGTGTGGTTCGCAATGGGCTAACACTAAAGATATATTGTACGAAAATAGTATCGACATGATTTAACCCCAAGGAACTAAAGGTCTCACCAAAAGACCAAATTTATACAATGCCATCTCATTAGAGAATGAGTGATGCGTGGAGACGCAAAGACATGCAAATACACACGAACCTGAAAGCGTCAGATCCGTAGATTATGTTAACCACTTGCAGTTGCGTATATGGAACACCAGAAAGCTATAGGTGTTCAAATACGCAAAGTTTTCAAACTAGATTATTGTCTCTAGTGCAAGTGGGAGACTGAAGGGAATATGCCCGAGAGGCAATAATAAAATGGTTATTATCGTATTCCTTATTTATGATAAATGTTTATTTTTCATGCTATAATTGTATTAATACGAAAACGTTAATACATGTGTGTTTAATAAACAAAAAGGAAGTTCCTAGTTATGCCTCTCTTATAAACTAGCTCGTTTATTAACAAGATGATCAAAGGTTTCCTGATCATGGACATTGGATATTGTTAATAACGAGGTCACAACATTAGTGTAATGATGTGATGAATATTCATTCGAAGTATAACATTACGATCAAGGTCATTGTGTTTATATTGCTATAACATCATACGAAGTAATCTTAGTCCTTAGACCATGAGATCATGTCAATCCCTAACACCGGAAGAGTATCTTGATAACATCAAACGTCACACCGTAACAGGGTGACTATAAATATGGGTTCAGTGCTACGAAGGTGTTATGTTGAGGCTCATGGATCAAGAGTGGAATTTGTCCATCCCGATGACGGATAGATATACTCTGGGCCCTCTCGGTGATATCATATTGATTAGCTTGCAAGCAAGCGATTTGATCACTAGAATGTTGTATCACGGGAACAAGAAAAGAGTACATGTCGGTAACGAGATAAAACTAGGTATGGAGATACTGATGATCGAATCTCGGACATGTAATATATCACGAGACAAAGGGATTGAGTTACATGCGTATAAGGTTCATATGATCACAGAAGTCATCGTTGAATATGTGGGAGTCATTACGGATCTCCAGGTCCCGCTGCTGATTATTGATCAGAGAGGGGTCTCGATCATGTCTACATTATTCGCGAACCGTAGGGCGACACACTTAAGGGATACCGACACCATCAGAGAAAATAATATGCCAGAGAAAGAAAAAGGAAAGCGCGGGAATTTATTTCACTAGACACCGGAATTGTTTCGGTTGAAATTGTTGAAACTGGTTCTGCATGTGAAATATTGAATACTAGCAAGGGGTTTTATGTGAATGTTTGTTTTTTAAAGTAGTTAACAAAATTCTGAATAAAATAAATAAAAGAATTTTATTAAATGAGAGCTTGCATTAATTTTGGTGGAAAATTAATGCATGTGAGTGGAATTGTGAGTGGAGCATCCACCACATGAATGAGGGAGAGGTGGGGGCACCCTCCATGGCCGGCGGCCATGCCCCCTTGGGCTTCCCCCTCCCCTATAAAAGGAACCCCTCCTCTCACTTGTCACTCACACCTCCTCGTGAAGGATCTCTCTCCCCCTTTAGAATTTCCCCATGGTCTCGGATCAGCGAGATACATGTTCTCGGTGGCTTTTTCTGGAAGGATTTGTTGCTTCCGCTGCTTCGCTAGAGAGAGGGCGTGGAGGTTGTCGGAGTACCCGGACGTGTGTGCGATCACGGATGCACCACTGCCTTGCGGTGCTGGACTTGATGGTGCTGGACCGGCTGGACCAGATGGACTTCATCACGATCTTGAGATCGGCAAGCGTTCGTCTACATCATCCACGAGAACCTCGTTAACACTATTCGGTCTTCGAGGGTATGTATTCTATGGATGTATATCCACCCATTGCTTGTATCTAGTAGATAGATCTTGGTACATAGTTGTTCCCATCTTAGGGAATTTTTTGTTTTCTATCGCAGTGCCACATATATGCGAATATATCATCATTAAGTTTAATCCTTTTAGCATCAACACTATGAATATGTATAACACTATTGTCGATATCCAATAGAAATAAACCATTCATCATGGGTGCATTACCATAAAAGATTTCATTCATATAAATAGAACAACCATTATTCTCGGATTTAAATGAATAACCACTTCGCATCAAACACGATCCAGATACAATGTTCATGCTCAGTGCTGGCACCAGATAACAATTATTCAAGTTTATTACTAATCCCAATGGTAAGTGGGGAGGTAGTGTTACTACGGCGATCACATCAACGCTTGATCCATTGCTGACACGCACCTTGACCTGACCCCTTGCTAGCGGTCGCTTGTTCCGCAGCCCCTGATTCAAGTTACAAATATTAGCAACTGAACCAATATCAAATACACAGGTGCTACTGTGAGTACTAGTCAAGTACACATCAATAACATGTATATCATATATACCCCTGTTTGCCTTGCCGGCCTTCTTGTCTGCCAAATACTTGGGGCAGTTGCGCTTCCAGTGGCCAGTCCCCTTGCAATAATAGCACTCGGTATCAGACTTAGGGCCAACTCGGGGTTTCTTTTCAGGCACGGCAACCGGCTTTCCGCCCTTACTCCCCTTCCGTTTCCCCTTCTTGTCTTTCTTGAAACCAGTGTTCTTATTGATCATCAACACTTGATGTTCCTTCTTGATCTCCACTTCTGCAGTTTTAAGCATTGACAAAAGCTCGAGGAGAGACTTCTTCATGCCTTGCATATTATAGTTCATCAAAAAGATCTTATAGCTAGGTGGCAGAGACTGCAGAACACGATGGATGCCTAAGTCAACGGGAATCGTTATTCCCAAGGACACAAGCTTATCGGCGTAACCCGACATCTTGAGTACATGCTCGCTCATGGAGCTGTTCTCTTCCATCATGCAGCTAAAGAACTTTTCTGAAGCATTGTAGCTCTCTACAGCAACATGTGTATCGAAAATCATTTTCAACTCACCCATTGTATCAAATGCATTGCCGTTTTTGAAATGCTTTCGAAGTTCTGTCTCCAGCCCATACAATATGTCGCAATGAACTAAGTTGTGGTCCTCCTGACGAGTCTGATAGACATTCTTCTCCTCGTCAGGGGCATCATCGAACGGTGGGGGGCCTGTTGGCGCTTCTAGCACATATTGCTTTTGTGCAGCAGAGAGGAGAATCCTCAAATTCATGGCCCATTCGGTAAATTTGCTACCGTTCGTTGCAAGTTTCTCTTTCTCCATGAACACATTGAAATTAAAAGCAGGTGGTGCCATCTACAACAGAATTTGTAAAGTTTAGACTAAGTTTATGATAGATTGAGTTCAAGTAATCCAAATTAAGAATAAACTCCCACTCAAAAACGACATCCCTCGTGCCTTTTTGGCGATTACATGAACCAAATCCACTACAAGTCCGATCATCACGTGAGTCAGTGTAGCTTCAAAGGCGAGCATCAAATGGGCATCATATCTACCATATGACTCATGCTTAACCTTTCGGTCCGTGTTACGAGACCATGTCTGTACATGCTAGGCTCGCCAAGTAAGAACCTTAGTATTCGCGTGTGTAACTGTCCTACACCCTAAGTATGATCGTGGATCCAAGAACACCCGATCATCATGTGATGTCTTGGAGCGACGAAACATAATCGGTGCATACTTAAGGAAGAACACATTCTTATCTTTATATCTAAATGAGGGATCATCTTATTATGCTAATAAAACGCCAAACAAGAAATATAATATGCAATCAAACATCACATGTTAATAAGTGAAATGATATGGTTCTTGCACTTCATCTCCATCATGTGCACCATGGTATGATCACTATCATACCTCTATGTGTAAGGCCAAGGTCTATGGAACTTACATGTTATGTGTGTTGTAAGAGTATCGACTTATACATCTACTTACAACATCACCATATCATGACACTAGCCCAGCAACAATCTAAACTAGACGCCTCTAATTTATCCATTGCAAGTTTTATGTGGCTTAGGGCTTTCGAAGATAGAACTGTTCTTACCTACGAACATGAACCACAACGAGGATAACCAAATTGTTGACAACTCGTTCCAAATTAGATATTGACTATAGTAGGAGAGACAGACACCCGCTAGCCACTTATGCAAAACTAGTTGCATGTCAAGCATGGAACAAGTCTCATGTGCGAGGACATGTAAAGTTTGCCCGTGCCGCTTCATCCCACTATGCCACCAATATCCAAAGTACAACCAAGAAGCAATAACATGATCATCATCGCCCACATACTCATATGTGTACTACCCATGCAAAGCATCTACACATAGATCAGGATTTGATACCACTGTAGGGTTCGCAGCATAGAAAACAAAAAATTTCCTATGATGGGAACAACTATGTACCAAGATCTATCTACTAGGTACAAACAACGGGCGGATGTATATCCGTAGATAACATACCCTTGAAGACCGAAAAAGCTTAACGAGTTCAAACTCGTGGTTTATGTAGATGATCTCTTGCCGATCTTAAGATCGAGAGGAAGTCCTTAGCACCACAAATCAGTGGTGCATCCATGCTCGCTCACATGTCCGAGGCACCGAGCAACCTCCGCCTCCTCGCTCCAGCGATGCAGCGGAAGCACAACTCTTTCTTGCCGAATAGCCACCGGGAACATGTATCTCGCTAGTCCGAGACCAGGGGGAATAAATACTAGAGGGGAAGAGAGATCCTTCACGAGGAGGTGTGAGTGAGAGAGAGAGAGAGAGAGGGAGGGGGCTCCTTTTGTAGGAGAGGGGGGAACCCTAAGGGGGTGGCCGGCGCATGGGGGCTGCCCCCTCGCCCTCCCCTCATTCATGTGGGTGGACACTCCACTCACAAAAATCCCTTTCAATTCCCTCCACTCAAAAACCCACTCAAATTCCCATTAAATTTCCACCAAATTTAATGCAAACTCTCATTAAATAAAAATCCTTTTATTTATTCAGAATTTTTTCAACTAATTTAATGATAAACATTCACATATAACCCCTTGCTAGTATTTCATTTCACATGCAAAAACACTTTCTGCAATTTCACCCGAAAACCCGTTTCGGTATCTAGTGAAATAAATTCATGTGCTTGTTATTCTTTCCGGCATGAAACTTTTGCTCCAGATGGATGTTGGTGTCTCTTAAGTGTGTCACCCTACGGTTCACGAATAATGCGGACATGATCGAGACCCCTCTCAGATCAATAATCAGAAGCGGGACATGGAGATCCGTACTGAGTCTCACACATTCAACGATGACTTTCTTGTGATCGTTAGAACCTTTTACGCTAGTATATTAATTCTTTTATTTCGCGATATATTACATGTCCGAGATTCGATCATCGGTATCTCCATACCTAGTTTTATCTCGTTACTGATATGTACTCTTTTCTCGTTCCCGTGATATAACATTCTAGTGATCAAATCACTTGCTTGCAAGCTAATCAATGTGATATCACCGAGAGGGCCCAGAGCATTTTTATCCATAATCAGGATGAACAAATTCCACTCTCGATCCATGGGCCTCAACATAACACTTTAGTAGTATTGAACCCATCTTTATAATCACCCTGTTACGGTGTGACGTTTGATGTTATCAAGATACTCTTCCGGTGTTAGTGATTGACATGATCTCATGGTCTAAGGATTAGGATCACTTCGAATGATGTTATAGCAATATAAACTCAATGACTTTGATCGTAATGCTATACTTCGAATGAATGTTTATCACACCATTACACTAATGTTGTGACCTTGTTATTAACAACATCCAATATCCATGATCAGGAAACCTTGATCATCTTGTTAATCAACGAGCTAGTTTATGAGAGAGGCATAACTAGGAACTTTCTGTTTGTTTATTAAACACACATGTATTAACGTTTCCGTATTAATACAATTATAGCATGCAAAATAAACATCTATCATATACTTGGAATATACATAATAACCACTTTATTATTGCCTCTCAGGGCATATTCCCTTCAGAAGAGGCCGGTGATCTTGGTCCAGACGGTGTGCGTGGAGTCGTCGTCGCGGACGACGGTGCGGAAGATCTCGTTGGAGACGGTCTAGAAAAACCAGCGGATGATGGTCGCGTCGATGGCCAACCAATCGGGGTCGTGCGGCATGGCGAGGAGGTCAATGGTGCCGTCGACATGATCAAGGAGGTCATACTCATGGAAGAGAAGGCTGAAGTACGTCTTCCACGGGAAGAAATTGGCAGCGGTGTGAGAGAGCTTCACCGGCACGCGCTCGAGGATGGGGACGTCGCGGATGACGGCGATGAAGGGGCCAGCGAAGGGGTTGCTGCTCCCAGAGACGGAGTTGAAGGGGTTCTCGGAGAAGGGGGAGTTGAAATCGACCATGACGGAGGTTGGTGTAGGGCAGAAGCGGTGGAGTTGGGGAAGGAGGAGGGCCGGCGGCGCCTTGGAAGGGAGGAAGGCGGCGACTAGGGTTTGGAGGGAGGAGGCCGGCGGCGGCCAGAGAGAGGAGGGGCAGCGGCTAGGTAAGAGAGATCGTAGTTAGGCTGATACTATGTGGAAAGGTACTGAAGAACACACAACACCAATAGGGTTGGCTGCTCATATATATTTAACAATGTTATAGGTATAAACCTAGAAATACATAACTAATACAACACATGTCTGAACAAATGCGTCCCGCCTTCGTTGTGTCGCTGGGTCCGCCCAGTTCGTTGCTTTCGATTTATTCCCAATGATTTCCTCTCGCGGTCTCGAACTGGCTTTCTTCGATTTCCTCATGGTTTTCTTTGATTTTTCATGTTTTCTTCAGGTTTTATTGTACTTCCTCTGTTGTAAATTTGAATAAATGTACACGTTTTAGAACGTAGATATATCCAAAGTTCAACAAAACTACGACATCCGTTTTAGGACGGAAGGACTATTATGTTTTCTTTTTAGTTTTATTTTTTTATTCTTCCATTTTTGTGAGATTTCGGAAAAATTAAAAGTGTTTAGATTTCAAAAAGACAATTCTGGAAAAATATTTAAATTTGAGAAATGTTCATTTTGGAAGCGTTCATTTTAAAAATATTTATTTTTAAAAATGTTTAGATTTTAAAATATTTTTAAAAGGAAAATAAAATAAAAAAGACAAAAATAGAAAAAAAAAAGAAAAAAAATACCTTTTCTGGTAGACCAGCCCGTGAGGGTGCTGCTTCTCGCGGAGCCTTACTCGCTCCCGCGTGGAGCATAGGGGCTCCCGGTGGCATGCATGGGGCAGTCCTTATGCAATCCGATAGGCCGTAGGGAACAACATCGAAGATCATTATTGTGAAGCAGATATGTTTCTCATCCCAACTGTTAGAACTGTTAACACCCTCTATCCGTATAGATACGGTATATTATACTATTCTATACGTATATCCCATGTAATGCTATGGTGGGGTTGTTCCATTCCTTACATAACATGTACCCGAGCCCTCTATGGAGGGCGTTTCCACCTAGATTAATGGTATCAGAGCCCTCCTCTTTCATACACTAGCCGGTGATCCCAAACAAAACCTAAGAGCCGCCGCCGCCGATCTAGCTGGTCCGTCGCCGCCCTCCACACAACGACCTCAAACCTTGAACACTGTCGCCGCCGATCTACCTGGTCTGCCGCCGCCACAAACCACGACCTACAACTAAAACCCACGACACACCCAAGCCGCCGCAGCAGCGATCCCCCTGCCTTGATCTGTTGCCGCCGCCGCCAAAACCACACGACCAAAAACACCAGAACCCTACGACGCCACCGCCGATCTCGGCCGCTGCCTCCACAACACGACCATGTCTTCCTCAACATCGAGCTCAACCCTCCATGCTGCTCTCGGATCTCCTCCATCAACGAAGCTGACACGCTCGAACTTCCTGTTCTGGCAGACCATCGTCTTCCATGTCCTCTGTGGGGCTCAGGTTTTTGATCTGCTTGACGGCACCGACGCTGCTCCACCGACGTTCCTCGACGTTCCACCGACGTTCCTCGACCCTGATCAAATCGTGCTGGGCTGGCTCATCCAAACCCCGTCGCCCGAGATCGTGGCGCACCTGGTAGGTCTAAAATCATGTGATGTTGTTTGCACTGTTATCACATCAATGTTTTCTGCTCAGTCAAAGTCCAGGATCTCCTACATGCGTGGCGCTCTCAACAGTGAAAACAAGAATGATCTCTTGGCCGCTGAGTTCTTTGCAAAGATGAAAAACTTTGTTTTAGAACTTGCAGCGGTTGACAAGGTGGTGGATGAAGACGAACTGATAGCCTACATCGTCAACAGAATCGACGCGACCTACAACGACCTGGTTTCGGCAGTCCGTGCCAATCCAACCACCACCTCGACGATTTCTATGGAAAGATATGCGACCACAACATGCGCCAGAGGATGCTCCCCTCCACCGGCCAGGACGTCGGGTTCTCGTCCTCCGCCAACCTTGCTCGTCGTGGCCACCAGGAGGGTGGACGAAAAGAGCGCCAGGATCGTCGCTCCGATGATCACGGGCGTCAAGAGCGTCGTGATGATGACCAAGGGCGCTAGGAACGTCGTGATGATACACGCAGCCGCTAGGACCACTGCTATGATAATCGTGGCCGCTAGGAGGGTGGCCGCTATGATGACCACCGTGACCGTCACGATGATCGCGGTGAACGCAGCTACTACGCGCCACGTCGTGATGACCGCCCCTGGCGTGATGAAGGACGTCGCCAGGAGGACCGCCGTGGAAGTGATTATGGGCATGGCAGACGCGGTCGTTGTTGGGGATATGCTATATGGGTATCCTCATAGCATGTCACCTATCCGGATAACCCGGGTGACCCATAGTTGGTAGCATGGCCCATGGCCTGCTGGGCGGCCCAGTTAGATAGATCCAGAAGGGAGGCCCATGCCAGATAAAGGAAGGCTACGGAGGAGTCACCAGTGTACCCGGAGCCTTGGAGTGCAAGATACACAAGACTAGTAATAGACGGTATAGGACTCTGTAACCTGTCCGGCTAGGACTTTTCACTATAATCCTAGAACCTGGTGACTATATAAGTCGGGCCTATGGGAGCCTTTAGGGCAACGATCATAGACAACTTCAGACAACCTCGCACAACGAACCAATCCCTGTAACTCGGCGTATTGCCCTTATAGGATTTATAGCAGGAGTAGGATTCCGTCACCGTCGTGGGATGTGAACCTAGGTAAGCTGTGTTACCTCGTACCCGTCAACCGTCTACCTTCCCCCACGTCTCTGAACACGCACTGTGAGGACCCCTCCATGGCGTACTCGTCGGCAATACCACGATAGTTGGCGCCCACCATGGGGCAAGAGGCGCTTCAGGCTCTTCAGCGGGAGAGGACCAAGATTTTCGCAGGAATCAGCGAAACCGTGGCCATCGGTCGTGTTCTCTTCTCCGGCAACGTTCCGATCGTCCCTCCGGACAAGTTCTGGATCCCGGTGAAGGCGAACCCTACGCGGTGTTCGATCGTTCCTATCGGAGACATCCATCTCTTCATCGGCGAAACCGACTCGGGCACTAGTTCCCTGGGAGTCGGAGGAGCATCAAGGCCCGCACGGACCGCCTACGGGCAGGATACGTTCGCGGAAGGATCGATGTTGGATCTCTCTTCGGAGTTTGCCGGCAAAGATCAGAAAAATTCAAGGCCCACCCAAACCGCCCCTGTGCAGGATATAAAGGTGGAAGATCACTGCAAGACCGCCGGCTTCGCCCGTGCGTCTGGACAACAGAGATCCAAGTTCGTCGGCGTGGTTACCATCTTCGATCTAGCGTGCTGCTTCGGAGAGAAGGCGAAAACCCCCGCGATTACCTGGCCAGGTGGCTCCGTAAACGAGCCGATCTGGCCCACTACCCCGATGATAACGCTTTGTATCACTTCGTGGAAGGACTGGACCGTGGCACGCTTCTCTGACATTCTTTAAGACGACAGCAGACAATAGGATGCCTTACCCTCGAACAGATGGTGAGAACCGTCAACAACTACGCTGAGGCTGATGCAGAATCCCAGAAAGCACTTGCGCTCGTCGACGGAGAACCTCCGATTCAGCCCCCGCTACACCGCCTCCGGCCGCCATCGTCGCAGCAACACCACCACCTCCAGTCATCGTCGTTGCCGTTGCACCTCCACCGCCCATCATCGAGGAAGCCCTGGCACCCTCCGACTCTGTCATTGACGCGCTTTATGCTGATTTCAGTGCAGATTCAGAGGAGATAGACTTCAGTCCAGAAGAGCTAGACTCCGCTATGCAGGAGATGGAGGAGGAGTACTCGCGTGACGAGCAAGCCAACAACGCCGTCACGTCCCAAGGGGTGTTCGTCACCATTGGGACGGCGATGGATGAAGATCAACCCGGACGAGCTCCGCCTACAGCGCTAGAAAAGGGGAAGGGGCCACTTATTGCTGCTGACGATGATCGCGCAAAGGTCATGCCTCCTCCGCCTAACCCAGTGCAGCAGCCGTAGGAACTCGGCACCGGCCCGAGCAACAATAACACCGCAAACTTGCCGCCTCCAGCATCCACGTCTGCAGCAGCCCAAGTTACTCCAGCTGATAGAGTGATGTACGACAATCTCCTCGTCGAACCACTGACCGTTGCTCATATCCGAAACGTGACCCAGCGTGACGAGAAGCACCAGCAGCTACTGGAGGAAGCGCAGGCCATCGCGGAGCAAGGCGCTAAGCTAGATCAAGATCTGGTCAACGCGCAGAAGTCTATAGAGAAAGCTAGAGCAATGGAGGCCGAGTACAAGACTTTGCTGTAGTAGCAGAAGGCTAAGAAAGCTCCGGCTCGCATCATCAACGATCATGGTGTACGGCGCAACCTAGGATCGACTCCCTCGAAGCCGGCACAAGCCAAGCCATACATTGACAGTGAAGGCAAGCAGGTGATGCCCACCCCACTCCTTAACCTCGCCGTCGCCAAGACCCTTGTGGAGCAGGATAGATCGTCCGAGGCAGTGGAACAGGTCTACGACCTAGTGGCCAAGGCGGTGAAGCAGCAGGAAAAGGTCACCTCTCAGAGGCTTGAGTCTGACCCAGCGCTTTTCCAGTCTAGCCAGTACAAGCCGCCAAGGGACAGATCTCCTCTTGATGTCGGGTCCTAGACGGGTTCATCAGACGAAGACGGAGGGACGTGCGCAAAAGGAAGGATGCCATCCCTATATCCTACGACCATGGAGAAAAGGCCCGACCTCGTCGCCCGTCGCCACCGCCCCGATCTCCCCGACATCGCGAAGATTACAAGGCTCACCATCATACGGATATGCCCCCACCAAAGCAGTGTGGCATCATCATCCGCGACAACACGGAGCAGACCCGTCATGACAGAGAGCGCAACCACGGGCACAGGAGCAGTTCACACCACAACCCTCCAGGTCCGACAAGCAACTGTGATAGGCGTGAGGCGTCGCAGGAGGGTAACAGCAAGAAGGCTAACCCACCGCCACCTCTGCCTCCGTCACCACCAAGAAGTCACCATGGCGGAGGAGGCCCGCGTCGTTCACACATCCCATCCCCTGTTGACAAGAAGAAGAAGAACCCGGAGCCGTACGATGCATGTTCGCAGATCGATAAGATCCACGAGGCCCAAGAAGGACCATGCCTGGGACCACGTTGCTTTGGACCTGCAATACGGTCCGCAACTTACCCCAAAGGTTTCCGGATTGACAAGACCATCAAGCCCTATGACGGCACCGCCAAGCTAGTCACATGGTTGCAGGACTACGGCAACGCGGTGGATATTGCCGGAGGCAACCCCAACGTCGTCGTCAAGTACCTCCCATTAATGTTGGCGGGCACGGCACGTCAATGGATCGACGACTTGCCGGAGAAATCTATCTACAATTGTCTGGACATGCAAGAAGCATTCACAAGAACTTTGAGGGCACATACAAGCGTCCCTACACTGTGGGCGATCTACAGCGGTGCGTGCAAGAGAAAGACGCGACATCTCGCGCCTACCTCTCTCGTTGGCTGGACATGAAGAACTCCTGCGCAGGAGTGCACGCTCAGACCGCCATGGCCGCCTTCATCGACGGGTTGGAAAGGGGCACGTTGCTCCTGCATAAGTTGAAGCGCTTGCAGGACAATCACCAGCTTGACTTGAACAAGATGATTCAGTTGGCTAGTGAGTTCGCAGCTGCCAACGACGATGCTCGCGGCTCCTTGCCGGCAACAGCCGTTCCAACTCAAGCTCAGAGGAACAACAGTAAAAAGCGGAAAACCGCTCCAAAAGAAAAGCAATCTACCGACATGGTTGCTATGACTTCTGCAGGACGAGGAGAAGGCGGACAACGTGGCTGAGGAAGGGGAGCTGGTCGTGAGCAGCAACGAGGAAGTGAAACTACCTCGACACCTCTCCGCGTTCCCCAAACCTACGAGGAGTAACGCAATATGCCGTGCCTGGTACACCTCGATGCCAACGGCAAGGCCACCCATACCAATCAACACTGCAAGTTCGTTAACGACCTCAAGGAAGACCCGGAGTCCGGCTACAAGCGAAGTCGGAAGAACAGACCGTGAGGCAAGGGCAAGGGGAAGAAGAAGGAGGAGTCCAAGGATTCAAGTGATATGGATGAAGACATTGACCCCAAGCACGCCGCCAAGAGCGATGACAAGGGCAAGAAACCCTTCGCAAAGAAGGCTCCAGTCTACCACACTTTCCTTGGCACCCCCACAGTACGACAACAGAAGACCTCTCTGAGGATCCTGATGGACACTCTCCCCCCAGTTCCCCAGTACCTGCGCTGGTCGGAGGTTCCAATAACTTGGGATAGGACGGACCACCCAGACCTTATACCTACGGAGAACCAGTACGCCATGGTCATCAACCCCTTAATTGACGGCGTGGAGTTCACCAAGTGTATGGTGGATAGTGGAAGCAGCATCAACATCATGTACCTGGATACACTGCAGAAGATGAACTTGACGGAGGCAAACCTAAGGCCAACCAACACCATCTTCGATGGCGTAGTTCCTATTCGGGAGGCTCGGTCCCTTGGGTGCATTACACTTCAGGTTGCCTTTGGTGATGTTAACAATTACCACCAAGAGTGCATGACCTTCGAGGTGGTCCCCTTCAAGAGCGTGTACCACGTCATATTCGGTCGCGACATATTCCACACGTTCATGGCCAAGCCATGCTTCGTCTACAACAAACTCAAGATACCCGGACCAAACGGTATCATCACCGTATCCGGAAGCTTTACCAAGGCAAGGGACTATGAGATCAATGAAGCAGCCGTTGCAGAAGTTGTCCTCTACAGCGAAGAATTCAAAGAGATCCAGAGCAAGGTCGATGACTCAGAGATGCCCGCGTCGAAGAAGCAGATCTCCGACTCTGCTCCTGCGTTCAAGGCCGCCATCGAGACCAAGCCGGTGGAACTTGTGGTAGGTGATGCCTCCAAGGTCACCGCCATCGGGACGAACCTAGATCCCAAATAGGAAAGCGCGCTCGTCGAGTTCCTCCGTGAGAACAGGGACATATTTTCCTAGCAACCTGCCGACATGAAAGGTGTACCTAGGGAACTTGCCGAGCACAGCTTAAACATTGATCCAAAATGCAAACCAGTGAAACAACCTCTACGACGCTTCGGAGACGAGAAGAGACGCGCCATTGGCAAAGAGATAGCTAGATTACTTAAGGCTAGATTTATCCGAGAATTCCTTCACACCCGATGGGTGGCCAATCCTGTACTTGTCCCCAAAAAGGGAACCAATGAATTGAGAATGTGCGTTGATTACACTGGCTTGAACAAAGCATGTCCCAAAGATCCGTTTTCTTTGCCTCGCATTGACCAAGTCATTGACTCAACGGCTGGCTCGGAGCTTTTGTGTTTTCTCGATGCATACTCAGGATACCACCAGATCAGGATGAGGAAGTCGGACAAATTGGCCACTTCGTTCACTACCCCATATGGCACGTTTTGCTATGTCACGATGCCCTTTGGGATGAAAAACGCAGGTGCTACGTACCAGCGGACAATGCAACGCTTCCTCCATGACCAAATTGGTCGGAACGTTCACGCCTATGTGGACGATATCGCGGTGATGTCTAAAAAGTTAAACGACTTAATCTCTGACTTAAAAGAAACCTTTGATAATCTCCGGAAATAGAACATGTAAGAAGTGCGTCTTCGGGGTTCCAGCCGGCAAATTGTTGGGTTTCATCGTTTCCTAGAGCGGAATCGAGGTCAACCCGGATAAAATCAAGGCCATCTTAGACATAAACCGTCCGACATGCCTAAAGGACATTCAACGACTAACGGGTTGTGTTGCAGCAGTTAATCGTTTCGTTAGCCGACTTGGAGAGAAGGCTCTGCTGCTATACAAGTTGTTTAAGAAGGTGGACAAATTCACATGGACAGACGAAGCAGATGCAACATTGAAGCAGCTCAAGGAGATTCTTTCCTCAGCGCCCATCCTTGCAGCACCCGAGCCTGGAGAACCCCTGTTAATCTACATGGCGGCAACCAACCGGGTAATCAGCATCGTCGTCGTGGTAGAGCGGAAGGAACCAGGCTATGAGCACGGAGTTCAACGACCAGTTTACTATGTGAGCAAGGTTTTGATGGAGTCCAAGCAGCGTTACCCGTACTACCAGAAGATCGCTTATGGAGTATCCCTTGCTTCACGGAAGCTGAGGCATTACTTTCAGGAGCACCCAATCACAGTGGTGAGCAAGACTCCACTGTCCGACATTATCAACAACACCGACGCTATAGGAAGGGTCGCGAAGTGGAGCATTGAACTTGTCGCCTTCGAGATCACCTACAAGAGACGCGACGCTATCAAGTCACAAGCCTTAGCGGATTTTGTTGTAGATTGGACGGAGATGCCAGATGCTACTCCGTTGCTGGAACCAGAGTACTGGGTGATGCACTTTGACGGATCAAAGCTGCTCAACGGCTCGGGGGCTGGTGTATTGCTACAGTCGCCAACAGGAGACAAGCTACACTACGTTATGCAAATCCACTTCGAGGCTACAAACAACATGGAGGAGTATGAAGCACTCATTCATGGACTATGTGTAGCCAAGGATATTGGCATCAAGCGCATAGTTTGTTGTGGAGATTACGACTTGGTTGCCCAGCAGGTGGCTGGCACCTGGAATGCGCGGAACCCTATGATGGCGGCATATCGAGACGAAGTGGACGAGATAGCCAAGAGCTTCTTGGGATACTAAGTCAAGTATGTACCAAGGGAGCAAAACGAGGCGGCTGATCTACTGTCTAAACTTGGATCAGGGCGCAAGAAAATTCCACCAGGAGTTTTCCTAGAGCATCTGCGCACACCATCTGTGAAGGGAGCCGACATCAACAAATCGGGTAGAGCTGACTCTTTCATCAACATGGTGACTAAGGTCCCTCCGGCTTGGACAAAACCGTTCATGGAATATCTCGAACACGGAACTTTGCCCGACAACGAAGTTAAAAGACGACAAATAGTACGACGAGCAAAGGGTTATACCATAATCAATGGGCAACTCTACAAAAGGAGCACTACTGGTGTATACCTAAAGTGTGTTTCCCAGCTAGAAGGTATGGAAATCCTGCGCGAAATCCATCTTGGAGATTGCGGGCATCACGCCGCTCCTTGTTCGTTGGTCGCGAAAGCCTTCCGGCAAGGATTCTACTGGATGACCGCGAAGGCGGACGCAGACAAGCTGGTTGAGACATGCATGGGATGCCAGTATTATGCCCGACAACCACATGTTCCTGTTGAAGAACTGCAAACAATACCAATAACTTGGCCGTTTGCAGTCTGGGGGCTGGACATGGTGGGACCGTTACAAACGTCACCTTGTGGATTTACACATCTTCTTGTAGCAGTTGATAAATTCACTAAATGTATAGAAGCTAAACCCGTTAGAAAGCTTGATGGGGCAACTGCCCTCGGGTTTGTCCGGGATCTAGTGGTGAGATTTGGTCTCCCACACAGCATCATCACTGACAACGGCAGCAATTTGTCACTCGGAGAAGTGGAGGCTTATTGTTGGGAGAAAGGCATCCGCCTTGACCTTGCATCTGTGGCACACCCATAATCCAACGGTCAGGTTGAGCGAGCCAATGGATTAATTCTGCAGGGAATCAAGCCACGTCTGGAGGCACCGCTACATAGAGCAGTTGGAGCCTGGGCGGAATAATTGCCATCTGTGCTGTGGAGTTTACGAACTACACCCAAAAGATCCACCGGCTACACCCCTTACTTCATGGTATATGGAGCAGAAGCTATCCTGCCTTCCGACATCCTTCACGATTCACCAAGAGTTGCCGCCTACGACGAAGATGACGCTGAAGAATCCAGACGCCTAGATGTGGACCTTCTTGAGGAGGAGCGCGTTTTGGCATGCCAAAGATCCGCCATCTACCAGCAGAAGATACGCAGCTACCATAGTCGCCGCGTTCGGCATCGCTCTTTTAAAGAGGGGGATTTGGTGCTCCGACTTAAGTAGAAGAAGTTGTACAAACTATCCCCGCCATGGGAAGGACCGTTCATCATAAGCAAGGCGCTACTCAATGGGTCTTACTACCTTGTTGACAACCGTGAACTGAAGGATAGACCCAACGCGGATCATAAGCGTAAGCGAGGTGACCCGGATGATGACTACCCGGAGCTTGATCGGCCATGGAACATAGCACAGCTACGTCCTTTTTACACTTAGCATTTTTTATCTAATTGTTTACCTCTTATATGATCAATGAAATAAAGCTCTCTGGTTCACTCATATTTCTGAGTCTTTTACTCCTTTAGTGTTCATTTTTGGATCATGTAAAACTTTTATGCACAAGCCTTGCGTTTGCACTTGTGAAAATTCCGCCTACGGGCGTTAGCTTAAGTTTTCTGGTCTACACGTTCTTTGTCGTTTTTATGTGGATTCTGGAGTAGTGACTTTTGGCACTTATTGTCGGCGATTTTGTGCTTAGGTTATTGACGGTGCCATTGGGCATCATCACCTGAGCTAATGGTTCCGACAACGAGTCTTCCGACTCACGAAAGGTCAAGCATAAAAACCAAAGTAATGGATAAGCTAGCACTTGCTTAAAAAATATATACATGCTGGAAACTAGTCCTTAAGTAGCAAGAAATAACAACCATTGTTTTCCGCCTTAAGTTACATCAATAAGGTTTTTTCGCACATGCACCAAAGGTGAAACAAATAATACAAAGTTGTTCTTCATTCCTTTGGCGGAGGAGACTTAGAAGCAGCGTCATCACCAGCAGGAGAGCCACCCTCGAAGTCGGCGGTGTGAAGAGACTCGGAGGAGCTTTGGTTGCCGCCATCGACTGTGTTCATCGGCACGAAGACGTTGATATCGACCAAGTCATCAACTCTGGTATCATAATCCGCGAGCGACGACAAGATGGATTCATGGTTAATCTCTTTGCCATCATCATCTACGTCGGGAATGCCAGAGGTCATCGTGTCGATGTCGGCATCTTCATAGTGTGCCTTTACCATTGACAGCGCCATCCTTGCGCCAGCCCGTGCACATGAAGCTTTCCAGCTTGTGATACGCTCGGGGGCTCGGCGCAAAATCTCCGAGTACTTCGCCACGGAGTCTGATGCCTTGATGTTTATCTGGAGGGGCTTGGCAATCTCTTTGGCTTGTGTGATGGCGGTGTTGATGAAGTTGCCGGCAAGAACCATGCATTCCTGGTCTGAAGGAGGCGATCGGGTTAAACCCATAGGAGCTGCAAATTCCGACAAGGAGCGCATGAGTTCAACAATTCAAAGTATCCAGACTACATAAATCCAAGACAGAGAAAACTTACTGAAGATGCCGGCCTTAGCTTGCTAGAGGGTGTCCGCCAAGGATTCATTCTCTTGTTGGAGGAGCTTATACGCCTCGCTATGGCGTTGATTTTGCTCATCGGCAGCTTGCTTTTGATCTTTTAAGATCGCAATCTCCTCCTTCAAGCGAGTGATTTACGCGGAGGCGGAGTCCTGCAGGGCCTTCATTGAATCCTCATGCATTTTCAGCATGTCTTTCCTCTCCTCCTTAAGAATTTTGTTCTCACTATCCAGCTCTTGAATGTGCTTGGATTGCTCGACAATATTCTTGGCCTTGGCGATGGTTTGTGCAAGTCGGAAAAAGCACAGTACACAGTAAGTACTCGGAGAATATGGGCACAATACCAAGTCGGAATGCGAAAAAGAAAACAGACGCTTGCTCTTGGTGATCTGTTCCTTCAAGAAGGTAGTTTTACCCTTTTCAGCTTCTAGATCTGCGCGCATCTTCTGGTACTTGTCATTTGCCATGCCCCTCTGAGCATTCTTGTTCTGTGAAAAAAAGGACAAAGTTAAACGTTGTTTAGTCTGCTTGGAGCATCTAGTCGGAAATTTTCCATCTAGACGCTCGGGGGCTACAGCGAGAGTTTTTGACTTAACAATATGTTTGGCTTTCTTTAAGCATCTAGTTGGAACTAATTCAGTTACAACTAGAAGCTTGGGGGCTACAGTATAAAGTTTTTACCTCAGACATATTTTTAGCTTTCTTTAAGCATCTAGTCGGAACTAATTCAGTTACAACTAGAAGCTTGGGGGCTATAGTACTGAAATTTATAAACACTACGTATGCTACTCTTAAAGCATCTAGTCGGAATAATTCATTCCATCTAAATGCTTGGGGACTACAGTGAGAAGTTTTCTAGCTTAGTCACTCTTAGAGCATCTAGACGCAAAAGCTTATGATTTTCCATCTACATCCTCGGGGCCTATAGTGGGATACTCATATGAAATGCAAAAGGCAAATAAAACTTACAAGTGCGATGATCTTGAGGTTCGTAGAACTCTCGGCCAACAGCTTGGCAAAGGATTAACTGTTTCCTTGCAAGATTTTTGCTTGTCGGCGGAGCTCCTCTAGACCGCACGTCGGAGATGACGGCGCCGCACCAGGGACCAAAGCAGTGCTACCCGGTGTAAGAACCGGATAGACTATCTTCGGGTAGGCTATGGGTTTCTTGGGTGCGGGGGCGCCGCCAACGGCAGAGGTACCTGCTTCCACCACCGCCTTACCGCCACCGATGGCATCCTTAGCCGGAGCTTCAGCCATTTGCTGGGCGGTACTCTCCTGTGTCGCCTGCTCGCCGACAACAGCAAGCTCGGTAGACGCGCCAGAATCCACTTCCATGACGGAAGGGCCTGATGCCTCCTTAGCTTGTGAGATTGTTGGGGCAGACGAGGGCTTGATGACAGGAGTAGTAGGGGCGATGGCGGGGGAGGCGTCGCGATGCATCATGTCTTTAATATTTCGAGAAGCCCTCGATGTTTTGGAGGTCTTCTTAAGACTGGTCGTGGCTTTCTTCCTGAAACGTGCAAAATGCATAAGTACAGGAGCAAGACAGATAAATAGACAGTGTCGGAGAATGAGAAGCTTACACAAGTGGGGGTGCTTTGGCAAAGGGGATCCCAGTAACTTTTCTCTTTTCTGCCTCCAGGGCGGCGGTAGTCTTCTTGGAGGCTCCACCCTCTGTCTTCTTCTTGCATCCGTCGGCAGCGTCAGAGGTGGAGCTCTTCCGCTTCCGCGCCAACGGAGCCTCGTCGTCAGACACGACCGTGACTTCCTTCATCTTTGGATCATAGATTTGGGCAGCCAGGTTGCCCTCCTCTAGATAGTTAAGCTGTTAAGTGGGAGATCACCGTGTTAGATAAGATGATATTTGCAAGACGGAAGAACTGGAGTATATGTCATATACGAAAAATAAATACCTACCTTTGGGCACTTGCCGTCTACAAACATGTCGTAGGTGATGGTGAAGCCACGCTTCTTATCCTTCACCTTGACGATGTCCTTAAGGCGGAGCTTGATGGAGTCGCTCGAGAAGTTGTCCATGGAGATGCGGAGACTATCCCTTCTGTCGCTGGTATACTCATGCATGAGCTTCGCATGGTGCTGTAGAGGTTGGATTCGCCCGATGAACCAGCACATGGCTAGGTCCAAGCCGGTCAAACCCGTCTCTACGAACCATTCGATCCGCCTTATGGCACGAGAAGCGTCGAGGTCGGAGGGAAGGGAGGCCTGGGATCTCCATGACGAGGCTTCAACGGCGGCTCCATCAACAAAGTCCGGGTACGTAACTTTTTGGCCAGCCAAAGGTATATCTGGGCCGTAAAAGTACGTCTGTTGCCAGTTTTTGCAGGACTCGTGGCCGACGATGTCGGGGAACCGCCGGCCAGGTCGAATCTTGAAGCTTATGGTGTCACAGTTCCTAAGCTCTTCCTTGCTATGTCCGGCTTCACGTTTAACGGTGAAGAAGTACACAAAAAGGTCTAACCTAGGCCTAATCCCTAAGTATCCCTCGCAGAGTGTCGTGCAGTTGCTAAGCACTAAGATACTATTGGGGGAAAGGTTCTGGCGCTGGACCCTATAATGGTTCAAGACGGAGAGGAAGAAGTTGGAGATGGGCAGGGAGACGCCACGTATGTTGGAGATATGCCCTAAAGGCAATAATAAATGTATTTATTATTATATCTTTGTGTTTATGATAAATGTTTACATTCATGCTATAACAGTATTAACCAGAAACATTAATACTTGTGTGACTTGTAAACTAAATTAGAGTCCCTGGTAAAGCATCTTCATAATACCAGCTTGTTGATTAATAGATGATCATGGTTTCTTGATCATGAACATTTGAGATGTTGTTAATAACAAGGTCATATCATTAGGAGAATGGTATGATGGACATACTCCTATAGATAAGCGTAGCATAAAGATCAAGTCATTTTAATAGTTCAATTGCTATAAGCTTTCTGATACATAGTAACCTAATTCCTTCGACCATGAGATCATGCTAATCACCATCACCGGAATGATGCTTTGATGACATCAAACACCACACCGTAACTGGGTGGATATAAAGGTGGCATTGAGTGTTCGGAAAGTATGGGTTGAGGCACATGGATCAAGAGTGGGATTTGTCCATCCATATGACGGATAGATATACTCTGGGCCCTCTCGGTGGAATGTCATCCGATTGGCTTGCAAGCATGTGACTGGATCACAAGGGATCACATACCACGGGAACGAGAAAAGAGTACTTATCAGTAACGAGGTTGAACTAGGTATGCAGAGATACCGACGATCAAAACCTCGGATAAGTAAACTATCGTGAGACAAAGGGAAATTGGTATCGTATGTAAGTGGTTCATTCGATCGCAAAGTAATCGTCGAAATATGTGGGAGACATATGAATTTCCAGATTCCTCTATTGGTTATTGATCGGAGAAGTGTCTCGATCATGTCCGCATAATTCACGAACCGTAGGGAGACACACTTAAGGATTTGATGTTATTGAGTAGTTATGGAATGATGAGTAAGAGACCGAATGTTGTTTGGAGTCTCGGATGGGATCCATGATATCACGAGGAGATCCGGAATGGTCCGGAGAATAAGATTCATATAAGGAAAGTCCTGTTTCGGAGTTGGAGAATGATTCCGGTGTTTTCACCAGGAATGTTCTAGAAGGGCCCGGAAGGTCCAGCACTCCGGAGGGGAAGGGTACATGAATGTGTCATGACAATGTGGAATGGTTGCATCATGTACTAGGTCACTTGGCTGGGCAAAATAAAGGAAGAAATCAAATCCTAGTTTAAAAGTCAAACGCCAATTTGAAAAAGTCAAACGGCAAGTTTGCTTGGTGGAGGGAGAGTAGGAAACCTACTTGGGGAGGAAGTCCTCCTCCCTCCACCCGCCGGCCAAGGAGGCCGAGTTGGGGGAGGACTCCCTCCTCCCAACCGGCCACCCTCCACCTATATAAGGAGGGGTAGGGCTCCCCTACCCCTCACACCCAAAACCCTAGCCCTCTACTCCAAGTCGCTGGCGCCACCACCTCCTTGTGCCGCCGCCTAGGGAACCACCAACTCGGCGAGTTGGGGTGTTCCCCAAACCCTAGCCACCGGCTACACTCTCCCCTTGGTGCCCTCTAAACCCTAGATCACCAAGGCCTCTCTCATAGTCCACCATACTCGCTCCGGCTTAAGGCGAAGCCCTGCGAGATCTCCCCTCTACTTCCGGTACCACGCCGTCGTGCTGCCGGAATCACGAGGAGAGTGCTACAACCTCCGTTGCCTGCTGGAACAAGGGAGAGGAAGGTCTTCATCGAGTACCGAACGTGTGACCGACTGCGGAAGCGCTGCCGGAACGCAGCGCCGGAAGGATCGTCTACACGATCTTGAGATCGGCAAGAGTACGACTACATCACCCACAAGAATCTTCTCTCGTTAACCGCTTTGGAATCTTCGAGGATGAGTTCCTCTATCGACTCGTTGCTACAATCTAGTAGATAGATCTTGGCTTGTTTGTTTGCATGCAGTAGAATTTTTTTGTTTTCCATGCTACGAACCCCTACAGCGTACCAGTTGGGCTTTGAGGTACACCTTTTCTCCGGCTTGGGGAGAAGGTGTCACCTCGCCGGCCGGCACCGCTCGCCAGGCGAGCCCCTCCGTCGCTGGGAGGTAGCCCTCGGCGATCAGCTCTTGGATATCACGGTCTGTGATATCTGAGCCACGCTAGTCGCCCTTGTGCGAGTCCAGTTCCTCCTCCAACGGCTCCAGCGCCGCCAGATTAAGGTCGCCGCCGGTGGACTCGATCACCGCCGATGTGGGGATGACCAAACCCTCTGGGGCATGACGACGGAGCTCGCCGGCTTCACCGCGGCTTCGCTCGGCGCCACCATCGATGGGGAAGTGCGGATGCTGGCCATGGAGTGAGTGCGAAGGTTACTGGTGACGATTGGAGCTAGGGTTTTTTCGAGAGTTCTCGCGGAGAGCTCGAGGAGGCACACGACTGGAGGAAGAAGATGATGCGAGGAGAATGAGGTAAAAAGTGGAAATTCCCCACGGTTACTATTTATCATCCTCAGCGGCAAGATTCGTGCAGCTTAATCGGACGGTTGCCGCATAGACGACGTGTTCGCGAACGTGCGCGGAAATTTCTCCACGTCTCCAACCGTCGCCGCCAACGGTTCGTATTGCTCGTGCGGGGAAATCGGAAATGATTGCATTCTCTGCATGTGTGAGTTACGAGGCGTCGCTGACCTAAGCCTACGTCGTCCAAGATGACATGGGTAGATGAGCCGTCACATCGAAGGTTCCGACATGGACGGATCCAATCCGACTACGGAAGAGTACGATGGAAGATTCAGCATTTCTCCGGCTTACAAGTTGAAGAGGGAGAAAGCTTTCCAGGGTTCTTTGGGAGGACTACAAGATATTGCTTGACGTTTTGCCGACATCTAGCTAGACGGAACATTCATCTGAAGAGGCAAGACGGCGCAAGATCTCGGAGTTCTCCGGGGGCTACTGTTGGGGATATGCTATATGGGTATCCTCATAGCATGTCACCTATCCGGATAACTCGGGTGGCCCACAGTTGGTAGCATGGACTATGGCCTTCTGGGCGGCCTAGTTAGATGGATCCAGAAGGGAGGCCCATGCCGGATAAAGGAAGGCTACGGAGGAGTCACCAGCGTACCCGGAGCCTTGGAGTGCAAGATACACAAGACTAGTAATAGACGGTGTAGGACTCTGTAACCTGTCCGTCTAGGACTTTTCCCTGTAACCCTAGGACCTGGCGACTATATAAGTCGGGCCTATGGAAGCCTTTAGGGCAACGATCATAGACAACTTCAGACAACCTCGCACAGTGAACCAATCCCTGTAACTCGGCGTATTGCCCTTATAGTGATTTATAGCAGGAGTAGGATTCTGCCACCGTCGTGGGATCTGAACCTGGGTAAGCTGTGTTACCTCGTACCCGTCAACCGTTCGCCTTCCTCCACGTCTCTAAACACGCACTATGAGGACCCCTCCATGGCGTACTCGTCGGCAATACCACGATAGTCGTGCGCCTACTCTCTTCGTCGACGTCACGTGCCAGATCTGCAAGATCCATGGCCACCCAGCCTCTGAATGTTGGTGGCGCTACAAGAATGATGACTCTGACGATGACAATGATCACCGCAATGAGAATACTCCAAAATGGCATCTTATGGAGTGGACACCAATTGTACTCTGACACGGGCACCACCGACCACATCACGGGGGAGCTGAACAAGCTTTCCACCCATGAGAAGTATAACGTACGCGAGCATGTCCACACTACCAGTGGAAACGGTATGCAAATTCAACATATTGGTCATTCTATTTTACGCACCCCAGCTAGTTCATTGCATCTCAATAATATCTTGCATGTTCCTAGTTCTTCAAAAAATATTTTGTCCATTCACAAACTTGCCCTTGATAATCATGTATTCATTAAGTTTCATGCGCTTTTCTTTTTGATTAAAGATCTGGCAACAAGGAAGATACTTTTTAAGGGGCCATGTCATGGTGGTCTCTAACCGCTAGTGCCATTTTCTACTGGGTCATCAAAGCATGTTTTTCTCACAATAAAGCCGACGTCCTCATTTGTTGTTTAGGACATCCCTCTTCATTTATTGTTTAGCAAATTATTATAAAACATAAACTTTCTCACTCTCTAGAAATAAATCCCTACGTTTATGATGCATGTCAATGTGGCAAGAGCCACCAGTTGTCATACCCTATTTCCTTTAGTGTTTCTACTGCTCCTTTGGAGCAAATATTCTCTGATGTATGGGGTCCAGCACCTGCCTCTGTTGGCAAACATTTATATTATGTAAGCTTCATTGATGATTATAGAAAATTTACATGGATCACTTTGCTTAAGGCTTGTTCTGATTTCTATCAAGCCTTTCTTAATTTCCAACAATTTGTTGAGCATAAATTTGAAAGAAAAATAAAAACCATGCAAACTAATTGGGGTGGTGAATATGAAAAACTCAATAGTTTCTTTCATAAGGTTGACATCTCTCATCATGTATCTTGTTCATATGCACACCAACAAAATGGTTCAGCTGAACACAAACATAGGCATATTGTTGAAGTAGGCTTGTCTTTACTCTCCAATGCATTTATGCCTCTTAAGTTTTGGGATGAAGCCTTTCTTACAACCACTTTTCTCATTAACTTGATCCCTAGCAAGGTAATTAATCATGAAACTCCTGTAGAACGTCTCCTACAAACTACACCCAATTATGAGTCTCTTCGCACTTTTGGTTAGCTTGTTGGCCAAATTTGCGCCCCTATAACAATAGGAAGCTTGCGTTTCGTTCCACTAGATGTGTTTTCTTGGGGTATAGCCCTCTCCATAAAGGTTTCAAGTGGTCGAGTTTACATTTCTAGAGATGTAGTGTTCGATGGAAATGTGTTACCTTTTGCATCTCTAAATCCAAATGTCGGTGCTCAACTTCGCAAACAAATTCTTTTGCTACCCTCTCATACAATTTCCATGCATGATACTAATGGGGATGCACAAAAAATGACCATATGCCTTTACCCATTGTTCCCATTGTCACTAACCCTGGCCAGGAACAAGGTGCTCATGATAACAATGCTGAAAATACAAGTGACTTTGAAGATACAGAAGAAAATCTGGTGTAAATCAGTGAAGAAATGAGTGAAATTCACTCAAATTCAGGCCAAATAGGCCAAACTGGCGCTTAATCTCGTGCAGGTCTGCGATCTGCCTCGGATCAGGAACGCACAGATCCCGGAGCTGATCCTGCTGACGCCACGCCTACTCCCAAGGGCGGGAGACACTCCTGTTCGTCCGCGCGGTCACCGTCCCGGGCCCCCTCCCCCACCAGGTGATCCAGCGCCACTCCGCCGACGACACGTGCACCTGCGCGGTCACCATCGCCAGCACGCACCCCCGCGCGGTCCCCACCACCTGCTGATCGCGTGCGGCTGGCCCGTGTGCTGGTCCCCTCTGCGGATGATCACGCCAGCCCGTCATTGGCCGCCACATCGCTGCTGACGCCCTCTTCGCCGGGATCTTTTGCGTCTGGTTCTACTGTTGGCTCTGCTGCAGGTAGTGCCTCCCTGCCAGGATCATCTCCGTCGCTCATTCCTGCAGCACCTCCTACACTCGGTGTGCGCACAAGGTTAATGAAAGGTATTAAACACCCAAAAATATATAAGGATGGTACTATTCGCTATGGTTTACTCACATCCACATGGGAACCAAGCTCTCTCTTTGATGCTCTTAATGAGAAAAATTGGCGTCAAGCTATGGATGATGAACACAATGCTCTTCTTCAAAACAAGACGTGGCATCTTGTTCCCTCCAGTCATGGTAAAACTCTAATAGATTATAAGTGGGTCTATAGAATCAAAAGATGTGCGGATGGTACTGTTGACAGGTACAAAGCTCGTCTTGTTGCAAAAGGATTCAAGCAACGTTATGGTATAGATTATGAATATACCTTTAGTCTTGTTGTTAAAGCAGCTACTATCAGAGTTGTTCTTGCTATTTCTGTCTCCAGGGGTTGGAAATTGCGGCAGCTAGATGTAAAGAACACGTTTTTGCATGGTGTTCTGGAAGAGGAGGTTTATATGCGTCAACCCCCAGGTTTTGAGGACCCTAATGCACCCCATCATGTTTGCAAGTTGGACAAAGCTTTGTATGGCCTCAAGCAGGCACCTCGAGCTTGGTACTCTATGTGAGACCCTGGTGCATGGCTTAATAGGATTGATAGTATACCCATACCAACAGGTTACAACTTCTTTTCCGGAAGCTCATTCAAAAAGAACTCTAAGGTTAAGCGTGCTTGGCCAAGAGCAATTTTAGGATGGGTGACCGACCGGGAAGTGGGTACCGGGTGCGCATGAGTGAGGACAAAGTGCACAGAAAATACTAGTGTTGGTCTGTGAGGCCAGTCTAGATATCCTATTAAGCTACCAGGAGTGACAGCCACCGGTCCGTAGAGGCTAGGGTGTTACAAGTGGTATCAGAGCCGACCCTCGCGGTTACACGGGCGTGTGCAGGTCAGTGTCAGACATGTGGAGCATGGCGCGTGTGGCCCAGAGTGGACACGACATGGCACATGTGTCGGCACTGGACGCACAGACATATGCCAAGAGGGGACGTTCCTGGCTTGTGGTTGATTGACGAGGGCGTCGATCTTCAAAGGGTGGATGTATGTGAGACCCTAGCGCATGGCTTAATAGGATTGATAGTATACCCATACCAATAAGTTGCAACTTCTTTTCCGGAAGCTCATTCGAAAAGAACTCTAAGGTTAAGCGTGCTTGGCCTAGAGCAATTCTAGGATGGGTGACCGACCGGGAAGTGGGTACCGGGTGCGCATGCGTGAAGACAAAGTGCGCAGAAAAGACTAGTGTTGGTCCGTGGGGCCAGTCTAGATATCCTATTAAGCTACCAGGAGTGACATCCACCAGTTCAGAGAGGCCGGGGTGTTACACTCTAGGCTCAGCTTGAAGCTTCAAGATCTTGGCTTCCTCCCCTCCAAGGAGGACACATCCTTGTTTCTGTATAACAAGGCAGGTATCACTACCTTTGTTCTGATCTATGTCAATGACATTATTGTGACAAGCTACTCCAACAATGCCATCTCTGTTTTACTACATGATATCATGATCATTTTGCCATCAAGGATCTTGGTGATTTACACTATTTTTTGGGAATAGAAGTCCAACAGTTAAATGATGGTTTGGTCTTGACTCAACAAAAATATGCCAAAGATATTCTTGCTAAAGTTGGTATGCAGGACTGCAAAGGGGCACCGACCCCCTGTCTCCTTCGGATCCTCTCTCCCTTGTCGAGGGAGAGCCACTTGCCTCTGAAGACATCACTCGATATTGCAGTATAGTTGGTGCATTACAATATCTCACTTTGACACGACCTGATTTATCTTTCTCAGTTAATAAGGTGTGACAGTTTCTTCATGCTCCTACTATAGCTCACTAGACAACAGTCAAGAGGATCCTCAGATATGTCAAGGACACTATCACACTTGGTATTACTTTTCAGAAATCTCCTACATTGTTGAGTGCCTTCTCAGATGCAGATTGGGCAGGATGTATTGATGACAGACGCTCCACGGGCGGATTTGCAATATTCATTGGACCTAACTTGGTCTCCTGGAGTGCTAGAAAACAAGCCACTGTCTCACGCTCTAGTACCGACACAGAATACAAGTCCTTGGCAAATGCTACAACATAAATTATATGGGTTGAAGCTCTTTTGGGTGAACTTGGTATTTTACTCATAGAAAAACCATGTCTTTGGTGTGATAATCTGGGTTCTACATACTTATCTGCAAATCCAGTTTTTCATGCTCGCACTAAACACATTGAGATTGACTTCCATTTTGTTCAAGAATGAGTTGCAAAGAAACAGCTGGTTATCAAGTTTGTCTCCAGCAAGGATCAAGTTGCAGATGGATTCACTAAAGCTCTTCATGTTAGGAACCTTCATGAGTTTAGGCGTAATCTAAATCTTTGTACAAGTTTAGATTAAGAGGGATGTTAGAACTGTTAACACCCTCCATCCATATAGGTATTGTATAGTATACCGCCCTATACGGATACCCCATGTAATGCTACGGTGGGGATGTTCCACCCCCTATATAACACGTACCCGAGCCCTCCATTGAGGGCATCGTTTCCGCCTAGATCAATACCAACTACTCCTCTTTCTTCCTCCTAAATTCTAAAATTCTATCTTGAGATTTGTGATTGTATCAGGATTCAAAAGAATTTGATGTCTTGCCACTAGTGATATATGGAAGCTGGAAGAATTCTCGACCCGAGAATTGCCCATGTCCGCGAGGTAACAAGCAGTTTTGCGACGGGAAATCTAGATGTTTATAGTATTCTACAATGCTTGTCTTCTCCCAATAAATATAATAAAGCTACTAATTATTAAGTATTTAACACAATAAACTATAAAGTTCATATATGCATTTTACATGTATCAAACAATGTGAGCACTTTCTTGGAGTTGTTCATGTATATGATACTACTTTATTGTCAATAAAGAAAGCAATTGAAGCATTATGCAACATCATCTAGATATAAATCAAACTCGTGGATAAGTTTATGATGGGGCTAGCAACATCTGAGGGGAAATTAAAGGTCTGAAAACACTAACTGTGAAGAGTTACTTTTGTGTACTATGTCCAATGTTTTGCATGTCAACTCCATCTAGTTTTTATTGTTGTTGCAAACGGAAATAATGACCGTGTGGTTTTTTATCAAGTGTTTCTCTTGCTTAGAGTTTTTGGAGTTTCTTGTAAGCATCAACACATGCTTTAAAATGCTACACGGTGTAATACCATGAAGGGAATTGAATGTTGTGACTTGGAAACTAAGAGGGGGTTAAAACAAGAAATGGGGTTATCTAGGCCAGGCGAAACTTGATGGGGCTCTCATTTGAAAACTTTTCTCAACATGATTGCTATGTTTCCATCCATTCATGATACACTCATATCTCTTGGAGAAAGTACTTCACACAAAGGTGATTGGCCAAGATATACATTCTTTTGTTGGATTATTTGACTTTAATTTTAATGCACACTTGATCCTTGCCATTTTTCGATACACTAGTGATTTGTCCGAGTGTTTGCAAAGAATATACATAGATATTCTTACAGTAGTTAAAGCTAGTTAGGTTGGCGAAGGACATAAGGCAAGAACTGAGATCAGATGGGGGATGCATTCCTTCAGAAGGTCACATTATTTTCCAATAAACATGGCATTCGATTTCCTGCAATGGAGGATGATAATGTGCCTTTTGGAAGATCAAAACGGTTTTTTCGACCTCAAAAAATGATGATCACATTAGAAGAGAAGTTTATCTCGATGTTGTCGATCAAATTATTCAAGATCATGATAACGGTTTGATGATATCAATATGGAGTTGCTTTCTTGTATGTTGTCTTTGAATCCCCGAACTCATTTGATTCTTTTGATGCATACAAGGTACATAGACTTGCTGAGTTCTGCCCTAATGATTTTCAAAGCCAAGACTTTATTATACCTTGAACTACAAGTTCATAACTTTGTTGATGCCATGAGAAAGGACAAGGCCTACAAAACCTTGTTGATCTTTCGGTAAAGCCTGTAACAAGGAGGCATGTAGTAATTTTGTGTACTTATTTCTTCTCAAATTGGTATTGCTTCTTTCGGTGGCAACAAAAAATATTGCAAGAGCATTTTCTGCAATGAGTTTAGTCAAGAACAAGTTGAGAAATAAGTTGGGTGATAGTATATTGGGTGATTGTCTAGTTACATACATTGAGCGAGATAGTTTCTCCGAAGTGGATGAAGATTATGTAATTGAGACTTTCTTGCCCATGAGAAGGTGCAAGCCCAATATAAAATAGTCTTATTTGAGCTTTTAAAGGTATATATGTAGGCCTCTTTTATGAAAAAAAAACTTCATTGTGAATTACTTTATGTTTCTAAGACCACAGTGTTATTGTTAACTTATTATACGATAGGGCATTGCCTTACTTGTGTTAAACAAATTATGGATATGGACGACCCTGCATCAAAATCCTGGATCCGCGAGTGGATAGCATCATTATGGATTGATGAGCAGTGCAGGGCCGGTCCTGAGATTTCGGGGGCCCGGGGCGAAACTAAAATTTTGGGCCCCTTATTATATATTTTTTTTCATATATGAGATGATGAAAAAATATACGTATACTCCAACTATAATATTCATATAGAAATAAAAATGTTTACATGATACCTTAAAATTTCCTCTGAACATTTCTAAAAGCAAAGTCAGAAAATTACAATGGAACTTAAACGGGAAAAGTTTAAAAACATGAGAAAACAATCACGATTACTGCGGAAACACAATTTTAGTATGGAAGAAAAATCGCAAGAGACATGAGGAACAAAGTCATAAAAAATATAAATCCAATTTAAACATGATAAAAAGTAAAACAAATTGAAAGGAAAAGGCATGAAAGAAATAAACCAAAGAAAAAAACAGGAAAAATGATGAAAAGGAATGAAACAGAAAGAAAATACATAATGAAACTTATGTAAAAAAAATAAAAAAAATAAAGGAAAGAGACATGCGTTGATATGTTGAAAAGAACCCGTCTCGTATGTCTCTGATTAGTACTCCCTGTGTCGTAAATAAATATACTTTTAGCTTTTAACTAAGTCAAACTTTATCAAATTTGACCAATTTTATAGATAAATATAGAAACATATATATCAAATTAATATATTTTGAAACTAAATTTGAAAACATTTCTATTGGTATCAATTTAGTGTCATAAATGTTGTTAAATTTTGCTATAAAGTTGGTTAAACTTTACTAACTTTGACTTAGGACAAAACTAGAAGTATACTTATTTACACACACAGTGAGTATGCCGATACCTTTTTGAGTGGATGCGGGATCGATAGTCTGACAACACCCAAAGCTACATGCTCTAAACAGGATCAACCCACTACCAATTTTTTTAGCGAAATCGTACTAGAAAATGCTCGCGTGTGACTCGGGAAGCGAACGGGGCGATCGATGAATCGATCAATGTCTGGAACTGTCCAATGGGAGTCTGAGTGTTGTCCACAAGCTAATAAAAAATCTTTTTTATATGTATACTAGGTTTATAATTTTTTGGGTCCCTAATTTTTTAGGCCCGGGACGGCTGCCCCGCAGGTCCCCCAAGGGCCGGCCCTGGAGCAGTGTGAGGTGGATCGGAGGAAATGGCAGAAATTGATGAGTAAATAAGAAGTAAAATAAGAAAACCAACATCACCTAGTTTCCATGTACACAGACTGTTTGCAGCAAATAATAATACTATCACAATCGCAGATAAAACTGGTCAACAAAAAAACCAGCAAGTTCGTTTGACAAAAGCTGTCACAACGACAGGGTGGACACACATGTAGCATTCCTACTTATTTTCCGGTTATCTCGAATTAATAACTAGGGATTTTATTTGTCTTTCTACACTGAAAGCCCAATACTGTAAAGGCGCAAACGTGCTGATATATATGCGCCATGCAGAGACTAGGTTTACCACGCTATGACATGACCGCTCACAAAGCAAAGTACTGTACTCCCTCCGTCGGTGTACATTTAGCTTTTGTTTAAGTCAAATATAACCTAATTTGATCAACTTTATAGAAAAATATAGAAACATATATTACATCAAATTGACATATTATAAAACTAGATTTAAAAATAAATCTAATGGTAACAATTTAGTGACATAAATGTTGATAAGTTGTCCTAAAAAGTTAGTCAAATTTTACTATGTTTGACTTAAGACAAGGCTAGAAGTACACTTATTTGCGGACGAAGTGAGTAGTTTGGATTTTGCGCTAATACGTACTGGAAGATGATGATCTGACAAAGAAGGGAAACAGGATTCGCACGAAACAAGACATTGACGCATAACCAATTGCTCCCCACCTGAACTAAGCTCGTAATCTAACCTTCAAGCCTTCAACTCTGAAAAAATACTACTATTGGTTGTTGTGTTCTTATCGTTCTAGAGGAGGCTTCAACTCTGAAACCACATTGAGAACGCGTAGCGGTTGCACGGGCGCTAGCTCTACTACGGTTGCCAAGTCATTTCCTTGCTTCAGGGAGACGCTTAACCTCGCTCCTGCAACACTAAACTAACCAAGCCTGGTGCACTGCAGGCGACTGTTCATGAGACTTCCGGTCCCAGTCATTTCCTTGCTTCAGGGAGACGCTTAACAACCTGAGTTTGATGTCGCTT
Organism: Avena atlantica; assembly: GCA_910589765.1. Taxonomy (NCBI): domain Eukaryota; kingdom Viridiplantae; phylum Streptophyta; class Magnoliopsida; order Poales; family Poaceae; genus Avena; species Avena atlantica. The sequence goes on from OU342737.1 coordinate 66,741,418, forward strand.
CTGTAACATTAAACTATCAAGCCTGGTGCAGGCGACTTCCCATGCATGCATGTGGTCAAACATCAGACTACTAGCTTTTCTAACCATGTTTGGTGCGCCTTTACACGATAAACAAAGCTAAGATACCTAATCTGGATTGGATGAGACGTAGGTCAGAGGTTACAGAAGAGCGGCCACTTGTCGCCCGGTGTCCTCCGGCGATGGCAACTGGTGAGCTGTAATGCGAGTGTGGCATCCTTTGTCATCAGATTGCGATGATATAGTATGCAGGCTCTTGTGATCCGCATGCTGCACGCACGCAATAACCTTTGGTTGTCATGATGCTAAGTACAAAAACAAAATCTGAATTATACGTGTGTTGGTTGTCTGAACTTGTTATCAGTCTTTGTCAACTGAACATTGAAATTATATGTTAAATTGGAGTGATATTTCCTGTTTTGTGGTACCGTGTTATATTTTCTGATATGGGGTACCGCGCGAGCGCGATCACTCCACCAAATAAGGATAGGAAACGGCTAAGGTCATATTGCCATGGCACCTCTCCATGCCATTAATATCTTCTTCTTCCAGAGCACGGCGCGCGGCCCTGCCTCATCTCATGTTCTAACTCCCATATCCATCCTTCGTCATCAGTTGAATGCAGCCAGCCAAGCACTGCTCACTTCACTCGTGCTACTTGCTGCATCACGCCACCACTTCCAGACTCCAAACCGCAGAGCTTATATAAGCTAGTAACTCTTACCCGCTGCCTTGCAAAAATACATCACCCACCTCGCACTTGGCTCTGCTTCCTCACAGAACTTCTCTTCCCTTCTTCCAAAGACTTACACACAGAAGATAGCGCAATGATGAGACCTTTTTTCCTCTGTATCTCCTCTCGGTGGTGTTCCTTGCTGCTCTTCCTCTCGCTGGTGACGGCTTCGCGGGGGCTGAACGTCGGCGACCTTCTCGGCCAAGGGAAACCACCGCCGGTACGTGAGAAAGAAAGTAGCTACCGCGTATGGCTAAGCGTAACATCTGGATTTCTTTTTTTTTTTGAGTGCTTCTGGGGAGTTGATCGATTTGGTGTCGGTCTGATTGGTTTTCGAATTCGCAGGGCGACAAGGATTGCAGCCGGACGTGCGAATCGGAGTTCTGCACGAGTAAGCATGCTGGCACAACTCTGACACTGTCTTCATGTCACAGCAATATAATCTTGCGGTTTAGCTCCGCATGCAGTCTAGTTGTGATTTCCTCTTCCCCTGCTAAGTTTGGGAGATGAGCTCTGTTCCTGCTTTCTGAACTGAACAGAGCAATCGATCCATCGCGCTATTAGCCTGAGCTTCATCTTTCCTGCTATAGTCTTTTTTTGCTAAAGAAAAGTCTCGTGATCCACTTGCCAAGAACGGGTAGCGTCGAATCGCAGAGTAGCTGCGGATGTTGTGGTGTTTTTCAGTTGAATAATGGAAGGTGGAAGTGCGTGGAACCGAAGCAGCTGACACTGGTTTGCTCTTTCCTGGTTTCTTTCCGGTATGCGACATTACCTCGGGAAGTCCCGCCAGTGCTTCGGTACGGGAAGTACTGCGGGATCCTGTACAGCGGCTGCCCCGGCGAGAAGCCCTGCGACGCCCTGGACGCCTGCTGCATGGTCCACGACCACTGCGTCGCCGACCACAACAGTAAGATAATACTCCCCCTCCTCGTCTCTTCTCCTCACACTTGTCTGTCTGAAAAAACGCTATCCGGAGCGTACGGAAATACTACTACTGTACTATCGGACAGGAGAAAAAAAATACTTAATAAACACGTTTTCTTCTCTTCTTCTAATTTGTTGCTTCGTTTGACATCTCCACCAAACTCCAAAGGCCGGCGGCCTCATGCCAGTTGTTTACGAGACGACGCGCCACCTAACAGATACAGTCAGACCGTATCTAAAGCCGGTAGTACCAGCATGATTAGGCATGATTAGATTAGCAAGTGCATGGTGCAATTCTACACGTATGGCTTGATGCGTGCGACGCGACCGACACGTACGCCACTAGCCCGTCAGTGTCGTCCTGTCGCTCCCCATTCCACAGCTGCAGCATCGCTTGCACGCGTCGTGCAGGCACCCACCATGATTGCAGGAAAGAAAAAAACACTCACGGTTTTTCTCCACATCGCACTCGTCACTAGTCAGTGCGCACTGAGTAACCATTGCCGTCGTCCCAATATATACGTACGAGCTACTACTCCCTCCCTGTCGATGGATAATGATTTGTGGGTGTACATGTGTCGTCGTGTTCGTGTGTGTGTGTGCAGATGACTACCTGAACACGAGGTGCAACGAGAACCTGCTGAGCTGCATCGACAGGGTGAACCCGGCGGGGCCGACGTTCCCGGGGAACAGCTGCGGCGTCCGCGAGACGGCCTTCGTCATAAAGGGGGTCATCGAGACGGCCGTGCTCGCAGGGAAGATCCTGCACAAGAAAGACATCGGCCAGTAGCTAGCCAGCTGGAACTGGATGGGGGGGCAGCGGACGGACGTAAGTACGCGGGCTGCACAAATGACGTGGCAGGTGCGGCAACGCGATATATATTGTGGATATACTGTACTTGGACCGATTCGGTACGGTGTGCAGCATTCATGTATTAACTGGAGACTAGTGCGAAATGACCGTGTTGCAGTCAAATGGGATAAACCACTGCATTATCGACCGAGCACGAAAACATTTTTTTTTTGGAAAAGAGTTAATATCACAAGGACACCAATTACATCCGATCTCTGCAACAACGCAATGCCCTAGCGGCTCTACGGATGCACACAGCTCAGAAAAAAGAAAAAAATTACAAAAAAAAAAGTTCCGCTACAAAGAACTAATCCTCAAAGAAACGACAGTGACACCATCAGAACAACATCAGTAGTCCTCCACTCCAATAACAACGCCTTCAAGAAGAAAATAGTGCCCAAACGCTGTTGTTGCCCGACCAATGGTCATAGGTTTTCACCCTGAAGAAAGTCCTTACTCACAAAACATTGCCTTCAACAAGGTCATTGCCAGACACAACCAGCTAAGGCCAGACCTTGGATTTTCATCCTGCAAGATAAGACGGGGAACTCTCCTGTGTTGTCTTTCCGCACCAACAGTCGCTTCAACGAGTCCCAGATCACGCAGCCAGATCTCCGTCGCCACAAGAACAAAAATCTCTATTGCTATCCTCAAATTTCCGCTTTCCTGACCTTCTCCGCATCTGACATCACCATGGCTCTACATGGCACTAGGTGGGAACAAATAATGGAGCTTCGTAACGCTCCCGCTCAAACCAAACGGCCAGAAAAACAAGGTGCACGCGACCGAATACCTTCCGATCCAGCAATCTCCAGGCATGATACGCCCATGGGAGTTCGCCGGCGGAGCCTTACGGAACCCGCCTCTCCAGACCAGATCAAGGAGGGCAGACATCAAGCAGATCTTCGTCTTCGTGTGAAGGAAATCAAAGGACAACCACCTTTATTAGATCCGACACAGCGATCCCCACACCGCCGGTCGGTTCCCAACCGCGCCGCTACTAGCCGAGGCCAGAAGCACCGGATCTAGATGGGAATCGAGATCCACGACCAGCCTCCTCCGCCCGAGAGGACGATCCAAGGACGGCAATCTCCGCCGCCTGGTCCAGATCGCCGTCCGACCACCACGCCCGAGCACATCCGCAGGTGCCAACCCAGCAGCCCGACGAATTCCTTGTCACCCTCCTCCCTTAGCGCCTTCGGCACCAGGGGCCACCGCCACCGCGGCCACGCCGGCGGCAGCGGCGGAAGGGAGACAGGAGATAGGGAGGAGAGCTTTGGTGTGGCATCCCGCAAAAACCACTACTAGAAAATCGCGTTGTTTTTGTGCATTGCATCATCATGACCGCATGCTCATGTCATCATGCCACATTGCATTTGAGCAACGTCATCATCATGCATATTATTTTGCCTAAAAACTATTTGCGAAAGGCTATGGTTTTCTGAAACTAGCCCTCCTTCTATTTCAAATTAAACCCCGGGTGCTGCCGGATATTTTGTTTGTCTAAAAACTACTTGCAAAAGTTCATCGCAATTAAATAAAAATATTATATTATTTTAGTGGGCAGTCGAACGGGCCGGATTGACCCGAACGACCACCCCAGAAATTAAATCTGTCCACCCCTTAATCCTTTTCTACCTAGTCCTATCCTACCCACACCCCTCCACCTCACTCCCTCCAATCATCTCTCGCCACCTCACCTCCCCTTCCTCCCCCTCCAATCAGACCCTGCCACCTCACCCCAACCCTCCCTCTCTCTCTCACCCCACTTTCCCTCCACACCAGCACACAACACACGCAGCCGCACAGCACACAGCAACCCTGGCCACACACCGACGCGCAGCCCCGCGTGGCCCCCAACCGGCCCCACTCTGGCCGTCCCCACGCGCCCTCCCCCGTCTGCTACCTCCCGCTCGCCCTCTCTGCTAGCCCCGCCTAGCCCCTCCGCCGCTCCGGCCCCCCCTCGCCGCCGGGCCTTCCCACCGCGACGCCGCGCGTCCTCTCCGGCCTCACCGTCGCCGCCGGCTCGCTCCGCCGCCTACCGCGCGCTCGTCCCGCCTCGCTCCGGCAAGCAACCACCCCCACCTCCGCCTCACCGCCGGACCCGCTCCGCCCCGCCTCCACCTGCGCCGTCGCCCCTCCGCTCGAGCCGCCGCGCGCCGCCTGCGAGACGCCGCGCCACCCGCGACCTGCCCTCGCCGGAGCCGCGTCCTCCCTCGCCCCGCTCCAGTCGCCTCTGCCTCGCTCGCGCCCGCCTGTCCCCGCTAGCCGCGCGGCCCGCCTCGCCGGCGCCCTCCTCGTCCGCCCGTCCCCGAGCTCTCCCCGCCTCGCTGCGCCCCGCCGCCAAGGACACCTCGCCGCCGGCGCCGTGCTTTCGGCTCCGAGCCGCCGCGGCCCCTCCAGCACGCGAGCCCGCCCCCGAGCCGGCCGCGCCCCTGGAGCTCCGCCTCCTCCTCCCAACCGGCTCGTCCCCGCCAGCGACCGCGGCCCGCGTCCCCGCCGGCCCGCGCTCCGGCCATCGCCCGTCCTCCTCCCCGGCGCCGTCCTCATCTGCCCCGCCGAGCTCCACCTCCGCGTGCGCCGCCTCCCCCGAATCCTCCCTCCGGCGCCACCAGCGGCCTCCGCGTCGACCTCCGCCAAGATCGCCCCAGGCCCCCTGGCGCTTGGTTGAGGCTGCTGTGCTCCTGCTAGACGATCTGCCTAGTACCTGTGTGCTCGCATGCGACAGGGCTCGACAAGATCTCCCGAAGGCAAGGATGCGTGGTTCGGCCCTCTGCCGAGGAGTGCATGATTCGGAGATGTACAGGGACCATGCGACAAGATCGACAACGGGAAGCACAAGCAGGACCGATGACCGGATTAGCCAAGATCTTCACGGAACCTAGACGTCGAGACTGGGGTACGCCTACAAGGGCTCGATGACCGAAGGAACTCTGCACGGACGCCAAGTACTCCGAAACGGACCCGAGGATCCGAATGCCTCCTTCCGGGATCGCGAAGACCGAAACCGTGGAACCGACAGGATCGACCCCACCGACGCCATGATCTCCCTCACGGAATTTGAAGACCGTTCCGATTCCTCGAACCCCTCCGAGCCGCCAAGATCGCCATGGAACGACAAGTGCTTCACCCCGGACACCGAAACCCTGGACGACAAGTTCTCCGTCTTGTATCCGCTCCCGCCGTTTCCGTCGAACCCCGAACCCTGGACCCTGAGACCGACCCCGAACCCCGGAACCCCAAGTTCGTCGAGACCCCCTAATGTGTGAACCCCTTTCCGAGAACCCTATTTTATAAATGGTCAACTATATGAATTGTTGCATATTTGATTGTCATCTCGCATGCATATCATTGGTTTGGGGGCCTTATGCCGATTCACCTCTTGATTAAATATGGGGCCCATATGCGGGCAAGTCTAGCCCTATATTAGCCTCATTTAAATTTGTGTAGCGAACCGGCACTATCTTTTGTCTTGATAATACAACATTTAAATTGCGGGGGTTCTAAACAACTTGAACCATTTAATTAATTGTCGGGACCCCGGTTCCACTTAATATTGCCTTATTGCATCGCACCTTTGCCATGTCATACATCATACATGCATCATGCCGATCTTCTGCCTTAGTATTAAATATTGCATCCGGTGTTCCTTCTAGTGATTTGCTTCTTCGCGGATAAGGCCGTTGAGTTGATGTGAGCTTCGCCCCGATCTTCGGTTGAACCTTCGGCAATGTTTTCAGGCGAGCATCTCCCCCTTTCTACCTATCTTACTTTTATAGTCTTTATTCCCTCCTGTTGATCTATTGCTATCTGTGTTGTGATGCTCTAGTTTCCGTATCCTTGATATTACTTGCAGCCTTATATTGCCTTGGACACATCCTATTACCTGTTGTTTGGTAGATAGTTGGACATGCGCGTCGAATTCGCTTGCTCGAGTGCTGTTGCGTGTCGTCATGTACCACAGTTGTTGAAGTATGGCCGCATGTCTGTTGATGGAGATGATCATAGTTTTACTTATCGTTCACTTTAATTACTGTTTAACAACTAAAATTGAAGTAAGAAGAGGCATCGGTGGGTGATAGAAAATATTTGGTTTCCGAACACCCACTTGTGTCCCGTAGGACCCCGAGTACTTGATACCTGTTCCTTGATTTATCGCGCTATCCACATATGGGGAGTATGGGCCCCCCTTAGCCAGAGCTTGATTCCGTCTTATTTCTTGGGGCCACAAACTAGTTTGAGGTTTTATTTACTATCCTGTACTTATGCCATTCTACTGCTTTATTTACGTTTGTGCGAGGAGCACACTGTACTGTTTAGGTAAGCGGAATGTTTTCGCGGTATCGACAGTCCCCGTTTGGGGATTTGTTGTCGTTTACAGCCATTGTCGCAAACCTTGAGTCCGTCTCGGAGCTTGCTTACTTCGTTGCGGGTGTACTCCAAGGGGTGGCCCCCTGAAATATTTCTGAATCTTGTGATTGCTCTGTCGTGAAGACCTCGTTGGGTTTTGATTTGGTTTTTTCCGAGGTTGATCGTGTGTGTGTTGCTATTTGTGCACCCCGGCCGGGTTAAAACTTTCTGAAAGCCGTGTCCGCGGTTATGGACGACTTGGAGCACAGTATCTCGATCATAGACAACTATAACTAAAGTTTACTGTTATAATTTGACTTTATAATGACTAGTAATCAGCTTCACTATAATGGAATGGCTAAATAATACTGCCCACAATTGCTTGTTTGGAGTGTCGCTTGCGACCATTGTACCTGACTAGTAATTATGGCAACTACAACAGAATGGCTGAATAAAAGTACCAACAACTGCTGGGTTTTTGGGTTATCTCATGCTAATTGTATCTGATTAGTAATTGTTGCAACTACAACGGAATGATTAACTAAAAGTGTCCACTGCTTATTTTATCAGGATGATTATCCAAATCTGACTAGTAATTGCTGCAACGATAACTGAATAAATAAAACTGCCAACTGTGTGAGTTCCTCGGCTGACTTCCTCGTTTGGTCTCGAGGGGGGAAACACCAGGATGGGTTTTGTTTGGTGTTAGCTTCAGGTTGGATCCGGATCGGTCATTCTTATCCCTCTCTGATAACCGCCAGTTGCATCGAGTCTCTATAGGGTGTTTAGTGCATGCTGCCGCTGCCGCTTCAGCCCACCATACCTATGTAGGCGAGGACCGCCGAATTCTAGCTTCGCCGTGTACTGGCCTCAGTACTGACGCTCCTCTTTTTCCTTTGCCCTTTGTCGGCACCCCTTTTGTTTAAGCAGGTTTTGAGATCGACGCCGTTAGCAGGGTTACCCTTCCGGCTTGGCCTGGGCAGGGTTATGGACGCCATTGGTTATTCTTCAGGGCTCTTAGCCCCATTTGCATCTTGTCCGTAGTCGGACGCTCTATCATTTTCAAGGTGATTTGGATCTTTGTATATTATATCTGTATTCTTGACTCATGGAGTCGCTGTTATATATACCTGTTCTGTGGGTCCCATCGAGAACTGTTGTGTAATGTTATTACTTCGTTTTCCACCCGCACGAAAGTGCCTGGTGGGCACCTTTGAATCGTTTCTATGCGGGTTTGGCGGGTTTTCGCTAAAACTTGCATAGGTCCGATTCTGAGGGTGTTACAGAGTGGTATCAGAGCTCAACAGTTACCCCACAAGTCCAGCCTGTAGGATAACCTAGCTAACGGCCGAAGTAGAGTATCAAAACTATTTTTGCAAAATCGGTTGGATAGTTCTGAGTAGGTCTGATTTTTACTCCTTACCCCTCTGCTATTCTCTTCTTACCTCTGCGTGTTTTGAATCTACCTCTTATCTTCTTCTTCGAGTCCAGGACTTCTCGTGGTTGGGTTTTCCGTCGTATCTTTAGGGTTTCGCTTCCTCCTTTGGTAAGGGTGTTCTACCATCCGGTGTTCAAGCTGCCTGAGGAATCCGTCTACTGTGGTACCATTTTTTGTTCCTTGTTTGTGCTAACCGGTGTTTCCCGACGCGACGACATCCTCTACGCCAGATCCGATGCAGAGTCTGCATCATTCCATTGTTCCGAACCTCGCTTGTCGAGATCTTCAGTCTAATTCCGAGAGTCGGTTGCATAATCCGCCTATTCGTGTGCTGAGTAATGGTTTGGGTGCGCGATGGACTGATCACCATCCGACTACTCTTATCATTCGCTCTTGTACATCGAATCAGTGGATCCAGCAATTTTACTCCGTCCACGGAAGTTAGGGGTGGCTTTATTGTGGATACCCCTACCTTCGACCTTTTGTTTCCGGAGTGTTTCCCGCAACGATCACGGCCAACGACCTCTTGTTAGTGGTGTCGCAAGGATCTACACGCAGCGAGAAGACGCAGATCACCGACCTTCCTTCAGGTACCATGAGGCGGATCTCGAGGGCGAGATCCTTTGTTAGTGGTGTCGAATTGTGGCATCCCGCAAAAACCACTACTAGAAAATCGCGTTGTTTTTGTGCATTGCATCATCATGACCGCATGCTCATGTCATCATGCCACATTGCATTTGAGCAACGTCATCATCATGCATATTATTTTGCCTAAAAACTATTTGCGAAAGGCTATGGTTTTCTGAAACTAGCCCTCCTTCTATTTCAAATGAAACCCCGGGTGCTGCCTGATATTTTGTTTGTCTAAAAACTACTTGCAAAAGTTCATCGCAATTAAATAAAAATATTATATTATTTTAGTAGGGCAGTCGAACGGGCCGGATTGACCCGAACGACCACCCCAGAAATTAAATCGGTCCACCCCTTAATCCTTTTCTACCTAGTCCTATCCTACCCACACCCCTCCACCTCACTCCCTCCAATCAGCTCTCGCCACCTCACCTCCCCTTCCTCCCCCTCCAATCAGACCCTGCCACCTCACCCCAACCCTCCCTCTCTCTCTCACCCCACTTTCCCTCCACACCAGCACACAACACACGCAGCCGCACAGCACACAGCAACCCTGGCCACACACCGACGCGCAGCCCCGCGTGGCCCCCACCCGGCCCCACTCTGGCCGTCCCCACGCGCCCTCCCCCGTCTGCTACCTCCTGCTCGCCCTCTCTGCTAGCCCCGCCTAGCCCCTCCGCCGCTCCGGCCCCCCCTCGCCGCCGGGCCTTCCCACCGCGACGCCGCGCGTCCTCTCCGGCCTCACCGCCGCCGCCGGCTCGCTCCGCCGCCTACCGCGCGCTCGTCCCGCCTCGCTCTGGCAAGCAACCACCCCCACCTCCGCCTCGCCGCCGGACCCGCTCCGCCCCGCCTCCACCTGCGCCGTCGCCCCTCCGCCCGAGCCGCCGCGCGCCGCCTGTGAGACATCGCGCCACCCGCGACCTGCCCTCGCCGGAGCCGCGTCCTCCCTCGCCCCGCTCCAGTCGCCTCTGCCTCGCTCGCGCCCGCCCGTCCCCGCTAGCCGCGCGGCCCGCCTCGCCGGCGCCCTCCTTGTCCGCCCGTCCCCGAGCTCTCCCCGCCTCGCTGCGCCCCGCCGCCAAGGACACCTCGCCGCCGGCGCCGTGCTTTCGGCTCCGAGCCGCCGCGGCCCCTCCAGCACGCGAGCCCGCCCCCGAGCCGGCCGCGCCCCTGGAGCTCCGCCTCCTCCTCCCAACCGGCTCGTCCCCGCCAGCGACCGCGGCCCGCGTCCCCGCCGGCCCGTGCTCCGGCCATCGCCCGTCCTCCTCCCCGGCGCCGTCCTCATCTGCCCCGCCGAGCTCCACCTCCGCGTGCGCCGCCTCCCCTGAATCCTCCCTCCGGCGCCACCAGCGGCCTCCGCGTCGACCTCCGCCAAGATCGCCCCAGGCCCCCTGGCGCTTGGTTGAGGCTGCTGTGCTCCTGCTAGACGATCTGCCTAGTACCTGTGTGCTCGCATGCGACAGGGCTTGACAAGATCTCCCGAAGACAAGGATGCGTGGTTCGGCCCTCTGCCGAGGAGTGCATGATTCGGAGATGTACAGGGACCATGCGACAAGATCGACAACGGGAAGCACAAGCAGGACCGATGACCGGATTAGCCAAGATCTTCACGGAACCTAGACGTCGAGACTGGGGTACGCCTACAAGGGCTCGATGACCGAAGGAACTCTGCACGGACGCCAAGTACTCCGACACGGACCCGAGGATCCGAAGGCCTCCTTCCGGGATCCCGAAGACCGAAACCGTGGAACCGACAGGATCGACCCCACCGACGCCATGATCTCCCTCACGGAATTTGAAGACCGTTCCGATTCCTCGAACCCCTCCGAGCCGCCAAGATCGCCATGGAACGACAAGTGCTTCACCCCGGACACCGAAACCCTGGACGACAAGTTCTCCGTCTTGTATCCGCTCCCGCCGTTTCCGTCGAACCCCGAACCCTGGACCCTGAGACCGACCCCGAACCCCGGAACCCCAAGTTCGTCGAGACCCCCTAATGTGTGAACCCCTTTCCGAGAACCCTATTTTATAAATGGTCAACTATATGAATTGTTGCATATTTGATTGTCATCTCGCATGCATATCATTGGTTTGGGGGCCTTATGCCGATTCACCTCTTGATTAAATATGGGGCCCATATGCGGGCAAGTCTAGCCCTATATTAGCCTCATTTAAATTTGTGTAGCGAACCGGCACTATCTTTTGTCTTGATAATACAACATTTAAATTGCGGGGGTTCTAAACAACTTGAACCATTTAATTAATTGTCGGGACCCCGGTTCCACTTAATATTGCCTTATTGCATCGCACCTTTGCCATGTCATACATCATACATGCATCATGCCGATCTTCTGCCTTAGTATTAAATATTGCATCCGGTGTTCCTTCTAGTGATTTGCTTCTTCGCGGATAAGGCCGTTGAGTTGATGTGAGCTTCGCCCCGATCTTCGGTTGAACCTTCGGCAATGTTTTCAGGCGAGCATCTCCCCCTTTCTACCTATCTTACTTTTATAGTCTTTATTCCCTCCTGTTGATCTATTGCTATCTGTGTTGCGATGCTCTAGTTTCCGTATCCTTGATATTACTTGCAGCCTTATATTGCCTTGGACACATCCTATTACCTGTTGTTTGGTAGATAGTTGGACCTGCGCGTCGAATTCGCTTGCTCGAGTGCTGTTGCGTGTCGTCATGTACCACAGTTGTTGAAGTATGGCCGCATGTCTGTTGATGGAGATGATCATAGTTTTACTTATCGTTCACTTTAATTACTGTTTAACAACTAAAATTGAAGTAAGCAGAGGCATCGGTGGGTGATAGAAAATATTTGGTTTCCGAACACCCACTTGTGTCCCGTAGGACCCCGAGTACTTGATACCTGTTCCTTGATTTATCGCGCTATCCACATATGGGGAGTATGGGCCCCCCTTAGCCAGAGCTTGATTCCGTCTTATTTCTTGGGGCCACAAACTAGTTTGAGGTTTTATTTACTATCCTGTACTTATGCCATGCTACTGCTTTATTTACGTTTGTGCGAGGAGCACACTGTACTGTTTAGGTAAGCGGAATGTTTTCGCAGTATCGACAGTCCCCGTTTGGGGATTTGCTGTCGTTTACAGCCATTGTCGCAAACCTTGAGTCCGTCTCGGAGCTTGCTTACTTCGTTGCGGGTGTACTCCAAGGGGTGGCCCCCTGAAATATTTCTGAATCTTGTGATTGCTCTGTCGTGAAGACCTCGTTGGGTTTTGATTTGGTTTTTTCCGAGGTTGATCGTGTGTGTGTTGCTATTTGTGCACCCCGGCCGGGTTAAAACTTTCTGAAAGCCGTGTCCGCGGTTATGGACGACTTGGAGCACAGTATCTCGATCATAGACAACTATAACTAAAGTTTACTGTTATAATTTGACTTTATAATGACTAGTAATCAGCTTCACTATAATGGAATGGCTAAATAATACTGCCCACAATTGCTTGTTTGGAGTGTCGCTTGCGACCATTGTACCTGACTAGTAATTATGGCAACTACAACGGAATGGCTGAATAAAAGTACCAACAACTGCTGGGTTTTTGGGTTATCTCATGCTAATTGTATCTGATTAGTAATTGTTGCAACTACAACGGAATGATTAACTAAAAGTGCCCACTGCTTATTTTATCAGGATGATTATCCAAATCTGACTAGTAATTGATGCAACGATAACTGAATAAATAAAACTGCTAACTGTGTGAGTTCCTCGGCTGACTTCCTCGTTTGGTCTCGAGGGGGGAAACACCAGGATGGGTTTTGTTTGGTGTTAGCTTCAGGTTGGATCCGGATCGGTCATTCTTATCCCTCTCTGATAACCGCCAGTTGCATCGAGTCTCTATAGGGTGTTTAGTGCATGCTGCCGCTGCCGCTTCAGCCCACCATACCTATGTAGGCGAGGACCGCCGAATTCTAGCCTCGCCGTGTACTGGCCTCAGTACTGACGCTCCTCTTTTTCCTTTGCCCTTTGTCGGCACCCCTTTTGTTTAAGCAGGTTTTGAGATCGACGCCGTTAGCAGGGTTACCCTTCCGGCTTGTCCTGGGCAGGGTTATGGACGCCATTGGTTATTCTTCAGGGCTCTTAGCCCCATTTGCATCTTGTCCGTAGTCGGACGCTCTATCATTTTCAAGGTGATTTGGATCTTTGTATATTATATCTGTATTCTTGACTCATGGAGTCGCTGTTATATATACCTGTTCTGTGGGTCCCATCGAGAACTGTTGTGTAATGTTATTACTTCGTTTTCCACCCGCACGAAAGTGCCTGGTGGGCACCTTTGAATCGTTTCTATGCGGGTTTGGCGGGTTTTCGCTAAAACTTGCATAGGTCTGATTCTGAGGGTGTTACATTTGGCGGCGGCGAAGGGGCCCCCCGGCGGCGCCCTGGGGCGCGCCGCAGGAGGGAGGGGTATCGCGGGACGGGAGGGGTTTCGCGGGACCTAAGCGTGACGTGATGGCTCCCGAGCACGAAAAAACATAAATTAAATAGAGCACTATTGATTGTTGATGCATGATAACCATTCGGTGTCATGAAGTGTATATCTGTTGAAATGCAATGCCCATAAGATTGGATCAGGCGGACAGATCATTTCTTCCACTTTCTTAAAACAGACAAGAAGAGAGCTCCCTCCCGAACCCCCGCGTCGTCTCCCAACGCTAGGCTGCCGGGCGGCCCCTGCTTCCCCACTCCAGCGACCTCCTTCCCCAACCTCCTACCATCCCGCCACCGTCGGCGGCGTCGCAGGGCATTGCCCTTGAGGGGCCATGGCACAGCAGGCGGTGGCAGCCATCTCAAAATCCCACGCGTGGGAGGCGCTGCTCGGGGGCGCGCGACCAGGCGGCGGTGTAGCTAGGCCAAAGCGGCTCCATCGTGGTTCCGGATGGCAAGGTGGCGTTGATGTGGCCTTGCTGCAGAGCAGCGCGGTGGCCGTCGGCAGATCCCTCCTGGCCCAGATCGAGGCCCATTTGGGCCCTATCGGGGTCTGGGCGGACTAGGTCTGGACTTGCCTGCGTTGTCTCCAGCGGACCAAGGAGAAGCTAGTGCCTGGGGTGGCGGTGATGACAACACGCCTACTGCAACAAGGCGACTGGAGCTTCACGAGCCCGTTTTGGGCTCGGCTAGGCCAAAGAGGTCTGGTTTGCTCCGGATGCTTTGTCCGATCGGTTATCGCCATTTGTTCCCTCCCGCCGTCCCGCGTGAGTGTTGTACTGCCGCTCCTCGTTCCTGGCTGCCTCCTCTCGGTCCTGCCGACCTCGTGATGTTGGCCACAGTGAGACGGTGATAACGTTTGCGTGGTTGTGGTGGCACATGTTGGTAGACGACACGTTTGGTGAAGCGCGATGGATTATCTGGGTTATGGTTTTTTGGGGATCGGGAGAAATTCCTGTCGGCGTGGCCGATACCGACACGGTAACGTCACGCCGACACCGACACGGTAACGCCTGCGGGCACCACCGGTCCTTCCTGAAGGGTGTCAGGTGTGTTAGACTTGTAATCTCCTATACCCTCTGTACGTGGAATGGTTCCTGTATATGCACGCATACTTGACTTGGAGTAGTATTCCTCTCACCATTGCCCTCTCTCTCTCTCTCTATCTCTATCTATCTCTCTCTCTCTCTCTCTCTCTCTCTCTCTCTCTCTCTCTCTCTTTGTACGTTGCCACCGGTGGGGCTATTCCACTGATATATAAACACGTACCCGAGGCCCGAGAGGGTCATCGCTTTCCGCCAGGACTAGATCGCTGATATGGTATCAGAGCCTACCCCTTCCCGACCTAGCTGCCGAAAAACCAAAAACCACTGTCGCCACCGGTGATCCCCTTGGTTGCCCGCCACCGCCGCATCCTACAACCAAAAACCTAAGACACGCCCAGAAAAACTCCTCGCCACCGTTGCCGATCGCCTTGATCCGTAGCCGCCGCAAAACCGCACACCAAAAACCCTAAAACAAACCGCCACCGCTGATCCTGCTGAGATCCGCCGCCGCTGTTAAAAACCCAAAAAAACCCACCGTCGCCGATATACCCTGATCCGCCGCCGCCAACACCACCATGACCGGCTCCTCATCCTCGTCGGCCATCCTGGCCGCTCTTCTCGGATCTCCCCCTGCACAGCTTCTCACACGGGACAACTTCATCCCATGGAGTGCCTTGCTGCTCCCTGCCCTCCGGGGTGCCAGGGTGCTTGATCTCGTTGAAGGGACAGATGATGTGCCTGCAAAGACCATGGAGATTGAAGACAAGGAGGGCAAGAAGCTCAAGGTCGAGAATCCCGACTATGCTGCATGGTTCACGCGGGATCAGCAGGTACTTCGGTTTTTGCTGAACTCCATGTCTCCTGAAATCCTTGCCCATGTCACTGGGATGGACACAACCGCTGCAGTATGGGCTGCACTCAAGGATCTTGTCTCCTCCCAATCACGGTTGAGGATTCAGGCTCTCCGTGGTGCCCTCCAGAACACAAAGAAGGGCACTCTCTCGGCTGCCAAGTACGTGGCTAAGAAAAAGGCCATTGCGGCGGAGCTCGCTGCCGCTGGAAAAAACCTCGATGAGGACGAGCTGATCGGGTCCATCCTCAACGGGCTCGACAAATCCTACAACTCCTTCAAGACCGCCATCAAAACCAACCCCGGTACAACTTTATCTGATCTCCTTAATCAACTTGTTGCCTATGATGCCCTATAAGATGATCCAGACGACACCGAGGGTTTCACTTCCTCGGCCAACGTGGCTCGCCGCGGAGGCGGCAGTGGCGACACTCGGCCACCACGTGGCCGTTCGGATGATCATGGGTGGCAGGAGGACCGCCCGTGCCAAGGAGATCGAGGACGCCAAGATGATCATGACCGCGGTTATGACCGCGGCTATGATCGCATGCGTCAGGAGGATCGCGGGTATGACCGCGGTTATGACAGTGGCAATGATCATGGACACCAAGATGATCGCGGGTATCGCCGTGATCGCTATGATGATGATCGTCGTGATGGAGGAAACTGGCGTCGCCGTGGCCTTGACGATTGTCATGATGATCGATGTGATGGTGGCGTTGGGGGGCGCCCACACCCTATGTTGACGTGACCTGTCATATTTGCAAGATCCATGGCCACCCCGCCAGCGACTATTGGTGGCGATTCTAGAATGATCGTGATGATGGTGACAAGGGTGAAAACATTGCATCGTATGGTGTCGACACCAACTGGTACCCGGACTCGGGTGCCACCCATCATCTCACCTCCGAGCTGAACAAGCTCAACATGCATGAACAATACAACGACAACGACCGCGTCCACATGGCAAACGGTAACGGTATGCAAATCAGTCATATTGGTCATTCTATATTACGCACCCCACATGATTCCTTACAACTTAAAGATGTTCTTCATGTTCCAACTGCTTCAAAAAAACTCTTATCTGTTCATAAGCTTACTCTTGATAATAATGCCTTTATGGAGTTTCACCCTTGGTTTTTCTTAATTAAGGATCGGGACACAAGGAGAATTTTGTGTGAAGGGCCATGCTCTGGTGGTCTTTATCCGCTTGCGCCTACACCTACCGGGTCATCCAAGCAAGCTTTCATCACAATAAAGCCATCGTCTTCTAAATTGCATCGTCATTTAGGTTATCCTTCATCCTTTGTGGTTCATAAAATTCTTAGGAAAACAATATTTCTCATTCTCCTGAAATAAACCCCTACATTTGTGACTCATGCCAACTAGCTAAGAGTCATCAATTGCCATATCCTGTCTCTACTAGTGTTTCCACTGTTCCTTTGGAACAAGTGTTCTCTGATGTATGGGGGCAGCACCTGAGTGTGCTGGCAAACATTCATATTATGTGAGTTTTATCGATGACTTTAGTAAATTCACTTGGATATATTTACTCAAGAAGCGTTCTGATGTTTATCAAGTGTTCCTTAATTTCCAACAACTTGTTGAGAGAAAATTTGATAGAAAAATTATTTCAATGCAAACTGATTGGGCAGACGAGTATGAAACTCAACAGTTTCTTTCAAAAGGTTGGCATAAATTATCATGTGTCATGTCCTCATGCTCATCAACGAAATGGCTCCGCTGAAAGGAAGCATTGTCATATTGTTGTGGTGGGTCTTGCTTTGCTTGCTCATGCCTCCATGCCTCTCAAATTTTAGGATGAAGCGTTTCTCACCGCCACTTTTCTTATAAACCTTCTTCCTAGCAAAGTCATTAATCATGAGACACCTGTCGAACGCCTCCTCCACACCAAGCCCAACTATGAATCTCTTCGTGTTTTTGGCTGTGCTTATTAGCCAAACCTACGTCCCTATAATACAAGAAAACTATCTTTTCGTTCCACACGATGTGTCTTCTTAGGCTATAGTCGTTGTCACAAAGGAGTCAAGTGCCTAGATGTATCCACTGGGCGTGTCTATATTTCTCGTGACGTAGTGTTTGATGAAAATATCTTCCCCTTTACCGAGGTGCATCCTAATGCTGGCCGTCGCCTCAAGCAAGATATTTTGCTCTTGCCTAAAAACACATCAAATAGTGGGGATGCTAATATTAATGACTATATGGCTTTGCCCATTGTGCCAGTTGTTACTCACAATAATGGTCAAGATGCTGCAGATATTCATCATGGTGTAGATCTGGTTGTTGAAGAGCAAGAATCAGAAGAAAATTTGGAACGCTCCAGAATCAGAGCCAATCAGTACCGCGCTAAACGACAGCGGAGATAATCCCGAGGTTGATCCGCCTGTCCTGACACGGACTAATCCCGAGGAGGATCCGATCTGATCCGGTCAGGCGGGACCACCTGACCACGGCGCAGATGACACACACGCGCGCAAGGAACACACTTTGCGCCGTCCAGGCCGCGGACGAGCCCCGGACCGACACGTCTCCGCCCTGGACCCCGCCTGCCATGTCGCGGTCTGCCTTGCCTCGATCTCCGCACGCCTCACGTCGTGACAGCCCGACGTCGCGGTCACGCTCATCCTCGCCCGTGCGTGCGATGCCAATGCGTCATCATGAGTTGGGGCCCGCCTCATCATCACGCCATCATGAGTCGTCCGATTCTCCCGCTCAAACTCTTGATGGCGCCATCCCGAGGCCGGCTCGCATGTTTCCTCTCTGCAACATAACAACGCGGCACAAAATTCTCCTGGTCGCTTCAGCAACTCGGGCACATCGCCTCTTGCATCTCCGACCCCTACACCGCCTCCTGCACCTCATACACGGCTCCAAAAAGGTATCCGTCAACCGAAACAGTATACTGACGGAAAAATGGCATGTTTACCTCCATAGGTGAACCTAGTAAACTCTCGGAGGCTCTTGGGGATGATCGCTGGCGCAAAGCTATGGAAAAAGAGTACACTGCGCTTATGGACAACAAGACGTGGCATCTTGTTCCTCCACACTCTACAAAAAATCTTATTGATTGCAAATGGGTATATCATATTAAGAAAAATGCAGATGGCACAATTGACAGGTACAAGGCACACTTGGTTGCAAAAGGATTCAAGCAAAGGTATGGAATAGACTATAAGTATACCTTTAGTCCGGTTGTCAAGGCAGCTACTATCAGGCTTGTTCTGTCAGTTGCTGTTTCCAGCTGTGAGGACAATCCTCAAATTGCGGAACCAATCCGCGAAGTTGCTTCCATTGTTTTTCAACTTTTCTTTCTCTAGGAACGCATTAAAATTGATGGTAGGGGCTGCCATTGATCTACAACATATTTGCAATAGTTTAGACTAAGTTTATGACAAATTGAGTTCAAATTAATTAATGTAATTAAACTAGGTGAACTCCCACTCAAAACAATATCCCTCACATTGTTTTAGTGATCACACGAACCAAATCCACTACATCAACACCGATCATCACGAGAGTTGATATAGTTTCAATGGCGAACAATCGTCATGTTCATCATATCTACTATATGATTCATGCTTTACCTTTCGGTGATCCGTGTTCCGAGACCATGTCTGTACATGCTAGGCTCGTCAAGATCAAACCTTAGTTTCCGCATGAGCAAATCTGGCTTGCTCACGTTGTATACACTTGCGGAATCTAACACACCCGATCATCACGTGGTGCTTCGAAACAACAAGCTTTAGCAACGTTGCTGACTAAGGGTGAACACTTTATGACTTGAAATTCATGTGCATGAGGGATCATCTTATAATGCTACCGTCGTCTACTAAGCAATACAAGATGCATAAAGGATTAACATCACATGCAATTCAATATATATGTGATATGATATGGCCTTTCTTCTTTGTGCTTCCGATCTCCATCTTCAAGCACGAACATGATCTCCATCATCACCGGCATTGCATCAAGGTCAATGACGCTACTCCATGGTTGTCGTCCACCGGCTTCAACTATTACAACTACTTTGAATAGACACGCGGGTCTTAACATAAATTAAAGACAACCATATGGCTCCTGCCGGTTTCCGACTTACAATAAGGAACATTGCATACATCAAATATAATCACAATCATGGCCATATCACATCACTGCACACCCCTGCAAAACAAAGTTAGACGCCTCTACTTTCTTTGCATATTTTACGTGGTTTGGGGCTTTCAATAAGTGTCGTTCTAACTTACGAACAAGAACCACAACATTGATACTAGTATTGTTAATCACCCGTTGTAAATTGGATCTTAACTATGCTAGGAGAAACAGGCACCCGCAAAGCCACTTATGCAATACAAGTTGCATGTCAAGCGTGGAGCAAGTCTCATGAACGATGTCATGTAAGGTTAGCCCGGGCCGCTTCATCCCAACATACCGCAAGATGCAAAGTACACAAGAAGCAATCGACAATAAAAGCATCAACGTCCACAATGACCATTGTGTTCTACTCGTGCAACAGATCTACATATAGACACGGCTCTGATACCACTGTAGGGGTTCGTAGCATGGAAAACAAAAAATTTCTATCGCATACAAACAAACAAGCCAAGATCTATCTACTAGATTGTAGCAACGAGTCGATGGAATAACTTACCCTCGAAGATTCCAAAGCGTTTAACGAGAGCGGATTCTCGTGGGTGATGTAGTCGTACTCTTCCCGATCTCAAGATCGTGTAGACGATCCTTCCGGCGCTGCGTTCCGGCAGCGCTCCCGCAGTCGGTCACACGTTCGGTACTCGACGAAGACCTTCCTCTCCCTTGTTCCAGCAGGCAGCGGAGGTTGTAGCACTCTCCTCGCGATTCCGGCAGCACAACGGCGTGGTACCGGAAGTAGAGGGGAAATCCCGCAGGGCTTCGCCTTAAGCCGGTGCGAGTATGGTGGAGTATGAGAGAGGCTATTGGTGGTCTAGTAATTAGACACACCAATTAGAAGGCTCTAAACCAATTAGAAGGCTCTAAACCGAAGGGTCTAAACCGAAGGCTAAAGCAATTAGAAGCTCTAAACCCAAACGGTTCTAAACCGGAGGTAGAAGATAGGAACTTGTGTGTTCTAGGAGGGGAGCCCTGCCCCTCCGTATATAGATGGGAGGGGGCTTGGCGCGCCAGGGAGGGAGGGAGTCCCTCCCCAACTCGGCCTAGGGCTGGCCGCCGGCTTGGAGGAGAGGAACTCCTCGTCCAAGTTGGTTTCCAACTCCTCTTGCTTGTTTCCCATAGTTTCTTGTTTTAGCCGTTTGACTTTCAAACTGGACATTTGACTTTTCTGTTTTAGGATTCAATTTAATCCTTTATTTGGGACAGCAAGAACACTTAGTACATGATGCAATCATACCAACTTTGATATAACACATTCATGTACCCTTCCCCCCCGGAGTGCCGGACATTCCGGAACCTTCTAGAACATTCCCGATGAAAACACCGGAATCATTCCGCAACTCCGAAACGGGACTTTCCTTATATGAATCTTATTCTCCAGGCCATTCCGGATCACCTCGTGATATCCCGGATCCCATCCGAGACTCCGAACAACATTCGGTCTCTTTCTCATAATACCATAACTACTCAAACAACGTCGAATCCTTAAGTGTGTCTCCCTACGGTTCGTGAATTATGCAGACATGATCGAGACACTTCTACGAACAATAACCAATAGAGGAATCTGGAAATTCATATGGCTCCCACATATTTCTATGATTACTTTGCGATCGAATGAACCACTTACATACGATACCAATTTCCCTTTGTCTCACGATATGTTACTTATCCGAGGTTATGATCGTCGGTATCTCTGCATACCTAGTTCAACCTCGTTACTGATAAGTACTCTTTTCTCGTTCCCGTGATATGTGATCCCTTGTGACCAAGTCACATGCTTGCAAGCTAATTGGATGACATTCCACCGAGAGGGCCCAGAGTATATCTATCCGTCATATGGATGGACAAATCCCACTCTTGATCCATGTGTCTCAACCAATACTTTCCGAACACTCAATGCCACCTTTATAACCACCCAGTTACGGTGTGGTGTTTGATGTCATCAAAGCATCCATCCGGTAAAGGTGATATGCATGATCTCATGGTCGAAGGAATTAGGTTACTATGTATCAGAAAGCATATATCAATTGAACTATTGAAATGACTTGATCTTTATGCTACGCTTATCTATAGGAGTATGTCCACCATATCATTCTCCTATCGATATGATCTTGTTGTTGATAACATCTCAATGTTCATGATAGGGAAACCACAATCATTAATCAACCAACAAGCTAGTGAAGTATAGAGGCTATACTAGGGACTTCAAATTAAGTTTACAAATCACACAAGTATTAATGTTTCCTTGTTAATACTATTATAGCATGAATGTAAACATTTATCATAAACACAAAGATATAATAATAACTACATTTATTATTGCCTCTAGGGCATATCTCCAACAGTCTCCCACTTGCACTAGAGTCATCTAATCTAGATTACATGGTAATATACCGAACACCCATGGCAGTTTGGTGTTGGTCATGTTTTGCCCTCGGGAGAGGTTTAGTCAACGGATCCGCCACATTCAGATCTGTGTGTACTTTGCAAATCTTTATATCCCCATCCTGGATATGTTCTCGAATAGCGTGAAAACGTAGCTTGATATGCTTCAGCTTCTTGTGTGACCTTGGTTCTTGCGCATTGGCTATGGCGCCCATGTTATCACAGTAGATAGACATTGGGTCCAGCGCACTAGGAACCACACCCAGCTCTGTAATGAACTCTTTCATCCATATCGCTTCTTGTGAAGCCTCCGAAGTGGCCATGTATTCCGATTCAGTTGAAGATCTCGCCACAACGCTTTGCTTTGCACTCCTCCAGCTAACTGCTGCACCATTCAAAATAAACACGTATCCGGATTGTGATTTAGAATCATCCGGATCGGTGTTCCAACTAGCATCGGTGTAACCATTAACAACGAGCTGTTCATCACCTCCATAAGAAAGAACCATATCCTTAGTTCTTCTCAAGTACTTAAGGATGTTTTTGACCGCTGTCCAATGATCCACTCCTGGATCACTTTGATATCTGCTAGTTAAACTAACAGCATATGCAATGTCGGGTCTAGTACATAGCATGGCATACATTAGAGATCCTATGGCTGAGGCATAGGGAGTCTTACTCATCCTTTCTCTATCTTCTGCCGATGTCGGACTTTGAGTTTTACTCAAGGTCGTATTGGGCAACATCGGCAAGAACCCTTTCTTGCTTTCTTCCATTCCAAACCTCTTTAGAACTTTGTCCAAATATGTACTCTGTGATAATGATATTTGGCGTTTCGATCTATCTCTATAAATCTTTATGCCTAATATGTAAGCTGCTTCGCCAAGATCTTTCATTGAAAAACTATTATTCAAATATTCCTTGACACTATTAAGAAGGTCTACATCATTCCCAATCAACAATATGTCATCCACATATAGTATTAAGAATGCTACAGAGCTCCCACTCACTTTCTTGTAAATACAAGCTTCTCCATAAGTTTGTATAAAACCAAAACTTTTGATTACCTTATCAAAACGTTGATTCCAACTTCGGGATGCTTGCTTCAATCCATAGATGGACCGTTGAAGTTTGCATACCTTGTTAGCATCTTTAGGATCGACAAAACCTTTGGGTTGCATCATATACAACTCCTCATCAATGTCTCCATTGAGGAATGCTGTTTTGACATCCATCTGCCATATCTCATAATCATAATATGCAGCGATTGCTAACATAATCCTCACAGACTTTAGCTTCACTACTGGTGAGAAAGTCTCATCGTAGTCAACTCCTTGAATCTGTCGAAACCCTTTTGCGACAAGTCGAGCTTTATAGACAGTAACATTACCATCATCATCTGTTTTCTTCTTGAAAATCCATTTGTTCTCGACAGCCTTTCGGCCATCCGGTAAGTCCACCAAAGTCCATACTTGGTTTTCGTACATGGATCCAATCTCGGATTTCATGGCTTCTTGCCATTTATTGGAATCTGGGCTCATCATCGCTTCCTCATATGTCTCCGGGTCATCGGTGTTGTCCACCAACATGACATTCATAACGGAATCATACCAATCTGCAGTGGTACGAGTTCTCGTTGACCTCCGAGGCTCTGTAGCAACTTCAACCGAAGTTTCATGATCACCATCATTAGCTTCCTCTCTTATTGGTGCAGGCACCACAGGAACTTCTTCCGGTGCTGCGCTACTCGCAATTTCGAGAGAAGGTTCGACAACCTCGTCGAGTTCTACTTTCCTTCCAGTCACTTCTTTCGAGAGAAATTCCTTCTCTAGAAAGGATCCATTATTGGCAACGAAGATTTTGCCTTCGGATCTATGATAGAAGGTATACCCAATAGTTTCCTTCGGGTATCCTATGAAGATGCATTTTTCCGCTTTGGGTTCAAGCTTGTCCGGCTGTAACTTCTTTACATAGGCTTCGCATCCCCAAACTTTAAGGAACGACAATTTAGGTTTCTTCCCAAACCATAATTCATACGGTGTCGTTTCAACGGATTTAGATGGTGCCCTATTTAAAGTGAATGCGGCTGTTTCTAATGCATAACCCCAAAATGATAGCGGTAAATCTGTAAGTGACATCATAGAACGAACCATATCTAAGAGAGTTCGATTACGACGTTCGGACACACCATTACGCTGTGGTGTTCCCGGCGGTGTCAATTGTGAAAGTATTCCACATTTCTTCAAATGCTCGCCAAACTCGTAACTTAGATATTCACCTCCACGATCAGAACGTAGAAATTTAATCTTCTTGTTACGTTGATTCTCTACCTCACTTTGAAACTCCTTAAACTTCTCGAAAGTTTCGGACTTATGTTTCATGAAATAGATATACCCATATCTACTCAAGTCATCCGTGAAGGTAAGAACATAACGATAACCACCGCGCGATGCTACACTCATTGGACCACACACATCGGTATGTATGATTTCCAATAAGTCCGTAGCTCGCTCCATCATACCAGAAAATGGAGTCTTAGTCATTTTTCCCATCAGACATGCTTCGCATCTTTCAAGTGATTCAAAATCAAGTGATTCAAGAAGTCCATCGGAATGGAGTTTCTTCATACGTTTCACTCCAATGTGACCAAGACGACAGTGCCACATATAGGTCGAATTATCGCTTGACTTCAAACGTTTAGCCTCAATGTTGTTGATATGTGTATTTCCACTATCGAGATTCAATAAGAATAGACCATCTATCAAAGGTGCATGTGCATAAAACATATTACTCATATAAATCGAACAACCATTATTCTCGGACTTAAACAAGTAACCGTCTCGCAATAAACATGATCCCGATATAATGTTCATGCTCAACGCAGGCACCAAATAACAATTATTTAAGTATAAAACTAATCCCGATGGTAGATGAAGGGGTAGTGTGCCGACCGTGATCACATCAACCTTTGATCCGTTTCCCACGCGCATCATCACCTCGTTCTTCGCTAGCTTCCGTTTATTCTGCAGCACCTGTTTCGAGTTACAAATATGAGCAACCGAACCAGTATCAAATACCCAGGCACTACTACGAGTACTAGTG
The DNA here is from genome assembly GCA_910589765.1 of Avena atlantica. Taxonomy (NCBI): domain Eukaryota; kingdom Viridiplantae; phylum Streptophyta; class Magnoliopsida; order Poales; family Poaceae; genus Avena; species Avena atlantica. The sequence continues at coordinate 66,766,361 of OU342737.1, forward strand.
AGATACACATCAATAACATGTATATCAGATATACCTTTCTTCTTGATGTTGCCGTTCTTCAAATCCGCCAAGTACTTTGGGCAATTCCGCTTCCAGTGACCTTCTCGCTTGCAGTAAAAGCACTCAGTATCAGGCTTAGGTCCAGCCTTGGTCTTCTTCGTCGGCGTAGTAACTTTCTTACCACCCTTCTTGAAGTGTCCCTTTGGCTTAGACTTGCCTTTCTTGAATTTGGTGGTCTTATTGACCAACAACACTTGGTGCTCTTTCTTGATCTCCACTTCTGCAGATTTCAACATGGCAAAGAGTTATAGCAACGTCTTGTTCATGTTCTACATGTTGTAGTTCATCACAAAGTTCTTGTAACTTGGTGGTAGTGATTGGAGGACACGGTAAATCCCCAAAGCATTAGGAATCACTATACCCAAGCTTTGAAGTTTGTTTGCGTGCCCAGACATCTTAAGCACATGCTCACTGACGGAGCTGCCCTCTTCCATCTTGCAATTAAAGAACTTTTCAGAAGCCTCATAGCTTTCAATTGCCGCATGAGTCTCAAAAATCAATTTGAGATCCTCGACAATATCATATGGGTCTGAATCCTCAAACCTTTTCTGAAGCTCCGATTCCAAACCATACAAGATAGCACACTGAACTATGGAGTACTGATTCTTCCGAGCGAGGTAAACATTCTTTACTTCATCGGGAGCATCAGCTGCAGGTGGGTCACCCAGCGGTGCATCCAGCACATAGGTCAAATTACCAGCTGTGAGGACAATCCTCAAATTGCGGAACCAATCCGCGAAGTTTCTTCCATTGTTTTTCAACTTTTCTTTCTCTAGGAACGCATTAAAATTGATGGTAGGGGCTGCCATTGATCTACAACATATTTGCAATAGTTTAGACTAAGTTTATGACAAATTGAGTTCAAATTAATTAATGTAATTAAACTAGGTGAACTCCCACTCAAAACAATATCCCTCACATTGTTTTAGTGATCACACGAACCAAATCCACTACATCAACACCGATCATCACGAGAGTTGATATAGTTTCAATGGCGAACAATCGTCATGTTCATCATATCTACTATATGATTCATGCTTTACCTTTCGGTGATCCGTGTTCCGAGACCATGTCTGTACATGCTAGGCTCGTCAAGATCAAACCTTAGTTTCCGCATGAGCAAATCTGGCTTGCTCACGTTGTATACACTTGCGGAATCTAACACACCCGATCATCACGTGGTGCTTCGAAACAACAAGCTTTAGCAACGTTGCTGACTAAGGGTGAACACTTTATGACTTGAAATTCATGTGCATGAGGGATCATCTTATAATGCTACCGTCGTCTACTAAGCAATACAAGATGCATAAAGGATTAACATCACATGCAATTCAATATATATGTGATATGATATGGCCTTTCTTCTTTGTGCTTCCGATCTCCATCTTCAAGCACGAACATGATCTCCATCATCACCGGCATTGCATCAAGGTCAATGACACTACTCCATGGTTGTCGTCCACCGGCTTCAACTATTACAACTACTTTGAATAGACACGCGGGTCTTAACATAAATTAAAGACAACCATATGGCTCCTGCCGGTTGCCGACTTACAATAAGGAACATTGCATACATCAAATATAATCACAATCATGGCCATATCACATCACTGCACACCCCTGCAAAACAAAGTTAGACGCCTCTACTTTCTTTGCATATTTTACATGTTTTGGGGCTTTCAATAAGTGTCGTTCTAACTTACGAACAAGAACCACAACATTGATACTAGTATTGTTAATCACCCGTTGTAAATTGGATCTTAACTATGCTAGGAGAAACAGGCACCCGCAAAGCCACTTATGCAATACAAGTTGCATGTCAAGCGTGGAGCAAGTCTCATGAACGATGTCATGTAAGGTTAGCCCGGGCCGCTTCATCCCAACATACCGCAAGATGCAAAGTACACAAGAAGCAATCGACAATAAAAGCATCAACGCCCACAATGACCATTGTGTTCTACTCGTGCAACAGATCTACATATAGACACGGCTCTGATACCACTGTAGGGGTTCGTAGCATGGAAAACAAAAATTTTCTATCGCATACAAACAAACAAGCCAAGATCTATCTACTAGATTGTAGCAACGAGTAGATGGAATAACTTACCATCGAAGATTCCAAAGCGTTTAACGAGAGCGGATTCTCGTGGGTGATGTAGTCGTACTCTTCCCGATCTCAAGATCGTGTAGACGATCCTTCCGGCGCTGCGTTCCGGCAGCGCTCCCGCAGTCGGTCACACGTTCGGTACTCGACGAAGACCTTCCTCTCCCTTGTTCCAGCAGGCAGCGGAGGTTGTAGCACTCTCCTCGCGATTCCGGCAGCACAACGGCGTGGTACCGGAAGTAGAGGGGAAATCCCGCAGGGCTTCGCCTTAAGCCGGTGCGAGTATGGTGGATTATGAGAGAGTCTATTAGTGGTCTAGTAATTAGACACACCAATTAGAAGGCTCTAAACCAATTAGAAGGCTCTAAACCGAAGGCTCTAAACCGAAGGCTAAAGAAATTAGAAGCTCTAAACCCAAACGGCTCTAAACCGGAGGTAGAAGATAGGAACTTGTGTGTTCTAGGAGGGGAGCCCTGCCCCTCCTTATATAGATGGGAGGGGGCTTGGCGCGCCAGGGAGGGAGGGAGTCCCTCCCCAACTTGGCCTAGGGCTGGCCGCCGGCTTGGAGGAGAGGAACTCCTCCTCCAAGTTGGTTTCCAACTCCTCTTGCTTGTTTCCCACAGTTTCTTGTTTTAGCCGTTTGACTTTCAAACTGGACATTTGACTTTTCTGTTTTAGGATTCAATTTAATCCTTTATTTGGGACAGCAAGAACACTTAGTACATGATGCAATCATACCAACTTTGATATAACACATTCATGTACCCTTCCCCCCCGGAGTGCCGGACATTCCGGAACCTTCTAGAACATTCCCGATGAAAACACCGGAATCATTCCGCAACTCCAAAACGGGACTTTCCTTATATGAATCTTATTCTCCGGACCATTCCGGATCACCTCGTGATATCCCGGATCCCATCCGAGACTCCGAACAACATTCGGTCTCTTTCTCATAATACCATAACTACTCAAACAACGTCGAATCCTTAAGTGTGTCTCCCTACGGTTCGTGAATCATGCGGACATGATCGAGACACTTCTCCGAACAATAACCAATAGAGGAATCTGGAAATTCATATGGCTCCCACATATTTCTACGATTACTTTGCGATCGAATTAACCACTTACATACGATACCAATTTCCCTTTGTCTCACGATATGTTACTTATCCGAGGTTATGATCGTCGGTATCTCTGCATACCTAGTTCAACCTCGTTACCGATAAGTACTCTTTTCTCGTTCCCGTGATATGTGATCCCTTGTGACCAAGTCACATGCTTGCAAGCTAATTGGATGACATTCCACCGAGAGGGCCCAGAGTATATCTATCCGTCATATGGATGGACAAATCCCACTCTTGATCCATGTGTCTCAACCAATACTTTCCGAACACTCAATGCCACCTTTATAACCACCCAGTTACGGTGTGGTGTTTGATGTCATCAAAGCATCCATCCGGTAAAGGTGATATGCATGATCTCATGGTCGAAGGAATTAGGTTACTATGTATCAGAAAGCATATAGCAATTGAACTATTGAAATGACTTGATCTTTATGCTACGCTTATCTATAGGAGTATGTCCACCATATCATTCTCCTAACGATATGATCTTGTTGTTGATAACATCTCAATGTTCATGATAGGGAAACCACAATCATTAATCAACCAACAAGCTAGTGAATTATAGAGGCTATACTAGGAACTTCAAATTAAGTTTACAAATCACACAAGTATTAATGTTTCCTTGTTAATACTATTACAGCATGAATGTAAACATTTATCATAAACACAAAGATATAATAATAACTACATTTATTATTGCCTCTAGGGCATATCTCCAACAACAACCCCCAGGTTTTGAGTCTTCCTCTACTCCGAACTATATTTGCAAGCTTGATAAAGCTCTTTATGGCCTCAAGCAAGCTCCTCGAGCATGGTATTCTAGACTCAGCACCAAGCTGCAACAGCTTGGTTTTATTTCATCAAAAGGAGATACCTCACTTTTTATTTACAAGAAAGACAATATTATGATGTTTGTTCTAATTTATGTTGATGATATCATAGTCACCAGGTCATCGGACAAGGCTATCTCTACTCTTCTTCATGATCTTAATGATGATTTTGTCCTTAAAGATTTGGGAGATCTGCGTTTATTTTTGGGAATTGAGGTAAAGAAAACTCAGAATGGTTTACTTCTCACTCAGGAAAAATATGCTACTGATTTGTTGGCTAAAGTTGGCATGAAAGATTGTACAACCTCTCCCACGCCTCTATCATCCACTGAAAAATTGTCTTTAACCGAGGGCTCTCCTCTTGGTCCTGCTGATAGTACACAGTATAAAAGCATTGTTGGTGCCTTACAGTACCTAACATTGACACGACCTGATATTTATTTCCCAGTTAATAAAATTTGTCAGTATTTGCATGCTCCTACTACTGTTCATTGGACAGCTGCAAAAATAATTCTAAGATATGTTCAGGGTACTATACAAGTTGGACTGACTTTTCAGAAATCTTCTTCCAGTTTGCTCAGTGCTTTCTAAGATGCAGATTGGACAGGTTGCTTGGATGATAGGAGATCTACTGGAGGTTTTGCTATATTTTTTGGTCCAAATCTAGTCTCATAGAGTGCTAGAAAACAAGGCACAGCTTCCCGGTCTAGTACCGAAGCTAAATATAAAGCCTTGGCCAATGCTACAGCTGAATTGATATGGGTTGAAACTGTTCTTAAGGAGCTTGGTGTTACACTCCAGGTAAAACCATGTTTATGGTGTGATAATTTGGATGCTACTTACCTGCCTGCCAACCCCGTGTTTCATGCCAGGACCAAACATATTGAGATACACTATTATTTTGTTCGATAAAGAGTTGCAAACAAAATTCTTGACATCCGTTTCATATCTAGCAAGGATCAAGTTGCAAATGGTTTTACAAAGGCTTTGGCAGTCAAAGATTTAGACGATTTTAAGCGTAATCTCAACCTGTCTGCAGGTTGTGATTAAGGAGGGATGTTAGACTTGTAATCTCCTAATACGTGGGATGGTTCCCGTATATGTACGCATACGTGACTTGGAGTAGTACTCCTCTCACCATTGCTCTCTCTCTCTCTCTCTCTCTCTCTCTCTCTCTCTCTCTCTCTCTCTCTCTGTGTGTGTGTGTGTATGATTGCTACTGGTGGGGCTATTCCACTGATATATAAACATGTACCCGAGGCCCGGGAGGGTCATCGCTTTCCGCCTGGACTAGATCGCTGATAAGGTGTACCCCTTCCCCACTTTCACCGTGTACCGGTGGAAACCCTAGGTTCTGTCTGGGAAAAAGCGTCGTTGTCGTCGCATTCCTTTTTGAAGATGTTGTTTGGTATGTAGCGATTCAGAGTGCTAGGACCGTTGTGGTCATTCTCCGGAGGGTGCGGCGTTTTTGATTCATCATCATTTTCGTCGATCTGCCCGTTGTTAGCATTGTTTTATTTTTTCTTTCTCATTCTTTATTTTGGGAATCTGTGTGTTCTTGATCATGAAGTTGTATTGGTGGTTGCTATATTAGTATAGCAGGGTAAAAGTCTATTTGGAGGCAATACCCGTAAATACGTTGGACTTGAGATCGGTGCAAAATGGTTTTCTAAACGGAGGCAAAGAAATTACCTCATCTCATCGTAAAAGAATTTTATTTATTCATTTTGAAACAAGGCAAAAGTTTTGCACTTTTCAATTAATGAAGATAGAAGAGTACAAGAAATTAAAACTCCATAAAAATAGTACATAAAACATGACTAATAATATAACAATAAAAGTAATCAAGCAATCTAAGAGATAGATTGCAAATAACAAGTCTAAACAGATTGCTACTTATAATATAAGAGATATAATTTGCATTAGAGGAAACGTGATCTGAAGAAGATGAATGAAGAACACATATGGTGTAGAAGATAAACCGCTCGCGTTGGTATTGGTGTTGTCGAAAAGGTGGTCTACGTCAAGGAAAAAGTCGTCTTCCGGGAAGTAGTCGTCAGCTTTTGTGAAGGTGGTAGAATCAATTATCCTACCAGTTCTAGAGTGTAGGTTGCAGGGGTGGAAGGGAGGATGGCGAGGGGCTTGGCGCGGACGACGGCGAGACGGTGCCGTGGCCACGCGGTTAGGGGAGGCGGTGGTGGCGCAGGGAGAGGCGGCTAGGGTTTAGAACTTCGACTTCTGAGAGAGTCGGAAACAAGCAACAGGTGGATATACATCTACTAGATACAAGCAACAGGTGGATATACATCCATAGAATACATACCCTTAAAGACCGAAAAACTTTAATGAGGTTGTACTTGTGGATGATGTAGTCGAACGCTTGCCGGTCTCAAGATCAAGAAGAAGTCCATTGATACATACAAAACGTATCTACTTTCCCGAATACTTTTGCTATTGTTTCTCCTCTAAACTTGTGTGATTTGGATACAACTAACATGGACTGGCATTGTTTTCAGTAGAATTATCTTGGTGTCTTGTTTTTATGCAGAAAATCAACTATCAGGAAAAATCCCGGAAAATATGCCAAAAATTATATTTCACCAGAAGACCCACGGAGCCAGAAGACGAGACGAAGAAGGGGCCTGGGGGCCCACACCCCTGCCAGGTGCGGGCCCACCACTGGTCGCGCCTAGGGGGTGCGGACACCCCAAGAACCCCCTCGGCCTCCCTCTACGCCTATAAGTTGCCTCTCGACCTAAAAACCGAGGGGGGTTCGATAGTTTTCCAGAAAAAGTTCCGCTCCACCGCCGCCACCAGAAACCAAGATTCGATCCAGAAACTCCGTTCTGGCACCCTATCGGGACGGGGAATTTGGATAGGATCATCGTCATCGTCATCACCAACGCATCTCCATCAACCACCGATGTTTCCCTCATCCATGAGTGAGTAATCCCCCGCTATAGGCTTGGGGATGGTAGGGACTGGATGAGTTCTATCATGTAATCGAATAAGATATGTTAGGGCCTAGTGCCTAGTATCTCTATTAGTGCTATTTGACTTTGATGCAACTTGTTGTGCTTAATGCTTGTCACTAGGGCCCGAGTGCCATGATCTCGGGTCTGAACTTATTATTGAATCATTATGATAGTATTGTTTGTGATCTTATCTGCAAGTTGTGTACACATATCATTGTCTGGATCCAAAGGCCCCAAAGTGACAATAATTGGGACAACTGGAGGGGATGGCTGTGGTGTGAGGATCACATGTGTTCACGGAGTGTTAATGCTTTGCTCCGGTGCTCTATTAAAATGAGCACCTTAATTTCCAGTAGTTCCCTAGAGGCCCCGCTGCCACGGGCTGGCTGGACAAAAGATGTTGTGCAAGTTCTCATTGTGAGCACGTATGACTATATTTGGAGCACATGCCTATGTTTGTTTAGTACTTGGATGCTTGTTATTATTTATCTGCAATGCCCTACATCTTGAAGTTACATGTTTATACTCGTCCATGCAACGCCCGTCCATCCATCCCTATGCCTACCGCACTCGAATCCCACTGTTACCATTAATATTACTATTGCTCATGTTTCACTGTTGCTGTTGCTTTGTTGTTGCTACTACCAAACTGTTTCTACTGATAAACTTCTATGAGCAAGAACTATTTCCAGGTGCAACTGAATTGATAACTCAGTTGTTAAGGCTTGCAAGTATTCTTTGGCTCCCCTTGTGTCGAATCAATAAATTGGGTAATACTACCCGCGAAGACTGTTGTGATCCCCTACACTTGTGGGTCATCAAGAATATTTTCTAGCGTCGTTGCCGGGGAGCATAGCTTTATTTGTAAGTTCACTTGGATCTACTATTGTTCACTGCTACTCCTTTCATCATGGGTAAGTCTCGTGCTGGAAAGTTCCCTATTTTACCATCCACTACAAGAAGAGGTACAGTCCTAAACACCTCTGCTGCTCTTGATTCACCGTCTTTTATAAGTAAGCTTGTTACACCACCACCACATACTCACGCTACACACACTGCTACTACTGCTGAGTCTGAAACTGCTTTTGATGCTCATGATGTTACTTCTACTGTGCTTGATGCGAGTGGTTCATTAGGTCCTTTTATAGATGCTATTATGGCTAGTCTAGGAAATACCGGAACTCCTAGTGAAGACACTGTTACACCTATTAGCTCACATGAGTCTAGTGAGAGTTATGATATTAATGATGGTTACATTGAGTTCACTGATGATTTTGTTGAAGAGTGCTGAAACACACATGGTACTAGTGCTATTAAGAGTCTCCTTGCTAGACGCACCATTATTCCTAAGTTGTCCTCTGATCCTAAGTTTGCCACTTCTTCCCATAGATATTAAAGATAAAGATTATGATTTCTCTCTTGATTTATCTTATTTGGATATTGTTGAGAAAGAACCTTTTGTGGGACTGAAAATGAGAGTGTTGTGGCTCATATGAATGAGCTTTCTACTATGAGTTCTTTATTCTCTGATGATTTTAAGATGCGCAAGTACTTTGTTACTAAGATCTTCCCTTTTTCACTAAAAGAAGAAGCTAGGGCTTGGTTTAATAGATTACCTCCTGGTTCCATTGATATCCTTGATTGCTTGATTGCTTCTTTCTTCCAGAAATATTTTCCTCCCAGTGCTAGACATGCTGCTTTGCAGAGACTTTTTGATTTTAAACAGGGAGAAGAAGAGAAATTACCTGAGTCATGGACAAGGTTCTGTGCCTTGATTCATGCACATCCTGGATGTCCATTACCTAAGAATGAGGTTCCATATATTTACTATAATGGACCAACTGAAGATTCTAGGACCTACCAAGATAGCTTTGCTAATTGTGTTTTCAGGAAAAGGACTCCTACAGATGCTAAAGAATTAATGGCTAAAATAAGCAAGTATGATGATTGGACTTCAACTAAGCTAAATACACCTGAACCAATTGTGCCTGAACCAGTTCCAACTCCAACACCAAAGAAGAGGGGAGTTATTGCATTAAATGATGAAGGAAGCTAAGAAGTGGCTAAAGGAGAAAGGTATTAGAGCTTAAGATGTGAAGAATCTACCTCCTATAGAAGAATTATGTAAGCCAATTCCCCATTCATCTACTATTGAGGCACACTATATACAACACTTTGATGAAGGTGATATTCCTTATGGTAAGCCTCATGATCAATGTTTAGAGGAACTTGGCATTTTTATTGTAAAACAAGGTCATTTTATCAAACAAGTTCAGAATCATTTATTGGAAAACTCTAGAGCTATCAATGAGTTGAAATATATTGTGGAAAGAACTTCTAATGATATTCAAATGCTTTGTAAACACTTTCAAATGGTTCAAACCCAACTTGATCAAATTTCTAGGGTACAAAAGGATATGCTAGTTAATGCCTCAGGAGATAAACATGCTTATGGAATTAGAACCAGGAGTGGTATAGCTACTCAAGATCCTTTATATCCTGAAGGACACCCTAAAAGAATTGAGTAGGATTCCCAACAAGGTGAGAATAGTGGTAGTCATCATAAGAGAAAGAAAAAGAAACACAAAATAGTTGAGGAATCGCTTGAACATGCTGTAGATCCTAATAGTATATTTGTCTCTGATGCTGAAACCGAGAGTGGGAATGATAAAAATGAGTCTCCTAATAAGGAGACTCGTGATGAAGAACCTGAGAAGCACACTAAGAACACTAGGTACACAAAGGAATATTTTATTGCTAATAAACATGATAAAGAGAGAGAACCTTGGGTGCAAAAACCTATGCCTTTTCCAGGTAAGAAACACAAGTCAAAGGAGGAAGAACACTACAACAAGTTTTGTGAGTGGATGAAACCTTTATTTTTGCAAATTCCTTTGACTGATGCTATTAAATTGCCTCCTTATTCAAAGTATATGAAGGATATTGTCTCTAATAAAAGGAAGATTCCTAATGAGGAGATTTCTACTTTGCTTGCTAATTACTCCTTCAATGGTAAGGTTCCAAAGAAACTTGGTGATCCAGGTATACCAACTATTCCTTGATCTGTTAAGAACAATTATGTTAGAACTGATTTATGTGATTTGGGAGCTGGAGTTAGTGTTATGCCTTTTTCTCTCTACAAGAGACTCCAGTTGGAAAAGTTGATACCCACTGATATATCTTTGCAAATGGCTGATAAGTCAACTACTATTCCTATTGGTATATGTGAGGATGTTCCTATGCAAGTGGCTCATAATTGCTTGGTTTTAACTGATTTGTGGTGCTTGAAATGCCTGAAGATGATAATATGTCTATTATTCTTGGGAGACCTTTTCTTAATACTGCAGGTGCTGTCATCAATTGTAATCAAGGAAAAGTAACATTCAATATTAATGACAAAGAGCATACTGTCTATTTCCCCAAGAAGGTTGCTAAGAGCTATTGCCTGAATTCCATTGAAAATATTGAGAGCATCAAGGTTGGAAAAATATATTGTCCCATTCCACAAGAAAATTTTGAAACTATTATGATTGGGACCATTGCTATCAAGTATGAGGTAACATAATCACCTTGTGGAATGCAAAGTTTTGTTTCATATAAGATTGTTTTGGTAACAAGACTTGATCAACCTTGTTAACAAAAGGATTTTAATAAAAAAAATGCTTTCACTGTGGTTTTACTTGCTCACTTTTATTTTTTTCCTTTCCAATATTTGCTCTTCGTCGTGCCTAACTTAAAGGCGTTAAAGAAAAGTACTTGTTGGGAGATAACCCAAGAGTTTCCTTGAGTATTGGAAGTTATTACTTCAGTAATGACCTCTCCTTATCCTTTTTGTTTGCTTTTTGTGCCAAGAATGACCTCTAATGAGAGGGAAGTAAGATTTGGGGAGTTGATGTCCCGAAACAGATTTCTGTCCTCCATAAAACTTCGTGAGGAGTCTCTGTAAGTCATATTGAGCTGAAAATTTATGAATAAATCCCCCAGTATGTTAACTAACTTTCATTAGTTCAACACTTTTTGATTTGAGCAACATAAGATTTTCGAAAAAACGGTTTCTACCTGCTGGTCTGTTTTGATAGATTTCTGCCATTATTTGTATTTGCTTCTTATTGATTCCTTTTTGAGTTCTCTTTTGGGGAATTGAGATTTTTGAAGGAGTTGCTACAGTAGCTTGTGTTTTTAGTGAAAAGTTTTGCTGTTCCAAAGCTAAACCCGAAGGTCTATTATCTTTTGAATACACTAATGTTGCTAATGAAGATTGTGTGAAGGAAAAAAATTTAGGTGTAGAGAGAGAATGATGTAATGAGATGAAGAATGGATAAAACCTCAAGCTTGGGGGGGCACCCCGTGTCACCCCAAGAAATATTTAAGAGGTACAAGCGTTAAAGATTGGGGTGCCCAAGGCATCCCCTTCTTCATCAATAAAAATCTCAGGTCTTTCTAGACACTTCATTTTTATTGTTTCATGCACAGTTGTGTTGTTCTTGGAGCGTCTTAGTTTTTGTTTTTGGTTTTCTTTTGCTTCGTTTGTTTTTGCTTTGTGTGCTTGCTTTAAAAAATCGAAAAACACCAAAAATATTTGTTGTTCTTCTTTGGTTTTCTGAGTTCTTTGCAGGTTTTAGCCGTCCTCAGTGGAGTTTGGTTTCATGTTATTATTCAAGTCACACAAGTGAAAAGCAATAATGAAGATTAAGACATCTTGAGTTGTGGTAAGAGGCTGGTAACGAACTTTATTTGTTTTCATTTTTGTACATATACTCATCATTGTGAGCATTCTTAGTCTGTTCATTGTATGGGGTATGTTATTAATGGATGCTTAGTAGTCTTTGCTTGTCTATGATTAGCTCCAGCTTGCTAATAGTTTGTAGCATGTCATATGAATGTTTGCTTGCATTGTTTTATTCATATTTTGGTATGATATTGTGGTATCCTCCGCTAAAAGTTTCATGTGAATCGACTTGGCACATGCTCACACATGCATATGACTAAATAATAGTCAGTAAGCCTCGATGATTTATTTTGCCTCAGAGTTCTAGTATCACTTTCATGTCATAATTAGTCATGTTTTGTTGCAAGTATGATTATGACAATTATTGCTCTCTCGTTTGTTGCTCCCTCTCTATTGCTAGCCTTCACTTGCACTGATTATGATATCTACCTGTGCTTCCAACTCCCCAAAACCAATATTGCCAACTGTGTCCACCATACATACCTATTAGCATCATTTTCTACTTCAGTGCATATTTTATATGTTGTGTTTTCTTCCAAATAAAATGTTTGTCTGTTTTGAGAAATTTAGTTAGTAAAGCTCTCGCGAAATTGATGGCCCACTTTATTCCTTGCGCTTAATAATCCTAAACCATTATGACTTGTCCATGAAAGTTATATGCTTGCAAATTATATATTGGGAGTCAATAGAACCGTGTTGTCACGGGGAACGCTTTCAAAACTTTTTGGATATCCTATCCAGTTGATACTTTACTCTTTTGTTTACGGATGTCGACGATGTGAAATAAAAGGGGAGCTTATGAGTTCATGGAGTCTATACATTGTGTTAGAGAAAAGCCTGGGCCGCTAGCCTAAGCCATGCCTAATCATGGTGGAAACTTGCAACATCACCATAATAAGCATTTATGAAGCATCCTCTATAAAAACTATGCATATAGTAAATAAAAAGATCGCTGAGATGCTCATTGTCTGCTTGCCTTGTCATTTTGATCACGGGATAGCTCATGTATCATGTGCAAGGGGTACCCCGTTGGCGGTTCTCTATGATATGCATGTATTTACAATGACAAGAACTTACAGGTAACCAAAGTTGAGTAGCATGCGGTGCGGCCCTCGTACTCAAGGGACTTGGGATTTCCAGTTTATGGTCTGTCAAGCATATAACTCATATTGGACCTCACTTTCACCTTAACCACTTGAAGATGCCTATGATAGGGGCAATGAGAGCTCAAAGCTAATGAGTACCTTTCTTTCAGCATTAGGAAGCCTTTCAAACTTTTCAAAAACCGTTTTCACTCCCTTGTTGAGTCATCACTTATTCTATGAGCACCTTCTTGAGAGCATAGTTGTTATTATTGTGTTTGTTCCAAAACTTGGTTAATTATGTCATGACTTTGATGCTTGTATCTCTGATATCTTTACCTCTAGTATTCACTTGAACTTCAAAGGTGCCTTGGCATTTATATTGTGCTCTACAAACAAAGGCAAGCGAGATACCACTCTATCATACCTTACTATGAGCATTGCAATTTTGCTTATGTTTATGTTTCATGCTACTTATTATTATTGAGTTGGTTTCTCTTCATAGCTTGCATTGAATATTGAGTAGACTTAGTTGCATACTCTTTATTATGAACTGTCTAAGCGTCTACTCTGTGCTGATAATATTTACATCATATGAAGAAAATGTGTTTGTGAAAGTTCTTTTATCGCACTCAGTTTTCAACTGAATTGCTTGAGGACAAGCAATAATCTAAGCTTGGGGGAGTTGATACGTCCAAAATGTATCTACTTTCTCGAACACTTTTGCTATTGTTTCTCCTCTAAACTTGTGTGATTTGGATACAACTAACACGGACTGGTGTTGTTTTTAGCAGAATTACCTTGGTGTCTTGTTTTTGTGCAGAAAATCAACTATCAGGAAAAATCACGGAAAATATGCCAAAAATTATATTTCACCAGAAGACCCACGGAGTCAGAAGACGAGACGGGGAAGGGGCCTAGGTGGCCCACACCCCTTCCAGGCGCGGGCCCACCACTGGCCGCGCCTAGGGGGGTGCAGCCACCCCAGGCACCCCCTCGGCCTCCCTCTACGCCTATAAGTTGCCTCTCGACCTAAAAACCGAGGGGGTTCGATAGTTTTCCATAAAGAGTTCCACTCCGCCGCCACCAGAAACCAAGGTTCGGATCCAGAAACTCCGTTCTGGTACCCTGCCGAGACGAGGAATTTGGAAAGGATCATCGCCATTGTCATCACCAACGCATCTCCATCAACCACTGATGTTCCCCTCATCCATGAGTGAGTAATCCCCCGCTGTAGGCTTGGGGATGGTAGGGATTAGATGAGTTCTATCATGTAATCAAATAAGATCTGTTAGGGCATAGTGCCTAGTATCTCTATTAGTGCTATTTGACTTTGTTGCAACTTGTTGTGCTTAATGCTTGTCATTAGGGCCTGAGTGCCATGATCTCAGATCTGAACTTATTAGTGAATCATTATGATAGTATTGTTTGTGATCTTATCTGCAAGTTGTGTACACATATCATTGTCCGGATCCAAAGGCTCCAAAGTGACAATAATTGGGACAACCGGAGGGGATGGATGTAATGTGAGGATCACATGTGTTCACGAAGTGTTAATGCTTTGCTCCGGTGCTCTATTAAAAGGAGCACCTTAATTGCCAGTAGTTCCCTAGAGGCCTCGCTGCCACGGACTGGCTGGACAGAAGATGTTGTGCAAGTTCTCATTGCGAGCACATATGACTATATTTGGAGCACATGCCTAGGATTGTTTAGTACTTGGATGCTTGTTATTATTTATCTGCAATGCCCTAGATCTTGAAGTTACATGTTTGGACTCGTCCATGCAATGCACGTCCATCCATCCCTATGCCTACCACACTCGAATCCCACTGTTACCGTTACTGTTACTATTGCTCCTGTTTCACTACTACTGTTGCTTTGTTGTTGCTACTACCAAACTGTTGCTACTGATAAACTTATGTGAGCAAGAACTATTTCCAGGTGCAACTGAATTGAAAACTCAGTTGTTCAGGCTTGCAAGTATTATTTGGATCCCCTTGTGTCGAATCAATAAATTGGGTAATACTACCCGCGAAGACTGTTGCGATCCCCTACACTTGTGGGTCATTATCCATCCGGTCCAGCAGGTCCAGCACCATCAAGTCCAGCACCGCAAAGCAGTGGTGCATCCGTGATCGCACACACATTTAGGTATCCCGACAACCTCCGTGCCCTCGCTCCAGCGAAGCAGCGGAAGCAACAAATCCTTCCAGAAAAAGCCACCGGGAACATGTATCTCGCTGATCCGAGATCATAGGAAAATTCTAAAGGAGGGAGAGAGATCCTTCGCGAGGAGGTGTGTTGTGAGAGGAGGAGAGGGGGACTTTTATAGGGAGAGGGGGCACCCAAGGGGTATGGCGCCACAGCCATGGTGGCTACCCCCACCTCTTCTACATTCATGTGGGTGGAGCTCCCACTCAAAATGAAAAGCTCCACTCACATAAACATGCCTCCACTCAAAAATCCACTCACACGCATTAAATTTCCACCAAATTTAATGCAAGATCTCATTTAAATAAAATATTTTATTTATTTATTCAGAATTTTATTAATTACTTTAATTAACAAACATTCACATAAAACCCCTTACAACATTTCAATTTCACATGCAGAACCAGTTTCAGCAATTTCAACCGAAAAATTCCGGTGTCTAGTGAAATAAATTCAAGTGCTTTCTTTTTCTTTCTCTGGCATATTATTTGCTCTGAATGGTGTCAGTATCCCTTAAGTGTGTCACCCTACGGTTCGTGAATAATGCAGACATGATCGAGACCCCTCTCCGATCAATAATCAGCAGCGAGACCTGGAGATCCGTACTGACGCCCACACATTCAACGATGACATCTGTGATCGTGTGAAACTTATACGCATGTAAATCAATCCCTTTGTCTTGCGATATATACATGTCCGAGATTCAATCATCGGTATCTCCATGCCTAGTTTGATCTTGTTACCGACATGTACTCTTTTCTTGTTCTCGTGATATAACATTCTAGTGATCAAATCACTTGCTTGCAAGCTAACTAATGCGATATCACCTAGAGGGCCCATAGTATATCTCACCGTCATCAGGATGGACAAATTCCACTCTTTATCCATGAGCCTCTACATAACACCTTCGTAGCACTGAACCCATCTTTATAGTCACCATGTTACAGTGTGACGTTTGATGTTATAAAGATACTCTTCCAGTGTTAGTGATTGACATGATCTCATGGTCCAAGGATTAGGATTACTGCGTATGATGTTATAGCAATATAAACAAAATGACTTTGATCGTAATGCTATACTTCGGATGAATGTTCATCACACCATTCCAATAATACCTTGTTATTAACAACATCCAATGTCCATGATTAGGAAACCTTTGATCATCTTATTAATCAACGAGCTAGTTTATAAGAGGCATAACTAGGAACTTTATATTTGTTAATTAAACACACATGTATTAATGTTTCCATATTAATACAATTATAGCATGCAAAATAAACATTTATCATAAATAAGGAATAAGATAATAACCACTTTATTATTGCTTCTCGGGCATATTCCCTTCAGGCGCAACCACACCGAGTCGCCCACTGATGCGTTCACCCAGTGTTGACGTGGGACACTTTGTTGGAACCCCAAGAGCAAGGTGTGATGAGCACAACAGCAGGTTTCCCTCAAAAGAGACCAAGGTTATCGAACCTGAAGGAGGAAGGAAACGTCTCAAAGGTGTTGCAAGCAACATGGAGACCTGCACAACACAAACTCAAGACTTTGTCCCAACAAACCAGTGAGGTTGGCAAGCTCACCGTTTGCTGTAACAAGGGATTAAACGTATGGTGTGGAATGTAATGGTTTGTAGCAAGTAAACAAGTAACGGTGGAATATGTATCAATGGTAAAGATTGGACTGGGGTCCATAGTTCACTAGAGGTGCTCTCCTTAGATAAACAACATGGCATGAAGGGTAAACAAATTACAACAGGGCAATTGACAGGAACTGAGCAAGGCATAACAATGCAATACTAGTCAGAAAGATCCTATGAGATTCGATTGGGCAATACAACAAGATACATAGGCCACCATCCAACTGCATTTATGACTAGAAGTCCACCTTCGGGTTATCATCCGAACCCCCTCCAGTATTAAGTTGCAAGCAACAGACAACTGCTTTAAGCAAAGTGTGTAAGGTAAACAGTCCACATGTTCCATGAACAAGAGAACGTTGTTTTCTCCCTAGTATCAACAACACATCTACAACCGAAGAGATTATTGTCACTTCCCTTGGAAACTAGAGGCATGAACCCACTATCGAGCATAAATACCCCCTCTTGGAGTCACTAGCAACTACTTGGCCAATATAGCTACTAACAACGGAGAACATGCAAGATCACAAACAACACAGACATGATAGAATCATAAAGACAAAACATTAATCAAACCAACATAATAATCTCAATATCCATCGGATCCCTGCAAACACAACATGCATGATTACAAATAGATTAGATCTTGATCATGAATGGAGCTCACAAGATCTATACATGAAAGCACAAAGGAAGAGATACAACCATCTAGCTACTACATGGACCCATAGTCCAAGATGGAACTACTCACGCATCATACCGGAGAGAAGGCCTCCGGGATGATCTCCCCTCCGACAGGGTGCCGGGAAGAACTTCAGATCCCCCTGATCTAGGGACGATGGTGGCGGCGACTACAGACAGTTTCGTGGAGATTTGATTCGGTGCTTAGGGTTTCTGCATCAGGGGCTTCTTATAGGAGAAGAGGGAGGCCGAGGCGGTGGCCAGGGGCACCACACCTCTCCCAGGCGCGGGACAGGGCCCACTCGCTCCTAGGGTGGGTCTGGTCGCCCTGGCCGGCCTCTTCGACTCCCCTCTGGACTTCTTGTTCCCCACGGAAAGTAATTGACTTTGATGTTTGTCCCGTCCAATTCCGAGAATATTTCTTTACTAACTTTTCTGAAACCAAAAACAGCAGAAAACAGGCATTTGGCACTGTTGCAACTTGATAGTAGGTTAGTACCAGAAAACATGTAAAAAACATCCCAAAGTGTAGGCAAGGCAAAGAAAAGTAGACACTAAACAAGCATGGAGAATCAAAAATTATAGATATGTTTCCAACGTATCAACATCCCCAAGCTTAACTCATGCTCGTCCTCGAGTAGGTAAGTGATAAAAGAATAATTTTTGAGGTGACATGCACCCTCATAATAAATATCCAACCATTTGCAAGCATTGAAAGCTGGGATCAAAGAACTCTAAACATGTGCATGGAAGATGGAGTTCTAACAATAGGACATAGTAACTATGCATGCAACATGACAAGATACAAACAAAGATCATGAATAATATGCAATGAAAAACGTTTGTTTGTTTCACATACAGAAAACATAGCATAGTGGCAATCAGCTTGTCCCTCATAGAGTATCAATATAGATGCATAGGACACCTTCAAAGTTCACAAGGGTGACTAGAGAAAAATAGCACAAGAACAAGTAATATCATAATATGCATCAATCAATAAGCTTTGGAACACTGCACACAGAGTGACAACTATGCTCTCTTAATGGTGCCTAAAGGTAGAAGGTGGAGACTCAATAGTGGTGGAAGAAAGGCCTTTTTTTAAAGGAAGCAGGGATTACAAGTTTAAAAAAGAGCTTCCAAAAATTATGGTACTTGTTAGCTTTCATCCCTCATTGCCCTAATCATAAGCATCTTGAAGTGGTTAAGGTTAAAGTGGCAAAGATGGAGTATATGTTGGAGATATGCCCTAGAGGCAATAATAAATGTAGTTATTATTATATCTTTGTGTTTATGATAAATGTTTACATTCATGCTATAACAATATTAACCAGAAACATGAATACTTGTGTGATTTGTAAACTAAATTAGAGTCCCTAGTTGTAACACCCTCAGAATCGGCCCTATGCAAGTTTTAGCGAAACTCGCCAAACCCGCATAGAAACGATTCGAAGGTGCCCACCAGGCACTTTCGTGCGGGTGGAAAGCAAAGTAATAACATTACACAACAGTCCTCGATGGGACCCACAGAACAGATATATATATATAACAGCGACTCAAAGAGTCAAGAATACAGATATAATATACAAAGATCCAAATCACCTTGAAAACGATAGAGCGTCCAGCTACGGACAAGATGCAAATGGGTCTAAGAGCCCTGTAGAATAACCAATGGCGTCCATAACCCTGCCCAGGCCAAGCCGGAAGGGTAACCCCGTTAACGGCGTCGATCTCAAAACCTGCTTAAACAAAAGGGGTGCCGACAAAGGGCAAAGGAAAAAGAGGAGCGTCAGTACTGAGGCCAGTACACGGCGAGGCTAGAATTCGGCGGTCCTCGCCTACATAGGTATGGTGGACTGAGCGGCAGCGGCAGCATGCACTGAACAACCTATAGAGACTCGACACAACTGGCGGCAATCATAGAGGGGTAAGAAAGACCTATTCGGACCCAACCTGATACTATCATCAAACAAACCCATCCTGGCGTTTCCCCCTCGAGACCAAACGAGGAAGTCAACCGAGGAACTCACACAGTTGGCAGTTTTACTTATTCAGTTATCGTTGCAGCATTTACTAGTCAGGTTTAGATATTCATCCTGATAAAGTAAACAGTGGGCACTTTTAGTTAATCATTCCGTTATAGTGGCATCACTTACTAGTCAGATACAATTAGCATGAGATAACCCCAAAACCCAGCAGTTGTTGGTACTTTTATTTAGCCATTCCGTTGTAGTGAAGCTGATTACTAATCATATCGGATACCAGTCAATTTGTAACAGTAAACTTTAGTTATAGTTGTCTATGATCAAGCACTGTGCTCCAAGTCGTCCATAACCGTGGACACGGCTTCTCGAAAAGATTTAACCCTGCAGGGGTGCACCAAAGTATCCATAGGCACTTCGACCCTTTTTGCCAGATCAGTTAACATACACCCATCGGTATGTCGGCGGGGCCTAAGTCACGACGTTCCCAGACCCAAAGCAAGCACGGGGGGCCACCCCACTAAGTCTACCCGCAGCGAAGTCGGCCGGTCTCCGAGACGGACTTAGGGTTTGCGACAATGGCTGTAAACGACAGCAGATCCCCAATCGGGGACTGTCGATACAGCGAAAACACTCCGCTTCCTAAACAGTACAGCGTGCTTCTCACACAATCGTAAATAAAGCAGTAAACATGGCATAAGTACAGGATAGTAAATAAAACCTCAAACTAGTTTGTGGCCCCCAGTACAATACTTTGAAATCAGGTACTAATCAATGGGGGGCCCATATCTCCCCACCTGTGGTTAGCGCGCTCGATCTCGGAACAGGTTTCAAGAACTCGGGTCCTACGGGACACAAGTGGGCGGTAGGAAACCAAAACTTACCTATCACCCACCGATGCCTCTGCTTAATTCAATTTTAGTTGTTAAACAGGAATTAAAGTGAACAATAAGTAAACCATGATCATCTCCAACGTCAACATGCGGCAATCCTCCAACAATTGTGGTACTTGACGACAAGCAAAACACTTGAGCAAGCGACTACGACACGCGGGTCCAACTATCTACCAAACAACAGGTAATAGGATGTGTCCAAGGCTATATATGGCTGCAAGGGATATCACGGGTACGAAAAACTAGAGCATCGCAACACAGATAGCAATAGATCAACAGGAGGGAATAAATACTAGAAAAGTAAGATAGGTAGAAAGGGGAAGATGCTCGCCTGAAAACATTGCCGAAGGGTTCATCCGAAGATCGGGGCGAAGCTCACATCAACTCAACGGCCTTATCCGCGAAGAAGCAAAACACTAGAAGAAACACCGGATGCAATATTTAATGCTACGGCAAAAGATCGGCATGATGCATGTATGATGTATGACATGGCAAAGGTGCGATGCAATTAGGTCATATTAAGCGGAACCGGGGTCCCGACAATTAATTAAATGGTTCATGTTCTTTATCTACCCCGCAAATTAAATGTTGTATTAACATTTCAAAAGATAGCACCGGTTCGCTACACAGATTTAAATGAGGCCGATATAAGGCTAGATTTGCCCGCATATGGGCCCCATATTTAATTATGAGGTGAATCGGCATAAGGCCCCCAAACCACATGATAATATGCATGCGAGTATGACAATTAATATGCGACAATGTTATATTTCATTTATAAAATAGGGTTGGCGGAAAAGGGGTTCACACATTAGGGGGTCTCGACGAACTTGGGGTTCCGGGGTTCGGGGTCGGTCTCAGGGTCCAGGGTTCGACGGGGCGTTCTCGGGCTCCGGGATCGTTCTCGGTAACGGGGTAGATCTTGGCGTTCGGGTAGACGAACTTGGCGTTCTCGTGGCGGAGTGCTTGTTGTTCCAGTGGCGATCTTGGCGGACTCCGGGTTCGGCCTTGGCATCCGGGAAGCGGTACTTGGTTCGGCGTCAGGGGCGCATCGGATTCTCCGGGTCGCTGTCGTTCTTGTCGTTGCGAAGCTCGTGTCGGGTCCTCGTACCGAGTCGGTCTTGGCGTTCGGGAAGGAGTACTTGTCGCATCCGATGGATCGGTCCCCGGGTCGAAGAACTTGGCGCGCCAGGGTTCGGTCTCAACGAGGAAGGAGAACGCGTCGGGGTTTGTGCTTCGGTTCCAAGAACGGTCTTGCGGTCCATGAGGTGATCATGTCGGGACTTCGAATTCTCGAGATCAGGGTCTTCGGATCCGCGGGATCAAGGCTTCGAATTTCGGGCAGGAGATCTTGGCAATATCGAGGGTTCGGCTCCATGCAGGCGAGCTTGGATTGCACCAATCCTTGGTCTCCGAGATCTTGCCGAGATATCTAGGATCGAAAATCCCGTGCAAAGGTGAACTGGAGAGCAACAAACAGTCACCACCACAGTACAATCCTCCAAAGACATACATCAACACACACATCGTATTAACGTCGTCTATTGGCTGCACTTATCTTCACCGAAGAGGCCTTGTGCGTCGCTGCAGAATCCCGAGGCATCGCTGGGCTGTCTCCGGGCCCGTCGAACACGCACGAGCCAAGACGACGGGTTACCGAGAGCGTGCGATGCGGCGAGGTCGACACGAGCGGCCGACCAGAGGGTCGACGCGGGCAGAACGGGAGAGAGCTTGGGGAGGCCGTGGTCGTCGGGGTCGACGTCGGCGGCGCGGCGACGCGGCCGGGCTCGGGGAAGGCGAGAGGAGCAGGGTGCGGCGGGGGCGAGGCGGTCCCAGGGCGACGCGGTCGAGCCGGGCCGGGCCGTGCTCCGGCGAGGCTGCAGCGCGGCGGCCGGTAGACGGGGCGAGCGGTTGAGGCGGCAGACGGCGGACGGCGGACGGTGAGCAGCGGGGGGGGGGGGGGGAAGGCCGGCGACGAGGGAGACGGCCTAGGCCGGAGGGTGGCGCGGCGGAGCCGGACGCGGGGCGTGCTGCAGGGAGGGGCCGGAGGCGGCGCTGGCGGGGAGCCGTGCGGGGCGGTACGGCGAGGCGGGGAGAAGCGCTCGCGCTGGGTGGAACGGGGCCGCGCGCGGGGCGGGGTAGGCGCAGGACGTGGGGCGCGGCGCCGGATGCGGGGGAGGCTGGGGTGGTGACGGCCGGAGCGAGCGAGCGCGACAGAGGGGAGGTGCGGCCGGGGCACGCCGGCGTCGAGGGGGCGACGAGGCGGCGGGGCGAGCAGGGGCGGTGGAGGCGCTCGCCGGAGGAGGGCTGGGGCGCGGCCGGGGAGAGGGGTGCGAGCGAGATGGCGCCGGAGGGGGGGGATGGCTAGAGCTCGCGGCGGAGGCGGCGGAGGTGGGCTCTGGGGCGGTGAGGCGAGCAGGGTGGAGCGGCGAGCGGAGCGGCGAGCGGAGCGGGAGGTTGCGTGCGGGACGGGGGAGGAAGGGAAGAGGAGAGAGGAGGGAACGGCCGAGCGGTGGGGTCGGCAGGTGGGTCCGCGGGATGGGGCCCGGTTGTCAGGGAGGAGTGGGGTGGGTGCGTGCGGCGTGCAGGGCGGCCTGGGTGGTGCTGCGCTGGCGTGCGTGAGTGTGTGCGTGTGGGGCTGGGGCGCGCGCGCGTGGATGCAGTGTGTGTTGAGTGGTGGGGGTGGTTGTGTGGGGACAGGTGGGGTGGGTTTAGCCTAGGTGGAGAGAGGGAGGGGTTAGGTGGCAGGATAGGATTGGTTGAGGAGAGGGAGAGGGTGAGGTGGCGAGAGGCCATTGGCTGGGGTGAGGTGGCCAGAGGGTTGGGTAGAATAGGATGGGTAGCTTTAGGAATTAGATGGGGCTGATTAGGTGGACCGTTTTAGGTTCTGGGGGTGGTCGTTCGGGTCGAAACGGCCCGTTCGACTGCCCCCGCTAAAATAATTAAATCTTTTATTTAATTCCAACAAGCCTTTTGCAAACTAATAGCAGACAAAGTAAAATATTCCGGCGACCCGGTTTTGATATTTGAAGAAAGATGGGGCGTCTTAGAAAACAAAACGGGCTTTGCGTAAATAGTTTTAAGCAAACAATGCATGATGATGACGATGCAATGCAGAAATTCAACGCGATTTTCTAGTAGCGGTTTTTGCGGGATGCCACAATTCGACACCACTAACAATGGATCTCGCCCTCGAGATCCGCCTCATGGTACCGGAAGGAAGGTCGGCGTTCTGCGTCTTCTCGCTTTGTGTAGATCCTCGCGACACCACTAACAAGAGGTCGTTGTCCTGATCATCAAGAGAACACTCCGGAAAACAACAGACGAAGTTAAAGGTAAGGCCACCTCGAACTTCCATGGAAGGAGTAGAATTGCATCGATCCACCATTCAATGTACATAAGCGAATGATAAGAGTAGTGGTATGGTCGCGACTCCATCCCGCACTCAAAGCATTACTCTGTACACGAACAGATAGGTTATGCAACCAACCCTCGGAATCAGACTGAAGATCTCGACAAGCGAGGTTCGGATCAAAGGAGTGATGCAGACTCTGCATCGGATCTGGCGTAGAGGATGCCGTCGTGTCGGAAAACACCGGAAGGCACAAACAAGGAACAAAGAATGGTACCACAGACGAAGGATTCCTCGGATGGCATGAAGACCGAATGTAGCAACACCGTTATCAAAGGAGGAAGCGAGACCCTGAAGGTAGGACGGAACCCAACCATGAGAAATCCTGGACTCGAAGAAAAGATAAGAGAGCAGATTCAAAACACGTCGAGATAAGAGGAGAATAGCAGAGGGGTAAGGAGTAAAATCAGACCTAATCAGATCTATCCAACCAATTTTTCAAAATAATTTTTGACACTCTACTTCGGCCGTTAGCTAGGTTATCCTACAGGCTGGACTTGTGGGGTATCGCAACTGCTGAGCTCTGATACCACTCTGTAACACCCTCAGAATCGGCCCTATGCAAGTTTTAGCGAAACTCGCCAAACCCGCATAGAAACGATTCGAAGGTGCCCACCAGGCACTTTCGTGCGGGTGGAAAGCAAAGTAATAACATTACACAACAGTCCTCGATGGGACCCACAGAACAGATATATATAACAGCGACTCAAAGAGTCAAGAATACAGATATAATATACAAAGATCCAAATCACCTTGAAAACGATAGAGCGTCCAGCTACGGACAAGATGCAAATGGGGCTAAGAGCCCTGTAGAATAACCAATGGCGTCCATAACCCTGCCCAGGCCAAGCCGGAAGGGTAACCCCGCTAACGGCGTCGATCTCAAAACCTGCTTAAACAAAAGGGGTGCCGACAAAGGGCAAAGGAAAAAGAGGAGCGTCGGTACTGAGGCCAGTACACGGCGAGGCTAGAATTCGGCGGTCCTCGCCTACATAGGTATGGTGGACTGAGCGGCAGCGGCAGCATGCACTGAACAACCTAGAGAGACTCGACACAACTGGCGGCAATCAGAGAGGGGTAAGAAAGACCTATTCGGACCCAACCTGATACTATCATCAAACAAACCCATCCTGGCGTTTCCCCCTCGAGACCAAACGAGGAAGTCAACCGACGAACTCACACAGTTGGCAGTTTTACTTATTCAGTTATCGTTGCAGCATTTACTAGTCAGGTTTAGATATTCATCCTCATAAAGTAAACAGTGGGCACTTTTAGTTAATCATTCCGTTATAGTGGCATCACTTACTAGTCAGATACAATTAGCATGAGATAACCCCAAAACCCAGCAGTTGTTGGTACTTTTATTTAGCCATTCCGTTGTAGTGAAGCTGATTACTAATCATATCGCACACCAGTCAATTTGTAACAGTAAACTTTAGTTATAGTTGTCTATGATCAAGCACTGTGCTCCAAGTCGTCCATAACCGCGGACACGGCTTCTCGAAAAGATTTAACCCTGCAGGGGTGCACCAAAGTATCCACAGGCACTTCGACCCTTTTTGCCAGATCAGTTAACATACACCCATCGGTATGTCGGCGGGGCCTAAGTCACGACGTTCCCAGACCCAAAGCAAGCACGGGGGGCCACCCCACTAAGTCTACCCGCAGCGAAGTCGGCCGGTCTCCGAGACGGACTTAGGGTTTGCGACAATGGCTGTAAACGACAGCAGATCCCCAATCGGGGACTGTCGATACAGCGAAAACACTCCGCTTCCTAAACAGTACAGCGTGCTTCTCACACAATCGTAAATAAAGCAGTAAACATGGCATAAGTACAGGATAGTAAATAAAACCTCAAACTAGTTTGTGGCCCCCAGTACAATACTTTGAAATCAGGTACTAATCAATGGGGGGCCCATATCTCCCCACCTGTGGTTAGCGCGCTCGATCTCGGAACAGGTGTCAAGAACTCGGGTCCTACGGGACACAAGTGGGCGGTCGGAAACCAAAACTTACCTATCACCCACCGATGCCTCTGCTTAATTCAATTTTAGTTGTTAAACAGGAATTAAAGTGAACAATAAGTAAACCATGATCATCTCCAACGTCAACATGCGGCAATCCTCCAACAATTGTGGTACTTGACGACAAGCAAAACACTTGAGCAAGCGACTACGACACACGGGTCCAACTGTCTACCAAACAACAGGTAATAGGATGTGTCCAAGGCTATATATGGCTGCAAGGGATATCACGAGTACGAAAAACTAGAGCATCGCAACACAGATAGCAATAGATCAACAGGAGGGAATAAATACTAGAAAAGTAAGATAGGTAGAAAGGGGAAGATGCTCGCCTGAAAACATTGCCGAAGGGTTCATCCGAAGATCGGGGCGAAGCTCACATCAACTCAACGGCCTTATCCGCGAAGAAGCAAAACACTAGAAGAAACACCGGATGCAATATTTAATGCTACGGCAAAAGATCGGCATGATGCATGTATGATGTATGACATGGCAAAGGTGCGATGCAATTAGGTCATATTAAGCGGAACCGGGGTCCCGACAATTAATTAAATGGTTCATGTTCTTTATCTACCCCGCAAATTAAATGTTGTATTAACATTGCAAAAGATAGCACCGGTTCGCTACACAGATTTAAATGAGGCCGATATAAGGCTAGATTTGCCCGCATATGGGCCCCATATTTAATTATGAGGTGAATCGGCATAAGGCCCCCAAACCACATGATAATATGCATGCGAGTATGACAATTAATATGCGAAAATGTTATATTTCATTTATAAAATAGGGTTGGCGGAAAAGGGGTTCACACATTAGGGGGTCTCGACGAACTTGGGGTTCCGGGGTTCGGGGTCGGTCTCAGGGTCCAGGGTTCGACGGGGCGTTCTCGGGCTCCGGGATCGTTCTCGGTAACGGGGTAGATCTTGGCGTTCGGGTAGACGAACTTGGAGTTCTCGTGGCGGAGTGCTTGTTGTTCCAGTGGCGATCTTGGCGGACTCCGGGTTCGGCCTTGGCATCCGGGAAGCGGTACTTGGTTCGGCGTCTGGGGCGCATCGGATTCTCCGGGTCGCTGTCGTTCTTGTCGTTGCGAAGCTCGTGTCGGGTCCTCGTACCGAGTCGGTCTTGGCGTTCGGGAAGGAGTACTTGTCGCATCCGATGGATCGGTCCCCGGGTCGAAGAACTTGGCGCGCCAGGGTTCGGTCTCAACGAGGAAGGAGAACGCGTCGGGGTTTGTGCTTCGGTTCCGAGAACGGTCTTGCGGTCCATGAGGTGATCATGTCGGGACTTCGAATTCTCGAGATCAGGGTCTTCGGATCCGCGGGATCAAGGCTTCGAATTTCGGGCAGGAGATCTTGGCAATATCGAGGGTTCGGCTCCATGCAGGCGAGCTTGGATTGCACCAATCCTTGGTCTCCGAGATCTTGCCGAGATATCTAGGATCGAAAATCCCGTGCAAAGGTGAACTGGAGAGCAACAAACAGTCACCACCACAGTACAATCCTCCAAAGACATACATCAACACACACATCGTATTAACGTCGTCTATTGGCTGCACTTATCTTCACCGAAGAGGCCTTGTGCGTCGCTGCAGAATCCCGAGGCATCGCTGGGCTGTCTTCGGGCCCGTCGAACACGCACGAGCCAAGACGACGGGTTACCGAGAGCGTGCGGTGCGGCAAGTTCGACACGAGCGGCCGGCCAGAGGGTCGACGCGGGCAGAACGGGAGCGAGCTTGGGGAGGCCGTGGTCGTCGGGGTCGACGTCGGCGGCGCGGCGACGCGGCCGGGCTCGGGGAAGGCGAGATGAGCAGGGTGCGGCGGGGGCGAGGCGGTCCCAGGGCGACGCGGTCGAGCCGGGCCGGGCCGTGCTCCGGCGAGGCAGCAGCGCGGCGGCCGGTAGACGGGGCGAGCGGTTGAGGCGGCGGACGGCGGACGGCGGACGGTGAGCAGCGGGGGGGGGAGGCCGGCGACGAGGGAGACGGCCTAGGCCGGAGGGTGGAGCGGCGGAGCCGGACGCGGGGCGTGCTGCAGGGAGGGGCCGGAGGTGGCGCTGGCGGGGAGCCGTGCGGGGCGGTACGGCGAGGCAGGGAGAAGCGCGCGCGCTGGGTGGAGCGGGGCCGCGCGCGGGACGGGGTAGGCGCAGGACGTGGGGCGCGGCGCCGGATGCGGGGGAGGCTGGGGTGGTGACGGCCGGAGCGAGCGAGCGCGACAGAGGGGAGGTGCGGCCGGGGCACGCCGGCGTCGAGGGGGCGACGAGGCGGCGGGGCGAGCAGGGGCGGTGGAGGCGCTCGCCGGAGGAGGGCTGGGGCGCGTCCGGGGAGAGGGGTGCGAGCGAGATGGCGCCGGAGGGGGGGATGGCTGGAGCTCGCGGCGGAGGTGGGCTCTGGGGCGGTGAGGCGAGCAGGGTGGAGCGGCGAGCGGAGCGGCGAGCGGAGCGGAAGGTTGCGTGCGGGACGGGGGAGGAAGGGAAGAGGAGAGAGGAGGGAACGGCCAAGCGGTGGGGTCGGCAGGTGGGTCCGCGGGATGGGGCCCGGTTGTCAGGGAGGAGTGGGGTGGGTGCGTGCGGCGTGCAGGGCGGCCTGGGTGGTGCTGCGCTGGCGTGCGTGAGTGTGTGCGTGTGGGGCTGGGGGGCGCGCGCGTGGATGCAGTGTGTGTTGAGTGGTGGGGGTGGTTGTGTGGGGACAGGTGGGGTGGGTTTAGCCTAGGTGGAGAGAGGGAGGGGTTAGGTGGCAGGATAGGATTGGTTGAGGAGAGGGAGAGGGTGAGGTGGCGAGAGGCCATTGGCTGGGGTGAGGTGGCCAGAGGGTTGGGTAGAATAGGATGGGTAGCTTTAGGAATTAGATGGGGCTGATTAGGTGGACCGTTTTAGGTTCTGGGGGTGGTCGTTCGGGTCGAAACGGCCCGTTCGACTGCCCCCGCTAAAATAATTAAATCTTTTATTTAATTCCAACAAGCCTTTTGCAAACTAATAGCAGACAAAGTAAAATATTCCGGCGACCCGGTTTTGATATTTGAAGAAAGATGGGGCGTCTTAGAAAACAAAACGGTCTTTGCGTAAATAGTTTTAAGCAAACAATGCATGATGATGACGATGCAATGCAGAAATTCAACGCGATTTTCTAGTAGTGGTTTTTGCGGGATGCCACACTAGTAAAGCCTCTTCGTAATACTAAATTGTTGATTAATAGATGATCATGGTTTCTTGATCATGAACATTTGAGATGTTGTTAATAACAAGATCATATCATTAGGAGAATGGTATGGTAGACATACTCCTATAAATAAGCGTAGCATAAAGATCAAGTCATTTTAAATAGTTCAATTGCTATAAGCTTTCTGATACATAGTAACCTAATTCCTTCGACCATGAGATCATGCTTATCACCATCACCGGAAGGATGCTTTGATGACATCAAACACCACACCGTAACTGGGTGGCTATAAAGGTGGCATTGAGTGTTCGGAAAGTATGGGTTGAGACACATGAATCAAGAGTGGGATTTGTCCATCCATATGACGGATAGATATACTCTGGGCCCTCTCGGTGGAATGTCATCCAATTAGCTTGCAAGCATGTGACTGGCTCACAAGGGATCACATAACACGGGAATGAGAAAAGAGTACTTATCGGTAACAAGGTTGAACTAGGTATGCAGAGATACCGACGATCAAAACCTCGGATAAGTAAACTATCGTGAGACAAAGGGAAATTGGTATCATATGTAAGTGGTTCATTCGATCGCAAAGTAATCATAGAAATATGTGGGAGCCATATGAATTTCCAGATTCCTCTATTGGTTATTGATCGGAGAAGTGTATCGATCATGTCCGCATAATTCACGAACCATAGGGAGACACACTTAAGGATTCGATGTTGTTGAGTAGTTATGAAACGATGAGTAAGAGACTGAATGTTGTTCGGAGTCTTGGATAGGATCCGGTATATCACGAGGAGATCCGGAATGGTCCGGAGAATAAGATTCATATAAGGAAAGTCCTGTTTCGGAGTTGGGGAATGATTCCGGTGTTTTCATCGGGAATGTTCTAGAAGGTTCCGGAAGGTCTGGCACTCCGGAGGGGAAGGGTACATGAATGTGTCATGACAATGTGGAATGGTTGCATCATGTACTAGGTATCATGGCTGGGCAAAATAAAGGGAGAAATCAAATCCTAGTTTGAAAAAGTCAAACGCCAATTTGAAAAGTCAAACGACAGCTTTGCTTGGTGGAGGGAGAGTAGGAAACCTACTTGGAGAGGAGTTCCTCTCCCTCCACCCGCCGGCCAAGGAGGCCGACTTGGGGGAGGACTCCCTCCCCCTTGGCCACGCCCTCCCACCTATAAAAGGAGGGGCAGGGCTTCCCCTCTTCCCTACACCCAACACCACCCAAACCCTAGCCCTAGCCGCCGGCCACCACAAGTCGCCGCCGCCCTAGGGTTTCCTTCTAGCCGCCGAGTTGGGGCTCTCCCCAAGCCCTAGCCGTCGGCCAAGCTTCCTCCCTTGGTGCCTCTAAACCCTATATCGCCAAGGCCTCTCTCATAGTCCACCATACTCGCTCCGGCTTAAGGCGAAGCCCTGCGAGATCTCCCCTCTACTTACGGTACCACGTCGCCGTGCTGCCGGAATCACGAGGAGAGTGCTACAACCTCCGCTGCCTGCTGGAACAAGGGAGAGGAAGGTCTTCATCGAGTACCGAACTTGTGACCGACTGCGGAAGCGCTGCCGGAACGCAGCGCCGGAAGGATCGTCTACACGATCTTGAGATCGGCAAGAGTACAACTACATCACCCACGAGAATCTGCTCTCGTTAACCGCTTTGGAATCTTCGAGGGTGAGTTCCTCTATCGACTCGTTGCTACAATCTAGTAGATAGATCTTGGCTTGTTTGTTTGCATGCGGTAGAATTTTTTTGTTTTCCATGCTACGAACCCCTACAGTATATGCTTGACGAAGTATAAGTTGGCAATCTCAAGTCCCTTGAATACGAGGTCCACACCTCATGCATACTCAACTTTGGGCCCAAGTAAGTTCTTGTCATTGTAAGTATTTGCATATCATTGAGAACCGCCAACGGGGTACCCCTGGCACATGGTACAAGAGTTTTTCCATAACCAAAATGACAAGGCAAGCAGATAATGAGCATCGCAGCAATCTTTTTATTTACCATATGCATAGCTTTTTATCGAGGATGCTTCATAGATAGCTCATTATGGTGATGCTGCAAGGTTCCACCATGATTAGGTATGGCTTTTGCTAGCGGCGCAGGCATTTCTCTAACACAGGATACAAACTCAATGGACTTACAAGTTTCCTCTTTATTTCACACCGGTGACATCCATAGACAAAAGAGCATGATATCAACTGAGTACAAAGTACAAGTGCAATGTTGAAAACCTTCCCCGTGACAGATGTTCTGTTAATTCCAACGTATAAGTTCAAGCATATACAACAAAGTTGTCACAATGGTTCAAGTTTATTATGGGCAAAGCATATAAAGCGTGCCATCAAGTTCGTGAGGGCTTTAATCACTAAGTTTTCACATAACAAAATAGTTTTTAATTGGAAGATAGTTGAAAACAAGAATATACTTGGAATGGTGTAACACACCATGCATAGGATTTTATAGTGGACACTTTGGAATAACTTGGTTTCTTGAGAGTTAGAAGCATGAGTAGAGCTTACTCATACAAGTGGAGGCTAGCAAAATACTGGGAGCAACCAACTAAGAGAGCATAATGGCCATAATCATGCAGAGCAACAAAGCATACTAATGAAAGCAAAGAGTGGTACCACAAGTCAAGGACTAAATGATCATAGAGGCTAATGGTGACTTTTCATAATCATAACATGGTCTGAGCATGTGCCAAGTCAACCCAAGCAAAGCATCAAAGGAGAATACCACAATACTATGCTTTTGCATGCTAAAACAACGCATAATTTCTTCAAGGCACACTAAGCAATCCCAATTGTTTGGAACAAGACATGCTACAACAATAATTACTAAGCATAAGGTCAAAACAACACCTAGCATGTCATGCTAAAGTCTAAGTCACAGTCAATGCAAGCTCCTCTTGCACTTCAAGAAAGAACTTACTACTCCTTTCCAACAGCAAGCAACTTATTTGCAAAACAACACAGCGAGAACGGGGGTCCAAACTTCTTTATTCAAGAAAACTAAACAACCTAAGCAAAGCAAAAAAAAACTAAGACGCTCCAAGAACAACACAATTGAGCATGAAATAATAAAAACGAAGTGTCTAGACAGACCTGAGCTTTTTATTGATGAAGAAGGGGATGCCTTGGGCATCCCCAAGCTTTGAAGCTTGTACCTCTTGGATATTTCTTGGGGTGATACCATGGTGGCATCCCCAAGCTTGAGCTTTTGTCCATTCTTCATATCATTGCATCATTCTCTCTCTACACCTGAAATTTTTCCTTCATACAAAACTTCACACAATCTTCATTAGCAACATTAGTTTATTCAAAAGATATTAGACCTCTGGCAAAGCTTTGGAACAGCAAGGCTTTTCACTAAAAACACAAGCTACTGTAGCAACTCCTTCAAAAAGCTCAATTTCCCAAAAATAACTAAAAAAGGAATTAATAAGAAGCAAATGCAAATAATGGCAGAAATCCGTCAAAATAGACCAGCAGGTAGAAAACGATTTTTTCGAACATCTTCTGTTACTCAAATCAAAAAGTGTTGAACTAACAAAAGTTAGATAACATACTGGGGGATTTATTCAAAAAATTTGAGATCAATCCGAGTTACAAAGACTCTTCACGAATTTTTTTTGTGGAGGACAGAAATCTGTTTTGTTACAGCAACTCCCCAAATCTTACTTCCCTCTCATTAGAGGTCATTCTTGGCACAAAAAGCAAACAAAAATGATAAGGAGAGGTCATTACTGAATTAATAACTTCCAAGACTCAAGGAAACTCTTGGGTTATCTCCCAATAAGTACTTTTCTTTATCGCCTTTAAGTTAGGCACGATAGTTTGAGAAGATGCTCACATAAGAAATATGAATTGAACTAAAAGAGAGTATCAAGAAGCAAATTCAAAACACATTTAACTCTAACCCTCTTCCTATGCATAGGAATCTTGTATGCAAATAAATTCACAAAGAACAAAGTGACAGGCATAGGAAGATGGAACAAGAGTAACTTCAAAACTTTCAGCACATAGAGAGATGTTGCAGTACCATGAAAACTTCTATAATCATATTTTCCTCTATCATAATAATTTTCAGTAGCCTCATGAATAAACTCAACAATATAACTATCACATAAAGCAGGCTTTTCATGAGCTACAATCATACAATTTCTATCAAGCTCAAAAATAGTGGGATTAAACCTTCACGGTTTTACCCAAAGTAGATATTTCAAAAGGATCCACAGGAACATAACATTCATCCTCCTTTGGTAAGCATGGGGGAAAATAAAATAATATAAGAGGTAAAGAGTTACTCTCATTAGAAGGTAGGCATGGGTAGATCCATTCTTTCTCCTGTTGTTCATCACTCTCCCCCTCTTTTTCATCTAATGAGCTTCCAGTTTCAACAATTTCTTCTTCCATAGGCTCCTGCAAGGCATTAGTCTCTTCCATTTGTGGAAAACAGTTATTAAAATATTTAATAATATAGCCATTGTCTTCCTTGTAATTATCAAAGCAAAATTTAAGTATCTCATAAACCTCACATTCATAAGGTGCATCATCGGTATTTTCAAGCAAACTAGCAAGTTCAAATGCACCCTTGAAAGCAATAAAATCTTCAATTTGTTCCATATCATAAAAGTCATAATTTCCTTTAATATAAGAGGATATGGTAACATTATCATTATACTCACATAGAAAACGAAGGTGTTTATACCTCCTACAGCAACAATACTTATCAAAGGAATAAGTAACATTATAAGTAGAGCACACGTCTCTAGCAATAGTATTCAACTTATCAATTTGTTCCCATAAGTATTTCCCTTTTTGTGACAAACGGTGTTCCTTGTAATAATACCTTTGTTCTTCTGTGAACCCACCTTGCCAATAAGAACTAGTTTCAAAGAAACCATCCATTGATAGAAAGCATGACCAAGCAAGGAAAAGACAGACCAGCAACTAGAGCAGGGACTTTTTTTTGTGTTTTTGAATAAAGCAAGCAAATCAAACTAGACTAATTTTTTTGGTTTTTTTTGGAAAGAGGCAAACAAAATCAAGCAAAAGAAACAAAGCAAACTAAAAACAAAGTAAAGAGAAAGGAAGTGAAGGACTCCCCTTGTGAAGACGTCCTTAGCCTCCCCGGCAACATCGCTAGAAATCTTGATGCGTGCACCCAGTGTTGACGCTGGACACTTCGTTGGAACTCCAAGAGCAAGGTGTGATGAGCACAGCAGCAAGGTTACCTTAGTAGAGACCAAGGTTATCGAACCCGAAGGAGAAAGGAAACATCTCAAAGGTGTTGCAAGCAACGTGGAGACCTACACAACACAAACTCAAGACTTTGTCCCAACGAATCAGTGAGGTTGTCAAGCTCGCTGGTTTGCTGTAACAAAGGATTAAAAGTATGGTGTGGAAGGTAATGGTTTGCAGCAAGTAAACAAGTAACAATGGAAGATGTATCAATGGTAAAGATTGGACTGGGGTCCATAATTCACTAGAGGTGCTCTCCTTAGATAAACAATATGGCATGAAAGGTAAACAAATTACAGCAGGGCAATTGACAGGAACTGAGCAAGCATAACAATGCAATACTAGTCAGAAAGATCCTATGAGATTTGATTGGGCAATATAACAAGATACATAGACCACCATCCAACTACATCTATGACTAGAAGTCCACCTTCAGGTTATCATCCGAACCCCCTCTAGTATTAAGTTGCAAGCAACATACAACTGCTTTAAGCAAAGTGTGTAAGGTAAATAGTCCACATGTTCCATGAACAAGAGACCTTGTTTTCTCCCTAGTAGCAACAACACATCTACAACCGAAGAGATTATTGTCACTTCCCTTGGAAACTAGAGGCATGAACCCACTATCGAGCATAAATACCCCCTCTTGGAGTCACTAGCAACTAATTGGCTAAGATAGCTACTAACAACGGAGAGCATGCAAGATCACAAACAACACAGACATGATATAATCATATAGACAAAACCATTAATCAAACCAACATAATAATCTCAATATCCATCGGATCAACGCAAACACAACATGCATGATTACAAATAGATTAGATCTTGATCATGAACGGAGCTCACAAGATCTATACATGAAATCACAAAGGAGGAGACAGAACCATCTAGCTACTACATGGACCCATAGTCCAAGGTGGAACTACTCACGCACCATACCGAAGAGAAGGCCTCCGGGATGATCTCCCCTCTGGTAGGGTGCCGGGAAGAACTTCAGATCCCCCTGATCTAGGGACGATGGTGGCGGCGGCTACAGACGGTTTCGTGGAGATTTGATCGGGTGCTTAGGGTTTCTGCATCGGGGGCTTCTTATAGGCGAAGGGGGAGGCCGAGGCGGCGGCCAAGGGACCCACACCCCTCCCAGGCGCAGGGCAGGGCCCACCCGCACCTAGGGTGGGTCTGGCCGACCTGGACGGCCTCTCCGTCTCCCCTATGGACTTCCTGTTCCCCACGGAAAGTAATTGACTTTGACGTTTGTCCCGTCCAATTCTGAGAATATTTCTTTACTAACTTTTCTGAAACCAAAAACAGCAGAAAACATGCATCTGGCACTGTTGCAACTTGTTAGTAGGTTAGTACCAGAAAACATGTAAAAAGCACCCCAAAGTGTAGGCAAGTCAAAGCAAAGTAGATACTAAACAAGCATGGAGCATCAAAAATTATAGATATGTTTCCAACGTATCACCCACCGCAAACTCTGCCTCACGGTGGTTGTTGTCGTAGTACTTCTTGGACAACCGCTGAGCTTGAAGAAGACGCTGGCGCACAACCACCAAAATCTTGTCCCTAAATAGGGTGCCGACGGCCTCCGTCCGAGCCTTCCCGGGCTCAAATGGTAGCATGGGTGGCAGAGGACGGCCATAGACCACCTTGAAGGGGGTTGCGCACATGGCGGAGTGATAGGAGGTGTTGTAGCAGTACTCCGCCCACGAGAGCCAATCCACCCACGCTCGAGGACGATCACCTGTCACATAGCGGAAATACATAGAAATGACCGTGTTAACCACCTCCAATTGGCTGTCCGTCTGAGGGTGGAAAGTTTTACTCATGTGCAGCTTCACCCTCGCCAACCGAAAGATATCGCACCAAACATGACCCGTGAAATCCGTGTCACGGTCACTGACGATCGAAGAGGGAAACTCGTGGAGGTGGATGATGCCAACGAAGAAAGCCCATGCCACGGAGGCGGTAGTGTAAGGGTGGGCAAGCACAATGAAGTGCGCATACTTGGAGAAGCGATCGACCACTATCAAGATGACAGACTTGACGCCCACCTTGGGAAGACCCTCGATGAAGTCCATGGAGATATCCGCCCACACCTACAACGGCACTTCCAGTGGTTGTAATAACAATCCTGCAGGCCGCAGTGTCTCCGTCTTGTTGCGCAGGCACGTCACATAGGAGCGAACATAGTCGCGCACCAGCGCGTAGTCACCAAGTATGTAGAAATCAGCACGGAGACGGTGAAGGACCTTCTGCACACCCTCATGACCCGCTGAATGAGCTTGTGCTAACGCTTGATCGCGTAGGTCGCCCTGGCTCGGCACAAAGAGTCGACGCCCATGCAGGAGGAGCCCATCCTACAGGCGCCAAGGCTCCTCCAACTCGCCGGCCTCAACTTGCTGCCGCAGGAGCTGCGCATCCCCGGCGTTGGTCGTGGCCCGGCGGATGTCGTTGATGAAGGCAAAATACGGCCCCGAGCGGATGCACAAGGCCGTCCCCACGGCGACAGCATCGTTCGCTGCTGGGTCGGCATCGCGACGGGATGATGAAGTGTAGCTCAGATCAATGTAGAGCTTCGTTGGAAAACCCCGAGAGGAAGGTATGATGAGCACATCATCAAGTTTTCCCTCAGAAATAAACCAAGGTTATCGAACCAGTAGGAGGAAGGAAACGACTCAAAGGTGTTGCTAGTAACTTGGAAACCTGCATAACACAAACTCAAGACTTTTCCCAAACGAACAGTGAGGTTGTCAATCTCACCGGTTTGCTAAAAGCAAAGGATTAACTGTATGGTGTGGAAGGTAATGGTGGCTTGCAGAAAGTAAACAAGAACAGTGGAAGATGTATCAACGGTAAAGATTGGACCGGGGTCCATAGTTCACTAGAGGTGTTCTCCTGAAGATAAACAACATAACATGCTGGGTAAACAAATTACAGCAGGGCAATTGACAGGACACAGCAAGGCATAACAATGCAATACTAGACATTCATGATCCTATGAGATTTGATTGGGCATTACAAAAATATACATAGACCGCCATCCAACTTCATCTATGACTAGTAATCCACCTTCAGGTTATCATCCGAACCCCCTCCAGTATTAAGTTGCAAGCAACAGATAACTGCTTTAAGCAAGGTGTGTAAAGTAAACAATACAATTGTTCCATGAACAAGAGATTGTTGTTTTCTCCCTAGTAGCAACATCACATCTACAACCTTAGAGATTTCTGTCACTTCCCCAGATTCAGTATAGGCATGAACCCACTATCGAGCATAAATACTCCCTCTTGGAGTCACTAGCATCTACTTGGCCAAGATAGCTACTAGAATCGGAGAGCATGCAAGATCTCAAACAACACAGATATGCTAGAATCAATAAGATAGAATCATTAACCAATCTGACATAGTAATCTCAATATCCATCGGATCCCCGCATACACAACATGCATGATTACAAATAGATGATCTTGATCATGAACAGAGCTCACAAGATCTAAACATGGTAGCACAAAGGAGGAGAAACAACCATATAGCTACTACATGGACACATAGTCCAAGGTGAAACTACTCACGCATCATACCGGAGGCTGGCATCATGATGAAGAAGGCCTCCAGGATGATCTCTCCCCTCCGGCGGGGTGACAGGAAGAGCTTCAGATCCCCCTGATCTAGGGACGATGGTGGTGGCGGCTACAGACTATTTTGTGGAAGATTGATCAGCTGCTTAGGGTTTTGGTATCGGGGGCTTCTTATAGGCGAAGAGGGAGGCTGAGGGGGTGTCCGAGGCGGCTGCACCCCCCAGGCGCGGGGCAGGCCAGGCCGCGCGGACAGGGGTGTGCCCCCTCGAGGCTCTTCTCCGTCTCGTCTTCTGGCTCCGTGTTCTCCTCGGTGAAATATTGACTTTGGCTTTTGTCCCGTCCAATTCCGATAATATTCATTTTCTAACTTTTTTGGAACCAAAAACAACAAAAAATAGGCAACTGGCACTATGGCATCTTGTTAATAGGTTAGTCCCAGAAAACATATAAAATACCTCAAAGTATAGACAAAGCAAAGCAAAGTAGATACTAAACAAGCATGGAACATCAAAAATTATAGATACGTTTATGACGTATCATGGGACAGCGCGTCGGTGATGGTGTTGAGGCGTCCCGAACGGTATGATGGTGGATTAGTTGAATATTGAGCTTCGTTGGGAGTCCCCAAGAGGAAGGTGTGATGAGCACATCAGCAAGTTTTCCCTTAGTAAGAAACCAAGGTTATCGAACCAGTAGGAGGAAGGAAACGACTCAAAGGTGTTGCTAGCAACTTGGAAACCTACACGACACAAACTCAAGACTTTGCCCCAACGAACAGTGAGGTTGTTAATCTCACCGGTTTGCTGAAAACAAAGGGTTAAATGTATGGTGTGGAAGGTAATAGTGTTTGCAGAAAGTAAACAGGAACAGTGGAATATGTATCAATGGTAAATATTGGACCGGGATCCATAGTTCACTAGAGGTGTTCTCCTTAAGATAAACAACATAACATGCCGGGTTAATAAATTATAGTGGGGCAATTGACAGGACACAACAAGGCATAACAATGCAATACTAGACATTCATGATCCTGTGAGATTTGATTGGGCATTACAACAATATACATAGACCACCATCCAACTTCATCTATGACTAGTAATCCACCTTTAGGTTATCATCCGAACCACCTCTAGTATTAAGTTGCAAGCAACGGATAACTGCTTAAAGCAAGGTGTGTAAAGTAAACAATACAATTGTTCCCTGAACAAGAGATTGTTGTTTTCTCCCTAGTAGCAACAGCACATCTACAACCTTAGAGATTTCTGTTAGTTCCCTAGATTCAATAGAGGCATGAACCCACTATCGAGCATAAATACTCCCTCTCGGAGTCACTAGCATCTACTTGGCTAAGATAGCTACTAGAATCGGAGAGCATGCAAGATCTCAAACAACACAGATATGATAGAATCAATAAGATAGAATCATTAACCAATCTGACATAGTAATCTCAGTATCCATCGGATCCCCGCAAACACAACATGCATGATTACAAATAGATGATCTTGATCATGAACGGAGCTCACAAGATCTAAACATGGTAGCACAAAGGAGGAGAAACAACCATCTAGATACTACATGGACCCGTAGTCCAAGGTGGAACTACTCATGCTTCATACCGGAGGTTGGCATGATGAAGAAGAAGCCCTCTGGGACGATCTCTCCCTTCCGGCAGGGTGCCGGGAAGAACTTTAGATCCCCTGATCTAGGGACGATGGTGGTGGCGGCTAAAGACTGTTTCGTGGAAGACTGATCGGGTAGTTAGGGTTTTGGTAGCGGGGGGTCTTTATAGGCGAAGAGGCAAGGCAGCGGCGGCCAGGGCGGCCACACCCTCCAGGCGCGGGCTAGGGTTAGCCGCGCGGCTAGGTGGTGTGGCCCCCTGGTGGTTTCTCTCCGTCTCGTCTTCTGGTTCCGTGTTCCCCACGGTAAAATATCGAATTTGGCTTTTGTCCCGTCTAATTCCGAGAATATTGATTTTCTGCTTTTTCTGGAACCAAAAACAGAAGAAAGCAGGCAACTGGCACTGTGGCATATTGTTAATAGGTTAGTCTAAAAAAACATATAAAACACCTCAA
Organism: Avena atlantica; assembly: GCA_910589765.1. Lineage (NCBI taxonomy): Eukaryota > Viridiplantae > Streptophyta > Magnoliopsida > Poales > Poaceae > Avena > Avena atlantica. The sequence goes on from OU342737.1 coordinate 66,806,166, forward strand.
AGTGTAGACAAAGCAAAGCAAAGTAGATACTAAACAAGCATGGAACATCAAAACTTATAGATACGTTTACGACGTATCACGGTACTCGACGGTGAAATCGAAGTTGAAGAGCTTGCTGATCCACTGGTGTCGCGGCACGGTAGAGAGGCGCTGATCCAGCAAGTACTTGAGGCTATAGTGATCTGTGCGAATGCGGAATGATCGTCCCTATAAATATGGTCGCCAATGGCGCACAACTTGCACCAAGATGATGAGCTCCCTCTTGTAGGCGGCGAGCTTGTTGTGGCGAGCGGCAAAGGGCCTGCTGAAGAACGCGAGCGGCCCGTCACCTTGCTGAAGGATGGCACCAAATCCGATGCCCAAGGCATCGCGGTCCACCATGAAGAGCTTGTCGAAGTTGGGCATCTGGAGGACTGGACCCATGGTGAGGGCTTGTTTGAGGGTCTCGAATGCCTCGGTCGCCTCCGCATCCCAGAAGAAAGTGTCACGGCGAAGGAGGCGCATCAGGGGCGCGACGATGAGGCCAAAGTCATGGATGAACTTCCACTAGTATCCGGCGAGGCCTAGGAACCCTCAGAGAGCCCGAGGCGACTGAGGCGTGGGCCACGCCATGGCTGCCTCGACCTTGTCGCAACCATGGCGACTCCATCTGCGGAGATCACGTGGCTGAGGTAAGCCACATACGTCATGCCAAACAAGCACTTCGAGCGCTTGAGGTGGAGACGATGCACTCGAAGCTCGTTGAAGACGATGGCCACGTGTTGTAGGTGCTCCGCCCAGGATACGCTATAGATAAGAATGTCATTAAAGAAAACAAGCACAAACCGACGCAAGTAGGGCTAGAGAACATCATTCATCAGTGCCTGGAACGTTGCCGGAGCGTTGGAGATGCCAAAGGGCATCACCAAGAACACGAAGTGGCCGTGGTGGGTGCGGAAAGCCGTCTTTGCGACATCGCCCGGATGCATCCGCACCTGATGATAACCGAAGAGGAGGTCGAGCTTGGTGAAGAACTGTGTCGCATGCATCTCATCCAAGAGCTCATCCACGACTGGAATAGGGAACTTGTCCTTAGATGTCTTGGTGTTGATATGGCAGTACTCGATGCAGAAACTTCAGGAGCCATCGGGCTTATGCACGAGGAGTACCGGTGGGGAGAACAGCGATGTCGAGATCCGAATGATTCCCTGAGCAAGCATGACCGCAACCTGGCATTCGAGCTCGTCCTTCTGCAGCTGGGGGTAGCGGTACGACCGTACGTCCACCGGGGTTGTGTCTGGCAGCAGGTGGATGTGATGATCACAGGGGCGAGCGAGCGGAAGGCCCTGCGGCTCGTAGAAGAGGTCACCGTGTTGCTGCAGTAGGTCGGCCAGGTGGGGATGCACCTCGTCGAGAGCTACCACCGTCAGCTTGGGCTGAGGAGTGATGCAGCGCTGAGTTGATGTAGGAGCGCTTCGTTGGGAACCCCAAGAGCAAGGTGTGAAGCAGCACAGCATCAAGTTTTCTCTTAGTAAGAAACCGAGGTTATCGAACCAGTAGGAGGAAGGAAATGTCACACAGGTGTTGCAAGCAACGCGGAGACCTGCACAACATAAACTCAAGACTTTGCCCCAACGAATCAGTGAGGTTGCTGTAGCACCCCGGGTAAAATCCACTACTAGAAAATTGTGTGTTAAATAATACTTGTGCATCATCATGACATCAGCATGCATCTAATTGACTAAAACTATTTTGTTAAAAGACCTACTTTGTTTTCTATATTAATATCCACCCCTCTTTGTTCAAACCAAAACCGTCGGTCCAGCCGGATCTTTTATTTATCTAAAACTATTTACAAAAAATTTATTTTAAAATAAAAGAAATAACAAAAAACTATTATTTTGGGAAGGCAGTCCAGCCGGCCGGCCCAAAAGCCCAACCGGTGAGACCCCCTACTACCCGGCCCAAAAGAAAACCCAAGTCAAAATATCTAATCCTAAAACTACCCAGTCCTATTCTACCGACCCTTCAGCCACCTCACCCCCTCCAATCCCATGGCGACACCTCACCAGCCCCACCCTTTATCCCTCCACCTCACCCAACACACCACACACACACCACTCAGCCGGCGCGCCACGTCACCCTAGGCCCCACCCCGCCACCGCACACACGCCACGCACGCGAGGCCGCACCCTCCTGCAGCATGGCCCACCTCTGGCCCCACCACCCGCGACCCACCCCGTCTCTCCTTCCGCATTTTCCCGCACCCCCACCCCTGCCGACCCCCGCTCTCCTCCTCCTCTCGCAGAGAACCGCCGCCGCCTGGGGCTCCCTCCCCCTTCGCCTCTCCCGGCCGGCCGCCGCCCCTAGCCTGTCTCTCTCTCTCCCTGGCCCCATCACCCGACCCCGCCCGCTCGCTCGCTCGCCAGACCCCCCTCTCCTTCAATCCCCGCCGCCAGGGCATCTTCCCCTCGGGCGCCCCCTCGCTGGCCCCGTCCGCACCTCGTCCTCCTCGTTTTCGGCCGCATCGACGCCGCCCTGCGTTGACTCGCCTCCGGTACCCTCCTCGCCGCCGGCCGCCTTCCTCTGGCCCGCGAGGTTTCCGCCGTCGTCGACCCCTCCTTCGCCACCGTCATCCGCGCGCGCCTTCCCCGCTCCCCCCGTTCGTCGCCTGCTCCTCATCAACCACCGCCACCAGCGCGTCCGCCGCCGTCGAGCCGCCCCGTCGCCTCCACCACCGACCTGCTCCCTGCCGGCCGTCGCGCTACCCCGCAGAGAACCGCCGACACCTCCCTCCCCTCGTGTCAAGTCCGGCCGTCCTTTCCTAGCCACGTGTGTGCCCTGGTGCTTTTAGCTATTCAGTGCAGATCCTGTGCGGGTATTGTTGTGTGGTGGTACTCGGGAGACAAGAATACGGTGTGGGGCTAAAGACAAGATCGACCAAGAACAAGTTGTAAGGACTACCGACAAGATCTCCTTCCGGGTACCATGACCACGAACCGTCGACGAGGAACCGCGAACCGAACCCGGAGGTCTCCGTCACGGAACCACAATACCTTTGGGGGTGGAACCGACAAGATCTACCTCTCGGAGCACCAAGAACTCCTTCCTGGCACCGAAGGCCGACCCCACCGAGACCCTCGGCACACCAAGATCTCCGCCGGGAAACGACAAGACCGTCGACACGACCCGACGACCGCGGACGCGACAGGATCGTCTCTCGGACACCAAGTTCTTCTTCCCGAACGCCAAGACCGACCCGATACGAGGACCCGACAAGATCTTCGTGACGACAAGATCGGCACCGACCAGGGCGAATCCGATGCCCCCGACGCCAACCAAGTCCTTCTTTTCGGATGCGACAAGATCTACCTCCGTTATCCGAGAACGATACCGCCGAGACCGAACCCCAGATCCGGACCCTGAGAACCGACCCTGAACCCCTCGGAGCCCAAGTTCGCCGAACCCTAATGTGATTCCCTATCCGAGACCCCATTATTTTTATAATATGACATTATCAACTGATGCATATTAAATTGTTCATGCATGCATACTTGTCTGTGGTTTGGGGGCATTATGCCGATTCACCGCATAATTAAATATGGAGTTTATATGCGGGATATCTTTGTCTTATTCCGGACTCCATTTAAATTGGCATAGCGAACCGAAGCCATGTTTTGTCTTGCTAATCCAACATTTAATTTGCGGGGTAGATAAATAACATGAACCGTCTAATTAAATGTCGGGACCCCGGTTCCGCTTAATATTGCCTTAATGCATCGCACCTTTGCCATGTCATACATCATACATGCATCATGCCCGATCTTTTGCCGTAGTATTAAATAGTGCATCCGGTGTTTATTCTAGTGTTTTGGTTCTTCGCGGATAAGGCCGATGAGTTGATGTGAGTGTCGACCCGATCTTCGGATGAACCTTCGGCAATGTTTTCAGGCGAGCACCTCCCCCTTTCTACCTATCTTACTTTTATAGTATTTATTCCCTCATGTTGATCTATTGCTATCTGTGTTGCGTTGCTCTAGTTTTCGTACCCGTGATATCCCTTGCAGCCTTATATTGCCTTGGACACATCCTATTACCTGTTGTTTGGTAGATAGCTGGACTTGCGTGTCGTAGTCACTCGCTCAAGTGTTGTTGCGTGTCGTCAAGTACCACAGCTGTTGGAAGGCTGCCATATGCTTTATGTTGGAGATGATCATGGCTTTAAATACTGTTTAATAACTAAAATTGAAAGTAGGTAAATGCAGAGGCACAGGTGGGCAATAGATGTTATTTGGTTGTTAACCGTCCACTTGTGTCCCGTAGGACCCCGAGTTCTTGACACATGTTCCGAGATCGAGCGCGCTAACCACAGGTGGGGTGTATGGGCACCCCCATCGATTTAGTACCTGATTCCAAGTACTGTACTGGGGTCCACAAGTAGTTTGGGGCTTTATTACTATTCTGTACTTATGCCATGCTTTACTACTTAATTTAAAATTATGCGAAGTACTGCACCTGTACTGTTTTGGAAGCGGAGTGTTTTCGCGGTATCGACAAGCCCAGTCACATTTTCGGGTTCTCAGTCGCTTACAGCCACTGACGCAAACCCTGAGTCCGTCTCGGAGACCGGCCGACTTCGTTGCGGGTAGCTTAGTGGGGTGGCCCCCATGTACTTGCTTTGGGTCTGGGAAACGTCATGACTTAGGCCCCGCCGACATACCGATGGGTGTATGTTAACTGATCTGGCAAAAAGGGTCGAAATGCGTGTGGATACTTTGGTGCACCCCTGCAGGGTTAAATCTTTTCGAGAAGCCGTGTCCGCGGTTATGGATGACTTGGAGCACAGTTCTCGATCATAGACAACTATAACTAAAGTTTACTGTTATAAATTGACTTGTATCCGATATGACTAGTAATCAGCTCCACTACAACGGAATGGCTAAATAAAAGTACCAACAACTGCTGGGTTTGGGATATCTCATGCTAATTGTATCTGACTAGTAAGTGTTGCAACTACAACGGAATGGTTAACTAAAACTGCCCACTGCTTATTCTATCAGGATGACTATCTATACCTGACTAGTAATTGGTGCAACGATAACGGAATGAATAAAACTGCCAACGGTGTGAGTTCCTCGGTTGACTTCCTCATTTGGTCTCGAGGGGGAAATACCAGGATGGGTATGTTTGGTGGTAGTATCAGGTTGGTTCCGAATAGGTCTTTCTTATCCCTTTCTGATAGCCGACAGTTATATCGAGTCTCTATAGGGTGTTTAGTGCATGCCGCGCTGCCGCTTCAGTCCACCATACCTATGTAGGCGAGGACCGCCGAATTCTAGCCTCGCCGTGTACTGGCCTCAGTACTGACCGCTCTCTCTTTTTCCTTTGCCCTTTGTCGGCACCCCTTTTGTTTAAGCAGGTTTTGAGATCGACGTTGTTAGCAGGGTTACCCTTCCGGCTTGGCCTGGGCAGGGTTATGGATGCCAGTGGTTATTCTTCAGGGCTCTTAGCTCAATTTGCATCTTGTCCGTACTCGGACGCTATATCGTTTTAAAGGTGATTTGGATCTTTGTATTGTACCTCTGTATTCTTGACTCTTTGAGTCGCTATTGTATATATATGTTTTGTGGGTTCCATCGAGGACTATTGTGTAATGATATTACTTCGTTTTCCACCCGCACGCAAGTGCCTGGTGGGCACCTTTTGAATCGTTTCTATGCGGGTTTGGCGGGAAGCGCTGAAACTTGCATAGGGCCGATTCTGAGGGTGTTACAGAGTGGTATCAGAGCTCAGCAGTTGCGATACCCCACAAGTCCAGCCTGTAGGATAACCTAGCTAACGGCCGAAGTAGAGTGTCAAAACTATTTTTGCAAAATCGGTTGGATAGTTCTGATTAGGTCTGATTTTACTCCTTACCCCTCTGCTGCTATCCTCTCACCTCTGCGTGTTTTGAATCCGCTCTCTTCTCTCTCTTCGAGTCCAGGATTTCTCGTGGTTGGGTTCCATCGTACCTTCATGGTTTCGCTTCCTCCTTTGGTAATGGTGTTGCTACATCTGGTCTTCATGCTATCCGAGGAATCCTTCGTTTGGTGGACCTTCCGGTGTTTTCCGACGCGACGACATCATCTACGCCAGATCCGATGCAGAGTTTGCATCACTCCTTTGTTTCTGAACCTCGAATGTCAAGATCTTCAGTCTGATTCCGAGAACGGTTGCACGCTTTTCTACTGATTGTGCAGAGTAATAGTTTGGGTGCGTGATGGATTGGCCCCCATGCCGACTACTCACTCTATTCGCTTGTGTACATTGAAGTGGATGAGAATGCATCGGTTCTCTCTTTCTATCAGAGTTAGAGGTGGCTTTATTTGTTGATACCTCTACCTTCGACCTTTTGTTCCCGGAGTGTTCCCTCGACGATCACGGACAACGACCTCTTGTTAGTGGTGTTGCGAGGATCTACACGATGCGAGAAGATTCAGATCGCCGCCCTTCTTCCCGGTACCATGAGGCGGATCTTGAGGGCGAGATCCATTGTTAGTGGTGTCGAATTGTAGCACCACGGGTAAAATCCACTACTAGAAAATTGTGTGTTAAATAATACTTGTGCATCATCATGACATCAGCATGCATCTAATTGACTAAAACTATTTTGTTAAAAGACCTACTTTGTTTTCTATATTAATATCCACCCCTCTTTGTTCAAACCAAAACCGTCGGTCCAGCCGGATCTTTTATTTATCTAAACCTATTTACAAAAAATTTATTTTAAAATAAAAGAAATAAAAAAAACTATTATTTTGGGAAGGCAGTCCAGCCGGCCGGCCCAAAAGCCCAACCGGTGAGACCCCCTACTACCCGGCCCAAAAGAAAACCCTAGTCAAAATATCTAATCCTAAAACTACCCAGTCCTATTCTACCCACCCTTCAGCCACCTCACCCCCTCCAATCCCATGGCGACACCTCACCAGCCCCACCCTTTTTCCCTCCACCTCACCCAACACACCACACACACACCACTCAGCCGGCGCGCCACGTCACCCTAGGCCCCACCCCGCCACCGCACACACGCCACGCACGCGAGGCCGCACCCTCCTGCAGCCTGGCCCACCTCTGGCCCCACCACCCGCGACCCACCCCGTCTCTCCTTCCGCATTTTCCCGCACCCCCACCCCTGCCGACCCCCGATCGCCTCCTCCTCTCGCAAAGAACCGCCGCCGCCGCCTGGGGCTCCCTCCCCCTTCGCCTCTCCCGGCCGGCCGCCGTCCCTAGCCTGTCTCTCTCTCTCCCTGGCCCCATCACCCGACCCCGCCCGCTCGCTCGCTCGCCAGACCCCCCTCTCCTTCAATCCCCGCCGCCAGGGCATCTTCCCCTCGGGCGCCCCCTCGCTGGCCCCGTCCGCACCTCGTCCTCCTCGTTTTCGGCCACATCGACGCCGCCCTGCGTCGACTCGCCTCCGGTACCCTTCTCGTCGCTGGCCGCCTTCCTCTGGCCCGCGAGGTTTCCGCCGTCGTCGACCCCTCCTTCGCCACCGTCATCCGCGCGCGCCTTCCCCGCTCCCCCCGTTCGTCGCCTGCTCCTCATCAACAGCCGCCACCAGCGCGTCCGCCGCCATCGAGCCGCCCCGTCGCCTCCACCACCGACCTGCTCCCTGCCGGCCGTCCCGCTACCCCGCGGAGAACCGCCGACACCGCCCTCCCCTCGTGTCAAGTCCGACCGTCCTTTCCTAGCCGCGTGTGTGCCCTGGTGCTTTTAGCTATTCAGTGCAGATCCTGTGCGGGTATTGTTGTGTGGTGGTACTCGGGAGACAAGAATACGGTGTGGGGCTAAAGACAAGATCGACCAAGAACAAGTTGTAAGGACTACCGACAAGATCTCCTTCCGGGTACCATGACCCCGAACCGTCGACGAGGAACCGCGAACCGAACCCGGAGGTCGCCGTCACGAAACCACAAGACCTTTGGGGGTGGAACCGACAAGATCTACCTCTCGGAGCACCAAGAACTCCTTCCTGGCACCGAAGGCCGACCCCACCGAGACCCTCGGCACACCAAGATCTCCGCCGGGAAACGACAAGACCGTCGACATGACCCGACGACCGCGGACGCGACAGGATCGTCTCTCGGACGCCAAGTTCTTCTTCCCGAACGCCAAGACCGACCCGATACGAGGACCCGACAAGATCTTTGTGACGACAAGATCGGCACCGACCAGGGCGAATCTGATGCCCCCGACGCCAACCAAGTCCTTCTTTTCAGATGCGACAAGATCTACCTCCGTTATCCGAGAACGATACCGCCGAGACCGAACCCTAGATCCGGACCCTGAGAACCGACCCTGAACCCCTCGGAGCCCATGTTCGCCGAACCCTAATGTGATTCCCTATCCGAGACCCCATTATTTTTATAATATGACATTATCAACTGATGCATATTAAATTGTTCATGCATGCATACTTGTCTGTGGTTTGGGGGCATTATGCCGATTCACCGCATAATTAAATATGGAGTTTATATGCGGGATATCTTTGTCTTATTCCGGACTCCATTTAAATTGGCATAGCGAACCGAAGCCATGTTTTGTCTTGCTAATCCAACATTTAATTTGCGGGGTAGATAAATAACATGAACCGTCTAATTAAATGTCGGGACCCCGGTTCCGCTTAATATTGCCTTAATGCATCGCACCTTTGCCATGTCATACATCATACATGCATCATGCCCGATATTTTGCCGTAGTATTAAATAGTGCATCCGGTGTTTATTCTAGTGTTTTGGTTCTTCGCGGATAAGGCCGATGAGTTGATGTGAGTGTCGACCCGATCTTCGGATGAACCTTCGGCAATGTTTTCAGGCGAGCACCTCCCCCTTTCTACCTATCTTACTTTTATAGTATTTATTCCCTCCTGTTGATCTATTGCTATCTGTGTTGCGTTGCTCTAGTTTTCGTACCCGTGATATCCCTTGCAGCCTTATATTGCCTTGGACACATCCTATTACCTGTTGTTTGGTAGATAGCTGGACTTGCGTGTCGTAGTCACTCGCTCAAGTGTTGTTGCGTGTCGTCAAGTACCACAGCTGTTGGAAGGCTGCCATATGCTTTATGTTGGAGATGATCATGGCTTTAAATACTGTTTAATAACTAAAATTGAAAGTAGGTAAATGCAGAGGCACAGGTGGGCAATAGATGTTATTTGGTTGTTAACCGTCCACTTGTGTCCCGTAGGACCCCGAGTTCTTGACACATGTTCCGAGATCGAGCGCGCTAACCACAGGTGGGGTGTATGGGCACCCCCATCGATTTAGTACCTGATTCCAAGTACTGTACTGGGGTCCACAAGTAGTTTGGGGCTTTATTACTATTCTGTACTTATGCCATGCTTTACTACTTAATTTAAAATTATGCGAAGTACTGCACCTGTACTGTTTTGGAAGCGGAGTGTTTTCGCGGTATCGACAAGCCCAGTCACATTTTCGGGTTCTCAGTCGCTTACAGCCACTGACGCAAACCCTGAGTCCGTCTCGGAGACCGGCCGACTTCGTTGCGGGTAGCTTAGTGGGGTGGCCCCCATGTACTTGCTTTGGGTCTGGGAAACGTCATGACTTAGGCCCCGCCGACATACCGATGGGTGTATGTTAACTGATCTGGAAAAAAGGGTCGAAATGCGTGTGGATACTTTGGTGCACCCCTGCAGGGTTAAATCTTTTCGAGAAGCCGTGTCCGCGGTTATGGACGACTTGGAGCACAGTTCTCGATCATAGACAACTATAACTAAAGTTTACTGTTATAAATTGACTTGTATCCGATATGACTAGTAATCAGCTCCACTACAACGGAATGGCTAAATAAAAGTACCAACAACTGCTGGGTTTGGGATATCTCATGCTAATTGTATCTGACTAATAAGTGTTGCAACTACAACGGAATGGTTAACTAAAACTGCCCACTGCTTATTCTATCAGGATGACTATCTATACCTGACTAGTAATTGGTGCAACGATAACGGAATGAATAAAACTGCCAACGGTGTGAGTTCCTCGTTTGGTCTCGAGGGAGAAATACCAGGATGGGTATGTTTGGTGGTAGTATCAGGTTGGTTCCGAATAGGTCTTTCTTATCCCTTTCTGATAGCCGACAGTTATATCGAGTCTCTATAGGGTGTTTAGTGCATGCCGCGCTGCCGCTTCAGTCCACCATACCTATGTAGGCGAGGACCGCCGAATTCTAGCCTCGCCGTGTACTGGCCTCAGTACTGACCGCTCTCTCTTTTTCCTTTGCCCTTTGTCGGCACCCCTTTTTTTTAAGCAGGTTTTGAGATCGACGTCGTTAGCAGGGTTACCCTTCCGGCTTGGCCTGGGCAGGGTTATGGACGCCAGTGGTTATTCTTTAGGGCTCTTAGCTCAATTTGCATCTTGTCCGTACTCGGACGCTATATCGTTTTAAAGGTGATTTGGATCTTTGTATTGTACCTCTGTATTCTTGACTCTTTGAGTCGCTGTTGTATATATATGTTTTGTGGGTTCCATCGAGGACTATTGTGTAATGATATTACTTCGTTTTCCACCCGCACGCAAGTGCCTGGTGGGCACCTTTTGAATTGTTTCTATGCGGGTTTGGCGGGAAGCGCTGAAACTTGCATAGGGCCGATTCTGAGGGTGTTACAGTTGCCAAGATCACCGGTTTGCTATAACAAAGGATTAAACGTATGGTGTGGAAGGTAATGGTTTGCAACAAGTAAACAAGTAACGGTGGAAGATGTATCAATGGTAAAGATTGGACCGGGGTCCCTAGTTCACTAGAGGTACTTTCCTTAGATAAACAACATGGCATGAAGGGTAAACAAATTACAGCAGGGCAATTGACATGAACTGAGCAAGGCATAACAATGCAATACCAGACAAAAACATTCTATGAGATTCGATTGGCAAATACAACAATATACATAGACCACCATCCAACTGCATCTATGACTAGAAGTCCACCTTCAGGTTATCATCCGAAACCCCTCCAGTATTAAGTTGCAAGCAATAGACAACTGCTTTAAGCAAAGTGTGTAAGGTAAGCAATCCACTTGTTCCATGAGCAAGAGACAATTGTTTTCTCCCTATTAGCAACATCACATCTACAACCGAAGAGATTTCTGTCACTTCCCTTGGAAACTAGAGGCATGAACCCACTATCGAGCATAAATACCCCCTCTTGGAGTCACTAGCAACTACTCGGCCAAGACAGCTACTAACAACGGAGAACATGCAAGATCACAAACAACACAGACATGATAGAATCATAAAGACAAAACCATTAATCAATCTGACATAGTAATCTCAATATCCATCAGATCCCTGCAAACACAACATGCATGATTACAAATAGATTAGATCTTGATCATGAACGGAGCTCACAAGATCTATACATGAAAGCACAAGGAGGAGATACAACCATCTAGCTACTACATGGACCCATAGTCCAAGGTGGAACTACTCATGCATCATACCGGAGAGAAGGCCTCCGGATGATCTCCCCTCCGGCAGGGTGCCGGGAAGAACTTCAGATCCTCCCGATCTAGGGACGACGGTGACGGCGGCTAGAGAAGGTTTCGTGGAGTTTTGATCGGGTCCTTAGGGTTTATGCATCGAGGGCTTCTTATAGGCGAAGAGGCGAGGCAGGAAGGCGACCATGGGGGCCACACCTTGCCCAAGCACGGGCCCACCCCTGGCCGCACCTAGGGGGTTTGGCCGCCCTGGTTCGCGTCTCCGTCTCGTCTTCTGGATTCGTGTCCCTCACGGTAAAATATTGACTTTGGCTTTTGTCCCGTCCAATTCCGAGAATATTGATTTTCTGCCTTTCTAGAACCAAAAACAGAAGAAAACAGGCAACTGGCACTGTGACAACTTGTTAATAGGTTAGTTCCAGAAAAGATATAAAAACACCTCAAAGTGTATACAAAGAAAAGCAAAGTAGATACTAAACAAGCATGGAGCATAAAAAATTATAGATACGTTTCCGACGTATCAAGGAGTCATCGGGTGGGCGCCGCCGACGCCCTCCCACCGGACACGACGACCCTGGCGCCAGACGATCAGTGTCAGGGCGTCGAAGTCCTAGAGTATGGGGCCCAGCATGCGTAATAAGTCGACGCCGAGGATGAAGTCGAAATAGCCCAAGTCAATGCCGATGCAAGTGATGGATAATCTCTCATCACCGATGAGGATGGGTACCTGCCGAGCAATGACCTAACAAGCAAGGCGGTCCCCATTAGCAACGAGATAACGCTAAATTGCTCCGCGTTGGACGCCTGTAGCGCCAGGCGGCGCATGGCGGCCTTGGACCGGAAGTTGTGCGTGGAGCCCATGTCTAGGAGCGCGAGTAGGCGCTCTCCGTTGATCCTCACTGGTAGCAGCATGGTCTTGTCCGTCTTGATGTCTGTCAGTGCGTGGAGGGAGACGACGAAGGCGTTGGCTTGGGACGGCCCTTGGGCAGCAGCGTCAGCCTCGGAGATGGCCGCGGCCTCGAGCTCCGCTGCGACGCCATCAACGTCAGCGTCGTCGATAGTCTCCAAGTAGAATAGGTGGGGGCACACATGGCCCGGTACGTAGGGCTCGTCGCAGTTGAAGCACAGCCCCTTACGGCGGCACTCGAGCTATTCGGCCGTGGTCAGCCGACAGAACGACCGTGTTACAGGCGCAACAGAGGGCCCCACAGGCGGTAGGGCCGGGCGTGCCTGGCCCGGTGGTGTCGGTGGAGGGTGGGAGGGTGGCCGCCCGCCTCTGGCCAGAAAATCCTGCTGCATGGCCAGCGCTCGCTGCTCAAAAGCGCGGGCATAGTACATGGCCGTCTGCAGGTCCTATGGTTCCCGCAGCTCCATGTCGACGCGGATGTGATCCGGAAGGCCGCCCACGAACAGCTCTGCGCGCTGGCGAGCCGTGACACCGGGCGCATGGCACACCAGGGTCTGGAAACGGTCTGCGAACTCCTGCACCGAGGAGTTGAAGGGTAGACGCCCCAACTCTGCCAGCCGGCTCCCGCGTATCGGGGGCCCAAAGCGTAGGAGGCAGAGGTCGCGGAATCGCTCCCACGGAGGCATGCCGCCCTCGTCCTGCTCGAGGGCGTAATACCATGTCTATGCGGCACCCCGGAGGTGATAGGATGCTATCTAGGTGCGGTCAGACTCCAGGGTGCGTTGCCCCCGAAAAACGGGTCACACTAGTTGAGCCAGTTGAAGGGGTCGACGCTGTCATCGTAGATGGCGAACTCTAGCTTGGTGAAGCGATGTGGATGCTGGCCGGGAGGAACGGTGGAGTATGCCCCGTCATGACGGGCAGCGATGCCGCTGGGGTCTAGTAGGTGGGCATCAGAGGGCCTCCCAGGAACATGTGGCTGTCAACACTGGTGGAGGGTTCGGCATAGTCTGCGAAGCCGCCGAAGGGCGAGGTCGAGGGAGGCGTCATTGGATGTAGCACGGTCGGCTGGCTAGGGGCCGTCGTGTATACCGGCGCGGCGAGCCATGCCGGAAGCGGTGGCGGCAATAGGGGAAACCTGATCTGGTTGATCAGCACCCCTTGGGCCGTCGCGGGGGGATCCTGGTACGGGGCGGCGACCGACGGTGGCGGCACGTACGTCGCGGGCAGCTGCTGTGATGGCGGGGCCGAGGTCACAGGACTCGGTGGCGGCCCATAGGGGCTCACGAGGAACGTGCGGATTCCCGCGACCGCCTGGGTGAGGTAGCGGATGGCCGACGTCAGCTCCGCCGAGGTGAGTACGATGGAGGGGTCGAGCGACGGTGGCAGGGCGGCGGAAGAGAGCGGCTCGAAGGTGGCCGGCGCAGTCCCCATAGAGTTCATCGGCGACCGGGCAGTGGTGGTGGTGGTGGGCAGGGCGCACGACATGATCGATTCCGAGCTGATACCAAATTGGTAGAATCAATTATCCTACCAGGTCTAGGGCGTAGGTTGTAGGGGTGGAAGGGAGGATGGTGAGGGGCTTGGCGCGGACGACGGTGAGATGGCGCCGTGGCCGCGCGGTTGGGGGAGGTGGCGATGGCGCAGGGAGAGGCGGATAGGGTTTAGAACTCCGACTCCTGAGGGAGTCGGCAACAAATATGTTTATTGCTTAATTCCAAATATCTGATTATAACTCTTTATATAATAAAGATAAACTGGGCTAAGCCCCTAATTATGCCCACTAATGGGCTTCTTCCGGCTGTAGGTTATGCCGGTCATAACAGAAGGACTCTTTGACGAAGCCAGTAGTCATTCGACAACGCTCCCCAAAAACCCTATCTCCTATCTTTCGTACAGGATCTCAAGAGACAGGGTTCTGGAGGCCTACTGGCCCGGCTCGCGGTGCACGCCGCCAAACGGGTTGGGAAAGACTTGGAGACCGAGTAATGCTCTGGAACTAGAGTTGTGGTGGCTTGTGTATGTTTGTCTGGGAGGAGGAGCGACCTCCCTCCCTCTCTCTCTCTCATAGGCATAGGTCGAGGAGGCGGACATGCAACATGGGGAGACGAACAGAGAGACGGGAGGCGAACCGAATATGATGTAGCCGCAGCCGAGCAACCTCTGGGTTAACTAGCCACTCGTCGACCAATAAATTCGTATAAAATTCCACTAGCATAAACTATTCAGCCTCAATAAAGTAACACGTACTCGCGAGGAATAGGTTGGTGCTCGGCTCGACTCGTTTTCGCAACCCACAATACGCACGTATCATGATGATGCGAGGCGGGCCGAAGAGGAGGAGGAGCGATCCATGTACTACTCTCTTCTTTGCATGCTTGTACACGTGATGGAACATTCTTCATTTTAAGGAGGTTAAACTCTCTCTCAATAAGTAATATGGGACTAAGTTTTGTCCAACCTCTTGCATACATAAATGGGCCAAAGGGCTTCAAGGATATAGTAATTATTGCTAAGAATAAATGAGTTGGACCATATTTTAGACAAAATTCTAACAATCCCCACGATACCAGAGACACACAAAGTTTTCCTATGGTTTTATAGCATTATTTTATATACTGGTACTACAGTAAAAACTGTTAATCCAAATTTCCATCTACTCCCTTCGTCCACAAATAAGTGTAACTTTTAGGATTGTGTTAAGCCAGAGATTTTAAATTTTGACCAACTTTATTATATATAGTAGCAACATATATAACATCAAATTGATATATTATGAAACTTCACTTCAAAACGAATCTATTGATACTATTTTGGTATCATAAATATGGCTATATTTTTCAAAATAATTGGTCAAACTTTACAAATTTTGACTTAAGACAAAGTTAGAAGTACACTTATTTACAAATAGAGAGAACAGACTACCTGCTACACTAATTTACAACTTGTATAATAGACTATGCCTTTAACCGCAATTTTTTTGCTGCAACTCTAGTTTTACCCGCAGCCTTGACCGATCATAGACAGTTGCAGGATTTTTCCACAGATGGAGCTTATATGTCATACTTAGAGCATCTCCACTCGGCTATCCAGGAGGCCGATCCGGACGCGAAAATTGCCCCAGTCGCGTACCCAAGGACCTGTTTTCGTCTGGATTTCGGCGTGTTTTGATCCGGCTTACCCAGGCCGAACCCAGGATCCTGGGTACGCCCTGGGAACGCCGGACGAAGCGAATTCGACGAGTGGACCCGCCTAGTCAGCATATATTCGCCCTTATTCATCCAAAGTTCGCCTATATTCGCCCAAATTTCGCCCATATTCGCCCAAAGTTCGCCCACATAGACCATATTTGTCCATGTAGACCATATTCGCCCAAAGTTCGCCCAAAATTCGGGCATATTCGCCCAAAGTTCGTCCATATCACCCATATTCGTCCAAATTTTGCCCAAAGTTGTCCATATATACCATATTCGCCCAAAATTTGGACATATTCGTCCAAAGTTGGTCTGTATCAACCATATTCGCCCAAATTTCGCTCATATAGACCAGATTCGTCAAAGTTCGCCCAAAATTCGGGCATATTTGCTCAAAGTTCGTCTGTATCGCCCCATATTCGTCCAAAGTTCGTCCATATCGCCCAAAGTTCGTCCGTATCGACCATATTCGTCCAAAGTTCGCCCATATTCGCCCAAAACCGTTTATATTCGCCAAAGTTTGCCGAAATTTTTTAAATTTAAGCCAAACATGGAAACTCGCCTGGGTACGCAAGTGGGAAACTGGCGTACCCAGGCCGAAATCAAGCTCTGTCCGGCCAAAAAAAGTCCGAATTTTCGGTCTGAATTCGTCCAACGAGTGAAGATGCTCTTACTATCTTTCATAAAAAAGTGTCGCCGGGCTGGGTACCGTGGCCAAAAAATTGGAGATGCTCTAACCACGTATCGTTTTGCTAAAAATTGTTCCATTGCCCGAAAGTACTTGGACATCGGCACTGTCGTATACTCCGATGACATGAATTGCTAAGGAAGCAAAAGCTATCAAGGATAAGAATGACACTTTTTTTTGGGTTAGTTCTTGTTTGAAGGACCCGTGACTTCCTCCCTACTCCCGCGACCCCATCCCCTCCCCACGGCGGCGGGGCCAACGCTAGCTCTCTAGCCTCCCTTAGCCCTCCCTCTCCTTCCCCCTCCCTAATGTCGCCGAAGTGTGGCTCCGACCCTAGGCTGGGCACGTCGATGGTGGCGGAACTCCAGACCTTCCCCTGTCGATGGTGGTCGGCGCGAGGGCCGGCTGTCTTCCCGAAGGTGCTCCTCGATGGCGGTGGTCTAACTAGGCGGCATTGTTCTGTCGGCGGCGAGGTGGTGGCTGTGCGGGGTACCACCAGTTGGTGGCGTCGGTGAGAGGTAGAGCTTGGTCGCTGCCCTATAGGCCCAGATCTGGGGCCTTTGGGTCCGATCTGGGTCAGGATGGGTCGGGCTCTGTCAAGACCTGGGGTTGGACCACCTTTGTCAGCTACCTGTATGTGTTAGCTGGTCCAGCTGTACCGTTGCCAATTCAGTTAAGTAGCAAGTTTAGTGTCTTAATCAAGTTTAGCTTTTAAGTCAGATTTTCCTTTGTAAGCATGGCTCCTCAGGGTACTCTATATAACCTGGGAGAGTGGGTGGTTGGGCGGCATGCTACCAAATAATAAACCTAAATTCCTTCCTTGTTGTATCTTTACTTTGTCTGCATCGTCTATCGTTGAGCCAGCCGGAGCTCATCTTCTCCCCTTTCTTAGCCGCCATGTCCTGACCGCCCGTGGTCTTGACAGTGGTATCAGAGCAGCTCGGTCCCGGCGAGCTTCCCTCCCTCCCGTTGCCTCCGCAGCTTTCCCCTCCCTCCCGTCCCTCAAGACCGTGGCGAGGTTACTGGAGATCCCTTCTCCGGCAGTAAAATCCCTCGGTCGTCATGCCGAAAACTCGCGCTCGCTCCAGGTCGCGCAGCGCCAGCAAGTCCCTGGAGGATGGCCACACATCTGCGACGACGGACAACGAATGAGAGAACGTGCTCCCCTGACCCCATGCTCCGCACGACCTCCGCTCCGTCAGCTGCCGCCTGAATCGCTATCAGGCCGACACCACATCAGCCATCGTGGCTCTCCAAGGTGAGATCTCGAAGATGAAAGCGATGATGAGCACCATGGTCGTAAACATGTCCCGACCAGCGGCAGAAAAGGCAGCCGCTTCTAGCTCCTACACCACCCAAAACCCCAACTTTTCGACTCCACCACCTCCGCCAAACCAAATCCTTTCTCCAATCCCAGAAGAACCCTCCCCATAGCCACCCCCGTTTCCACCACACCTAGGCAAACTAACACCGGAACAGTTGCCCCTGCCTCCCACCAAATCCATACCAAACCTGACTAGTACCTCTGCCCTCACCACCATGCCTACTACATCCATCCATACTACAACCCCACCCATCACATCGACAACGCCATCTTCATCCTACACACAAAACACAAACCCAACATCACAACCCCAACGTCATAATTCTTCAGGCCCTCCTCCTTACCAGCAGAACCAATCCCACCCATACTATCCTCCTTACTACCCATCTCCACACCCATACTATCCATATTATCCCCCACTGCTGCCTCAAAACCACTACCTTCCACCACCACCACCAAACCAACAATAACCCCAATTACAAACAACCCTAAACCTAACTGCCAACCAACCCACTGAACCCCATATCCGCACCCCTCATGTGGAATTACCTATCTTTACTGGTGACTGTCCCAGAGCTTGGCTTTTGGAATGCGAAGACATCTTTGATTTAGTCGAGATACCTGAAGACAATAGAGTTCAAGGGGTGTTGCACACATAAGAGGGCAAGCCAAAACTTGGCTCAGTAGTGCTGGATACTTCCTCAACAGAATGAGCTAGGCTAAACTTAGCCAAGTCCTTCTGGACAGATTTCCTGATACTGTGGCAAATGACCCAATGGATCAACTACAGATGCTCAAGCAAGTTCACTCAGTCAATACATATATTGATCAGTATGAAACCTGGATGACCTAGATGAAAAGAGATAGACCATATTTACCGGTGGCATTTTTCATCGACAGGTTTATTGTTGGCTTAAAAGATAATATCAAGCATACTGTCCAGTGTCAGAAACCTAGCACCCTGCTTTCTGCATATTGGTATGCTCGACAGTATGAAAAAGCATACCTTTCCAATAACAAGAGGCTCCCTCCTGTTCAACCAAACCAACCTCCCAGGAATTATCAGCAACCCGTGGCTAGACCTGCTATTCCACCTATTCCTAACAGAGAAGTCAGAAATAGGGCTGCTAATGACAGGGCAAGGGAACCAAGGAAATGCCGGTACTGCCCGAACAACTAGGCTATTGGACACAAGTGCATTAACATGCAGAGAGTCTTAAATGCTATTGAAATGCAAGGTAATGATGAGGAGCAGGAGTTACAGCCTGAGCAGTGTCTTCCTGGAGGACTTCCACCAGCAGATATACCAGCTATGCCTGGCATGCTAGAGCAACCTCAGCAACTATAGCAACCATAAGAGGAACTAATGAACATCTCTGCTGCAGCCTACCAGGGGTGTCCAAGCAACTCCACCATATCCCTATTATTACAATTTCAGCAAGAGCAAGCCATAGCATTGGCTGACACGGGCAGTACAAACACCTTCATGGACCTCAACTTTGCTATTAAACATAACATCCAGCTGACACCCACTCAACAGAGGACAGTTAAAGTAGCAGGAGGTGGCACCCTTACCTCTCCTAGTATAGCACACAATTGCTCCTTTTCCATCCAAGGAAACAAATTATGTACAAATTTCAGAATACTGGAACAGTAGGAATCAGACATCATCTTGGGTGTAAATTGGTTCACCCAACACAATCCTGTCACCTTTGACTTTGTCCAACGGTCCCTTATAATTGGAGTACATGGCATACCCAAAAAAATTCAGGATCACCTCTTACCAAAGGACAAATTATTGATTTCCTCTGATCAATGCAACAAATTAATAGAGTAAGGAGCCCTGGGGTACATTCTGTTCAACCCAACTGAAGAAAACCCCACCTCTAACCACCAGATATACCAGCTGACTTGAGCACCTTACTATACCAGTTCCAGGACATCTTTTTGGCCCCTTTTGGTCTTCCTCCACAGAGAGCTTGTGACCATCAGATCCCACTCAAACCTGATGCTAAACCAGTTAACATCAGACCTTATAGGATGTCCCACAGTCAGAAGAACTCCATTGAATCCCTTATCAAAGAAATGCTGAACAATGCTGAGATCAGGCCTAGCAAGAGCCCATATTCTTCCCCTGCTATACTTGTCAGAAAGAAAGACAGATCTTGGAGATTATGTGTGGATTTCAGAGGACTAAATGATATGGCTATTAAAAACAAGTTCCCTATCCCAGTGATTGAGGATTTGCTAGATGAGTTGAATGGTGCTATCATATTCAGTAAATTTGACCTCAGGTCAGGATACCACCAAATTCGAACGAGTGAACAGGATATTGCAAAAACTGCCTTCTCCACACATCTTGGACACTATGAATACCTGGTAATGCCTTTTGGCTTGTGCAATGCACCTTCCACCTTCCAAGAACTAATGAATACTATCTTTGCCAACTTTCTCAGAAAGTTTGTCTTGGTATTCTTTGATGATGTATTGGTCTACAACAAATCTCATGCAAAACATTTGGAACACCTGAAGCAAGTGATGACAGTGTTCAGGAACCATGAGCTCAAAGCAAAAATGTCCCAAATGCCAATTTGCCCAGCAACAAATTTAGTACTTAGGGCACATTATATCAGGCCAGGGAGTTCAGACAGATCCATCCAAAATAAATGACATTGTTAATTGGGAAACCCCTACAACACTAAAGAAACTCGGAGGTTTTTTGGGTCTGGCTGGTTACTACGGACGTTTTATTCCTAAATATGCTATCATTTGTCAACCCCTGTTCAGTGCACTCAAGAAAAAATATTTCACTTGGGGTACTGACCAACAACAAGCATTTGATAGGTTGAAAACAGTCATGTCACAACCACCACTGTTAGCCCTTCCTGATTTCTCCCAGCCTTTCACCATTGAGACAGATGCATGCACTTCTAGCCTTGGAGCAGTTCTCATGCAGAACAACAAACCACTAGCATATTTTAGCAAGTGTTTGGGTACAGAAACCAATGCAAAATTTGTCTATGAGAAAGAAGCATTGGCCATCTTGGAGGCCCTCAAGAAATGGAGGCACTACTTTCTTGGAAACAAGCTAATCATCAAGACTGACCAAAGTAGCCTCAAATATCTAGCTAGTCAGAAGATGCTAGAAGGGATCCAACACAAGCTTATGCTCAAATTGTTGGAATTTGAATTTATCATTTAATACAAAAAAAGGAAAGGAAAACACTATGGCAGATGCCCTTTCTAGGAAATACCAACAGGCTGAAATCAGTAAATTGGAAGATGTAGATACTTGTCTGGTTACCTCATCTGCCCTCCCAGTTTGGATAATGGATATTACTAAATCCTACCACGATGATGAGTATTGTACCAAGCTAGCTCAGGAACTCTCTGTCAACAGCTCAAGTCACCCCAACTTTTCTATTCACTCTAGAGTTCTTAGGTATAAAGGCAGATTACTAGTGGGTCCACATTCTGATTTGAGGGAGAAAATCTTTGATTCTTTCCATTCCTTTTCCATTGGAGGGCACTCTGGCACAAGATCCACTTACCACAGAATTAAGCAACTCTTCTATTGGCCCAAAATGAAAGCTTTCATTGACACCAAAATATCCCATTGTCATGTTTGCCAGATTTCTAAAAGTGAGAAAGTGCCCTACCCAGGACTCCTGGATCCTCTTCCCATACCAACAACAAAGTGGTCTGAGATCAACATGGACTTCATTGAGGGTTTACCCAAATCAAAGGCAAAAATGTTATCCTGGTAGTTGTGGATAGGCTGACCAAATATTCCCACTTACTGCCCCTGGCACACCCATATACAGTCCAGACTGTGGCTGATTTATTCATGAACAACATATTCAAGCTGCATGGTCCATCCACTGTTATCACAACTGACAGGGACACTATCTTCACAAGCAATCTTTGGCAGTCAATATTCAAATCCATGAAAATATCCTTGCACTTCACAACGGCCTATCATCCTGAATCTGATGGTCAAACAGAAAGGGTAAACCAATGTTTGGAGCAATACCTCAGGTGTATGGTTTTTGCTGAACCCAAAAAATGGCGTGACTGGCTCCCTGGTGCTGAGTGGTGGTACAATAGCACATACCACACCTCTATCAAAATGTCACCCTTCCAGGCACTCTATGAATACACACCTCCTTTACTAGCTGAGCTTCCAACTATCCTGGCACCACCAGAAGAGCAGGCCACCATAACTGAGAAACAAAATATGTTGGACATCCTACAGAAGAACCTTGTGAAGGCTCAAACTACAATGAAAAAGAATGTTGACCTCCATCGAACTCCAAGGGAATTCAATGAAGGGGACATGGTTTATCTCAAGATGCAAGCTCACAGAGAAACAGCGCTGGGATCAGAAAATCCACTTAAATTGGCATACGGGTGGTATGGACCTTTCAAGATCTTACAGAAAGTGGGCAAAAGAGCATACAAGCTATAGCTTTCTGAAGGAACTCTCCTCCACAATGTCTTCCACGTGAGCCAGCTAAAAAAGCATTTGGGAACTCTGGCAGTACCCAATAGTCGCCTGCCTCTGGTCACTCCTACAGGTAAAGTTAAGCTCCAGCCCATGGCCTTGCTCCAACGTCGTCAGATACCAAGGAGAAATGGCGACTATGACATTGCAATTGTCCAATGGCTGATACAGTTGCAGGGAATGACACCTGAAGAAGCTACCTGGGAAGATGCCTCCTTCATTCACGCAACCTTTCCAGATTTCAAGCCCTGAGATCTTGTCTCCGGGGGGAGTATTGTCAAGACCTGGGGCTAGGCCACCTTTGTCAGCTACCTGTATGTGTTAGATGGTCCAGCCGTACCGTTGCTAGTTCAGTTAAGTAGCAAGTTTAGTGCCTTAATCAAGTTTAGCTTTTAAGTCAGATTTTCCTTTGTAAGCATGGCTCCTTAGGGTACTTTATATAACCTGGGAGAGTGGGTGGTTGGGCGGCATGCTACCAAATAATAAACCTAAATTCCTTCCTTGTTGTATCTTTACTTTGTTTGCATCGTCTATCGCTGAGCCAGCCGGAGCTCATCTTCTCCCCTTTCTCAGCCGCCATGTCCTGACCGTCCGTGGTCTTGACAAGCTCGGCCTCACAGCCTTAGGTTGGACTGACGATCAATTCGTGATGAGCGTGGCAGTGGGAGCTTCACGAGCTTGTCAGGGTCTGGTCGTGGCCTATGGTGTCGAACACGAGGGTAGCAGCGACGGTAGCCTGCGTGCAACAGTCTGGTGGCAGGGATTTTACGGACCCTCTTGGGGCTCGCCCGGGCCTACCTGGCCCGGTGTGTCTCTGCTGTCGGCGTTTGGTCAGCATCCATCTTTGACGGTGGAGGACGTCCTTGGGGTGGCTGTGTTTTTGCCTCCTTACGGCTCCAATGGCATGGCGAGCTCTTGCCGCCGCATCCAGTCGGCTACCGTCTTTGGCGGTGGAGGTTGTCCCCCCTCTCCTCCCCCCCACCCCCGTGTTGGTGTGGTAGTGCCAGCCATGTCTACGGCTGTGTATTCTAAGTCTGGCCGGGCTTGCAGGGTTTTTTCATGGTGAGACGACGATGGTGACTACAAGGCCGTGGTGGCATATGTTGGTGGGTGGAAAGATTGGTGGAGCGCTATGGATTGTTTGGAGTTGTGGTTTTTTGGAGTCGGGAGAAATCCCTGTCGTCTTGGCACAGACGCGGTGATGCTTGCGAGTGTCCCCTCGCCATTCCTTCCTGAAGGATGTTGGGTGTACCTCTTCCCCACGTTTCGTGGCGTACCAGGGGAAACCCTAGGACCAGTTCGGGAAGCAGCATCGTCGCTTTTCTTTTTGAAGGTGTTGCTTGGTATGCGACGTTTCAGAGTGCTAGGATCGTGGTGGAAATACTCCGAAAGGCACAACAGTGGCGTATCATCTTCGTTTTGTTGATCCGCATTGTTTTGTCTGTTTTTTTCTCTCATTTTACTTTTGGGATTGATTGTGTTGTGTGCCCCAGCAGTGATCTCACGGTTGTACTGTATGGCTGCTATATTAATATAGCACGAAAGCCTCTTTCGAGGATAAGAATGACAACATAGTTGCTACATGAAACTGATTCAGATGTACATCTGTGAGAAAGCGTGTCACTTATAGACTGAATAAAACTGTACCCATGAGAACATACACTCACGGTAGTACAGAAGTTAACACTCTTCGCTTTCAGTTGTACTAATTTTTCAGTCAACACTCGAGATGGACGGGAAAATCTCATTGTCGCCATTAATAGAAAGCACGATACGATTAGCATGGCTGGCTGCTTCCTTCCTGGTGGCAGCAACTGTCTCGATGACACCCACACAAGTTGAACATTGCGAATAGTAGAGAAGGGTGACCTCCCGGAGGCTCTCAAGGTATATGATACCTGACGGAGTTTTACCGGCTGTGCCAGAATAGAGCGTCAGCTCAATGTGTCTCACACTTGGCATGGCTCCCTGCTCAAAGGCTACCCATGGCGCATGGCAGTCGAAGGCGAAAAACTCGAGGCTGGCGAAACCTGAAGTTATGGCTATTTGTTTCCCTGGGTTGGCAAACAGGTCGATTGCAAGACTAGTGAGGCTGGGCAGACCTCCAAGTATCTTCAGATCATTTGGCTCTTGGTCCAAGAGCCTGATTTCTAGATTCTTCAGACGGCCGAGATGTGCAATCCATGTGGGAACTTTAACAAATCTTTCGACCACCGTTAGCTTTTCAAGTAGGGGAAAGTTGGGAGATGCAGGAAGGTCAGCGCTCGTACTGAAACCACCGTGAATTATCAGGGACTGCAGACTACTGCACTTGCCTATACAAGACAGTAGATTGTCATTTTTTGGCGTGTCGGTGGGCTCATCGTACAACATGACTTCAGCCTCAGTTACTCCAGTCATCAACCCTCTAATCTCTTTTAGGGCACTTGCCGAGCATTCCCTCGAATCAATGGCGCCCAGCACCTTGACTGACTTGAAGTGGTCATTACCGGCAGGTAGCTTCACTCCTCCAATTTGACCAAAAAGCAGATGTGCTAGTTTGGGAAGCTGAACGAGCTCCTTGGGCAGTTCTTTCACTCGTGTTAGCCTTACATCTAGTGTCTCCAGATTTTGCAGCTTCCCGATCTGTGGAGGGAGATCACTGATTTGGGTCATCCTTATGTCCAGAGTCTCAAGATGCCACAGGTTCCCGATTTGTGGAGGAAGCCTAGTGACTTGTGGTGCCTGTTTCAGGCTCAGGTGCTTCAGCAAGATCATTCGGCATATGTCTTGTACATCAGTATTGTTCAAACCATCACAGCCATCTACATCCAACACTCGCAGATAACCCAAATGCTTAAACGAAAACAACTTTTCAGAACAAATCATGGTTACGGAACGAGCATGGGACAGATCCAACTTTTCTGTGCCATTTGAACTGTCTGAACGACAGGATCGAATAGAAAGAAAGACAGGCCTAACAGCAGGTGTCTCTGAAATGTCCAAGTTGGACAGAAAGGTGATGAAGTTCTCTTCTCGTGATATTAGCCTAAGGACGTATAGCATCAGATAGTTGACTTCATAAATCTTCTTCCCATGAAAGGTACCAAGTTCAACACACCGAATCACATTGCTGCTGACGAGGTCATCAAAGCACTGGTCCGCCACTACCTCACGGCTGCGTCCCCCGACTTCAGAGATAAATCCTTCAGCCATCCATTTCCTAACTGCATCACCCCTCTTAACCCTTTGGTACTTGGCGGTTGTAGCTATGCACAGCAAGCAGGTTTTCGAAGTCCTGGGGAGGTTTTTGTAGCTAAGTGATAGAGACTTTATCAAGTCATCCAAACCAGGAATATGCTTCCGTGCAGACTGTAAAGAGCTTGTCGTCTCATTCCAAGCAGAACGGAAAGCGTACACCACATCATGCCATGGCTTTCTTGTGGCTATTTTGCTTTTGAGTAGCAAAGCAATACTTATGATTGCTGAAGGAACACCATCGCATATTTTCAAGATCTTATCGACTTCTACTGTAAGTGCATGAGGGAAACTGACCTCAGAGCCAAAGCATCTTTGTAGAAACAACCTTTTGGAGTTGAGGTAATGAAGATGCTTAATTTGAAATATCAGCTCCTCGTGGCCTGAACAACATATCTTAGCGATTTCATTAACTCGAGTTGTAACAATTACTCTGCTACCACAATCATTAGCGGGCAAGCTGTTGAGAATGATATTCCAATGTTCTTCCTTCCATAAATCATCGACTATGATCAGATACCTAACGAAGTTTGCACACAAAGCAAGAACAGAGTAAGTCTCAACAGCAACAATATTATTGAGGTAGCCATACGATGTGTTAGTAAGGTAGTGAATTAATCATGCAATGTGCTTCTGATGGCAAATGAAGTCAAAGATTGTGAAGCATAAGTGTTCCAAAATTCAAGTTTCCTGCCTCTCAGAATTCAAGATAATAAACGGGTCTCCACATTAGAAGAAAAACTATGAACTAGAGGAGAACTAGTATATGGCAGTTAAATAGACTGTCAATATGTAGTACAGTACCTTTTGTTCTGAAGGAATTCTCTAATTCTATCTCTGCCTTCTTTATTGCAATAATTTTCCACGTTGTTGTTAAGTTGTCGAAGCATCTGGTCGAAAATCTCCTCCATCTCAGGCATAGAGGAGACTGAAACAAAAGCACAATAATCAAATTGTGGTTTGAGCTGGCGGTACACCAAATTAGCAAGAGCTGTCTTGCCCATCCCCCCAGAACCGACAATGGAGACTATTTTCATCTGTTGCTTCGTTGCGCCACGTCCGTCAGTAAGAGTCTTGATGAGAATATCCCTCCCTCTTTCAACGCCGACGAGCTCCTCCGCCTCTTCCGGCAGAGGAGCCAATGGTCCAACAACGGATGTGGCAGCTGGAACGAGTCCATCTGCCCTGTCGGCCAGGTTCAGGGCCTGCCTCTTGAAGTCTTTGATGGCGCTGCCGATGCAAGGGCGGCGAGGGTTCAGCAAGCTGGCCAGGAACCCCAAGCAGCTGTCCGGGCAGGCGGCTGGCCGCTCGCTGTCCGCCAGGAAGGCGTCGACGGTGTCCTCGATGTGGTAGGACAGCTCCCTGCAGTCGTTGGCCCAAGAACGGGCACGCGCCGCGCTGCCTAGGCCAGCGTGCATGCTCGTCAGCTCTCTCAGAAGCTGCGCCGCCTCTTCCTTGACACTCCCGTGCAGCTTGTACTGGACGAGCTTCTCCAGCTTGGGGAGCAGGGAGGCCATGGCCCCCGTCGCGACGTCCACCATGCTCGCTCCTTGTCTCGCTCGATCTGGGGACTCTCCCTCGCGCGCGCGATCTGGTTTTAGGGTGGCCGGATCTCTCTCGTAATACGATACCGCTAACAATTGAATCGGGAACACTGTCGGATCCCGGACTTACAAAGGGAAAAGGAAACGGAGATCATGCTCGCCTCAGTCCGAGGCTCTCTCCACTCCTCCACATCCTGCGGTGGTTAAGAACAGAGTAGGCTCCTCGTACAAAGAGTTATGAGTGAAGATTTGGTGCACATGGCCACCGGTAATCCCGCTTTAAAAAAATCAAAATTCATATTTTTAAGTTTTAAAAAAAATCTAAATCAAATAGGATGTAGTCCGTGATTTATACCACAATTCTAAAAATTCATATTGTTGTGAACATGGTACTTCTTTTATTTACATTTTTGTGAGTAAGAAAGTAATATATCTATGAACTTGTTCATTATTCAAAGATTGCAATGGTGTTTGGGTAGAAACGTAAGTTAGCATATTGGACTGACGTCGAGGAGGCTAGCGCGAATGAACTTGATCTCAACAATTCCGGTGAAGAAGCTGAATCGGCCGAGCATGGTACTGCAAAAGCTGCTAAATCCCTTCTAGACAAGGTAATTTTTCTTGGTGCACGTAGAGGGAAGAACACCGATGGATCCAGACCATGGCGATGCAAACACTGTGATAAGAAATACACAAGTAGTTATACAAGAACTCGTGAACACTTCTTTGGTTATGGTCCTGGCAAGAAGCCACACATCTGCCGGTTCGGACAATCGACCTGGGGATAGGCGATAGCTTTGGCGATGGCGCGTTCGCCCAGTCCTTCCCTGCCGGTGGCCTGAGTCCCTGCGCGTGCTGTGTCCCTGGTGGTCGGTCTCAGGCCTGCGCATGATGTCCCCGGAGGCGGCTGCTGGCTTGCCGGAGTCAGGCGGGCAGACGTCGCTGATGAGGACGACGAGCCGGAGGCCGCGCGCTGAGGTGGAGGCTAGGTGCAGGCGGCCGGATTTGCCGACGCTGGGTGATTTCCTGGCCCGGGCTCGGTCTTGCCCGTCCCGGAGGAGGCAGCCCCGCCACCGCTCGCCGAGATCGCTGTCGGGTGCGTCGGCGCCGTCGCGGGTACCGACGACGGCGGCTTGACTTCCTGACGGAGGCTCTAGATCCATCGAGGCGCTCCCACCTAACCCTAGCGTACATCACCTCCACCTCCAACATCTGTCGATTTGGTTCATCAGCTCGTTCTGTCCGCATCACGCAACCGCCGCCGCCGCTGGTCCGTTCGTTTGCCGACGCCGTCATGAAGCGGAGGTTCTCCTCCTCCCCCAGCGCATCCCCGTCGCCTCGGCACCACCGCCGCTCGCGCCCCCCATATCCTGAAGCTCGTCCAACCCCTGCTGCAGCCTACCGTCTGCCCGCGCGCTGCTCGCCGGGGTTCCCCCGTGTGCCACGCGGCGGGACCCCGCCATGAGGACCGCCATCAGGAGGAGCCTCGGGACGGCCAGGGCGCTGCTCAGGCGCACTGTCGGTCCCGGTCCAGAAGTGTCCCACGCGGCCGCTCGCCGGGGCGCCGCTCTCCTGTCCGCCGGGCGTTGTCCCCTGGTGGCCACCAGCGGGAGCAGGAGCTACGCCGGGAGCTCGAGCACCGACCGTGGACTCAGACCAGCAGGAGCAATTCTAGGCAGGGGCATCACAATGACAGGGAGCTGCCTGCCTGCCTCGCTCTCAAGGTGCTCGGTCTAATGCCAATTCCAACCAGCAGGTGTCTGGCGCGCAAACTGGGTCCAAAAGGAAGAAGAAGAACAAGAAGAAGCGGAAGACGCAGGGGACTGGCACGGGGGGCCAGCAGGGCGGCATGGTCACGGGAGGGAGCCAGGTTGGGCACCCTCGTGTGGTGCAGCCCTTGGCCGCGCCGATCTCGGGCCGCGGGTTGACTCAGGGGGAGTCGACTGCAGCTGCGACAAGCGCGAGGCACCCGAAGTCCTTGTCACGCAACAAGTGTTTCAACTGTGGTGAGGTGGGACACTTCCGGTCCGATTTCAAGGAGCCAGAACACTGCTTGTTCTGTGGTGACCTGTCGCACCGGGTCCTGGACTGTACTACTCGCTCCCCTCACCGCGAGCGCAGTACCCTGGTGCTTCTTGGCCACAGGATCGACTTGGGATTCTACTACATTGACCTGGGGAAGGTGGAGCTGTCTATCCCCCAGAACCTGGCCGAGATCCGCGTGCTGCCGGACTAGGAGCCACCCATGTTTGTGGAGGTGACCGAGGACATCATTCGTGTGGA
This sequence comes from Avena atlantica, assembly GCA_910589765.1. NCBI lineage: Eukaryota > Viridiplantae > Streptophyta > Magnoliopsida > Poales > Poaceae > Avena > Avena atlantica. Next base: position 66,835,314 of record OU342737.1, read on the forward strand.
GCTGAGGTCGTACGACTCGGACTTCGTGTGGAACGTGAGGGAGACTGCCCCATGGTGTTCTCGGTGATCTTCCCGTCCAGAGAGGCGCTGCGTTCCCTCTCCTGGGGTCAGTCGACGTTCCTCCCCATCCACAACATCAAGGTGTCAATCTATGAGTCGTGTGTGCACCCTGATACCACCGCTGCCCTCTCGACTGTGTGGGTTCGCATTCATGGCATCCCAAATGAAGCAAGACAGGATAAGTACATCAAGCTGATCACCTATGCCATCGACAAGTTCGTGAGCTTTGATGTGGACTCCCTCCATGGCCAGGGTCCAATTCGGGTCCAAGTCAGACACCCGGATCCGGCCAAACTGGACTGCACCCTCGTGTCCTTCTACTTCGGCATCCCGGGAAGGACTCTTACCGTGGAGCTGGAGCGGGAGGAGGTGGGATCTCGATCCCCATCTTCAGACCTTTCGGAGCACCGCGACCCCAGGGATGGGGGAGCTGACCTGTCTAGTGAGGAGGACTCGGGGGATGATATTGATCCCCCCGCGCCTGCTCCTGCCTCCCAGGGGCGGCTCCTCCACCGGCGGTGGCGGGAGCCCCCCCCCCCCGGTGACTACTCTGACCCTAGGGCCGGTCCTTACTCTTGCCCTCCCCCCGGTGGACGTCCCTAGGTGCCTTCGTCATGATCCTCTGATCTCGGAGGAGATGGGCGTAGCCCCCTATGGGTCGAACCTGGGCGAGGGGCTGGAGTCCCTAGGGCTCTCGGGGTGGGCAGCACTGCAACCCGCCCCGCGTTGCGACCCCACAGTGGCTCGAGCCTCTTCTAGTGAGGGGATGGTGTTTGCCCCGCCATCGTCTCCCCGCTCCCCCAAGGCGGTGTGCTACACCCTCTCATTGGGCTCTCCTCCCGCCTCGCCCAGGAAGCTGCCGGCCGGGGCCCCGATGACTCCGGCACCTTCGGCTAGTGTGTCCCTCTCGGTCTTCCCTGACACTCCTGAGGCGACAGTCAAGGCCCACCCCTCCCGTCGCCCCAGGCCCCCTCCTCCACCTCCCTCTCGCGCTAGCGCCAGGATCGCCACTACGAGAGCCAGGACTGGGTGAGGGGAGGGAGCCGGCCGTTCTCGAGCAGGCCGAGGCGCTGGCGGCGTCCCGCAACCTTGACCCAGGTAAGTCTTGTCCTCCTTGATCTCCCCCTATTATCTCCTCTCCCCCTTCCGGGTCCAAGTTCTCGGTTTTGGCAGATGTTCGAGAGGAGCGGTTAGATATTGTGGCCAGGGATAGTGGGATCATGTTCCGAGGGGAACACGGCCCCCGCTTGGAACAGATTGCGGCACTAAAGGTGAAGGAGGTATATGATGGGGTGCTGGCGGCCGCTCGTGCTCAGGCAGAGCAGGAGAAGCTATCCAGACTCCGAGCCACCACTAGCACTGGGCTGCAGGGCCCGATGACTAGTGGGCAGCCCACCTCGCCCGTTGATTGCGGAGACCTCCCTCACGACCCCCTAGGCGGTGGGGAAGAGAGGGAGGCCTCCCAAACCAGTGTCCAGGCCCTCGATAGGTGGTAGGGCCTGATCTGTCCCCTGTAAGCTCCCCCTGATAGTGCGCCCCAATGAGTCGCCCGATTTTCCTCTTCGATAGGAACATCCGAGGATTTGGGAACGACGGTCGTAGACAGCAGCTGAGGGACTACTTGAGGCAGGAAGATGTTGACATTGTGGGCCTTTAGGAGACGATTAGACAATACTTCTCGATCCCTGAGCTGCAGGGATTGAGCCGCCACAGGTTTATTTGGCATTGGCTGCCGTCTAATGGCCACTCTGGAGGGACTCTTAGGTGCAAAAGAGGATACCTTCAAGGTTGATGACATGGACCGCGAGGAATTCTTTGTGAGTATGGCACTCACCCATAGACGTTCGAACCTCAGCTGGGAGGTGATCATTGTCTATGGTCCTACGGACCATCGCCGCTCCCCTAACTTCTTGGCTAAGCTCTCAGCCAAGGTGGGGAGATGCACTAGTCCAGTGGTGGTGGCGGGGGACTTTAACCTTATTAGGTCCCCGAAAGAGAAGAGATCGGATAATGTGGATCTATCTAGGATGTGTATGTTCAATGACTGCATTTCCGACCTCGTCCTGCGAGAGATCCCCTGTGTGGGGGGGGGCGATACACCTGGTCTAACAACCGGGTGGACCCGATCAGGAGTGTGATGGATCGGGTCCTGGTATCGGTGGAGTGGGAACTGGCCTACCCCTTGTGCTCCCTTCGGGTGGCTACGAGGGTCAGGTCGGATCATTGCCCGCTCCTTCTCTCGACGGGTGGAGGTTATCCGTCGAGGCTCAACTAATTCCACTTTGAGAACTTCTAGCTCCAGCAGCCGGGTTTTGTGGAGATGGTCCAGGCCAAGTGGAGTGCCGCGGCATTGTCAGTTTAGAGAGCCCGCACTGCGCTGGATGTTTGGCACTTCTATGCTCTGATGGCCCGCTAGTTCATGTGTGGGTGGGGAGCTAACCTTGGTGTCGAGTTGCGGTGCAAGAAAGGGGACCTCCTCATGTCCATCCAGGACTTAGATAGGGTCGCTGACACGACATGCCTCTCTATGGAGGAATAGCTCCAACGGCATGCACTGGAGGATTCCCTCATGGAATTTTTTGGGGGCGAGGAGACGTTTTGGCGGCAGCGGAGCCACCAGAACTGGCTCCTCAAATGGGATGCGAACACCGCCTACTTTCATGCCATTGCTAATGGCAGACGTAGGAAGTGTTCTATCCCCTACCTTTGGGATGGTGGACATCTATTGGAGGAGGCCAAGGATGTCACTGCCCATACGTACTCCTTATATAAGGAGCTTTTTTTGGCTGGCCCCCGGTCCGGGGTCGCGTTAGCCGGGGACTTTTGGCCTGAGGGGGCCAGGGTATCCGACGCAGAGAACTTGGAGCTCACGCTCCCGTTCTTGCCAGCTAAGGTTGAGCAGGCCATCATGGACATGAAGGCTAACTCGGACCCGGGGCCCGATGGCCTCCCTGTCATCTTCTTCCAGAAGTTCTAGGAGAGTTACAGGGGGTGTTATGCCCATGTTCCAGGAGTTCTTTGTCGGGACCCTCGTGATGGCGCATCTAAACTTTGGCGTGATTACCCTAATCCCCAAGGTGGTGGGGGCTACGGATATTCGGTAGTTTAGGCCAATCACGGTAATCAATGTTATCCAACGGATTATGTCCAAGGTATGTGCGCGTAGGCTGGCTCCTATCATGGAGCGCCTGATGCACCCATACCAGTTTGCCTTTCTTAAAGGCAGATACATTCACGATGGGATCCTGGCACTCCATGAGATTAATCATGAGGTGAAGGTTAGGCGCTAACTGGGTGTCTTCCTCAAGCTAGACTTTCAAAAGGCCTATGATATGCTAGATTGGGCCTTCCTTTGCCAAGTCCTCCGGTGTAGGGTCCTTGATGACCGCATGACAGGGTGGATCATGCAGATCGTCATGAGCGGGAACACGACAAAAAACATAAATGGGGAGGTTGGTCCCTACTTCAAACCCACGTGTGGGGTTAGACAAGGGGACCCGATCTCACCAATCTTGTTTAATGCTGCGGTGGATGCCCTTGCGTAAATCATGGAGAAAGCCAAGATTTCTGGTCACATCTCAGGTGTGGTGGGGCATCTCCAATATGCGGATGACACCATGCTTATGGTGGAGGGGTCGGAACAGGACATCATCAACCTGAAATTCCTGCTCCTTTGCTTTGAGGCCATGTCTGGCCTCAAAATTAACTTTGACAAGAGCGAAGTGATGGTGCTTGGTTATACTTTGGACGCGCAATAGAGGATTACTGATAACCTGAATTGCCGACTAGCTACTTTCCCCCTGAATTATCTAGGGATGCCAGTCAGGGACGCCAGGATCCTCTCTAGGGACCTGGATCCCCTTATGGGTCGAGTTAAGGCGAAATCCAAACCATGGCAAGGCAGGTTTACCTCCAAAGGGAGCAAGACCATCCTCATTGACGCCTGCCTGTCCAGCCTCCCCATGTATATCATGGGGTTGTACCTCCTTCAGGAAGGCTTGCACGCCAAATTTGATAAGGAGCTATCCCTGTTCTTTTGGATGGCGAACGATGTCCACCAAAAGTACCATGTGGTTAAGTGGGCGGACATTTGCGTCTCCAAAGATCTGGGGGCATAGGGATTATTTCCTCGCGCCATATGAATGTGGCCCTGATGTTGCATTGGGTCTGGCGGATCCTGACCGATGATGGGGGCCTTTGGCTACAACTAATCAAGGCTAAGTATTTGCGTGGGCGGCCACTTCTGGCTTGCGAGCGCCGGGAGGGATCTCAGTTTTGGAGATCTATCCAGGACGTCAAGCCGATGATCCGGAAGGGGCTCTCCATTTGCATCGGAAATGGGAGAAACACTATCTTCTGGCTTGACCCTTGGGTGGGTGGGCGCCCCTTGCGCCACGAGGTCCCTGAGCTGTTCGCGATCTGCGCAGGCCCTCTGCTCTTGGTGGCTGGTTCTTTCCAAGGCGGTGTTTGGCAAGTCGTGTTCTGCCGGAACCTCGGGGACGCTGAGCGGGCCTCTTGGGAGGGACTTCGGGACAGCCTCCCGTTGTCTCATTCCCAATCCCCAGATAGTATGTGATGTCTACGCACTTCTATTCTTGTAGACAGTTGTTGGGCCTCCAAGTGCAGAGGTTTGTAGAACAGCAGCAAGTTTCCCTTAAGTGGATTACCCAAGGTTTATCAAACTCAGGGAGGAAGTGGTCAAAGGTATCCCTCTCAAGCAACCCTGCAATCAAGATACAAGAAGTATCTTGTGTCCCCAACACACCCAATACACTTGTCAGGTGTATAGGTGCACTAGTTCCGCGAAGAGATAGTGAAATACAAGTGGTCTGGATGATTATAAGTGGTAACAGTGCCAGAAAAGAGCTTCTGACGGGGAGGAAAAGACTAAAGGAAAAATATGAAAGCAAGCAAACATGTAACAGATCTAGTTGTAAATATTGTTTCAATACTAAGAAACAAAGCCTAGGGATCATACTTTCACTAGTGAACAAGGTGACAGTGACAGCGTGCACGCCGTGTGTGGCACTTAAGCTAGGTTACATATATATTTGATTGCTTCTTATAGGATGGAAGCAAGAAAACATGCAACATATCTAGTAGCAAACGGTGTTTCAATGCTTATAAACAAGGCATAGGGATCATACTTTCACTAGTGAACACTCTCTCATATAAATGTTGATGACCCACAAGTGTAGGGGATCGTAACAGTGTTCGCGGGTAGTATTACCCAATTTATTGATTCGACACAGGGGGGCCAAAGAATAATTGCAAGCCTTAACAACTGAGTTATCAGTTCAGCTGCACCTGGAAATAGTTCTTGCTCACAGAAGTTTATCAGTAGCAACAGTTTGTAGTAGCAACAGCAAAGCAACAGTAACAACAACAGTGAACAGTAGCAATAGTAACACTAGGATTCGAGTGCGGTAGGCATAGGGATGGATGGACGGGCGTTGCATGGACGAGTCTAAACATGTAACTTCAAGATCTAGGGCATTGCAGATAAATAATAACAAGCATCCAAGTACTAAACAATCCTAGGCATGTGCTACAAATATAGTCATATGTGCTCGCAATGAGAACTTGCACAACATCTTCTGTCCAGCCAGCCCATGGTAGCGGGGCCTCTAGGGAACTACTAGCAATTAAGGTGCTCCTTTTAATAGAGCACCGGAGCAAAGCATTAACACGCCATGAACACATGTGATCCTCACACCACAGCCATCCCCTCCGGTTGTCCCAATTATTGTCACTCTGGGGCCTTTGGATCCGGACAATGATATGTGTACACAACTTGCAGATAAGATCACAAACAATACTATCATAATGATTCAATAATAAGTTCAGATATGAGATCATGGCACTCGGGCCCTAGTGACAAGCATTAAGCACAACAAGTTGCAACAAAGTAAAATAGCACAAGAGATACTAGGCACTATGCCTTAACAATCTTATTCGATTACATGCTAGAACTCATCCAATCCCTACCATCCCCAAGCCTACAGCGGGGTATTACTCACTCATGGATGAGGGAAACATCAGTGGTTGATGGAGATGCGTTGGTGATGACAATGGCGATGATCCTCTCCAAATTCCCCGTCCCGGCAGGGTGCCAGAACGGAGTTTCTGGATCCAAATCTTGGTTTCTGGTGGCGGCGGTGTGGCGGAACTCTTTCTGGAAAACTATCGCCCCCCTCGGTTTTTAGGTCGAAAGGCAACTTATAGGCGTAGATGGAGGCCGAGGGGTGCCTGGGGTGACTGCACCTCCTCTAGGCGCGACCAGTGGTGGGCCCGTGCCTAGGGTGGGTGTGGCCTCCCAGGCCTCCTCTCCATCTCGTCTTCTGGCCCCGTGGATCTTCTGGTGAAATATAATTTTTGGCATATTTTCCGGGATTTTTCCTGATAGTTGATTTTCTGCACAAAAACAAGACACCAAAGTAATTATGGTAAAACATCGTCAGTCCGTGTTAGTTGCATCCAAATCATACAAGTTTAGAGGAGAAACAAATAGCAAAGTGTTCGAGAAAGTAGATACGTTTTGGACGTATCAACCCCCCCAAGCTTAGCTTATTGCTTGTCCTCAAGCAATTCAGTTGAAAACTGAGTGCGATAAAAGAACTTTCACGAACACATTGCTTCATATGGTGTAAATATTCCCAGCACAGGAGTAGATGCTTATACAATTCATAATAAAGAGTATGCAACTAAGTCTACTCAATAGTCAATGCAAGCTATGAAGAGAAACCAACTAAATAATAATAAGTAGCATGAAACATAAACATAAGAAACATTGCAATGCTCATAATAAGGTATGATATAGTGGTATCTCGCTTGCCTTTGTTTGAAGAGCACAATATAAATGCCAAGGCACCTCTGAAGTTTACATGAAGACTAGAGATAAAGATATCAGAGATACAAGCATCAAAGTCATGACATAATTAACCAAGTTTTGAGACAAACACAAGAATGACAACTATGCTCTCAAGAAGGTGCTCATAAAATAAGTGGTGACTCAACAAGGTGGTGACAACGGTTTTTGAAAGGTTTGAAAGGCTTCCAAATGCTGAAAGGAAGGTACTCATTAGCTTTGAGCTCTCATTGCCCCTATCATAGGCATCTTTATATGGTTAAGGTGAAAGTGAGGTCCACTCTGAATCATATGCTTGAAGACCATAGACTCGAAATCCTGAGTCCCTTGAGTGCGAGGGCCACTCCGCATACTACTTAACTTTGGGTCCAGGCAAGTTCTTGTCATTGTAAGTATTTGCATATCATCAAGAACCGCCAACGGGGTACCCCTTGCACATGGTAGAGGAGCTTTCCCATAACCAAAATGACAAGGCAAGCAGACAATGAGCATCTCAGCAATCTTTTTATTTACTATATGCATAGTTTTTTATCGAGGATGCTTCATAGATATCTCACTATGGTGATGTTGCAAGTTTCCACCATGATTAGGCATGGCTTAGGCTAGCGGCCCAGGCGTTTCTCTAACACAGAATACAAACTCCATGAACTTACAAGTCCTCCTTTCATTTCACATCGTCGACATCTGCAAACAAAAGAGCAAGGTATCAACTAGATACAAATATATCTAAAAGGTGTTGAAAGCGTTCCCCGTGACACCACAGTTCTGCTGACTCCCAGCATATAATTTCAAGCATATAACTTTCATGGACTAGTCACAATGGTTCAGGATTATTAAGTGCAAGGAATAAAGTGTGCCATCAAGTTCGTGAGAGCTTTACTAACAAACTTTCTCAAAACAGACAAACATTTTATTTTGGAAGAAAACACGGCATATAAAATATGCACTGAAGTAGAAAATGATGCTAATAGGTAGGTATGGTGGACACAGCTGGCAATAATGGTTTTGGGGAGTTGGAAGCACATGTAGAGCACATACTTAGTGCAAGTGAAGGTTAGCAATAGAGAGGGAGCGACAAACGAGAGAGCAATAACTGTCATAATCATGCTTGAAAATAAACATGACTAATTATGGCATGAAAGTGATACAAGAACTCTGAGGCAAAATAAATCATCGAGGCTTACTGACTATTGATTAGTCATATGCATGCGTGAGCATGTGCCAAGTCAATTCATATGAACAGTCAGAGGAGGATACCACAATATCATACCAAAGTATGAATAAAACAATACAAGCAAACATTCATGTGACATGCTACAAACTATTAGCAAGTTGGAGCTAATCATAGACAAGCAAGGACTACTAAGCATCCATAATGACATACACCTTACACAAAAAGGCTAAGCATGCTCACAATGATGAGTATATGTACAAAAATGAAACAAATAGAGTTTGTTACCAGCCTCTTACCACTCCTCGAGTTGTCTTAATCTTCATTATTGCTCTTCACTTGTGTGACTTGAATGATAACATGAAACCAAAATCCACTAAGAACGGCTGAACCGTGCAAAGAACTCACAAAACCAAAGAAGAAGAACAAATATTTTTGGTGTTTTCGATTTTTTTAGAAACAAGCAAACAAAGAAAAACAAACCAAACAAGAAGCAAATAAAGCAAAGCAAAATCTTTTTGTATTTTATTTTTAAGGCAAACCAAAGCAAAGAAACAAAGAAACAAACCAAGAGAAACAACGAAAATATTTTTGGTATTTTTGTGTTTTTGAGAAAGAAGCAACAAGAACCAAAAAGAAAGCGAAATCAATGGATATACAAAGAACTGACCGAACATGATATATATATACCTCCCCCAAGCTTAGGATTTTGGCCTAAGTGGGGATCAATCCCATGGTGTCCAAGAGGATGCACCTCCGTAGTATGTCGAGGAAGCTCCCTCGTCCTGGTATGAGCTCGAGGCCTCCCCGTGTAATACACAGAGGGGTCGTATGATGGTGCTTCCTCCTGATAGTGCCCGTGGAAGTTAAGAGAGCGCATCTTGTCATCCATCTCCGTCTTCGAGCATGACAAAGGTCCCTGAGAAATACCGAGCAAAGTGGTTTGGGGTAGAGGGATCTCTCTCTCTTCCCCGTCAGTAAACAACATTTTATAAACCAAGTTCTCAAGGGTAGAGCTAGTGGTGACAAAGTGGTGCGCCTTCATGGCAGCAAGATCAAGCCTCTGAGGAGCCAAAACTGTATCATGTGGATCAACAACAATATTCAAGGCAGCAGCAACACGAGTAGTAACAATTCCCCCATAAATGGGTCCCTTAGCAGCTAAACGACGAGCAATGAGAGAACCAAGATTATACTTATCCTCATTGTTAAGCGCAATAGCTAAGAAGGCCAAATGATAGTTGGAGATATTACTAGTGTTCTCCATACCAAGAACACTGGTGGCAAGATAGTAGGCAAAGTACCTGATGGCTGGAAGTTGAATGTTCTTTATCTTCCCTCGTTGAGCTCTACAGTCATCATCATTGTTTATTCCTCGGTAAATCTCTAACAAATCAGCGGGTAGAGCTGTAATATTCTTTGATGAGCCAGTTGTACCAAGTCCCAGGACCTTGCAAAATTGCTTCAAAGTCATAGAATGGGCCCTGCCATAAATTTTGAAAGACACAGAAGGCTTGAACATACTATTAGTAAAGGAGAAACTCTCCACAGATGTTTTTAGTAAGCAAAGCATATTGTGCTCTCTCATCCTGCATGTAACTTGTTAGCCCAACCCTCTAAACCAAAGTCATAAAATCATTAAGAATCCCAACAGCTTGCATGAAAGTTTGGAAAGGAAAGGAGGAGGGGTGCGCATCCCCTTCATCTCCCTCGTCACCAAATCGCGGAGTGATGAGATCCTCATTGTATGAGGGTCTAGAGTTGGTAGATGACCTTGGAAGCCTTGCCCTTCTAGGTGCATCACTCTCAAATATATCACCAAATGTGTGGTGGTCCATGACTTCCCTTAATTCTGAAATTTTTAGACGAACATCAAACCAAGTGATTTCTAAGTAGATAAATAATGAGCAACCACTATAGGAACTTGCTAGAGGACTACACATGCATCAAAATAAAGTTTCTAAGCATATAACAAGCATGCAATCTAAAACAACCTAACACCTATAACAGCAAAATAGTCAAGATACAATCTACCAATCACAAATCTAATTGGACAAGTGGAGGAGGCACATACCAAGGAGCAATCCCTCCAAAAATCAGCACTTGAGATGGGATGAAGAAGGAGATCGAAAATCGCGAGCAAGAACAGCAAGAACTCGAGCTTGAGCAAGTTTTCCGGTGTTTTTCGAGAGAGAGAAAGAAGATGGCTTTGAGGAGGCAGCCTGGAGGGGCCCAGGTGGGCCAGGCCCCCTCCCCCAGGCGCCGCCACCTGGTAGGCCGCGCCTACCATGGGTGTGGTGGCCTGGGGTGGCCCCCTGGGTCACTTCAGGTACCTCTTTGCCCCTTTTTTTGAGGAAAATTTATTTTGAATTTTATGGGATTTTTTGGGAAACTTTATTTTTGGCCAATTTTCAGGGTATGAAAATTGATTTTCTCGCAGAAACAGTATTTTCAGAAGAAGCAAAAGCAAACAAAAATCCAAACTACAGGAGTTCTAAGAAACTCAAACAAACAAAAACTAGGAAAACTAAAGCTAAAGCAAAGACTACGAAGGAGAAAAGTAAAAGTAAGAAAGAATAACCACTGTGAAAACATTATTTTGTTCATTAAAATCCTTTTGTTAACAAGGTTGATCAAGTATTGTTACCAAAACAATCTTAGATGAAGCAAAACTTTGTATTCCACCAAGTTATTATGTTACCTCAAGCTTGATAGCAATGGTCCCAATCATAATAGTTTCAAAATTTTCTTGTCGAATGGGACAATATATTTCTCCAACACTGATGCTCTCTATATTTTCAATGGAATTCAGGCAATATCTCTTAGCAACCTTCTTGGGGAAATAGACAGTGTGCTCTTTTTCATTAATATTGAATGTTACTTTTCCTTGATTACAATTGATGACAGCACCTGCAGTATTAAGAACAGGCCTCCCAAGAATAATAGACATATTATCATCTTCAGGCATTTCAAGCACAACAAAATCAGTTAAAACCATGCAATTATGAGCTACTTGCACAAGAACATCCTCACATATACCAACACGAACAATAGTTGACTTATCATCCATTTGCAAAGATATATTAGTTGGTATCAACTTTTCTAGATGGAGTCTCTTATAGAGAGAAAAGGGCATAACACTAACTCCAGCTCCCAAATCACATAAAGCGGTTCTAACATAATTATTCTTAATAGAGCAAGGAATAGTTGGTATACCTGGATCACCAAGTTTCTTTGGAACCTTACCATTGAAGGAGTAATTAGCAAGCAAAGTAAAAATCTCCTCATTAGGAATCTTCCTTTTATTAGAGACAATATCCTTCATATACTTTGAATAAGGAGGCAACTTAATAGCATCATTCAAAGGAATTTGCAAAAATAAAGGTTTCATCCACTCACAAAACTTTTTGTAGTGTTCTTCCTCCTTTGACTTGTGTTTCTTACCTAGAAAAGGCATAGGTTTCTGCACCCAAGGTTCTCTCTCTTTACCATGTTTATTAGCAATAAAATCTCCCTTAGTGTACCTAGTGTTCTTAGTGTGCTTCTCGGGTTCTTCCACAACTTCTCCCTGATGTCTACGCACTTCTATTCTTGTAGACAGTTGTTGGGCCTCCAACTGCAGAGGTTTGTAGAATAGCAGCAAGTTTCCCTTAAGTGGATCACCCAAGGTTTATCAAACTCAGGGAGGAAGTGGTCAAAGGTATTCCCTCTCAAGCAACCCTGCAATCAATATACAAGAAGTCTCTTGTGTCCCCAACACACCCAATACACTTGTCAGGTGTATAGGTGCACTAGTTCGGCGAATAGATAGTGAAATACAAGTGGTAGCGGTGCCAGAAAAGACCTTCTGACTTGTTGACGTGGGGTAACGGTGCCAGAAAAGAGCTTGACATGGAGGAAATGTAACCTCCCCGGCAAACAGAATAAAGATGGAAGCAAGCAAACATGCAACAGATCTAGTTAGCAAATGGTGTTTCGATGCTTAGAAACAAGGCCTAGGGATCATATTTTCACTAGTGAACACTCTCTCGTATAAATATCCTCTCTTCATGATACTACTCTTAACTACTCTCCGGTTGGACACTTTAATCCAAGGTAGGGCTATAACAGCACACCTCAAAGTCTGCCTTACCCAATCTAGATAACCACACACTGTCACCTTGAGCACTAGATGGTTCCAACAAACACCACAATTTCATAGAGACATCCAACTCCAAATATAACTCATAACAAATATTCAATCTAGCCAAAGTGCCACACACGGTATGCCCGCTGTCACTTTCACACACGTGGGGAAAATCAAAGATCTATTAAAGCACAAAGAGTATTTATGTAGACTCAAGTCTAAGTGCCACCATGGTTGTCACATCCCAAAATTTTCCAAATTTTCAAATGTGAAAAATAAATAAACAAAATAAACAAATGTTGAAATTTAGGGTGAAAATAAAATTTTTGTTTCTAAATGGAATCTTAGAAACCCATCTTGAATAAACTTGGAATAAAGTTTGAATCCAACTAAATTCAAATCAAGTGAAATGCATTCTTCATAAAGGCATCTTGAAATTAAAACACTTGGAAAATAAACCAAATCCCTAAAACCCTAATGGAAGAAAATCATTTCCAAGTTATCTCAAAGACTAAGGGATTTGATCCATATAAAATTTATCAACAAACATTTATAAATGATCAAGAATGACAAATGGAAATATTATAAAACCATAGAAATTGATTTCATTCAATTTGGAACCATAGATAAAATCTTATGAATTTAATAAGATAAGGAAATTGAATTTCCAAAGCTAATAAAGCACCTATCTAAAATCCCTACTAATTTGTGAGCAATAAATCCTAAAGAGATTTAAAAGGATAAATAAATATTAAACAAGATTTTACAAGTTGGAATCACCATTTTTGGATCCTTAAATAAAAAGGTATGGTTTTTATAAGCAAAGGAAGAAATAAATAAATAAGGACTATTTTAAAAGGCCAAATTAAAACTTGGCCAAGCAAATAAAATAAAATATTTTTGTTAAATAAAAAGAGTAAAGGATTATTTAAATATAATCATGAGGATTTATTAATATCCATTTTTATTAGGTAAAGACATTTCCCAATTTAAATGAACATTAAAACATATTAAAATATTTTAAATAATAATTCAAAGTGAAATTATTTTTATAGAAATAAAACCTACTGAAAAGATTTGGTGAAATTCAAATAGAGTTTTAAAACATATTTAAATCCTATTTGAAATAAAGACAAGTATCTAATTTAAAAAAATTAATAATAGACCCTAAAAGAATAAAAGTATTATTCTAAAATGGACTTTAGTAAATGATAATAAACAGTAATTGAATATACACAAAGTTTAGTAGAAGTTTGAATTCAAATAGTGTTTGAATTGTCTGGATAAAAACCAAATCAGATAATAAGAAAAGGAAAAAGAAAAAAACATTCTGTACAAAAAAAATATAAAACAAAGCAACCTGCCCAACTAAGCTCATCTGGCCCAGTCCAGCCCATCTTTTCCCCCACCCCGAACCGTTTTCTTTCACCCACATATCAACCCGCGGAGCCGCTGACTGCTGGACCCCACTTCCTCTCTCTCTCACTTGCTGACGGAACGACCCCACTGCTCTGTCACATCGTCATCAACCCCGCGACCATTCCTCCCCTCTTTCCTCCAGCCGTTGCTGCCGTTGATTACGAGCTGTAATTGGCCTTGAATCCGCGAGTTAAACCTGCCGTGCCTCTGCCTACTTGAACGCCTGCTCCCCTCTCCATTTTCCCCCAGAAACCACCCACTCTCTGCCCCCAGGCTGCTCCCATTCTGGCTCGCGCCGCCGCTGCCTCCGACGAGCATCTGCGGTGATTCCGACCAGCCACCGTCGCCCCTCGCCCCCTCGACCACACGAGCGCATTTCCCATCCCCTGGCGAACCTCTCCCTAGCCTCCACTCGCCCGCGCGTGCTCCACATCATCGGCAACCTCGCGACAGCACGTCGCCGCCGTCTGTCACTTTTCCGACGAGCTCTCCAGGTAAAACCCGACCGAACCTTTCCCTCTCTCTAACACTCCCAGACTCGCGACCCTCGTGCGCACCTAACGGCACCCCTATTTTGTGTTAGCGCGCACCATAGCGTCGCCTCCGACAACGACTGACCACACCGAGCCCGAAGGCAACTCCGACGAGCAATTATCGTCCACCCCGAGCGCCCCTTCGACAACCGCGGCATCGTTGAGCATCATCATGCCACGACGACCTCGGGGAGCTAGATCTCTCCCTCTCTTGCTTCCTGAATTGCCGGGAACACCTCCGTCTGACCGCGTGCCGCCGCCAGCGCCGCCCATTGTTGGTCACTCGTCTGTGCACCGTTCGATTATGATCCAGTGGCTACGATAGAACACAACCCGAAGGGGTAACCTTTGATCTGATCCATGCAATCCACTTTATATCCAACGCATCGCATCGGCTGATCCGTGTGAAGCGATATGGACGAATCAGGACGTGACGCATGGCCTGTGAAGTGTTTTAAAAACAGAATTTGATCTATTAGATGATAGAATTTGAATAATTCATAACTTTAGATCTACACGTTCAAATTTTACAAATTTTATATCAATGGAATCAGCAGAACAAGTACTTTCCAACCATGCCCTTTGTTTAGTACATTGCTTCTGTTAAATTGGTTGTATTTGCAGAAACTTGTGTAGGCATAAATTGGGTATAAAATTTATTCTGGAAATGTTTTTAGGATAAAATCTTTGACAAATGGTTTGTTTTGAACCTACTGACCATATAAAACAATTTATGGAATTAAAAGTGTATTTTGTGAAGTTAAAAGATGAATCTTTGATTTAGAACATTTCTAGTCAAATAAAAATGTTGTTTATATGTTAAAAATTCTTTTGGAGAAAAACCTTTGAGAAATGTTTTGATTTAAACTCTTTGACATAAACACCAAGTTTAAAGATTTAAAATATATTTGGTGAATCCTATAAATATTATTACTTTGCTAAAGGCATTTCCAACAACATAAAATATTGTTTTGGTATAAAAATGGTTTATAGGTAAAACCTTTTGCAAATGATTTTAATATTAAACACTTCACCTTAAAACACTAACATTTGTGTTGAAATTATATTTGGCAAACACTAGAAAATATTACTTTGATTTAAATCATTTCTAGCAAAACAAAAATGACTTAAAGTGGCCATTTTTCACTAACTTGATATCAAATGGTTTTACCACTTTTATAAATGACCAATGGGTGTTTTAAAATGTTTATAACCTAATAGAAACCACTTTTTCAAATAAAACAATCTTTGGCATGCTTGCATGCATTGCCTTGCTTTATTATTTTATGTGATGTTTGCTTGAATGGTAGATTGAATATTTGCTTGCTTGATTGAATTGTAGTGGAATTTGAAGAGTGTGACTATTGCAAGATAAAGGAGTGAACCTATATTATCTTCCAAAAAGGCAAGTGATGCTTCATACTTTTGTCCAATTATTTTCACTATGCATTAGTGATATTTCTAAGTAGGACTTGCATGGAATTTTTCTAAGTATAAACTATGCCATGAGAAATCCTAGTAGATGAAACCTTAGTAGAATTTTCCTAAGTTAAGATTCCTACTACTATCATGCTTAGCTTAGCTAGTAGAAAACAAGGGTGGATTATATTCATGCTATGGAATATTTCTAAGTCAAGGACTTGTGAGTTTAATAAAACAACTAAGTGAATGAAACACCTGGGTGGAATGGTAATTGCTTGGTGGTTTTTGGTTGAGTGGTTACACTAGGCCCATTTCTATGGTTTAACTCGTGTATCTCACTTGTGGATTGCCACCCAGGAACAAAGATATTTGAGATGTCAAATGTTGAGAAGCTTCAAGTGCAACCACTTGGCATTATGGGCTCTGCCTGGATCATATAGGTTGCAATAACTTAGCCAAATGGACAGTTGGTGGTAGGGGAATGATAGGATTGGAGCGCGTCCATTTTGGTCTAAGGGAAGGCTTCTGAAAGATCATGTCTTGGTGAAACCAAGTCTTGTGGGGAAAGTGCACCACCTCTGTAGAGTGTAAAATCTAAGTACTTAGCCATGTCCCTGGTAATGGACAATTTGAGCATCAAGACATGGAAGCTATCAAGAATCTCCTCATCCCAATTTCTAAGTTAAAACTTGTGGTTGAACAAGGGTGAAGGTTCACCAATTTCTATTTGTGGTTCCTTGGGTGATTTTATCAAGCAAAAACTTAGTGTTTTCAAATGATAAGGGAAATCTATTTTGAGCAAAGCAAGCCTAAGCTCCACTTAGCCAAATGCATATAGATGATAGACTCCACTATATTACCATAGTATCACTTGCCAATATAATTCAAATGTATTGACCCTTGTGGCTGTAACTTATTATGTTGCAGGTTTGTTTGATGTTAGTGAACTATGTTGTATTAGGATTACAAGTCTACAACCAACATGATTGCCTGTGGCACTTTGAAGATGAAGGACTCCATGCTATAGTTATTTCTGCTGCATTGTAATGAGATAGCCAAATGAGCTATGTAAGATGTAATAAATTACTTTATTCCTGGTTATAAAGTTGTACTATGACCTTTGTTTCTTGATATTACATCTTAACTGTGGATGCTAGCTATTGATCCAGGGACTAGCATTGTAAACACAGGGATCTCTACCTTATTAAAGGTTGGGACCTCTACAGATGGTATCAGAGCACTGTGTTGCCTGTAGGATTGTAACCCTAGGATTGGACAAAACCCCATAGAAAAATAGGAGTTGAATTTGTTCCAAAACTTATTTACAAACAATCTTGTAAACTCTTTCCTCAACCATTTTTGGTTTTGATTCTACATCTCTTCTATTTCAAACTTAATGAACAAAGACCTCAACCATGAGCAAAGGACTTCACCAACTCAAATGTCTTCAACTTCAACATCATCAAAGACTTCAACTTTATTCTCACCAAGGACTTCAACTTGGATATCACTAAGGACTACAAGTGAGACAAGAAATATTACTCAAGACTTGAAGACTAAGGAAACACAACTTAGAAGGAACCATCATCACCTTTCAAGTTGTGACCAAGACACAAAATTTCCCCAAGGATACAATGATCTCATTCAAGAAGAAACACCTAAGAAGGATGGAATGATCTCAAGTGAACCATATAGTTGGACCACCATATTAAGTTTAGATCAAACCCACCAACTTATGTGATGTAGCTAAAATATTTTGTTGCCTAAAATTGTGCATGAAACTTGTTGTTTGAGCGGAATGTTTGTTTGTGATTGCTTGCTCATTGCTTGTGTGAATTGTGATGTGTGTGATTAGAATTATTTCCTTAGAAATCTTTTATCTATTCAAATTCCAATCCAACCCAAACAGATGACTACTCCAAGAAACCCCAACATCAAGAATGGTGACAACAACAACCAAGAGATGCTCATGAGAGAACAACTACTGGCAAACCAAACCCAGTTGAATCAGTTGACAACTCAGTTTTTAGCCAACAACAATGAGTTAGACCCAACCATACAAAAGTTTTTGGAAATTCAATCCCAATTGTTGCAAGGGATGACCACTCAAATGATCAAGGACAGCCTTTCCCAAGGAGATGGTGACAGCAATGATGTCAAGGATGATATTATAGAAGGAACTCAATCTTGCAATATTTGTGGAGACATGGACCACACTTCCAAAGAGCATAAAGATCAATGCCCTAATTGTGAAGAGAAACATCCAACTAATCAATGCCCCACATCTCAAGCTACTTGTTTTCTATGTGAAGTAAATAATCATGTCCCTATCCAATGCCCCATCTATTCCATAGTTCAACAAAGGAAACAAGGTGGAGTGCATCAACAGCTTGTAAACCCCCATGAGGAAACAACTTCTACCAAGAAGGATGAAGACAAAGGAAAATCTCAGCTTGCACCTCCATGCAATATGACTCAACTTGATGGACAAAAGAGGAAACATATGTATTATCCAAGGAAACGATTAAGGAGACAAGGAGACTTTCCCACCTTTGAGGTGAGATATGAAGAGCATGAACTAGAAGAACTCCTAGATTTGGAGAAACCCAAGAAGAAGAAGGACAAAAGCCAAGTGCAATGTTACAATTGCAAAGAGATGGGACACTATGCCAATGAATGTCCAGAAAATAAGAAGAACCAAGGAAACAAACAAGGAGCAATGATCCCAAAGGAAAAGAAGGATAATAGCCAAGTGTGGTGCAACAACTGAGAAGAGCTAGGCCATTATATATCAACTTGTTCACAGAAGATACGTGAAGAACTCAACCTTGTCACATGTTACAATTGTGGTGACCAAGGACAGTATGCAAGCAATTGTCCAGAAAAGATGAGATACAAAACAAGCAAGCCTATGAGAGATCTCAGCCTTGTCACATGTTTCAAGTGTGAAAACAAAGGACACTATGCAGATGTCTGTCCAGAGAAGATACATCAAGATCCCAAGCAAGCCAAGATGTAATCTAGTTGGAAATTTTAAGGGTGGTAGTACCCTAGTTGCTTTGAGCCAACTTGTAACCCCTAGACCTCCCAATTCTCGGGACAAGATTTTTTTTAAGGGTGGTAGCCTGTCACATCCCAAAATTTTCCAAATTTTGAAATGTGAAAAAATAAATAAACAAAATAAACAAGTGTTGAAATTTAGGGTGAAAAGAAACTTTTTGTTTCTAAATGGAAACTTAGAAACCCATCTTGAATAAACTTGGAATAAAGTTTGAATCCAACTAAATTCAAATCAAGTGAAATGCATTCTTCATAAAGGCATCTTGAAATTAAAACACTTGGAAAATAAACCAAATCCCTAAAACCCTAATGGAAGAAAATCATTTCCAAGTTATCTCAAAGACTAAGGGATTTGATCCATATAAAATTTGTCAATAAACATTTATAAATGATCAAGAATGAAAAATGGAAATATTATAAAACCATAGAAATTGATTTCATTCAATTTGGAACCATAGATAAAATCTTATGAATTTAATAAGATAAGGAAATTGAATTTCCAAAGCTAATAAAGAACCTATCTAAAATCCCTACTAATTTGTGAGCAATAAATCCTAAAGAGATTTAAAAGGATAAATAAATATTAAACAAGATTCTACAAGTTGGAATCACCATTTTTGGATCCTTAAATAAAAAGATATGGTTTTTATAAGCAAAGTAAGAAATAAATAAATAAGGACTATTTTAAAAGGCCAAATTAAAACTTGGCCAAGAAAAAATAAAATATTTTTGTTAAATAAAAAGAGTAAAGTATTATTTAAATATAATCATGAGGGTTTATTAATATCCATTTTTATTAGGTAAAGACATTTCCCAATTTAAATGAACATTAAAACATATTAAAATATTTTAAATAATAATTCAAAGTGAAATTATTTTTGTAGAAATAAAACCTACTGAAAAGATTTGGTGAAATTCAAATAGAGTTTTAAAACATATTTAAATCCTATTTTAAATAAAGACAAGTATCTAATTTAAAAAAAATAGACCCTAAAAGAATAAAAGTATTATTCTAAAATGGACTTTAGAATATGATAATAAACAGTAATAGAATATACACAAAGTTTGGTAGAAGTTTGAATTCAAATAGTGTTTGAATTGTTTGGATAAAAACCAAATCAGATAAAAAGAAAATGAAACATTAAAAATATTCTGTACAAAAAAATATAAAACAAAGCAACCAGCCCAACTAAGCCCATCTGGCCCAGTCCAGCTCATCTTTTCCCCCACCCCGAACCGTTTTCTTATACCCACATATCAACCCGCGGAGCCGCTGACTGCTAGACCCCACTGCCTCTCTCTCTCACTCGCTGACGGAACGACCCCACTGCCCCGTTAGATCGTCATCAACCCCGCGACCATTCCTCCCCTCTTTCCTCCAGCCGTTGCTGCCGCTGATTACGAGCTGTAATTGGCCTTGAATCCGCGAGTTAAACCCGCCGTGCCTGTGCCTACTTGAACGCCTGCTCCCACTCTCTGCCCCCAGGCTGCTCCCATTCTGGTTCGCGCCACCGCTGCCTCCGACGAGCATCCGCGGTGATTCCGGCCAGCCACCGTCGCCCCCTCGACCACACGAGCGCATTTCCCATCCCCTGGCGAACCTCTCCGTAGCCTCCACTCGCCCGCGCGTGCTCCACATCATCGGCAACCTCGACGACAGCACGTCGCCGCCGTCTGTCACTTTTCCGACGAGCTCTCCAGGTAAAACCCGACCGAACCTTTCCCTCTCTCTGACGCTCCCAGACTCGCGACCCTCGTGCGCACCTAACGGCACCCCTATTTTGTCTTAGCGCGCACCATAGCATCGCCTCCGACAACGACTGACCACACCCGAGCCCGAAGGCAACTCCGACGAGAAATTATCGTCCACCCCGAGCGCCCCTTCGACAACCGCGGCATCGTTGAGCATCAGCATGCCACAACGACCTCGGTGAGCTACCTCTCTCCCTATCTTGCTTCCTGAATCGCCGGGAACACCTCCGTCTGACCGCGCGCCGCCACTCGTCGCCGCCTGCGCCGCCCATCGTTGGTCACTCGTCTATGCATCGTTCGATTATGATCCAATGGCTACGATAAAACACAACCCGAAGGGGTATCCTTTGATCTGATCCGTGCAATCCACTTTGTATCCAGTGGCTACGATAGAACACCATCAGGACGTGACCCGTGGCCTGTGAATCGTTTTAAAAACAGAATTTGATCTATTAGATGATAGAATTTGAATAATTCATAACTTTAGATCTACACGTTCAAATTTTACAAATTTTATATCAATGGAATCAGCAGAACAGGCTTTCCAACCATGCCCTTTGTTTAGTAAATTGCTTCTGTTAAATTGGTTGTATTTGCAGAAACTTGTGTAGGCATAAATTGGGTATAAAATTTATTCTGGAAATGTTTTTAGGTTAAAATCTTTGACAAATGGTTTGTTTTGAACCTACTGACCATATAAAACAATTTGTGGAATTAAAAGTGTATTTTGTGAAGCTAAAAGATGAATCTTTGATTTAGAACATTTCTAGTCAAATAAAAATGTTGTTTATATGTTAAAAATGCTTTTGGAGAAAAACCTTTGAGAAATGTTTTGATTTAAACACTTTGACCTAAACACCAAGTTTTAAGATTTAAAATATATTTGGTGAACCCTACAAAAATTATTTACTTTGCTAAAGTCATTTCCAACAACATAAAATATTGTTTTGGTATAAAAATGGTTTATAGGTAAAACCTTTTGCAAATGATTTTAATATTAAACACTTCACCTTAAAACACTAACATTTGTGTTGAAATTATACTTGGCAAACACTAGAAAATCTTCCTTTGATTTAAATCATTTCTAGCAAAACAAAAATGACTTAAAGTGGCCATTTTCACTAACTTGATATCAAATGGTTTTACCACTTTTATAAATGACCAATGGGTGTTTTCAAATGTTTATAACCCAATAGAAACCACTTTTTCAAATAAAACAATCTTTGGCATGCTTGTATGCATTGCCTTATTTTTATTATTTTATGTGATGTTTGCTTGAATGGTAGATTGAATATTTGCTTGATTGATTGAATTGTAGTGGAATTTGAAGAGTGTGACTATTTCAAGATCAAGGAGTGAACCTATATTATCTACCAAAAAGGCAAGTGATGCTTCATACTTTTGTCCTATTATTTTCACTATGCATTAGTGATATTTCTAAGTAGGACTTGCATGGAATTTTTTCTAAGTATAAACAATGCCATGGGAAATCCTAGTAGATGAAACCTTAGTAGAATTTTCCTAAGTTAAGATTCCTACTACTATCATGCTTAGCTTAGCTAGTAGAAAACAAGGGTGGATTATATTCATGCTATGGAATATTTCTAAGTCAAGGACTTGTGTTTTGTTTAATAAAAAAACTAAGTGAATGAAACACCTGGGTGGAATGGTAATTGCTTGGTGGTTTTTGGTTGAGTGGTTACAGAAGGCCCATTTCTATGGTTTACCTTGTGTATCTCACTTGTGGATTGCCACCCAGGAACAAAGAGATTTGAGATGTCAAATGTTGAGAAGCTTCAAGTGCAGCCACTTGGCATTATGGGCTCTGCCTGGATCATATAGGTTGCAATAACTTAGCCAAATGGACAGTTGGTGGTAGGGGAATGATAGGATTGGAGCGCGTCCATTTTGGACTAAGGGAAGGCTTCTGAAAGATCTTTTCTTGGTGAAACCAAGTCTTGTGGGGAAAGTGCACCACCTCTGCGGAGTGTAAAATCTAAGTACTTATCCATGTCCCTGGTAATGGACAATTTGAGCATCAAGACATGGAAGCTATCAAGAATCTTCTCATCCCAATTTCTAAGTTAAAACTTGTGGTGTCGTGGTATTGCCGACGAGTACGCCATGGAGGGGTCTTCACAGTGCATGTTTAGAGACGTGGGGTAAGGCGGACGATTGACAAGTACAAGGTAACACAGCTTACCCAGGTTCATGTAGGGTTCGCAGCATAGAAAACAAAAAATTTCCTACGATGTGAACTATATACCAAGATCCATCTACTAGATACAAACAACGGGCGGATGTATATCCGTAGAGAACATACCCTTGAAGACCGACAAAGCTTAACGAGTTCAACTCGTGGTTGATGTAGACGATCTCTTGCCGATCTCAAGATCGAGAGGAAGTCCTAGCGCCGCAAATCAGCAGCGCATCCGTGCTCGCACACACGTTCGAGGCACCGAGCAACCTCCGCCTCCTCGCTCCAGCGATGCAGCGGAAGCACAACTCTTTCTTGCCGAATAGCCACCGGGAACATGTATCTCGCTAGTCCGAGACCATGGGGGATAAATTCTAGAGGGGGAGAGAGATCCTTCACGAGGAGGTGTGTTGTGAGAGGAGGAGAGGGGGGCCTTTTATAGGGGAGAGGGGGGGCACCCAAGGGGCATGGCGCCCAGCCATGGGGCTGCCCCCACCTCTTCCACATTCATGTGGGTGGAGCTCCCACTCAAAATGAAAAGCCTCCACTCCCATTAAAAAGCCTCCACTCAAAAATCCACTCACATGCATTAAATTTCCACCAAATTTAATGCAAGCTCTCATTTAAATAAAACTCTTTTATTTATTTATTCAGAATTTTGTTAATTACTTTAATTAACAAACATTCACATAAAACCCCTTGCTAGTATTCCATTTCACATGCAGAACCAGTTTCAGCAATTTCAACCGAAACAGTTTCGGTGTCTAGTGAAATAAATTCCTGCGCTTTCCTTTTCTTTTCGGCATGAAACTTTTGCTCCAATTGGATGTCGGTGTCTCTTAAGTGTGTCACCCTACGGTTCGTGAATAATGCGGACATGATCGAGACCCCTCTCGGATCAATAATCAGAAGCGGGATCTGGAGACCCATACTGACTCCCACACATTCAACGATGACTTTCTTGTGATCGTCGGAACCTTTTACGCTAGTATCTTAATCCCTTTGTTTCACGATATATTACATGTCCGAGATTCGATCATCGGTATCTCCATACCTAGTTTGATCTCGTTACCGACATGCACTCTTTTCTCGTTCCCGTGATATAACATTCTAGTGATCAAATCACTTGCTTGCAAGCTAATCAATGTGATATCACCGAGAGGGCCCAGAGTATATCTATCCGTCATCGGGATGAACAAATTCCACTCTTGATCCATGAGCCTCAACATAACACTTTATTAGTTCTGAATCCATCTTTATAATCACCCTGTTACGGTGTGACGTTTGATGTTATCAAGAAACTCTTCCGGTGTTAGTGATTGACATGATCTCATGGTCTAAGGATTAGGATCACTTCGTAAGTTGTTATAGCAATATAAACTCAATGACTTTGATCGTAATGCTATACTTCGGATGAGTGTTCATCACACCATTACACTAATGTTGTGATCCCGTTATTAACAACATCCAATGTCCATGATCAGGAAACCTTGATCATCTTGTTAATCAACGAGCTAGTTTATGAGAGAGGCATAACTAGGAACTTTCTGTTTGTTTATTAAACACACATGTATTAACGTTTCCGTATTAATACAATTATAGCATGCAAAATAAACATCTATCATATACTTGGAATACACATAATAAACACTTTATTATTGCCTCTCAGGGCATATTCCCTTCAGTTCAGATCCCGGTGGTGGAATCCTACTCCTGCTATAAATCACTATAAGGGCAATACGCCGAGTTACAGAGATAGGCTCGATGTGCGAGGTTGTATGAATCGATGCCCTAAAGGCTCCCATAGGCCCGACTTATATAATCGCCAGGTCCTAGGGTTACAGGGAAAAGTCCTGGCCGGACAGGTTACAGAGTCCTACACCGTCTATTACTAGTCCTGTGTATCTTGCACTCCAAGGCTCCGGGTACGTTGGTGACTCCACCGTAGCCTTCCTTTATCCGGCATGGGCCTCCCTTCTGGATCCATCTAACTGGGCCGCCCAGCAGGCCATAGGCCATGCTACCGACTATGGGCCACCCGGGTTATCCGGATAAGTGACATGCTATGAGGATACCCATATAGCATATCCCCAAAAGTAGCCCCCGGAGAACTCCGAGATCTTGCGCCGTCTTGACTCTTCAGTTGAATGCTCCGTCTAGTAGGATGTCGGCAAATCGTCAAGCAATATCTTGTAGTACTCCCAAAGAACCCTGCAAAGTTTTTCTCCGTCTCCAATTTGTAAGTCGGAGAAATGCTAAATCTTCCATCGTACTCTTCCGTAGCCCGATTGGATCCTTCTATGTCGGAATCTTCGATGTGATGGCTCATATGCCCATGTCAGCTAGGACGGCGTAGGCTTAGGTCAGCGACGCCTCGTAACTCACACATGCAGAGAACGTAATCATGTCCAATTTTCCCCGCGCGAGCGATACGAACCGTTGGCATCGACAGTTGGATACGTGGTGAAATTTCCGCGCGCGTTCACGAACACGTCGTCTATGCGGCAACCGTCCGATCATGCTGCATGAATCTTGATGCCAGAAGATGATAAATAGTAACCGCGGTGGAGTTTTCACCTTTTACCTCATTCTCCTCGCATCGTCATCTTCTTCCTCCAGTCGCGTGCCTCCTCGAGCTCTCCGCGAGAACTCTCGAAAAAAACCTAGCTCCATTCTACACCAGTCGCACCCAATCTTCACCCCATGGCTAGCAGCAGCACTTCTCCATCAATGGTGGTGTTGAGCGAAGCCGGTGATCTCCGTCGTCGTGCCCCCAGAAGGTTTGGTCATCCCTGCGTCGGCGGTGATCGAGTCCACCGGCGGCGCTAGAGCCACTGGAGGAAGAACCAGACTCGCACAAGGGCGACTGGCACGGCTCGGATATCACAGACCATGATATCCAAGAGATGGTCGCCGAAGGCTACCTCCCCGCGACGGAGGGACTTGCGTAGCGGGCGGTGCCGACCGGCGAGGTGACACCTTCTCCCCAAGCCAGAGAAAAGGTGAACCTCAAAGCTCAACTGGTACGCTGCGTCTCCCTGCCCATCTCCAACTTCTTCCTCTCCGTCTTGAACCATTATAGAGTCCATCCCCAGAACCTTTCCCCCAATAGTATCTTAGTGCTTAGCAACTACGCAGCACTTTGTGAGGGATACTTAGGGATAAGGCCTAGGTTAGACCTTTTTGTGTACTTCTTCACCGTCAAACGTGAAGCCGGACATAGCAAGGAAGATCTTAGGAACTGTGGCACCATAAGCTTCAAGATTCGACCTGGCCGGTGGTTCCCCAACATCGTCGGTCACGAGTCCTGCAAGAATTGGCAACGGACGTACTTTTACGGCCCAGACATCCCGCTGTCTGGCCAACAAGTTACGTACCCAGACTTCGTTGACGGAGCCGCCGCTGAAGCCTCGTCATGGAGATCCCAAGCCTCCCTTCCCTCCGACCTCGACGCTTCTCGCGCTATAAGGCGGATCGAATGGTTTGTAGAGACGGGTTTGACCGGCTTGGACCTAGCCATGTGCTGGTTCATCAGGCGAATCCAACCTCTGCAGCACTATGCGAAGCTCATGCACGAGTATACCAGTGACAGAAGGGATAGTCTCCGCATCTCCGTGGACAACTTCTCGAGCGACTCTGTCAAGCTCCGCCTTAAGGACATCGTCAAGGTGAAGGATAAGAAGCGCGGCTTCACCATCACCTACGACATGTTTGTAGACGGCAAGTGCCCAAAGGTAGGTATTTATTTTCCGTGTTCGACATATACTCTAGTTCTTTCGTCTTGCAAATTTCATCTAACACGGTAATTTCTTACTTAACATCTTAGCAATCTAGAGGAGGGCAACCTGGCTGCCCAAATCTACGATCCAAATATGAAGGAAGTCACGGTCGTGTCCGATGACGAGGTTCTGTTGGCGCGAAAGCGGAAGAGCTCCACCTCTGACGCTGCTGACGGAGGCAAGAAGAAGAAGACGGAGGGTGGAGCCTCCAAAAAGACTACCGCCGCCCTGGAGGCGGAAAAGAGAAGAACTACCGGGATCCCCTTTGCTAAAGCACACCCACTAGTGTAAGCTTCTCATTCTCCGACATTGTCTATTTATCTGTCTTGTTCCTGTACGCATTTTGCACGTTTCAGGAAGAAAGCCACGACCAGCCTCAAGAAGACCTCCAAAACATCAGGGGCTTCTCTAAATATCAAGGACATGCTGCATCACGACGCCTCCCCCGCCATCGCCCCCGCTACTCCTGCCGTCAATCCCTCGTCTGCCCCGACAAGCTCACAAGCCAAGGAGGCATCTGGCCCTTCCGCCATGGAAGTGGAATTAGGTGCTTCTACCGAGGTTGCAGTCATCGGCGAACAGGCAACGCAGGAGAGTACCGCTCAACAAATGGATGAAGCTCCGGCTAAGGATGCCATCGGTGGCGGTAAGGTGGTGGTGGAAGCTGGTACTTCTGCCGTTGGCGGCGCCCCGGCACCCCAAAAAACCATAGTCTATCCGAAGATAGTCTATCCGGTACTTACACCGGGTAGCACTGCTTTGGTCCCTGGTGCGGCGCCGACCTCTCCGACATGCGGTCTAGAGGAGCTTCTTCGTCAAGAAGAAATCTTGCAAGGAAACAACGACTCCTTTGGCAAGCTGCTGGCCGAGAGTGCTATAAACCTCAAGGTCATTGCACTTGTAAGTTTTATTTTGCCTTTTGCTTTTCATATGAGTATCCCACTGTAGCCCCCGAGGATGTAGACGGAAAAACCATAGGTTTTTGCATCTATATGCTCTAAGAGTTACTAAGTTAGAAAAAACTCTCACTGTAGCCCCCAAGCATTTAGATGGAATGAACTATTCTGACTAGATGCTTTAAGAGTAGCATATGTAGTGTTTATAAATTTCAATACTGTAGCCCCCAAGCTTCTAGTTGTAACTGAATTAGTTCCGACTAGATGCTTAAAGAAAGCTAAGCATATGTCTTAGTTAAAAACATTATACTGTAGCCCCCAAGCTTCTAGTTGTAAATGAATTAGTTCCGACTAGATGCTTAAAGAAAACTAAGCATATTGTTAAGTCAAAAACTCTCGCTGTAGCCCCCGAGCGTCTAGATGGAAAACTTCCGACTAGATGCTCAAAGCAGACTAAACAACGTTTTAACTTTGTTCCTTTTTCCACAGAACAAGAATGCTCAGAGGGGCATGGCAAATGACAAGTACCAGAAGATGAGCGCAGATCTAGAAGCTGAAAAGGGTAAAACTGCCTTCTTGAAGGAACATATCACCAAGAGCAAGCGTCTGTTTTCTAATGCGCATTCCGACTTGGTTTTGTGCCCATATTCTCCAAGTACTCACTGTGTACTTTACTTTCTCCGACTTGGAGAAACCATCGCCAAGGCCAAGAATATTGTCGAGCAATCCAAGCACATTCAAGAGCTGGATAGCGAAAACAGGATTCTTAAGCATGAGAGGAAAGACATGCTGAAAATGCATGAGGAATCAATGAATGCCCTGCAGGACTCCACCACCGAGGAAATCAACAGCTTGAAGGAGGAGATTGCGATCTTAAAAGATCAGAAGCAAGCTGCCGATGAGAAAAATCATCGCCATAGCGAGGCGTATAAGCTCCTCCAATAAGAGAAACAATCCTTGGCGGACACCCTCTAGCAAGCTGAGGCCAGCATCTTCAGTAAGTTTTCTCCGCCTTGGATTTCTGTAGTCTAGATACTTTAAATTGTTGAACTCATGCGCTCCTTGTCGGAATTTGCAGCTCCTATGGGTTTAACCCGATCACCTCCTCCGGCCAAGGAATGCATGGTTCTTGCCGGCAACTTTATCAACACCGCCATCACGCAGGCCAAGGAGATTGCCAAACCCCTCTAGATAAGCATCAAGGCATCGGACTCCGTGGCGAAGTACTCGGAGATTTTGCGCCGAGCCCCCGAGCGTATCACAAGCTGGAAAGCTTCATGTGCACGGGCTGGCGCAAGGATGGTGTTGTCAATGGTGAAGGAACACTACGAAGGTGCCTACATCGACACGGTGAGCTCTGGTATCCCCGACGTCGACGATGATGGCAAACAAATTGATCATGAAGCCATCTTATTGTCACTCGCGGGCTATGACACCAGAGTTGCCGAGTTGGTCGACATCAACATCTTTGTGCCGATGAACACCATCGATGGCGGCAATCAAAGCTCCTCCGAGTCTCTTCACACCGCCGACACCGAGGGTGACTCCCCTGCTGGTGATGATGCTGCCTCCAAGTCACCTACGCCAAAGGAATGAAGAACAACTTTGTAATATCTGTTTCACCTTTGGTGCATATGCATAAAAAACTTGTTGATGTAACTTAAGGCAGAAAACAATGGTTGTTTATTTCCTGCTACTTAAGAACTACTCCCTCTGTTCCAAAATATAAGATGTTTTAGGTTTGTGAAGAAGATGTATCTAGACACCTTTTAGTGTCTAGATTCATTTGAACCTATACACTAAATGATGTCTAGATACATCTCCTTCACAAACCTAAAACATCTTATATTTTGAAAAGGAGGGAGTAGTTTCCAGCATGTATATTTTTTAAAGCAAGTGCTCGCTTATCCATTACTTTGGTTCTTATGCTTGACTTTTCGTGAGTCGGAAGACTCATTGTCGGAACCATGCGCTTAGGTGATGATGCCCAATGGCACCGTCAATAACCTAAGCATAAAATCGCCGACAATAAGTGCCAAAAGTCACTACTCCAGAATCCACATAAAAACGACAAAGAACGTGTAGACCAGAAAACTTAAGCTAACGCCCGTAGGCGGAATTTTTCACAAGTGCAATTGCAAAACTTGTGCATAAAGGTTTTACATGATCCAAAAATGAACACTAAAGGAGGTAAAAGACTCAGAAATATGAGTGAACCAGAGAGCTTTATTTCATTGATCATATAAGAGATACACAATTAGATAAAAAAATGCTAAGTGTAAAAAGGACGTAGCTGTGCTATGTTCCATGGCCGATCAAGCTCCGGGTAGTCATTATCTGGGTCACGTCGCTTATGCTTATGATCCTCGTTGGGTCTATCCTTCAGTTCACGATTGTCAACGAGGTAGTAAGACCCATTGAGTAGCGCCTTGCTTATGATGAACGGTCCTTCCCATGGCGGGAATAGTTTATGTGACTTCTTCTGCTTAAGTCGGAGCACCAAATCCCCCTCTTTAAATGAGCAATGTCGAACACGGCGACTATGGTAGTTGCGTAGCTTCTGTTGGTAGATGGCGGATCTTTGGCATGCCAAAACGCGCTCCTCCTCGAGAAGGTCCACATCTAGGCGCCTGGATTCTTCAGCGTCATCTTCGTCGTAGGCGGCAACTCTTGGTGCATCGTGAAGGATGTCAGAAGGCAGGATGGCTTCTACTCCATATACCATGAAATAAGGGGTGTAGCCGGTAGATATGTTGGGTGTAGTTCGTAAACTCCACAACACAGATGGCATTTCCTCTGCCCAGGCTCCAGCTGCTCGATGTAGCGGTGCCTAAGGACATGGCTTGATTTCCTGCAGAATTAATCCATTAGCTCGCTCAACCTGACCATCGGATTGTGGGTGTGCCACAGATGCAAGGTCAAGTCGGATGCCTTTCTCCCAGCAATAAGCCTCCACTTCTTCGAGTGACAAATTGCTGCCGTTGTCGGTGATGATGCTGCGTGGGAGACCAAATCTCACCACTAGATCCCGGACAAACCTGAGGGCAGTTGCCCCATCAATCTTTCTAATGGGTTTAGCTTCTATCCATTTAGTGAATTTATCAACTGCTACACGCAGATGCATAAACCCATAGGGTGCCATTTGTAACGGTCCCACCATGTCTTGCCCCTAGACTGCAAACGGACAAGTTATTGGTATTGTTCACAGTTCTTCAGCAGGAACATGTGGTTGTCGGGCATAATACTGGCATCCCATGCATGTCTCAACCAGCTTGTCGGCCTCCGCCTTCGCGGTCAGCCAGTAGAATCCTTGCCGGAAGGCTTTCGCGACCAACGATCGAGGAGCGGCATGATGCCCGCAATCTCCGAGATGGATTTCACGTTGGATTTCCATACCTTCTAGCTGGGAAACACACTTCAGGTATACACCAGTAGTGCTCCTTTTGTAGAGTTGCCCATTGATTATGGTATAACCCTTTGCTCGTCGTACTATTTGCCGTCTTTCGACTTCGTCATCGGGCAAAGTTCCGTGTTCGAGATATTCCATGAACGGTTTTGTCCAAGCCGGAGGGACCTTAGTCACCATGTTGACGAAAGAGTCAGCTCTATCCGGGTTGTCGATGTCGGCCCCCTTCACAGATGGTGTGCGCAGCTGCTCTAGGAAAACTCCTGGCGGAATTTGCTTGCGCCCTGATCCAAGTTTAGACAGCATATCAGCTGCCTCGTTTTGTTCCCTAAGTACATACTTGACTTCGTAGCCCAATAAGCTCTTGGATATCTCGTCCACTTCGTCTCGATATGCCGCCATCATAGGGTTCCGCGCATTCCAGGTGCCAGCCACCTGCTGGGCAACCAAGTCGGAATCACCACAGCAAACTATGCGCTTGATGCCAATATCCTTGGCTACACGCAGTCCGTGAATAAGTGCTTCATACTCCGCCATGTTGTTTGTAGCCTCGAAGTGGATCTGCAGAACGTAGTGTAGCTTGTCTCCTGTTGGTGACTGTAGCAATACACCAGCCCCCGAGCCGTTGAGCATCTTTGATCCGTCAAAGTGCATCATCCAGTACTCTGGCTCCGGCAACGGAGTATCATCTGGCATCTCCGTCCAATCTGCAATAAAATCCGCCAAGGCTTGTGACTTGATAGCATCGCGTCCTTTGTAGGTGATCTCGAAGGCGGCAAGCTCAATGCCCCACTTCGCGACCCTTCCTGTAGCGTCGCTGTTATTGATGATGTCGGACAGTGGAGTCTTGATCACCACTGTGATTGGGTGCTCCTGAAAGTAATGCCCGAGCTTCCGAGAAGCAAGGAATACTCCATAAGCTATCTTTTGGTAGTGCGGGTAACGCTGCTTGGACTCCGTCAAGACCTTGCTTACATAGTAAACTGGTCGTTAAACTCCGTGCTCATAGCCTGGTTCCTTGCGCTCAACCACAACGACGATGCTGATTACCCGGTTGGTTGCCACCATGTAAATTAACAGGGGCTCTCCAGGTTCGGGTGCTGCAAGGATGGGCGCTGAGGAAATAATCTCCTTGATATGCTTCAATGCTGCATCTGCTTCGTCCGTCCACGTGAATTTGTCCGCCTTCTTCAGCAACTTGTACAGCGGCAGAGCCTTCTCTCCAAGTCGGCTGATTAACCGACTAACTGCTGCAACACAACCTGTTAGTCATTGAATGTCCTTTAGGCATGTCAGACGGTTTATGTTTAAGATGGCCTTTATTTTCTCAGGGTTGACCTTGATTCCACGTTGGGAAACGATGAAACCCAACAATTTGCCGGCTGGAACCCCGAAGACGCACTTTTTAGGGTTAAGCATCATGTTGTATTTCCGGAGATTATCAGAGGTTTCTCTTAAGTCGGAGATTAAGTCATTTGACTTTTTAGACATCACCGCGATATCATCCACATAGGCGTGAACGTTCCGACCAATTTGGTCATGGAGGCAACATTGCATTGTCCGCTGGTATGTAGCACCTGCGTTTTTCAGCCCAAAGGGCATTGTGACATAGCAAAACATGCCGTATGGGGTAGTGAACAAAGTGGCCAATTGGTCCGACTTCCTCATCTTGATCTGGTGGTATCCTGAGTATGCATAGAGAAAACACAAAATCTCCGAGCCAGCCGTCGAGTCAATGACTTGGTCAATGCGAGGCAAAGCAAATGGATCTTTGGGACATGCTTTGTTCAAGCCGGTGTAATCAACGAACATTCTTAATTCATTGGTTCCCTTTTTGGGGACAAGTACAGGATTGGCCACCCATTGGGTGTGAAGGACTTCTCGGATAAATCTAGCCTTAAGTAAACTAGCTATCTCTTTGCCAATGGCGCGTCTCTTCTCATCTCCAAAGCGTCGTAGAGGTTGTTTCACTGGTTTACATTTTGGGTCAATGTTTAAGCTGTGCTCGGCAAGTTCCCTAGGTACACCTTTCATGTCGGCAGGTTGCCAGGCAAAGATGTCCCTATTCTCACAGAGGAACTCGACGAGCGCGCTTTCCTATTTGGGATCCAGGTTCGTCCCAATGGCGGTGACCTTGGAGGCATCGCCTACCACAAGTTCCACCGGCTTGGTCTCGATGGCGGCCTTGAACGCAGGAGCGGAGTCGGAGATCTGCTTCTTCGACGCGAGCATCTCTGAGTCTTTGACCTTGCTCTGGATCTCTTTGAATTCTTTGCTGTAGAGGACAGCTTCTGCAACGGCTGCTTCATTGATCTCGCAGTCCCTTGCCTTGGTAAAGCTTCCGGATACGGTGATGACACCGTTTGGTCCGGGTATATTGAATTTGTTGTAGACGAAGCATGGCTTGGCCATGAACGTGTGGAATATGTCGCGGCCGAATATGACGTGGTACACACTCTTGAAGGGGACCACCTCGAAGGTCATGCGCTCTTGGCGGTAATTGTTAACATCGCCAAAGGCAACCTGAAGCGTAATGCACCCGAGGGACCGAGCCTCCCGACCAGGAACTACGCCGTGGAAGATGGTGTTGGTACGCCTTAGGTTTGCCTCCGTCAAGTTCATCTTCTGCAGTG
Organism: Avena atlantica; assembly: GCA_910589765.1. Lineage (NCBI taxonomy): Eukaryota > Viridiplantae > Streptophyta > Magnoliopsida > Poales > Poaceae > Avena > Avena atlantica. Next base: position 66,868,636 of record OU342737.1, read on the forward strand.
TATCCAGGTACATGATGTTGATGCTGCTTCCACTATCCACCATACACTTGGTGAACTCCATGCCGTCAATCAAGGGGTTGATGACCATGGCGTACTGGTTCTCCGTAGGTATAAGGTCTGGGTGGTCCGTCCTGTCCCAAGTGATTGGAACTTCCGACCAGCGCAGGTACTGGGGAACTGGGGGGAGAGTAGCCATCAGGATCCTCAGAGAGGTCTTCTATTGTCGGACAGTGGGGGTGCCAAGGAAAGTGTGGTAGACTGGAGCCTTCTTTGCGAAAGGGTTCTTGCCCTTGTCGTCGCTCTTGGTGGCGTGCTTGGGGTCAACGTTTTCGTCCATATCACTTGAATCCTTGGACTCCTCCTCCTTCTTCTTCCCCTTGCCCTTGCCTCGCGGTCAGTTCTTCCGACTTTGCTTGTAGCCGGACTCCGGGTCTTCCTTGAGGTCATTGACGAACTTGAAGTGTCGATTGGTATGGGTGGCCTTGCAGTTGGCGTCGAGGTGTACGAGGCACGGCATATCGCGGTACTCCTCGTAGGTTTGGGGAACACGGAGCGGCGCCGAGGTTGTTTCACTTCCTCGTTGCTTCCCACGGCCAGCTCCCCTTCCTCGGCCACGTTGTTCGCCATCACCTCGTCTTGCAAAAGTCATAGCGACCATGTCGGTAGATTGCTTTTCTTCTGGAGCGGTTTTCTGCTTTGTACTGTTGTTCCTCTGAGCTTGAGTTGGAACGGCTGTTGTCGGCAAGGAGCCGCGAGCATCGTCATCGGCAGCTGCAAACTCACTGGCTAACTTAATCATCTAGTTCAAGTCGAGTTGGTGATTGTCCTGCAAGCGCTTCAGCTTATGTCGGAGCAATGTGCCTCTTTCCAATCCGTCGATGAAGGCGGCCATGGCGGTCTGGGCGTGCACTCTTGCGCATGAATTCTTCATGTCTAGCCAGCGAGAGAGGTAGGCGCGAGATGTCTCGTCTTTCTCTTACACGCACCGCTGTAGATCGCCCACAGTGCTGGGACGCTTGTATGTACCCTCAAAGTTCTTGGTGAACGCTTCTTGCATGTCCAACCAGTTGTAGATGGATTTATCCGGCAAGTCGTCGATCCATTGACGGGCTGTGCCCGCCAACATTAATGGGAGGTACTTGACGGCGATGTTGGGGTTGCCTCCGGCAATCTCCACCGCGTTGTCGTAGTCCTGCAACCATGTGGCTGGCTTGGCGGTGCCGTCATAGGGCTTGATGGTCTTGTCAATCTGGAAACCTTTGGGGTAAGTTGCGGACTGTATTGCAGGTCCAAAGCAACTTGGTCCCAGGTATGGTCCTTCCCGGGCCTCGTGGATCTTATTGATCCGTGAACGTGCATCGTACGACTCCGGGTTCTTCTTCTTGTCAATAGGGTGTAACTACCTCGGTGAATTACGCTCCTAGATACAAGCCTGGATGAACGGTAGTGGTTGAAATAGTACGGTGGGGCCCTAAAAGCCACTCACGGGTAGACCTTTCGGCCGTCCCAACCACTTCCAATCCATCGGGACCTGTACGGGCGGCGTAATCGGCAGGCGAAGGGATCAACTACATACACAAATGGGTATGTATGCAAGCCACCATACAAAAGTACATCAGAGCCATTCCATCTAAAAACAAAGGAAATATAGCAACGCCATACGGCAAGATTCAAATGACCTAGATAGATATAATATTTTAGGATAATTCCTCATACAACACACATCAGAGTATCAAGCGGAAGCGGCAAAACAAAGTCTGAGTACGGATAAGAAGCAAATCGGCATAAGATGCCATAGAAATAAGCACATCCCGCCCATAGATCTCACGGATCCCCGTTCCCGGAATCTCTACACCGAGCGATCGTTGCCCACATCATCAGCCTCTTCAACCCAGTATCCGTCCTGCGAGGGTACCTGTTCATCTGAACCAATAATTTATCGTGTGAGACCCTAAGGGTACTCAGCAAGTCTTTATGCCTCTAAAGGGGACACAACCTGGGGTGACGCAATTGCAGCGAAAGATAAACCCTAACAGTTCTATAGATAAACGCTAACCATCCGCATAACCAAAGATAGACGGATGTACGTGAATTAATGACAACAGTTATAACAGTGAGATCCACAGATCCATCCTCCTCCTCGCTTACTGACGAGGAAGCGGACGAACAACCCCCCCCCCCATCCGTTGGCAGTTTTATTAACCATTCCATGAGTGTTGCACTATTTAATAGTCAGTTATTTAGTCAAGTTAAAAGCGGTACTTTAGTTATGCTTGTCTATGGTCGAGAAACTGTGCTCCAAGTCATCCATAACCGCGGACACGGCTTTCAGAAAGTTTTACCCTGCAGGGGTGCACAAATAGCAACACACACTCGATCAACCTCGGAAAAACCAAATCAAAACCCAACGAGGCCTTCACGACAAAGCAATCACAAGATTCAGAAATATTTCAGGGGGCCACCCCTTGGAGTACACCCGCAACGAAGCTAGCTGACTCCGAGACGGACCCGAGGTTTGGGTGGACGACTGTGAACGACTGGGAACCCAAAACTGAGCTTGTCGACACCGCGGAATCGTGTCCCGATCCTAAACAGTACAGGGTGCTCCTCACACAATCGTAATAAAGCAGTAAAACATGGCATAAGTACAGGATAGTAAATAAAACCTCAAACTAGTTTGTGGCCCCAAGAAATAAGACGGAATCAAGCTCTGGCTCAGGGGGGGTCCCATAAGCCTCCCGGATGTGGATAGCGCGATAAATCAAGGAACAGGAATCAAGTAATCGGGGTCCTACGGGACACAAGTGAGCAGGAAAAACCAAATAGCAGATATTGCTCACCGGTGCCACTTTCATTAGTTATCCCATTACTACTCAGGTTAAGTTGTTTAGGTACCTCGTTATCCATCAGACACTCACAAACCCTACACATGCTGTTCTACGACTCGCATGGCGCAAACAACTCCTGTAGTAATGGCTCATGGGATGGAGGAACAGGCTTGGTGGGGTTTAAAAGTAAAGGCTATGCAATACTTGGGATTCAGTTTAATGCAATCGCGACTCAATGATGCAAGAATAAGATAGAGGCAATAGGTACTGTATGTATGCAAGCATGTGGTAGTGCTTGCCTGGCAACACAGTTGAAGCGAGAGACGGATCTGGGTAGTGCTCCTGGTTCTCTTGATATATCCCCTGCTCAGTGTCTATTCGAAGAAGAACCAAACAAACAAGGGCCAACATAAATAAAGTGCACAAACATAGGAATAAAATGCGACAAGCAAACAATCATGCCATGATGAATGATGCACGAGTTGCATGGCAATAAAGTAGCATGGCATGGGTGAGGTGTGGTGTACAAGAATAAGTCATTTTATTAAGGTTTGGCCACATTTTATTGTCATATTAGTTGCTGTATATTATATATTTACATGATGCATGCTGCAATTGAAGTCATGGATAGCATAAACAGAAAGTTCTCGTCGAGCTGATCATTTTAGACATATCATTTGTTAGATTCGGAGTTATAAATCAAAAGTTATTAGTTTATTAAGTTCTAGTGGCATTTGTTGTAATTTACTCAACTTGGAATTTTTAAATGTGCAAAAGGTAATTTGAACAGCATATTTGAAATCCTCACATTTTTCTGATTCAAAAACATATATTATTTGTATTATTTGGATTTATATTTTTAAAGTTATTTGAAAACAGATTTAGTTTTGAATTTGAATTAATTTGAAATAGATTTGAATTAAAACAGACAACCCAACACCTTTTGTTACTCACTCTATTCTAACCACAGGCACTGACAGGTGGGGACAGAGCTGGCACAGGCCCACGCGCGCAGAAAACTGGTGGTCACAGCGGCTGCTGCCAGCCTCTGAGGCTGACGGTGGGGACAGGGGTGCGCGGGCCCACGTGCCAGTGGGGAAAACGGCAGCGGCTGACAGGCGGGTGGATAAGGGACCGCGGGTTGAGACCTAAATACTTTGGGGCCTTTTTGCAAAAACAACTGACGCTGACTGGTGGGGCTAGGCTGGACCGCGGTTTAGGAAAACAAAGAGGGGGGGTATGTGCAAAGTGGACACGGTCCACTGTGGATCTTCCCTGCCTTGATCGAACAGAGGCAGAGGCAGCGCGGCGAGGCGGGATTCGAACCCGCGACGCGGGCGTGCGCGCGGTGGGGCGGAACCACTGCGGTGGCTGCGAGTTGGTGACAGACAGGAGTAGCGGGGCTAGAAAAGGTCCTCGCGGCGAGATAACGGACTGGCAGGTGCGCGCTCGCCGGTGCACGCGGTGTGCTCGGCGAAATGATCGCCGCCGGCAGGAAACGAGGCAGGGCCAGAGCATGTCCAGGGGGGTCAGGGGCTTACCGCGGTGGTGTTGGTGTGGTCGGTACAGGTTGGGGCGGTCGCGATCGTTGGCGGGGCTGCCGGTCTGGAGCTAGGGTTTGTCGGGCGGCGCCGACGTGCAGGGTTTCTGGGGGATCCTCCTCCTCGCTGCTGAGTACGGGGGCGATGCAGAGGACCTTGCCGAGCTTCCTCGACACCCAGAGCGTCACGCCACCGGCTGGATGAGGGGGAACGGAGGAGACTGATGGTGGCCGGCGATGATGGTGAAGAGGAGAGGGGCAGAGGGGACGAGGCAGGGCCTCTGGGTGGGATGTGGGGAAGGCTAGAGGGGCGAGGAAGGTAGATAAGGACGGGGGCAGGTGGGGTCTTGCGTGGGGGAGGGGAAGATGGAAAAGGTGGCCTCGGTGCCACCTTCCCTCCTTCACGTGAACGCCCAGGGCAGGCACATGGGGAGCTGGCAGGTGGGGTAGGGTGAGGGTGAAGAGGAGGCTCGGGGGCAGGCAGGTCTAGAGGGGGCCCCTAGGGCAGGGAGAGAAGAGAGGGAGAGGGGGGCGGCTCGGGTTGGTTAGAGCTAGGCTCGGTTCGAGCTAGGTTAGGGTTTGGGGGGTTGGTAGCTAGGGCAGGGAGAGGTGTCCAGGGAGAGAGGGTGGTCGATGGGGCTAGCTAGGTGAGAGAGGGAGGGAAGGCCGAGAGAGAGGGGGATATGTTGGCTAGGGTTGGGTTATGGTGGGATTTAAGGAGAGAGGGGGTGGCTTAGGGTTTAGGTTTAGAGAGGGGAAAGGTTAGATGCTAGGGTGTCCTTTTGTCAAGATCAACCCAAGCACCCACCAAAACCCAACAAGATCAAGACTTAGAAAAGGGAGGAAAAGGTGATGATGGTAAGGATGGGTATGGTGAGGTTTTGGCATGATCAAACAAGACCAAGCCTAAGGGGTAGAGAGATATGACCCATATTAAAATCAAATAAAATCAAATGTCGAGCTAAAGGGGGTACTTGCATGGGACATGCATGATTAATTAATACCATGTTTATCTTTGTGGAAACAAGATTATTTACATGGCATTTTCTTATGCATTCCAAAGTGTGGAGTAAGGCCCAAGCAAAAGAATTTAGAAAGAATTCCAAGTGGAGTATGAGGAGATGATCACATTGGATTATATTTGGGACTTGCTAGTGTGTATATACCACTAGATATTTATTAAGCCCACAAAATATCCCAACATGATGATAACCCCAAAAGCAACACATATGGAAGCTAGGAAAAAGGGGTCCCACTCACAAGGCATGCAAAGGTGGCCATGTGGCTCTCATGTATCAATAATGTGAAAACAAAATGATGCCAAGATGAGAACATGTGGAAAAGGATTGGATCCATCCCAACCCACATGAGCTAGAAGTAAAACCCATAAATGCCAAGCTCATATTTAGTTGGATGGTGGAATTATAAGGTGGTGAAAGAAAGGTGGTGGAGTTACTAAGAGATATGCACCCAAATCAACTTGGGCATTTAACAATATATCAAGAACCAAATACAATATCAAGAGGCAACTACAATTAATAATGCACATGAGATAAGAACCAAACAAGAAGGGGTTTTATATGATGCTCAAATGCAGGGTGGCATGATGACATGAGCATGATATGATGATGATGCAACAATTATATGTAGGAAGTGGCCCTTTTATTACTAGATCAAGCAGCATTACAGGTGTTAGACAACTGGGATGCTACACAGGGGATGGGCTGCGTGAACGACGCGGGCCTCCTCCGCCATGGTGACTGCTTGGTGGTGACGGAGGCGGAGGTGGCGGTGGGTTAGCCTTCTTGCTGTTACCCTCCTGCGACGCCTCACGCTTGTCACGGTTTCTTGTTGGACACGGAGGGTCATGGTGTGACCTGCTTCTGTGTCCTTGGTTGTGCTCTTCGTCATGACGGGTCTGCTCCGCGTTATCGTGGATGAAGATGGCGCACTGCTTTGGTGGGGGCATATCCGTACGATGGTGAGTCTTGTAATCTTCGCGATGTCGGGGGACCGGGGCGGTGGCGATGGGCGACGAGGTCAGGCCTTTTCTCCGTGGTCGGAGGATATGGGGATAGCATACTTCTTGTTGCGCGCATCCCTCCGTCTTCGTTATGATGAACCCGTCTGGGACCCGACATCAAGAGGAGATCTGTCCCTTGGTGGCTTGTACTGGCTAGATTGGCAGAGCGCTGGGTCAGACTCAAGCCTCTGAGAGGTGGCCTTTTCCTGCTGCTTTGCCGCCTTGGCCACTAGGTCGTAGACCTGTTCCACTGCCTCAGGCGATCTATCCTGCTCCAGAAGGGTCTTGGCCACGGCGAGGTTAAGGAGTGGGGTGGGCATCACCTGCTTCCCTTCACTGTCAATGTATGGCTTGGCCTGTGCCGGCTTTGAGGGAGCCCATCCTAGGTTACGCCGCACACCAGGATCGTTGATGACGCGAGCCGGAGCTTTCTTAGCCTTCTGCTGCTGCAGTAAAGTCTTGTACTCGGACTCCATTGCACTAGCTTTCTCTATGGACTTCTGCGCGTTGACCAGATCTTGATCTAGCTTAGCGCCTTGCTCCGCGATGGCCTGCGCTTCCTCCAGCAGCTGCTGGCGCTTCTCGTCAAGTTGGGTCATGTTCCGGATATGAGCAACGGTCAGTGGCTCGACAAGAAGATTGGCGTACATCACTCTATCAGCTGGAGTAACTTGGGTCGCTGCAGACGTAGATGCTGGAGGCGGCAAGTTTGCGGTGTTGTTGTTGCTTGGGCCGGTGCCGAGTTCCTGCGGCTGCTGCCCTGGGTTAGGCGGAGGAGGCATGACTTTGGGGTGATCATCGCCAGCAGCAATAAGTGGCCCCTTCCCCTTTTCCAATGCTGTAGGTGGAGCTCGTCCGGGTTGATCTTCATCCATCGCCGTCCCAATGGTGACGAACACCCCTTGAGACGTGACGACATTGTTTGCTTGCTTGTCGCGCGAGTACTCCTCCATCTCCTGCATAGAGGAGTCTAGCTCTTCTGGACTGAAATCTATCTCCTCTGAATCTGCACTAAAATCAGCATAAAGCGCGTCAAGGATAGAGTCGGAGGGTGCCAGGACTTCCTCGATGACGGGTGGTGGAGGTGCAACGGACTCGACGATGACTGGAGGTGGTGGTGCTGCTGCGACGATGGTGGCGGTTGCTGAATCAGAGGTTCTCCGTCCCTGAGCGCAAGCTCCATCTGGGCTGCTGCGTCAGCTTCCGCGTAGTTGTTGACGGTGCTCACCATCTCTTCAAGGGTAAGGCGTCATGTTGCCTGTTGCCGTCTTAAAGAATGTCGGAGAAGCGTGCCATGGTCCAGTCCTTCCACGAAGTGATACAAAGCATTATCATCGGGGTAGTGGGCCAGATCGGCTCGTATGCGGAGCCATCTGGCCAGGTAATGGCGGGGGTTCCGCCTTCTCTCTGAACGCAGCGCGCCAGATCGAAGATGGTAACCATGCCGACGAACTTGGATCTCTGCTGTCCAGACACACGGGCGAAGCCGGCGGATTTGCAGTGATCTTCCACCTTTATATCCTGCACAGGGGCGGTTTGGGTGGGCCTTGAATTTTTCTGATCTTTGCCGGCAAACTCCGAGGAGAGATCCGACATCGATCCTTCCGCGAACGTATCCTGCCCGTAGGCGGTCCGTGCGGGCCTTGATGCTCCTCCGACTCCCAGGGAACTAGTGCCCGAGTCGGTTTCGCCGATGAAGAGGTGGATGTCTCCGATAGGAACGATTGAACACCGGTAGGGTTCGTCTTCGCCGGGATCCAGAACTCGTCAGGAGGGACGATCGGAACATTGCCGGAGAAGAGAACACGGCCGATGGCCACGGTTTCACTGATTCCCGCAAAGATCTTGGTCCTCGCCCGCTGAAGAGCCTGAAGTGCCTCTTGCCCCACGGTGGGCGCCAACTGTCGTGGTATTGCCGACAAGTACGCCATGGAGGGGTCCTCACAGTGCATGTTTAGAGACGTGGGGTAAGGCGGACGGTTGACGGGTACGAGGTAACACAGCTTACCCAGGTTCAGATCCCACAACGGTGGCGGAATCCTACTCCTTCTATAAATCACTATAAGGGCAATACGCCGAGTTACAGAGATAGGCTCGCTGTGCGAGGTTGTATGAATCGATGCCCTAAAGGCTCCCATAGGCCCGACTTATATAGTCGTCGGGTCCTAGGGTTACAGGGAAAATTCCTAGCCGGACAGGTTACAGAGTCCTACACCGTCTATTACTAGTCTTGTGTATCTTGCACTCCAAGGCTCCGGGTACGTTGGTGACTCCACCGTAGCCTTCCTTTATTCGGCATGGGCCTACCTTCTGGATCCATCTAACTAGGCCGCCCAGCAGGCCATAGGCCATGCTACCGACTATGGGCCACCCGGGTTATCCAGATAAGTGACATGCTATGAGGATACCCATATAGCATATCCCCAACATGTGGTTGAACAAGGGTGAAGGTTCACCAATTTCTATTGGTGGTTACTTGGGTGATTTTATCAAGCAAAAACTTAGTGTTTTCAAATGATAAGGAAAATCTATTTTGAGCAAAGCAAGCCTAAGCTCCACTTAGCCAAATGCATATAGATTATAGACTCCACTATATTACCATAGTATCACTTGCCAATACAATTCAAATGTATTGACCCTTGTGGCTGTAACTTATTATGTTGCAGGTTTGTTTGATGTTAGTGAAGTATGTTGAATTAGGATTACAAGTCTACAACCAACATGATTGCATGTGGCACTTTGAAGATGAAGGACTCCATGCTATAGTTATTTCTGCTGCATTGTAATGAGATAGCCAAATGAGCTATGTAAGATGTAATAAATTATTTTATTCCTAGTTATAAAGTTGTACTATGACCTTTGTTTCTTGATATTACATCTTAACTGTGGATGCTAGCTATTGATAGGGACTAGCATTGTAATTACAGGGATCTCTACCTTATTAAAGGTTGGGACCTCTACAATGGTGTGCACGCTGTCACTTTCACACACATGGGGAGAGCAGAGATCTAATGAAGCACTTGAGTAGCAAGGTTGATCTACTTGATTACAAATCTCATGACCACAAGATCATGCATAGAGAGAGAGAGATGAACACATAGCTACCGGTAGATCCCTTAGCCCTGAGGAAGAATTACTCCCTCCTCATCATGGTAATCAACAACGGTGATGGAGATGGTGGTGGAGATCGATGGAGATGGCTCCGGGGGCACTTCCCCATCCCGGCAGGGTGCCGAAACAGAGATTTTCTGTCCCCCGAATCTCCCCTTCAGTGGTGGCGGCACAGCGGAACTTTTTCTGGAAGTATGATTGGCGATCTAGGGTTTTCTCATTAGGGGCTTCTTATAGGCGAAGGGGGGGGTCGAGGAGGCGGCCAGAGGGCCCACACCCTCCCCAGGCGCGGGCTAGGCTTGGCCACTCCCAGGGGGTCTGGCCACCCTCTGGTGCCTCTCCATCCCTCCTTCTGGATTCGTGTCCCTCATGGAAAGTTATTGACTTTGGCTTTTGTCCCGTCCAATTCCGAGAATATTAATTTTCTGCCTTTCTGGAAACAAAAACAGAAGAAAACAGGCAACTGGCACTGCGGCAACTTGTTAATAGGTTGGTTCCAGAAAATATATAAAAACACCTCAAAGTATAGACAAAGCAAAGCAAAGTAGATACAAAACAAGCATGGAGCATCAAAAATTATAGATACGTTTCCGACGTATCAAGCATCCCCAAGCTTAACTCATACTTGTCCTCGAGTAGGTAAGTGATAAAAAGAATAATTTTTAAGGTGACATGCACCATCAAATCAAGATCAAACCATTTGCAAGCATTGAAAGCTAGGATCAAAGAACTCAAAACATGTGCATGAAAGATGGAGTTCTAACAATAGGACATAGTAATTATGCATGCAACATGAAAGGCTACAAACAAAGATCATGAATAACATGCATTGAAAAACATTTGTTTGTTTCACATACAGAAAACATAGCATAGTGGCAATCAACTTGTCCCTTATAGAGTAGCAATATAGATGCATAGGACACCTTCAAAGTTCACAAGGGTGACTAGAAACAAATAGCACAAGAACAAGTAATATCACAATATGCATCAATCAATAAGCTTTGGAACACTGCACACAGAATGACAACTATGCTCTCTTAATGGTGCCTAAAGGTATAAGGTGGAGACTCAATAGTGGTGGAAGAAAAGCCTTTTTGTAAAGGAAGAAGGGATTTCAAGTTTCAAAAAGAGCTTCCAAAAATCATGGTACTTATTAGCTTTCAGCCCTCATTGCCCCTATCATAAGCATCTTGAAGTGGTTAAGGTTAAAGTGGCAAAGATGGAGTATATGCTTGACAAAGTATAAGTTGGCAATCTCAAGTCCCTTGAATACGAGGGCCACACCTCATGCATACTCGACTTTGGGCCCAGGTTAGTTCTTGTCATTGTAAGTATTTGCATATCATTGAGAACCGCCAACGGGGTACCCCTTGCACATGGTACAGGAGCTTTCCCATAACCAAAATGACAAGGCAAGAAGACAATGAGCATCTCAGCAATCTTTTTATTTACCATATGCATAGCTTTTTATTAAGGATGCTTCATAGATAGCTCACTATGGTGATGCTGCAAGTTTCCACCATGATTAGGCATGGCTTAGGCTAGCGGCACACGCGTTTTTCTAACACAGAATACAAACTCCATGGACTTACAAGTTCCCTCTTTATTTCACACCGGTGACATCCATAGACAAAAGAGCATGATATTAACAGAGTACAAAAGTACAAGTGCAATGTTGAAAACGTTCCCCGTGACACCACGGTTCTGCTAATCCCAACTTATAAGTGCAATAATATACAACAAAGTTGTCTCAATGGTTCAAGTTTATCAGGGGCAAATAATAAAATGTGCCATCAAGTTCGTGAGGGATTTAATCACTAAGTTTTCACATAACAAAATAATTTTTAATTGGAAGATAGTTGAAAACAAGAATATACTTGGAATGGTGTAACACACCATGCATAGGAGTTTATAGTGGACACTTTGGAATAACTTGGTTTCTTGGGAGTTGTAAACATGATTATAACTTACTCATACAAGTGAAGGCTAGCAAAATACTGGGAGCAACCACCTAAGAGAGCATACTGGCCATAATCATGCAATGCAACAAAGCATACTAATCAAAGCAAAGAGTGTTACTACAAGTCAAGGACTAAATGACCATATAGGCTAATGGTGACTTGTGAGATTCATAACATGGTGTAAGCATGTGCCAAGTCAACCCAAGCAAAGCATCAAAGGAGAATACCACAATACTATGCTTTTGCATGCGAAAACAACGCATAATTTCTTCAAGGCACACTAAGCAATCCCAGTTGTTTGGAACAAGACATGCTACAGAAATAATCACTAAGAATAATGCAAAAAACAACACCTAGCATGTCATGCTGAAGTCTAAGTCACGGTCAATGCAAGCTCCCTTTTGTACCACTATAAGCATGAAACTTTCTACTCTTTTCCAACACCAATCAACTTATTTGAAACAACTCACAAAGATAATAATCAATAAAGTTCAGTGAGCTTGTCTTACAAATCCACAAAGAAGAACTAAAAAGTTCTAAGCTGAAAGCACAAGAAAACTAAGGCTGAACGCAGTGCTAGCAAAAGTGAACACTCATAAAACAATAAGAGTGAAAACTAGAGTGTTCTAAGCAATGGAAACAGAGTGTGTCTCTCTCCAAAAGAAGTGTGGTGTAACCAACCAACTTACTCAAGCAAACTAAGCAAACTAAAACCAAAAACAAAAACTAAGACGCTCCAATAACAACACAACAGTGCATGAAACAATAAAAACGAAGTGTCTAGACAGGCCTGAGCTTTTTATTGATGAAGAAGGGGATGCCTTGGGCATCCCCAAGCTTTGACGCTTGTACCTCTTGGATATTTCTTGGTGATACACCGGGGTGGCATCCCCAAGCTTGATCTTTTGTCCATTCTTCATCTCATTACATCATTCTCTCTCTACACCTGAAATTTTTCCTTCATACAAAACTTCACACAATCTTTATTAGCAACATTAGTTTATTCAAAAGATATTAGACCTTTGGCAAAGCTTTGGAACAGCAAACAATTTCACTAAAAACACAAGATACTGTAGCAAATCCTTCAAATATCTCAATTCCCCAAAAGAAAAATCAAAAAGGAATCAATAAGAAGCAAATGCAAATAATGACAGAAATTTGTCAAAACAGACCAGCAGGTAGAAACCGATTTTTTCGAAAATCTTCTGTTGCTCAAATAAAAAAGTGTTGAACTAAAGAAAGTTAGATAACATACTGGGGGATGCATTCGTAAAGTTTGACCTCAATCCGAGTTACAGAGACTCCTCACGAATTTTTACGGTGGAGGACATAAATCTGTTTCGGGACGACAACTCCCCAAATCTTACTTCCCTCTCATTAGAGGTCATTCTTGGCACAAAAAGGAAACAAAAAGGATAAGGAGAGGTCATTACAGAAGTAATAACTTACAAAACTCAAGAAAACTCCTGGGTTATCTCCCAACAAGTACTTTTCTTTAATGCCTTTAAGTTAGGCTAGATAGTTTGAGAAGATGCTCACATAAGAAATATCAATTGAAGTAAAAGAGAGCATCAAGAAGCAAATTTAAAACACTTTTAAGTCTAACCCACTTCCTATGCATAGGAATCTTGTAATAAAACAAGTCATGAAAGCACAAAGCAACAAGCATATGAAAGCAAAACAAGTGCAACTTCAAAACTTTCAGCACATAGAGGGGAAACTTAATATTTTTTAGATGCATAAAACCTTGTTTCCCTCTCCCATAATATCTTTCAGTAGCAACATGAACAAAATTAACAATATATCAATCACATAAAACATTCTTATCATGAGCCACATGCATAAAATGATTATTACTCTCCACCTAAGAATAGCCATTCTTATTAATTGTAGTGGGAGCAAATTCAACAAAATAGCTATCATTGTTATTCTCATCACCATAATCATCAAATATAGGAGGCATATTGTAATCACAATAAATTTTCTCCTCAATAGTAGGTGGACTGAAAATATCACATTCATCATTGTAATCATTATATATTGGAGGTATAGTATCATCATAAGCAATAGAATAGCTATCTTCCCAAGTGTGTTCATTTGTAAACATATCATCATTGGAAGGAACATGGATAGCACTAATAGCACAACAATTATTAATATCATAATTTTTAGAATTGGTACCAAAGAGATTTTCCATATCAAAAGTAGTGTGCTTTTCCCAATCATGGTCACTACTATAGGTAACAGGCATAGGAACATCATCTAGTTCAGACTCATTAGCAAAAACTATGATAGGAGCAACATGATTAGAGGAAGATACCGTTTCCTCTCTCCTTTTATCCCTCTTCTTCTTATTCTTCTTCTTCTTCTCCTCCTCTTTAGGAGGGAGAGGCTTGAAAGTAAGCTTCTCCACATACCCTGGCTTATTGTTAGAGATAATAGAATAAACTCTGGAGGATTCCTCCTTTTCATTAATAAGATCAAAACTCATATCAGTCCTATCATATTTTGGTAAAATATTATATTTTATAAGATTTTGTATGTAAGTATTCGCGTGGCAATTATCAATACAATAAATATGACACCCATGCAGGACGCAATTCATACCAAAAGCACTCATGTCTGCCAAAAAAGATTTTCTTGATAACTCTTCACACCCCCAAAAGAATGTAAGTTCATCATGTTGATTATCAGTGATCATGTTATCACAATACAAACTTGCAGGATTATTATGGCCTGAGCATTGAAAATTGAAATGACCCACTTCAAAGCAAAGTTCACAAATAAAAGGATAGAGGGCACAAACTTTTTTACCAAGATCATCTAGAGCCCTATACCACTTTCTGGTTTTTTCATTCCAGTGGGTGATACAATATTCTTCTTCTACTTGATTCTTCTCACAAGGTCTATGCATACCACAAAAATCAACATGCTTATAAGAAATAGTACTTTTAGAAGTTTGAGCATGTTTATTGCAATCATTAATAACATTTTCATTTTCCATGCAAGTGTCTTTAAAAGGTTCATGATACATCTCCCATTTTTATTTAGGAGCATTAATATGGGAAGCAAAGGCTCTATAGTATCTAACAAGAATTTGAGGATCAAGACCATATTGCTCTTGAAAATCAGCAGTTTCAGCGAAAGACTTAATGCAATCATACTCATAGTTTATACCTGGTTCTTTACCTTTGTCATTATCCCAATCTTCGGTATTGCTTTGAATTGTTTCAAGAAGATCCCACTTAGCTTTGACCTACGGTTAAGGTTGAGTTAGTCCGGAGAAGCATTGAACGAATTCGCTTAAAATCTGCGATTTTCTCGCTCTGTCTGTATTAAGTATGACGGCTATGTCGCTACTTGAAGGATCCCTCTGAACAGGTATCTAGATAGTCCTTGTAATGTCCTGAAAGCCTTGCATAAAAATTATTGATAATAACATTACTAGGGATCTCATGAATGGGACATTTGAGCATTAGTGACTTCAATCTCCCCCAAGCTTGGGCAATACTTTCTCCCTCATGAGGATAAAAATTATAAATATAATTCCTATCTTTATGAATTTCACGAGGAGGATAAAATTTAAAATAAAAGAGAGATTCAAGTTCCTTCCACTCCAAATGATGAGGATCATCTAGTAGCTCATACCACTCCCTTGCTTTGCCCCCAAGTGAGAAAGGGAATAGCTTCCTCTTAGCTTGGTCCATTGAAATACCTGCACACTTGAACAACTCACATAATTCATGTATAAAGACTAAATGATCACTAGGATGGACAGTTCCATCTCCAAAATAGCGGTTATTCATAACACGTTCAACAATTTCAATAGGTATTTTAAAAGGGACACTTTCAGTATGTGGATTTAAAATATCACAAGTATCATTATAATTACCACATATGGGAGATAAAGTATCATCAGAGCAAATTTTCTTCCCTAAAGTTGGGGAACTACAAAGATCTTTCTCATAAAAACTAGCTTCCCCAAGCTTAGACGTTTCCATACCATTAGTAACAATGGTGTTCAAAAAATTCATACTAATAACATTGCTATTAACATGCAAAGAAAGTTCCATAGGTTTTTTAATTTTCTTTTCAAGCCACTCAAATTCTAACTTAGGAAAAATACTAAAAAAGATCTCTAATTTTGTTGTTGTTTTCCATAAAGCCTAACTAGTGAAAACAAGAAACAAAAAGAAAAAATTACAGAACCTAAAGGAAATAACTTCGAGCACTCACACCGGAGGATGTGAGTACCTTTTACCTTACCTCCCCGACAACGACGCTAGAAAAGAGCTTGATGTCTATGCACTTCTATTATTGTAGATAGTTGTTGGGCCTCCAAGTGCAGAGGTTTGTAGAACTACAGCAAGTTTCCCTTAAGTGGATCACCCAAGGTTTATCGAACTCAGGGAGGAAGTGGTCAAAGGTATTCCCTCTCAAGCAACCCTACAATCAAGGTATAATAAGTCTCTTGTGTCCCCAACACACCCAATACACTTGGCAGGCGTATAGGTGCACTAGTTCGGCAAAGAGATAGTGAAATACAAACGGTGCTAGAAAAGAGCTTCTGACTTGTTGTTGACATGGGGTAACGGTGCCAGAAAAGATCTTGACGTGGAGGAAAGGTAACCTACCCGGCAAACGGAATAAAGATGGAAGCAAGCAAACATGCAACAGATCTAGTAGCAAACGATGTTTCGATTCTTAGAAACAAGGCCTAGGGATCATACTTTCACTAGTGAACACTCTCTCATATAAATATCCTCTCTTCATGATACTAATCTTAACTACTCTCCGGTTGGACACTCTAATCCAAGGTAGGGATATAACAGCACACCTCAAAGTCCTCCTTCCCTAATCTAGATAACCCCACACTGTCACAATGAGCACTAGATGGTTCCAACAAACACCACAATTTCATAGAGACATCCAACTCCAAATATAACTCATAACAAATATTCAATCTAGCCAAAGTGCCACACACGATATGCCCGCTGTCACTTTCACACACATGGGGAAAAGCATAGATCTATTAAAGCACAAAGAGTATTTATGTAGACTCAAGTCTAAGTGCCACCATGGTGTGCATGCTGTCACTTTCACACACATGGGGAGAGCAGAGATCTAATGAAGCACTTGAGTAGTGCGGGCTAGGCTTGGCCGCGCCCAGGGGGGTCTGGCCACCCTTAACAATCTTCTAATGGTGGCAAATCAAGCATTTCATAAATCTTCCTAGGCATAATAGAGATACTAGAACCAAGATCACATGAAGCTTTGAGATCAAAGTCATTTACTTGCATATTAATAATGGGTTCCCAACTATATTCTACTTTCCTAGTAATAAAAGCTTTGTGTTTTAGCTTCTCTTCCTTAATCTTAACAAGAGCATATGTAATGTGTTTGGTAAAGGCAACATGCATATCACTAGCATCAGGACTTCTAGCAAGCTTTTGTAGGAACATAATCACTTCAGAAATATTGCAACCATCAATATCAAAGTCAATCTTAGCATCACTAGTAGTAGGCTCAATAGGCTTAGGCATAATAGGAGGAGGAATAGGGACTACTTGTGGTTTAGTGGTGATGGTGCACACACTATTGTTTCTATCAATTTCAGCTTCCCTTTCCCACTTAGCATGAAGTTGAGCTAGCAGCCTAACATTTTCATCAATAGTAACTTGTATGGCATGATCAGTAGGAAAGGTGTTTTCCATAGTTTCAGGTTTAGCAGCCATTTTATTAATCAAGGAGGACCGAGCTTCAGACAAAGAGGATATATTTTTCTCAACAGTTAAAAGCTTTTCCTCTATAGTCTTATTGAAAGTGGTTTGTTTACTAATAAAGTCCTTGAGCATGACTTCAAGTTCAGAGGGGGCACTTTTAACATTATTGTAAGAGATTCCATAGGAATTGCCATTATTAGGAGGAAAAGGCCTATAATTGTTGTTGCTACCAAAATTATTCCTATAGGCATTGTTGTTGAAATAGTTGTTTCTAATGAAGTTCATATCAACTTGCTCTTGTTGAGCAACCAAAGAGGCTAAAGGAACACTATTAGGATCTAGAGGAGCTTTCCCATTAACAAGCATAGCCATAATAACATCAATCTTTTCACCTAAAGAGGAAGTTTCCTCAATAGAGTTTACCTTATTACCATGTGGATCTCTCTCAACATGCCATTCAGAGTAGTTAAGCATCATATTGTCAAGGAGCCTTGTTGTAGCACCCAAGGTGAGGCCCATGAAAGTACCTCCAGCAGCTGAATCCAGCAGGTTCCTTGAAGAGTAGTTCAAACCTGCATAAAAAGTCTGGATAATCATCCAAGCAGTGAGTCCATGAGTGGGACAATTCTTAACCAAAGTTTTCATTCTTTCCCAAGCTTCGGCAACATGTTCATTATAAAGTTGTTTAAATTTCACAATGTCACTTCTCATAGCAATAATCTTAGCAGGAGGATAGTACTTTCCAATAAAAGCATCTTTGCACTTAGTCCAAGAATCAATACTATTTTTAGGCAAAGAAAGCAACCATTCTTTAGCTTTTCCTCTCAAGGAGAAAGGAAAAAAGCTTGAGCTTAATAATATCCCATCTACATCCTTGTACTTTTGCATTTCACAGAGTTCAACAAAGCTATTGAGATGGGCAGCAGGATCATCAGAACAAGTACCAGAAAATTGCTATCTCGTCACAAGATTCAACAAAGCAGGCTTAATTTCATAAAAGGTACCATCAGTAGCAGGTGGAGCAATATGTGTGCTTAGGAAATCATTGTTGTTGGTGCTAGTGAAGTCACACAACTTGGTATTCTCAGTAGAGTTCATTTTGGCAAAGGTGGGCAAGCCAAAAACAGCAGCAGCAGCTAGAGCAGGAACTATTTTTTTTGTGTTTTTTGGAAAGAGGCAAACAAAACCAAGCAAAAGAAACAAAGCAAACTAAAAACAAAGTAAAGAGAAAGGAAGTGAAGGACTCCCCTTGTGAAGACGTCCTTGGCATCCCCGGCAACGGCGCCAGAAAACTTGTTGATGGCGCCTAAGTTGATATAGGAGCGCTTCGTTGGAAACCCCAAGAGCAAGGTGTGAAGCAGCACAACAGCAAGCCTTCCCTCGGTAGAGACCGAGGTTATCGAACCGGTAGAAGGAAGGAAACGTCACACAGGTGTTGCTAGCAACGTGGAGACCTGCACAACACAAACTCAAGACTTTGCCCCAACGAATCAGTGAGGTTGTCAAGCTCACCGGTTTGCTGTAACAAAGGATTAAACGTATGGTGTGGAAGGTAATGGTTTGCAGCAAGTAAACAAGTAACAGTGGAGGATGTATTGATGGTAAAGATTGGACCGGGGTCCATAGTTCACTAGAGGTGCTCTCCTTAGATAAATAACATGGCATGAAGGGTAAACAAATTACAGCAGGGCAATTGACAGGAACTGAGCAAGGCATAATAATGCAATTACTAGTTAGAAAGATCCTATGAGATTCGATTGGGCAATACAACAAGATACATAGACCCCCATCCAACTGCATCTATGACTAGAATTCCACCTTCAGGTTATCATCCGAACCCCCTCTAGTATTAAGTTGCAAGCAACAGACAACTGCTTTAAGCAAAGTGTGTAAGGTAAACAGTCCACATGTTCCATGAACAAGAGACAGTTGTTTTATCTCTAGTAGCAACAACACATCTACAACCGAAGAGATTCTTATCACTTCCCTTGGAAACTAGAAGCATGAACCCACTATCGAGCATAAATACCCCCCTCTTGGAGTCACTAGCAACTACTTGGCCAAGATAGCTACTAACAACGGAGAGCATGCAAGATCACAAACAACACAGACATGATAGAATCATAAAGAGAAAACCATTAATAAAACCAACATAATAATCTCAATATCCATCGGATCCCCGCAAACACAACATGCATGATTACAAATAGATTAGATCTTGATCATGAACGAAGCTCACAAGATCTATACATGAAAGCACAAAGGAGAAGATACAACCATCTAGCTACTACATGGACCCATAGTCCAAGGTGGGACTACTCACGCATCATACCAGAAAGAAGGCCTTCGGGATGATCTCCCCTCCGGCAGGGTGCCAGGAAGAACTTTAGATCTCCCCCATCCAGGGACGATGGTGGCGGCGGCTACAGACGGTTTCGTGGATATTTGATCGGGTACTCAGGGTTTCTGCATCGGGGGCTTCTTATAGGCGAAGGGGGAGGCCAGGGTAGGCAAACCCTAGCCAGGCGTAGGTTAGGGCCCACCCGTGCCTAGGGTGGGTCTGGCCCCCCTGGCTGGCCCCTCAGGCTCCCCTCTGGTCTTCTTGTTCCCCACGGAAAGTAATTGACTTTGACGTTTGTCCCGTCCAATTTCGAGAATATTTCTTTACTAACTTTTCTGAAACCAAAAACAGTAGAAAACAAGCATCTGACACTGTTGCAACTTTCTAGTAGGTTAGTATCAGAAAACATATAAAAAGCACCTCAAAGTGTGGACAAGTAAAGCAAAGTAGATACTAAACAAGCATTGAACATAAAAAATTATAGATACGTTTCCGATGTATCACATGTCTCCGCGTTGCTTGCAACACATGTGTGACATTTCCTTCCTCCTCCTGGTTCGATAACCTCGGTCTCAACTGAGGGGAAAACTTTCTGCTTGCTCTTCACACCCTACGCTTGGGGTTACCAACGAAGTGCCACGTCAAGCATCATCAAGTGTGTCTTCGGGCGCGTTTGTACCTCGGTGTGTTGTGTTGCGTGTTGTGCGGTGTGTGTCATTTGGACTTTGTGGCCGGTCTGTGTTGTTCGCGTGTACTAGATGATGTTTGGATGTTGCTTTATTTATAAAGCTAGATGTATGCCTGTTTCGAGGAGAAGCCACAAATCTCACGCTGCCCTATTGCAAATGATCACGTTAAGTATAAGCAAATATATGGTAAGGTGCATGCACATGTTTTTATGAGAAAAGACAACAACATGTCCATTGGCACATGTATAATTATTTTCCTGTTTTGTTTTTTATAAAAAAACAGTATAAGTCATGTACCTACGAGCCTCTACAGTAATTTGGTGTCCTGAATCGTCGCATGATACCGTTGAACATCCCGGATTGTCCAATCATCCTGGCTTCGTCTTTTTACCGTCACCTTGCCTATTGGCTACCCACCATTTTCCGGACTGCTACTCTGAAAGTTGATTTGGGGCCTTTCTCCTGACCGGGCTGATTTGCAGATTCGTTGATGGGCCGCCGCTCCGCGGGCAGGTTTTTGTGGCCTACACCATCCTTGTCGGGCGCTCCTCCCACGATGTCACGATGTTACATTCCCTGACATCCGATACAGTAGGGAGATGCCAAAGTTGGGGCGATTGAAGCCGAGTCGGTTCCTGTAAGCCATTAATGGCAGTAGAGGTGCGCCACTCGCCGGGGCCAGTTATTGGAATACGTTTCTGTTCGGCTATCCTTCAGTTCATGTGCCTATATATTCCGAGAAACCCCTAGAGGGTGTGTGGGGCGGTCATCTGGCCAGTAGCAGTGACAAAGTTGGACGAGGGGAATTATAATTCATAAGGAGGGAGAACCCCAATCCTAGATCTTCTGGCCTGTAGGAGCAGCAGTAACATGCCACACCATGGGCCGATTCCCTTAGGTAGATGTTGATGGCCGCTTGCCGCTGGCGCTTAGTCGACATCGATGACCGTTGTGTCAACCCTCATCGTTTGGGCCTTTTCGGCCATGACCACCAAGCTAAGAAAGGACGAGCTTCAGGCTTGATGCATACCAAGCAATCCTCTAGTCCATTATCTAAAGCTTTTGGTGGATGGAAATAGATTTTGTGGACATGCACATAATGTTGTTCCTTTGTGCCAATGGAATTCCCTTCAATGTGTTGAGAAGTCCATAATATAATAAAATGGTAGCGGCCATCCGGAAAGCACCAAAGGGATACAAACCTCCTTCCTATGAGAAGGCCAATACTACCCTTCAATGTTCCTGCATGTAGAAGACTTCTCCGGAGTAGATAAGATAGGTGAAGTGATTGCACATTTTTTCTTGCAAGCTATATTGGGGAGATTGGCCCGGCTAATGTCCTTCAGGTTGTCATAATGCATATGATTGCAAATATGCGTGTAGAGAAATTCAAAAAGTATGTGTCTCCTAATAATTACATTTGTGCAACTGATATGGGTATGTGTAGGGTTCGCAGCATAGAAAACAAAAAATTTCCTACGATGTGAACTATATACCAAGATCTATCTACTAGATACAAACAACGGGCGGATGTATATCCGTAGAGAACATACCCTTGGAGACCGACAAAGCTTAACGAGTTAAACTCGTGGTTGATGTAGACGATCTCTTGCCGATCTCAAGATCGAGAGGAAGTCCTAGCGCCGCAAATCAGCAGCGCATCTGTGCTCGCACACACGTTCGAGGCACCGAGCAACCTCCGCCTCCTCGCTCCAGCGATGCAGCGGAAGCACAACTCTTTCTTGCCGAATAGCCACCGGGAACATGTATCTCGCTACTCCGAGACCATGGGGGATAAATTCTAGAGGGGGAGAGAGATCCTTCACGAGGAGGTGTGAGAGACAAGTGATGAGGGGGGTTCCTTTTATAGGAGGAGGGGGGAACCCCAAGGGGGTGGCCGGCGCATGGGGGCTTCCCCCTTGCCCTCCCCTCTTCATGTGGGTGGACACTCCACTCACAAATCTCCTTTAAATTCCCTCCACTCAAAAGTCCACTCAAATTCCCATTAAATTTCCACCAAATTTAATGCAAACTCTCATTAAATAAAACTCTTTTATTTTATTCAGAATTTTGTCAATTACTTTAATGACAAACATTCACAAATAACCCCTTGCTAGAATTCTATTTCACATGCATAACCACTTTATGCAATTTCACCCGAAAACCTGTTTCGGTATCTAGTGAAATAAATTACTGCGCTTGTTCATTCTTTCGGCATGAAACATTTGCTCCAATTGGATGTCGGTGTCTCTTAAGTGTGTCACCCTACGGTTCGTGAATAATGCGGACATGATCGAGACCCCTCTTGGATCAATAATCAGAAGCGGGATCTGGAGACCCATACTAACTCCCACACATTCAACGATGACTTTCTTGTGATCGTCGGAACCTTTTACGCTAGTATCTTAATCCCTTTGTTTCACGATATATTAGATGTCCGAGATTCGATCATCGGTATCTCCATACCTAGTTTGATCTCGTTACCGACATGCACTCTTTTCTCGTTCCTGTGATATAACATTCTAGTGATCAAATCACTTGCTTGCAAGCTAATCAATGTGATATCACCGAGAGGGCCCAGAGTATATCTATCCGTCATCGGGATGAACAAATTCCACTCTCGATCCATGAGCCTCAACATAACACTTTATGTGTTCTGAATCCATCTTTATAATCACCCTGTTACGGTGTGACGTTTGATGTTATCAAGAAACTCTTTCGGTGTTAGTGATTGACATGATCTCATGGTCTAAGGATTAGGATCACTTCGTAAGTTGTTATAGCAATATAAACACAATGACTTTGATCGTAATGCTATACTTCGGATGAATGTTCATCACACCATTACACTAATGTTGTGATCCCGTTATTAATAACATCCAATGTCCATGATCAGGAAACCTTGATCATCTTGTTAATCAACGAGCTAGTTTATGAGAGAGGCATAACTAGGAACTTTCTGTTTGTTTATTCAACACACATGTATTAACGTTTCCGTATTAATACAATTATAGCATGCAAAATAAACATCTATCATATACTTGGAATATACATAATAAACACTTTATTATTGCCTCTGAGGGCATATTCCCTTCAGTCTCCCACTTGCACTAGAGACGATAATCTAGTTACATAGTGATAAATCTAACACCCATTGAGTTCTGGTGTTGATCATGTTTTGCTCTAGGGAGAGTTTTAGTCAACGGATCTGCTACATTGAGATCCGTATGTACTTTACAAATCTTTATATCTCCATCCTTGACATGCTCGCGGATGGAGTGAAACCGGCGCTTAATATGCTTGGAATGCTTGTGAGACCTTGGCTCTTTGGCATTGGCAATGGCACCATTGTTGTCACAATAGATCACCATTGGGTCCAACGCGTTTGCCACTACTCCTAGTTCGGATATGAACTCCTTCATCCAAACTGCTTCCTGAGCCGCTTCTGAAGCAGCAACATATTCGGCCTCCGTTGTTGATCCCGCTACCACAGGTTGTTTGGAGCTCCTCCAACTAACCGCTCCGCCATTCATGAGAAATACGTATCCGGATTGATACTTAGAGTCATCCGGATCGGTGTCAAAGCTAGCGTCGACATAACACTTAGCGACGAGCTCTTCTTCACCTCCGTATACAAGAAACATATCCTTAGTTCTTCGTAAGTACTTAAGGATATTCTTGACCGCTATCCAGTGTTCCGAACCTGGATCCGATTGGTACCTACTAGTCAAACTAATAGCATGTGCCACATCCGGTCTTGTACATAGCATGGCGTACATTATAGAGCCTATGGCTGAAGCATAGGGGACTTTGTCCATTATCTCTCTTTCTTCTGCCGAAGCCGGACTTTGAGTCTTACTCAATGTCTTGCCTTGCAACATAGGTAAGAACCCCTTCTTACTTCCGTCCATTTTAAACTTCTTTAAAATCTTATCAAGGTATGTACTTTGCGATAGCCCTATTAGGCGCCTAGATCTATCTCTATAGATCTTTATGCCTAATATGTATGACGCTTCACCTAGGTCCTTCATTGAAAATTTGCTGTTTAGATAACTTTTAACACTGTTTAAAAGATCTATATCATTTCCGATCAATAATATGTCATCCACATATAATATCAGAAATGCCACATTGCTCCCACTCACTTTCTTGTAAATACAAGCTTCTCCATAAGTTTGGACAAATCCAAACTCTTTGATCACCTCATCAAAGCGGAGATTCCAACTTCGTGATGCTTGCTTCAATCCATAGATGGATCGCTGAAGCTTGCACACCTTGTTAGCATCCTTAGGATCGACAAAACCCTTTGGTTGTATCATATACAACTCTTCTTCAATATTACCATTGAGAAACGCGGTTTTGACATCCATCTGCCATATCTCATAATCGAAATATGCAGCAATTGCTAACATAATCCTAACTGACTTTAGCATCGCTACGGGAGAGAAAGTCTCATCGTAGTCAACTCCTTGAATTTGTCGAAACCCCTTTGCGACAAGTCGAGCTTTATAGACAGTCACATTACCATCAGCATCAGTTTTCCTTTTGAAAATCCATTTGTTCTCCATGGCCTTTCGGTCGTGAGGTAATTCCACCAAGTTCCAAACTTGAATTTCATACATGGATTCCATCTCGGATTTCATGGCTTCTAACCATTTGTTGGAATCCGGGCTCATCATCGCTTCTTCATACGTCGCAGGGTCATCATTTTCATCAACCATAAAATTCATGACAGGATTTTCGTACAGCTCGGGAGCTGCACGCGTCCTGTTTGACCTGCGAGGTTCGGTAGTACTCTCTTTCGGAGTTTCATGATCATTATCATTAGTTCCCTCTTCAACAGGTGGAGCCAACTCCGGAACAACTTCCGGCGCTGCGCTACTCGCCATACTTTGAAGAGAAGGTTCCACAACCTCTTCGAGTTCTACCTTCCGACTACTCACACCTTTCGCGAGAAACTCTTTCTCTAGAAAGGATCCATTCCTGGCAACAAAAACCTTGCCCTCGGATCTGTGATAGAAGGAATACCCAATAGTTTCTTTAGGGTATCCTATGAAGACGCATTTTTCCGCTTTGGGTTCGAGTTTATCCGGTTGAAGTTTCTTCACATAAACATCGCATCCCCAAACTTTAAGAAATGACAGCTTAGGTTTGTTTCCAAACCACAATTCATACGGTGTCTTTTCAACGGATTTAGATGGTGCCCGATTTAAAGTGAATGCAGCAGTTTCTAGTGCATAACCCCAAAATGACAACGACAAGTCCGTCAGAGACATCATAGATCAAACCATATCTAATAAAGTACGATTACGACGTTCCGACACACCATTTCGCTGTGGTGTTCCGGCAGGTGTGAGTTGTGAAACAATTCCAGACTCTTTCATGTGAGTGCTAAACTCGTAACTTAGATACTCACCTCCACGGTCGGACCGTAGAAATTTGATCTTTCTATTACGATGATTTTCCACTTCATTCTGAAATTCCTTGAACTTTTCAAAGGTTTCAGACTTGTGTTTCATCAAGTAGATATAACCGTATCTACTCAAATCATCCGTGAAAGTAACAAAATAACGATATCCACCTCGCGCCGACACACTCATTGGACCACATACATCAGAATGTATGATTTCCAATAAATCTTAAGAGTCATCCGGATCGGTGTCAAAGCTAGCGTCGACATAACACTTAGCGACGAGCTCTTCTTCACCTCCATATACAAGAAACATATCCTTAGTTCTTCATAAGTACTTAAGGATATTCTTGACCGCTTTCCAGTGTTCTAAACCTGGATCCGATTGGTACCTACTAGTCAAACTAATAGCATGTGCCACATCCGGTCTTGTACATAGCATGGCGTACATTATAGAGCCTATGGCTGAAGCATAGGGGACCTTTTCCATTATCTCTCTTTCTTCCGCCAAAGCCGGACTTCGAGTCTTACTCAATGTCGTTCCTTGTGTCATAGGTAAGAACCCCTTCTTACTATCTTCCATTTTAAACTTCTTTAAAATCTTATCAAGGTATGTACTTTGCGATAGCCCTATTAGGCGCCTAGATCTATCTCTATAGATCTTTATGCCTAATATGTATGACGCTTCACCTAGGTCCTTCATTGAAAATTTGCTGTTTAGATAACTTTTAACACTGTTTAAAAGATCTATATCATTTCCGATCAATAATAATGTCATCTACATATAATATCAGAAATGCCACATTGCCCCCACTCACTTTCTTGTAAATACAAGCTTCTCCATACGATTGGACAAATCCAAACTCTTTGATCACCTCATCAAAGCGGAGATTCCAACTTCATGATGCTTGCTTCAATCCATAGATGGATCGCTCAAGCTTGCACACCTTGTTAGCATCCTTAGGATCAACAAAACCCTTTGGTTGTATCATATACAACTCTTCTTCAATATTACCATTGAGAAACGCGGTTTTGACATCCATCTGCCATATCTCATAATCGAAATATGCAGCAATTGCTAACATAATCCTAACTGACTTTAGCATCGCTATGGGAGAGAATGCCTCATCGTAGTCAACTCCTTGAATTTGTCGAAACCCCTTTGCGACAAGTCGAGCTTTATAGACTGTTACATTACCATCAGCATCAGTTTTCCTTTTGAAAATCCATTTGTTCTCCACGGCCTTTTGGTCGTGAGGTAAGTCCACCAAGTTCCAAACTTGATTTTCATACATGGATTCCATCTCGGATTTCATGGCTTCTAACCATTTGTTGGAATCCAGGCTCATCATCGCTTCTTCATACGTCGCAGGGTCATCATTTTCTTCAACCATGAAATTCATGACATGATTTTCGTATAGCTCAGGAGCTGCACGCGCCCTGCTTGACCTGCGAGGTTCGGTAGTACTCTCTTTCGGAGTTTCATGATCATTATCATTAGTTCCCTCTTCAACAGGTGGAGCCAACTCCGGAACAACTTCCGGCGCTGCGCTGCTCGCCATACTTTGAAGAGAAGGTTCAATAACCTGTTCGAGTTCTACCTTCCGACTACTCACACCTTTCGCGAGAAACTCTTTCTCTAGAAAGGATCCATTCTTGGCAACAAAAACCTTGCACTCGGATCTGTGATAGAAGGAATACCCAATAGTTTCCTTAGGGTATCCTATGAAGACGCATTTTTCCTCTTTGGGTTCGAGTTTATCCGGTTGAAGTTTCTTCACATAAACATCGCATCCCCAAACTTTAAGAAATGACAGCTTAGGTTTGTTTCCAAACCACAATTCATACGGTGTCTTTTCAACGGATTTAGATGGTGCCCGATTTAAAGTGAATGCAGCAGTTTCTAGTGCATAGCCCCAAAATGACAACGGCAAGTCCGTCAGAGACATCATAGATCAAACCATATCTAATAAAGTACGATTACGACGTTCCGACACACCATTTCGCTGTGGTGTTCCGGCAGGTGTGAGTTGTGAAACAATTCCACACTCTTTCATGTGAGTGCTAAACTCGTAACTTAGATACTCACCTCCACGGTCGGACCGTAGAAATTTGATCTTTCTATTACGATGATTTTCCACTTCATTCTGAAATTCCTTGAACTTTTCAAAGGTTTCAGACTTGTGTTTCATCAAGTAGATATAACCGTATCTACTCAAATCATCCGTGAAAGTAACAAAATAACGATATCCACCTCGCGCCGACACACTCATTGGACCACATACATCAGAATGTATGATTTCCAATAAATCTGTCGCCCGTTCCATTGAACCGGAAAACGACGTTCTAGTCATCTTGCCCATAAGGCATGGCTCACATGTATCAAGTGATTCCAAAAGTCCATCCGAATGGAGCTTCTTCATGCGTTTAACGCCAATATGACCTAGACGGCAGTGCCACATATATGCGGATATATCATCATTAAGTTTAATCCTTTTAGCATCAACATTATGAATATGTGTAACATTATCATCGAGATCTAATAGAAATAAACCATTCATCATCGATGCATGACCATAAAAGATTTCATTCATATAAATGGAACAACCATTGTTCTCGGATTTAAATGAATAACCACTTCGCATCAAACACGATCCAGATACAATGTTCATGCTCAGTGCAGGCACCAGATAACATTTATTCAAGTTTATAACTAATCCCGACGGCAAGTGGAGAGACAGCGTTCCGACGGCGATCACATCAAAGCTTGATCCATTGCCGACACGCATCTTGACCTCACCCCTTGCTAGCGGTCTCTTGTTCCGTAGCCCCTGATTCGAGTTACAAATATTAGCAACTGAACCGGTATCAAATACCTAGGTGCTACTGCGAGCACTAGTCAAGTACACATCAATAACATGTATATCATATATACCTTTGTTTGCCTTGCCGGCCTTCTTGTCTGCCAGATACTTGGGGCAGTTGCGCTTCCAGTGGCCAGTCCCCTTACAATAGTAGCACTCGGAATCAGACTTAGGTCCAACTCAGGGTTTCTTTTCAGGCGCGACAACAGACTTGCCGCCCTTACTTCCCTTCCGTTTTCCCTTCTTATCTTTCTTGAAACCAGTGTTCCTATTGATCATAATCACTTGATGTTCCTTTTTGATCTCCACTTCTGCAGTTTTAAGCATTGACAGAAGCTCGGGGAGAGACTTCTTCATGCCTTGCATATTATAGTTCATCACGAAGCTCTTATAGCTAGGTGGCAGAGACTGCAGAACACGATGGATGCCTAAGTCAATGGGAATCGATATTCCCAAGGACACAAACTTATCGGCGTAACCCGACATCTTGAGTACATGCTCACTAACGGAGCTGTGCTCTTCCATCATGCAGCTAAAGAACTTTTCTGAAGCGTTGTAGCTCTCTACAACATCATGTGTGTCGAAAATCATTTTCAACTCACCTATTGTATCAAATGCATTGCCGTTTTCGAAACGCTTTCGAAGTTACGGCTCTAGCCCATACAATATGCCACAATGAACTAAGTTGTGGTCCTCCTGACGAGTCTGATAGACATTCTTCTCCTCGTCAGGGGCATCATCTAAAGGTGGGGGGCCTAACGGTGCTTCTAGCACATATTGCTTTTGTGCAGCAGAGAGGAGAATCCTCAAATTCATGGCCCATTCGGTAAAGTTGCTACCGTTCGTTGCTAGTTTCTCTTTCTCCATGAACACATTGAAATTAAAAGCAGGTGGTGCCATCTACAACAGAATTTGTAAAGTTTAGACTAAGTGTATGATAGATTGAGTTCAACTAATCTATATTACGAATGAACTCCCACTCAAAAACGACATCCCTCGTGCCTTTTTGGTGATTACATGAACCAAATCCACTACACCAAGTCCGATCATAACGTGAGTCGGTATAGCTTCAAAGGCGAGCAACAATGGGCATCATATCAACTATATGACTCATGCTTAACCTTTCGGTCCGTGTTCCGAGGCCATGTTTGTACATGCTAGGCTCGCCAAGTTAGAACCTTAGTATTCGCGTGTGTAACTGTTTTACACCCGAAATATGGTCGTGGATCCAAGAACACCCGATCATCACGTGATGTCTTGGAGCGACGAAAACATAATCGATGCATACTAAAGTAAGAACACATTCTTATCTTCATATTTAAATGAGGGATCATCTTATTATGCTAACAAAGCGCTAAACAAGCAATATAAGATGCTATCAAACATCATATGTGTAGAGGTCCCAATCTTTAATAAGATAGAGCCTCCTGTGTTTACAATGCTAGTCCCTGGATCAATAGCTAGCATCCACAGTTAAGATGTAATATCAAGAAACAAAGGTCATAATATAACTTTATAACCAGGAATAACATAATTTTATTACATCAAACATAGCTCATTAGGCTATTACATTACATTGCAGCGGAATAACTATAGTCATGGGGTCCTTCATCTTCAAAGTGCCACAGGCAGATGTTGGTTGTAGACTTTGTAATCCTAATCAAACAATCTTCACTAAAATCAATCAAACCTGCAACATACAAGTTACAGCCACAAAGGGTCAATACATTTGAATTGTATTGGCAAGTGATACTATGGTAGTATAGTGGAGTCTATCATCTATATGCATTTGGCTAAGTGGAGTTGAGGCTTGCATTGCTTAAAATAGATTTTTCTTATCATTTTGAAAATACTAAGTTTTTGCTTGACAAAATCATTTTCCTCAATCAAAGATATCAAGATCCTTGTACCAAGCCATCTCTCCATCAATGATTGAAGAATTCAAACAACCCTTGTTCAAACCACAAGATTTTAATTTAGAAGTTGGAATGATGAGATTCTTGATTGCTTCCATGTCTTGATGCTCAAATTTTCCTTTACCAGGGACATGGCTAAGTACTTAGATTTTACACTCTTCAGAGGTGGTGCACTTTACCCACAAGACTTGGTTTCCCAAGACAAGATCTTTCAGAAGCTTTCCCTTAGACCAAAATGGACGCGCTCCAACCTATCAAACACTACCACTCACTGTCCATTTAGCTAAGTTCTTGCAACCTATATGATCATGGCAGAGCCCATATTGCCAAGTGGTTGCACTTGAAGCTTCTCAACATTTGACATCTCAAATCCCTTTGTTTCCTGGGTGGCATTCCACAAGTGAGATACACAATCCAAGCCATGGCATTGTGAACCACTCAACCATTCTCCACCAAGCAAGCCCATTCCACCCAGGGGATTCATTAACTTAGTTGTTTTATTAAACAAAAACATAAGTCCTCAGACTTAGAATATTTTTCCATAGTGTGAATATATTTTCCACCCATGTTTTCTATTAGCTAGGCTAAGCTTGATAGTAGTAGGAATCTTTAACTTAGGAAAATCCTACTAAGGATTCATTACTATGTTTTCCTATAGCAAGATCTATACTTAGCAAAATCCATGCAAGTTTTACTTAACAAAATCACTAATGCATAGTGAAAGTAATAGGACAAAAAGTATGAAGCATCACTTGCCTTTTTGGTAGAGTATAGGTTCACTTCTTGATCTTTGCAACAATCACACTCTTGAAGTCACTACAAATAAATCAAGCAAGGCACAAACTCAATCTACCAATCAAGCAAAACAACACACATAAATATCAAAGTCAAAGAAATGCATGCAAGCATGCCAAGCTTTGTTTTGTTTGAAAAAGTGGTTCCTAGTGGTCATAGATATTTGGGTACATCTAATGGTCATTTCCTAAAGTGGCCAAGTCATTTGCTAAAGGTTTCACTTTAAAACCATTTTCAAAACAAAGTGTTATTTTATGTGGTGTAGAAATATTTTTACTAAGGCATTAGCCCATAGGGTTCACCAAATGAGTTGCTATTGCAAAACTTGGTGTTTTGGTTAGTAGGTTTGGTCCAAACCATCTACTCAAAGTTTTCTTTCCATAAACATTTTCATAATAAAAACTATTCTTTTTATTGGGCTAGAAAATGACTAAGTCAAGTAATCTAACCTAAATCTTTCAAAAATCATTTTTTAATACCAAGGGTTGGTTCCTAGGGACAGTAAGGTCACAACAAACCAATTGGCAAAGGTTTGATCTCAAAATTCATTTTTAAATGATTTTTCTAATGTTAGCAAGCACACAAAAGAATCTGCAAATTCAAACAATCTATCAAATACTATTTGCTAAACTAAGGGTAGGGTTGGCTAGGGCTTGTTATCCTGAATTCATTGATATAAAATTTGCAAAATTTGGACGTGTGGATCAAAAGATATAAGGGTTTGAAGTTTGTAAATAATTCTGATTTCAAATTCTAATTTCAATCTATCTGGTGACACGCGGCGGCTTCCTATTCGTCGGTACCGTTTCGGTTGGATCACGCGACGACAGCCGTTGGATTAAGTTAAATCGTGCGGCGCGCAGAGGTTACTTACCGCTTCAGTTAAATTCTATCGTGGCCTTACGATGACGATCTAACGGTGCTAGGCACACCAGCCACAGATGGGCGGCGATATGTTACCGGCGAGCGGCGGAGCGGCCAGTTGGCGGCGGCGCTGGCGATGCAGGAAGCGAGGGAGAGAGGGAGGAAGCTCACCGGGTTCGTGGAGCGACGCTGATGCTCAACGTGGGACTGGTCCGTCGAGGGGCGCACGGGGATGGGCAGGATTGCTCGCCGGAGTTGGTACTGGCGACGGACGGCTCTGGTCGAAGTCGAAGACGAAGCTAGGAATCACCCGGAGACAAACGAGGCACACGGTCAGGAGCGCAAGGACACGAAGAAGGCGTGTGCGTGAACGAGGGGGTCGGGGTGGTCTGGAATTACCGGAGGAGCTCGTCGGGGGCGAGACAGACGGCGACGCTCAGAAGTTTGTCGTAGCCGAGGCTCTGGGGCGCCCGCGGTCAAATGGGTGGTACGGGGAGGAAGGTCTGGGAGTGGGGAGGCTGCCAGGGTGCTCGGGAAGGCTCGGGGTGGTGTGTGCTGGTCGGATTCGTCGGTGGAAGCTCGTCGGAGACGAAGCCGTTCGAGGACGAATTGCGACGGCCTAGGGGCGTGCTCGGGGAAGGGGTCAGGGGAAAAATGAAGAAGGGGTGCTGGCGATTTATCCTGCGTGGTCAAGTGGCAGATTCATTGCGTGATTAAGGCGTATTACGCCGGAGTTAATCCGCCTGCAACGGCCGGCGAGGGGTGGGGGAGAAGGGTCGTGCGGGTGGGGAGGACAAACAGTGGAAAGGGTCCACTGGTCAGTGGGGAAAAAGAATCGAGGGAAGGTCCACCTGCTAGTGAGGATGTGGGTTGCTTTTGGGGTGAGAAAAGTAACTCTTCGGGGGAGGGGAATCTGGGCTGTGGGATTGTTGGGCTGGGCCTTGTTGGGCTGGTCTGTTTCCTCTTTTTTTTCTGTCTATTTGTTTTATTCTTTTCTATTTTATTTTCTGAATTGATTATTCAAACACATGATTCAATCAACCAAATAAATTCAAACCAACATCACACTTCACAACTTTTGAACTTGATTCTGTTCAGTAACAAATACCAAAATTCTAAAATAAAATAATATTTTAATTCATTTTAGGATCCATTCATTAATTAAATAAAATGTACTTTTAGTTATTTTATTTTTAATAAGGTTTGATTTATTTGATAAAATCACTATTTTAAATTCAATATTTTCAGAACAAATCAGTAGGTTTTATTTGGAAATAAATAGTACTTGGATACTTGTTTAAAACAAAATATTATTTTACTTTAGGGTCCAATAATAATTATATAAAATGGGCCTTAGTTATTAAATCAATTAGAGTTTGATTTTATTATTAAAATCTTTATTTGAAACCTAAATATAAAATTAGTAGGTTTAATCTGGGAATATATAATATTGAGAAATTTGTTTTAAAACAAGATAACATTTTATTTTAGAGTCCACTGTTTAATATAAAATAGACTTTCATTGTTAAATCCACTAGGGTTTGTTTTATTGAGAATATTTATTTTAAAATCTAAAGTAAAGTCAAAACATTTTAGTAGATTTTATTTGTGAATATAAAATACTTAGAAAACTTATTTTAAATAATTTAATAAGTTTTGATGTTTCAATTAAATTGGTAAGACCTTTTATTTTAAAAGAGTTTGGATATTAATTATTTTATTTAAGAAATCCTTTATTATTTTTAATTAAACCTTTGCTATTTTATTTAAAATAAATTGTTTTAATTCAAAAGCTTGGCCAAGTTTTATTTTGGTTTTATAAAACAACCCTTATTTGTAAATCCATCTTTTCTTTTGAATATCAAATCCTTTTATTAAAAGATCCAAAATAGTAATTCCAAAACATTTTAATTTCCTTTATTAAATGTTTATCTTTAAGAATCCCTTTATGATTTTATTTAATTCAAATGGGTTTGAAGTTCCAATTGAGTTCAAAAAGTTTCTTCTGGCTCTGAAAATCAAACAAAGTTTTATTTTATTAATTTATTTTCACATTACAAGATTTGGAAAATCTTGGGATGTGACAGGCTACCACCCTTAAAATAAATCTCGTCCCGAGATTTGGGGAGGCTGGGGTTACAAGCAAGTTCAAAACAACTAGGGTACTACCACCCTTAAAAAAAATTCAAACAAAAATTACATATTGGCCTTCTTGGGATTCTGGGAAAAATCTCTCTAAGTAAACAGTTGCATGTGTCCTTGGTTTCTTTACTTGACTCATGGGCCAAGGTTGAGATCCTTCATAGACTTGTTTAACTTGTTCTTCATCTTCTCTGGACAATTGTTTGCATAGTGACCTAGTTCCTTGCATTTGAAACATGTGACAAGGCTGATATCTCTCAAAGGCTGGTTTATCTTATGCTTCATATTTTCTGGACAGTAGTTTGCATAATGTCCTAACTCTTTGCAGTATTTGCACATCACTTGGCTAAAATCCTTCCTTATCTTGGGTTTCACTAGCTTTTGTTTGTCTTCTTGTCTCTTCTTCTTTTCTGGGCATTCATTGTAATAGTGTCCCATCTCTTTGCAAGTGTAACATTGCTCTTGAGTAATATCCTTCTTGTTTGGGTTGGGGCATTTCTTCTTCTTCTTGGGTCTCTCCAAAGCTAGGAGTTCTTCTAGTTCATGTTCTTCATAGGTGGGAGATCTTTCTCTCTTCTTGGGGCATTGATATTCATGCTTTTTGGATGCATGATCCTTATCTCTAAAACTATTGCTGGCTTGGATTCCTTCTAGAATAACATCTTTGTCATCCTTGTTGTCATTAGCTCTTTGGGAAAGGTTTTCTCTCATGTTGATCATTTGAGTAACTAATCCTTGCAACAATTGGGATTGAAGTTTCAAAATCCTTTGTATGGCTGGGTCTAATCCATTGTTGTTGGCTAAAAGCTGAGTTGTCTCTTGGCTCAACTGGGTTTGGGTTACTATAAGTTCTCTCATGTTGTCCTCTTGGTTGTTGTTGATGTCATCTACCTTGGAGTCTTTTGGGGTAGTCATCTGTTTGGGTTGAAGGGAGATTAGAATAGGCAAGATATTTCTAAGGAATTACTTCTAATCACACACATCACAATTCACACAAGCAATGTGCAAGCAATCACAAACAAACATTTCACTCAAACAAGGTTCAAGCACATACTTAGACAACAAAATATTTTTGTTACACCACATAAGTTGGTGGTTTGACTTGACTAAATTATGGTGGTCCATCTATATGGTTTACTTGTGATCTTTCCTTCCTTCTTGATTCTTCTTGTATGAGATCTTGGTTTCTTTGAGAAAAACTCTTGGTCACAATACTTCAAAGTTGTTGATGGCTCCTTCTTATTTTGCATTCCCTTAGTCTCTAAATCTTGAGTAGGTTTTCCATGTTTCACTTGTGGTCCTTAGTAGTTTCCAGGTTGGAAGTCCTTGGTGAACATGCTGAAGATGTTGAAGTCATTAGAGTTGAAGATGTTGAAGTCATTATAGTTGAAGAAGTTGAAGAAGTCCTTTGCATATGGTGTAATCTTTGGTCATGGGGTAGGTTTTTCCATCAAGTTTGAAATAGAAGAGAAGTAGAGTTGAAACCAAAATGGTTGAGGAAAGAGTTTACAAGTGTTTTGTAAATAAGTTTTTGGAACAAAACAACTCCTATTTTTATAAGGGTTTTTGTCCAATCCTAGGGTTTACAAATTCTACAGGCAACACAATGCTCTGATACCATCTGTAGAGGTCCCAATCTTTAATAAGATAGAGCCTCCTGTGTTTACAATGCTAGTCCCTGGATCAATAGCTAGCATCCACAGTTAAGATGTAATATCAAGAAACAAAGGTCATAATATAACTTTATAACCAGGAATAACATAATTTTATTACATCAAACATAGCTCATTAGGCTATTACATTACATTGCAGCGGAATAACTATAGTCATGGGGTCCTTCATCTTCAAAGTGCCACAGGCAGATGTTGGTTGTAGACTTTGTAATCCTAATCAAACAATCTTCACTAAAATCAATCAAACCTGCAACATACAAGTTACAGCCACAAAGGGTCAATACATTTGAATTGTATTGGCAAGTGATACTATGGTAGTATAGTGGAGTCTATCATCTATATGCATTTGGCTAAGTGGAGTTGAGGCTTGCATTGCTTAAAATAGATTTTTCTTATCATTTTGAAAATACTAAGTTTTTGCTTGACAAAATCATTTTCCTCAATCAAAGATATCAAGATCCTTGTACCAAGCCATCTCTCCATCAATGATTGAAGAATTCAAACAACCCTTGTTCAAACCACAAGATTTTAATTTAGAAGTTGGAATGATGAGATTCTTGATTGCTTCCATGTCTTGATGCTCAAATTGTCCTTTACCAGGGACATGGCTAAGTACTTAGATTTTACACTCTTCAGAGGTGGTGCACTTTACCCACAAGACTTGGTTTCCCAAGACAAGATCTTTCAGAAGCTTTCCCTTAGACCAAAATGGACGCGCTCCAACCTATCAAACACTACCACCCACTGTCCATTTGGCTAAGTTCTTGCAACCTATATGATCATGGCAGAGCCCATATTGCCAAGTGGTTGCACTTGAAGCTTCTCAACATTTGACATCTCAAATCCCTTTGTTTCCTGGGTGGCATTCCACAAGTGAGATACACAATCCAAGCCATGGCATTGTGAACCACTCAACCATTCTCCACCAAGCAAGCCCATTCCACCCAGGGGATTCATTAACTTAGTTGTTTTATTAAACAAAAACATAAGTCCTCAGACTTAGAATATTTTTCCATAGTGTGAATATATTTTCCACCCATGTTTTCTATTAGCTAGGCTAAGCTTGATAGTAGTAGGAATCTTTAACTTAGGAAAATCCTACTAAGGATTCATTACTATGTTTTCCTATAGCAAGATCTATACTTAGCAAAATCCATGCAAGTTTTACTTAACAAAATCACTAATGCATAGTGAAAGTAATAGGACAAAAAGTATGAAGCATCACTTGCCTTTTTGGTAGAGTATAGGTTCACTTCTTGATCTTTGCAACAATCACACTCTTGAAGTCACTACAAATAAATCAAGCAAGGCACAAACTCAATCTACCAATCAAGCAAAACAACACACATAAATATCAAAGTCAAAGAAATGCATGCAAGCATGCCAAGCTTTGTTTTGTTTGAAAAAGTGGTTCCTAGTGGTCATAGATATTTGGGTACATCTAATGGTCATTTCCTAAAGTGGCCAAGTCATTTGCTAAAGGTTTCACTTTAAAACCATTTTCAAAACAAAGTGTTATTTTATGTGGTGTAGAAATATTTTTACTAAGGCATTAGCCCATAGGGTTCACCAAATGAGTTGCTATTGCAAAACTTGGTGTTTTGGTCAGTAGGTTTGGTCCAAACCATCTACTCAAAGTTTTCTTTCCATAAACATTTTCATAATAAAAACTATTCTTTTTATTGGGCTAGAAAATGACTAAGTCAAGTAATCTAACCTAAATCTTTCAAAAATCATTTTTTAATACCAAGGGTTGGTTCCTAGGGACAGTAAGGTCACAACAAACCAATTGGCAAAGGTTTGATCTCAAAATTCATTTTTAAATGATTTTTCTAATGTTAGCAAGCACACAAAAGAATCTGCAAATTCAAACAATCTATCAAATACTATTTGCTAAACTAAGGGTAGGGTTGGCTAGGGCTTGTTATCCTGAATTCATTGATATAAAATTTGCAAAATTTGGACGTGTGGATCAAAAGATATAAGGGTTTGAAGTTTGTAAATAATTCTGATTTCAAATTCTAATTTCAATCTATCTGGTGACACGCGGCGGCTTCCTATTCGTCGGTACCGTTTCGGTTGGATCACGCGACGACAGCCGTTGGATTAAGTTAAATCGTGCGGCGCGCAGAGGTTACTTACCGCTTCAGTTAAATTCTATCGTGGCCTTACGATGACGATCTAACGGTGCTAGGCACACCAGCCACAGATGGGCGGCGATATGTTACCGGCGAGCGGCGGAGCGGCCAGTTGGCGGCGGCGCTGGCGATGCAGGAAGCGAGGGAGAGAGGGAGAAAGCTCACCGGGTTCGTGGAGCGACGCTGATGCTCAACGTGGGACTGGTCCGTCGAGGGGCGCACGGGGATGGGCAGGATTGCTCGCCGGAGTTGGTACTGGCGACGGACGGCTCTGGTCGAAGTCGAAGACGAAGCTAGGAATCACCCGGAGACAAACGAGGCACACGGTCAGGAGCGCAAGGACACGAAGAAGGCGTGTGCGTGAACGAGGGGGTCGGGGTGGTCTGGAATTACCGGAGGAGCTCGTCGGGGGCGAGACAGACGGCGGCGCTCAGAAGTTTGTCGTAGCCGAGGCTCTGGGGCGCCCGCGGTCAAATGGGTGGTACGGGGAGGAAGGTCTGGGAGTGGGGAGGCTGCCAGGGTGCTCGGGAAGGCTCGGGGTGGTGTGTGCTGGTCGGATTCGTCGGTGGAAGCTCGTCGGAGACGAAGCCGTTCGAGGACGAATTGCGACGGCCTGGGGGCGTGCTCGGGGAAGGGGTCAGGGGAAAAATGAAGAAGGGGTGCTGGCGATTTATCCTGCGTGGTCAAGTGGCAGATTCATTGCGTGATTAAGGCGTATTACGCCGGAGTTAATCCGCCTGCAACGGCCGGCGAGGGGTGGGGGAGAAGGGTCGTGCGGGTGGGGAGGACAAACAGTGGAAAGGGTCCACTGGTCAGTGGGGAAAAAGAATCGAGGGAAGGTCCACCTGCTAGTGAGGATGTGGGTTGCTTTTGGGGTGAGAAAAGTAACTCTTCGGGGGAGGGGAATCTGGGCTGTGGGATTGTTGGGCTGGGCCTTGTTGGGCTGGTCTGTTTCCTCTTTTTTTTTTCTGTCTATTTGTTTTATTCTTTTCTATTTTATTTTCTGAATTGATTATTCAAACACATGATTCAATCAACCAAATAAATTCAAACCAACATCACACTTCACAACTTTTGAACTTGATTCTGTTCAGTAACAAATACCAAAATTCTAAAATAAAATAATATTTTAATTCATTTTAGGATCCATTCATTAATTAAATAAAATGTACTTTTAGTTATTTTATTTTTAATAAGGTTTGATTTATTTGATAAAATCACTATTTTAAATTCAATATTTTCAGAACAAATCAGTAGGTTTTATTTGGAAATAAATAGTACTTGGATACTTGTTTAAAACAAAATATTATTTTACTTTAGGGTCCAATAATAATTATATAAAAT
This sequence comes from Avena atlantica, assembly GCA_910589765.1. NCBI lineage: Eukaryota > Viridiplantae > Streptophyta > Magnoliopsida > Poales > Poaceae > Avena > Avena atlantica. The sequence goes on from OU342737.1 coordinate 66,907,998, forward strand.
GGGCCTTAGTTATTAAATCAATTAGAGTTTGATTTTATTATTAAAATCTTTATTTGAAACCTAAATATAAAATTAGTAGGTTTAATCTGGGAATATATAATATTGAGAAATTTGTTTTAAAACAAGATAACATTTTATTTTAGAGTCCACTATTTAATATAAAATAGACTTTCATTGTTAAATCCACTAGGGTTTGTTTTATTGAGAATATTTATTTTAAAATCTAAAGTAAAGTCAAAACATTTTAGTAGATTTTATTTGTGAATATAAAATACTTAGAAAACTTATTTTAAATAATTTAATAAGTTTTGATGTTTCAATTAAATTGGTAAGACCTTTTATTTTAAAAGAGTTTGGATATTAATTATTTTATTTAAGAAATCCTTTATTATTTTTAATTAAACCTTTGCTATTTTATTTAAAATAAATTGTTTTAATTCAAAAGCTTGGCCAAGTTTTATTTTGGTTTTATAAAACAACCCTTATTTGTAAATCCATCTTTTCTTTTGAATATCAAATCCTTTTATTAAAAGATCCAAAATAGTAATTCCAAAACATTTTAATTTCCTTTATTAAATGTTTATCTTTAAGAATCCCTTTATGATTTTATTTAATTCAAATGGGTTTGAAGTTCCAATTGAGTTCAAAAAGTTTCTTCTGGCTCTGAAAATCAAACAAAGTTTTATTTTATTAATTTATTTTCACATTACAAGATTTGGAAAATCTTGGGATGTGACAATATGTTTATTAGTGAAATGATATGGTTCCCGCAGATGATCTCTATCATGTGCATCGTGGTATGATCACTATCATACCTATATGTGTAAATCCAAGGTCTATGGATTTTACACGCTATGTGTGTTGTAAGAGTATCATCTCATACTTCTACTTACAACACTACCATATCATAACACTAGCCCAGCAACAATCTAAACTAGACGCCTCTAATTTATCCATTGCAAGTTTTACGTGGCTTAGGGCTTTCGAGATAGAACCGTTCTTACCTACGAACATGAACCACAACGAGGATAATCAAATTGTTGACAACTCTCTTGCAAAATAGATATTGACTATAGTAGGAGAGACAGACACCTGCTAGCCACTTATGCAAACTAGTTGCATGTCAAGCGTAGAACAGGTCTCATGTGCGAGGACATGTAAAGTTTGTCCGGGCCGCTTCATCCCACTATGCCACCAATATCCAAAATTACAACAAAGGAGCAACAACATGATCATCATCGCCCACATACTCATATGTGTACTACCCGTGTAAAGTATCTACGCATAGATCCGGCTCTGATACCACTGTAGGGTTCGCAGCATAGAAAACAAATTTTTTCCTACGATGTGAACTATATACAAAGATCTATCTACTAGATACAAACAACGGGCGGATGTATATCCGTAGAGAACATACCCTTGAAGACCGACAAATCTTAACGAGTTCAACTCGTGGTTGATGTAGACGATCTCTTGCCGATCTCAAGATCGAGAGGAAGTCCTAGCGCCGCAAATCAGCAGCGCATCCGTGCTCGCACACACATTCGAGGCACCGAGCAACCTCCGCCTCCTCGCTCTAGCGATGCAGCGGAAGCACAACTCTTTCTTGCCGAATAGCCACCGAGAAAATGTATCTCGCTAGTCCGAGACCATGGGGGATAAATTCTAGAGGGGGAGAGATCCTTCACGAGGAGGTGTGAGAGACAAGTGAGGAGGGGGTTCCTTTTATAGGAGGAGGGGGAACCCCAAGGGGGTGGCCGGCGCATGGGGGCTGCCCCCTTGCCCTCCCCTCTTCATGTGGGTGGACACTCCACTCACAAATCTCCTTTAAATTCCCTCCACTCAAAAGTCCACTCAAATTCCCATTAAATTTCCACCAAATTTAATGCAAACTCTCATTAAATAAAACTCTTTTATTTTATTCAAAATTTTGTCAATTACTTTAATGACAAACATTCACAAATAACCCCTTGCTAGAATTCTATTTCACATGCATAACCACTTTATGCAATTTCACCCGAAAACCTGTTTCGGTATCTAGTAAAATAAATTACTGCGCTTGTTCATTCTTTCGGCATGAAACATTTGCTCCAATTGGATGTCGGTGTCTCTTAAGTGTGTCACCCTACGGTTCGTGAATAATGCGGACATGATCGAGACCCCTCTCGGATCAATAATCAGAAGCGGGATCTGGAGACCCATACTAACTCCCACACATTCAACGATGACTTTCTTGTGATCGTCGAAACCTTTTACGCTAGTATCTTAATCCCTTTGTTTCACGATATATTACATGTCCGAGATTCGATCATCGGTATCTCCATACCTAGTTTGATCTCGTTACCGACATGCACTCTTTTCTCGTTCCTGTGATATAACATTCTAGTGATCAAATCACTTGCTTGCAAGCTAATCAATGTGATATCACCGAGAGGGCCCAGAGTATATCTATCCGTCATCGGGATGAACAAATTCCACTCTCGATCCATGAGCCTCAACATAACACTTTATTAGTTCTGAATCCATCTTTATAATCACCCTGTTACGGTGTGACGTTTGATGTTATCAAGAAACTCTTCCGGTGTTAGTGATTGACATAATCTCATGGTCTAAGGATTAGGATCACTTCGTAAGTTGTTATAGCAATATAAACACAATGACTTTGATCGTAATGCTATACTCCGGATGAATGTTCATCACACCATTACACTAATGTTGTGATCCCGTTATTAACAACATCCAATGTCCATGATCAGGAAACCTTGATCATCTTGTTAATCAACGAGCTAGTTTATGAGAGAGGCATAACTAGGAACTTTCTGTTTGTTTATTAAACACACATGTATTAACGTTTCCGTATTAATACAATTATAGCATGCAAAATAAACATCTATCATATACTTGGAATATACATAATAAACACTTTATTATTGCCTCTCAGGGCATATTCCCTTTAGTATGCCCTACGGGTACTCGAGATTGGCATATACGATCTGGCTCAATGGGAGCCCACACGATGATCCACATCTAATGGTGAAACTCGGTAAGACTCGGGGTGGCCCAGGGCCATGAAAGACCCGACTGCCTTGAAGGATACGTCAAGCTCTAGATAGAAACTTTAAAGAAGAATCCTTACTTGTAACCGACTCGGCCTCTATCCTTAGACCTGGTCTCTCCATATAAAGGCTAGGAGGAAACAACGAGGAGTACACCCGAAACCCTAGCACATACACCCATCAAATTACATATGCGCACCATGCGCACCATCGCCATCAAGGAACCCCTGTAACGTTTGGTTCCTCGATAATACAGAACAAACAAACAGAAGTAGGGTTTTCCCTCCAGAGCTCCGAACCTGGGTAAAACCTTGTGTTCGATTTGCTTGCCTATTAGCCGAACGAGATCTCCAGTGCACCCCTCTTTCATGAAACCCAAGTCCATTAACAATGGACATTGACGTGTTAACCCCACGTTAGCAACATACATACATTTATTTTTGTTCAGTTATATTCTATGCATACTAATTTTGTTTCTCTTTTATATTTGACAGGTGAATAATCATATATTTTGGTCCCCATGTTGGTTCACAATCTGAATCTAGTATTTAAAGATTTTGCAAATAAGTTTGATTGGATGATGGACACATACAATATCGGGAAAGCAATTCAGAGGCATATATACTTAAAGGCACCACCCCGAGATTGCCCCACATCCGTAGGCATTCCAAGGTATTTCTCCTTGAGTGTCTCATCATGCACATTGAGGCAGCCTTGAATCCCTCCTTCAACGTACTCGGGCATCCTTTGCTAAAAAAACATGGATGATTTATCCCGTTAACTCGCTGTCCTGACATAGCACAATACATGTCCAAAAGTTCCTGGACTTTTTCTGCACTTTATGTATCTTCCTTAAATAGGAACACACTGTCATCTGCAAAAAGGAGATGACTGACCGCGGGAGCCGACGGTGCCACCTTGATTCCATGGAGGTCTGATGATAAACAATGGTGTTTTAAAAGGCACGAGTGACCATCTAAGATAGAATCCCCGGCCTCACACCACGTGAGGGAGTAAACTGTGGTAATTCCCCTCCATCAAATAAAACCTGGAAGGACACTATCGGCCTCATGATCATCTGTACCCATAACCTGTGAAAACCCAATTTGATCATGACGGCCTCGAGATACCTCCACTCAAGTTTATCATATGTCTTCTGCATATCCAACTTGAGGGCAAAGAACTCGGGCATCCAGAGATGAGTTTGTGGTTATTTTGCATTTTTTCTTTCGGCAAAATCATTGGACTTCGCGGTGGTGGCGGTTCTGTGCTGGCGGAGACCCAAAGTTGGCCTTCTTCTACTTCTCCGATGGCTGCTTTTCTTGTTGTTCATTTGCAGTGGCTCGTGGATGGCGGTGACTGCCGCCGGGCTGCTGCATGTTCTGGTCGAAGGGCGACCGATTGGCACCATGGATGCGCCACCTACAACCTCCGAAGTGGAGGCCTTCATCGGAGTGCTTCGCCAGAGTTCTCTCCAGCGTGCTGCCAAGTGGTTTGTCCCCGGCGGCGCTTTGGTGGCCGGCGAAGTATGCTCTTAGTCGACGGCGGTGGAGAAGAGGCTCAAGGGCCGGATTGCTTTTCAGTCTTTTGTTCTAGGGCCTTTTTTGCAAAGTTCCAGCTATGGTTTCAGTTTCCTGCTTTTTTTTAGGGACCTTGATGTAATATGTACCCACCGCTCTGTTATTAAAAGCAGCTTCTAGGGTCTTCGGACCCTGTTTCCGTTCAAAAAAAAAAGAACTTCTTTTTTTTGAGAGAGAAGATTATTGGGCTTCCTCAAAGGATGTATATTACGTATTAGCACGAACTGAATACTCGGCCCATAAAGCTAGGCCACAACTTTATGGCCCACAAGCAGGATTCCTCGGGCAGCCGCCTTCGAAGCACAGCAAATCCGCACCGTCCGTTCTCACGAACTCTTTTTCTCTCTCTCTGTCTGTCTTCGACGCGTGTGTCCGACGCTACGCACTCTCGTAGCCGGGAGCCCAACCCGAACCGCGACCGTTCCCCCTTCCCCTCCCCCTCCACACCCATGGCCATGGGGTCGTCGGAGGCCGACGACGACCTGCTCCTTAAGAGCTTCCTGGCCGAGGTCAGCGAGGCCGAGCGCGACAGCGAAGTCCTCAGGTTCTTCTCGGCGCCCCTCCCTCTAATCTTCCTCCCCTGAGCGGTATTCATTTTCTAGCGAATCCCTTATCGCATACCTTAGCTTCAGATCCCCCTAAAATCGCCGCCATCCGTTTCGTGCAATTCCTGTCCGATTGCGCGACGCAGTAGATGTAGCCGCAGCTTGCTGCTGAATTTTGGGTGGGTGCTGGGGGTCCACTTGGTTCTGGGGTAACCCTAGGTTGGAATCGTACGGTTCGTGTACTTGTTCCCGCAATACGATGCAACCACGAGTCGGCTTAGATGTCTCAGTTATACCTGGGATTTGGTGTTCCCCTTGTCGAAATCAGTACTCTGGGGAATTTGGCCACTTAGACTACTTTGGTGGCGATGAGATACTATGAAGCATTGCTGCTTCTAAGATTTAGTTGCTTGATTTTCCTTTAGTTTCTTTTATATGCTATGCTAGATTCTACACAAGTTAATGATGTTTAAAACCTGTCGCTCTTATATTCTGATTATCGTGCCGGCCATGTCTGGATCGAGATGGGGGTCTCTTTTGTGATATGTTAGCTTGCACAAAGCTGATAACTTTGGATTCGAGATGGATAGAGAAAGTCATTATGTTTGTGACTTGGGCTGTGCTTGATTTGAGCCCAGGCCTACACTACCACGCATTTGGCTAGACAAAAGTTTGTTTGAGGTTTTTCTTGTCCATGGTTCGGCTAATATTGTCAAGGAAAATGAACTAGGCAAGGTAGCATTGGGCATATGCCAAAAATTGGGAACCATCGAAACAATGACCAAAACTTTGTCTATGGACACGAACCAAACATACCGTATGTTTTCCTGTGTAGCTTGTGCTGACCAATGGCGTCCAGCAGTCATTTTGTTATGCTATCCAATTTGAAGCCGTTTTAATTTAGTACTCCCTCTGTTCTGGTTTATGGGTTATGCGCGTATCCCTAGATTGTCAATTTGACCAATATAATATAATTTGTGTAACACAATAGTTATACTAATAGAAAATATAATATCTGAAGTTTATATTGATATATCTTTTGTATTATATACCTCGTATTATGTTGGCCAAATTTATGGGCTAGGGATACGCACAGGATTTATAAACCGGAACAGATGGAGTATTACTTATCTATCATAATCAATTAAACATTATCAATGACTAGCTAGACATGTGCTATTTTTTAATGATACACATTAGTTGGTTAATGAGATCTCTACTGGTGCATAACTCCAGATAGTAGATATTATTTTACTCTAGAAGGCATGAAGTTAATCATAATACTGAATTTAATCTTCCTATGATTTTTACTTCCAAAGTTTATTTAAATTTCCTCCATGCTTTCCTCTTGGAAGAGTAGACATACATTCTTGATGGGGATGTATGCTGAAAGAAAACTTACAAATGTACCTTCGAAGTATACCATGACACAATAGAGTGAGAAATCTGAAATGACATGTGCGTCAAAAAGAAGGGTATTTCTCAGTGTAATCATGAAGAAAAACCTATAGAGTTTTTCTATGTTTGTTTTCAATTGTATATTCTGTTTCTAACACATTCTAACTTGTCAGGATTCTTGGTTGCTTCAAGTTAAATCCTTTTGAGCATCTTAAATTGTCATTTGATTCTTCCCCGGATGAGGTGAAGAAGCAATATAGGAAGGTATTGAAACATGGATTTAATATTGAACTTCCATATTTGTTCTGGTCTTTTCCCTCCTAGTGTAGAGCTAATTGTTGCTTCTTGTAGTTGTCGTTGTTGGTCCATCCTGACAAATGCAAGCATCCACAAGCACAAGAAGCTTTTGGAGGTATGTAAACTGACCAATAATGACCGGTGTGGAGCATATGAGATGTTAGTAGTGATACATAATCACAATAGGTTGGAAGACTGTATTTCAATGCACTTCTGTAGGCTAGATTTGGGACATCTTTTAAGATAGGAGTATTAGTTTGTAGCTGTAGATATCAGTCTGTTGAAGGTATAGAACTTGCGCTTGAAGAATAGCACAAACAGGATCATGGCATGCCAAAAGCCCAAAACTAATCAGTTTTGCAGAACTTTGTTCTTTTTTTTGTGGGATAGGGACATCAGTACATCATTGAAGGAAACTGTAAAATGGATTTAACTTTCTTGACATCCACAGCAAGGTCCAGATAACTAAGTCCAAATTACAACATGGATAAGTCAGTTTGGAAGATGAATTTATACATTTGTTTTACAGATGGTTGTAGCCTCGGTATCACTCGAGAATTAGGCATTTTTTCTTCATCCCTGTAGGAGATATATTTTTAAAAAGAAACCAGGATAAGTCAATAGTTCATTATCTCTTCTTGTAACTTGTTAAGTGTTTGATTTCTGTAATTAGTTCTATCACTAAAACTAACCAATTTGTTTTGCACATATACGACTTCTGTTTTCCCCATGTTGCATCGTGCTGCTTCTCTTGTCGTCACATGGGTGTAAATATAATTGTCTTACCTACTCTACTCATAAACAGCCCTGTCAAAGGCACAACAGCTTCTACTTGATCCACAGGAAAGAGGTTACATTCTGGATCAAGTTACTGCTGCAAAAGGTGTGATGTGATCTTTTTAAGGCCTCTCATTTAGCACCAATGCAATTCTTTTTTTTTTGAAGGCTAAGCAATTTGTTCATTTGAAATAAAGGAGATATGAACTTTCTGATATTCTTTTGTGTTAAAAAATCCAGAAGAGCTGAGGGCAAAGAGGAAAAAGGAGCTGAGGAAAGACAGTGCATCCAAGATAAAATCCCAAGTAGATGAGGTAAGACAATCTCATACAGGCAGTGTGGATTTATCAACCTCTTAATAAACACTCACTTGGAGTACCATGTTTCAAACAAAGAGCGATGCAATAATACTATGCCTCGACCTTAACTGGTCTAACTTGGATTAGTTTCCTGGTTGGACCAACCTTAAACCATCTGGGATTCAAACCCCTCAGAAGGGATTTTCCCTTAACCAGCATTCACAGTATAACATACCTAATTGGTGACTGCTGATTTCCACATAGTTTAAAGAACTAGACCAGTATGATCTGGCTAGGTTAACTGGTCCAGTCAGCAGTTTGACCATCTGACCCACAAGTTTTCTAGCTAGTTATATGTTATTAGTCATACATTATTTCCATCTACAGTATCATGTATAGAATCTTTAAGTTGAGAAGTATAACGTCAAAATTGGAGATGAAGGGCTCAGTGCTGTCTGCAGAGATCAAACCAATTCGAACAGAAAAGGCATGTTTTTTTCCGTTAGAAATATTCAAGTGATGCAGTGTTTTGGCTCTTGGGTGCATATGCTTCCTTTATTTGAATTATATTTTAAAGGCATTTTGAAATGTCAAAAAAATTCAAAACAAATACCTGTGCATACATCTTCATATTCTAGGTGCGCGCAAAGACATTTTCACGAAAAATCGAATTTTTGTCTGGTCTGTTTCAAAAGACAAAATTTGGTGCTAAAATAAGGCTTGTCACGGCACATTTTTTTGCCCTTTTAACACTGCCTATAGAAATTATAGGTTATTAAAGAAATTTTACGTGAGCACATAGCATGCAGAGATGCACATGCAGATAATTTTTTGGAAATTTTAGAACAATTTGAAATGTATGTTTTTGCTAAAGGGAGCATATGCACTGAGATCAAAAGTGAATCTCCCCAAGTTTAGTCCGTGTTAAGAAAGAGCGACAATAGACAAATCAACAGAAGATGAAGGAGGAATTAAGAGAAGAAAAAAGAAAGTGAAAATGGTATTTAAGGGAACGCAGACTGGTGGAGACAGTGTTGCAGGGGGTAGCTTAGGGAACCTGATTCACAGGTGAGCAAGTAAGCTCATTGGGATAGGCATATGTAGCCGATACAATAACTCCTCTTTCTAAAACGGGCCTCGTGTCTTGAGGCTTTTTTTTCCAGAATGACCTGATTCACTATTCTGGTTCGGTTATGTAGACAGTCCTTGAATGAAACTGAGTGATTAATGTTTTTCATTATTTCTTTTTCGGTTCAGTTGAGGTTCAAGTCATTCACCTTTTATCTTTATCTGTTGCACTCTACGAACATGAACTTGGCCGTTCATTCGTTTTTAATGTGGTCAAAAACAGTTTCTCGAGAAAAAGTCTTGAAAATATATTAACTGCTTTGTACAACATCCTCTAATAGCTACACAGATTTGTGATGCATATCTGTCTTTCTTGGTTGACTGCACGCATTGTCGCATTGATAACAATTTTAGAAGTCATACACACTTACAACGTGATTTTGGATACATGAAAAAACAGCATTCCAGAAATAAAAATGCTTCATGTATAATCTAAAATGTCAATTTGTAACTTCACCAACAGCATGGAGCCTTGCAGTTCTGGTGTTTTCCCATTTTATTGCAAAAAAACATAATGCCGATTGTTTTGCTAGACCCTTGGATCATCTTATTGAGCGTATCTTTACTTGAACACTTAAGAACCTCATTCATCTTATGATCAGGGAAAGTACGAAGATCAATTTGAAAGGTCAGACGAATTTCATAAGCAGTTAATAATTAAAGTTCGTGAAATTTTGACGGACAAAGAATGGCGCCGGAGAAAAATGCAGATGAGGGTAAGTAGTACGGCTTAAAATGTTGGCATATCACATCATTTGAGCCACTGACTGGAGCATTGTTCATGTGCACCATGCAGATATCGGAGGAAGAAGGAAGATTGAAGAAGGACGAGGAGGAAACAAAAGAAATGTGGAAGAGAAAGAGAGAGCATGAAGAGAAGTGGGAAGAGACCAGAGACAAACGAGTAAGTTGAGTTCTGTTGAAGTAGATATGTGCGTCTATTTGTAGAAAATTTGAAATATCTTATCTCAACTGGAGATATGTGCGTGTATTCTGTTGAAGTAGATATTTACAGTATTGAAAAATGAGAGCCTTGTTGAGTTCTTTATTTTACTTGAACGGTTTATGTACAATTGCCATGCGCACTGCCTAATAGTACTTGCCATGTCTTTGTGGTTCGCAGGTCTCTAGCTGGAGGGATTTCATGAAGACCGGAAAGAAGGTTAGAAAGTGCAGCCGCGAAGTTGATATTTTGTCATCCACGAATCTTTGACTTACTGTTTCCTTCTTACAGGCGCGGAAAGGAGAACTCAAGCCTCCAAGGCTTAAGACTGAAGATCCGAACAAATCTTATGTTCAGAGACCAGTGAAGCGTGGTTAAGAGGAATGGTGAGAACAATCTTGTGGCCATTCTTCTCACGACCTGGTCCCAGCTACAGCCTAGCAAGATTATATTTCGGGCTGTAAGTTTGAGTTATGGTCTTCCCTGTCCCAGGTGTAGCCAGAGGAACAGAACATATAATGCTGAAGCAAAAATGGCCATATATCACCTACCTAGAGTGGTATTTGGACTAGTGTACTTGTGGAGTAGAATACCTTCATGAAAATTGTTACAGATTTCTGTTGGAAAAGAAACTCACTGATGTGAATGTTGAAATATATCCTTTGTTTCACTTAATTCATCGTGGCTGTTGCAGTCAATTACTGCTAGTTCAGTACTAATTTAGATGCTGGGTCGTGTCCCACGTGCTCTCTTCTTGACAACCTTTTCCTACAGGGCAATCGTGCTGTGTTTCTGTCTGCCGTGCATTGGAACTATGTAGGAATTACGAGGATGGGAGCATTGCATATCGTTTGGCTAGTGAAGGGGATGTAAGTTGGATCCAGACTATATCAGATTTCTATTCTGGAGTTCAAGCTGGAACAGAAATCTCCAAATGAACTAGAAGTTGAATACAAGTGGTATACCGCTTGGCATGCTACGTTGACTTTAGCAAGTTGTGCACATCCTGTCCCGTGGATAGTTCATATCTGGCTGGGTATTGAGTATTGTTGTGCATATCCTGTCCCGTGGATAGCTCATAGCTGGGTATTGAGTATTGCCATTGGACCAGATGCGGTTCCAAGTTGTTCTCTGGGAGAAGTCAACCTTTGTTTAGCCCCTGGTTACGACACAAGAGCTGAAAAAATGGACTCGTTCGTCAACGCCTTCAGCTTCCTTGTATGGCTAAAGATGCCAAGGACGAGTCTAGTCTTTAGTGGAGTACATCGCTGTCCTGGCACTGGCAGCAGCATGTCTGTAACGCAGATGTGGAAGGTTGAATACATCGCTGGCAGCAGCATATCTGTAACTGTAACGCAAATGTCGAAGGTTGAAAGGGCTCATACACTGCATGCAGTTGGTTGCCGTCTTCAGACTCTGGAGAAGAGAACGGACTGGTCAGAAATCGTAGGCTCCAACGCTTATCACGATTCTCCCCATTGCCCTTCATCTTGCGGACTGCGGACTGGCCTTGATTGCACCCGGCGTCCAGCAAGTTGGAGTGCTGGACTTCTGAGACCAATAAGACCCCAGTGAAAAACCTGTTTGACGCTTGGAACAGTTGGCTCCCCGATAGCATGCACTATCTTTCGCTCGCAAAAGAAGAAGCATATGCACTATCTTTTATTTTTTGTTTCCTGATGATAGGCATAATTAAAGGCACATGCAGTAGTTTATTACTGATGGCTATAGTACATTTTTGACAGTTCTCCTGGAATAGGATATGTGCCTATCTATCTGGTACTAGTACTATAACCAACCGGTATGTACCTGCAAAGGCTGCAGCACTAGTAGAATATTTGGATCCCATACACGGATAGCACAAGTTGGGCAGCTATATTCCCTCGAGAAACATCGGTTTGTGGGGTGTGGCCTCTCTCCCCTCCTTTATCTATCTCTCTAGCTAACGTTCCGCCCGCCCACCTGCCCAAAATCCAAGGGACCGGGCCATACGCGATACGCGCACCCTGATGACAGTCTGTTAACCGCCCACCGGAGCCCCATGCTGCCTGCCTCCTCCTCCTACACCTGAGATCATTATTACCAGTAAAGTTGGATATGCGATCTCGACCGACCGACCGACCGACCGACCGACCAGTCGGACCCGGGACACCAACACGGCATCGACCTCCTATTCGAGTCAGTCCCACTAGTGCGCGCCCAGCCAGCCGAGACAGCAGCAGCACCGTCGCGCGCGCCGCCTGCGCCTGTGGGCGCCCAGAACGCGGACCGAACCCGCCCCATAGGCCCCGCGCCCTCGTCATGCGCTGCCGGGACCGGGACCCCCGTAGACGTATCGGTGGAAAGCAAAGCGTTCGCCCGCGACACCGCACCGGCTCAGGCGGACGTGACCGGAGCAAAGGCGGGCACGGGCACGACGGGGGAAGGGCACTGGTCCGTTGCCGCGGCTGGTGCGCCCAATCTCCCGTGTCATCATGCTGTCACCAGTGGGAAAACCAGACGGAAACAGCGGAGCCAGCCAGCCCCGACCAGACCAGCAGCTCCACGGACCCGTGAGCCGCCCCCGCGCGCACCACGATCCACCTACGAACAGGGGTGATGTGAGCAGAGAACGATCGTTCGCTCGCTCAGTGGATCGGACCGGACCGGACCGAAAACGTGGTGGTTAGAAAACTAGCGTAGTACGTATACAAAAGCCTCGCGAATGATTTCAGGCTTTGGTCACGCATGTCGCTGACTGACTGGTAGAGCGGCGCGGCAAGTGGCGCTCCCAACCTTGCCGTGCTCCTGTTTTTGGTCTGCTTTCGTAAAGATGGTGGGCTCTAGGGGAAGGGGGAGGATGTTTAGAGCAGCTTTGGTGTTGGTGATCAGCGATAGAGGTCGTGGTGGATTCATGGCGGCTTTAATAAGCCTTTAGATGATGGAAAACGATGTCTTGTTGTTGCATGTTTTTTCTACTCTATCTGGTTTGGCGTCTATCTGCGAATGCTTAGAGCATCTCCACTCGGCCTCCCTATATGGGTTCCGGTGGCAACAATTTTTAGCCCATGTGTGAAGGCGTCGGCTATTTTTTATAGTTTAAGGGGAGGGTGTTCCCAGTCATACTCCCTCTCAATAGTTATATTCATTCATTTCACACACATAGATTAAACAAGGACGATTCTGTATCGTCAACTCCGCGCCATCCTAATCAACTATGCCGCTTTCACTACCGCTGTCGTTGTCTTCGCCATGGGCGCTGTCCACCGTGTTGGCGTCCTCCTCCTTCCTATCGGAATCAAGGTCGACGATCCCGGCGGCCTCTGCCCTCCTCATGAATTCTTCATGGCCAGCCGCGTCGGCTTGACGGCGCGCCTCGTCGATAGCGGTGTAGATCGTACGCCCGCGCACTGTCCAGAAGCGCTGCCTCCCTTCGGGGTTGCGCATATCCGGATGGAGCTGCTGTCGGTGAGCTCGGCACAGCGCAAGATCCTCCGCCTGCTCCTTCTTGAACCACTTCGGCCAGTATGCGCTCGTGGGCGCGTACCGGGCCATCGCCCTCTTCTGCTTCGGCAACTCGCGGCAGCGCTCTTCGATCTGCATCGCTAACTCGGTGTCATGCAAGGGCGGCGCCATAGGCACACCGGCATAGCTGAGTTCGAAGCCTGCCAAAACCCTTGCGCGCGGCGGCCCGAGGATGTCGTAGTGGGAAAACATCACAACCTCATAGAAATTGAGGTTGGGCCTCTCCACGACTGCGGTGGCGGGAAGGGAGCGAGGGAGGGGCGCCTAGATATAGCGGGGAAAAGGGCGGGAAGACAGAGCGGGAAGTGACGAAAAGGACGGGAACGGAGCTTTCTCCCACTGCCAAGGCTAGAGCACGTTGTTTTTAGCTCCATCTGGCGCCCCCGCTTGCCCCCCTGTGTGTAGGGTTCGGCCTAGGGACGCCGCTAACTAAATGGGTCGTGCCGGTGCAAAAAAATATTAGGAGGGGTGGCTGGGCGTAATTTTTGAGCGCCGGTACTCCCATAGCCTTTAGGGGAGCCTTAGGGCCCCCGAGTGGATATGCTCTAGCTCTTTTTTCCAGTAGGGATCAGACTCGAGCTTCCGAAGAACAACATCATGGCTCGATCCGAGCCAAGTAACACTTCTCTTCTCTACCCTAGCAAAATTTGCTAGACAGTGGCTCACCCTAATATGTCTACGATTCACCTTTACAAACTTACAAAATCTATCACGAGATGCTAACACCTTGATCTCAGAAATAATATGAAGAAAACTAGATCTATCCGAGGACGTGCCATGCATGATTCCTAAATCAAGCTAACTGTGAACATCTACCAAAAATGGATAATTAGGAGGGACCAACATAATTTGAATTGTAACATGAAAGAAAACTATTAGAATCCCTTTTCAAGATTAAATTGTAGTATGATGCTCTCTTGCTATCTTCACCTAAAAACAACAGCGAAGAATGAATTTTTCTATTTATTAAGAACTATACCAATCGTACCTTTTGCACATGATTCCTAGATTAAATTATAGGTTTGAGATTTATGCGTGTCTCACCAATGCGGTTTTTCTTCTCAGTTGTAGCTATCATATGCGTCGATAATGAGGTTTTGTGCTCGTTTCATCAATTTTCAAGCTACAAATGTCCACTGTAACATCCCAACATTAGATCTTAGAAATAAGCTGAATACAGATGTGTGCATTGCATTCCTGCATAGAAAATCTGAATAATTTTCGTGCTTTTAAATAAAAACTTGTCAAGGTGATTGAAGTTTCTCTTAACTTGATGGAATTGAAGTAGATCATCAAGTTGACTGCGATAAGTTTCAATATGACCTTTGCTAAAACCTTATTTTGGGTAAACATGATTTGATCTAAGGGTAGATCAAATGTAATAAAATTAAACCCTAATACATTACTTAATTATTTATATTTGATCCTTAAGTAATCATATCCTAGTATTCCTTACACTAATGAATACCAAGTTAAAAACATTACTTAAGTAATAGGAATGGATCAACTAAATCTTGATCTATCTTAATCTCATCTACTTATACCATGAGTATCATGGAAATACCTAACTTTAACTCTCTAGTGAGATTGAGTAGGAAAGAAACCAAAGTCAAGATCATTAACCATATATCTTTCTTTCCATATCAATCCTTATCGTCTCTATTGAATCCTATCCTTATATTTGTTGTTCATAAATATTGAGTAATCAACTATTGATTCACCAATTCTTAACCTATCAATTCTTGACCTATCAACTCTTGTCCTTATTATAGCATTCACTTAAGGCTTATAAAGAAAGAAGTAAGAAGAGGCAAATAGTGATGCTAGTTTTAGATGTCATCTATAGGATGAGAGTGATTGGAGGAAATCAAATCAATATGGTAACAAAGAATATTACAAGGATGAAGTCTGAAGATAGTTACCAGGAGTAGTCCTATTGGATCAAGTAGGAATAGTCAATAAATTATATCTCTTAATCCAATAGAGCTAAACAGAAGATAATTATAATACAACTGTAATGTTATATGGATGGAAGCCTTGTTTAGCCAACTAGAAACCTAAGCCATAAATGATCAAAGGATTATAATGATCATGTTTAAGTCACCAAGATTGAATGCTTATATCATGTATAAGTGACATTGGTGGATAGAACATGATTGAACCCTAGTATAGATATGTTATTCTAGGTTAGCCATGACAAGTCACATTAATATAATGTGAGGTTGGAGTATGAGATACTGGAGATGAGTAGAGACAAGATAGTATGATCAAGATGATGCTAGAGTAGCATGGAGTTATTGAAGAAGTGTTATTCTTCTTAAGGAATACTAAACAATAGAGGTGAATTAGTTTGATATAGACATCCACTGGAGAAATAATAGTGGTGGGTGATTAAGGAAATGTATGAATGGAGTAGAAGGAACTATTTGTTGGATTGGAAGTTATCAGTAGTAAAGTAATTGATATAACCAAGTATAGATATGAGAAGGCTCATTGGATTTATAAATGGATTTAGAAGAATAAAAGGTGGATAAGAATATCTTGTGAAGTAAAGCTCCTCATGTTAACACCTGATGATGGATATGAAAGAGTAGTATATCTAGGAAAGGAATTCCTGAAGTAGAAGTCAAGAATGGTGAATTATGGAAGATAGAAATTCTGGGTAAACATTAAACCCTAAATCTATAATCAAGCTTAACATCCATTCCATCTGTTGGATAAATCATCTTGTTTCCACAATGGTTTATAGGAATAATTCCTATAGCAAATCACTTAAGCACATCATTATCTCAGGTGCTTAGGAACTATCTTTATCAATTATTTCTCATAAGTTAGCCTAGAAAAACAATCCCACTATTTTACTTTAACCAATGATATTATTAAAAATCACAAACATAAGGACAATGTGTTTAGCCATTAATCTTTATTCACACCAATAAGAGAATATAAGTATATTGAGAACCCTAAACCCTAGGGTAAGCAATTGCAATTTAAAACCCTAACTTCTATGTTAGCTATAATAAAAGTTATACATTGCTATTTCCTAAATTTATGAGAATAATATTAACCATATTAAATCCTTAGTATATCATGCATTAAATAATAATATGAGATCATTATATAAAATTCTTCTCTCTAAACTATGAGCTAACTAAAATTAAGTTTTATAACCAAATAAGTAAATATCCTAAAATAAATCCATGGATTATTATGGAAAGAAAATTAATAACAAAGTCTCTTACCAAATATTAGAATGGTCTATATAAACAAAATAAAGAAATACAACAGTAATTAATAAAAGATCATAAAATGACTTTAATGTCATTCATCATTGCTGCAACTATTTAACAAATAAAATCTCTAAAAGAAATTTGAAACAAATGTGTAATACACAAATCTGAAAATAAAACAGAAAAGAAAAAAAGAAACAGTAAAGAAAAAACTGCAACCAGGCCGCAGCCCATTTCCCTCTCTATCTATCCACCGCACAACAGCAACACCTTTCCTCCTCCACTCACTTCGCCATAGCCCAACAGCAGCCCATTCCGGCCCAGTACCCCTTTGTTCTTTTCTTACTTTCTTCTTTCTCTCGCCAGAAGGATTCGCCGACGAAGCAGCTGCATGGCTCGAGCTCTGCCGTCCGCCGGGGTCGCCACGATTCGTGCTGAAGCTGACGTCATACGAAGGGGATAAGAAGGACATGACGCCACCTCGCTCGTCCTTATCTCCATTCCCTTCCTCTTCCTCTCTGTCTGCCTCTAAAGCCAAACTCTAGCTCGCCGGAGACTCTTGTCGTCGTAGCTCCGTAGCTCCTCTTGCTTGCCTGAAACCACCACAAGAACCACCATGTCGTCCTCGTTATTCTTGCTGAAGCACGCAATCTGGGGAGGTCCCAGACACTCGGATTGATACCTCATTCCCAAAGTCTGGCCGCCGTCGTCCATCTCGATTCCGGCCACGATTCACCTCGCCAAGCTCGTCTTCGCGCTCCTGGTGAGCCACTAAACACGCTATTCCTCTCTGTTGGTTCGATTTCTTCCTAAACTGAGCCACCACCGTGAGTTTTTGTGCACCGCCGCCAGTCTCCGCCGTGCACTCCACTCCGGTGACCATTTTAGAGCTGCGCCGCCACTATTAGGTTCGCCGTCGCCGCCTCTTTCCTACAAGCCCAGCCTTGGCCGCACGCATGCACTCAATCGCTCGATCGAGCTTCGATCCGAGAGGATCATCCTCTATGACGTCATCGCTGCGTCATGCACACGCCACCTCAGCCCATTCAGCACATTTGACTTGGTCTGTACCCATGTGACATCCAACGTGGTACTGACCCCACTGGTCAATGACCTTGGGTAGATCTTGCCTCGGTAAGAAAAGTATTAGCTGTTTAGGAAAAAAATTAATAAACACAATATGGATTCAAATATTAATATTACAGAAATAAAATAAAAGAATTAAATCCTGTTTAATTAATATCTTTAGTTTTGTAATTCAGAAAAATATGTATAATATATGAAAATGTTTATAAAAATAAAATCTACAACTTAAAACTATTATCAAATATTATTATGATGATTATTTAAATAAATATTATTTAATAAAGGCTTTATAAGTAATAAAACATTGATAATTCATATTTTAATAATGGTAAATGTTAAAAATATAAATAAAATACCAAAAATCTTAGAAAAATAAGAATTATAATTTAAAACTATAAACATGCATTATTACTCCAGTTAATTAAAAATTTGTTATTTATTAAGTCTTTATAAAGTAACATGTATTATAAAAATCATATCTTATTATTTATAAATCACAAAAATAAATGTAATATACCAAAATGATCACAAAAATAATACCTACATGTTAAAAATGTGATATTCCACTTTTGAGTTAAATAAAAAGTTAAACACTTTCATAACTTGAATTTAAACCTATTTCCTTAATTAATAATTCATATAAAGGTAAATAAAATTTGTTAATAATTCTAAAAATTTGTCAATTGAGTCTAATAAATAGTATTAGTCTTAAATATTGGTAGTGTGCATTCAAAATGAATTAACACACTTTAAATACAATTTTATTAAATTATCTCTCAACCATTAATGTAGATTATTTTATAAAAGGATCCTTATCCAATCTAAAATCTCCAAGAATAATTTGTAATGAGATAGAATCCATTCCTTTACTTTAATCACAAGTTTATAAACAAATAAAAACACTATAGTGAGTTCATAAGTAGTAAATAATATTGTTTACTTATTCACAAACCTTAACCACACCCTTATATGGAGGTAAATCCCTTATACATTTATAATGTAAAGAAACCACTACTCAAATAGAAGTAATGCCATTCTTAAGTAACTTTAAAGAAACAATATAAAGTGAACAAGATACAAATAACATAAGTAATACACCCTAAGTCCATCTATGTCTTTAATGATAACTTTAGTCTACAAGACTTTAATTATAATGCTAAAAAATTTGTTATATGCCTTATAGTTAACTTTGGTCTGTTATAATTAAGCCATAAAGCATCCCAAGATCAAACTATTCAAGCAAGCACAAACAACATCAACCACATTTGATTAACCACAAAAATTGATTAGACCTTAGAAAAGAAATCTTTTCTTCAAATGTTATTCTTTTTGCCACTTCAAACATCAAGTGACAATCAATAATAATCACATTACATTAAGTTTTACTTATATACTTAGGATTGTTAACACTTAAGCTCCTTATAAATGCCATTATTTGCGAAGTAAAACTTGAAGATAAGATAATTCTCATATAAGCAGTCCTTGAGTAGCACATCTCATTAGTATATCTTATTGTTATATGCCATTATGTGTACATATTATTTCACACATACTCACAAGCCTTAATAAGAAGGAGAAGTGTGAAACTTAATCTAAAAGGGCAACACATTCTAACAGGAACCATTTCCAGTTTCCAAACCCTAGAACAACGTTATCCTCGGGATTCGCGTTATCAACTTGCATTACATTACTTATGCATAAAAGCATCTTGCTTCTTTAAACATTAGTCCTTACCGAACCAATGATGTTGATTTCAGATATTGGATCTTATAATGTCTTGAAGACCGTGAGTGCATAATCTTGCAATCACAAAAGGAAAGTTCACACTTGCTCATGTCCTTTGATTATTTTCTGTAAAGTATTTTGCAAATCCAGTGTTGTCATCACCTGCATTTGAAAAAGGACAGAAAACACTATTTTCATAATAATGTGATTCTTAACAACCAATTATTAGTTTCGGTGGTAAAGGAACATATTATCTAGGACTTAACAACCAATGTCGCGAGTGATTCTTGCGCCGTATATTACGCGTTGACCATGAGATTTGGAATGGGACAGAGAAGTCAGCTGTATCTTTTTCCTCTTGCATGGAGCCGGATGTGCGGGTCGTGGCTGTTATCACTCGTAGCGTGCATATTATATGGTAATTCTTAGAGGATATGCAGCATATGGGTGGGAGCCCTCAACGTCCACGATAGTTCCAGCATCTGAAAGGTCTATACTGCCAATTGCCGTAATTCAATAGGTGGGCTGGCGTACACCAAGGAGACATGCGGGGTCACGGAGAAGGCAGTGATTGGCTTGGATCTTAGTCTGGGCCTCACACCAAGGAAGTGTGAACGAACCTGCAATTCAGATGTGCAACAAAGCTAAGATCTCTCATGGGTAAAGTAACGTACCTCTGCAGAGTGTGAGAACTGTAACTTGTTACTCCCTGTTCCGGGAAGGAGCTGCGAACGCGGCGGAAAAGGAACTCCATGAAAGTTCTGGTAAACCCGTGAAGGTTGACAGACATAGTTTTTCAGAATAAAAGCAACTTTTGAAGAAATGTTTACGGAAACTTGCATTGCCTACGACCTACGGTCTGTGGCTGTAGTTATAGTGCATCAAACACTCCTTTTCTAGTGAACTTGCCGAGTACGCTCGTACTCAACGTATCTTCTTAACCCTTGCTAGGTTCTAAAGCCAGTATAGACGATGTCTTCATCAAGTTATGCTCCAGGAATCATCACTAGAAGCTAAAGTTCTTCAATAAAGTCAAGAAAGTCAACATATACATCAACTCAAGTGAAGACGAAGTTATTGATTAGATAAGAATATAATCTCTAGCCATAGAACCTATTTCTGTAGAGTACTGCAATAACAGCAATACAAGCCAAATAGTTAGATGCTAATTTTATTAGCATAATAGTTATGAGTTGTTTATTTGTGATTCTTCTTTGTAAGAAGTTTCTTTCTCTCTCTTTAACCTAGAGTGTTCTCTGGATCTTGTGTAAAAAGTTGAGTTGTAACCTATAGTCATGTCTTGGACCTGCTGTGTTTCTGTTGTACTACTCTAAGGGATGTAATACTAGTGAACGGTGTTTCATTGGTGTTATGTCAATGACTATAGTGTACTACATCATGCAGTGGTCTGCTGGGTCACCGCATCCACTCTCCACTCTCCTAGACGATGTCTTTTTTCAATAAAGTGTAATACATTAATACCAAGAAGATATCAAGTACACCCGACCTCATCAATAACCCAATATAACGAGAAATTAGAGATATCGAGAATGCACACGACCAAATTATTAAAATGAAAAAACAATGCACACAATAACTAACGGTGACATACCCATTGTCCTATCAAACCACTGGTACGATAAGGTTCTCCAAAAACAACACCTTCAACAAGGTAACTGGTGGGTATCCTTCTCATGTGGGTTGTAAGGAGATCATCTTATAATTTATGATGCCTTTTAGGCGACCCAAACAGGTGCAAGAGCCCGCCAACCTTGCACATGAGGGAAGGGGATGATAATGAGCCTCTGACCCATCCACCACTAGTGAAGTGATGAAAATCCAGGATAGCCTCCGTTGGAGAATAAAACCAAGAGAGAAGGAAAGAGTAAGAAGTCGAAGGAAGAAGCAAAATCAAGCACCGGGCTTTGTCCACATGGTCATGATGTCTAGATCCACTACCTTGTCTCGTTCAAGTTGTGGTTTCGCCATCTTTGGTGAGATTATTACAATCCCTAACTCTCGTTCCCCAAATCTTGTTATTGACATCCAGGATTCGTGTGTATCTTGATGTATGAGATTTTCTTGTGCTCTCTAAAGAAGAACAAGTTGTATCCCTATTTAATAATAGTGAAAGAGATTTGGATGGCTTCGGCCCATTTTTTCCTTTCAAGTTGAGAGGTTTTTCACGTAAAAAAGACTTCTGACCCTGCGTGTTGATTTGCTACTACTAGTGTTGTTCTGAGATCCTTTCCCTTAGACAAACATTGTCTATGGTTAAGAGAGAGCTTCTCACCCAATGGGTTACCCTGTCTATGGTTCGGTGTTTGTTTCGAAGTGTCTTATTTCCTTCATATATGTTTGATGAATGTGAAGACCAACAATCCCTAAGTTAACATAAAGTGGTGCTGAAGTTACATTTATTCCTCTGTGTATTCCCACCGGTGATAGCAGAGTGTACGAAGGAGAGGAGAGACCGGTGCAGCGACTAGAGTTTTGCCTGTGCTGCCCCCTAAGAGTGGCCTGGTCTCAAAGCTACTAAAGTAAAAACTAGTTATTTAAATGAATAGTTAGTTCAGTCTTAGATTTTCATAAATTTTTCGGCTAGTATCCATGAATCAAATTTCGCAAAAAAAGATGCCTACTAAATATATGCAGACACATGCAAGTTAAAAAAGGATCACAAAAGCCTTTCTTCACGCGTATAAACCACCCCAACCAGTGAACTAGATATGACAAAATATGCATTCATCACTAGGACAAGTTAAATATGCTTTCTCATGCACAAACCGAGACCATCACTTCATGTAGCTAGCTAGTAGCACTCCGTAGACAGATTAAAAAGATCATCATGGACAGCGAGGTGAGATTGAGCACCTTCCCAGCATCCTTTTTGCACTAACACAAAAAAGGATTTGCCCCAAAGTTTTCCATTATTGTGAGGTCGAATGGGGGCCACGGGTGCTTCAGCAACACTAAGAAAGGTGGCAGGCAAGCACCTACAAATATACCCCCCCCCCCCCTTTGCGCGGAGGAACTTTACATTATTCGTCCGGCAATTGGCAATTTGGCATTTGGCAAACCACAGGAGGAAAAGATCGGTGGGGCGAGGCACTGGCTTGTACATATCCATAAGACTATAACCTATCCACGGATCTTATTCCCCCAGTGCTGGATGATATCAAAAGTATACCATTACACAACGCCTGAGACAAAAATAAAAAAGAGAGCATAGAGAAAATCTTTTGGCTTGTTCCATTGATACACCATATGTCTTGTCTTGGAGAAAAACGGCAATCTTTTGTCGCAACAAGTGTTCGCTTCCTCTGGGATGTAGATGATAATTTACATTTCGTTACTGCCATACTGAAACAAACCAGAACATGCATGAAACATCTCAAACCTGATAAAAAGCTACTTGTATAGTACAAAAGTAGGGTTCTGCTAAAAATGGTCGTCTATCTAGAGTAAGTGAACAATGTTTATTCCGTTAAAACAAGCAAGTAGTAGCTAGGTAGCTAGCATCATAAGCATAAGGTTCCTCCTTTTCCCGTCATTAGCATAACCCCTTTCACTTTTTGTTCTGCTTTGCTTTACAAGCTCCATGGTTCGTCGGGTCTTCTTTCGGTCCTGCCTTTCCATGAAGTACTAATTTTACCCAATAACCAAACATAATACCTGAAAGTTAATAGAGGATGCAGTACTTTTATATTATTTTAGAGCCAAAGGGGAATGCACTACTAAAAATAGTTCGTAGGTTGATTCCTACAGGCTTGCACTACCTTCTAATGCGTCTTTTTTTTTCTTAAAAAACATACATTCTTATAAAAAAATATTTCAGTAAAGTGAAAGTGAAATGTGCATTACATGCGGACTTTTAATTACCAGTTCCACATCTGATAAGAACTACTTTGTAGTAAGTAAGAACATGCCCTTGAGCTCACGGCTTAGCTGTTGGCATGATTTTAGCCTACTGCTTGTTCATATAGGATCAACGGAACTTTGGTGGAAGAAAGAAACGTTCCTGCATTTCATGACCAACACATATTTCAGGCCAACACAAATTTGCTCAAGGGGGCTAAAAATCCATTCAAAAAATAATGTTGGCAATAAAATTTTTCACCAAGTTTAGTTAGTTAATTATGATACTTCAGTTTCCAGACAGAATGATTGGCAATTATATTCACGTTAGTTTGAGGGAACTTTCAAACTATTTTGAGTAATAAAGATCTGGTCAATGCTAAATCTCCCATATAGATCTCATCTTTACACTTTGCTGCAATCAAGGTCCTTTTCTAGATAGAGCTAGGACCTTCTCTAGAGTACAGGTGCTTGGTGATGGTGTCAGCCAGGTCCATGCATGCTTTTGTTTTCAAAACAGCTAGCTGCGTCTGAGAAAATAACTTCAGTCGTGGTGTACCGCTGCATCTGAGAGGATCGTTACCAACATTCATCACTGTGATGTTATCTGCCAAAAGCTTGCCAAAGAAAGCAGCAGTCACTTAGCCCTTACGCTATCTCTCCCGTTTGTCACGCACTCTCTTTCAGCTATACACTCCTCTTGTTAGCTTTGCAAAGTGATGGTTTTAGTGCAAATAATTAGCCTTTTTCCTTCCTCAATCAGGATTTGGTGGGCGCAGTCGTAGGCTGGCCATAGTAGTCGATGTGCATAAAAAAAAAGAACACTAGTGCAATCTTTGGAGACTTGCACGAGCTGAGGCGGCTTTGACCTCTAAACCAGCAAAACTATGGCTTCGAAAACCTAAACCGGACCATAGAATTAACTGTTGTGTCTACCCTCTAAAATTGCCGCATATGTATTTCAAAGTGGACTTTGTATGTTATGCAATTTGGATGATGGAACGACTTTGATGCTTAAATCTGGTTTAGATTATCACAAGGCGACAAATATATACTCCCTCGACCAGCTAGTACAAAAACGATTGTCTTGAGGCAGTATTTTGACCAATAGTTACAGGCCATGGATAACTCTAAACCTGAATTCCTTTGATCAAGGTATCATATGAACATGATATAGTAAGCCAAAAAAGATAGGTGCCTTAATTGATATTTCGTAAGAGAATACGATCGTTTGCAAGATGGGGAAATCATGTTATTGTACAACAAGGTGAAGTAAGTATAGAGATAAATGACCGGACACCATTTTGTATGTTCAAATCTCACTATATATGCAAATATGTTTTAGCTTATAGTAGATATGATTTATCACAAACTTCCAAAAAATCATGAATCAAATAAGGGTACTACTATATATATGATCAGATTGCTACTTCTTATGGAATAAATGCGAGAAGCTATGGAGGTTGAAGCTGGCACTCATTAATTTATCCATATACATAGTAGCCTTGCCCTAGAAGGCTTCCAAAAAATTTGTCCTATATGTCCAACACTGCATCATACCAGTCGGCCATTTCTACATCAGATCAAAAAATTCGAAAGCTCCAGGCGTGCCAGTAGTGCAAGTTGTGGAGGCATCATATATGTACATCTCGATCGGGGACACGGCTTTAAAAATGCCTGAAATGGACAGGAATAAGCAAAGCATCGGTGCACACTCCAGCCGGGAATCGAGTCCTGTTATATCACCATCGTCGTGCAATTCCATACGGGTAGAGAAGAACTATAGACAGAGATGATCGGTGATCGAGTGCCATTACCGGACAGTGCAAGCCAAGCCAAGCTAGAGTAGTGACAGCCTCGTGAAGCATCTGAAGTCATAA
Organism: Avena atlantica; assembly: GCA_910589765.1. Lineage (NCBI taxonomy): Eukaryota > Viridiplantae > Streptophyta > Magnoliopsida > Poales > Poaceae > Avena > Avena atlantica. Next base: position 66,933,304 of record OU342737.1, read on the forward strand.
CTTTTCCTGTCACCTCCCGGCAAAAGATTGGGCCGCCAGCCTCGCTCGCGCCCATATTCCACCGGCCGGATAACCCTTGCCATCACCCTCAGAATCTCGCATATGCAGCCACATCTATCTACCGTGCATCAAGCTGGCTAGCTTAATAGCACAATTAAGGCACAAGCATGGCACAAGTGAAGATTTTATCGTCTATCACCTTCACCTCTCACACTCTAAAACCTTGATCACTGGCAGGCATTAGCTAGTACGTAGTAACTGGCGTGAAAAGATCTCCTCCGACTCTCCCTGTCTATCTAATCTATCCTGGAGAGAGCCCTTTATTCCTCGAGGCTTTCTGGCTCTGGTCCCGGATTTTGTGGCCTTTAACGGCTTTGATTTCGCTATGGTTTTTGGACGGCTCGTAGGGTGGCACCTGCGGGGAACATTCCATTCCGCTATCGATCGCCTCAGTGATTCTGATTCCGGTTCCTCGACGTCCTGGCGCTGTGTGTTTGGAACCCACCCGAAGCCGTGTGCTGAAACATAGTGCATCTCTGTGAAGCATCTGGTTTCCTCCTCTGATCTTTGTTTAGTAGTAGGCTGGGCATGAATAGCTCTTCTTTTTGCCATCCAATTTGGAATGAATAGCAGGTGGCTACTTGATGTTGTTATTATACTATTGCTAGAGTTTGAGAAAATAGAGAGTGTGTGTGTGATGAACGCTGTGCTCTCCTTTTTGTTCTTTTAATATGAATATGATGGTGAAACTTTATATTTGGTTGGACCACTTAGGCTTTTGGAGGATGCTAACGTCCACAGCTACTTTTCTTTTTCTGTATTTGTATTATTCACTGCTGCTGGCCATAACTTGCAGTCACGTAATCAACTTTCGAATTGTATCTTGTAGAAAAAATTGCATGTGTTGTTATGACAACATGATAAGTCACATCTATAACAAAAAAAATGTGAATACAATTGTACACAAAATGGGCTTTCTAAATTGTGTAGGAAAATATCTCGTGTTATAAGTGGTCTTCTAGAGACCCTAGTCATTGACTAGAGTTTCCAAAACTCCCATCTTTTTTCAAGAGTTTAGTTTTTTTAAAAGAAATATATTAATATCACGAAAATATCAATTACACCCAACATATATTTAGTGACAACATATATTTATGCTTTAGATATATAGGTCTGGAAAAATTCAGTTTATCGATGCATGTATATTTAGCATCTATCGTTTCATCATATATGCTTCGGCAAAAGGAAAATGTAAATTGTAACTTTGACTTGTTAGCGTGTCAAGATATCATGTTGGCGCGATACAAATATCTTTGTTTTCTTAGCATGTACTTCCTCTTTCCAAAAATATAAGATATTTTAGACTTTTTTCGAACCACACATGTATCTAGACTCTTTAGTGTATAGGTTCACTCATTTTGCTCACAACCTATACACTAAAAGGAGTCTAGATACATGTGCTTTAGAAAAGACTAAAACATCTTACTGTCGATGATTAAAAGGAGTATATTTTGAAACAGAGAGAGTATTTATTTCTATAAATGTCTAGAAGCATGCCTAACTATAGAATTTAACGGTAGATAAAAAAAAGGCTTATAGGTTTTATAGATTTCATTTCATTAGTATGTTAACATGGTACATTAGTGGATGTTTAATTATTTTTGCAGGCAGTAGTTGTTTAATTATTGACATCACCATTCACTTGGAATAGTACAAAAAAATCATCGACACCATTTTGATAAATTTAGTGGATTCGCCAAGTGGTGGTGTTGTTGGATGGCGGGGGCGCCTACCTTTAATTTTTATCGCACACTTTGTTATTCCAGATATAGTATGGTGTCATAAAAGATTGATATAACTATTTCTGGGAAGCTCAACTTATATATATATATATATATATATATATATATATATATATATATATATATATATATATATATATAAACCCTATTCGACTCCCAGGGTGCAGAATAGTTATTTTGCACCCCACATAACTTTATGTTATCACGTTTAGAAATTTATGTTTTGTATACAAATAATTATGTTCATATTCATCCACAACGCAAAAAATTGATATAAAAAATAGTTTATGAGTAATTATAGTGTAAAAACACTAGAAATATGCATTTTACGTCGTATTTTTATACGGCATGTAAAAAAAATTATGACATATCTATATTTTCTTACGTTCTTCTCACCTCTCGAGGTAAGACAAAATTTACGTGACGTAAAAATAATATACAGTTCTAAAGATAGAGGGTGGGTGTAGAATAACTATTGTACACCTTGGGGGTCAAATAGCGCTACCATATATATGGGAAATAGCCTGCTAAACACGGGCATAGCTGCGCATAGCGTATCCACCGTTGATTCTATCCTCTTTTGATATAGGGAGCACATGTATCCAGACCCAGGATTTGTCTAAGAACTAACACCGTTAGTGTTCCTTTTGCATGCATGCATGAAGCCCTACCAAAACAAAGCTTTTCTAATTTCGTTTGCATGAGGCAAACCCTAACGAGGAACATGCAAAACAAAGCTTGTCTATTTTCGTTTGCATGAGGCAAACCCTAACGAGCAACATGCAAAACAAAGCTTGTCTAATTTCGTTTGCATGAGGCAAACCCTAAGGAGCAACATGCAAAACCAAGCTTATCTAGTTTCGTTTAGGTGAGGCAAACCCTAACGAACAACATGATGAGAAACCCTAACTTATTTAGTCTCTCTTCAACTTTCCTTGCTCATTTGAAAAACTAGGTGGAACCGGTTATTGCTTTCTTCCCTCTACCTCATCCCTCCTCGTGCCGGGAGAACACAAAAAAATGTGGAGGGATGCGCGCGACAAGTAACTCTCTCCCGCCAAAAAAACAATACACTAAACTAGTTAGATGAAATTTTAGGGTTTGCATAGTACCACAAACCTTCACTAGGGTTTGCATACTATGTAGAACTCATTTTAAGCCTTGTTGACTTATCTTTACATTTTAGATGCTAAAAGTTTATTTGCCAAACATCGAGCTAAATTTTTTAGGGTTTTCACGAGCCCCTAGGCATTGCATGCAAGTACACACACGCGGTGCTTCAAACGCCGTTAGGAACCGTTACTACTTTCAAGATCCAGCCATTACCATCTAAACTAGTAGTGTATGTGATCTCTTTATCTAACGGTCCTAAGTCTATGCGCAGCTATGCCTGTGGTTGTTGTTCTAGTTCTAGTGCTAACTAGTTGAGATTATTACTCAATGGAAGACTTGAATTGTACTGTTGGAGATTCTAGATATGTGAATGTTTAGATATTGTGTGTTCAGGTGTTGTTTCCATTGATTGCATCTTCGAATATTTGTCTTTCATGTTTACTTTAAAAATCTCTTAAAATAATGCCACACCACTCGTACCGTGTATGTCTATTTATCCTGCCAAGGGTAGACCTAGAAACAAAATAATTTCGGGCATGAGTGGGGCCAGTTGACTAGAGGCACTTCATGTGAAAATTCCGCCTACTATAAAAGTGTGGGAATCATAAGGGAAGCAGGGTCAGTCCATAGATAACTCTAGAAACAAGTTCTCTCCCCCACTCATGACTAGATTTTTGGTTCCTATGTTCACCACATGTTTAAATTTTAACATTTCCTTCCAAATTTGTGACATGTGTAAAGCAAAAGCCCCAAAACCGACAATATCCTTTCCCTTCAGATATTTAGCATTGAACTGGTGTTTGATAAAGGAATAACCCCTTGTTTAATCTTTGAAACCTACTTCGGAACTACAGCTATATTCTTATATAAGGTACTTAAGAACCGAGCCTTGCTCACTTGGTTAGGAGACTGGATATACAACTCAGTCACCCAGTTTCAATTATTGTCGGGCACATATTTGGGTTCTTGTTCTTTTGGAAACAAAAAATGTTCTAGATGTAGGGATTTTTCCTATCGCATTCATTATACAAAAGGTATTTAAAATGCCTAAACCACGACTTCACTATGTATCAAAACTCTCTCTCAATCTACCATACGAATATTTAAAATAGGACCCCAAGTCCTTGATAGAAGACTATTGATATGATTATATCCATTTCATTATGCACCCCATTTTGGAGAAGATAAATTCCCATCCTATATAACAGACCAATGGTTAAACAAGAAGTAGTGGGTATGAGTCTATCACACGAAGATAGAAACTTCCCTTCAAGTCTCTACTCTATGTGCCACCTTATCCACCACATTTTTTAATTTAATGAATGACCAGTTCATGATTGGTAATATTATCCCAAAGTAGGACATGGGAAAATTTCCTAATTTATGCACAATTAAACATATTTGCCACACTATATTGTTCTTGAATGGACACCATTGCACCTAAAATGAGTCCGGCGCATTGACACGAAAATACTATTGTGTACCTCCAGCGCCGAGGGTGATGCACCTTAACTCGCATCAGATGAGGCATGCTAGAAGCGCGATACGTAAGACAATCTAGCCTACGCTTTTGAACCCGAAGCCCCAGTTCCTAAGAGCAAACCCTATAGGAGGTTTTGGCAGCTATGGGATGAAGTAAGTCGGTCTTGCCACTCTTAGACCGGTTGTTGATTCAACGGACGAATCACATGCGAAGTCACCGAAGAAACAAAGAGCGGGGACAAGCATTTAGGAGACAAAAGTAGATGTATTGATTTTTCGATTATTTGCATCTAAGACTCAATCGACCGTCACCTCTCACATATATATGAGACGGCTAGTCTTACTATGCAAGTTAGGGTATCCCGTAGACGTTTACAAGTAGGAATCAAACTCCTAATTCTAGCCCTAAACTAGGTGAGTTCTGTCACTGGCTTCGTACTGGACCCGGACCCAAGCGTATGTTTGACGTCTTCCGCATAAAGCCGCTAATGGATTTTCCGTGTCGGAGCAGAACCTTCCTTCATCGTCGTGCCGTAGTAGATGCTGATTCAGGGGATTGCATGCATAAGCTTTACAAACTAGGCCAATCTGAGATTGGATCCGAGTGACGGATCTAGTTTGCATGTTTGAATCGGTAAGAAACCGATCTGTCATGTGCATAAAGCAGTAGTGTTGTTGATGGGTTACTTGGAACATCTTGTGGATCCTTCCGGCTCCTTCTTCTGCTCCTGGTTGACTTGCTCTTTGACTCCATCCTAATCCGGCATCAAAGATGAACGCGTCCGTTAAGCCCATCTTTGAAAATAGGCATTCACCGTCTTGGTACCAAGCCAGCCCAAAATGGGTGAAAACACACACCTCATCACATCAACTTTATTTTTATAACAGGTAATTTATGCATGTCACCCATTTAAAGCAATCTAAAAAGAACTTAAGGTTAACAACGTCAAGATCCAAAATGTACCATCTACATACTAGAAGTGTGTTATCCATCTAGAAAAGTTTTTGTAGAGACTTAGTGGCTTGTTTGTCAATTTCTTCAAGACAGCTACATAGGACTTTGGTGTAACTTCTGAATTTTTTAGAGCGAATGGCCACCATCCTGTTTCATTTTTTATAAAATGAAACAACCAAAATACATAAATTGCATACATGCCCATACAAGGGCCACACCAAATCCGAAAATAAGAAATATGAACACTATCACACACCAATTCTCATAACTTTATATGTACTTTTTGGAAGACATCGGCGTATAAGTGACCATGTAAAGGAGGCGAGCATGGTTGGTGCTTAGATGATCTCTTCTTCAATTTTACATTTCTTCATTGCCGTTTTAGGTAGGGATCTTGCCTCGATAGTTCTTCCAACATTCACAAGACATGGTCCACTTTGATTGTTCCTGTTTTGGGACAAAAAGGTTGAAAAGGATACAGATGCCGCCTAGAGGGGGGGGTGAATAGGCGGTTTAAAACTTTTACGAGATGGGCTTAACAAAGGCGGAATAAAACTAGCGTTTACTTTGTCAAGCACAAAACCTATATAAACTACGGTTCACCCATGTGCACCAACAACTTATGTTAAACAAAACAAGCAACTATGTGCTAGCTAGATATAAGAAATCAAGCACGAAGGCTATCACAAAGTAAAGTGCATAAGCAAATAGCTCGGGTATAGAGATAACCGAGGCACGCGGAGTCGATGATTTATTACCGAGTTCCTCCCATAAAGAGAGTACGCCTCGTTGGAGAGGGGGTGGTATCAAACCACCTACGCCAGAAAAGGCCTCCCTTATTCTCCGGTGAATCTCACCCCAACGGGATCGATCCACACTTCCACTATCGGTGCACTTGTCGGTGGCAACCAGAACCTCTCACAAGGTTGGGGCACTTCTCCACAACTTAATCGGAGGCTCCCAACAAACGCCACCAAGGCCACAACCTGCAACACCAACAAACCGTCTAGGGTTCCAAGAACCCAAGAGTAAAAAGCTTCTCAACTTTCACTCACCAAATCCTCCGAGGAGAACTCAAACCGATGCACCAAATGCAATGGCAAGAACACAGAAAGTGCTCAAGTACTTCTCTCCCAAATTCCACAAAATCTACAAAAGCTAGTGGAATAATAAGAGAGGAAGAACACACGAGGAAATCCACAAAAGAAACCCCAAGATCTAGATCCCAATATGTTCCCCTCACATAGAGGAGAGATGGATTGGTGGAGTTGTAGATCTAGATCTCCCCTTTCAAATCCCCCAAAAAGTTCAAGAAATATGGGAGAGATTGAGAGTATTTGCAAGCTCTTGAAGGTCAAAACAATGGAGGAGAGAGAGAATGCAAGCGACCAGCCTAAGGAGGAAGAAGGGGTCTATTTATACCACTCCCCAACGAAATACGACCGTTTGGGACCTTACAGGCCGGATAATCCGCCCCTCCCCCGGATATTCCGGGTTCCCCGGGCCAAAAAATGGCTAAGGACTTCGCGGCGCGACTCTCAGTATAGGGGCGGATATTTGGGGCGGATAATCCGCCCCCGAAGGACCAAAAAATCCGCCCCCATTACTGGGAGCCACGCCTCAAAGTCCTTAGCCGTTTTCCAAAAATTGGGCCGAATAATCCGTCCCCATGGCCGGATAATCCGCCCCCCTGAAAACTGGCAGGAACAGTAAAACTGAAACCATCATAACATTTTCATTCGGACTCCGATTTTGATGATCTTGGGCTCGTTTCGAAGGTAGTAACGAGCTCTACAAGATCATGCAGGGGACCATCATAGTCCAGCAAGGTAGGATAGAACCAAATGATGAAAGGTTTAACCTATCTATAAAAGATAAACCGGTAAAACCTCCAATATCGAAAGTACAATAGAGAATGCATATGAAATCCGTTTTCGATGAACTTAAGCTTTTCATAGAGATTGACACAATATCTAAATATCTCATGGATAAATAAGAACCAAGAAATATGATGCCAAGTATGCAAAGGTTTGAGCTCTCACCGAGGGATATGATCAAGTTACTCACTTAAGATCCCCTCTTGATAGTACGGTTATCTATCCTATAAACCGGTCTCTCCAACTAACACCACGAGACCAGTTAGAAAGAAACCCTATCAATATCAAACCTTTGCCTTGTATATTCCACACCTCAGGATGGAGCATCTTTCTTGATTGCACTAGCTTGGTGAAGATGCTCCCCCATACTCCACTATGGAATAGCCTCTCTTTTAGGCATATCTTCACATATCCATGATCCCATAAGGATGGCACGATACACTTGAGATCATCTTAAGAAACCTTGATCAACACTTGATATTCTTCACTTTATTCTTATTCCAACCTCGAAGCCACCATATGGTTCAAGCATTGTCTATGGACAAGTCCTACAAGTAAAACTCAATGCAAACATAAGTCCATAAAACATTGTCATTAATTACCAAAACCACACATGGGGGCAGACATGTTATTTCAATCTCCCCCATTTTGGTAATTGATGACAATCCTTTGAGAGGGTTTATATAATCAACTTAACAAAAAAAAATGGTTGCGCCAACATCAAATACTACACAAGTATGTGATGTTGGTACGCCCATAATATATAGAGCAAGCTCCCCCACAATATATGCGTGTGTGATGAACCATTACCGTTGGTAGAGTTTCCTCTATATATTCAACATGCAAAGCAACAACAAAGATGCCAGAGCATGAGAGGCAAATGCTTAAGAACAAAATTCCCTTAAACCCTCCAAAACATCTCCCCCATTGGCATCGATTGCCAAAATGGACGAATAGTTCTAGACGACCAATATAGTTATAATTCCTCCAAAGGTGTGTCTTCGCACATATACAATGATGAATACTTGGGAGGGAGTAGCACTATATCGAGGATCCGAAGATTTCCAAAGGAATATGATAAAAGACGCAAGAAATCACAAGATCCTACAAACCAATTTGAAAACAACAAATGGGTCCACATGGAAACTACAAGATATTATGATGTGAGCAAAAGAGTGTTTTAAATAACAAATAGAGAAGCTTCCAATATTTGTGCACAATTTTAAAATAAATGCATTGGAATACATAATGCACAAATATGGAATCCTTGTTCCCCCATAAGAATTTAAAACACAACACATGAAAGATCAAATAAATGCTTAAATAAAATTGAGAAGCTCCCCAAGATTTGTGCATACTTTAAAATCAGTGTATTTCAATACAAAAATACACAAATATGGAATCCTCACTCCCCCATAAACATTTAAGGCACAATAAATGAGACAAAAGATAAATGAGCATTATTAAATGAATTAGATGAGCTCCCCAAAGATAATGCACCAATTATGATAATTGCATTTGGGAACAAGGTGCATAATCATGGAATCCTCACTCATCCAAGTTCATTGAACAATACGAGGCATGAGAGAACAAATATGAGTGCCCAAAGATGCAAACAATAGGAACAAGCACCCATAGGCAATTAAATTTGGAAGCCACCAAAGAATCAAGAGGAATAGAAAGGTGGTCTCCAAGGATTAAAAACCAACTAACATTATCTTCACATATATGTGTATGTTTCTAAATGGATAACATCACAAAGACATATGCCCATAACAAAACAATCACACACAAGGAAGATATACAATAAATCACATAAAAGGACAAAACCAACTCCCAAAAAAGAGTAAGGTTCCAACAAGTAAACCAAACTCTCCAAACTTTTCATGATGGCACAAAATACCAAAACGAATAGATCAAACTTCCAAGCACATAAAACCAGATATGGATCAAACAAGGAATCATAAAAAGATTGTTCTAGATAATATAGGAGAGCTCACCCATAAGTAGTACATTATATAGAATTTTCTTTTGAATGCAAAATGCACACAAATGGGATCATCACTACTACCTACAATAAGAAAAACACAAGAGGATATCAATAAAATAAGAAGATCCAAAAGAAGCAAGGAGGGCTTGGGAGACAACGCAAAACATTTTCTTGGCCAAAGATAGGATAAAATTAAACAAAGGACAAAGTGAATATGATCAATAAATTCTATCATAAATTGAGTACTCATTGTCCAAGGACAAGAAATATTTGGAATAATTTTCCCAAGGTAGCTTGTATGGATATCCAAGATCATATTCACAACAAGAAGCATATAACAAAATATAAGAATTAATCATGATACTTCGAACAAGATTCTTGGTAGCTTCCAATAGTCACGCAATCACTAGTGATTAGATTAACTTGAAGCAAATGGTTTCCATGATGATATAGATATCTAAATATGAGGAAACACATACCAAGAAACACTCTCATATACAAGATCCAAAATATGATCAATAAATGCATTCAAGCAAACTGGAACTTGTATGAGAAATGTGTCACATAGGCGCTAGATAATTATCCATATCAATTCTAAGTGACACAACCTCGAATATTCACATTTTTTAGGATTGTAATATGCACTAAGCATATGACTCCCCCATAATGTGATACTACCATAAAACCAACACGAGGCAATAGATCCAAATAGATATAATTAATGGACATTATAGAACTTAAATTTCTCATGTACACACATTTTTAGGATTGTGGAATGCCCAAGCATAACACTCCCCCAAAATGGGATAGTTCATTAATCTCTCACAAGAGCCAAATAAGATACCAAATATAACCAAGAAAGGCTCAAACATAAGAAACGCACATACATGGTGTTCCACCTAATCATACACAAAAAATATGCTTGATTCCTCAAGATAATTAAGTGGAAATCACAACATGTACAAGAGCCTGGAAGATACAAAACCAACACATGCACAAGGGGGCGAGTAACTTTCAATGCAATGAGTTACGCATATGTTACCGCTAGGAGGAACATTGGATATATAATAGAATCATGATAATCCAAATGGTTTGTCTTGACAATAATAATTGATGAAGATCCCTCAATTCTTCATAATGTAGCCAAGTCTCCAATGCCCTCCACAACACACCTATTGATCAAGTTTCGGCTTGTTGGTACCCAACGAAGTTGGGTCCTAAGAAGTTAGTCACAATAGGCTTGGGAACCCAAATGGTTCTTTTCTTGAACCCACATTGAGCACCAACAAATTTGGCAAACGCATTGCCAACCTCATCCTTACAAAGATAATAAGCATCGTCAATAATGATAGGGTTGGATGAGGAGATACCAATAGTGCATGAGGAAGAAATGTGCCCCTTCTCACGGCATATGTAACAAGTTCTTCTCTTGCCATCTTTCTTCTTAGGTGAAGCCACAACCCGAGGAAGATCTCGAGTAGTCCTCTTAGGAAGAGGCTCGTCAATGACTTGAGGTGGGGTTTGAGGCCGCTTCCCTTGTTGCTTCACACTAAGAGGATTTTTCTTCAACGTGCAAGATCTAACATGGTGCCCTTCTTCCTTGCACTTAAAGCAAACAATGTTGGACGGATTCTTTACTTGAACTTGGCCATTTTTCTTGTTTCCCTTATGCTTCAAATTGATAGTGGACTTGTTCTTGACATAGGAGTTGAATCCAAGCCCACTCTTGTCATTGGGGGATTTTTGCACACTCAAGATTTTGTCGAGTGCGGCCTTCCCTTGATGACCCTTTTTCAAGTCATTCTTCAAAGAAGTGACTTGATCCTTGAGCTCTTTGATTTCCTCTACATGGTTAGTTTCAAAAAAACTACTAGAGGAAGTAGATGCTACATTGTTAGAGCAACAAGGCACGGAATGTAATTCATCACGAGATATAACATGGTTGTGAGAGGATGAATTACAAGGACTAGCACATGGCAATATAACATTTGGAGTAGATATAGTGCTAATGTCCACATGAGGTCCACTAGATGTTACCTTTGACACGATGGCCTCATGAGCTAACTTTAGCCTACCATGGGAGACTAGAAGATCCTCATGCGAGCTCGAGAGCTTAACATGACTTTCTTCTAATTTCCAATAGTTGCTAGTTAGCAACGCAAGTTGAGACTTTAGGTCAACATTCTCCTTCAAAATAGATGCTTCACAAGAAATAGAATTAGTAGCACAAGCATCATCACTATTAGCAAGAGGTGAGGACAACTTGGCAAGCTCTTTTGAGTATGAAGCTTTAAGTTGATCATGCGACTTGGTGAGTTTGATGAGCTCCCTCTTAACGACCCGAGAGCCATTTTTGAGGTGCTTAAAATCCTCAATAAGTTTAGCATAAGAAACGTCAAGTTCATCATTTTTAATCTTGAAGGAGTTTGCCACCGCAAGTTCTCTATCATGGTATTCCTTTACTCTAGATAATTCTAGAGTAAAAGTATCCTCAAGAGATTCTTTGGTGGTTTGTTCTTTCTTCAAGGGAGTCCTTTAGTTGAGCAATTTCATTAGCATACTCACGCTCAAGCGCAAACTTTTCATCAATTATGTTTTCTTGCTCCTTAATTTGTGCTTCTAACTTATCAATATGTTCTTTGCTCTTAATAGCAAAGTCCAAGATTTTAACAAAGTTAGAGCAAGCAATATTATTCTTAACAAGGGCACGATAAAAAATCTCACCCTTTTCATATAAATCATCAATATCAAGCTCTTCTTCCACATTATCCACATCCTCCTCATCACAAGAGGTACTGGGTTCCAAAGTAGGAGTTACCTTTGAATCCCTAGCCATAAGGCATAAGTGGGTACCGTAAGAAGGTGAAGATAAGATTGCATTTGTGCCTTCATTCAAAACCTTGTCTTGGCCCATAGAATCTTCGGTTTCCTCTACATGGTTAGCAACACAAGAACCAGAGGAAATAGAAGCATTTTTTATCATGGAAACAAGAAAACACAAGCATATCATCATGAGATTTATTCAAGTCATTTCTACATGATATGCAAGGACTATTAACACAAGCATGTAAGAAGTTTGTAGTGCTAGAAGTGTTAAAGTCCAAAGATAGATCATTGCAACTAGATAGAGATGATGGATTATAAATAGTAAGCACACTATCCAAATTGTAATTTCTATCACCACTCACCATATCATTACCTTGTGAAAAATCACATGTTGGTGAAGTGGTAGAAGATGAGAACTCATCTTGACCGGAAGTGGAAGCAACACAATCATCCTCAACAATATTGGACACAACATATTTATCTTGAATTTTTGTCCATAACTCATGAGCGCTCCAAAAAGGAATGATTGAAGAGGTAACTACATAGCTTAAAGCATTAACAAGCACATTAGAAGCTTGAGCATCGAGATATAAGTTTTTCTCATCCTCACAAGATAGATTTTTGAAATCCATAGGAGGAGAAAAACCTATATTTACAATACGCTCCAAATTTGGGTCCATGTCCCGAAAATGAATAAGCATACGAGTTTTCCATATATCATAATTTGTGCCATCGAATAAGAACATGTCATTGTGCACTAATCCCCTAGCCGACATCTTTACTCTCAAGGCGGTGAAGCCTAAAATGAGAGACCGGGATCTGATACCAATTGAAAAGGATACAAATGCCGCCTAGAGGAGGGATGAATAAGCGGTTTAAAACTTTTACGAGATGGGCTTTACAAAGGCGGAATAAAACTAGCGTTTACTTTGTCAAGCACAAAACCTATATAAACTACGGTTCACCTATGTGCACCAACAACTTATGTTAAACAAAACAAGAAACTATGTGCTAGCTAGATATAAGAAATCAAGCACGAAGGCTATCACAAAGTAAAGTGCATAAGTAAATAGCTTGGGTATAGAGATAACCGAGGCACGCGGAGACGATGATTTATTACCGAGTTCCTCCCATAAAGAGAGTACGCCTCGTTGGAGAGGGGGTGGTATCAAACCACCTACGCCAGAAAAGGCCTCCCTTATTCTCCGGTGAATCTCACCCCAACGGGATCGATCCACACTTCCACTATCGGTGCACTTGTCGGTGGCAACCGGAACCTCTCACAAGGTTGGGGCACTTCACCACAACTTAATCGGAGGCTCCCAACAAACGCCACCAAGGCCACAACCTGCAACACCAACAAACCGTCTAGGGTTCCAAGAACCCAAGAGTAAAAAGCTTCTCAACTTTCACTCACCAAATCCTCCGAGGAGAACTCAAACCGATGCACCAAATGCAATGGCAAGAACACATAAAGTGCTCAAGTACTTCTCTCCCAAATTCCACAAAAGCTACAAAAGCTAGTGGAAGAATAAGAGAGAAAGAACACACGAGGAAATCCACAAAATAAACCCCAAGATCTAGATCCCAATATGTTCCCCTCACATAGAGGAGAGATGGATTGGTGGAGTTGTAGATCTAGATCTCCCCTTTCAAATACCCCAAAAAGATTCAAGAAATATGGGAGAGATTGAGAGTATTTGCAAGCTCTTGAACGTCAAAACAATGGAGGAGAGAGAGAATGCAATCGACCAGCCTAAGGAGGAAGAAGGGGTCTATTTATACCACTCCCCAACGAAATATGACCGTTTGGGACCTTATAGGCCGGATAATCCGCCCCTCCCCCGGATATTCCGGGTTCCCCGGGCCAAAAAATGGCTAAGGACTTCGCGGCGCGACTCTCAGTATAGGGGCGGATATTTGGGGCGGATAATCCGCCCCCGAAGGACCAAAAAATCCGCCCCCATTACTGGGAGCCACGCCTCAAAGTCCTTAGCCGTTTTCCAAAAATTGGGCCGGATAATCCGTCCCCATGGCCGGATAATCCGCCCCCCTGAAAACTGGCAGGAACAGCAAAACTGAAACCATCATAACATTTTCATTCGGACTCTGATTTTGATGATCTTGGGCTCGTTTCGAAGGTAGTAACGAGCTCTACAAGATCATGCAGGGGACCATCATAGTCCAGCAAGGTAGGATAGAACCAAATGATGAAAGGTTTAACCTATCTATAAAAGACAAACCGGTAAAACCTCCAATATCGAAAGCACAATAGAGAATGCATATGAAATCCGTTTTCGATGAACTTAAGCTTTTCATAGAGATTGACACAATATCTAAATATCTCATGGATAAATAAGAACCAAGAAATATGATGCCAAGTATGCAAAGGTTTGAGCTCTCACCGAGGGATATGATCAAGTTACTCACTTAAGATCCCCTCTTGATAGTACGGTTATCTATCCTATAAACCGGTCTCTCCAACTAACACCACGAGACCAGTTAGAAAGAAACCCTATCAATATCAAACCTTTGCCTTGTATATTCCACACCTCAGGATGGAGCATCTTTCTTGATTGCACTAGCTTGGTGAAGATGCTCCCCCATACTCCACTATGGAGGAGCCTCTCTTTTAGGCATATCTTCACATATCCATGATCACCATAAGGATGGCACGATACACTTGAGATCATCTTAAGAAACCTTGATCAACACTTGATATTCTTCACTTTATTCTTATTCCAACCTCGAAGCCACCATATGGTTCAAGCATTGTCTATGGACAAGTCCTACAAGTAAAACTCAATGCAAACACAAGTCCATAAAACATTGTCATTAATTACCAAAACCACACATGGGGGCACACATGTTATTTCAAAGGTCGCCAACATCTCAGTACTCTCACCATCCAACTCAATATCACCTGCGAGTCTACATACATCACTGTCCACAAGGTTGCACACATTGGGATTGATAGGCTCACTTTTAGGCGTCGGCTCTTAGGAGAAAAACTTGAGGATTGGAATGCTTTAAAGGATTTGTGGAGGGCGGTTACTCTGGCTGAGGGTCAAGAGGATGTGTTGGTCTGGACTTCATCAACTTCAGGGAACTTCAGTGCAAAATCCTTCTATCTTGCTATGCAAAACCGTGGGAAAGTTCCTTATAGTTTTCTATGGCAGGTAAGATACCTCTGTGTGTCAAAATCTTTCTATGGTTGGTTGTGAAAAAAAAGCATCCTCACCAGGGATGTTTTTACCAGTAGAGGGGGGTGCTATGAAAAAACGGTTTATTTTATGGGCAAAATAAAACAACTAATCATCCCTTTTTTAAATACCATGTGGACATTTATGTATGATGTATTGTCAGTTGTGCTACTGACTTCAAATGTCAATTTAGTAGTGTTGGCAACTGACTTATAGAATGGCTGGGTAGATTTCCTAAGAAGAGAAGGAAGCTTCTTACGGTTACGATTTGGAAAACAAGGAATACTGCCTATTTTGACCATAAGTGGCCGGGTGAACCGAATGAGATAATTCACATAATTGTTTATTGGATTGATTACTTGTGTGATTTGCAGGTGAAGGAAAACGCAAAAACGGAGCTATGACTGGGTGCAAAGTTGCTGGGAAGAATCGCTGATGAGGTGTTTGCGGCGAAAGGAAGATGGAGACCGTGGACTCAATGCCTGACATGCTAAAATATTGTTGATCAAGGAGGGTAATTTGGATAAAATAACTAAAAGCTTGTACCTGTCTGTGTTGCATATGTTTTGTACTCTTCAGAACCTGTTCAGTTCCTTTTTCTGGAAGGTTTTGGGGAACTAGGTTCTCCTATTTCATCCCTTTTCTTTTCATGTTAGCTGTGGCTATGCTGTTTTTGTTGTGTTGAGATTGGAATTTTGTAGATCTTTTGGTTTCTATTAATGAAATCGAGGGGGGGGGGGACCATTTCATAAAAAAAGAGTCTGCGTGCATCGACAAAGGAACATGTCATTCATCAATTTCCACATTCTCCACATCTATGTAGCTTAAAACACAAAATCTAATTGGGTTTTTTTTCTCGTTCTACGGCGACAAAGTGAAGATCTGTTCTAGGCTAGCTAGCACCAAAAGTTCTATTCAAGATTTCAGATAGTTTAATCAAAACTATTTTAGCAATCTCACATTCAAGGAACATGTGATTCACCGCTTCAAGTTTGACATAGATAATTCAAGTTTTATTACTCCGTAGAAACATTGTCTTTTAGGGTTTTAATAAAAAGTTACAATTTTTTTTGTGAATCTAAAATAAAACTGTAACTTTTTATTTTACCCTTTGTTTATTACAGTATTTTTCTTGACCTACTGTACCCCTCTTTGTTTTGTTCGTTCATGGTTCTAAAAGAGGAATACACGAACATGCACCTTGATCTTAAATTATGATGAGCACTAGAATCACGCAAGCAGATACAACACGTGCGCCGAGGCACGGGGATAAACTAAAGCTCACTCTCACTCACTTACTCGTGCGGCTAAGCCAGTCACGTGATTATCACTTACTACTAACACGGACATCACCATTACGCACGTTTACGTTACACCGGCAGCAACAACGGCTACAAACAAATAGAGCACTCGCGGAGGCATGGAATCGATCGATCGGACGGAATGAAGAGGCGGCGGCGGCGCAGTGTGGGACGATCAGCTCAGGAGGAGGTGGCGACGCGCGGCTCCCAGATGAAGAGTCGCCCGCTCAGCTGCCCGCACCGGCGCATGTGGTTGAGGACCTCCTGCTTGCTCCGGCGCTGCCTCGTGGTCATGAGCACCTTTCCCTCGCCCGGCGGGGCGGTAGTGCCGTAGTCCTCCGGCAGCGGAGCAGTGGCACTCAGAGCGGACGGCTTAGGTGGCGCAGCGGCGGTGTCGTTGGTCTCGACGACGGTGTTGACCGGCTCGGCGCCGACGAACTTGTTGATGACGAGCGAGGAGCGGTGCACCCGCGCCCCGCTGTTGTGCGCCTGGGGCTGCGTGCTGACCTTGACCTCGACGACAGTGCCCCTGTCCACGACCTGGACCTCCTCCTCCTCCTCCTCCTGGGTCTGCTCGTCGGCCTCCTGCTGACCGGGCTCCTCCTGGTCGTCGAGGCTGTTCTTCTCCTCGTCGGAGGCTGGCGGGGCAGCGGTGTCGGCGAAGGAGAGTAGCAGGCGGCCGCCGCGACGCTGCGCGCGGAAGAGAGTGTTGGAGAGCACGGGTACGGCCTCGACGACGAGGCGTCCGTCGCGGCGGTGCTGCCTCATCTGCAGCGACCCGACGGTGCGGCGCGCCAGGGAGGGCAGCGGCGGCGGGAAGGCCCTGGGAGGCGGCGCGCGCGCGTTGGCGACCCCGTCGGCGCCGCCCTCGGCGTCGGCGTCGTCGTCGTCGTCGGAGCCCGGGCAGGAGCGGTCGGCGTCGGAGAAGCCGTCGGAGCCGGTCTCGGAGCCGAGGCTCTCGGTGCAGATCTCCAGGCTCTTCTGCGTGAGCAGGCTGCTGGAGGAGCGGCGCACGGGCACGTAGGGCGCCTGCTGCTTGGGTGCCAGGGCCGCGGCGGCGGCAGGCTTCTGCGACTGGATCATGTTCCATATGTCGTCCCTCTCGGCCGGGCGCTGCTGGTCGGCGCCGCCGTGGTCCGCCTCCTGCAGCGGCACGGCCTGCTCAGCAGCAACCACCTTGCGGCCGTCGTCGGCGGGCTGGTCGACGTGGCACGGCAGGCGCTGCTCCGCGGTCTGGAACGCTGTGAGTGCCATGTCCTCGACTGGTCGCAGGTAGCGTCACAGGTTACTTGCTACACCAAAAGGAGGCTGCGGTGCACAGGAGTAGTACTACAGTACAGTGGTGGCTTCTGCGGTCAGACTTGCTGCTGCTTTCCGCGTCAAGTATACGTGCGTTTATATTTGGTGGGGTTTTCCGTTTCTTTTAGATTGATCGTGGGGATCGGGATGTGGAATCAGAGAGAGACAGAGGAAGCAGGGGGAGAGGCAAACGGGGAGGGAGCGTGCACGCGGCGGCGATATATAAGCGGCCGGAGGGGAGCGGCTGGCAGGGTGTGAAACGATCGAGTGGCGGCGGGGAGATAAGCTTGGTAGACTCTAACGCGCGTCTGGGTTTCGCTCTGATTTGAATGAAAGTCTCTCTTGCTCTCTTGTGTGTTTCCTCCCTCTCTTCCTCTACACACTGATGACTCCTGTTTTGGCTACCTGCTGAGGCTGGCTGGCTTCAGCTGGGAAGGAGAGGTGGTCACACGATAAGAAGTGGGAGGGAGGGGCGGGGGGTATTTGTAGGAGCGGCTGGCTCCTGGGCTTGCGCTCGGGGCTCCGACGCCGCACACCACACATCCCACTAGGCACTAGCATATGCATATGGGGGGAACAAATACTTTTGCCGCCACCCAGGGCCCCTCCATGACATATGCGCCTCCCACTGCGAATTTTCCCGAAAAACTAAAGATATTATCTGTGACTGCGACTTTACTTATTTGCAAAAATAAATATACCACATGTATTCTCCATTTGCATGTATACTAATGTTTTTTTTTACAGAGGTAGCTCGAGTCCTCGGCATCTACTGTCATCCGATGACATCCAGTCTACTGTATTTCTTTGGTTTTGGGTTCTTAGGTTTAAGACATCTTTTCTTTCATTTTGAATTGAGAAGTCCATGCTTTAGCAGTTCTGGCGCAAGCAAAGAATCGAATCACCACTAACACTGAGACTTAGGTATTTTCCTCTCAGCTCTCTAAGTCAATTCACTTTACAGCCGAATTCATCAATTGTAAAAAATGTGTGAATTATACTTAATACAAGGCATAAGTTGTGGACGGTGCTAGGAGGGTTTGTACTATTTTCTACTAAATCTATGGAACATGTTCTCCAATTATCTTGTACAATGCATAAGTTGACAAGCATTAAATTAAATACAACACTTCAAAGAGCTGAGAGAATACTTAAAGGGTCCATTGAACGGCTTGTCTTACTAGACGAGTGCTATCTTTTGTAATTATGGATTATTCTCATGGTTCAAAAAATAATTATGGGTTATTCTATGTACTATCTCTAATTTATCATGTGTTTTACATATGTAACATATCCAAGACACATATATTTGCACGTTACTGTTGAAGTGTATAAGTGGATTGCACTAGCCATTTCCACCGGTTCGGACTTTTGGTTCGTTGGCTAGTGCATGAAGCTTGACATGGTATCCGACTTTTGGTTGCGTTGGCTAGTGCATGAAGCTTAACATGGTATCAGAGGCTAAGGTCTCGAGTTCGAGTTCTGGCTTTCGCAATTTATCCTAAAATTGATGTAGACCTCTCTGTGTCCACGTATAGGCCTCTTGAGTCATACGTGAGTTTCACGCGTCGTCGCTCTCTTCCGGTTGCACGTGCTGACTTATCCCCGTCACACGTGAGAGTGAGTGTTGAAGTGTATAAGTGGATTGCACTAAACCTTTCCATCAGTTCGGACTTTTGGTTGCGTTGGCTAATGCATGAAACTTGACCGTTACCACCAAGGGCATGTATATCTTTCCACGACAACATGCAAAAAATCACATGTTTCAATCTAAAAATATGGCCATCTCCGATTCATAGCTCTGATCGCCATGACAGAAAACTGAAGTGCTAGTAGGAAAACCTATTATTACGAGAGAAGTAGAGTGGCTCCCAATAGAATGTGCTCCGAAGATGCATATATAGTTAATTCATTAACGAAAGTACTGTGTGCACGATGAAATGACTACTTTTTTTTATACTCCCTTCGACCCATATTAATTGACTTTGATTTGTCAAATTTTGAATGAATCTATATACTAAATAGTGTCTAGATTTATCCAAATTTTAACAAATCCAAGTCAATTAATTTGGGTCGGAGGGAGTACGACAATTGATACCACGATGGTGCTGCATGCAGCATGTGTGATGGATGGATCCCACGAGTTGTCGTACAAGAATCGGACAAAATATGTCGTATGTATAGCGTTGTTAATTCATTAAAGATGTAAAAGAATCCCAACAAACAATTGCACATCGTGTCTACTAGGTGTATGAAAATTTTCATAAACTATAAAATATTTCGCCTAGAGAGAAAAACTCATTGTTGTTAAAAAAGGAACTTTTGGAAAAATTGTTGTTTCTATCTATAGCGTAAGATTAACTATTTTCACATGCACACTACAAGGACGAAAAGAACATGTGCATTTCCTCTAAAAAAGAACATGTGCATTACCTCTAAAAGATGTGCATTTATAAATTATCCTTGGAAGTTTTCACATTTGGAAAGAGAGCCTAGAGCACCTTTCAAAATATTGACCGCCTACCACTTATTATTTAAATGGCCACACTACTCTTAAATATGTATTGGCATTAAGAAAAAATATCTCGAGATTACTGTTTCTATAAAGAATGATATATTTGATTTCAAGATGAAATTTGGAAAGAATGAATTGAGCAACAAAATTTTGATTATATATTGCATTTTTTTCAACCGGGCTACCCCTTTCCATTAATCTCCTAACGAAAATACAGTGTACCTTCTTATAAACAGTAAGTAAAGGGGAAGGAAAGAAAAGGAAAAAAAGAGTTGGGGCAGTAGCAGGAGATCCGCTGCGAGTGTTTACCCTCGAACATCCCTACTGGGCAAAAACCTGCTACCACCAACTCTAAAAATGAACATCCAGAAGTCCCACATGACCATAGTTTCACGTTCATACAACATACCGATGCTAAGAAAACCATTACCGGACCAACTTTTCATTAGCCTTTCTGTGATCATCAACAGAGGGGTCCCAGCACACGTCGAAGACGATGCCCTATGCTCCTTCGACACCTCCTTAATCTTTTGCATTAGCTGCTCCACGCCTGCACAGATGGCCTCCTTATCCTCGTACTTGTAACAACTTGCCTAGTATTTGAAAAGAACAAAAACTGTGAAGATGATGTACACAAGAGATCGCAACTTATATTTCTAAAACGTAATATTTTTTCGCAGCGTCCACATAGACCAACAAACACCAGCAATTTATAAAGTATTAAACTTGTCCCACCCGGTCAAAAAGCATACAGCCAGGCAAAACATTCCCACACAAAATTTGGGAAAGAGTTGTTATTTAGTATAGATCCATTAATGCCCCATGCCACCTTAGCCAAGGACATTGGAACATCCGATGATCTTTAGACTCTATTTGATCACAAAAGCAATTGCAGAGGTTACCAAGCCAGTTATGTTTCTTCATATTATGTCTTGTTAAAATAGCATCTTTGCATCATTTGCCATAGAAAAAATGAATCTTAAGAGAAACCTTAGCTTTCGAAATCCATCTATATTTCAAACCAAAAGAACTACTTTCCAAATACTCATACACTAATTTGGTTGTAAAGGTTTTCTTACTAGTCATCCCCCAAATAACACTATCTTCCTCCTTGAATATAATTGCAGGTCTAGCTTTATTAAGAATATAAGACATATTTTCCAAAACCTCACCATGGAGCCTTCTCCCGAAATAAATATCAAAGCCATTTTGTGCACAATTTTGAAATATAGCATCAGGTTGTTGACAAATATCATAAAGCATAGGGAACTTTCCCATCAACACACAATTGTCCATCCAACCATCTTTCCAAAAACGACAAATATTTACACTCTTTAGAGTATTTTTCTCCCAACAAAATAAACCTCCTTAACTTTTAAAATTTATTTCCAACAAGTAGAATCATTGTATCTTGCCTTAACAGACGCCATAGAGTTATTCCAAAGCTATTTTGCTTTGACAATTCTTTGCGAAAGTCCATCTTGTGTGTCAAGTTTCCACCTTCATTTTACCAATAAACTTATATTTTATTTCCTCAAATATTTCACCCACAAGCCTCCCTAAGTGTTAGATTTACAAAAAAAAAATCCATTTCACCATATAGTACTTCCATTTTTTAATTTTATCCTGCCAAAAAATTCTCATATGAGAAGACAACTTTTCAAGCAAAGTTTTATTGAGGATAAACATAGACAATTAATAAGAGGGAATGCCCGTTAAACAAGAATTTAAGGTCAGCCTCCCTCCAAATGTGGCATTATCACATATCCAGGCAGCTAATTTCTCATCGAGGAAATCCAAATCATCATTTTTTTGAAATATCAAAAGTAACAACTACATCCAGGTAATTTAAACATAAATTTCTAACTTGGCAATTAAACATAGTTGCATAGAAGGCAATGATCTCATTATCCCCTCCAAAAGTGAAAACCTTAGTTTTTAAGAGATTGATTTTGAATCCAGACATAAGCTCAAACAAATAAAGAAGTAACTTCAAGTTTATTGATTTATCATTGTCATGGGAAATGCATAAGACAATATCATCCGCAAACTTCAGAATAGCTACTCCATTTTCAATCAAATCATTCGCTAATCCCACAAAAATCCCATTTCTTTGTGCCTCCAAAACCATCTTAGTAAATACTTCCCAAGCCATATTAAAAAGGGAAGGGGATAGGGGATATCCTTGCCTCACTTATTTGGCACTTTGAAAATAAGGCCCCATATCATTACTAATCTTAATAGAAATAGTCCCATGATGCAAAATTTGAAAAATCCAATTGCAAAAGGACTCATAAAAACCTCTTTTCCCATAGCAATCAAGCAGAAAAAACCCAATTGACTTTATCATATGACTTTTTGAAATATAATATCAAAACAACACCAATATGTTTCTTAACATGAGTATGGTGAATTATTTAATGAATGGATATAATGCCATCAGTGATGTTTCGCTTTTTAATAAAAGCATTTCGTTGAATATTGAACAATTTTCAAGCAAAATAAATCCAGGCACAAACAAATAGTTTTAGTGATCAACTTATAAATACATCTAAGCAAAAAAAATGGTCTCGGCTATTAAATCTTATTAGCATCAGAAAACTTAGACAACAAGGTAATAACCCCATAGTTAAGCCTATGGGCATCAATATTTCCTTGATAAAATGCCTCAAACAAGCACATAACATCATATTTAACTATGTTCCAACATTACTAGCATTTTTTTAAAATATGGAACAAATTACAAGAAGACGGTCCAAAAATATCCTTATAGTAGTGGCATGGGATAAAAGATCTTTAGTTCCTTCCACAATAGTACTCCCTCCGACCCATAATACTTGTCACGGAAATGGATATATCTAGACATGTTTAAGTGCTAGATACATCCAAATCCAGTTACAATTAATAGGGATCGGAGGAAGTATCATTATTTTCAAGAAAATGTATAGTGTGTTTCCTCTTTCTACCATTTTCCACTCTATGGAAATACATAGTATTATGACCACATTGCAGTAACCAGTGTTCATTCGACCTTTGATGCCAATATAATTCCTAAGTGGAAAAAATATTAAGCAATCCAACCTGAATATCATGCTTCCTAATCAATTGTTCATAAGGAAATTCTACATGTACCTCTGTCTCCTCTATATGTTCCAACTCCCTTTGTGAGTCCCCTTTCTTTTTCCTTAAATGTCAAAACATTTAGCCCACATGCCTTAAATTGTTTTTAAATCTCTTCACATTAATTTTTGTAATATCAATAGGATCAGTACTAGCCACATGTCTATTCTGGATCTTGGCCACAGTAGGAAAAATTCTCATTCTTAAACCAGGCAACATCAAATCTAAACTCATTCATGTTCCTAGACTATGTCCCATTATTAACATTGAGTAAAAGCAAATTATGATCAGGTAACTTTCTTAAAATTTTCCCAATAGGAGGACATTACCACTATATCTATTTTTTTCCAACGTACAAGGGAATTTTTTATTTGCCCAAGTGAAAATGCCACGAGACATATAAATCTCCCTCAATCCCAAAGTATGAATCACATAATTAAAAATATGAGAAGCATGAGACGAAACAATAGGTTTATTTTCTCACTATAATGTCTGAAAATATTAAAGTCACCCCCCCCCCCCCCACACACACACACACAACATAAGGCATAGAAATAGCATTACACCAATTAGATAAATCATCAAGGAAGTTTTCCTTGAATTCTTCATGAGCAGCTCCATACACACCAAGCAATGCCCACTGGCACATTTTTTGTCCCACAGGTTAAATTGCACGATGTATTTCCCAATCTTAACTGCCTAAACATCTAAGGAATCCTTCTCACCCAAATTAAAATCCCATTATACTTTCCAATAGAGGGAGCCCATTTCCAGAAAAAGAGACCACGGGGATCAATTTTCCTAAAAAAAAAATCAGCATACTTGTTTTTCATAGTTTTCATAAGACCAATATAGTCCATTCCATAATATTTCATAATGTGAGTGAGATAAGCAGCCTTACCTTTTTGGCTCATCCTCCTTAAATTCCAAAAGGATCCTATAATTTATATTTTATTAGGGATTTTATTCACCCTAGTACTTCTACTAGGGAGCTAGGTAGAAGAACTAGCTTTACATTGAATTATTGTCATAGCTCTTGCTACTAAATCACGATTTCCTAGCATTCTTTCTTCTTTCTTTCCTAGATTTGACTAGAGTAAAAGATTCATTATCATTTTCCTTATTAGGAAAAGATAACTACAAAGCAGTTCTATCACCTAAACAAGGAATCGATAGCATTAACATTACCAGGTTTTTTTCATTTTTATCATGCAATTAATTGTAGCTTCCTCTGATTCCCTAAGCAATTCAATATGTTCAAAACTATCATTAGGATTATTCAACCCATAAGAGCATACCTAAAAATAATCTCTTTATCAGAAAGAACATCAAAATAATTCTTAGAAGACACGGGATTAGAATTAATTTCGAGGTCCTTTTTCCTTGATAGATTGCTGCTTGATCAAGTACATTGTCCATCTTCTGTTCCATATTCCTTGTATTGAATCTCACATTATCAACTTATATAGCAACACCATTCCCATTTTTGACATTAGGAGACACACTATCAGGAGATTGTACCAAATACTCAGATGGAACATCAGGAGATTATGCAGTTCCAGGTTAAACTTCAAAGATTTGTACCAAAAAAGGCCACTAAAAATCATACTGACCACCATTACCATGGAATATAGATTCCTAGCATACCACAGGAGTAATAGGTTCCCAAGCATTAACCACACTCCATGAAGATTTATCAATAGGAGGAGAATTCTCTTTGTTAACCACATGAGATATATGCATTTCCATAGCCATTAATTATTTGCCTTTTCCCATATTTTCCTCAAGTTTATCTAAATTATTTTGTACATTTTCCTCAATAGGCATATCATGGTTGACAATTTCCTCTTGACTATTAGCAGAACTCTCACAATTTTTGTCACCATGTTGCCCTTCCCTTGCCAGTTGTTCAACGGTAAACATATGTCCTCTTCACTTTCTTCCTCCGACTCATGTTCATATAGAGCATACAATTTTTTAGCATAATTTTTCCCACCCCTAGACATAGAATTGTTATAAGGATTGATAGATGATGAATTCTCATATCTGGCCCTTTTTGGAGAGGAAGCATGCATGCGTATGTGAATCAATAGGTATAGCCACATTGTTTCTTGGTTGGCCACCAACAAAAATAGTGTCAACTTCATAAAATAAATCATATAAGTAATCTCCCAACATGCCCTCAACACACTAAGGAAGATCATGAATATTTCTATAGCTAATCAAAACTCTACAATATTTAGGTTTATGTAGAGTAACTTGGTCAACTTGCAATACCACGTTATGCATACCTATGTATAGGTGTACTTGATCGAGCTGGGTATACTCGTACACGTCTAAAAGGATCATACATGTTTTGGGTGAATTTGTATGGTCTTTGAAACAAATCGATATCAAAGTTTAAAGAGTAAGAGGGACACCGAAGCAAAAGTGTGTGCCTTATTCACCGAGAAACAGGAGGGAATAACGTATTAAGTGCGAGGAAATATAAATAAAACTAAAAGAAAAAAAGAAAAGCAAGAAAAGCCACAAATTGCTTAGCTGCGTTTCTGACTTCGAAGAAACGACTCATGCATGCATGGCCTAGATGCTTGCAAGTTCCGAGAAGACTCATTATGCATGTGTCGGTGCTCGCTACTTTTGGCAATAATTTGCCTTCGGTTTTCTCCTTCTCTCTGATGATATTCAAACCTGATGTTGACGCAGTACGGACCCTGCGTACGTACTAGTATTTTGCACGGGTAAGAGAAGCATCATCATCCACAATTTAAACGTTTTCAATTATTCGCCACTAAATAAAAGAGATGAGCAGTAGCTCAGGCAATCATACGTAGATCGATCTGGAAACAGCACGCTAGTATTTGTTTCTTTGGTAGCATCAGCAGTACTATTGATCGATCATCGATCATCGATCCCCGATTAAGCGATCGCGTAGCGTGCGTCCGAATCTGGCGCTGCGCGTGCAAGACAAATGGCCGATTAGCGCCGCGCAGAAGGGAAGGGACCAACCTACTACTACAATACAAGGCTGCATCTTCCAAACGCACACACTGGAATCCATATTGGCGTCGTTCCCATCCCACCGTCGAGGCTCGATTCGCTCACTCCTCTCGCTGGCACTCTGCATGCGATGCGAGCGCAGCAGCAGCACCGGACGGCGGACGGGCGGCGTTTTCCTCCTGAAACTCTACAGAGTATGTATGTCGTGTGCCGGCCGGGGCGAGGACGTATGGCAGGCGGGACGGGAGGGGCGCGTGCTGGCCATGCCACCTAGCCTAGCGCACGGCCGACGAGGACGACGATGTCACGTACGTAGGGGGAATCTGCTGCGCGGGTGGTTTGCACCTGCAGTCCTGCACCGATGACAGTCTGAGTGTCTGACACTGCTCCGCGCGCGGCGGTGGCGTTGTTTTTTCCGACGGACGTATACGCGGCAGGGTGGCAGCGTCGCCCGATCGCGGGTACCCGAGACGTTGGGCGCCAGCTGCGCGGGAAGAGAACCGTCTACGCATCGCGCGACGTGTGCCTGCCGCGCGCCCGTTTCAGGGGCTCCGGCGGCGGTTCCGTGACACACGGACCTGATCGGGATTGGTGAGCATGCCGGCCGGTGGGATCCGCCCAGGGTTCCTGCCTGCAGCTGAATTGCCATAAAGGGCCTGCCTGGTTCACACATAGAAAAAAACACAAAAAAAAATAGAAAAGGTGCAAGATTAGAGCGTTCTGGCCAGTTGAATTTTATATTACAGGAGTTAGATCCTACAAGAATTTTTATAGGAGTGTTTGAATCACGTGAAAGACAAAACAATTGTGTAACATAAGGTTTGGATGGATAAAAAATTTCCTTCAAAACGTAATGCAATGCAATCCTATTAAAAAAAACTTCTAAGGATTTAATACTACGGATCAAACAATGTACAAAGGAAAAAAATTCTAAGGATCAAAATCCTTCAAAATTTCTATCAGATTCCTTTGTATCAAACAAACCCAAAGATTGTACCCTCTCCGTTAAAAAATTATGTACTCCCTCCTTTCACTAACTAACGTAAAATCTTTTAGATACTGTAAATTGTACTAGCTAGATACACTCCGAAATGAATGAACTTATAAACTAAGACACGTCTATATACATGTGTTTTAAAAAAGGCTACGATGTCTTGCATATTTAATATCTATATACTAAAACGTGTCTTGATAATGTGAATCTAGATGAATATGCGTGATTCTTTTTTCAGACGGAGGAAATAGTAATGTCCTAAATATTGTTCACTTTCTTGCATCCGTAGTATCGATATTTTGTGTATACACGTCCGGAGCTTGGATGGCGATCTCCAACATATAACACCCTACTACTAGTCTCCTTGCAAAATAAGCAGTACGACAGAACCATCTTTCGTTCGCACGAAGCTCTACCTGCACAGCCTTTTCCTTTCAGTTACGCCAAATTGCCAATCCCCTCTTCCGGAAAAACAGGTTCTGCAACAACAGCCCGATACACACCTAAAGCATATAGCACAATAGTATAAAGAGGGCATGTTGCCGGAAATTGCACAGGGCGGTTGCTCTTCGCTACTCGTCAACCCACAACGCGATCCCAAAATTGCATTTACGATCCGGCCGTTGTGATCCACGTCGAGTAGCGACGGCCAGAGATCGAAGGAAAACGGCAATGCGATATGCTGACCTTCGCCACGCATTTGCGTCGCTCGACATCTACAGGGGATAATGGAGAACCTTCTGCAGTCTGCACATGTATGTACCCCGCATTCGCACCGAGATAGGTACGTCATAAACTTTGTCACGCGGTGACGCAACTTCCTCAAGATCGATGGGTAAACTGACGAGCGAACATGGTGGCAGAATGATGTTCAGATTTCAGAGCGCCGTTGCCGGCCATCACACACGTGGTCGGTCGGTGCCCGCGTGCGTTCCGGCCGGGTTCGTGTGGAAGCAAACGGGATAATATGAACAGAGAACTGTCAGCAAGGACTCCCATGCCCATGCGGTGCTACGGACTTTTGACAAGTCTGCGGATCCACGTTCGGTATTAGCCGTACAGACCTTTATTTGCTTAATTATTACAGCTACTAGTAAAATGCGCATTCGAGGGGGTAGACGCGAAAGCTAATCAGAGACTAGTCAGCAGGAAGAAAAAGGAAGGTCGTTCTCTGATCGGGACGAGGTGCAGTCCACAACAGCAATGAACATTACTACCTCGCCATCGTCCTTTCTGAATGCATGTAGCTATCGACATCTGCGCATACCAAAAAAAAAAGTTCAATCGAGACCACTTGCTAGAACATACTCCCTCAGTTTTAAAATATAGAATGTTTTAGGTTTGTAAAAAAAATATCTAGACTTTTTTCACTCCAAACCCGAGTGAACCTACATACTCCCTCCGACCCATATTAATTATTTGTCTAGATTTGGATGGATCTAGACACTATTTAGTATAAGTTTTATCCAAATTTCAAATCCAAGTCAATTAATATGGGGCGGTGGGAGTACCAAAAAAAAAATCTAGATATATTTATTTCATAAATCTAAAACATCTTATATATTTGAAACCGAGAGAATACTAAGTAAGCTCTAAATTAACCAGGTCTGTTCTGCACATATAGCTAACAAACTACACGTACGTCTCAATTTTCAATCATCTCGATGTCGTCGATTAATTAACTTTCCAGTGTACTACATGATACCGTCTCATGCGCCTAGTGGCTCGATCGGCGATGGTCACGAGCCACATACGATCATCCGGCCCAAACATACTACTCCTCTCCTATCTACGATGATCCATCCACGCACGCGGCCTGCGATGCTTGGGGACGCTGGCGCCACGTGTCGTCCCCGCGCACCACCAGGGAGGCCGGGACAGAGCGAACAAGTGGAGACCGGTGTGCAGTGATCTATTCGTACGTCGATCGAGGTGCACCATATACCCCAAGCACGAGTCCTATTCACGCGTACGTCCCCCTCCATCGGCTCCAGTGGAAGAAGAATATAACGACGGGAGGGGCACTGCATGCCTCGACTTACTGTAAAGCACGCGCGAGGTGAGAGTGAGAGAGGGCTAAAAGAGCAGGCAACCGCGCGGTCTGTTTTCGCACCTGATACCCGTTAAATTTTTCTCCTGCGAAATCATGGAATGAAGGCGATCATTATCCATTTATAGGCCCCGCTTGGTTCACCGTACATAATAGGCAAGAAAAAAACCGGGTGAAATTTCCGTCCTCTTCAGTGTAATTATGCACGACACTGGCGCTTGGTTGGTCGTTATATATGTTTTTTAAAAAAACTCAGAACAATCACATAGGCTCACACAGGCTCACACGTACAGACACTCATCCATATGAACGCACGCACGCATACTCTACCCTTACGCCTATCAGCGGGTCTTGATATTGACGAAATTACCACGAACATCTCGATGTTGACGAAAACGTCGCCTACGAATATTCCACCTTTAGTAAGACACCAAATCATCAAAGCTAGGGTTTAAATTCTGATGGGTTATATGTACCACTGCTCTCCTAACCATCTAACCGCAGGTTTTCTCCGTCTGTATTTTTCCTCGGCCATTTCCTGCCACGTAGCCTTGTAATCTAACAGAACGTTCACAAGTTAACTCTTCTAGAATAACCGGCCGGCCGTTTGACATCCAAACTGTGTGCACCTTGTCTTTGAGTGGTGACAGTAGTTTAACTCGAACTAGCCTAGCGTGGATTTTTTTTTTCTCACTGGAACATATATATTCTCTTCAGAAAAGGCAGTGTGTGCATGGCATCCACTCCTTTGCACTCCTATATGCTCTCGTTCGTACGCGGTAACTTTTTTCTCCTTTTTTAACCGTGCATTATCGAAAAGGAAGATAAAGGCGAGATCGATGGAGCGATGGCTCTATCAATCTCTTGCCGGAGCAGCTGCATGCCGGCCAGGGCGGTGCACGTACAGTAACATGATGACCGTCGGAAAATGAAATCCAAGGCAAGTGCCATCAGAATCCCGCTGGGATTGCAGGCGATCGAATCCTGCGTGCCATTACCAGGACAGGCGCGAGCGCGATCGATCCCTGGGGCCATGCAGGATCTGCAATCTGCTTCTGTCAAGATCGTACCGTCCGAGATCTATACCCGCGCTACAGCAAAAGCAGTGACGATCGATTCTCGCTAGTCTCTCCGCTCCTTATCTCGTAGCCCATGTTCATGTTCTCCGGCCGTGTGTGGTGAACAAAGGGGCTCACGCGTCACGTATTCCGTTCAACTTCTCCGGTCCATAAGACATCCAATGACGAGACAGTGGATGATGCCACATAACATCGCTGATCTTGATCAAGAAGGATTTATTAACAGTTAACCGGGAATAACTTTAGGCTGCATATATTTCGCCGGTGCATGATGGATGGATCGATGGGAAGGTGTGTGGGCTATAGCATGCGTACGCAACCTCAGACAGCAGTACAAGACTATGCATGCACAGGCATGCATCTCTATCGTCGGATGCAGTGTGTCAGTGTGTGGCGTGGCGCGCCTCCATCTTCTCGTGCAAAGACAAGTTGGCCACGAGAGAATAATCACCAACGTTTTCACTAGCTGTTCACCGATGGATAGTTAATACTATGCTGCATGTATGCATGCATGGTTCATGCACTCAGACTCAAAGACAATGGTCACACCACTTACGGCCTGTGGACCACTAATTAATAAACACCATCATCTTCTCCAGTAAAATTGTTTAGCATCCTCTCCGGTTCTTTCTTTACAAAAGTAAATAAAGATGAGAGGTAGGCGCTGTATGCACGTACGAGAGAAGGGCGAGTGTGCAGCTGCTAGAAACGAACTCGTACATACGCGGCGGGTACGTGCCCCTGCGCGCGGCGCACTAACGTGGGAATATATTACGCGAGACGCGTCCATCCGTCCGTACGCCCAGACCAGACCAGACCAGACCAGCTGATATACACGGACACCGTACGTCCGGTCACTGCTAGCTTGTCAGTCAGACAGTCACCCTCCCCCCTTTCTATCTTCCTAGCTAGCGAACCTACGCTACGTACCCCTACACTACTAGCTACTCCAATGGAAAACGTACGTACATGCCTCGATCGATCTCGATCGCCATATGGTCACCTCACGCAATATATGATTCCCATCCTGCGTAGTCGTACGTGCGTTTTCGATCCTATCGGTACCGAACATGTAGCCACCAATCCAGCGTTGGTCCGCAGCTAGCCAGCCCCGATCGAGAGCCAATGGGGCTGCAGATAACGCCGGTCTACGCCTGT
Source organism: Avena atlantica (assembly GCA_910589765.1). Classification (NCBI taxonomy): domain Eukaryota; kingdom Viridiplantae; phylum Streptophyta; class Magnoliopsida; order Poales; family Poaceae; genus Avena; species Avena atlantica. The sequence continues at coordinate 66,965,068 of OU342737.1, forward strand.
CATAGCCATCTTTCTTTCCCGTTGCCGGGCACGGCAGCGACGCGGACGCGGACGCGGACGCGGACGGGGATCAGGTGGTAGAGGCACGCAGGCCGGCACGGGCGCTTGCGCGCGCGAGAGAGAGATAGAGAGCACATGGGCGCGGGGCGCGCACGGAGATGCCAAAAATGGCGGTGCCCTAGCCTTTCGGGGGGTAGGGTAGTGGGGGAGCAGGTGACAGCAGCGGACGCGATCCTGGCGAGATCGTGCCGGCCAGCGACGTACTACTGCTGTCCCCCGCGTGCGTGTCCACCCCCGGTTGGCCGCCGCGCCCCGCCGTCCGATGCGCGCCGCCCCCGCCTCGAGATTACCGCTGCCATGCATCTCGGGACGAAAAGGCTGAGATAGTAAATGGCTACTTGATGACCCAGTTGCAAATCTGGGTTAAAAGCCAGGTGGTACGACTCGGAGCCAGCAAGCAAGACTGGAAAGCAAGAAAGGGGGTGACGCAATGATTGACGGGATTAGCGATCTGGATCGGACTTTAGGGCGTAAATCTCGTCGGGCTTTATTAGTTGCTGTTGCCGTCGGCCTTAATAATCTCCAAAAGCGATCGAGCAGAAAAAGGAGGCGAATTAAGCGAGCGTGGAGAAGGGACACTGGACAGACAGAGAGTGACGGTGCGGTGTGCAGAGTGATGCGCCACCCCTTCATGCTGCTGCTAATCCTTCGTCGAGAAGAAACAGATTTTGCCTAAACTGACCTCGCGCAATAATGACCAATTTAGTAATTGCCGGACCTGTACGTCTGCGTCGATCAGGGCAGACCAAAAAAAATCCAACGTCTTGCTTACTAGTAGCAAACCTGGTTCTTACACGAGCTCCGAGCTCATGACCTCATATATTATGATCTCCTTTTCAAAAGAAAAAAAATGCATGCGGTGCCAAGTAGAGCACTACATGAGTCGGAAAATTAGGAAACGGTCGCATCGGATCGTTTGTTGCCAAAGAGAGGGTCAGGACAAGAGAGAACACAAAATATTCAAGGAGCCAAAAAAAAAAGAAAACAGAGGCTGTGCCATCGTGGGGAGGGAGATCGGAGCAAAATTTTGGAAGTGTGAAAGAACATTTGGACTATGCAAGTATAAAAGTGGCATTCGCAGGGACGGAGACAAGGGGGGACGAGGGGGGGGCTTAGCCACCCCCATGGTTTTAATTTTGTGAAGAACTCTATGCACTAAAACTCTAATTTCTTATTGATTTAGTCAAGTCTGCCCCCCTCAAGGTTAGAAGCTGGCTTCGTCCCTGGGCATTCGTGAGATTAGCCGTGACGATAGACAAGAATACTAGGCTGATCTTAGCTTATTTACATACAACGTCCATACAGAAAAAAAAATAGTACCAAAGTTGCACTAAGCACTATGGAGACTTCCATTTCAATCAAAGCCTAAAACAACACCGCAGTATGTATCGTTGAGCGCAACCGTCAGACTCAGACACAGCGCGCACTACCAGAATTTGGTGACAGAACAGGCACGGTGGTGCGCGACATGTATTACCTGATGCATGCTTGGTCGTCACTGGGCTTCACATCCACACGTTCTGGTATCGTAGGTGGCAAGCGTGTGCATCACAGCCTCACACACTCCGCTCTCTGCTCGTCAGTCTTCCTTGTCCTCTACTCTTTCCAATCTGTCACGGGTCGTTTCAGCCTATATCTCACTCGATCCCTTCTCGTGTTGGTCTCAATATCAATATATGTATGTGTGTATTCTGGCACAGGTTGCCTCTATCCTACTCAATCCCTTTCTCGTGCTGGCCTCAATATGTACGTCTGTATTGTGACACATCTATTCAACAAAATCACTACTCCCTCCAAGTCCATATTAATAGCCTCATATACGAATGCATCTAGTCTAAATATCTAGATAAAGTTAAAACCATTAATATAAACCGAAGGAAGTATTGTTTATAAATTAATGTTTCCTATTGTCACTCTTCCGACAGTTTGCAAATGTTTTGCATCGCTAGTATGTAGTACTAAGCCAAGACAGGGTCTAAATAAAGTTTAGCTGGTTATCTTAGGGAAAATGATGTGGATCCTCCGGACGATCATCGTCCGGGTCGTTATTCGCGGACGCATACCCGCTTCTTGCACATGACGCATGTCTAGGTAGCTGGAGCAACGGGTGGACCAGGAAACTTATCGCTTCGCAAGGGACGGGCTTCCTGCTGGTTTCCTTTTGTCTTCCTCCTCCCGAGCCTATCTTTTCTCCATTGCTCCATCTCCAGGGGCTCTCTTCTCTCCGCCGTCGGCCATCGTGGCATCCCGTCGTCGCCCAGCCCTCCATCCCCGCAGCCGGGCAGCGCGCCATTCCCGCCGTAGGCTAGCTTGCATCCCCAACGGCCGGCAAGTACACTCCCCCGCTTTCTCCTTGCTACATAAGCTAGCCGCCCCTGCTACCTGCGCAAACCGCCGCTGCTACAAGGATCCTCCGCCGCCACCAACCGTTTTGCTACAAACGCCGGTCGTCGCTGTCTCTTTGCTACATAAGCCAACCGCTGCTACTACATACGCAAGTCGCCGGTGCTACAAGGATCCTCCTCCGCTGCTCTACAAACATCCGCAGTTGCTGCCTCCTTGCTACATAAGGCAGTCGCCGCTGCTACAAGGATCCTCCGCCGCCAACCATTTTGCTGCAAACACCGGCCGCTGCTGCCACCTTGCTACATAAGCCAACCGTCGTTGCTACATAAGCAAGTCGATGTTGCTACATACTCTGCCTATGGCCGGCCGACAGCTGCTACATATGCCTAGAGCCGCTGCTACATTCGTCGGCTGCTGCTGCTACATACGCCGTCTGCAACTGCTCCATGCCCATGGTGGAAGCTGCAAGCGGGGGTGTCGATGCTCCAATGGCCATGGCGAAAGCTGCAAGCGGGGGGCGTGTCGATGCTTCAGCGCGGGGCGAGATGCTGCAAGCGAGAGTAGCGAGCTCGAAGGCGGGCCACCGGCGGCGACGGGCAAGTTCAGGAAGAAGCGGCAGCGCCCCGCGCACAGCTGTGCAAAAATTACGATGGACCGTGCTGTGATGGAGGAGGTGCTACGCCTATGATGCTGTGAGGCGGAGCTGCGCCTACACTGCTGCAAGGCGGAGCTGCGATGGAGCGGGGGTGGTCCTGCCATGAGGAGCGGCATCGGCGACCTGGGGGTGGTCCTGCCATGAGGAGCGGTGCCGGCTGCCTGTGCGTTGGGATAGGCAAAGCGAAACGATAGGTTGGACGTCAGTAGGAAATTTCTCTCTATCCTCGCGGAGCAGTTTGTTGGGCTGGACAACCTATGGCCTTGATGGATTACATCGTACGGCTGGGAAAGAGGACGATGAAAAGTTTCCCGTCCAGGGGACGGGGACGCGTAGCGCACGCCTTATCTTAGTTACAACGAAGATGAAAGAGAAGTTAAAAGACTGATACATTGGAGGCTCACTACAACAGGGAAGACAGAAAAATAACGGTCTCACAAATAGCCCACAATCAATTTGATAGACGGTACGACAAATCCATGTTACAGAAGAATTTGGCCCAGCAAGTTTATGTACACAACAGTACATCAATGATTTGCACAACCCAACAAAGAATTATAGAATCCAACACATAAATAGCCAAAAAAAAAGGGAACCTGAATACACGCGGGACTCACCAAAGCTGCCGCCTGACAAAGCACTGCATCTTCAACCGCAGTAAACACCATTCCAGTGCAATATACTCCAACTCGAAAAGTAAGTACACTACATAAGCAGCAAACAAGCAAACTATATCTTTCATATTTTTCCAGAATTTGCGCCGACTGGGCATCCCAACGTAGATACTCCAGATAGGCTATGCCGCTCAAACCATATCCATATCCAGCTAACAAATATTCTTCAGCAAATGGCACCAACTGACAAAACTTGGGCGATTCCAACCATATCTGATAGAAGGACAATCTTTAACAAAAACACTCCAGCAGCACAAAATTTTGAAGGTAATTGTTTCTCTGAAGATCATCTTCTACTGGCAAATGCTGCCAACGCATTCGCATGAGCTGGTGGTAGAGCACTTAGTATTGGCTGCATCTGCTGGCCATAAACGGATATCAAATGAGAAACAGCCTTGCCAATAATTGTTTTGACTTCATCACTCTCATCCGGGGATACTACCACTTGGGCAAAGACATGTACCACATCAGGCACTAGAGTAAGGATCTGCAACAACAGAATGTTAGGTTTGGCCTTAAGACTTGAACAAGGATATTTTCGCTGCAATACTAATATTTAGGAAAAAGTTCACATAATGGAAGCAAAGATCATGGAACAGATCAAAAAATTGGGTGGTTCAAGACCAAGTTACCTGGGGATGTGATGATAGTAACAAATTACATAAGCAACTGTAGACAGCCATTGATTCTTCATGATCCTCTTTTAGTGGCAGAGCTTTGATAAACACCGGAAGAACCTGAGAAACAGATATAGCATTGCAACCAAGTATTAGATAGGCACTTCAAATTCTGAAATCTGAAGCTGTTCAAACGTATTATGTGCAAGATAATGCAAACCTGGTTGAGAGGAATTGACTGAGGTTGCACCATTATCATTCTGGCAATAGCACCAGCAGCATTATCTCTAACTGCAAGGTCTGGTTCAGAATTGGCAAACAAACGATACAGACCCTGCAGTATATCTGGGTAATATCTGCAGAAAGATGAACAATAGCCTGTGAACAACTGAATTTACAGGATTACCGTTTATGTTCATAGTGTACCATGAACATTAGTTCATTTTGTGACTAAACAGCATATCCCATCATCACACTTGGTCAATTTTAGCTTCCATTCTTTCAGCATTTCCGTCATAATTGTGAAAGCACGTTACAAAATGTCAGGGTTTAGTTTTGTGACACTACAGGATTAGGAAGTTGGCAGGCTATTATGTGATCTTTTGATCAGGACTAAAAAAACTAATGCCGTTTGAGAAGGAACAGTGCATCGATGCAGATACTATGACTTGGAAGTGATAAGAGCTGTGGTAACCAATAGTTTTCATCATCTGCTTCTCATTTGCATGCTTCTTACTCTAAATGCACAATAAAGTGAAATGTGTCTGCCCTTAACTTCCATAAAGGTAATGGGAAATGAATCTGTAGTTAAAGAAATTGTGTATCCATTAATGTCCATTTGTTATGCAGATACACTTTTCGAACATAAGAAAAGAAACATCATGCACATCAGATCTAAATAATAGTTATTTGCTCCTCATTTTCGGAGTGCAAGACATTAGCCTCAGATATGAGCTTCTGCAAAATCAAGCATGAAATGTCTGTTATTGTAAGTATTATACATACCTCAGTGCTGCAGCACCCCCATTCTTGCACAGCTCGCCAACACAGAAAGCGGCATTTCTCCTATTCGTGGCCTCAGAAGATGCAAGTTCTTTCAATGCCAAAGGCATTATCTTCTGCAAATGATTCAAATATTAGTAAGCATTAAGAGGTCAATTAAAATGATAAGATGGCATGTTTTTAAAGAAAACCATAGGCATACATCAACGTAAGCAGAAATTGGAGCACCCATTTCTTGAGCAACCTCAGCTAGGGTGGCAACGACCATAGTCTTATCTTGGGGAGGATGTGGAGATTTCTGCATTCATTCAGAAAGCATCTTCAAACGTCAAATGTACAATTCTCACTATAATCACTATAGGCTTAGGACAGCTGGCATTAGTTGACCACGATGAGGGAGGGGGGTGCTCACAGCAAATTTCATCAAGGGGTCAAATAACTTTGCAAAGATAGGGTCGAAGTAAGATCGCATCACTTTCGCAAAAGCAGGCAAAAGATCTGAAACTGCGTCCATGAGGACTTCATCATGATCAATGTCACCATCATCTTCACCGTCCGACTCAACTTGCTGACAGCATGATTCTTGATGCAGCAGAGTAAGTGTTGCCTCAGCAAGCCGCGGTATATCTGAAACAGTGGCAGAATGGACAATTTTAACAGTGGATCCTAGTATTCCGGTGCACCTAACTCTGAGAAAGTGCAGCTTACAAAGTTCAACTGCAGCAAAACCACAATCTTTGACAATATCTGCTACACTCATGCAAGCTTGCGCCACTACTTCTTTATCATCATCCTCTGTCATGGTCTTGATATAGATGTTCATAATAGTATCTGGAAAAAACTAGAGAAGATGAGCACAGCTTGAGGTGCACATAGAAAAATGGACTTAAAAGTAGGCAACTTAAGTAGAGATTACCAAGAACATCCTTCTGTTTCTCTAGTATATCCTGCATGGTGGAAAAAGTACACTATCAGAATATTGATGTTCCAGAGCAACCAACTGCTAAATTGACAATTCAATGCATCTAGTACTCACAGCGTTTGCAGGTATTGCCTTTACTGCAGTTAGGATGTCTGCAATAGTAGTTTTGTTATTATAATTACTGATAATACCACAAAACATAGCTTTAATGGGAAGTCTCAAAGAATAAAAAAACTCAAAGAAGCTTGTAATTTTACAAACTTAATTAAAGTTCTGGGGAGTAAACAGTTCCAATTAAACAAGACTATTCACTCTGGTTTCTGTGTCAAAGGCTCTCCTACTGCTCATAATTGTTGTGCCCACCATCCGTATACAGTTTATTGATGATCTCTTAAGTTACTCCCTCTGTTCCACAATATAAGCCTTTTTAGCAAGCTGTTTTAGCTTTCTAAAAAGGCTTATATTGTGGAACGGAGGTAGTAACAGATTGGAGAGTTCATTGCGTTTGCAATTCGTGGTTTGTCACATTACAGTATCCGTTTCGTGCGCAGAAGAGATCCAATACACGACTAATATGAGAAAAATGACAAAAGAGCATGACATAGGTGAAGGTAGTAGAGGAGCTAGATTACAGGAAATGGGTGTACAGGGATCCAAAAGGTAGTCAAAACCTTTCGATTTGTCATATGTATATTGTAAAGTATATATGTATTATTGTATTGTATAGAGGTAAAGCTTTTCCCCCTGAAATAATGGCTGTACATACACCCATGTATATAGCTGGCTCCGCCCATGGGTGTGAAGGATGCTAGGCAAGCTACATTCTGCTCACAATTTGTTTTGTTGATTTTCTGATCTGGGCTTTGCCTCCGTAGATAGTTGAGCCCGTCTGGATCGCTAGGTTCAGATTCAACAATTATTCGAGCGAATCGAGCAATTAATGGTACACTACCATGATTGCACTAGCAAGATGACTACTGTATTACAACTTCGATGATGATGCTTGAATGGGTTTGCAGTTAAACCAAAATAAAACTTAAAATGATGGACATAAGGTAACATTATATATGATTGCATAAAAGAACATTGATCATGAATACATCATGTGATCTACATTAATGTATCTTACGGTGACAAAAGTTTATTCTGTAGTCATATAGTATTGTACTACGATATATACCATGCTGGAGACAGATTCTGTAGAAGTGCACATACATGTCACAAAAGTTTATTCATCTAGATTAGGTTGTTTTGTATGTTAAATGACTATTGGAAGTTTGGAATCTTCCAACCACAACGAAAATCATCAGAATCTTCATTAGTTGTTATTATTTAGACCTCAGAAATAAGGAAACCAAAAGGCTGCTACAGGCTTATATATTAAAGAGGACTAGGAAAGACATTACGTTTTAACGAAATAATAGCCTGAAGCCTGACATCTTCATGAAAATACCCACTGTGCTTGATTAAAATCTTCAACGACTCCTCCAAGTACCTGGTGCCAGTTAAGAAAATTTTGAAGAACAAAAGATGGCGAGAATATTATGCTAAACATCATTTTAAGGATACGGAGCATAGGCACTTTTTGTGTGAAGTGCAAAAAATCCAATAGCCTGAGTTGCAGCTGCTTTCTCGTCTAATACTCCAGTCCTCACACTGATATTTCTAACTCTTGGCTCATCATCTGTATCATCATCAGAAGAAACACCACTAAATCCATTGTCAACACCATCAGCATCATCAATGTCCACAGCAGAACCATCATCCAAGTTGCACGAGGAAAATACAAGAGGCACGACATGGGGAAGATACTGCAATGTGCAACAACCACTTCTGTAAGCATAAACAGCATTCATGAAATGAACAAAAATTTGACTTCCATTGTTACCTGTGTGAAATTATCATCCAGAATCTCAGCAATGTTGCTAAAAAACCCATGAGTATACTCTCTTAGCTCGCTATAATCCAATCCAAAACCCTGCAAGTATAAAGAGCATAAAGAATTGCACTAAAGTCTTCCGAGTTATCTGAACTCTGAACTACTGGAATTAGGACTCACACTAATAGCAGCCTCAATAAAAGGAGGCAATATCGCTTCCATTCTGGTTTTGCCTACTGCCATTGCTACTATCCCAACAACCTCAGTAGCCCTAGCTCGTGCACACAAATCTTCATCCTTAGTGAGCACCAGAAAGCCTTTCATCATTTCAAGAACCTTCTCTGCGTATGGGATAAAAGCCTGTTCTGCAGCAGCTGCCACAGAGCCAATTGCGGACTGCAGAAAAACATCATTATTGTCAATTTAGAAGACAGTTTAAGGGGGGAAAGGTTACCTCCTTAACATAGAGATTAATTGTGTGTAATGATTTCTACACGAACCATGCATGTCTCTTGCAGGTTCCGGGGACTGCTCTGCAAAGACATAACTAATCTGCATATCAAAGGTTCTAGATATGGTAGGATATCTTCACCCATATCTTCACAGAACGCTGCCAATGCATAATATGATTTCTCCTACAAGATCACGTCACATATTTGCATTAGTCAATTATTCCAGAAAATATCATGCAAGTTAATCAATATAATCTATATCAAAGTTTCTGCCTATTTATCAGAGATGATGTCACCTGAAGTAGGTTATACCTTAACTTCATCTGATGGGTCGTCAAGTGCATTTAAGATGCATGGAAGTACACTCTCATAGTGAGACAGAATTTCTGGCTGCAAGTGTTCAGCAAACTGACCAAGAGCAAATGAAGCAGCGCCTCTAACCATTTGCTCTTGATCCTTTAAAGCTTCTAAAACAACTTTGAGACATTCCTCCAACTTATCCTTGAAATGTTCAGAACAACCCTCTGAGATAACACCCAACGAAGTAACAGCAGCCTCACGATACTTGGGATTAATGTGACGAAAGCTCACAGAAGCAAATTCAAGAACTGGTCCAAAAACATGTCTTGGTAAGTTGATAGCCATTGTATCAATGACTTCTGCTGCAGAACGATCTGCCGCTAAATCAGGTTCTTCATCTTCATTAGCTGTTTCTGTAAGCAAGGGGCACATAACTTGTAGGATAGGTACAATCAGCTTGTTCTTTTTTAAGAAAGATGCTTTAAATTTTACAAGCCATGAGATTATCTGAATAGCCTGAAACAAAAAAGAGAACGTTTAGAGGAAGTTATTTTGCAAAATGAACAAACATATAATCAATAATGTGGATGGTTGATCAAACCTGTTGCCTTATATTTATTTCTAAGTCATGGTTTGAGCAAACTTCAAGTGAGAACTGCACAATTGATCTCACTGAATCTCCAAGAAGTGGTGCAGGAGATTCGATTAGTTCGTCGAATATTTCAAAGGCAATAGAAGCAACATCTTCATCACCATTAGCAAGACACTGCCTTGATACATTCAAGATACTGGGAACAAAGTCTCGAAACATCTTTACCTAGCAGTTGTACAAGATCTGTTCATCAGGCATAAGAGGCAACTCTAGCGGTACCATGACATACTATTGAAGATTTGAGAATCAGCTAGCGGTAAAATGATACACTCCTCCATCCAAAAAAAAGTGAAGCGGTGTATCTACACGTGTTTGTGTCTAGATACATGTGTATCTAAGACAAAACCGCGTCACTTGTTTTGGGAAGGAGGGAGTACTATTGAAGATTTAGAATCAGCTAAGAGAAACTACAGCTCTAAGAAGAACAAAACCGACAAATTACTGTTACAAGCAAAGAGAACAACAAATCCAAAATAAAACGCAAGTACTGCTTAATGTATAGAAAAGGCTTAACTGAAGAGCACATTACCAAAAGAAGGTCTATAAGAATGAATATTATGATGGCACATCTTTCACGTCGAAAAATAAATGTTCATAAAATCAAGTTTAAAGCCAGAACTTACAATGTCCCCTCCTTCATTGACATACTCTATGAAGGATCCGACAGCCCTGTTGCACAAACCAAAAATTAGCTTCTTTACAGTTACAAAATGGTCAACTGAGAAAGGGAATAGAGTTTCATCGCAAATTTAAACCGTACTTTAAAGCAGCAATTCTGACTTTAGAGCTGGTCTCGTCTTGCAGGCATTTCAGTAGAATAGGTTGTAAAGCATTCAGATGAGATTGAAACGTAGTTCCAATAGTTTCAGTAAGAGAGCTGAACAGAATTAGAGCTACCTGTAAAGAAAAGAGTGAGTCGGTACACATTGACATTTCGTTTGCAGATATAAAGCAGAACTAAGACACCAGTTTCTACCAATTGCAGAACTAAGGCACCAGTTTCTCCGTAATTCCCTTGAGATGATATAGGAGTTATGCACAAACAGGTCCTACCAAAACTAAGGCACCAGTTTCTCCGCAACACTACATATACTACATAAATCAGAACATTTGATGTCACAGAATGCACTATCTATTAATTAGACACAGTGTACTAGCATCCCACTCCTACTAACACACATATAGAGGAAGTACAAACAAGTGAACACCAGGTAGAAACTTCCACCAATACAAAGATGGAAGATGGTTTCAAGACTTTACACATGCATAAGCAGTGGGGCCTAATGACTTGGAAATAATATGATTACGTTAACCAGCAGGAAAAAATAAAAACCTTAGTGTAGGAAGTGTGTAGGCCTTTAGCCAGCTAAAAGATGGCCAGTCATAGAAACTGTAAAATCCATAAATAATTAAGTTATGGATGGTCTTGAGATTTCACCATTTAGCTCTTTATATTGAGCAATATGTCAAACAAATAATTGCGAAAGGGCAAGCTGACATGCTGCTGCAATCATGTTGACAATAAAAAAGTACATTCAGTGTTCTCACTATGCGAATGAAGAAGTTCTTAAACAAATACCAAATCAAAGAAAGGGAAGTGCAAGTAAGCTCTTCTTGTGTATCATCTATTATGAGAAAACCACCTGGTGTGATTCATAATTCATTTCTGACGAATATTGATACTTACATGCTAAACAATGCATACATACTTAATTAAAGGCTGAAAGTACAGGGCAACTCCGAGATGCACTTACTTCTCTATGTTCTTCTTGCAGACTTTGGCTGCATTGGAAAAGGAACGGTAACAACTCTTGCCACTCTCCTGCAGGGATAGCATACTTAGCAATAATGCTCACCACATTTGCACTAGCTTTCCTTACAAGATGACTGCATAAGGAGCAAGAAAAAACTCAGTGTGTCATCCTCTCAAAATTATATATGGAAAAAACTGAGGCAAATTGAACCAATAACGGACGGCATTTGCAACATAGAGTGGGATAATAGCTCGATAGTTTGTAGCTAGTCCCAGTGAAACCAGATCAACCTATTATCCCGTATGTTTTGACTGGTTTGAATTGAACTACGCATATTTTGACTTCCATATTTCCAGTTTATGGTAACCCCGTTGCGTTTCATAGTTGCCACACAGATCAATGCTTATACCAGAAATATTAAAGTTCATGTTTGAATCAAACAGATAAAATTTATATGCAAATATATGTATTCAAAGTCTTGAGGAGAAGACTTTTTATTGAGAACAAAAACTCTACCAGGGTGAATTTTTGAGACATCATAACTAGACAGTCCATCATTTAGATTGCAGTTTTTCATATTTGGCAGGGTTGGACTAAGCAATTTGTAGCATCTTTTCTCACGTTTGTGCATTTCCACCTCCTTCTGTAACTTTGTCCTTTTTTTAACATAAATTTTGTCCTAAGTATATCTTTCCTACTGTTTTGCTTTAAAAATACATTCTGAATCGACTGTTGCTTTCCAGTGATTCATTTATTTCCAAATGAATTTCGCAGAAGCATCTCCATTTCCCAACAAACATTTTCCATTTGAATGCGAGCATATGAATATGAATACAACATTATACCAAAGAGGAACCGCAGTTGAGCATCCATCGGTTGCAAACAGGTCAGGTGTATTACAGCTTATCATAATCACAGTAAATTGTACTATTGGTTGACCTATGGACCATAAGATTCCACCCGGCAGGTCTAACAGTTCAGCTAATCGTTACTCACAGGAACGAAATGTTCGGCAGTTAACAACATAACTTCAGGTATCCCATAGACAACCCCGTATAGTTGAACATAGCAGTGCAAAAATTGTAAATTGCGGAGGCGGTGGCGGAAAGGGGGCGGGAGAGAGTGGGGAAAGTGGGCGAGGTGAGCACCTGTTGTCGAGTGTGATGGAGTCGATGAGGGCTTGCTTTAGGGAAGCCTTGGCGTGCGGTGGAAGCTTGGGCCAGTGGGAGGTGATCTTCTTGCGGAGGAGCACGGCTGCGAGCTGGCGGACGTTGGGGGTCTTGGCGGTGCGGAGGTGGTGGACGAGCGCCGGCACCACCTGGGGGTCGCGCGCCAGCCGCCGGATCTGCTCCTCCGCCTGCCGCCGCGCGTCGTTGTCCGGCATCAGGAACTGGATTAACAGAAGCTCCAGTGACTGCGCCATTTCCTCCTGCCTGGTGCGTTCGCCGGGCCTCTCCGGACCTCGCTTCCTGTGATCGGCGGCGCCGGCGGCGGGCGAAGGGGAGAGCAAAAACCCTACCGATTGGGTGGGCAGCTCAGGTTTTGGTGCGGCGCGCGTGGGGGCGGGAGGGGTTTACTAGTAAGCTGGGCAATTGTTGTCTTTTTTCGTGTTTTGCTTTTCTTATTCTATATATATATCTACTAATTTACGCAGAGGTAGGTTCGTCTCTCACAATTTTCGTTCCGATTTTTGGTTGGACGATTTTGCCCCTGCTGTTTTGGCAATATTACAAAGCTTGCCACCGCCAAGTGAAGAGGCGAGCCTGTGCGGCATCGTCGAGCGTGACCCCTGGCGCGGACGGGGTGACCTGCGAGCAGATCCCTCGCGCCGTCGGCTCGTCGTAGATGCCTGATTCCACCAGCCGGAGTCGTGGTCTTCCCCGCGCCCCCGTACTTCTGCCATAGATTTAACTCATATCCAGCCGCCATCGGTTCCCTTGACCTGGTACAGAATCGGAGGCAACGCTGTGGCTCTGCACCGGCCGGCCAGAGGGTCGAGGCCCTGGTGCTATTCCCCTCTATGTCCACCTTCGGGCTAGACGACTAGACGATCCACCACTCCACTCATCTGCTCCTCCCTTCTTCGCGATTCTCCTGACCCCTTCCCATCCACACTCTTGGCGGGGTGCTAACCGTCCTTCGAACATGAAAGGTAAGTCCCGAATCTGGTGTCGATTGGTGGCAGAGCTACTGCTGTTGTAGCTAGCCGGCGCCTCGATCTGATTCAGGCATATTTTGCAGTTACTAATCCACTCCATTTTTTTCCTTTAACGATTGTTTATAAGTGCTTCTGTTTATAGTCCAAAGCTCATACGCACATTGTGCTTGCAGTTGCATCATAAATTGTTATCAGATCATTTAACGTCTGAACCTAAGATGATAGTTATAAGTAGTATTTATAAGTCACACATGCGACTATCAAGTTTTTTCTCTATAGACATCTCCCGCGCAGGATTCAGGTGCGAAACATACATTGAAGGTATTATTATAAAAACAAAGTTTAGCCTTCCCAATTCTCTTTGGTTCAAAGACTTTTACTGAAAATTGAACTATCACTATTTGAGCTTTCCGAGAGCAGTTAATGATGACATAGGAGGAGGCCATGAGCTTGCCAATGCAGGGATAAAAACAAGAAGCTTGGCATTGAGGGAGATATGAAGTAAGCGAACAAGTGTGGGGTGAACGGAATGAGGTTTTCGTGGTACCATCCATCAACTTAATTGAAGAACCCCTACATCAGGGGAGATGCGACGAGCGATATGACACATTGGAGATACGGATCATTTATAGAAATTTTATTTTACCATGGCAACGCATGGGCATTCAGCTAGTTTATTTAATTTATATCCAGGTCTGCACCGGTGGGTCAGTTGGCTGCAGTTATTGTCTTTTATCCGTCTTTTAATTAACTTTTACTACTACTATTTTGATTAAGACAAATACGTATTTCGAAAAAATAATTTAATACTACCTTTATTTTGGTTTATAAGATAAATATGTATTTTGAGAAAATAGTTTGACTATAAATTTGCACCGGAATGAAGGTAGTACTGCTACTTTTCATGGGTTTTTTACAGTGATTTTCCAGGGTTTTTGGTTTTTCCTGTATATTTTGAGGAACTTCTTGCATTTCTTTTGCATATGTGTGTTTTTACACGGTTCATTCTATATTCGCAAACTGAACTATAGACACTTTATAATATGATCAACACCACTGATGCTCAATCCAAAGACGGACCAGAATCAGAATGGATAATCTGCATCATGGTAAGGCTTACCAGTAAACATGGCTCGCTTTACTTTGCATCAGGGGTTCATCTTGCATATGTGCTTTTTTCAGCATACTTGCATTTTTTTTAGAACTGCATACTTGTATTTTATATTTTTCTAGAATTGCATACTTGCATATATTCATAGACACCCACACAGCCCGATTATTCATACGGCCCACCGAGAAAATGTGGTATCCAGCCTGTCAAAACTGAAATTAGCCCATATATACTTGGCCCAATCATCTCTACTTTTATTTGAAGAAAATATGATACGGCTGTGAGTCGTGTAAACACCGGACTATTTATATCTTAGAAAAACTTACTCTCCCTACGCTTGGCAGAGTCCAAGCTCTATCTTCTTCCATGGCCGAGCTTGCGCAAGAGGGTGCGCTCGGGCCTCGTTGGAAGATCTTCTCCGACCTCGGTGCGGGATTCATGGCTGGCGTCGCCCCAAGTGGCTCGCTCCCCGGCGGCGGCGCTGGTTCCGGTGTCCGGAGGTCTGTCAGCGGCGGAGTTGACCCTGGACTTGATTGCTTTTTATCTTTTTGTTTCAGGGTCCTGGTTGTAATTTCTGAGCCCTTATCCTTTGTAGTGCATGCGAATAAGGGCCTCTGTGTAATTGTGTCCGCCTGGTTTTGAATGAAGCTTCCTGGCCCTTCGGGGCCTCACCCGTTCAAAAAAAAAAACTCTCCCAGTTTCAAATTATAAGATATTTTATTCCTTTTCTAAAACATACTACACACTAAAATGTATGTAGATTTGGACTATTATCTTGGAAAAACTTACTCTCTTAGTCTTAGAAAAACTCCGGAGTATATATCTAACGATTTTTAGTGTGTAGATTTGAAGCAAAATAAGTGCACCTACACACTAAAATGTATCTAGATACATGTGTTTCAGAAAAAATAAAGCATTTTATATTTTGAAATGAAGGACTATTAGAGATTCTAAAAAAAATTACTCCCTCCAATCCAAATTATTTGATCCAGATTTGACTAGATTCAGATATATCTAGACATGCTTTAATACTAGATAGTCCCTCTATTTTAAGGCTTAAGGCGTCCTTGTTTTGCGTGTGTGTTTTTTGACAAAAAATTACTTTAAATACGTAAAGAGTTTTGGTATAAAACTAGTACCACTGAAAAGTATTTTTCGATACGAATCCAACGGTACTAATTATGTATAATATAATTAAGATTTTGTTGTTTAATTCTTTCGGTCAAACTTTACTTTGTAAAACGTGTGCGCCTTAATCCTTAAAACGAAGATAGTACATTCGAATCTAGAGGAATGTGAGTCAACTAATTTGGATTAGAGGGAGTAGATGATTGTTTCATTTGCCATCTCTAACACAATAGCAACTGTTATTAATAAAAATCATGGGCACACAAAGGAACAAGATACTAGCTCGTAATCAGGATTGCGAAGCGGACAGGAGGCAATCCCTATATATAGCTATATGAATACTCAAACGTGTATTAATCTCAAATAAAAATTACACTAGATTAAGTTTTAAAACATCTATTTGCGTGTTTATGCGGACTTTTACTCACACCCCTACTCGTAAGTTGGCATCCACGTTGCATAAGCTAGAGTTCAGGACTATACTCAACACCTTGCAATAGCATTAGATCTTGACGTGATCTTGACGTTTTATGGCCCATAAGTGATGCGCGATTGTAACATGTACTGCAGATCTTTGACGTGATCTACATCACCGATCTATAAATTGTACCGCTCCCGTTTTATTGTTGGGCAGATTTACCCTTTTGTACGAAGGGCATAGCTCATTTTGGCACGTACTGTTAGGCGAGCTGGATTTGCCAGCCTGCAAGTCCAGTCATAACGGCTGCAGCTGTTTTTGTCAGAGAAGTACTCAAAGCTAGTGCCACGCCAGCCACAACCCTTGGTACGCAGACCTTTGTCATACTGGCAATCACAGGCAATTCCAGTGTCAAATTGCAGTTCCAGTGTTCCATGCATACAACCGAAGTTATCTCCGAGGCAGAGTTAAGGTCCAGTATGCAAGGCTCTGGTGAACAAAAACAACCACACCAATTTCACGGCGAACCAACAGGGGGGAGAACCGGAAAATCCACTTCAGTTCCTATGCGTAGATGCCTTCATTGTCTAAATACCTATTTTAAAATGACAAAAAATCAAAAAAAGATCCCCCTGTATGTTCGGACATTTCATGTTTCCACGTAAAATTGTGGTGCAAAAGAATATATTTTTTGTGGCTTTGTCTTTTTTCCCTATATAAGCCACAAAAAATATTCCTTCTTTGTGAAACTTTGTGCGCCAATATAGAATATTTGGATGTACACACGAAATTTTCATTTGAATATTTTAACATATTGAAATGAGTTTTTGTGCATTTTTCACAATGAATGTATTTACACGTATAAATCTAAACACCACCTTCGGGAAGAACCCCGTCCTATTTAAGTAAGGTTGTGACAAGTCTCGAACTCCACCCGTGTGGTACACCATCGCATGTAATAGCCAGTAAGCCCCATAATATTTCTCACTGGTTTTATGACCATGACTAAAATTTTGCTTCCTGCTTTAGATGGTTATATCAAATTTGGTACATTCATTCTCCCTAACCACTTTTTTTATCATTGGTCAAAACATGTGAAACCGAAACCTTTACCCGGCTAACCAAAATTCAAGTGAGGTTTTAGCCAAAATATTGGTTAGCCAAATTTTTAATGAGGCTAGCTAAGGCCCAAGCTAAACACACTCTAAGTACAATCCGAAAGAAGATAAGTTCCCAACTGTTCGTAGGATCGACTTTAAACATTTGTGAGTGAACCTCAACAACAAATTATGAGTACATAGATAAGCTTATATCATGAGCACAATAATGTTCTTGCTACATCATTGAGGAGAAGTCAGAATGGGAACGACGCTAGCATATAATTAAGGCAAATAGTATGTTGTCCAGGGGGATGGTTTCCCCCCTCTGTTGGTGCGATGAGATACATGCAAAACAAGAATAAGCTAGACAGTTTGATTAACCGGACTGTAATAAAGCTGACAGGCTACAACAAACATTTTATAAAGCTGGCAGGCTACATGCAAACAAATGGTCTCCTGGATATACGTGTACGTTGTTTGCTTGTGTTATCATGGTTGTGCACCAGAGCATTGACAAAAAACTCTCTGCCAACCCATTGTCTCCTCAATACATGTGTGTTCTTTGTTGTGTACCACTATAATTATCATCATATTTTCTTCAAATCCACCAAACTAGCTAGTTGTACTCATTAGCATGGATGTTTGGTAGATGGAAGTGGTTTGTATAAGCAGCCATGAACAAGATAACGAGTATAAGCTAGCTTGTATAAGCCAGTTTGTATAAGCTAGCTAGATATACAATGGCCATAGCGCGTCTGCTCGATCACGTGAACAAGCTAGTCATGGACATGTGAAGAAACTAGCTAAGAAGGACCCAACTAGATTAGAGATTTGCTTGATTTGTTCCAATCTACTCATAAATGACCTTGGATGCTTCAAAAAATGTCTAGAATCTGAAACTCACATAAAAACTACAAGGTTTCGCTAACTCACGATATTAGCGTTAGTTGAAAGATGAAAACCAACAAAACTTAGTGAAAACTAATGGAAAATACTCAGTAAAATGTGTCATAATTTGGAGCTATCAACATGATAGGGGTTAACCTCTTGGGTGGCCCGATCTTCACAGATTTCGTGTTCAAATCAATGGGAAAAGCGAGGGAAAGAGATAAGGTAGCGGAAGCGAACACACACCTTGCAAAAACACTATGAACACACGCAAACACAACACGGTACAAAGCCTATTGCTCCCTCTGGCGGCCACTCGTCTGATAGAATCTTTGCGGGGAAAGATCGGTCAACGTGCTCCTGTCAAATCCACATCGGAGAGGGAAGAGCACCTTGGAGAGGATCTTGATAGCTTTACTAGAGACAATTCAGAGTAAATACCTTGTACAACTAAGGATGCTCAAAGTCACAATCCATAGAGGTGGGTGATGATAGGGTTCCCTCATGAAGGGAAGGAGACATAACTAGAAGTGATCCATCTTAGGGGTTTCTAGTCTATCATCTATGTCTTAGGGATACATGAAGGGATGGGGGCTCTATTTATAGGTCAACCACTAAACAAGGGGTGGTTTGGGAATAAAATTAGGGTTTGGAATAGAATAAGGGGGTACATGGGCCAAGGTCCCAGTTGTTGGCACGTAGGCCCATCACTTAGGCCGAAGACTCCGGTGTAGTCGGGTCGGAGACTCCGGTCAGGGCAGAGACTCCGGTTGAGCGGGTGCAGACTCCAGACGGATTCCAAGGGCTTGTAGTCAGGTTCGAGCGGAGGGAGACCAGAGACTCCGGGGCTTGGGCGGCGAAGACTCCGGGACGATGATGGCGGAGACTCCGTTCCTGGAGTCGGCTGCTTCTTCTGTCTCCTCTTCCAAGACATCGTCTTGTCATGCTTGAGGTTCTGGGCTTCCTTCCTTGTCTCTGTACTTGTCGGTGTGAACCTATCATGGTCATAGGATTGAGAATGAAGTAGTATACCATACAATAGGGTAGGAAGTGAGCTCATGTAGAGGATAGGATTCACCTTTGGAGTCCATGACGACTTGGCATAAGGGTAAGTGATTGATATGGCAATGACCGTAGGTTGGTCCGTATAATCTCCTCTCGCTTCAAAAATAGTCGTCCTCGACTCTATACGCTCATTACCATGTGGAAGAGTTTGAGAGACATTCTTGATCCTGGGTTTTACCATATAGTTGTCCTTGAGAAGATTGATGTGGCAACTCTTCAATGTTCCTTCACTTTCCATGAAGCCTACAAAGCTCACAACAAAAGCAAAGCACCACTCAAAGAGTAGCCACTTCATGAAGATTATCGTATGAGTCCTTAAGTAGAAGGAAGTCACCTTAGGATGCAGCAATAGCTCGTGGAAGCCCATCCATAGGTAACCCTCTTCATTTCTTCTTGTTAACTCGTGGTTGTTATAGGTTGACATGTATGCATTTGTACCTTCACACAACAAAGACCAAGCAAAATATTTTTGTGCATGACATAGGAGCATGTCATTTGTGGCATGTTCATTCTTGTTCACGACACTATTAGCACAACTCAAGTATAGCAAATGAAATGCGTAAGCAAGGTCAATGTGCATAGAAATTGTTGGAACATTGACCAAATGTGGGAACTCAAAAACTCCATAAAACATCATAGTGTGACACTCAAAGCATTGGACTAAAATATTAAGCAACATCTTTGATGCAAGAATAGGAGAATTCGGCAAAAACGCATGAGCAAGGATATCCACAACAACATCATTTGTGCCAACCAACCATTTTAAAGAGCAAGTGTTCCTTATATTTGTTGCAACAACAATACGAGATACTTGGAAGCTCTCATGAAAATACATGCTCATAATGGCATTATGGTTGCACACAAACATCAGAAAGATAAATTGTTCAATATTTTTGTTGCAACACATAAAACATCAACATCCAATAGAAAATAGACATGATTGTCACAAGGTGAAAGTATACCATCAACATGCTTGCAAGCAAACCATACGAAAGAGCAAATTTTCAACATGAGAGATGCAAAGCATGCAAAAGGTACTACCTCCGATCCTAAATAAGTGTCGCCATTTTGAACTAGAGTTAGTTCAAAACCGTGACACTTATTTAGGATCGGAGGGAGTATTAGAGTCGGGTTCGATCTAGAACTCGTATTAGGGATGCTCTCAAGAGCTCTTTTTGTCAACTCGTGCTCAATCAAGGTTGACATTATAGTGCGGGTACCTACACATATCATACACAAAAGGAAGAACGTGTGTGCATGATAGATAAACACATCATCCATCATGATGTATCTTTTCTTGTGCACATCACCATTAGTGTCAATCAAGTTGAAATTATGTGCATGGTGAATATGCAAGTGGGAACATTCTTATCATGGCAATCATCAAAATCTCTACAAATTGAGAAAGCTATGGGGAAATCTCATTACAAACCATATGATAAGTATTGTTTCAAGCAAAACAAGTGATTGACAAATTATTTAACTTATTGCAAGCATCGGGAGAAATTAGATAACTATCATGACACAACATGTCCAAAGTAATAACATTGTTGCCGACAAACATATGGAATCAGAAATTGTTCGTCAAGTTTTTCGCAACACGAGGTTCATTATTATCATCATTGCAAGCAAACGATTTGAAAGAGCAATTATTCATCATATTGCAAGCAATGGATGAATACACAAAATGCTTATAGCATGGCATGTCTATGGCAACATCATCACAATCAAATAATTTCACACGATCAACATTATGCAAGGGCAAAGTATCACATGGAAATATGAATGAATCATATGTAATGTCACAAATATCATGCCAATTATCACAAGTCATCATGTCCACTAGTGGGATCATGGCATCATCAACACCCTTATTTTTACATTGTTCATACCTCTCATATGAAGTGGGTGTTGTGGTAGTAGTGGACTCCTTATGGGCGATTTCGTCTTCTTGATGTAGCCATGTCGTAGCATCATCTTAATCTACCATGTACATCATCTCCATTTTAGGCAACCACGCTTCAAGGCTTGGTGCTTCTTCATTCATGGAACCTAGCACAACATAAGAGAATACACTAGAGGTAGAGGGTAAGTCGCTAGAAATTGAAATGGTCTCCCTTGACCTATCAACTACCACTCTCAACTCAGTCAGTGTATCACTCATGCCCTTAAAGTGGAAACACTCAATCTCATATAAGGTGGAGTCATGTGAGACCCTGGCGCGTGTCTTAATAGGATTGATACTATACCCATACCAACAAGTTGCAACTTCTTTTCCGGAAGCTCATCTAAAAAGAACACTGAGGTTAAGCGTTCTTGGCCTAGAGCAATTCTAGGATGGGTGACCGACCGGGAAGTGGGTATCGGGTGCGCACGAATGAGGACAAAGTGCGCAGAAAAGACTAGTGTTGGTCTGTGGGGTTAGTCTAGAGATCCTATTAGGCTTCCAGAAGTGACAGTCGTCGGTCCGGAGAGGTCGGGGTGTTACAAGTCACTCATCTCACTCTTGCTCTCAGTCAAGTGGGCTAAGTGGCTCTCATACTCACAAGGGATTTGTACCGCATCATCACTCAAGCATATAGGGATAGGCTCGGATTGCTCAACTCCATGCGCCTCCTTTGGTAAAGGGAAAATCTCATGCTCACCATTTTTGACCTTGTCGTCGTCATCTTGTAGTGTAGGCTCTCTAATTGGAGCTTGCTCATCCTTCCACTTGACCACCTTGTCTTGTGTAGTCATCCGCTTGACATACTCATTGATAGCTCCAAATTTGATAACTTTTTACTATTGATTTTCCTCTTGTTTACTGCCAGAATTCACTAAAGATTACCTCTTTCTACTAACATTAATATCACAATTAGCGAATCCTTGGTTTCTTGTGATGGCTTTTAGGTAATGAACATTTATGGAAGATCTAATAGCATTTATGCGCTAATTACACCAAAAGAAATAAACCTCCAATCATAGCCCCTTTCATTGTAGGCGTTTAGTGAGCATAACAACCACTGGTACGGTTGGGATGTGTCCGTACCGTCCGCCCATACTACCTGTTGTCGGCTCCATTATATTAATAACAAGCAACTTTCGTGAAGGGGGAGACGAAAAGGAGAACACAACCGCCACTAACTCATCCAGAGAGGGAGAGATCAGATCTGGAGAAGGAGAAGAAACCCGCATCATTCTTCAATGATTTCTAGCCTCTAAACCACTCACTCCACCATCATCCCCATTGTTAATTAGAGAGAGAGATTGGAACTTGTAAGATTAGTGTTTGGTACTTTGATCTACCTTTGGGTTGTATTTGATTTGATCTTCAACTGGTATTGTGGCTTTCTACGATAACTTTTAGATGATTCACATTTGCAGTATAATTATGCCTTTGATTTGTCTTCCTCCCATGTCTAAGTAAATCCCCATAGGCGTGGGAGATGTAGGAGATTGGTGAGATGTGTTGTGCCTTCTTTAAATCCATCCATTTGTGATCGTTGTAGTGCTTATTAAATAGTGAGAATGATTATCTATGTTTGCCTAATGCTTGTTATCTAATTTAAGGGCCAAGGTAACATGATCTAAAGATCTTATAGGTATGAGCTTGTATGCTAGCGAATCAGCGACCCCCGAGTGACACATACGATATCAATGAGGAGCTAGCACTACTTTAGGACAACAAGGAACCATCAAGATTAAAGCCTTGAACCGGTCGGAAGACCTTAATTAATGTGTTGACCATTGTCGTGGTAACAGGCAGATAGATCATTGGGGCTGGGGAGAATTGTCCATGAGGACTCCCAGTCGGTATACGGGTTCTTGCCTACTCACTTACAAATAAGAAATATCACCATCACTTATTCTACTCTATTCATCTGGCACTTTCACTATCACCATGAACCATTTCGCTTCGCACCTAACTTATCATCTGTAGGATCTTCAAACACCTTTCTCATCTTTACTTTTATACAATTTAATTCGTATTCCTTTCTTACATAAGTTTCCTCTATCTTGTACTCACCACCTTCCATCATCAATAGTTGCAGTCAATTCACTCAAGATCGGTGACACCTTGAGTGCAACAGAAATATCACATAAAAACACTTACCTAGGCTCCTTATTGGGATCGATATAAAAACTAGAATTAATACTTCCGCGAAAACAAACTCTGACGAACCTATGCACTTGCAGGCCATCAAGATATTTTCTGGTACCGTTGCCAGGGAGCTAAGCGCTAAGTGTTGTTTCTTGACAAAAGTAATTGTTGACACCCATCCTTGATCTCCGTTGAACCCAGAGGTACCACTCGATCAGGAAAAACTTATCTACTGTCATACATCGATCGTATTCCAATTGAGAGACGCCTAGAATTTATTGAAAGATTTTATAACTCACGTACTGTAGATGTGAACAGTTTGATTCCTTTGATGGCAAACTTGAGCATCACCCAGGGGGATGAAGCACCTGAGCTACCATTGGGAGAATATGGGAATCCATATAGGCACTTAAGGAAACACTGGTAGGGAAAACCTTATAGCCGAATTCTTTACCACCGGCGAAGTGGGCCTAGGGTCGCCGGCGGTAAGGCCTTCCAGGCCTTCCTCGCGTTATCGCTGGCGAATGGATACCATGTTTGCCGGGGCTAGCCCATATACCACCAGCGAACATGCCTCGCGCGCGTCGGCGCTGTGGTGGGTCGCGTGCCCCCATATGGGCCGCCCTTTAGTGCCGGTGAAATATAGCCCCGTTCGCTAGGGCTAGGGCCCATTACCACTGCCTACCTGTAAGTGGGTCCCATCTATAAGTGGGTGCTCAGATGTCGCCGGGGTATGCGCCCATTCGCTGGGGGTGAGTGATGTGGGTCCCACCTGTTAGGGCCCCTGTCTCACCCTCCCGAAAAATCCCCAATCCCCTCCCAAAAAGTCGATCCCCAATCCCCTCCCGACGCAACCCGCACCACCATGAAAATCCCCAAATCCCCTCCTTCTCCCCTCGCAACCCTCCCTCCGCTGTTGTCGTCCCGCATCCCCCTCATCGTCACCATCCCACGTACACCAAGGAGCAACTCATGGAGGACCACCCCGTGGAGGAGCAAGCCGTACGTGGACGAGGCCTTGGAGGAGGAGATCGTTGTCATCCGCCCGCAGTTATTTTTCGCGCGCTCGTCATCGTCCCCCATGTTCATTTCTGCGCGCTCATCATCGTCCTCGTCTCGGTGGTGATCCCCCTCTCTTCTTACCTTCAGATCTGATTTGCGACCATGGCGACCGCGCCCTTTCCTCTCTTCTACAACCCTCACGTACGCCCTACCCTAACACCGCAGCTGCTGGATGCCATCCCGGCCGCTCCAAATCGCGATCGCTGCTTGTGCCTTTTGTGATATGAGTGGTGATTTATTACCTACATTATACTTAAGATGTATCATCCAGTGCTTGTGACCTTTGTATTCCTCTTGTTAGTGGTAGATTACTTTTGCTGTAACTAGCCTGTGATAGACGACTTAAAAGAATGATTCCTAGTGTCTTGCTAGGAAAATGATTCCTGGTGTCCTGCTAGGAAAATGATTTGAAATTTGTCATGATTGTTTGCAGGTCCTTTAGAGACATAAGATCTTGGGATTGGAATTGGTATTTAACTCAGTGACTCGTGCTAGGATGATCTTGGTACTATGGAGCCTCCATGAGAGTGTGCACAGTAGCAAGATCACATGCATGATTAACTACTTGATTGATTAGTCAAATTTCATGTTTTAGCTACCAATGATGCATGTACTGAGGTAGTGTGTTGAATCAGAACAAATACTTATAGTTTGCTTTAAATCTCTATGATGATTTAGTATAGAATTTCTATGCATATCTGAGATCGAATGATAGATTCATCCCAGGCATGTGTGGTTTGATATGATGGTTGATTAATGTGGTCTGGTCTTGGAAGTTTTTCTTGGTAAATTGAAAATTCAGGCTACTAGATATTGAGTTGGCTAGATATAAAATATGGATCATGAGCTGAACCTTGGTTTAGTGATGATCTTGGTTTTATAAATTTATTAAACAACCATGTTGTTTGTAAAGATCTAATAAAAATGATTCATAGTGTATTTCTAGGAAAATGATTTGAAATACTTCCAATCTGCGGATCCTTTAGAGGCATAAGATCTTGGGATTGAAATTGGTAATTAACTCCGTGACTCCTGCTAGGCTGATCTTGGTATTGTGGAGCCTCCCTGAGAGTGTGCATAGTAGAAAGATCACATGCATGATCATCTTCTTGATTGATTAGTCAAATTTCATGTTTTATCTACCAATGATGCATGGACTAAGGTAGTGTTTTGGATCAAAACAAACACCTACTGTTGGCTTTAAATCTCTATGATGATTTATATAGCATTTCTATACATATTTGAGAGATTCATTACTTTTATTCCTCTTGGGGATCTGGTATTATTGTTTCTAAATCTGAACTGATAAGGACAGATGCCATTCTATTGATATGTTCACTTGTGACTTGTAGAGTGGTTGCTACTCCATGGCTTGTGTGCTTGTAGTTATTCTTGATCAGCTGTTGCTTGATCTTGTGGCATTTACCCCTAGTGTTGCTAACTAGCTCTTCCTTGAGATATTGCGGCCTCCTTATAAGACATTTTTAGTTTATGCTATTCATGTAGACACATTTGGTTCTTTCACTAGATGGTCCAGTTATCACCCTTTGTTATATATCTAATGATTATTGTCTTTTTAAGTAGTTTGGAGCAGGGATAGCCGATGTACCGTGGTGTGTATAAGAAGTCGACGAGGATCCCCACTTGGGAGGCTAAGATCACTGTCGACGGGAAGAGGCGCCACCTTGGGACATGGCGGTCCCCCGAGGAGGCGACACGTGCCTACGACTGCATGGTAGTCCAGCACTTCGGGGTGAAGGCGATCCTAAACTTCCTCGAGCATCGAGCTAGGGCCATTCAGAATAGGCTCGTGGATATGAGGGTAGCCATGATGGTGGAGGAGCGGGAGCACCGACTGGTCGAGATACAACTTTTTGTAGGGTTCGCAGCATAGAAAACAAAAAAATTCCTACGATGGGAACAACTATGTACCAAGAACTATCTACTAGATAGAAGCAACGGGTGGATATACATCCATAGAATACATACCCTCGAAGACCGAATAGCGTTAACGAGGTTGTACTCGTGGATGATGTAGACGAACGCTTGCCGATATCAATATCGTGATGAAGTCCATCTGGTCCAGCACCATCCAGTCCAGCACCGTAAAGCAGTGGTGCATCCATGATCGCACACACGTCCGGGTACCCCGACAACCTCCGCGCCCTCAATCCAGCGAAGCAGCGAAAGCAACAAATCTTCCAGAAAAAGACACCGGGAACATGTATCTCGCTGATCCGAGACCATGGGGAAATTCTAAAGGGGGAAGAGAGATCCTTCGCGAGGTGTGCTTTGAGAGGAGGAGAGGAGGGCCTTTTATAGGGAGAGGGGAAACCCCAAGGGGCATGGCGCCCAGCCATGGTGGATGTACCCACCTCTTCCACATTCATGTGGGTGGAGCTCCCACTCAAAATGAAAAGCCTTCACTCCCATAAAAGGGCCTCCACTCAAAAATCCACTCACATGCATTAAATTTCCACCAAATGATGCAAGCACTCATTTAAATAAAACTCTTTTATTTAATTATTCAGAATTTTGTTAATTACTTTAATTAACAAACATTCACATAAAACCCCTTATAACATTTCAATTTCACGTGCAAAACCAATTTCGACAATTTTAACCGAAACAGTTTCGGTGTCTAGTGAAATAAATTCCTGCACTTTCCTTTTTCTTTCTCTGGCATATTATTTGCTTCAAATGGTGTCGGTATCCCTTAAGTGTGTCACCTTACGGTTCGCGAATAACATAGACATGATCGAGACCCCTCTCCGATCAATAATCAACAGCGGGACCTGGAGATCCGTACTGACTCCCACATATTCAACGATGACTTCTGTGATCGTGTGAACCTTATACGCATGTAACTCAATCCCTTTGTCTCACGATATATTACATGTCTGAGATTCGATCATCGGTATCCCCATACCTAGTTTGATCTCATTACTAACATGTACTCTTTTCTCGTTCCCGTGATATAACATTCTAGTGATTAAATCACTTGCTTGCAAGCTAACTAATGTGATATCATCGAGAGGGCCCAGAGTATATCTCTCTGCCATCAGGATGGACAAATTCCACTCTTGATCCATGAGCCTCAACATAACACCTTCATAGCACTGAACCCATCTTTATAATCACCTTGTTATGGTGTGACGTTTGATGTTATCAAGATAATCTTCCGGTGTTAGTGATTGACATGATCTCATGGTCTAAGGACTAAGATTACTTCGTATGATGTTATAGCAATATGAACACAATGACCTTGATCGTATTGCTATACTTCGGATGAATGTTCATCACACCATTCCAATAATGTTGTGACCTCATTATTAACAACATTCGATGTCCATGATCAGGAAACCTTTGATCATCTTGTTAATCAACGAGCTAGTTTATAAGAGAGGCATAACTATGAACTTCATTTTTGTTTATTAAACACACGTGTATTAACATTTGTATTAATACAATTATAGCATGCAAAATAAACTTTTATCATAAATAAGGAATACAATAATAACCACTTTATTATTGCCTCTCGGGCATATTCCCTTCACTTCTTGACCCCTTGGTCTAGACAATCCGCGAGGATCCTATGGTGATGGCGCAACAGTATGATATCTTGGCGGCTAGTCAGCGCCAGCAACCCATCCAGGAGGCGGGTCCCTCTAGGTCCAACGATGCGGGTTCCTCAACCGCGTGCCATCAGGGCCCATACTACAGGTTCAGCCACGACAACTTTACCGTCACACCTACGTCGTCTACTTCTTCCATAGGTTTGTCTGACGATGACGACGCCTGATGTAGCTAGGACAGAGCCGTGTGGGATCAACTACTTGTCATATATTACTTATCCTGCTATACTTTGTGATGTTTTATTTTTTCTACGTACTTACTTTATAACTATATTTGTCCTACTTACTTTATAACTATGTTTACTTACTTTGGCATTGCATGCACAGAAAGATTACCATACCGCTCCATGTGAACTTTTGTGTTAGCCATTTAAAGTGACTCGAACACGTCCTTTTTTTTGAATGAGATGGTATGTTCTCTGAAAATTCATGTGGAGAATGTAAATATATATATGTTCAATGAAAATCATGACTAATTGTTCTGTCCAATGATTTTACTCGGTAAATCCCTTGCGGTGCACGACCTGCTTTCCTCTCGACTCTTCCGACGAGGGTGAAGATATGAGTGAACTCTAGATAATCCTAGGAACCAATGTCCTAGCTAGCTACATTTGGTATATACTGCTACTGTTTACTTGTTAATATGTATTTTGATGTCATTATCTTGTATACTATGTATTCTCATGTATATTGTGTATTCTGCCTATTTTCTTATTATTTTTTTCTCTTGTACATAATATCCCCGGTGAAACAGGATAGGTGCCAGTGGTAAGGGCACTACCCCCAGCAAATAAGATTATTCGCCGGTGATAACAGAGAATACCCCCGATGAATTTGAAGTGCGCCGGCGATGTGTCCTTACCGCCGGCGAGATGGTCGCCGGCGAGCCCGAACTCGCTGGTGGTAGGCCATTTTGGTTAGCCGGCAGTAGGGTTTTCTCTACTAGTGAAAATGATTATTATTTGTCCTAAACTTGAAGGCCAGGAATTCGAAATATATCTTGAGCTAATTTATATGATGAAAGAGATTTCTTTCGTAGTAAAAGAAGAGGAAGATCCTATTTATCACTTGACAAGATTCCATGACCTTTGCGCTACTCTCAAACCAGCAAGTCTACCAATAGAGTTTGTACTCCTTAAACTTTTTCACTGGTCCCTAAAAGATAATGCTTTTGCTTGGTTATAATTATTACCTAATCACACTATAAAAAGCTGGGAGATTGCATCCGAGAGTTTATGCATAAATATTGTTCATTCACTAAAATCATGCAGATTAAACGTAGCATAGCAAACCTTCTTCAAACAGTTGGAGAAATTTTTATCAAGCATGGAATAGATTTAATGCAATGATTATGAAGGTCACCAATCATGGTTTCCATGAGCATTTAATTATCCAATATTTTTACAATGGGCTTAATGATGAAACAAAGGAAATGATTAATCTATCTGTAGGGTGAGCTATATGCAAGGTTTTTGGGGCAAGATCCTTTAATGATGAACAATACAATCCAGTTGAGGATGTTGAACCACGAAAAGGTTTGATCCACATACCCCCATATCTTATACCTGGAGTCAAAAAGTCCATGGAAGAAAAAGGAATAGCCTCGAAACTTATTAAAGAAAACAAAGTTGACATTCTTCAAGCTTATGTAATGGAAGATGATATAAATCTTGTCATGCAAAAGTTTAGATATCAACAAAATCAGTTCTATGAGAAAAATTATAAGAGTCTTATGACTCAAGAAAAGAATATAAGAGACCTAACCTAAGTCTTTGATGACTTGGGTCATGCTACAAAGCATTTAGGTAGATATTTAAGTATGGTTAAAACTCAATGTGATCAAATAATCAAAACCCAAACTTTGATTTTAAACCAAGGAAAATTGAATACTATTTCTACTAACATTGTTACTAGACGTGGTACAGAAACACAGGAACCCAAAGGGATACCTTGGTATCAAGAAGAACAAACCTGCGAGACAAGAGAGGATTAAGAGATGAGTCAAGAAGAAGAGGACCTAGTTGATCCTCAACATGACATCCATTATGAAGCTTAGAAAAGAGAACATGAGGCTTCCAAAGCTAGAGAAGAAGAAGAAGCAGGAGATAAACATAAACTATATGACTCAGATGCTGAGACAATCGACTCAAGGGAAGAGGCTGATCTCATAAAGGAGCAAAAAAGCAAGTTATCTCCCCACGTGAAGAACATGCCGATAAGCAAAAATCGGTAACAAGGAAAACTAAAGAATATATTAAACCAGTGGCAAAGGTAAAAGATAAGGTAATATCCACCAAAAATAAAATTCCTTATCCTAACCGAGTTCAGTATAAACTAGATAATTATGATTCCTTTTGCTGAGGCACTAGAGAGCCTTCGCTTAGAACTTCCTTTAACTGATCCTATTCAAGTTCCTACTTATAAAATTTTTATGTGAGATATTCTTAATATAAAAAAGAAGATAACTAAGACTAGCGGCAATGATAAGCTTTGGTGATAAGATGTCTGCTAAGCTTGGGGACCCAGGTATACCAACCATCTCTTGCGCAATTGGAAAAACAAACATATTTAATGCTCTTTGTGATTTAGGAGCAGGTGTTAGTGTCATGCCTTATTCCTTGTTTAAAAAAGTTAACCTTGGAAAGTACTCTCCCACTTTAATCACTTTGCAAATGGTTGATAAGACAACTAAACAACTTGTCGGTATGATCGAAGATATTCTACTTAGAATAGACCAACATGTTATACCTATTGATTTTATTATTCTTGATGTTCCTGAAGATGACAAACTTTCTATCATCCTTGGAAGACCTTTTCTTAGCACAGCTGGAGAAAACATAGATTTTTCTAGCGGTAAGATTGTCTTCAATATATATGATGATCAGATTGTTTGCAATTTTCCAAACAAATATCCAAGCAGCAAAAACTAAAGATGGAGAGTAGCTTGAGGTAAACGCTAATGATATGGAGATTGGTTAATAAGCTAAACTCTAGAATAAAATACTTAATGGGAGCCAACCCATTCTCAATAAATTAAGTTTAAATTTGTTTCATTTTACTTTGTGTATTAATAAATTTATTTGAGTCCTGAGATTTGAAGAGGATTTAACAATGTGGAGTTTAAAGACTACATAACGAGCACCGGTACGGCCGGATGCGGCTATACCGCCCGCCCGTACTGAACTTCGACGAATTCACTCAGAGTCCACCATACTGATAACGAGCACTGGTATGACCGTATGTGCCAGTACCGCCCGCATGTACTAAGCTTCGGCAAATTCACACAGAGTTCATGGTACCGATAACGAGCACTGGTATGGCCGGGACGCGCCCGTACCGTCCCCATACCAGACCATCTAGGTTTGATCTCGAAAGCTAACCTTGATCCAATGGTGACGACCACCGGTACGGGCGGGATGCGCCTGTACCACCCGCCCATACCGACTACATCGCCAGGTAAAGGCCAACAGCGGCTGGCTCACAACCACCCCCTTCTTCTTCCTCCTCTTTATTTCTTTCTCTTTCTCTCTCCACATCAAACCCTAACCTCCTAGAACCTTCGATTCTTCATTGATTTCGTGTTTTTGAGTGGGGGATCTTCACATCGCTAAGTTTCTCATTTGATCCATGCTCTATTTTATAAAATCCATGGTTGAATTCCTCACATTGGCTATCTAGATGAGTTCATCGTATTTTGATATTATTTTTTATTACTCACGTTAGGATTAGTAACTTGTTCCTGCAATTGTTTGTTTATGTAATAGAAACTTGATGCCTATATTTTTCTTTTAAAAAATTGCAGTACAATGCATAACATTGGAAAGATTTTCCGCTCGGGCAAGGGATCGGGTACGGCAGGGGCCTCGCGTTCCACTAGGCTGCTGGGTTCGAAAAAAAGGCGTTCGGAGGCGGATAGCTTGAGAGACAGACATGAGCCAAGAATTTGAGAAGGTAAGCAAACACAAGGTTTTACCCACTAAGTGGGTAGACCGTGAGTTCCTCTCCTGCCAGGGTCTTTTGGAGGACTTCGAGCGGATGATTGTGCAAGCTGCCATGGTCCCTTTCTCCTACCTCTCCGTTGACACTTACAAGCTCGCCATGATCTAGTTCCTGTCATCATTCCATGATGATCTTGAAGTCCAGGAGCGTAATTTCACTGTAAGTTTTGTGCTCAACGGGCAACTCCGTGGCCTTTCCTTTTATGATTTTTGTGATTGTTTCGGATTCTCCCATGAGGGGGAACTCAACATTAATGACAATGTTCACATAGAGGCAATGCAGTCTTGGGAGCAGATTTCTGTCCACAAGAACACTGATTATTTGCACAAGAAGAGCGCCACTATCTGGAATCCCACCGTTATTTTCACACCTTCTTGGTGAATCATATTTTTGGGAAAGGAGATGCCGGGGCAATGGCAGGCCCCGAGATGAGCGTAATTCACATGGATCTGCATCCCGAGATGGAGCATAAGGTAAACTTAGGTGTTTTGGTTATCCAACACTTTCGCCGCCAAAGGGCAGGTTCTGCTGGGGACATCCGCTGTGGTGTATTGATCATATAGATCGCCTACTAATACGTTGGAAACATGTCTATAATTTTTGATGCCCCATGTTTATTTAGTATCTACTTTGCCTTGCTTGTCCACACTTTGAGGTGCTTTTTACATGTTTTCTGGTAATAACCTATTAACAAGTTACAACAGTGCCAGATGCATGTTTTCTGCTATTTTTGGTTTCAGAAAAGTTAGTAAAGAAATATTCTTGGAATTGGACGGGACGAAGGACAAAGTCAATTACTTTCCGTGGGGAACAAGAAGTCCAGAGGAGAGCCTGAGGGGCCGGCCAGAGGGGCCAGACCCCCTCCCCCAGGCGCGGGTGGGCCCTAGCATGCGCCTGGCTAGGGTTTGGCCGCCCTGGTGGCCGCCACGGTCTCCCCCTTCGCCTATAAGAAGCCCCCGATGCAGAAACTCTCAGTACCCGATCAAAAATCCACGAAACCATCTGTAGCCGCCGCCACCATCGTCCCTAGATCAGGGGGGGTCTGAAGTTCTTCCCGGCATCCTGCCGGAGGGGAGATCATCCCGGAGGCCTTCTCTCTGGTATGATTCGTGAGTAGTTCCACCTTGGACTATGGGTCCATGTAGTAGCTAGATGGTTGTATCTCCTCCTTTGTGCTTTCATGTATAGATCTTGTGAGCTCCGTTCATGATCAAGATCTAATCTATTTGTAATCATGCATGTTGTGTTTGCTGGGATCCAATGGATATTGATATTATTATGTTGGTTTGATTAATGGTTTTATATTTATGATTCTATCGTGTATGTGTTGTTTGTGATCTTGCATGCTCTCCGTTGCTAGTGGTTATCTTGGCCAAGTAGTTGCTAGTGACTCCAAGAGGGAGTATTTATGCTCGATAGTGGGTTCATGCCTCTAGTTTTCAAGGGAAGTGACAATAATCTCTTTGGTTGTAGATGTGTTGTTGCTACTAGGGAGAAAACAACGGTCTCTTGTTCATAGAACATGTGGACTGTTTACCTTACACACTTTACTTAAAGCAGTTGTCTGTTGCTTGCAACTTAATACTGGAGGGGGTTCGGATGATAACTTGAAGGTGGAATTCTAGTCATAGATGTAGTTGGATGACAGTCTATGTATATTGTTGTATTGCCCAGTCAAACTCATAGGATCTTTCTGGCTAGTAATTGCATTGTTATGCCTTGCTCAGTTCCTGTCAATTGCTCCACTGTAATTTGTTTACCCTTCATGCCATGTTGTTTATCTAAGGAGAGCACCTCTAGTGAACTATGTACCCCGGTCCAATCTTTACCATTGATACATCTTTCACTGTTACTTGTTTACTTGCTACAAACCATTACCTTCCACACCATACGTTTAATCCTTTGTTACAGCAAACCGGTGAGCTTGACAACCTCACTGATTCGTTGGGGCAAAGTCTTGAGTTTGTGTTGTGCGGGTCTCCATGTTGCCAGCAACACCTGTGAGACGTTTACTTCCTCCTTCAGGTTCGATAACCTCGGTCTCTACTGAGGGAACTTGCCGTTGTGCTCATCACACCTTGCTGTTGGGGTTCCAACGAAGTGTCCCACGTCAACACGGCGTGCACGCATCAAGATTTCTGGTGCCGTTGCCGGGGACACAGCTTCGACCTTTTCCTCCCCGTCGAGCACCATCAAGATTTATGGCGCCGTTGTCGGGGAGGCTAAGGACGTCTTCACTAGGGGAGTTCTTCACTCCCTTTCTCTTTACTTTGTTTTTAGTTTGCTTTGTTTCTTTTGCTTGGTTTTGCTTGATTTATTCAAAAACATAAAAAAATTAGTTCCTGCTCTAGTTGCCACCTTGCTCTAGCTCACCATGTTGCTCCCCCAGTTCGCTCTGAAAAATCTTGCAATAGGTAGTGGCTCCATAATTGTGAAAGATAATATTGAAGAATTCTTTAATTATGTTAGCAAGCATGAGGATATTGAGGATAAATCTATAACTGAACTTGCTCCTAATTATGAGATTGATGCATCTTCTTTAGTTCATATGTTGGAGGCTAGGTTTGTTAGCCTTAACCCCTTCATACAATTCTTATTCCTAAAACTAAAAGAAGAGAAGAATGTTGAAAAAAGGGAATTCATCCTTGAAACTTTATCAAAAGAATTTCATGATGTTGCTAGGGAGGCCAAAAAAGGTTTTTGAACGTTTCAGTATGCTAGGTTCAAGTGTAGATGTTGTGGGTATTTCTGATAAAACTAAGCCTAGAGAGGAATTCAATATTACCAATACCCTATAAGCTTATTGGAATGCATGGAGCCTTTGAAAATAACTTCGATTGGATTGTCCCGGAAAATCTTTTTGATGATGGTAGTAGACCAAAGAGATATGAGAAAGGATCCTCCAAAACCCATTTGGACGAGATACCTTTCATAGTTGAAGATTTTGCAAGTATGAATGTTAATGCTTCCTCATTTGAAAATACTTGATTCTTCTTGCTTCTTTTGCCTAACCTAAAGGCGTTAAAGAAAAGTACTTGTTGCGAGATAACCCAAGAGTTTCCTTGAGTCTTGGAAGTTAATACTTCTGTAATAACCTCTCCTTATCCTTTTTGTTTGCTTTTTGTGCCAAGAATAACCCCTAATGAGAGGGAAATAAGATTTGGTGAGTTGCTGTCCCGAAACAGATTTTTGTCCTCCATCAAAAATATTCGTGAGGAGGATATATAACTCTGATTGATCTCGAAATTTACGAATAAATCCCCCAGTATGTTGGCTAACTTTCGTTAGTTCAACACTTTTTTATTTGAGCAACACAAGATGTTCGAAAAAATTCGTTTCTACCTATTGGTCTGTTTTGACAGATTTCTGCCATTATTTGCATTTGCTTCTATTTGATTCCTTTTTAAGCTCTCTTCAGGTAAATTGAGTTTTTTTAAGGAGTTACTACAGTAGCTTGTGTTTTTATTGAAAAGTCTTGTTGTTCCAAAGCTTTTCCAGTGGTCTAATATCCTTTGAATAAGCTAATGTTGCTAATGAAGATTGTGTGAAGCTTTGTATGAAGGAAAAATTTCAGGTGTAGAGAGAGAATGATGCAATGAGATGAAGAATGGACAAAAGCTCAAGCTTGGGGATGCCACTATGGTGTCACCCCAAGAAATATCCAAGAGGTACAAGCGTCAAAGCTTGGGGATGCCCAAGGCATCCCCTTCTTCATTAATAAAAAGCTTAGGTCTGTCTAGACACTTCACTTTTATTGTTTCATGCACAGTTGTGTTGTTCTTGGAGCGTCTTAGTTTTTGTTTTCTTTGATTAGGTTGTTTAGTTTGCTTGAATAAAGTAGTTTGTACCCCCGTTCTCGCTGTGTTGTTTTGCAAATAAGGTTGCTTGGTGTTTGGAAAGGAGTAGTAAGTTCTTGCTTGAAGTGCAAGAGGCGCTTGCATTGACTGTGACTTAGACTTTAGCATGACATTCTAGGTGTTGTTTTAGCATTATGCTTAGTGATTATTGCTGTAGCATTTCTTGTTCCAAACAATTGTGATTGATTAGTATGTCTTGAAGAAATTATGCGTTGTTTTAGCATGCAAAAGCATAGTATTGTGGTATTCTCCTTTGATGTTTTGCTTGGGTTGACTTGGCACATGCTCACACCATGTTATGACTATGAAAAGTCACCATTAGACTCTATGATCATTTAGTCCTTGACTTGTAGTACCACTCTTTGCTTTGATTAGTTTGCTTTGTTGCATTGCATAATTATGGCCATTATTGCTCTCTTAGTTGGTTGCTCCCAGTCTTTTGCTAACCTCCACTTGTATGAGTAACTTCTACTCATGTTTACAACTCCCAAGAAACCAAGTTTTTCCAAAGTGTCCACTATAAACTCCCATGCATGGTGTGTTACACCATTTCCAAGTATATTCTTGTTTTCAACTATCTTCCAATTAAAACTATTTTGTTATGTGAAAAATAGTGATTAAAGCCCTCACGAACTTGATGGCACACTTTATTATTTGCCCCTAATAAAATTGAACCATTGAGACAACTTTGTTGTATATGCTTGCACTTATAAGTTGGGATTAGCAGAACCGTGCTGTCACGGGGAATGTTTTCAACATTGCACTTATACTTCCGTACTCCGTTGATATCATGCTCTTTTGTCTATGGATGTCACCGGTGTGAAATGAAGTGGGAACTTGTAAGTCCATGGAGTTTGTATTCTGTGCTAGAGAAACGCCTGGGCCGCTAGCCTAAGCCATGCCTAATCATGGTGGAAACTTGCAGCATCACCATAGTGACATCTATGAAGCATTCTTCTTATAAAAAAAGAGACACATTGAGAAAAGAGGAAAGAGAGAAAAAAGCACCATATTCCCATGGTACATAAGTAGAACTGCTGAGATGCTCGTTGTCTGCTTGCCTTGTCATTTTGGTTATGGGAAAGCTCCTGTACCATGTGCAAGGAGTACCCCGTTGGCGGTTCTCAATCATATGCAAATACTTATAGTGACAAGAACTTGCCTGGGCCCAAAGTTGAGTATGCATGAGGTGTAGCCCTCATATTAAAGGGACATGAGATTGCCAACTTATACTTCGTCAAGCATATACTCCAGCTTTGCCACTTTAACCTTAACCACTTCAAGATGCTTATGATAGGGGCAATGAGGGCTGAAAGCTAACAAGTACCATAATTTTTGGAAGCTCTTTTTGAAATTTGTAATCCCTGCTTCCTTTACAAAAAGGCCTTTCTTCCACAATTATTTGAGTCTCCACCTTCTACTTTTAGGCACCATTAAGAGAGCATAGTTGTCATTCTATGTGCAGTGTTCGAAAGCTTATTAATTGATGCATATTGTGTCATTACTTGCTCTTGTGCTATTTGTTTCCAGTCACCCTTGTGAAATTTGCAGGTGTCTTATGCATTATATTGCTACTCTATGAGGGACAAGCTGATTGCCACTATGCTATGTTTTCTGCATGTGAAACAAACAAACGTTTTTCAATGCATACTATTCATGATCTTTGTTTGTAGCTTGCCATGTTGCATGCATAGTTACTATGTCCTACTGTTAGAACTCCATCTTTCATGCACATGTTTAGAGTTCTTTGATCCCAACTTTCAATGCTTGCAAATGGTTGGATCTTTATTGTGAGGGTGCATGTCACCTCAAAAATTATCATTTTATCACTTATCTACTCGAGGACGAGCAGGAGTTAAGCTTGGGGATGTTGATCCGTTGGAAACGTATCTATAATTTTTGATGCTCCATGCTTGTTTAGTATCTACTTTGCTTTACTTGTCCACACTTTGAGGTGTTTTTTACATGTTTTCTGTAACTAACCTATTAACAAGTTGCAACAGTGCCAGATGCCTGTTTTCTGATGTTTTTGGTTTCAGAAAAGTTAGTAAAGAAATATTCTCGGAATTGAAAGGGACGAAGGACAAAGTCAATTACTTTCCGTGGGGAACAAGAATTCCACAGGAGAGCTCGAGGGGGCAGACCCCCCAGGCGCGGGTGGGCCCTAGCCCGCGCCTGGCTAGGGTTTGGCCGCCTCGGTCTCCCCCTTCGCCTATAAGAAGCCCCCGATGCAGAAACTCTCACTACCCGATCAGAAATCCACGAAACCGTCTGTAGCCGCCGCCACCATCGTCCCTAGATCGAGGGGGGTCTGAAGTTCTTGCCGGCACCCTGCCGGAGGGGAGATCATCCTAGAGGCCTTCTCTCCGGTATGATTCGTGAGTAGTTCCACCTTGGACTATGGGTCCATGTAGTAGCTAGATGGTGGTATCTCCTCCTTTGTGCTTTCATGTATAGATATTGTGAGCTCCGTTCATGATCAAGATCTAATCTATTTGTAATCATGCATGTTGTGTTTGCTGGGATCCGATGGATATTGAGATTATTATGTTGGTTTGATTAATGGTTTTATCTTTATGATTCTATCGTGTCTGTGTTGTTTGTGATCTTGCATGCTCTCCGTTGCTAGTGGTTATCTTGGCCAAGTAGTTGCTAGTGACTCCAAGAGGGAGTATTTATGCTCGATAGTGGGTTCATGCCTCTAGTTTCCAAGGGAAGTGACAATAATATCTTCGGTTGTAGATGTGCTGTTGCTACTAGGGAGAAAACACTGGTCTCTTGTTCATGGAACATGTGGACTATTTACCTTACACACTTTACTTAAAGCAGTTGTCTGTTGCTTGCAACTTAATACTGGAGGGGGTTCGGATGATAACCTGAAGGTGGACTTCTAGTCATAGATGCAGTTGGATGACGGTCTATGTATATTGTTGTATTGCCCAATCAAACTCATAGGATCTTTCTGGCTAGTAATTGCATTGTTATGCCTTGCTCAGTTCCTGTCAATTGCCCCGCTGTAATTTGTTTACCCTTCATGCCATGTTGTTTATCTAAGGAGAGCACCTCTAGTGAACTATGGGCCTCGGTCCAATCTTTACCATTGATACATCTTCCACTGTTACTTGTTTACTTGTTGCAAACCATTACCTTCCACACCATACGTTTAATCCTTTGTTACAGGAAAGTGGTGAGCTTGACAACCTCACTGATTCGTTGGGGCAAAGTCTTGAGTTTGTGTTGTGCGGGTCTCCATGTTGCCAGCAACACCTGTGAGATGTTTCCTTCCTCCTTCAGGTTTGATAACCTCGGTCTCTACTGAGGGAAACTTGTTGTTGTGCTCATCACACCTTGCTCTTGGGGTTCCAACGAAGTGTCCCACGTCAACACGAGGTGCATGCATCAAGATTTCTGGCGCCGTTGCCGGGGACACAGCTTCGACCTTTTCCTCTTCGTCGAGCACCATCACCTACACAAGCGGATTTGTCTTGCCTCGGGAGAGATTCGTGGATGGCAGTAATATTATGGATGATATCCACATGGGTAACACCAAATTCAATGGGGTCTATATCCCCAACGCTCCCTTCGTGCTTATCAGCTTTATTTTGATCCTAATGGTGATCTCCACCAAGTTTTTGCTTCCTTCCAAGCTTTTGGTTTGCCAGGTAAACAAAGATGGGCCCTTACTTAGGAGGATTTCCAACAAGCATTGATCCTCTCGGGAAGGATTGCATAGCTGGAGGTCATCCCAACTGGGAAGACGTAGTAGCTAGCCAACAACAGCAGGAGCAAGGTGGAGAGGACTCGAACGCAGCAGGCTGGGATGACTATGGTCAGCAACACCATCACCAACAACATTCCCCTCGGTACCAGTAGCAAGGTATGCCTCCACCTCAACCGATATTAAACTATGTCCTGAGAAGTGATTTTGATCAAGTGGTGCATCGCATCGACAACATAGAAAATATGTTGCATGATGCGAACGCCAAACATAGTCAACCTCACCTAGTACTTCACATCTTTTATGACCGACTTTCTAAACTTCTACCCGAACTTCCCATACCAGTAGCCGCCACCTGATGAAGGTGGCAACTTTTGATTCCAAATAGGTAGGAGCCTAAGCTTAGGGAGGTTAAACTCCTCCCACCTTTTGCATCAATATTTTTCGTTCTTCTTTTGATTTATTTTGTTTTCATTTTTGTGCATGTTTACTTTTAGTTTTGCATTGATAAAAAGAACCCCCCCCCCCCAAAAAAAATAGACTAGCTTTTATTTTCATTTGTGCAAATTTCTCTCGGCTCTTGTTGTTTTTTCTAGAGTTATTCGTTTCTAGTAATTTAGCTATGGAGATGAACGCAAAGAGTTGGATCAAGCAGGAGATGAGCAAGCAAGAGAAGGTATCATATTCTTATTTTCCCTCTTCCTGTAATTTCATTCATGAACATTTTATGTTTGTCCTGTTGCACTTGAGTTCTACTCCATGCTTAACTCGTTATCTCTTAGGACTTGAGCTCAAAGGTTTTTGTCACTACTTTGGTTGAGACTTACAACAATTAATATCAGTTTGAAAAATAACTCCTTGGATTAAAATCCAAAAAAATTAAGAATAAGAGAAAGTGTCTATCGACAACTTTGGTGCCATGTTTTTGTCTTAAGGGATTAACCTTAGTAGTACTCAACCCCACATACCGATCGTTGACTTGATGATACCTTATGAAAAAGAATTTTTTGATAGAATGATATTTTTATGGTTGGAGAGGGAGATGTTAAAACCTGTTTTGACCAGCTGTAAAAAAAGAGAAAGGAATAAGTTTTATGTTTCTCATACACAGCTTTGAAATACAAACAACTCCTCTAGCTTTTGAATGATCTATGGTATAACCCCGGATTTCAGTTATGAGTTGATGACATGAGCGGCATATGTGTCGCTATATGGGAAAAATTATTGGTACTCTTAAAGGTTGTGTAAGCATCTGTAAAAATAAATAATAAATGATCCTTGAAAGAGGAAGAAAAAAAGAGAGAGAGAAGAACGACTAACAAGATATGAGCTGAAAACATTCTATACTTTTTGAGAAATTTGGTATCACCTCACCACCTAAAATGAATAATTAGAGTTCTTGAAAGGCAAGGAAAAGAAGAGGTGTTTAATAGCCGCGATTATCGAAGTGGGTGTTAATGAAAAAGCTCTAAGTTTATCCTTCTTTTGACATCTACTTGTGCACCCTTAATTTTGACTCGAGCGGCCTTGCTTGAAAACATTTTCACTCTATGAAAAGATAGGCGATGAAATGAATTGATTTGCAAGCCTAGACAAAATTTTGACATTCTCATTTGAGTTGTAAGAGCTATTAGCTAGCGAGTTACTTGCGTTTAGGAATTGAACTTAAGTGCAATTGTTCAGATATATTATGCTCATGTTCAAGGTTGCAGGATTTGAGACAATGGAATAAGATACAACTTCAAACTTGTAAGTCTTTCGTCTTGATTCAATTCCTCGCTATTACTCATTATAGCTTTGTCACTCGAGGGTGAGTAACAACTAATCTTGGGGAAGTTGTTAGCTCCAAATTTCATCACTTTTTACTATTGATTTTCCTCTTGTTTACTGCGATATTTCACTAAAGATTACTGATGGCGCCTGAGAGCGCTTCATCGGGAAACCCCAAGAGCAAGGTGTGAAGAGCACAGCAGCAAGTCTTCCCTCAGTAAGAAACCGAGGTTATCGAACCAATAGAAGGAAGGAAACGTCTCAAAGGTGTTGCAAGCAACTTGGAGACTTGCACAACACAAACTCAAGACTTCGCCCGGTTGTCAATCTCACCGATTGTTGTAACAAAGGATTAACTGTATGGTGTGGAAGGTAATAGTGGTTTGTAGAAAGTAAACCGTAACAGTGGAAGATGTATCAATCGTAAAGATTGTACTGGGGTCCATAGTTCACTAGAGGTGTTCTCCTTAGATAAACAAACATGGCATGCTGGGTAAACAAATTACAGCAGGGCAATTGATAGGACTGAGCAAGGCATGACAATACAATACTAGACATCAAGATCCTATGAGATTCGATTGGGCAATACAACAAGATACATAGACCTCCATCCAACTGCATCTATGACTAGAAGTCCACCTTTGGGTTATCATCCGAACCCCCTCCAGTATTAAGTTGCAAGCAACATACAATTGCTTTAAGCAAAGTGTGTAAGGTAAACAATCCACTTGTTCTATGAACAAGGGAGCGTTGTTTTCTCCCTAGTGGCAACAACACATCTACAACCTTAGAGATTTTTGTCACTTCCCTTAGATTTAATA
Source organism: Avena atlantica (assembly GCA_910589765.1). NCBI lineage: Eukaryota > Viridiplantae > Streptophyta > Magnoliopsida > Poales > Poaceae > Avena > Avena atlantica. The sequence continues at coordinate 67,007,195 of OU342737.1, forward strand.
GAGGCATGAACCCACTATCGATCATAAATACCCCCCTCTTGGAGTCACTAGCAACTACTTGGCCAAGATAGCTACTAACAACGGAGAGCATGCAAGATCACAAACAACACAGACATGATAGAATCAATAAGACAAAACCATTAATCAATATGACATAGTAATCTCAATATCCATCGGATCCCTACAAACACAACATGCATGATTACAAATAGATGCTATCTTGATCATGAACAGAGCTCACAAGATCTAGACATGAAATCATAAAGGAGGAGATACAACCATCTAGCTACTCCATGGACCCATAGTCCAAGGTGGAACTACTCACGCTTCATACCGGAGGCTGGCATGATGAATAAGAAGGCCTCCGGTATGATCTCCCCTCCGGCAGGGTGCCGAGAAGAGCTTCAGATACCCCCGATCTAGGGATGATGGTGGCGGCGGCTACAGACGGTTTCGTGGAATATTGATCGGATACTTAGGGTTTAGGCATCGGGGGATTCTTATAGGTGAAGAGGCGAGGCAGGGAGGCGGCCAGGGGCCCACACCCTGCCTAGGCGAGGCCTAGGGTGGGCCCGCGCCTGGGGGTGCGGCCGCCCTGTGGCTCCCCTCCGTCTCTCCTCTGGACTCCGTGTTCTCCTCGGTGAAATATTAACTTTGGCTTTTGTACCGTCCAATTCCAAGAATATTTACTTACTAGCTTTTCTGAAACCAAAAACAACAGAAAACAGGCAACTGGCACTGCGGCATCTTGTTAATAGGTTAGTACCAGAAAACATATAAAAACACCCCGGAGTGTAGACAAAGCAAAGCAAAGTAGATACTAAACAAGCATGGAACATAAAAAATTATAGATACGTTTCCGACGTATCAGGCCATAGGCATGGCAATAGTATTTCGATCCAACCGAGTGTACCGTGAAGCACCGGGTTACAAATGATTATTAAGTGCAAAACACAGAGCAAAGCATTAAGTGGTGATGTTGTTGTGATCCCAAATGGTTCGCTAAGCGAAGACTGTACTACCCTTGATATCACTAGGGTTCCTATGATATTGCAACTAGCCAAGCATCTCACCTCAAGCCTTGATCAATCTTCGGGATGTTGGGTACCTGCAAGTCCAAAGATCGAGGCAAGAGACAAAGAAACAAATGATATAAATCCCTCTTACAAACCAATACATAATTATCCCATAGATTAGATACACATAAACGCTGCAAGGTTTCTCCCCAACCCGCATCCCGTGAGGACTACTCACTCATAACAATAAGATTAAGGATAGAAAACATTGTGCAATACTTAGATTGAAATCAAATATTCTTACAATGTTCACCGAATCACAAGGATTTCTCAAGTACAAAGTAATGGCAATGGCTAATGGAGAGGATGGGGGATGGAGGGGATGAACTATGGTGTGGATCTCCTTTGGTGGTGTTGTGATGCAATCTGAGAATGGCGGCCCTATGTGCGGTGGCAGGGACCTCAAAACATATAGGCGTCTTCATGAGTATTGTAGGGTTTGACGAGACGAAGCCACCGCCACCCCATACGGTTGGGCGGTAGGGGTGGGGTGCGCCCGTACCAGTGATTGTTATGTTGGCTGGCGCCTGGCTTTAGCTCCAGGAATACTTGGTCGTCAATACCTCCTCAAAATCATCATTTATGACTCCAGATTTCGCAATAAAAGTGTGATTTCATGCACAACATAAATCAAAGGAAGGATTTGCATATATTTGCAATAATTAGTCATTAGTGGCAAATCAAGAGAGAATAATTGCAATTGCTTGACGAAAAACAATGTTTAAACACGGAGAAAGATGACGCGTTTTGGAGCCATTAACATCCCCAAAGCTCAAACCTTGATCGTCGCCGAGCAAGAAGAAACAAAAGTACTATAAGGAATTCAACGTTTAAACTTGAAACAATGAGATTATGAATTCACTTACGGTCAGTAGCCATATGCCTCTAGCACTTCTTCCATATTGAAAAGCTCATCAAAGTCAGCGAGATGCTAAGAACACTATACAAGCTTTGATAACTCAAGACAATTAAAGTAGAGTTTAATATAAGTATAAATAAATAGAAGTGTAACAATCAATCCAATTCCTCTAATTAACTCTCAGCTTGCCAAGGAACACTAGGATGTTTAACATAACAATATTGAGTAAGAGAGTTCATGTCCCAAGTAGCATAACAGTGAAGTGTCTTTATTGACACCCACATCAGTAAATCAAGACTATCAAAAACACTACTATTCCAATCATTGCTTCTCAAAAAAATTCCTAAAGTAGTAATGAGATCATGCCAAGCACTTGTTATGTGTATCATCACATATTTTATCTTTTTATTTTTATTTTTATTTTTTCACTTTCTGTTTTTTCTTCCTTCTTGCAAGGATATTTCTCAATAAGGATCATTGAGTGATGATTTTAAACAATGTTGAAAGGGCATGTATGCCCCCATGTGTGGTTTTGGTAATTAAGTACAATATCTTTGGACTAATGTGTAAATTGAGTTTCACTTGTAGGTTTGTCCATTGGCATCGCTTGGGCCATGTGTTGGTCTCAAGGTTGAAATATGAAGAAATGTCCAAGGGCTTTGTGCCATTGGAATCATGAAGAAAGAAGGAGTTTGAAGGTTGATCAAGACAAGTGCAAAGAGTTGCATCAAGATGGATTAACCTCAAGAAGGGATGAAGAAGGGCAAGATCAAGATGCGCCATCTCTAGAATATCTCATGCTTGAAGCTTGCCATCCTCGTGATCATGGAGTGATGAAGACAAGTTCAAAGATGAGGTTTCCCCATGGAGTTTGGGGGAGCACTTTGCAAGAGTCTTCATCAAGCTAGTGCGAGCAAGAGCAGACAAGAAAGGTGTTCCCACTTGAGAAGAACAAGACGGTCTACATCAAGTTCAAGTGGATTGCTCGAGGAAAAGGTATGTTCTTGATAGGGCTTCTTTTTTGCCGGTCTCGTGTTGTTAGTTGGGAGACCGGGTTTAGGATAGATAGTCGTACTATCAAGAGGGGCTCTCAAGCGGGTGTCTCAGCTGCATCGTTTAGAGAGAGCTCAAACCTTTGCATTCATAGCATCATCTTTCTTGGTTGTTTTTTGGTTCTTGTCCATGAGAGGATCTAGAGCTTGTGGTCATCAACATAACAAGCTCTAGTTCATCATCTAAGGATTTCCCTTGCATATCTTATTGCGGTTTCTGATCTTGCAAGTTTTCCGGCTCCAAACCTTGTTGGATTCTATTCGTCGTTATCTTTCCAACAAAATTGGTTTCATCTTGTTTGGAGTTTGGATGCAAAAGTTATTGCATTTCTGGTTTCAGAAAATTTTCCTGACCGGAAGTTCCGCCTTCCCATCGAAAGTTCCGTTAGGGCATTTTTGTCGTCGGAAGTTCCGGTGGAAGTTCCGGTTCTTCTTCCGCTCACGTTCAGTATTCTCTCTGTTTGGTTTGTTGTATTTGACGGAATTTGGGCCGGAAGTTACAGCGGTAACACCGCCCCCACCGGAAGTTCCGGCCAGGGACCGGAAGTTCCGCTCAGGTCTAGTTGCCGCCGGAAGTAGGGGTGGGCATAAAAAACCGAAACCAAACACCAAAACCGAATTAACCGGAACCGAAACCGAATACACCGAACCCGAATTAGCTGAAACTAATTTCGGTTAGTAAATATGATTAACCGAATTTATAAATATTAATTTAGTTTTGACTCTCTATTAACCGAAATAACCGTACAAACCGAAAAATATACGTGACAGAGCTAAATATATTTGTGATTCTGTCCCGGACGTTCATTACTGTACGTAGATACTAGCTCATGTGACAAAAAAACATGCATGCAAAAGCTGCCAGGCAGCCTATGCATGTACGTATGTCTCCAGCCACATGAACGTACATGTTCGTGGTTTAACTGTCAATTGTGTCTATGAATTTTGTTGGAAGCCTTTCAATTGTTTTCCTATTTTAGATATAATCATGTATTTTAGCTGAACTCTTAACACATATAATTTGTTGAATGTATACGGCTTGGAAGATAGATATCATCTTTTTGAACGAGCAAGATAGACATCATGCTTCTTATATTTTATTTCTACACATGCGTTCAAGACATCAGCTAGCCATGTATTGCTTCAGGTACTCGCCGACCTGAAGGTTGCTTCCGGTGCGCCGATGAGTGGTTTAGGTTGTATGGATCTGACATAAATTATGGCAATGTGTTGTTATTTCCAGAAGTTCGGTTAAAAACCGAACACCGAACCGAATTGTCCACTAACCGAACTATCGATTAATTAGAAAACCGAAATAATTTCGGTGCCTATTTTGTAGAAACCGAAATATAGAAAAATCCGAAAAACCGAACCGAATTAACCGAAAAAACCGAATGCCCACCCCTAGCCGGAAGTACCAATTGAAAATCCGGCTCTTGTTCCACTCACGTTCAGTAACCTTCTGTTTTGGTTGTGTCTATTTGACGAAACATTCGTTGGAACTTCCACCGGAAGTTCCGCTCCCACCAGAAGTTCTGGTGGACCGATGGAAGTTCCGACTAGGACTAGCGTTTTCAGATTCTCGCATCGCAGTTTTTGACCATTGGTTGTGTGCCACCGGAAGTTCCGGCCTCCCACCAGAAGTTCCGTCCAGGGTCGCGTATTCCCATAATGGGCAGATCTGGGAGCCCTTTAAAAGGGGCTCCTCTTCCCCTTCGTGGGTACTAGCTTTTCTTCTTGGTTCTTGGCTTTCTCTCTCTCCTCCATTGTTGACCTTGAATAAGCTTTCCCTATCCCTTTCCCTTCCTATGATTCTTGCATCTTTTTTAGGGATTTGAGAGAGGAGATCTAGATCTACAATCCCCCCAAGCCAAATCCCTTCTTTGTGAAGGAATTATTGGGATCTAGATCTTGGAGAGTTTTGTATTCTCCTATTGTGTTCTTCCTCTCTTATTCCCCAATAGCTTTTGTAGCTTTGGTGGAATTTGAAAGATAAGGACTTGCCTCTTGCGTTTGTTGCATAGGTTGAGTTCTCCTCGGAGATTCGGTGAGTACAAGCTTGTGGGCTTGTTTCTCTTGGGTTCTTGGAACCCTAGACGGTTTTGTGGTTGGGTTGTTGACCTTTTGTGGTCTTGTTGACCTTTTGTGGTCTTGTAGCCTCTTGTGGCATCGTTGGCCTTTTGTGGCATTGTAGCCTTTTGTGGCTTAGTTGTTGGGAGCCTCCAATTGAGTTGTGGAGTTAGCCCAATCTTGTACGGGTTCGGTGACCGCCTGTCACATCCCAAGATTTTCCAAATCTTGTAATGTGAAAAATAATTGAATAAAATAAAACTTTGTTGATTTCAGGGTGAGAAGAAACTTTTTGAATCCAACTGGAAACTTTCAAAACCTATTTGGATCAAATAAAATCCTAAAGGGATTTAAAAAGTTAAAATAAACAATAAACTTCAAAATATTTAAAAATTACTATTTTGGATCTTTTAATAAAAGATTTGGTTTTCAAAAGAAAAGATAGATTTATTAATAAAGATTATTTTATAGAGCCAAATTAAACCTTGGCCAAGTTTTTGAAATAAAATGTTTTGTTTTGATAAAAATAGTAAAGGTTTATTTAAATAAAATAATAAGGATTTAATATCCAATTTTATTTAAGTAAAGGCTTTTACTATTTTAAATAAACACTAAAACTTATTTATCTATTTAAAATAAGTTTTCCAAGTATTTAATATTCTCAAATAAAACCTACTGAAGTGTTTTGGTTTTATTTTAGAGTTCAAAATAAAGATTTTAAATAAAACAAATTCTATTTGATTTAATAACCAAGGTCCATTTTATTTATTTAATAATGGAACCTAAAATAAAATGTTATTTTATTTTAAAACAAGTTTTCCATTTCCAAATAAAACCTACTGATTTGGTTTGAAAATATTTGGATTTCAAATGGAGATTTTATTAAATAAATCAAACCCTATTTGATTAAATAAATAAAGGTCCATTTTATTTAAATAATGAATGGTCCTAAAAAGAATAAAAACATTATTTTATTTTGGGATTTGGTTTATGTTGATAAACAGAACCAAAAACTCATTACAAGTTTGGAAGTGATTGAATTGTTTGAATGTTTGATTTGTTTGTTTGAATATTCAAAACAGAAAATAGTATTGGAAAAAGAAAAAGGTTTTAGACAGAAAAAAAATAGGATCTGGACCAGCCCAGCCGGCCAAGCCCAACTAGGCCCAACTCCAGCCCACCTTTCTTTTCCCTCAGCGAAACGTTTTGCACTCGATCACGCACCCATACGGACGATGACAAGTGGACCCTCCTTCCCTCTCACTCACTCGCTGACCAGCCGACCCCACCCCCTCCTATTCATCGTCTTCAAACACGACCTCGTCGCCCTGGCTGTTTACTGCCGATTGAATTCGCCTCGTCAATTCGCTTCAATGCCGCGTGATCAACACCCCCTGACCACACACGCTTAAACGCCCTGGCCTCCTCTCCATTTCCCCTCTGTCTCCTCTCCCAAGCACGCCCCCAGGCCGCCTCAATTTCTCCCCGAGCAACTCTGTCTCCGACGACCCTCCTTGTCGATTCCGGCCGAGCCTGACCACTCCTTACCACCCAGACCAAGCTCACACCTTCTCCACTCCCTGGCGCATCTCTTAGTACCCTCTGTTTTACCGCGGGCGCCCCAGAGCACCACCTTCGTCAAGCTTTGACCTCGCCGCCGTCTGCCTCGTTTCCGTCGAACTCCTCCGGTAAGTCCAGACCGCCCCGCGCCTCCTCGTTCACGCTCCCTCACTCGCCTCGACCATGCACAGCTAACCATGTCCTCTGTTTGTATTCTTGTGAACCGTAGCACCGTCCTCGTCCTCGACCGCGTGCAACCGTCGCCAGACCTAACTCCGGCGAGGAATTGCGACTGCCCCTGAGCGCCCCTGGTCAAGCCAACAGTACCTTGAGCATCACCACAGCCCTGCGAATCTGGTGAGCACCTTTCCATCCTCCCTCGCTTCCTATTTCACCGGCGCCGCCACCGTCTGGTCGCTCCACCGCCAGTAGCCGCCGCAGCGCCGCTCGTTTAAGGTCGAGCTCACCGCAGCCGTCCGATCTTGATCTGGTGGATAGGATAGAACTACTTAACAGCGAAGGTGTATGTGTTCTGGGCCACGCAGTCAGTTTAGATCCAACGGCTGCAGCTGTGCGATCCACACGAACCGGTACCGACCAATCACGGCGCGGCGCGTGGCGAGGTTTCTGATTTAAAAACAGATTGAAACCAGATTTGAATTGCAATTTGAAACTCATGTAACTTTTGATCCACACGTCCAAAAATTGCAAATTTGGTATCATTGGAATCAGTAGAACAAACCCTAGCTAACCATGCCCCTGGTTTAGCAAATAGTATCTGTTAGAGTGTTTGTTTTTGTAAAAACATTTGTATGCTTGCTAAGGATGTAAAAATTGTTTAAAAATGAATTTGGGGATAAAATCTTTGGAAAATGGTGTAATTTGAACCTACTGACCATAGGAAACACTTTGTGGATTCAAAAATGAATTTGGTGAAACAAAATAATGATTCTTTGATTTAAAACCATTTCTAGTCAAATAGAAATGTGGTTTATTTATTAAAAATGGTTTTGGAGAAAACCTTTGGAAAATGTTTTGTTTTAAACTCTCTGACCCCAAACACCAAGTTTTGTGATTTTAAAATATATTTTTTGAATCCTATAGATTAGTGCCTTAGTAAAAATATTTCTACACCACATAAAATGATACTTTGTTTTGAAAATGGTTTTTAAAGTGAAACCTTTTTACAAATGACTTTGGCACTTTATAAAATGACCATTAGGTGTTTTCAAATGTTTATGACCCCTTAGGAGCCACTTTTCAAAACAAAACAAAGTGGCATGCTTGCATGCATTACTTTGACTTTGTCATTTCATGTGATGTTTTGCTTGATTGGTAGATTGAGTTTGTGCCTTGTTGATTGGATTGTAGTGACTTGAAGAGTGTGATTGTTGCAAGGACAAGGAGTGAACCTATACCCTCTACCAAAAAGGCAAGTGATGCTTCATACTTTTTGTCCCATTACTTCCACTATGCATTAGTGATTTTGCTAAGTAAAAATTGCATGGAATTTATGCTAAGTATAAACCTTGCTATAGGAAAACCTAGTAGATGAATCCTTAGTAGGATTTTCCTAAGTTAAGATTCCTACTACTATCCAGCTTAGCCTAGCTAATATAAAACATGGGTGGAATATATATTCACACTATGGAAAAATAATCTAAGTCTAAGGACTTGTGTTTTGTTTAATAAAACAACTAAGTTAATGAATCACCTGGGTGGAATGGGACTTGCTTGGTGGATTTTGGTTGAGTGGTTCACAAGGCCCATGTCTATGGTTTACCTTGTGTATCTCACTTGTGGATGGCCACCCAGGAACAAAGATATTTGAGATGTGAAATGTTGAGAAGCTTCAAGTGCAACCACTTGGCAATATGGGCTCTGCCATGATCATATAGGTTGCAAGAACTTAGCCATATGGACAGTGGGTGGTAGTGTTTGATAGGTTGGAGCGCGTCCATTTTGGTCTAAGGGAAAGCTTCTGAAAGATCTTGTCTTGGGAAACCAAGTCTTGTGGGGAAAGTGCACCACCTCTGCAGAGTGTAAAATCTAAGTACTTAGTCATGTCCCTGGTAAAGGACAATTTGAGCATCAAGACATGGAAGTAATCAAGAATCTCATCATTCAAATTTCTAAGTTAAAACTTGTGGTTTGAACAAGGGTTATTTGAGATCTTCAATCTTTGATTGAGAGAAGCTTTGGAAAAGATTTTGTCAAAACAAAAACTTAGTATTTTCAAAATGATAAGGAAAATATATTTTGAGCAATGCAAGCCTCAACCCCACTTAGCCAAATGCATATAGATGATAGACTCCACTATACCACCATAGTATTACTTGCCAATACAATTCAAATGTATTGACCCTTTGTGGCTGTAGCTTGTATGTTGCAGGTTTGATTGATTTTAGTGAAGATTGATTGATTAGGATTACAAAGTCTACAACCAACATCTGCCTGTGGCACTTTGAAGATGAAGGACCCCATGACTATAGTTATTCTGCTGCAATGTAATGTAATAGCCAAATGAGCTATGTAAGGATGTAATAAAATTATGTTATTCCTGGTTATAAAGTTATATTATGACCTTTGTTTCTTGATATTACATCTTAACTGTGGATGATAGCTATTGATCCAGGGACTAGCATTGTAAACACAGGGGACACCACCTTATGTTAATAAAGGTTGGGACACTCCCTCTACAGATGGTATCAGAGCATTGTGTTGCCTGTAGGATTTGTAAACCTAGGATTGGACAAAAACCCCTTAGAAAAATAGGAGTTGTATTTGTTCCAAAAACTTATTTACAAAACAAACTTGTAAACTCTTTCCTCAACCATTTTGGTTTCAACTCTACATCTCATCTATTTCAAACTTGATGGAAAAACCTACCCATGGCCAAAGACCACACCATGTGCAAAGGACTTTTTCAACACTTTCAACTCTAATGACTTCAACATCTTCAACATGTTCACCAAGGACTTCCAACCTTGGATATCACTAAAGACTACAAGGGAGACAAGGAAATCTTGCTCAAGATTTAGAGACTGAGGGAATGCAAAAGTTAGAAGGAACCTACACCATTTGAAGAATTGCAACCAAGAGTTTTTCCCAAAGAAACCATGATCTCATACAAGAAGAATCATGAAAAAAGGAAAGATCACAAGTGAACCATATAGATGGACCACCCTAATTTAGTTAAATCAAACACACCAACTTATGTGGTGTAACAAAAATATTTTGTTGCCTAAGTGTGTGCTTGAACTTTGTTGTTTAAGTGAAATGTTTGACTTATGATTGCATGCACATTGGTTGTGTGAATTGTGATGTGTGTGATTAGAAATATTTCCTTAGAAATATCTTGCCTATTCTAATCCTCATTCAACCCAAACAGATGACTTCTCCAAGAAACTACAACATCAAGGATGATGACACCAACAACAAACAAGAGGACAACATGAAAGAACTTATAGCAACCCAAAATCAGTTGAGCCAAGAGACAACTCAGCTTTTAGCCAACAACAATGGACTAGACCCAGCCATACAAAGGATTTTGAAACTTCAATCCCAATTGTTGCAAGGATTGGTTACTCAAATGATCAACATGGGAGAAAACTTTTCCCAAAGAGCTAATGACAACAAGGATGACAAAGATGATAATCTAGAAGGAACCCAAGCTAGCAATATTTATGGAGACAAGGATCATGCATCCAAGGAGCATGAAGATCAATGCCCCAAGAAGAGAGAAAGATTTCCCACCTCTGAGGTGAGATATGAAGAGCATGAACTAGAAGAACTCCTAGCTTTGGAGAGACCCAAGAAGAAGAAATGCCCAAACCCTAACAAGAAGGATATTACTCAAGTGCAATGTTACAATTGCAAAGAGATGGGACACTATGCCAATAAATGCCCAGAAAAGAAGAAGAACCAAGGAAACAAACAAGAGGCAATGATACCAAAGGAAAATAAAGATATCAGCCAAGTGATATGTTTCAAATGCAAGGAACTAGGCCACTATGTAAACTCCTGTCCAGGAAAGAGGAAGCCCAAGATAAACCAACCTATATAACATCTCAGCCTTGTCACATGTTTTCAAGTGTGAAAACAAAGGACACTATGCAGATGTTTGCCCAGAGAAGTTTTCCTAGGACCCCAAGAAGGCCAATATGTAATTTAGTTAGAAATATTTTAAGGGTGGTAGTACCCTAGATTCTTTTGAGCCTACTTGTAACCCCTAGCCTCCCCAAATCTCGGGACGAGATTTATTTTAAGGGGGTAGCCTATCACATCCCAAGATTTTCCAAATCTTGTAATGTGAAAAATAATTGAATAAAATAAAACTTTGTTGATTTTCAGGGTGAGAAGAAACTTTTTGAATCCAACTGGAAAATTTCAAAACCTATTTGGATCAAATAAAATCCTAAAGGGATTTAAAAAGTTAAAATAAACAATAAACTTCAAAATATTTAAAAATTACTATTTTGGATCTTTTAATAAAAGATTTGGTTTTCAAAAGAAAAGATAGATTTATAAATAAAGATTATTTTATAGAGCCAAATTAAACCTTGGCCAAGTTTTTGAAATAAAATGTTTTGTTTTGATAAAAATAGTAAAGGTTTATTCAAATAAAATAATAAGGATTTAATATCCAATTTTTTAAGTAAAGGCTTTTCCTATTTTAAATAAACACTAAAACTTATTTATCTATTTAAAATAAGTTTTCCAAGTATTTAATATTCTCAAATAAAACCTACTGAAGTGTTTTGGTTTTATTTTAGAGTTCAAAATAAAGATTTTAAATAAAACAAATTCTATTTGATTTAATAACCAAGGTCCATTTTATTTATTTAATAATGGAACCTAAAATAAAATGTTATTTTATTTTAAAACAAGTTTTCCATTTCCAAATAAAACCTACTAATTTGGTTTGAAAATATTTGGATTTCAAATGGAGATTTTATTAAATAAATCAAACCCTATTTGATTAAATAAATAAAGGTCCATTTTATTTAAATAATGAATGGTCCTAAAAAGAATAAACATATTATTTTATTTTGGGATTTGGTTTATGTTGATAAACAGAACCAAAAACTCATTACAAGTTTGGAAGTGATTGAATTGTTTGAATGTTTGATTTGTTTGTTTGAATATTCAAAACAGAAAATAGTATTGGAAAAAGAAAAAGGTTTTAGACAGAAAAAAAATAGGATCTGGACCAGCCCAGCCGGCCAAGCCCAACTAGGCCCAACTCCAGCCCACCTTTCTTTTCCCTCAGCGAAACGTTTTGCACTCGATCACGCACCCATACGGACAATGACAAGTGGACCCTCCTTCCCTCTCACTCACTCGCTGACCAGCCGACCCCACCCCCTCCTATTCATCGTCTTCAAACACGACCTCGTCGCCCTGGCTGTTTACTGCCGATTGAATTCGCCTCGTCAATTCGCTTCAATGCCGCGTGATCAACACCCCCTGACCACACACGCTTAAACGCCCTGGACTCCTCTACATTTCCCCTCTCTCTCCTCTCCCAAGCACGCCCCCAGGCTGCCTCAATTTCTCCCCGAGCAACTCTGTCTCCGACGACCCTCCTTGTCGATTCCGGCTAAGCCTGACCACTCCTTACCACCCCGACCAAGCTCACACCTTCTCCACTCCCTGGCGCATCTCTCAGTACCCTCTGTTCTACCGCGGGCGCCCCAGAGCACCACCTTCGTCAAGCTTTGACCTCGCCGCCGTCTGCCTCGTTTCCGTCGAACTCCTCCGGTAAGTCCAGACCGCCCCGCGCCTCCTCGTTCACGCTCCCTCACTCGCCTCGACCATGCACAGCTAACCATGTCCTATGTTTGTATTCTTGTGAACCGTAGCATCGTCCTCGACCTCGGCCGCGTGCAACCGTCGCCAGACCTAACTCCGGCGAGGAATTACGACTGCCCCTGAGCGCCCCTGGTCAAGCCAACAGTACCTTGAGCATCACCACAACCCTGCGAATCTGGTGAGCACCTTTCCCTCCTCCCTCGCTTCCTATTTCACCGGCGCCACCACCGTCTGGTCGCTCCGCCGCCAGTAGCCACCGCAACGCCGCTCATTTAAGGTCGAGCTCACCGCAGTCGTCCGATCTTGATCTGGTGGATAGGATAGAACTACATAACAGCGAAGGGGTATGTGTTCTGGGCCACGCGATCAGTTTAGATCCAACGGCTGCAGCTGTGCGATCCACACGAACCGGTACCGACCAATCATGGCGCGGCGCGTGGCGAGGTTTCTGATTTAAAAACAGATTGAAACCAGATTTGAATTGCAATTTGAAACTCATGTAACTTTTGATCCACACATCCAAAAATTGCAAATTTGGTATCATTGGAATCAGTAGAACAAACCCTAGCTAACCATGCCCTTGGTTTAGCAAATAGTATCTGTTAGAGTGTTTGTTTTTGTAAAAACATTTGTATGCTTGCTAAGGATGTAAAGATTGTTTAAAAATGAATTTGGGGATAAAATCTTTGGCAAATGGTGTAATTTGAACCTACTGACCATAGGAAACACTTTGTGGATTCAAAAATGAATTTGGTGAAACAAAATAATGATTCTTTGATTTAAAACCATTTCTAGTCAAATAGAAATGTGGTTTATTTATTAAAAATGGTTTTGGGAGAAAACCTTTGGAAAATGTTTTGTTTTAAACTCTCTGACCCCAAAAACCAAGTTTTGTGATTTGAAAATATATTTTGTGAATCCTATAGATTAGTGCCTTAGTAAAAATATTTCTACACCATATAAAATGATACTTTGTTTTGAAAATGGTTTTTAAAGTGAAACCTTTTTACAGATGACTTTGCCACTTTATAAAATGACCATTAGGTGTTTTCAAATGTTTATGACCCCTTAGGAGCCACTTTTCAAAACAAAACAAAGATTGGCATGCTTGCATGCATTACTTTGACTTTGTCATTTCATGTGATGTTTTGCTTGATTGGTAGATTGAGTTTGTGCCTTGTTGATTGGATTGTAGTGACTTGAAGAGTGTGATTGTTGCAAGGACAAGGAGTGAACCTATACCCTCTACCAAAAAGGCAAGTGATGCTTCATACTTTTTGTCCCATTACTTCCACTATGCATTAGTGATTTTGCTAAGTAAAACTTGCATGGAATTTATGCTAAGTATAAACCTTGCTATAGGAAAACCTAGTAGATGAATCCTTAGTAGGATTTTCCTAAGTTAAGATTCCTACTACTATCCAGCTTAGCCTAGCTAATATAAAACATGGGTGGAATATATATTCACACTATGGAAAAATAATCTAAGTCTAAGGACTTGTGTTTTGTTTAATAAAACAACTAAGTTAATGAATCACCTGGGTGGAATGGGACTTGCTTGGTGGATTTTGGTTGAGTGGTTCACAAGGCCCATGTCTATGGTTTACCTTGTGTATCTCACTTGTGGATGGCCACCCAGGAACAAAGAGATTTGAGATGTCAAATGTTGAGAAGCTTCAAGTGCAACCACTTGGCAATATGGGCTCTGCCATGATCATATAGGTTGCAAGAACTTAGCCATATGGACAGTGGGTGGTAGTGTTTGATAGGTTGGAGCGCGTCCATTTTGGTCTAAGGGAAAGCTTCTGAAAGATCTTGTCTTGGGAAACCAAGTCTTGTGGGGAAAGTGCACCACCTCTGCAGAGTGTAAAATCTAAGTACTTAGCCATGTCCCTGGTAAAGGACAATTTGAGCATCAAGACATGGAAGTAATCAAGAATCTCATCATTCAAATTTCTAAGTTAAAACTTGTGGTTTGAACAAGGGTTATTTGAGATCTTCAATCTTTGATTGAGAGAAGCTTTGGAAAAGATTTTGTCAAAACAAAAACTTAGTATTTTCAAAATGATAAGGAAAATATATTTTGAGCAATGCAAGCCTCAAACCCACTTAGCCAAATGCATATAGATGATAGACTCCACTATACCACCATAGTATTACTTGCCAATACAATTCAAATGTATTGACCCTTTGTGGCTGTAACTTGTATGTTGCAGGTTTGATTGATTTTAGTGAAGATTGATTGATTAGGATTACAAAGTCTACAACCAACATCTGCCTGTGGCACTTTGAAGATGAAGGACCCCATGACTATAGTTATTCCGCTGCAATGTAATGTAATAGCCAAATGAGCTATGTAAGGATGTAATAAAATTATATTATTCCTGGTTATAAAGTTATATTATGACCTTTGTTTCTTGATATTACATCTTAACTGTGGATGCTAGCTATTGATACAGGGACTAGCATTGTAAACACAGGGGACACCACCTTATGTTAATAAAGGTTGGGACACTCCCTCTACACCGCCCTCAAGCGTCCCATAGTGGAGCGAGTGCACGCCTTTTTTTGTGTGCACTCGGGAGAATAGGGTGAGCCTTTTGTGGCATCGATGAGTTGCGTGCTTCCGCATCCGGGTGAGTCCTTGTGTGGCGTTGGGTGAGCATTGAGCCACCACACCTCGAGGTGAGTCATTTGTGGCGTTCGGAGAGCATTGCACCATCGCACCTCTCCAACGGAGACGTAGATTCTTTAGAAGTGAACTTCGGGAAACAAAATCTTCGTCTCTGCGTCCATCGGTTATCTCTCAACTGAGCCCTTTATTTATGCACTTTACATTGTGATAGCCATCGTGCTTGAAGTATTTATATCTTGCTATCACCTTGTTTCTTGTATTGCTTAGCATAGGTTGTTGGTGCACTCAGGTGAACTTAGTGGCTAGGTTATGTGCTCAATGAATTAAACGTTAGTTTCATTCCGCATTTACTTGAGCCTAAAAAGTAATATTTTTAAAAGCCTATTCACCCCCTTTAGGTGACGTCCATTGCACTTTTAAATGTCTTCCACAACCTTCGATAGTACCAATAATTTTTCCCATACGGTGACACGTATGCCACCCATGTCATCAACTCATAGCCAAAATCCGGGGTTATACCATAGATCATTCAAAAGTTGGCGGAGTTGTTGGCATCCAAAGGTGTGCATGGGAAACATTGAACTTTTTAAATAGTATCACAGTTTGATCCACAAGGTTAGCTTTGGCATGCAATCATAATTACCACTATACTTCATTTCAATCAAACAACTCCTTTCAAGAGTGTCGTCAAGTCTATCAGAACGTCTATGGGGTTAAGTATCTTTATATTTAAACTCTCAAGACAATCACACATCAAACAAGTCATAAAATTTCAGACTTTTTCTTGTTGTACTTGTTTCGAAAATTTATTTCCAAGGCAAGACTTGGTTAGCTACAAGAACTAGAGCAAAATCTTCCACAGGTAATCATTCATACAAATAATAAGCTTTACTCTAACTATTTTGAATTACTCCCACTAGCATAGCATCTTAGCAAATGAACTAACTAAGATAAACAATTCAAACTTCAAAAGTGGGAGACATAGGACATACCTCTCATGAGTGACTTCATAATACTCTTAGGGATGTGTTCCTTCAAAACTCAAGAAAAATCACTCTTGTAGTAATATTGAAGCAAAGAGGCAAGGTTTAAATCCACTTTTACGAAAAAGGAAAAAGGGATTTTTTTTGTATTTTTGAGGATGGGGATTAAAGAACAGAAAAGAACTTGCTACCAAGCATTTTACTAAAAAAACAAAAACAAATGAAAAACTAAATCAAACAAAAAACAAAAACAAACTAAGAAGAAAAGCAAACTAAAAACAAAAAGTTAAGTGTTGGAACAGACAAACATGAGTGTTTCAAAGCTCACAAGGAGCTGGAGTACAACCTCGTTATTACACAAATAAAATTGCCTAGGGACACATCCCAATATCAGGCTTTTTCAAGCCCTTCTGTTGCTCATTGTTGTGGTGGTGGATAGTTACCCATGTTCCATTGGCTGATCCAATCATGGAACTGAGTGGCGAGGTTGGCAGTAGCATCTCAAAGGTTGATGGAGAGGTTGTTAATGTTTTTGATATTTCCTTCAAGAGCGTAGATATCATCATGTGTGGTGTATTAGTTTGGTGGTTGCACGTCTTGTTCGGGCCCTTCTTGTTCCACTTATTCACCTTCTTCTTCTCCATCCACGGGTGCTTCTTGTTGTGGTAAACTTGCTTCAACCTGTGCGTCATAATACAAACATCCATCCTCGATAGAGAAGAGACCATTAGGCAAAGGAGCAGGGATCAAGTGATCCACTCCAGGTATATCGAAGAAATATCTACCATTGTTTCTTGAAATCATACCACAAGTTCTAAGAGTAGAAAAACCAAGACGGCGGTTTCCAGACAACGGTTGGATGTTACCTAGGTCGACATGGAGCGCATGTGCAAGCATTGGTATGACTCCTCCTCCGCATATGGTACCACGAGATTCAAGCCCCTTATGGTGAAGATAAAACAAAAAAGTGCGCCCAAATTTGGCGTCAAAATATAAGTTAGGAATTGCAGCTGAAAGTTCTCGGCGAACTCGATTCCGAATGACTCGGGGGTTAGCGTGTCAATGGGTGGTGCGAATTGCTCCACCGCCATCACACATGTACAACTCGGGGTAGAACTCAAACTGATGCACCTAATGCAATGGCAAGTACTTCACTCCCAAATTCCACCAAAGCTAGAAAAGCTATTGGGGGAATGAGAGAGGAACAACACAACAGGAAATCCACAAAAGACTCCAAGATCTAGATCCAATGGGTTCACCTCATTTAGAGGAGATATTGATTGGTGGAACTGTAGATCTAGATCTCCTCTCTCTTTTCCCTCAAGAATATGCAAGAATCATTGGAGGGATTGAGAGAAATCAAGCTTGGGAAGGTTAACAATGGAGGAGAAAACTTGCAAGAAGAGTTGAGGAACCATTGGTGAAGAAGGCCCCGTAAATAGGTCCCCCAAAAATCCAACCGTTGCAACCCAAAACGTTATCCCCGGTACTACCGGACTTTCCTGGCACTACTGGACATTCCCTAGGGATCCCAGGTCTCCAAACGCACCCTCTGCAGTAACACCCGATACCAAGGGACGGTACCACTGGACCTCCGGTACTACCGGATTCTGGTTTGGTACTACCGGTCATCCCTCAACGAAAACGACCATAACTTTTGCATCCGAACTCCAATTTCGATGATCTTAGGACAACAAGCTCTACAATATCATGCAAAGAAACATCATTGTACAACCACGGATATAAAACCACAATATGAAAGGTTTAACCTCTCCAAAAGAGATGAACCGGTAAAACCTCCAAAACACAATCACTTGACCTTGGAAACTCCGAATAGGTTGAAAACAATTTTGTTGGAATGATACAAACACTTAGCATCCAACAAAAATGGAAATATTGGATACCACCAAGGGAGTAAATATCAAGTATATATATGAGAGATACCTCCTAAGGTGTGGTGCTAGAAAATCCACAACCTAAAAAATGCAATAAGATATACAAGGCATTAGAGAATAAATATGAGTGCCCGAAGATGCAAATACAAGAGACAAAAACTCATTAGCAAATAAATTTGGAAGTCACCGAAGCATCAATAAGAAATAGAAAGGTGGTCTCCAAGGAATAAAATCTGAACTAAAAATATCTTCTCTTGTGTGTATACGTTTCTAAGTGAAAAACATCACAAAGAAATATGCCGACAAGGAAACAAGCACACACAAATAATATATACAATAAATCACATGAAAAGAAAAATGAATTCACAACATATACCAATAATATTTTTGCTTGAAAGCATGGCCAAAGGCACAATTTTATCTTATTTTTCATTAATGAGCTTCAAACACCAAAACACCACATACATTACAACTATAACCAAGGGAAAAGGAGATAGTTGGAATATATGGAGAAAGGCAACAAGTATCAAAAAGGAAAAATCAACTTGCAAATTCTCACTATTGCACATGAGAAAAAATGAGGAAAAAATAGACAATGAAATTGCCAGATTGACATATTAGGGATTGGTGAATCATATGTATGATTTTGTGTAGTCCCTCTAATATGCACTCATATCAACTTACTCACATTTGCAATAAGAGTTTCTATTAATACCAAAACATGAACACCAACATTTGCAATTACAAGAGAGATCATGCCATGAGGCAACCTACAAGAGGTTGGAAGCAATATGTGTATGCATGAGTAATGGATACTTGTTACCGAGATATAATTGGTAGGATGTAGAGGATATGAATTCGTTGATCATCCTAGCTTGACTCCAATGGATATGTAGACACCACTTCTTCCTAATTTAAGATACATGCATCCAATATATATCCAATGTACCTAAAATACATTAAGTACAAAATGGTCCCCAAACATATTGGGTCCAAAGTAGTTAGAGAAACTATAATATATAGGAGAGACTCCACATAAATATGTGCATATTGATATGAAATTGAATTTCATGCATAACTTAGCCAATGGGATTTGGTGGATTTTCCCCTATATATTGGATCAAAGAAAGCAAACATTCCATAATATAAACATATAGTAAATATGCATGCACAAGACTTTCAAGAACCAAAAAAGGAGATACAATTTGATAAAAAACACTAAGTATACCGAGATGGCACACACAAGAGTGTGACACAACAAAGGGTGTACAAATTGTATCAAAGAACCAATTCAACACATGAAAGATCACAAGTTTAACAAATGAACTAGACAAAATCCAAAGAGCAAAAGATAGATAAAAACACAAATGCTCGAAGATTTTTCTCATTCTAAAAGGTCAAAACACGAAACAAGGAATGAGACAAAACCAACTCCCAAAAAGATTAAGGTTCCAACAAATAAACCAAACTCTCCATGCTTTTCCTGATGGCACAAAATACCAAAATGAAAAGGTCAAACTTCCAAGCACATAAGACATGATATGGATCAAACAAGAAGCATAATGAGTGTTGTAAATAATATAGGAGAGCTCCCCTATGAAGTGCATTATGTAGGGTTTTGCTTTTAAATGAAAAATGCACATAAATGGGATCATCTCTCCTACCTACATTAAATAAAACACAAGAGAATGCCAATAAAATCAAATGATCCAAGTGAATCAAGGAATACATGGGAGTCAACACATACAAACAAAAACCAATGTAAATATGATCAATAATTTCTACCATATATGTAGTACCTATTGTAAAAGACAAGAAGTATAGGGATAATTTCCCGAGGTGGATTGCAAGGATATCCAAAGATCGTATTCACAACATAAACATATGGCAACATATAAGAATTAAGTTCGATGCTTAGATAGAGAATCTTGATAGCACCAAATAGCTACAATCATTAATGATTAAAGTAACCTGAAGCAAATGGTTTCCATGGAGGATAAGGAGGTACAAATATGAGGAAACACATACCAAGAAAAACCCTCACAAACAGGATAAAAAAGATAAGCAACAAAGGCATACAGGCAAATTTGAACTTGTTTGATAAAATGTGTCACATAGGAGCTATGTAATTATCAATATCAATTCTAAGTGACACAACCTCAAATTTTCACATTCTCTAGGTTTGTAATGTGCACTAAGCATATGACTCCCCCATAATGAGATAAACCACAAAACTCAACACGAGGCAAAAATATCCAAATAGAGATAATTAATGGACATTATAGAACTTGAGTTTATCATGAGAATAATACCACATAGAGACTAGATAATATTGCAACATCAACACTAGGTGGTATTTCTCATGTACACACATTTTTAGGATTGTGGACTGCGCAAGCATAACACTCTCCACAAAATGGGATAGTCCATTAATCTCTCACAAGAGCCAACTAAGATACCAAATATAATCAAGAAAGGCTCCAACACAAGAAACACCCATGCATGGTGTGCCACCCAACATACACAAATATACTTGATAACTCAAGATAATTACGTGGAAGGCACAATACGTAAAAAAGCATGCAAGGTACAAAACTAACACATGCACTAGAGGGCGAGTAACTTTCAATGTAACGAGTTAAGCACATGTTACCGCAAGGAGGAACATTCAAAAAATTGATATAGGAAATATACTCCACATGACTTGGATTGACAAATATAATAGATGAAGATCCCTCAATTCTTCATGATGTGGCCAAGTCTCCAATGCTCTCCAAAAACACCTATAGATCAAGTTTTGGCTTGTTGGTCCCCAACCAAGTTGGGTCCTAAGAAGTTAGTCACAATAGGCTTGGGAACCCAAATGGTTCTTTTCTTGACACCACATTGGGCACCAACAAATTTGGCAAAGACATTACCAACCTCATCCTTATAAAGATAATAAGCATCATCAATCATGATAGGGTTGGATGAGGAAATACCAATGGTGCACGAGGAAGAAATGTGCCCTTTCTCATGGAAAATGTAGGAAGTTCTTCTCTTGCCATGTTTCTTTTTGGGTGAATCAACAACTTGAGGAAGATCTTGAGTATTCTTGGGAGGATGACCATCTCTAACAAGAGGTAGAGCCTGAGGCTACTTCCCTTATTGCTTCTTGATAAGGGGCTTCTTCTTTAATGGGCAAGACTTAACATGATGCCCTTTTTCATTACACTTGAAGAAAACAATGTTGGCCGGATTCTTGACTTGATCTTGGCCATTCTTCTTGTTTTCCTTGTTCTTCAACATGACAGTGGACTTATTCTTGATATTGGAGTTGAATCCAAGACCACTCTTGTCATTGGATTTTTTCACACTCAAGATGTGTTTGAGTGTGGCCTTCCCTTTATGACCCTTTTTAAAGTCATTCTTCAAAGAAGTGACTTGAGCCTTGAGCTCTTTAATTTCCTCTACATGGTTAGTGTGAACAACAATACTAGAGGAAGTAGATGCTACATTGTTAGATCAACAAGGCACAGAATGTAATTCATCACTAGATCTATCAATGGCATGAGTAGATGAATTACAAGTACTAGCACATGACAATATGGCATTTGGAGAGGATATAGTGCTAATGTCCACATGAGACTCATTAGACGTTATATTTTACACAATAGCCTTATGAGCCAACTTTAGCCTACCATGGGAGACTAGAAGATCCTCATGCGATAACATGACTTTCTTCCAACTTCCCATAGTTGTTAGTTATCAAAGCAAGTTGGGACTTTATCTCAACATTCTCCTTCAAAATAGATGCTTCACAAGAAATATAGTTAGTAGCACAAACATCATTATTTATTTCAAGAGGTGAGGGCAACTTGGCGAGCTCTTTCCAATATGAAGCTTTAAGTTGCTCATGTGACTCAGTGAGTTTGATGAGATCACTCTTAACAACCTAAGAGCCATTTTCGAGGTGCTTAAAATCCTCAAAGTTTAGCATGGGAAACTACAAGCTCAACATTTTTAGTTTTGAAGACATTTTCCACTAAAGTTATCTATGATGGTTTTCCTTTACGCTAGATAATTCTAGAGCAAAAGTCTCGTCAAGAGATTCCTTGGTGGTTTGTACTTCTTCAAGGGAGCTCTTTAGATACGCAATCTCGTTAGCATACTCATGCTCATATTTATTCATTTGAAAAATGATAATTTCTTGCTCCTCAATAAGTTTCTTGCCCTCAATAGCACAAGTAATAATTTCAACAAAGTTGGAGCAAGCAATTTTATTTTTAAGAAGAGCCGGAAAGACAATCTCTCCCATCTCTTGAATAGAGGCAATATCATAATCAACTAGATCATCATCATCATTGTCATTCTCAACCTCATCATCATAATCATGAGATCATAAGATTTATTCAAGCCATTTATACAAGATATGTAAGGACTATCAACACAAGCATATAAGGAGTTTTTAGTGCTAGAAGTGTTAAAGTCCAAATATAGACCATTGCAACTGGATAGGAGATGAAGGATTATCAATAGTAAGCTCACTATCCATATTGTAATTTCTATCACCACTCACCATATCATTACCTTGTGAAAAATCACATGTTGGTGAAGTGGTAGAAGATGAGAACTCGTTACGGCCGGAGGTGGAGGGAAAAAATCTCACTATATTTATCTTGAAGCTTTGTACATATCTCATGAGCACTCCGATAAGGAATGATTGAAGAAATAACTACATTTCTCACAACAAGTAAAATCATTTTAATATCTTGAGCATCTATATAAGAGTTCATATTATCCTATAAAGATTCATTTTGGGGATCCATGGGAGAAGAAAAACGCATATATAGAATTCCCTCAATAGATGGGTGAATGCCCCGGAAAAAATCAAGCATGCGGCATTTCCAATCATCATAATTTGTGCCATCGAATATATAGAAGGAATCATGCACTAATCCCCTAGTCGACATATCTACTCTCAAGGCAGTGAAGCCTAAAAGCGAGATACCTCTCTCTGATACCAATTGAAAGATTAAGGATGCCGCCTGGAGGGGTGGGGGTGAATAGGCGGTTAAAAACTTTTACGAGATGGACTTAACAAAGGCAGAATAAATCTAGTGTTTTCTTTTGTCAAGCACAAAGCCTATATAAACCAGGGTTCACCTATGTGCACCAACAGCTTATGCTAAGCAAGATAAGCAACAAAGTGATAGCAATAAAGATACAAGGGAAATATGTTTTTGATGAATTAGAGCTTGCTATGAAGATTACCACAAGCTCTAGAACCTCACTTGGATAAGATCCAAATAACAACCAACACATATGATGCTAAGAATGCAAAGGTTTGAGCTCTCTCTAAAAGATATGACTGAGTTACTCACTTGAGAGCCCCTCTTGTAGTATGGATATCTATCCTAAACCCGGTCTCCCAACTAACAACATGAGACCGGCAAAAGGGAAAACCTATAAAGATTATACCTTTGCCTCGAGCAATCCACTTGAACTCGATGTAGAAGATCTTGTACTCCTCAAGATGGAACACCTTTCTTGATTGCTATTTCTCACGCACACTTGATGAAGACTTGAAACTTGCTCCCCCATACACCATGGGGAAACCTATTCTTTGAACTTGACTTCATCGAACCATGATCAATAATGCATGTAAAATGCATACACGAACTTTGTAGTTTGTTAACATGTTTTTCCACATATTTGCATCATATATAATTTTATATCCATGTTTTATATTGATTTTTGGTGATTTACCAATCTTCCCCTTTATTTTGGTTATATCCCGGCAGGGAAGAAAAACCTTGTTTTCAATGTTTTTGATGTTTCAGGACCTATACAAAGTCAAATGGATCTGCACTTTTGGGAATGCCAATATTTATCCACGAGAAGCATCTGGAGAACAAGAATACCACCAGGAGGGCCAGGAGGCCCAAAAGATCCTATGTGGCGCGCCCACCTAGGCCAGGCGTGCCACCCATGCTCTCTCCCTCCTCGGTCGTCCGATCGCCTTGATTCTTTCGCCCACTGAGTTCTCTTGACCTAAATATACCTATATAAGGATCCCCCGGGGAATCCTCAAGACAGAGCACACCAGAAATGAAAACACCACCAAGCATAGTCATATCTAACAAAGTTTGGAGGGGGAAACTGTAGGGGTTCGTAGCATGGAAAACAAAAAAATTCTACCGCATGAACACACAATCAAGATCTAATCTATGATCAAGGCAAGATCTATCTACTAGATTGTAGCAACAAGTTGATAGAATACTAACCCTCGAAGATCCAAAGCGGTTAACGAGAGCAGATTCTCGTGGATGATGTAGTCGTACACTTCCGATCTCAAGATCGCGTAGACGATCCTTCCGGCGCTGCGTTCCGGCAGCGCTTCCGCAGTCGGTCACACGTTCGGTACTTGATGAAGACCTTCCTCTCACTTGTTCTAGCAGGCAGCAGAGGTTGTAGCACTCTCCTCGCGATTCCGGCAGCACGATGGCGTGGTACCGGAAGTAGAGGGGAGATATCACAGGGCTTCGCCTTAAGCCGGAGCGAGTATGGTGGAGTATGAGAGAGGCCATGGCAATCTACGGTTTAGAGGGAACCAAGGGGAGGGCTTGGTAGGAGGCTAGGGTTTGGGCAAACCCTAACTCGCCGAGTTATAGGAGGCCCTAGGCGGCGGCAGCAGGAGGTGGCCGGCGACTTGGGGCTAGGGTTTTAGGTGTGTGGGAGAGGGGCAGCCCTACCCCTCCTTATATAGGTGGGAGGGTGCGGCTTGGGAGGAGGGAGTCCTCCTCCAACTCCTCCTCCTTGGCCGGCGGGTGCAGGGAGGAGACTTCCTCCCCAAGTAGGTTTCCTACTCTCCCTCCACCAAGCAAACTTGTCGTTTGACTTTTTCAAATTGGCATCTGACTTTCAAACAAGGATTTGATTTCTCCCTCTATTTTGCCCATCCAAGTGACCTAGTACATGATGCAACCATGCCATATTGTCATGACACATTCATGTACCCTTCCCCTCCGGAGTGCCGGACCTTCCGGACCCTTCTAGAACATTCCCGATGAAAACAACGGAATCATTCCCGAACTCCGAAACAAGACTTTCCTTATATGAATCTTATTATCCAGACCATTCCGGATCTCCTCGTTATATCCTCGATCCCATCTGAGACTCCGAACAACATTCGGTCTCTTACTCATCATTCCATAACTACTCAACAGCATCGAATCCTTAAGTGTGTCTCCCTACGATTCGTGAATTATGCGGAAATGACCGAGACACTTCTCCGATCAATAACCAATAGAGGAATATGGAAATTCATATGGCTCCCACATATTTCTACGATTACTTTGCGATCGAATGAACCACTTACATACGATACCAATTTCCCTTTGTCTCACGATAGTTTACTTAACTGAGGTTTTGATCGTCGGTATCTCTGCATACCTAGTTCAACCTCGTTACCGATAAGTACTCTTTTCTCATTCCCGTGGTATGTGATCCCTTGTGAGCCAGTCACATGCTTGCAAGCTAATTGTATGACATTCTACCGAGAGGGCCCAGAGTATATCTATCCGTCATATGGATGGACAAATCCCACTCTTGATCCATGTGTCTCAACCCATACTTTCCGAACACTCAATGCCACCTTTATAGCCACCCAGTTACGGTGTGGTGTTTTATGTCATCAAAGCATCCTTCCGGTGATGGTGATAAACATGATCTCATGGTCGAAGGAATTAGGTTACTATGTATCAGAAAGCTTATAGCAATTGAACTATTAAAATGACTTGATCTTTATGCTACGCTTATCTATAGGAGTATGTCCATCATATCATTCTCCTAATGATATGACCCTGTTGTTAATAACATCTCTATGTTCATGATCAGGAAACCATGATCATATATTAACCAACAAGCTAGTTTAACAAGAGGCTTTACTAGGGACTCTTTTATGTTTACAAATCACACAAGTATTAATGTTTCCGGTTAATACAATTATAGCATGGTATGTAAACATTTATCATAAGTATGAAGATATGATAATAACCACTTTATTATTGCCTCTTGGGCATATCTCCAACAGTCTCCCACTTGCACTAGAGTCAATAATCTAGTTTCAAACCTTTGTGTATTCAACACCTATGGCTTTCCGGTGTTGTATTTACACGATTGCTAGTGGTCAACTGATCTCCGGATCTGACACTTGCATGTCTTTGTGTCTCTACGCATCACTCATTCTCTAAGGAGATGGCTTTGTACAAATTTGGTCCTTTGGTGTGACCTTTAGTTCTTTGGGGTTAAAACATGTTGATAATATTGTCGTACAATATATCTTCATAACATTATCCCTCCTGTGAACTGCACCTAGTTTTATAACAAACTATTTGACACAAATGCCCTCTTTTGCTGCTATAATAGCAGTTATATACTTAGCCTTTTGTTGTAGTATCTGTCACAATGTCTTAACTTTGGAACTCATCCAAATTCATTATGGAACTCACTTTCCATCATATTGTGCCACCCTTAGTTTAGATTGAGATAAAAACTTAATTTGTACTTTGTGATAAAACTAGTATCAATGTAATTCATTTACAATGAACTAACCATCTATTTGTCACTTCTACAAAATAATATATTCTTAGTTCTTTTACAAGATCATAAGAATATCTTTACTATCGTCCAATAATCATCTGATGAATAATTCTGGTATATGCTCATAACATTTAGAGCATAGGACATATCTGGATTTGTACACATCACAACATGATTGATAAAATACTCTTTGTGATTATATCTATCAAGTATCAAAAATACTTAAATCTTTATTCAATCCTTCCTGTGCAACAAGAACTTTTCTTGTAGTTTCTATATTATACTCATTCAATATCTCATCTATGTACTTCTAGCACAACCATATTGGCGTCACAAATTATCCATATAGACATTGATGCCAAATATTCTGGTTCTGCCTAAGCCTTTCATCGAGATGAAATTCTTATCCTATGTTAATAAAAAGATACATCATTTCCAATCAACAATATGTCTTCCACATAATGTATTAGAAACATGTCTTAGCGCTCCCACTTAATTTCTTGCAAATGCAAGCATCTTCATCGTCTCCGATGAAATTAAACTATTTTAACAGTTTCATCATAGTGAAGATTCCAACTCCGCGATGCTTACTTCAACCATTGAAGTTTGCATATGCTTTTAGCATCCTTTGAATTAACAAAACCCTATGGACCGCATTATGCACATGTCCTAGGTAACAATTCTATTAGAAGAACTTGTTTTGTTTATTCAACTACCACATAACAAAATTATATGTAGTGGTTGCTACATTAATCCGTCTAGACTAAATATTGCTATGAAAGATCAAATCTTGTCATGGTCAACCTTTGAACATTGTTGTGAACTCTTTCCCAACATGTCGACTATTTCATAGATGTGAAACATCCATGTCTATTTTATAGATCCAAACACAACTGTAAGGTCTTACACCTGTCTCGAGGGTCCTTCAAGTTCAAAACTTGATTTCTTGTGTATGGAACTATCACAGATTTTATGGCTTCAAGCCATTTTATGGAGTCAGGGCCCATCATCGCTTCTTTGCATGTAGTTCGTTCATTATTTTCAAATAATGATTCAACCCTCAAATCTTGGTATTTGATTGTTTACCCGACCTACTTGGTTCAATAGAAACTTTGACCTCCGTAACCACAACTTTTGAGGCACGTGAGCCATGAGCATTGTTGCTGCCTCCGGAACACTTTTCGGCGCTGCGCAACTTTGCACATATAGCTAAGGTTCTTTTAACCTTATCAAAGTTCTATTGTCCTCCCACTTATCTTTTCATGAAAAATTACTTCTCAAAGAAACTTGACATTCTAAGCGACAAACACTTTTGTCTCCGATGTTATGGAGGAACAGTTATTCGAAATAACATACAAAGACAGGTTTATCCGACTTTGGTTGCAAACATCTTTCTTATGCATAGCATACCAATGTTTAAGAAAGGAAAACTTGGGTTTTATCCCAAACCATAACTTTATATGGTGTTAATTCAACGGATTATGATGGAGCTCTTTTTAGTGGAAAAACGGTAGTCTCTAAAGCTTTTAAACTTTAAAATATAATGACACTTTTATGAATTACACCTTTGATCTTACCGTGTCAAACAAAGTTTAATTACATATCTTGAACGCTCCATACTCTTATGGTGTTTCGAGAAATGCAAATCCACGGAACGATTCCTTAAATTTTAGGTATTATGCTAAACTTGTAACTCAAATATCTTCCTTTATGATCTTATCATAAACTATTTATATTCTTGTTACAATGATTTTGCACTTCATCTTGAAAATCTCTGAACTTTTCAAATGTTTCATACTTCATCCTTATTAAGTAAATATTCATATATTCACTCAAATTTTTGGAGAAAGCATATGAAGTTGAAATCCATCTCTCTTGACTACACATAATGGACTGTTGGGGTTCGTAGCATGGAAAACAAAAAAATTCTACCGCATGAACACACAATCAAGATCTGATCTATGATCAAGCCAAGATCTATCTAATATATTGTAGCAACGAGTCGATAGAATACTAACCCTCAAAGATCCAAAGCAGTTAACGAGAGCAGATTCTCGTGGGTGATGTAGTCGTACACTTCCGATCTCAAGATCGCGTAGACAATCCTTCCGGCGATGCGTTCTGGCAGCGCTTCCGCAGTCGGTCACACGTTCGGTACTCGATGAAGACCTTCCTCTCCCATGTTCCAGCAGGCAGCGGAGGTTGTAGCACTCTCCTCACGATTCCGGCAGCACAACGGCGTGGTACCGGAAGTAGAGGGAAGATCTCGCAGGGCTTCGCATTAAGCTGGAGCGAGTATGGTGGACTATGAGAGAGGCCTTGGCGATCTAGGGTTTAGAGGCACCAAGGGAGGAAGCTTGGCTGGCGGCTAGGGCTTGGGGAGAGCCCCAACTCGCCGAGTTGGAGGGGAAACCCTAGGCGGCGGCTGCACTTGGAGGTGGAGGCGCTAAAGCTAAGGTTTTAGGTGTGAGGGTAGGGGCGCCCTACCCCTTATTTTATAGGTGGGAGGGAGACGGCTAGGAGGAGGGAGTCCTCCTCCAACTCCTCCTCCTTGGCCGACGGGTGGAGGGAGTGGGACTTCCTCCCCAAGTAGGTTTCCTACTCTCCCTCCACCAAGCAAACTTGCCGTTTGACTTTTCAAATTGGCGTTTGACTTTCAAACTAGGATTTGATTTCTCCCTTTATTTTGCCCAGTCAAGTGACCTAGTACATGATGAAACCATTCCAAATTGTTATGACACGTTCATGTACCCTTCCCCTCCGGAGTGCCGGACCTTCCGGACCCTTCTAGAACATTCCCGATGAAAACACCGGAATCATTCCCCAATACTGAAACAGGACTTTCCTTATATGAATCTTATTCTCTGGACCATTCCGGATCTCCTCGTGATATCCCGGATCCCATCCGAGACTCCGAACAACATTCGGTCTCTTTCTCATCATTCCATAACTACTCAACAACATCGAATCCTTAAGTGTGTCTCCCTACGGTTCGTGAATTATGCGGACACGACCGAGACACTTCTCCGATCAATAACCAATAGAGGAATCTAGAAATTCATATGGCTCCCACATATTTCTACGATTACTTTGCGATCGAATGAACCACTTACATATGATACCAATTTCCCTTTGTCTCACGATAGTTTACTTATCCGAGGTTTTGATCGTCGGTATCTCTGCATACCTAGTTCAACCTCGTTACTGATAAGTACTCTTTTCTCATTCCCATGATATGTGATCCCTTGTGAGCCAGTCACATGCTTGCAAGCTAATTGGATGACATTCCACCGAGAGGGCCCAGAGTATATCTATCTGTCATATGGATGGACAAATCCCACTCTTGATCCATGAGCCTCAACCCATACTTTCCGAACACTCAATGCCACCTTTATAGCCACCCAGTTAAGGTGTGGTGTTTGATGTCATCAAAGCATCCTTCCGGTGATGGTGATTAACATGATCTCATGGTCGAAGGAATTAGGTTACTATGTATCAGAAAGCTTATAGCAAATGAACTATATTAAATGACTTGATCTTTATGCTACGCTTAACTATAGGAGTATGTCCATCACATCATTCTCCTAATGATATGTAGAGGTCCCAACCTGAAAAGGTAGATCCCTCCTGTGTTTTACAATGCTAGTCCCTAGATCAATAGCTAGCATCCACAGTCAAGACGTAATATCAAGAAACAAAGGTCATAATATAACTTTATAACCAGGAATAACATAATTTTATTACATCATACAT
This sequence comes from Avena atlantica, assembly GCA_910589765.1. Classification (NCBI taxonomy): domain Eukaryota; kingdom Viridiplantae; phylum Streptophyta; class Magnoliopsida; order Poales; family Poaceae; genus Avena; species Avena atlantica. Next base: position 67,037,475 of record OU342737.1, read on the forward strand.
AGCTCATATGGCTATTACAATACATTGCAGCGGAATAAATATAGTCATGGGTCCTTCATCTTCAAAGTGCCACAGGCAGATGTTGGTTGTAGACTTTGTAGTCCTAGTCAATCAAACAATCTTCAAATAAATAAACAATCAACCTGCAACATTACAAGTTACAGCCACAAGGGTCAATACATTTTGAATTGTATTGGCAAGCTTCACTTTTATGTAAATATGAGTGGATCCTATCAATACATGCATATTTGGCTAAGTAGAGTTTAGGGCTTATTTGCATAAAGCAACATTTATCCTATCTTTTCAAAATGGTTTTGGTTCTTTGTCAAATCTCTTCTCCAAGTTCCTTGAACTCCTTGGTAGAAACTCAAGTGTTCAAGTCCTTGTCAAAAATCCCTTGAGCTACTTGGTAACCCCAAGTGCATCAAGTTTTTATCAAAATCTCATGAGTCCCTTGGTAACCCCAAGTGCATCAAGTTTTTATATTAGAAGTTGGAATGTCGAGATCTCCCATGGTTCAAACTTTAGTTGCTTAGTATTGTCCATAACCGGGGACACGGCTAAGTACTTAGATTTTTATTAGCTTCTGCAGAAGGAGTACACTTTACCCACATGACACAATCCCATCTTGTTGCCACTAGTGGCCTACTGGATTAGTGCTCACCAAGATGGAGTACCGGCAGACTGAGAGTGTGACGAGTCTTTCCAAGAGGTCCTCCCATACATCATTGCTAGCTTGTCTTCAGCCCCCATGAAGCATTCCAGATCCCCATGTCCGGTAACTAAAGACAATGTATGGGTCTTCCTAATGTAGTTGACTAAGCCGGAGCCATAATAGCATGTGGTTGCACACGAAATCCACAATTGGAGAAACATGTTCAATCTCTAAGTTTCCTAGGTGGTTTTCATTTGGAGCACAACACAAAGTGATTGCCATAGACATGGTTCCCTTTTGTTGCCACCTTCTCCAAAACATAAAGTGTCCACCACCTAGGTGGTTCATTGAGTCCTTGTTTTATTATGTAAAACACAAGTCCTTTTTTTCAACCTTTGTAAAATCTCAACATGTATCTCTTTTCAAAACATAGCATGGCTAAGCATGTACAACTTCAATATTTTTACTAAGGAGTGTATAGGGAATCCTATTAGGATTATCATAGCATAAGTACAAAACATTTTCATGCATGTTTACAAAATCCACTAAGTATAATGAAAATAGTAGGTCTTTTGTATGATAGTGTAACTTGCCTTTTTGGTAGGGAATGAGGGTTTACTCCTTGATCTTGCTAGTCTCACACTTTGCTAATTCCACTATAATCATTCAAACAAGCATAGTATCAAGTAGCATTCCAAACCAATATTCAAACATTATTTCACAGACACAAAGCAATGGATTCTAAGTCATGCATGGGAACATGCTTAAGATGGTTTTATTTACAAGGGAGGTATCCACTAGGCTTTTAACTTTGTAAGGTCCACATTGGTCATTTACCAAGATGGCAAAGTTATTTGCAAAAAGCTTTTAGTTCATAAACCATTTCAAAATCCAAACATTATTTCATGTGGTGAAAATATTTTTATCAAAGCAAACTTTATGTTTTTCATCAAGTGAGTTGCCATTTTCAAAGCTTGGTGTTTTGGGTCAGTAAGTTTGGTCCAAGACATTTTCACAAAGTTTTCCTTGAAAAAACATTTCCATAGTGAAATCATTAATTTTATTTGGCTAGAAAATGGCTAAGTCAAATAATTCAATCCAATTTTTACCAAAATCATTTTTAACACTATGGGTTGGTTCCTAGGGTCAGTATGGTTACTACAAATTATTTTGCAAAGGTTTTATCCTTAAATTCAATTTTAAACAATTTTTATACTCTAAACTAGCTCACAAAAGAATCTGCTAAAACAAGCAAACAAACAAATACTATTTTCCAAACTAAGGCCATGATTGGCTAGGGCTTGTTCTCCTGAATCCATTGATATAAAATTTGTCAAATTTGGACGTGTGGTTTGAAAGTTACAATGGTTTGAAAATGGCTTTTAAATATGGTTTCTAATTCAGTTTTCAATCAGAACAGGGACACGCGGCAGGATTCTACTGGACGGTACCGCTTCGCTGCGGATCACGCTCTGTAACCGTTGGATTTAAATGAGATCGTGCGGCGCAGGACTCGTACCTCTTCGCGGTTATGTGATCTATCGTAACCGTCAGATCCAGATCCTATGGTGCTAGCGTGCTCGACCATTTGCGAGCGGCGCTGCGGTGGCTACCGGCGGCGGAGCGGTCGGTCGATGATGGTTCCGGTGATACAGGAAGCGAGGGAGAAAAAGGGGAGGCTCACCGAGTTCGCAGACGCTTGGGGAAGCTCAACGTGCTGATGGGGAGGCAGGGGGCGCTCGGGTTCTACGACAATTCCTCGCCGGAGTTGTTGCTGGCGTCGGTGCTTCAGGTGGTCGTCGTAGACGTCGCTGAGGATCACCCCAAAGCAAATCAACGATGCGGTTAGATGCATAAAGGTGTGGCGAGTGCGGGGGTGTGAACGAGGAGGCGCGGGGTGGCCAGATGCATACCAGAAATGCTCGTCGGAGTTAAGTCAGACGGTGGTGGCGGTAGGAGTCGTCGCGGTAGATCGCCCTAAGGCAAAACAGGAGCATAATCAGATGCGCAAGAGCAAGGCGATGCTGTGTGCGTGAACGAGAGGGGTCGGGGCGGTCTGGTTCACCTGAAAGTCGTCGCCGGAGTAGTAACGGACGGCGACGCTGTCGGAGCTTGTCGATGTCGAGGTTCTGTGGCGCCCGCGGTTGAACGGAGGGTACAGGTAGAGGCACCTAGGTCTGGGGAATGTGCCCGTGTGGTTGGGAAGGCAAGGTGGTGGCTGGGCTCGCCGGAATTAGCTTCCGAGCTCGTCGGAGCAGAGCGGGGTTTCAGATGGAATTGGCGCAGCCTGGTGGCGAAGAGAGGTTGGGGTCTGAGGGGATTGGAAGGGAAAGCACTGGCGCTTAAGTACGCAAGGCCAGAGGCGAGATTAACGCAGCCATTATGAAGAATTAAGCGCGCGGATTGATGACAGGGAACGGCAGCGTGGTTTGGGGAAGAAGGGGTCGCGCGGGTGAGAACGACGAACAGGAGCGGTGGGGTCCACCTGTCAGTGGGAAAAGAAACGAGGAGGAGGTCCACATGTCATACTCTGCGCGGGTCTGTTAGTGGGTGTGAACCATTTTCCTTCGGGGAAAGGAAGTTGGGCTGGTTCTGGGCTTATTGGGCTGCCTGGGCTGGGTTGGTCAAACTCCATTTTTTTTTATTCTGTAACTTCTTCCTTTTCTATTTTATTTCCTGTTTTGAATTTCATCCAACTATTCAAGCATTCAAATATTTCAAACAATTCAAACATTTGTAATGAGTTTTTGGTTCTGTTTATCAACATAATCCAACTTTCAAAAATAATATTTTAGTATCCCTTTATTAATTAAAATAAAAGGGTCCTTTATATGTTTTAATATGGTTTGATTTATTTAAATAAATCCTCACTTGAATTCCAAACACTTTCATAATCAAATCATTAGGTTTTAGTTGGTATAAAGATTATTTGGAAACTTGTTTAAAACAAAATAACATAACCTTTTATTTTAGGATCCTTTAATAATTAATTTTCAATAGAGTTCATTATTAAATCAATTAGGATTTATTTTATTAATATCTTTATTTTTATAAACCAAAGGTAAAACCAAAACTTTTCAGTAGGTTTTATTTGAGAATATAAATTATTTGGTAAACTTATTTGAAATAAATAAATAGGTTTTTAATGTCTATTTAAAATGGAAAAAGCCTTTACTTTAATAAAATTTGGATATTAAATCCCTATTATTATTTTTAATTAAACCTTTTATTACTTTAATCAAAGAAAACTCTTTTGTTTCAAAATCCTGGCCAAGTTTAATTTGGCTTTATAAAATAATCCTTATTTATAACTTCATCTTTTCTTTTTCTTTTTTTTGAATACCAAATCCTTTTAAGATCAAAAAAAGTATTTCCAAAATATTTTAATTTCCTTTGTTAATTGTTTATCTTTTTAAATCCTTTTTAGGTTTAATTCAAATGGGTTTGAAGTTCCAATTTGAATTCAGAAAGTTTCTTCTGGCTCTGAAAATCAACAAAGTTTTATTTTATTAATTTATTTTCACATTACAAGATTTGGAAAATCTTGGGATGTGACATGATATGACCCTGTTGTTAATAACATCTCTATGTTCATGATCAGGAAACCATGATCATATATTAACCAACAAGCTAGTTTAACAAGAGGCTTTACTAGGGACTCTTTTATGTTTACAAATCACACAAGTATTAATGTTTCCGGTTAATACAATTATAGCATGTTATGTAAACATTTATCATAAGTATGAAGATATGATAATAACCACTTTATTATTGCCTCTTGGGCATATCTCCAACAGTCTCCCACTTGCACTAGAGTCAATAATCTAGTTTCAAACCTTTGTGTATTCAACACCTATGGCTTTCCGGTGTTGTATGTACACGATTGCTAGTGGTCAACTGATCTCCGGATCTGACACTTCCAGGTCCGTGTGTAATTGTATGTCTTTGCGTCTCTACGCATCACTCATTCTCTAATGAGATGGCTTTGTATAAATTTGGTCCTTTGGTGAGACCTTTAGTTCTTTGGGGTTAAAACATGTTGATAATATTGTCGTACAATATATCTTCATAGTATTATCCCGCTGTGTACTACACCTAGTTTGATAACAAACTACTTGACACAAATGCCCTCTTTAGCTGCTATAATAGCAGTTATATACTTAGCCCTTTTGTTGTAGTATCTGTCACAATGTCCTAACTTTGGAACTCATCCAAATCCATTATGGAACTTACTTTACATTATATTGTGCCACCCTTAGTTTAGATTGAGATAAACTTAATTTGTACTTTGTGACAAAACTAGTATCAATGTAGTACTTTTACAATGAACTAACCATCTATTTGTAACTTCTACAAAACAATATATTCTTAGTTCTTCCAAAAGATCATAAGAATATCCTTACTATCGTCCAATGATCATCTCATGAATCATTCTGGTATATTCTCATAACATTTAGAGCATAGGACATATCTGGATTTGTACATATCACAGTATGACTGATATAAATACTCTTTGTGATTTCATACATCAAGTATCAATCTATACTTGAATCTTTGTTTCAATTATTAAGTGTCAATACACTTGAATATATCATCAATATTGAACTCATTCAATCCTTTATGTGCGACAAGAACCTTTCCTGTAGTTTCTATATTGAACTCATTCAATACATCATCTATGTACTTTCGGCACAACCATATTAGCGTCTATTGATGCCAAATATTTGGGTTTTGCCTAAGTCTTTCATCGGGATGAAATTCTTAATATGTGTTAATAAAAGATACATCATTTCCAATCAACAATATGTCTTCCACATAATGTATTAGAAACATGTCTTAGCGCTCCCACTTAATTTCTTGCAAATGCAAGCATCTTCATCGTCTCCGATGAATTTAAACTCCTTTAACAGTTTCATCATAGAAGATTCCAACTCCGCGATGCTTACTTCAACCATTGAAGTTTGCATATGCTTTTAGCATCCTTTGAATTAACAAAACCCTATGGACCGCGTTATGCACATGTCCTAGGTAACAATTCTATTAGAAGAACTAGTTTTGTTTATTCAACTACCACATAACAAAATTATATGTAGTGGTTGCTAAATTAATCCGTCTAGACTAAATATCGCTATGAAAGATCAGATCTTGTCATAGTCAACCTTTGAACATTGTTGTGAACTCTTTCCCAACATGTCGACTATTTCATAGATGTTAAACATCCATGTCTATTTTATAGATCCAAACACAACTGTAAGGTCTTACACCTTTCTCGAGGGTCCTTCAAGTTCAAAACTTGATTTCTCGTGTATGGAACTATCACGAATTTTATGGCTTCAAGCCATTTTATGGAGTTAGGGCCCATCATCGCTTCTTTGTATGTAGTCCATTCATTATTTTCAAATAATGATTCAACCCTCAAATCTTGGTATTTGATTGTTTACCCGACCTACTTGGTTCAATAGAAACTTTGAGCTCCGTAACCACAACTTTTGAGGCACGTGAGCCATGAGCATTGTTGCTGCCTCCGGAACACTTTTCGGCGCTGCGCAACTCTGCACATATATCTAAGGTTCTTTTAACCTTATCAAAGTTCTATTGTCCTTCCACTTAACTCTTCATGAAAAATTTCTTCTCAAAGAAACTTGACGTTCTAAGCAACAAACACTTTTGTCTTTGATGTTATGGAGGAATACTTAATTATTATTCAAATTAACATACAAAGATATGTTCATCCGATTTTGTGTAACACCCCGGTTCTGAAAAGACCGTGGCCTCTATGTGACATGCCAATCCCTGGATCGGTTCATTGGCCCACAATAGAGTAAGATAGATAACATAGCAAAATATCCGTGTATCATGAATAACGAAGATCCAGAGTACCATTATTACAATAAAAGCTTAGCACAAAGCTAGCTCAAATTATTCAGGTAGCAACATAAACAAGTAAATCCTGCATTCTTCAAATTGCCCACAAGTGAACAAGTGCCGAGTGGAGTACCGTGGCCTATATCGATTACTCAGAATCGGAATAACCTGCAACATGAAACGTAGCAGCCCCGAAGGGTCAATACATGGAATGTATGGCAAGTAGAGCTAGTAATGGAGACAATAATACTAACATCTACATGCATATTTGGCAAGTGGAGTTGTGTCTGGCTTGCATTTGCAAACACATTTGTCCTACTTTCATAAACAGTTCTTGATTTTCTTTGAAAAGATCCCAATTAAGTTAACCCAACAATATTAAAACAATTATGAAACATGTCATGAAATCAATATCTAGCAACTCAATTGTCCATAACCGGGGACAGGACTAATCGATTAGATTATACACCCTGCAGAGGTTTGTACACTTTACCCACGTGACTTGGCCAGCCCAGATCGTACCATCACTCTCATTTTGGGTGATGATAGGGAGAAGTCCAAGAAGATACTGTTCGGGAAGTAGCTCCTCAATCCCGACGCGCACCGGTCCAACCTACCAAAATTCTACATCTCTGGATACGCGGGTTCGAGTTACCACAACCTACTACGTCCAACCAACCGCCCATTTCATTATTGGCACATGGTTGTACACGTAAGCTACACAATAAAGAAGCCAATCATTCTCTCTTGATACCTGGGTGCCTTTCCGCAATGAAACCACCAAAAATTATCAATACCATCACACCCATGAGATTCATTGATTAAGTTGTTTTAGTTTTCACAAACAATACTTTTAGAAACAAGTATCAATGATGTAACCCAGCCCTCGTTCAACAAATCATGGCTAAGCACATCTACCAACGGTGGTTCATCTACAAGGAAGGCCCTACCACATAATAGGACATAGCATAGCGATAGTATCATTCTACACATGCATCTACAAAATACACGACAATGCATTGAAAATAGTAGGACGATATCATGAACAAGGTAGCATCTACTTGCCTTGGTTGTAGCGGTCGGAAGAACAATCCACACACGAGCAAGCGTTGCACTCGTCACAATCTACACGATACAATTGCATTCATAAACAAACAATCCATAACATATGCAACAAATATGATGCATGAATGCAAGAACGACAAGTGAATTGGTGCTACAGCTGCACCACAACATCCTATACCATAATACTACCGATTGCATGCATGGAAAAATAGTTTTAGCGCCAGAAAAACTATTAAGTAAAAGTAATGCTCACAACTAGAGCTAGAACTCAAATAATTCACTACCGATAGTATACTTTTTGTAAAATCGTGGGAAAAATCTACAGTATGGGCATCGCTGATTAGAAACAATACCAATTGGAATTACTCAAAAAGGAATTACAAAACTCCCCGAGTAATTAAAACACTGCAGAAATCCACTAGACAGTTTCTGCAGAAGTTTTTACTGTAAACCTATCTTTTTAATTAACGATGAGATTCCCCTCGTTCCACTGAAACCAGGGACATATCATACGCGATTTTTGGAGCTACGGATCTTTTTCTACGAATTTATTACTCCGAAAAGGCCACTAACTAGTTTGATTAAACTGTACTAAACCCTGCCACAAAAGCCTGAACCAAAGGTACAGCGAGATTCTACACGAATCACTGAATCTACACATATTTTATTTGCTATTTTTGGCCAAGCGGTTTAATTACTACGCAATTTACAAGATTCTACCAAAATCTGTCAACTAAAAGGATTAACGAAATTGACCAGTCAACTGTGTCTGTTGACTGGTCAAAGCGTCTGCTGACTGGGCGCTGACTGAGCGTCTGACTAGTCAACGCCTGAGTCTGACCGGTCAACGAACGATCTAAGCCGCCGATCTGAGATCTGACGGTGGCTGCAGTCTTACCGGAAACAAACGACGATACGGACGGCGGCGAGTTCCGGACAGCGGCGGCGATCGGTTCCGGCGTCGGGGTTTTTCCTGCACGGAGGGAGACGGTCAATGAATGGTCCAAGATCGTCAACGCCGCGACGCAAAACGGCGCGCGAGCGTGTACGTGCATGCATGCATGCGTGTGCGTGTGTGCACGCGAGGCGCAGCAGCGCATGCAACGGCGTACGCAGCAGTGCGCGCAGCGCGTGCAGCGAGCGGGCGCGGAGCAGCGGCTCGGAGGCGCGGGCAGCGCAGGCGTGCGCGGCGCGCAGCGGCCGAGGCGGCGTGGCGCTGCGAGGGGGCGCAGGCGCGGGGCGGGGATGGCGGCGGCTGGTCGCGGGTGGCGGGGCGGTGCGAGGCGGCGGCCGAGGCGGGGGCGAGCGACGGGCGCGGCGAGCGGAGGCGGTACGTGCGCGGCGGCGGGGAAGGGCGACGCGGCGGCGGCCGCGGAAGGAGGCGACGGCGGCGGCGGAGCCTGGCGGCGGCGCGGGCACGCGTCCCGAGGAGGCGGCGCGATCGAGGCGGCGGGGTGGTTTCCCGAGGCGGTCGCGTGGTGCGGGGATCGAGGGCAGGGAGGCGGCGGCTCGGCCCTTTAAGTGGGCCCTGCGCGGGTCCTACTCCAAATCGGCGCAGAGTTAGACGCGGACTCGGAAATCGGTCCGGAATTTTGGACCGTTTTCCGGCGATTCACTAAAACGGCGACAACTTCTCCGTACGAGCTCTGATTCGAGCGATTCTTGCTCCTACGGGTTCGTATGGTCGAGGGGAACAATCTAGCATCAAGGTTTGAGCGAAACCACTAATCTACAAGGGTGGTCAACGCTAGTCCTACTAAAGCTTCCCGCAGGAACCTCGTAGCAAAATAGAATAGGGTTTTGCAAATGGCGTTTCGCCGAACCTTTTCACTCGACGGTTTTGCATGGAAAAGCATGATGCAATGATATGAATGATATGCAAGACCAAATCTAAAATTTGGGATGTGACATTTTGGTTGCAAACATCTTTCTTATGCATAGCATACCAATTTTTAAGAAAGGACAACTTGGGTTTTGTCCCAAACCATAACTTTATATGGTGTCAATTCAACAGATTATGATGGAGATCTTTTCAGTGGAAAAACGGTAGTCTCTAAAGCTTTTAATATTTAAAATATAATGGCAGTTTTATGAATTACACCTTCGATCTTACCATGTCAAACAAGGTTTAATTACATATCTCGAACGCTCCATATTCTTATGGTGTTTCGGGACATGCAAATCCACAGAACGATTCCTTAAATCTTAGGTATTATGCTAAACTTGTAACTCAAATATCTTCCTTTATGATCTTATCATAAACTATTTATATTCTTGTTACAATGATTTTGCACTTCATCTTGAAAGTCTTTGAACTTTTCAAATGTTTCATACTTCATCCTTATTAAGTAAATATTCATATATTCACTCAAATTTTCGGAGAAAGCATATGAAGTTCAAATCCATCGCACTTGACTACACATAATGGACTTTGTACAACAATAAGTTCCAATAAGCTAGCCATTCGTTCCCTTTTGGCCTATGAACGAAGTTTTAATTATCTCTAGGAAAGTTTCACAAGCGTCATTTGATCAAAATCAAAAGACTCCAAAATTCCATCCACATGGAGTTTCTTCATGTTTTCTTTCCAATATAATTTAAACGGCGATGTCACTTCCTAAGTGATCTTTCAATCAATTTGTCTTTCGACATTTTTAGCACTACTTTTATGGATGTGATTTCTCCAACGAGATTTGTGAATCATCCATCTTTTATGGATTACGACAATTATTTGAACAACCCCTTTGTTCTCATAATACCTGATAAAACAAATCTTGAAGGCAAGCTTTGATGTTTAACAAGCAACACAATAATCCTTTATTTGTTCTCGATGAACATCATCACATATTCTTTTGCTAGTTACTTAGGCCATTGTAGTTCATGAATTGTGTTGTTTCGTATGACGATTCACACCAACAAATTCAGTATCAAATACTTAAGAACAACATTGTTTAATAAGCAAAGAATATAGCCATAACATGTATATCATCTATATACTTAAGCTGAACAATTCTAGTCTTTTCTTTTCTGCCATATATTTATGAGATTCTCTTTTAGTATTTCCTTTTCTGTTTGAAAGAATCTATCAACATCAATAGTGGAGCCATGTACATGACACATAGTCCAAAGCATGTATAGTTAAATTCCAATGTCTTTGGACTTGCACTTTGAAGTAGATCACCATCATCAAATGTTTGGTGTTCTTTCAAATTCCTTTCTTTAGTAATCTCTTGGTGTAATAAACATTTTACCTACATCAACTATTCACCCTTATCATGGAATTATCCATGATCAAGCTACTTTTAGCTTATAACGATGAATCGCGATTATAATGTTGCTCTCCAAAACCTTTTGGTGGATTAGGACAACTAGTGTCTCCAACCTTTTGCAAATTCTCATCAAATATGAGAACATGACCTTTGCCATATTATACTCTATCATGTTACAACCAAATCTTCGTTTCAGATATCACAATATCTTCCACACATCATGGTTTCTGAAACAACTCTTTTAGATCCTAGATAACCTTGATATTAAGACAATCCTTTGAATATCAAGAATCATGGACACAAACATGATACTCATACACTAACACTTGGAATTATCACTCTTGATTTAATACCAATTATTAAACTTCATGGAGTAACCAGAACTTACTGAAAGTTTACAATAGGACTTTTAAACTTTAGATTAACACTTCAAAACAATACGATACCAGTTCGTAAAGTAATTAACCAGAATTCTATAGTTCTATCATCTCAATTATAACTAAGCGCAAGGTGGTAAACGGATGCCAATGACTACAACAATTATGCAAATTCACTTTGATTTAATTTATGATAAATAGTGTTCAACTTTTAATCATATTGCCGTTGAACTCCCACTCAAAACAATATCCCTCACATTGTTTTAGTGATCACACAAACCAAATCCACCACATCAAAACCGATCATCACGAGAGTTGATGTAGCTTCAATGGCGAACAATCAACATGTTCATCATATCTACTATATGACTCATGCTTTACCTTTCGGTGATCCGTGTTCCGAGACCATGTCTGTACATGATAGGCTCGTCAAGATCAACCTTAGCTTCCGCATGAGCAAATCTGGCTTGCTCACGTTGTATACACTCGAAGAATCTGACACACCCGATCATCACGTGGTGCTTCGAAACAACGAGCTTTAGCAACGGTGCTTACTAAGGATGAACACTTTAAAACTTGAAATTGTGTGCTTGAGGGAGCATCTTATAATGCTACCGTCGTGAACTAAGCAATACAAGATGCATAAAAGGATTAACATCACATGCAATTCATAATATGTGATATGATATGGACTTTCTTCTTGTGCTTCCGATCTCCATATTCAAGCACGAACATGATCTCCATCATCACCGGTGTGGCGTCAAGGTCAATGGCGTCGCTTCATGGTTGTCTTCCACTAGCATCAACTATTACAACTATCTTGAATAATAGTCACGCAGGACTTAACGGATTTTTAAAAAACAACCATATGGCTCCTGCCGGTTGCCTACTTACAATAAGGAACATTGCATACATCATATCTAATCACAATCATGGCCATATCACATCACAGCACACCCCTGCAAAACAAAGTTAGACGCCTCTAATTTTCTTTGCATGTTTTACGTGGTTTGGGGCTTTCAATAAGTGCCATTCTAACTTACGAACAAGAACCACAACATTGATACTAGTATTGTCAATCACCCGTTGTAAATTGAATCTTAACTATGTTGGGAGAAACAGGCACCCGCAAAGCCACTTATGCAATACAAGTTGCATGTCAAGCGTGGAGCAAGTCTCATGAACGATGTCATGTAAGGTTAGCCCGGGCCGCTTCATCCCACCATCCCGCAAGATGCAAAGTACACAAGAAGCAATAGACAACAAAAGCATCAACGCCCACAATGACCATTGTGTTCTACTCGTGCAACAGATCTACATATAGACACGGCTCTGATACCACTGTTGGGGTTCGTAGCATGGGAAACAAAAAATTTCTACCGCATGAACACACAATCAAGATATGATCTATGATCAAGCCAAGATCTATCTACTAGATTGTAGCAACGAGTCGACAGAATACTAACCCTCGAAGATCCAAAGCGGTTAACGAGAGCAGATTCTCGTGGGTGATGTAGTCGTACACTTCCGATCTCAAGATCGCGTAGACGATCCTTCCGGCGCTGCGTTCCGGCAGCGCTTCCGTAGTCGGTCACACGTTCGGTACTCAATGAAGACATTCCTCTCCCTAGTTCCAGCAGGCAGCGGAGGTTGTAGCACTCTCCTCGCGATTCCGGCAGCACGACGGCGTGGTACTGGAAGTAGAGGGAAGATCTCGCAGGGCTTCGCATTAAGCCGGAGCGAGTATGGTGGACTATGAGAGAGGCCTTGGGGATCTAGGGTTTAGAGGCACCAAGGGAGGAAGCTTGGTCGGTGGCTAGGTCTTGGGGAGAGCCCCAACTCGCCGAGTTGGAGGGGAAACCCTAGGCGGCGGCTGCACTTGGAGGTGGAGGCGCCAAAGCTAAGGTTTTAGGTGTGAGGGTAGGGGGCGCCCTACCCCTTCTTTTATAGGTGGGAGGGAGGCGGCTAGGAGGAGGGAGTCCTCCTCCAACTCCTCCTCCTTGGCCGGCGGGTGGAGGGAGTGGGACTTCCTCCCCAAGTAGGTTTCCTACTCTCCCTCCACCAAGCAAACTTGTCGTTTGACTTTTCAAATTGGCGTTTGACTTTCAAACTAGGATTTGATTTCTCCCTTTATTTTGCCCAGCCAAGTGACCTAGTACATGATGCAACCATTCCACATTGTTATGACACATTCATGTACCCTTCCCCTCCGGAGTGTCGGACCTTCCGGACCCTTCTAGAACATTCCCAATGAAAACACCGGAATCATTCCCCAATTCCAAAACAGGACTTTCCTTATATGAATCTTATTCTCCGGACCATTCCGGATCTCCTCGTGATATCCCGGACCCCGTACGAGATTCCGAACAACATTCGGTCTCTTACTCATCATTCCATAACTACTCAACAACATCGAATCCTTAAGTGTGTCTCCCTACGGTTCGTGAATTATGCGGACATGACCGAGACACTTCTTCGATCAATAACAAATAGAGGAATCTGGAAATTCATATGGCTCCCACATATTTCTATGATTATGTGGCATCCCGCAAAACCACTACTAGAAAATCGCGTTGAATTTGTGCATTGCATCGTCATCACCATGCATTGTTTGCATAGAACTATTTAGCAAAGCCCGTTTTGTTTCTAAAACGCCCCATCTTTATTCAAACGCCAAACCCCGGGTGCTGCCGGATATTTTTATTTGTCTAAAAACCACTTGCAAAAGTTCATCGCAAATTAAATAAAATCTTTAATTATTTTAGTGGGGCAGTCGAACGGGCCGAATGACCCGAACGACCACCCCAGGATTTTTAAATCGGTCCAACCAACCGGTACACCTAAATCCTACAGCTACCCAGAAAACCTACCCACCCCTATCTCCACCTCACTCCCTCCAATCAACTCTCGCCACATCAGCACACCCCAAACCCCCCACCAACCACCCTGAGCCACATGGCCTCCCTCTCTCCCTCACCCTCCCCAGCACACACACAAGCCACACGCACGCAGCGCGCAGCGCCAGCACCCCCTGCCCCACACCCAGCCCGCGCCTGGGCCCCACTCGGCCTCACCCCACCCAGCTCTCACAGCCACACACGCAGCCCCTCTAGCCCCACCGACCCTGCCCCGTGGCCCCAACCCCGCCTGTGGCCCACCCGCAGCCACACGCACGCCTGCCAGAACCCCCACCCCGCACACGACGCACGCGACGCGCCCGACCAGGCCCCCCTCGGGATCCCGCCCCGGTCCCACCACCCACCTCGCCCGTCCTCTCTTCCTCCCCATCCTCTTCCCCGACGCAGCCCGCGTCCTGCCTCTCCCCCGCCGGCGAGCTCCGCCTCCCGCCGCGGCACCTCCCCTCGCCGTCCCTCCCGTCGCCTCCCCCTCGCCCCTCGCCTCTCCACCGACCTCGCCCCCCGCCTCGCCGCAAGCTCTCGCCGCCCCGCGCCCGGCTCCCCTCTGCGGCCGCCCCACCGTCGTCGTCGGCCGCGGCCCGCACGCCCCCTCCCCGGCAAGCCCACCTCCCCCGCAGCCTGCGCCGCTCCTTCCGTGGCGCCACCGCCCGCCGGCGCCCCCGCTCGCCACACCAACCGCCGTCGCCCGCCACCGTTCTCCCTCGCTCCGCCGCCCCTTCCGCGGTCCCGCTCCTCCCCGAGCCGGCCACGCTCCGCCTCGCCAGCACCTCCTCCGGCGCTCGCCGCCGCGGCCGCTCCCCTTCCCCGCCTCCGGCCGCATCCCCTGCAAGCCCCGCGTCCCCGTCGGACCTCCTCCGAGCCGCCGCCGCGCAGCCGCGGCCGCCCCGAGCTCTGCGCGTCGCCTCCGGCCGCCGCCTGGGCCGACCTCCCCCGCCTGCCCCGCGCCAGCACCGTCCCCACCGTCGTCGCCTGGCGCTGCCCTCGCCGGAGCTGCGTCGGTCCCGGCCTCCACGCGTTCCCCACCTCCCCGCGGGCCCGTCTCACCGCCGTCGCCCGGCACCGGTGGTCCCCGCAGCCGCCTCTGCCTCGAGCTCACCCCAGGCGCCCACCGCTCTGCGACCGCCCGTGCACGACCCTGTGGCGCAAGCCTCCCTGCCGCCCTCTGCCAGCGGCGTGGCCCCACCTTGCAGGACCCCACGCCAACCTCGCCGTTGTTCCGTCGTGGTTGGTGGATAAGTGGTGTTGCCCTGACGACAAGATCGACAGTGACCCAGATAATCCCGATGTACGGAGGCGCTGATCCAAGTAGGCCATCGATGGTTGAGGCGAGAACCCCAAGTTCGACACCGACAAGATCCTCCTCAACCTTTGAGCGGGCACCAAGTTCTCCTCTCGGGCCGTCAAGATCTCCGTCACCGGACCCTCGAGGCCTTCCACACGGAACGGCGATGCATGATCTGGAGAAGGCCGACAAGATCCAAGATCCCCGACTCGAAGATCCCCGGAACGCCAAGACCGCCACCGATACGACAAGTACCCCATCCCGAACGCCATGACCGACAACATGACCCGAAGACCCCGAATGCGCCAAGACCTACCCCGGAGTCCGAGGACGACCTCGTCGAACCCTGGACCCTGAGCCCGACCCCGAACCCCGGACCAAGATCGTCGGACCCTTATGTGTGACCCCTTTTCTCGAGCCTTATTTTATAAATGAAATAAAACCTGTTGCATATTAAATTGTCATACTTGCATGCATATTTGTGTGGTTTGGGGGCCTTATGCCGATTCACCTAATAATTAAATATGGGTCCCATATGCGGGCAAATCTAGTCTCATATTGGCCTCATTTAAACATGTGTAGAGAACCGGTTCCGTCTGTTGTCTTGCTAAACAACATTTAATATGCGGGGTAGCTAAATAACATGAACCACCTAATTAATGTCGGGACCCCGAGTCCACTTAATATTGACCTAATTGCATCGCACCTTTGCCATGCCATGCATCATACATGCATCATGCCGATCTTCTGCGTTGTATTAAATATTGCATCCGGTGTGTATTCTAGTGTTTTGCTTCTTCGCGGATAAGGCCGTTGAGTTGATGCAAGTGTCGACCCGATCTTTGGATGAACCCTTCGACAATGTTTTCAGGCGAGCATCTCCCCCTTTCTACCTATCTTACTTTATAGTATTTATTCCCTCCTGTTGATCTATTGCTATCTGTGTTGCGATGCTTTAGTTTCCGTACCTGTGATACCCCTTGCAGCCTTATATTGCCTTGGACACACCCTATTACCTGTTGTTTGGTAGATAGTTGGACTTGCGCGTCGTAGTCGCTTGCTCAAGTGTTGTTGCGTGTCGTCAAGTGCCACAGTTGTTGATGTATTTGCCGCATGTTGGTGTTGGAGATGATCATAGTTTTACTTATCGTTCACTTTAAATTCCTGTTTAACAACTAAAATTGAAGTAAGCAGAGGCATCGGTGGGTGATAGAAAATATTTGGTTTCCGAACGCCCACTTGTGTCCCGTAGGACCCCGAGTACTTGATACCTGTTCCTTGATTTATCGCGCTATCCACATCCGGGAGGTATATGGGACCCCCCTGAGCCAGAGCTTGATTCAGTCTTATTTCTTGGGGCCACAAACTAGTTTGAGGTTTTATTTACGATCCTGTACTTATGCCATGCTACTTATGTATTTAAATTGTGCGACAGATAGCACATTGTACTGTTTAGGTAAGCGGAGTGATTACGCGGTATCGACACCCCGAGTTTTCGGGTTCCTAGTCGCTTACAGCCATTGGCGCAAACCTTGAGTCCGTCTCGAAGCTAGCTTACTTCGTTGCGGGTCTACTCAATGGGGTGGCCCCCTGAAATATTTCTGAATCTTGTGATTGTTCAGTCGTGAAAGCCTCGTTGGGTTTTGAGTTGGTTTTTCCGAGGTTGATCGAGCGTGTGTTGCTATTGGTGCACCTCGGCCGGGTAAAACTTTCTGAAAGCCGTGTCCGCGGATATGGACGACTTGGAGCACAGTATCTCGACCATAGACAAGCATAACTAAAGTTTATTGCTATAAATTTGACTTTATAATGACTAGTAATCAGCTTTACTATAATGGAATGGCTAATAATACTGCCCACAATTGCTTGTTTGGAGTGTCGCTTGCGACCATTGTATCTGACTAGTAAGTATTGCAACTACAACGGAATGGCTGAATAAAAGTACCAACAACTGCTGGGTTTTTGGGTTATCTCATGCTAAATGTATCTGACTAGTAAGTGATGCCACCATAACGGAATGATTAACTAAAAGTGCCCACTGCTTATTTTATCAGGATGAATATCTTTACCTGACTAGTAATTACGGCAACGATAACTGAATAAGTAAAACTGCCAACTATGTGAGTTCCTCGGTTGACTTCCTCGTATGGTCTCGAGGGGGAAACACCAGGATGAGTTTGTTTGGTGTTAGCTTCAGGTGGGATCCGGATAGGTCGTTCTTATCTCTCTCTGATTGCCGCCAGTTGTATCGAGTCTCTATAGGTTGTTTAGTGCATGCTGCCGCTGCCGCTTCAGTCCACCATACCTGTGTAGGCGAGGACCGCCGAATTCTAGTCTCGCCGTGTACTGGCCTCAGTACTGACGCTCCTCTTTTTCCTTCGCCCTTTGTCGGCACCCCTTTTGTTTAAGCAGGTTTTGAGATCGTCGTCGTTAGCAGGGTTACCCTTCCGGCTTGGCCTGGGCAGGGTTATGGACACCATTGGTTATTCATCAGGGCTCTTAGCCCCATTTGCATCTTGTCCGTAGTCGGACGCTCCATCTTTTCAAGGTGATTTGGATCTTTGTACCGTATATTTGTATTCTTGACTCATGGAGTCGTGTTGTATATATATCTGTTCTGTGGGTCCCATCGAGGACTATTGTGTAATGTTATTACTTCGTTTTCCACCCGCACGAACGTGCCTGGTGGGCACCTTTGAATCGTTTCTATGCGGGTTTGGCGGTTTTCGCTAAAACTTGCATAGGTCCGATTCTGAGGGTGTTACAGAGTGGTATCAGAGCTCAGCAGTTGCGATACCCCACAAGTCCAGCCTGTAGGATAACCTAGCTAACGGCCGAAGTAGAGTGTCAAACTATTTTTGAAAATCGGTTGGATAGTTCTGGTTAGGTCTGATTTTACTCCTTACCCCTCTGCTTTTCTCCTCTTATCTCGACGTGTTTTGGATCCGCTCTCGTCTTTCTTTCGAGTCCAGGAATTCTCGTGGTTGGGTTCCGTCGTACCTTCAGGGTTTCGCTTCCTTCTTTGATAACGGTGCTCTACCA
Source organism: Avena atlantica (assembly GCA_910589765.1). NCBI lineage: Eukaryota > Viridiplantae > Streptophyta > Magnoliopsida > Poales > Poaceae > Avena > Avena atlantica. Next base: position 67,055,948 of record OU342737.1, read on the forward strand.
TCTGGTGTTCAAGCTGCCTGATGAATCCATCTACGGTGTTACCATTCTTTGTTCCTTGTTTGTGCCTTCCGGTGTTTTCCGACGCGACGACATCATCTACGCCAGATTCGATGCAGAGTCTGCATCACTCCTCTGTTTCCGAACCTCGCTTGTCGAGATCTTCAGTCTGTTTCCGAGAGTTGCTTGCTTAATCCGCCTATTCGTGTGCAGAGTAATGGTTTGGGTGCGGGATGGAGTAGCTACCATACCACTACTCTTATCATTCGCTCTTGTACGTCGAATCAGTGGATCCAGCGATTTTACTCCGTCCACGGAAGCTAGAGGTGGCTCTATTTGTTGATACCTCTACCTTCGACCCTTTTGTTTCCGGAGTGCCCTCTCGACGATCACGGACAACGACCTCTTGTTAGTGGTGTCGCGAGGATCTACGCGAAGCGAGAAGACGCAGTTCACCGACCTTCCTTCCGGTACCATGAGGCGGATCTCGAGGGCGAGATCCATTGTTAGTGGTGTCGAATTGTGGCATCCCGCAAAACCACTACTAGAAAATCGCGTTGAATTTGTGCATTGCATCGTCATCACCATGCATTGTTTGCATAGAACTATTTAGCAAAGCCCGTTTTGTTTCTAAAATGCCCCATCTCTATTCAAACGCCAAACCCCGGGTGCTGCCGGATATTTTTATTTGTCTAAAAACCACTTGCAAAAGTTCATCGCAAATTAAATAAAATCTTTAATTATTTTAGTGGGGCAGTCGAACGGGCCGAATGACCCGAACGACCACCCCAGGATTTTTAAATCGGTCCAACCAACCGGTACACCTAAATCCTACAGCTACCCAGAAAACCTACCCACTCCTATCTCCACCTCACTCCCTCCAATCAACTCTCGCCACATCAGCACACCCCAAACCCCCCACCAACCACCCTGAGCCACATGGCCTCCCTCTCTCCCTCACCCTCCCCAGCACACACACAAGCCACACGCACGCAGCGCGCAGCGCCAGCACCCCCTGCCCCACACCCAGCCCGCGCCTGGGCCCCACTCGGCCTCACCCCACCCAGCTCTCACAGCCACACACGCAGCCCCTCTAGCCCCACCGACCCTGCCCCGTGGCCCCAACCCCGCCTGTGGCCCACCCGCAGCCACACGCACGCCTGCCAGAACCCCCACCCCGCACACGACGCACGCGACGCGCCCGACCAGGCCCCCTCGGGATCCCGCCCCGGTCCCACCACCCACCTCGCTCGTCCTCTCTTCCTCCCCATCCTCTTCCCCGACGCAGCCCGCGTCCTGCCTCTCCCCCGCCGGCGAGCTCCGCCTCCCGCCGCGGCACCTCCCCTCGCCGTCCCTCCCGTCGCCTCCCCCTCGCCCCTCGCCTCTCCACCGACCTCGCCCCCCGCCTCGCCGCAAGCTCTCGCCGCCCCGCGCCCGGCTCCCCTCTGCGGCCGCCCCACCGTCGTCGTCGGCCGCGGCCCGCACGCCCCCTCCCCGGCAAGCCCACCTCCCCCGCAGCCTGCGCCGCTCCTCCCGTGGCGCCACCGCCCACCGGCGCCCCCGCTCGCCACACCAACCGTCGTCGCCCGCCACCGTTCTCCCTCGCTCCGCCGCCCCTTCCGCGGTCCCGCTCCTCGCCGAGCCGGCCACGCTCCGCCTCGCCAGCACCTCCTCCGGCGCTCGTCGCCGCGGCCGCTCCCCTTCCCCGCCTCCGGCCGCATCCCCTGCAAGCCCCGCGTCCCCGCCGGACCTCCTCCGAGCCGCCGCCGCGCAGCCGCTGCCGCCCCGAGCTCTGCGCGTCGCCTCCGGCCGCCGCCGGGGCCGACCTCCCCCGCCTGCCCCGCGCCAGCACCGTCCCCACCGTCGCCGCCTAGCGCTGCCCTCGCCGGAGCTGCGTCGGTCCCGGCCTCCACGCGTTCCCCACCTCCCCGCGGGCCCGTCTCACCGCCGTCGCCCGGCACCGGTGGTCCCCGCAGCCGCCTCTGCCTCGAGCTCACCCCAGGCGCCCACCGCTCTGCGACCGCCCGTGCGCGACCCTGTGGCGCAAGCTTCCCTGCCGCCCTCTGCCAGCGGCGTGGCCCCGCCTTGCAGGACCCCACGCCAACCTCGCCGTTGTTCCGTCGTGGTTGGTGGATAAGTGGTGTTGCCCTGATGACAAGATCGACAGTGACCCAGATAATCCCGATGTACGGAGGCGCTGATCCAAGTAGGCCATCGATGGTTGAGGCGAGAACCCCAAGTTCGACACCGACAAGATCCTCCTCAACCTTTGAGCGGGCACCAAGTTCTCCTCTCGGGCCGTCAAGATCTCCGTCACCGGACCCTCGAGGCCTTCCACACGGAACGGCGATGCATGATCTGGAGAAGGCCGACAAGATCCAAGATCCCCGAATCGAAGATCCCCGGAACGCCAAGACCGCCACCGATACGACAAGTACCCCGTCCCGAACGCCATGACCGACAACATGACCCGAAGACCCCGAATGCGCCAAGACCTACCCCGGAGTCCGAGGACGACCTCGTCGAACCCTAGACCCTGAGCCCGACCCCGAACCCCAGACCAAGATCGTCGGACCCTTATGTGTGACCCCTTTTCTCGAGCCTTATTTTATAAATGAAATAAAACCTGTTGCATATTAAATTGTCATACTTGCATGCATATTTGTGTGGTTTGGGGGCCTTATGCCGATTCACCTAATAATTAAATATGGGTCCCATATGCGGGCAAATCTAGTCTCATATTGGCCTCATTTAAACATGTGTAGAGAACCGGTTCCGTCTGTTGTCTTGCTAAACAACATTTAATATGCGGGGTAGCTAAATAACATGAACCACCTAATTAATGTCGGGACCCCGAGTCCACTTAATATTGACCTAATTGCATCGCATCTTTGCCATGCCATGCATCATACATGCATCATGCCGATCTTCTGCGTTGTATTAAATATTGCATCCGGTGTGTATTCTAGTGTTTTGCTTCTTCGCGGATAAGGCCGTTGAGTTGATGCGAGTGTCGACCCGATCTTCGGATGAACCCTTCGACAATGTTTTCAGGCGAGCATCTCCCCCTTTCTACCTATCTTACTTTATAGTATTTATTCCCTCCTGTTGATCTATTGCTATCTGTGTTGCGATGCTTTAGTTTCCGTACCTGTGATACCCCTTGCAGCCTTATATTGCCTTGGACACACCCTATTACCTGTTGTTTGGTAGATAGTTGGACTTGCGCGTCGTAGTCGCTTGCTCAAGTGCTGTTGCGTGTCGTCAAGTGCCACAGTTGTTGATGTATTTGCCGCATGTTGGTGTTGGAGATGATCATAGTTTTACTTATCGTTCACTTTAAATTCCTGTTTAACAACTAAAATTGAAGTAAGCAGAGGCATCGGTGGGTGATAGAAAATATTTGGTTTCCGAACGCCCACTTGTGTCCCGTAGGACCCCGAGTACTTGATACCCGTTCCTTGATTTATCGCGCTATCCACATCCGGGAGGTATATGGGACCCCCCTGAGCCAGAGCTTGATTCAGTCTTATTTCTTGGGGCCACAAACTAGTTTGAGGTTTTATTTACGATCCTGTACTTATGCCATGCTACTTATGTATTTAAATTGTGCGACAGATAGCACACTGTACTGTTTAGGTAAGCGGAGTGATTACGCGGTATCGACACCCCGAGTTTTCGGGTTCCCAGTCGCTTACAGCCATTGGCGCAAACCTTGAGTCCGTCTCGAAGCTAGCTTACTTCGTTGCGGGTCTACTCAATGGGGTGGCCCCCTGAAATATTTCTGAATCCTGTGATTGTTCAGTCGTGAAAGCATCGTTGGGTTTTGAGTTGGTTTTTCCGAGGTTGATCGAGCGTGTGTTGCTATTGGTGCACCCCGGCCGGGTAAAACTTTCTGAAAGCCGTGTCCGCGGATATGGACGACTTGGAGCACAGTATCTCGACCATAGACAAGCATAACTAAAGTTTATTGCTATAAATTTGACTTTATAATGACTAGTAATCAGCTTTACTATAATGGAATGGCTAATAATACTGCCCACAATTGCTTGTTTGGAGTGTCGCTTGCGACCATTGTATCTGACTAGTAAGTATTGCAACTACAACGGAATGGCTGAATAAAAGTACCAACAACTGCTGGGTTTTTGGGTTATCTCATGCTAAATGTATCTGACTAGTAAGTGATGCCACCATAACGGAATGATTAACTAAAAGTGCCCACTGCTTATTTTATCAGGATGAATATCTTTACCTGACTAGTAATTACGGCAACGATAACTGAATAAATAAAACTGCCAACTATGTGAGTTCCTCGGTTGACTTCCTCGTATGGTCTCGAGGGGGAAACACCAGGATGAGTTTGTTTGGTGTTAGCTTCAGGTGGGATCCGGATAGGTCGTTCTTATCTCTCTCTGATTGCCGCCAGTTGTATCGAGTCTCTATAGGTTGTTTAGTGCATGCTGCCGCTGCCGCTTCAGTCCACCATACCTGTGTAGGCGAGGACCGCCGAATTCTAGTCTCGCCGTCTACTGGCCTCAGTACTGACGCTCCTCTTTTTCCTTCGCCCTTTGTCGGCACCCCTTTTGTTTAAGCAGGTTTTGAGATTGTCGTCGTTAGCAGGGTTACCCTTCCGGCTTGGCCTGGGCAGGGTTATGGACGCCATTGGTTATTCATCAGGGCTCTTAGCCCCATTTGCATCTTGTCCGTAGTCGGACGCTCCATCTTTTCAAGGTGATTTGGATCTTTGTACCGTATATTTGTATTCTTGACTCATGGAGTCGTGTTGTATATATATCTGTTCTGTGGGTCCCATCGAGGACTGTTGTGTAATGTTATTACTTCGTTTTCCACCCGCACGAAAGTGCCTGGTGGGCACCTTTGAATCGTTTCTATGCGGGTTTGGCGGTTTTCGCTAAAACTTGCATAGGTCCGATTCTGAGGGTGTTACAGATTACTTTGCGATCGAATGAACCACTTATATACGATACCAATTTCCCTTTGTCTCACGATAGTTTACTTAACCGAGGTTTTGATCGTCGGTATCTCTGCATACCTAGTTCAACCTCGTTACCGATAAGTACTCTTGTCTTGTTCCTGTGGTATGTGATCCTTTGTGAGCCAGTCACATGCTTGCAAGCTAATTGGATGACATTCCACCGAGAGGGCCCAGAGTATATCTATTTGTCATATGGATGGACAAATCCCACTCTTGATCCATGTGTCTCAACCCATACTTTCCGAACACTCAATGCCACCTTTATAGCCACCTAGTTACGGTGTGGTGTTTGATGTCATCAAAGCATCCTTCCGGTGATGGTGATAAACATGATCTCATGGTCGAAGGAATTAGGTTACTATGTATCAGAAAGCTTATAGCAATTGAACTATTAAAATGACTTGATCTTTATGCTACGCTTATCTATAGGAGTATGTCCATCATATCATTCTCCTAATGATATGACCCTGTTGTTAATAACATCTCTATGTTCATGATCAGGAAACCATGATCATATATTAACCAACAAGCTAGTTTAACAAGAGGCTTTATTAGGGACTCTTTTGTGTTTACAAATCACACAAGTATTAATGTTTTCGATTAATACAATTATAGCATGGTATGTAAAAATTTATCATAAGTATGAAGATATGATAATAACCACTTTATTATTGCCACTTGGGCATATCTCCGACAGAAACTTTGTCGGAGCCACCTCCAGGGAGATCTCCACCCTCTCCAACATCTTTGGCATCATCACCATGATGAAGAGGGAGTAGTCCACCTCCGGGCTATGGGTTTATGGTAGTAGATTGATATATTTCTCTCTTATTCTTCATAGATCTAGTACCATATGAGCTTCCCTACATGATTATGGTCATATTTGTAATTCCTATGTGGTGTATCTTTGTTCTATGATTTGATATTTGAGATTGGAATCTATTTTGTGTAATATGTATTGATAGATGCATATCAAGAACCCCGTTCTTAATTGCTTGTTTTGATCCAACTTGTATGCAAGAACTTGTATGAGGATAAGTGTGTATTGTATGGAGTAGCATGGTGGTAGAGATTGAATTGTGACAAGCAATATTCAAGGTCTACTTTGGTTTTTACCTTCCTTTTACTGCCTCACTAGGGATAAAGTGATAGTTATCATGTGACACTGTGATAACCTTGTTAGATCAAGGTAGCATATTTGTATTTCAAACATCATGTTATATTACTTAAAGATATACTCTAATTTGTTCTTAATTCAAGATTGCATGGAGATTTCCCTTTCTTGAGGAGTATAAGAGACATGTATTTCATCTCTATGTTTGAACGTGATGCCCATATTTATTCCTTTATCAAACACATATAGAAGTTCCATGAATATTTAACATTGATGAATTGTTTTGTGATGACTACAACTTAAAAAGAGAGTAGAAAAGTGAACCCATGAACCCCGGTCCAATTTTTATTATAAGAAATATATTTCCATTGCATTTACTATCTTTTATATTTTCTGCAATTTATTGTTTGGAAAATACAAAAATACTTCCCCTACTTGCAATCACTCATAAAAACCCAAAAACAACTCTACTATCTTACATATCATCTAGTTTGCATTACTTTATTTATTTATTTCAGTTTATATTTTATTTTATTTCATATTACTAATACGAAACCTTGTGCTTGACAACCAATTGGTGGAGTTGGGGACACAAGACAAATTATTTTACTTTACGGGTTGCTTGAAGAGAAGAGGACAAATACCCTTCCATAACCAATTCCGCGAGAGTTCCATATAGACCCTTGAGTCACCCTTGTGGGGGAAAAGAAGCTTGCTAAAACAATCTGCACTTGGAGTCCCAATGAAAAGTGGCCACAATTGTTGCCATCAAGACTATTTTCCAGCACCATTGCCGGGGAATTGGCGAAGGTACACCACAGCTGCATCCTCATCAAGTTTGAATAGCAAGGTATCTCCCACTGCAACTGCTAGACTATTTTCTGGCGTCGTCGTCTTCATCAACTTATGTAACAACCCAAGCTTGGGGAGGTTGCACCACTGTGATCTTTTTCTTCTACTTTTAATTTTTAAAGTATTTTACTTTGTCTTATTTTTAGTATTTTTTAATTTTCCTTAAAACACAAAAACAAATAAAAACTAGTATAACCTTTAAATATGCATGGTAAACTATGGAGAAACTTGAAATCCACATACCTGAAGGTCATGTCAACAGTATGTAAGCCTACTTTGAGTATAGATCAACTATAGAAGGAAAAAGAATGAAGGACATGCTTAAATATCTTAATCAAATCTCTATAGACTTTTGTGAACTACATGATGTAACTTGTTGCACCAGAGAATTCTATAAACACTCTCACTATCAATGTAAGCACAATAATGACCCTATAATTGCTAGTCATCAAGAGTGTAGATCTAAATGCCATGATATATAACAAGTTGAGAAATATATTGCTTATATTGTAGCCCATGAAATAGACTCTCTTATTAATGAAAAACTTAAAACTAGTCAAATAGATCTCATGTTAAAATTGCACTTGGCTATTATCCTTAAAATTTGCAACGAAGAATTTAGTGATAATTCTTATGTTATTAAATATAAAGAAAGAACTCTTGCTACCATGGAAAGTACTAATATATTGCAAGAAAAATACGATGAAAACATAAGCTTGGGAGAACAAGTGTGTGAAGAAGAAAATGAAGTAGAGATAATACAACCTAAGCTTGGGGAAGAGTGGGATCTTCCACCTTCACCATCAACAAATGATTGTTATACTCAAACTCAAGACTCATTTGTCATCTATGAGAACCCTTCCTATTATGATAAAACTAATGATGCAACTTTGACTACTAATAACGCTACTACTAAAATTATTGATGATAATGAGGAATTTTGTTTAGATATGCTATATGAAAATGCTCTAGATGATGGTCCTATGCTTCTTAATAACCATCCATGTATAACAAATGAAGATATAAATGATAAATATTCTGCGTATGATGATACCCTTATGACTAAGAGTCCTATATCATTCTTAAACTCTCCTATATTTTAACCATAGAGGAGAAATATGCACTTGCTAGAAACTATATATGTGGTTTTCAATTATCTTATGTTGAAAATCATCATTGCAACCATGATCTTAAAAATGAAAATAGTATTAGCAACTATTTTGAAAGAGGAAAACATGCAAATGAATGCCATGATAGTTATAATGATCCTCTTCACATGAAATTTTTTATAAACTTGCATGCTTTAAATGGCTACAACTTTAAATTTTCTTTTAGTGCTTGCAACTACTATGAAAGAGGAGGTGATAAGTGCCCTCTTTGTGCTACTAACCATTCCATGTTGCATTCACCTACTTATAATATGCAATGTCATGCCTCTATTTACTTTCATTTAATCATATATAAAATGCCAATGCATAGGAAGAAAGCAAAACTTCGTTGTTATTGTTCCCATATCTTGTGTTGCCTTTTACCATGTTTCAACTTGAATTTTACTTTGATTGGTATGATCACACCATGGGAGCCATGTATAATGTATGGAACACTTTCCAAGGAAGAAGTAGGTATCAAAGAAGCACAAGCTATCCCATGAATTCCACATTACCTAAACCAAGTAAGCAAAGCCTAGATATATGGCTATAAAGAAAGCGCTTTGCGGGAGGTAACCCGGTTATTTTCTTTTGAATTTTTGTTTTTAAATCTTGTTGTAGCAAGAGAGTTTTGTTTTGGTTTTATTTTTGTATTTTTTAATAAAGTACCAAGTGGAACCCATTTTGGATGTTTTAAAAGTTGCTAAACATATGGAGTAGCAAATTTCTATAGAATAGTTTTTAGTGCAAAAATTTACTAATTTTTATGTAACTCCGATTGTGCTAAAATTTAAACAGGGTTTACAACTTTTCATCCTCTGTACGCACAAAAATTGGCTAAAATTCTTGACATGTCTAAGTGGGCAAAAAAAATTCGTTTTGCTACTGTTGAAAATCTTGACAGATTCTGCCATGTTTTGTTTTAACCATTTCCAAGTGTTCTAAAATGATTATTATGAGTCATATTATATGTTAGGGATATGTAGAAACATTATATTTTTGCTGTAACATTTAGAAATAATTTTTTCTTTGGCATATATGCAGCAACTATTATGCTTTTGTGCCACTAATGTCACCACTCAGAAAAGAGATGGAAGAATTTTTTTGTGCTGAAGTTTTTTGACAGGGAATAGAGGAACATCACACCAAGAGAAATACAAGTATGGTGAAAACCATAAGCTTGGGGATGCCCAAGGCACCCCACTGTACCTACTAAACTCTCTTTTTGCAAACCTCTAAACTTTGTTTTTTGAGCAACATAGAACTATCGTAGAAACTTGGAGCGTCTATTTTGGCATTTTATTTTTTGTTTTGCCTTAAAAAGACCACCACCACTATTTTTTATGATAAAGCTACTGAAAATAAACTTTTACAGAATGAGATTAAAAATGAATAAGAATGCCTTGAAATAAAAGAAAAGGGGAAATAAAAGAAAAAGATGAAATTCAGGTTGTGTATAGTTCTTAAGCTCAAGTACTTTATATGAAGTATGATTTGTTTTGTGCCTATTAATTTGTATCCTTTGCTTGTGTATATTTATGTTCAAAATTAAGGAGCAAGGTGAGAAAATAAATGTTGGCATTATGAATTAGATGGCGCACTCTTTAGATCTCTTTTTCCTAAGCCTCCACAATACAAGCTAAGACTTGTTCCAAACCCCCATAAACTAGGCTAGATATACCCACCTATTTATGGAAAAAGCTGCTTCCAAGTATAATATGTATGTTAATCCTCCAAAAATTCTGTAAAACGCCTTTTTCATGTATTTTAAAGGTCATAAGAAAGTAAGGTTTGGGATGATACCACTATGGAAATTTTCGTACTTTACATCTTATTAGTTGTTGTTGGCTAAACCATGCTGGAATGACACAAGCTTTCAATGTTGATAATTAATCATGTTTAAGTTCTGCCTATGGATTGCATCGATGTGAAATAAAGTGTGCACACTTGAGTAGGCATGTTGAGAGAAAACACTCCTAAACCGCTAGTTAAATCCATGCGTCGTGCGGCAACTCATGGTGGAAACTTACATCATGATTATTCTTGTTGATATGATTCATATATCTGTTTTTATTATTCTTATGGAGTAGAGATACTTCCCCCTCACACCTTGAAAATAACCAAGGAATTATATTAACTCTTATGCTAAATTAATAAAAAAAAGTTGGGGGCATATAGCTACACAAGGAGCAATAGGTACTTTAGTGATGCGGTTTCTAAGACCAACATGAGCATACAATGACATGCCTAAGTTGATTAGCATGAGGAGTGCAAAGTCATATGTATGGTGAAAGATCATGTGGGCTCCCATGTGCGGTTTTGGTAATTAATGTCAATCTTTATAGACTGATGTGTATATTAAGTTGCACTTGTAGGAATTGTCCATTAGCATCACTTGGAGCATGTGTTGGCTTCAAGGTCGATCAAATGAAGAAGAATATGTGTTGTGCAAGTGTGGCATCCCGCAAAAACCACTACTAGAAAATCGCGTTGTTTTTGTGCATTGCATCATCATGACCGCATGCTCATGTCATCATGCCACATTGCATTTGAGCATCGTCATGTCATCTTGCATTTGTTTGCATAAAACTATCTTCGAAAAATCTATTTTGTCTTCTGAACGTCCCGTCTTTATTCAAACACAAAACCCGGGTCTCCGGATTATTTTGTTTCGTCTACCAACGGTTTGCAAAAGCCCCGTTGTAGTTAAATAAAATATTTATATTATTTTTAGGGGGCAGCCGTACCGGGTCGATCCGACCCAGTCAGCCACCCCCAGTGCAAAAACCAGAGCCACCCCAAATACTTTTCTACCCAGTCCTATTCTACCCAGCCCCCTCCACCTCACCTGCACCAATCGGTGCACGCCACCTCACCTCTCCCTTTCCTCTGTCCAATCCCATGCCGCCACCTGGCCCACACAGACCCTCCCTGTACACATACGCACACAACACCACGCACACCACCACGCCTGGTCAAACCGACCCCACCCTGCAGGCCCCACCCCATCGACCCGATCCCCATGCCCCGTGCCTCCACCAACCCCTGGCCCCACCCCGACCACGCTCCCTCCACCTCGCACGGAAACCCACACCCCGACCTGATTCCACCTCCCCCGCTCGAGCCTCCCCCACCAACCCCTCTCTCTCCCCCCGTCTGGCCCCACCTCCCCACGCACGTCCGCCGCTCGAGCCCCTCCACTCTGGCCTCCCTCCGCCGCCCTCTTCCCCGCACCTTCCTCGCGTCCCCATGGCGCCGCCGCTGCCAGGGACCCTCCCCCTCGATCTCGCCTCGACCATGGCGCAACCGCCTCGGCGCCTCTCCTCTCGCGTCGCCGGCCCGGCCTCTCCTCACCGCCCCTCCTGCAGAGCCGCGGCCACCGTCGGGCAACCGCTGTCGCGCGTTCCCTTGTCGCCGCGGCGTCGCCTCCTGGTCACCGCCTCCGGTCGTCGCGACCCCGTGCCTCCCGAGCTCCTCCGGCCGCCCCCTCGCCGTCGTGGCCCCGAGTCCTGCTTGCCTCCATGTCGCCCGGCCCATCCTCCCGCTCAGGCCGCGTCCCTCTCCGCTCTCGCGTCGCCCTCCTCTCTGGCGCCGGACCCCTCTCCGGCCGCCCTCGCTCGCCCCGCCTCCGACAGCCCTCCGCCTCGACCAGCGCGCACCACCGCCGACCCTTGCCTCCGCGCCCGCTCGACCCTTCCCTCTCGTCCACCTCTCGCCGCTGTCAGGCTCCGCCGCCTCCACGACCCTCACTCACCCGTGTCCTCCCCGCCGCCTTGGCCGTCCCGCCTCTCTCTGGCAGTCGCTGCGTCTCTGGCCGCGCCCTTGCGCCGCCCCTCTGGCGTGCCCCGTCTTCCCCGTGAGCGCGCGCTGCCGCCGTGCTTCTTCCTTTGTCGCTGCCGCTTGGTGTTTGTGATGTTGTGCAAGAACCTCCTGGTCAAGCCAAACCTCCTGTACCGGCGTGTCTTTGGTTGAGGGGTGTTTTCTTCCTGCCATGTGGGTTACCCCAGGTTCTTGTGATGTCTCGATGGTGGTTGTGGTGTGGTGGATGCAACGATGCAGTGTCACCCGAAGACCGATACCGGACCGAGTTCTCTGTCATGGACGACAAGGTCATCTCCATGGAACCGAAGTCCGAACCCGATAACCGCCAAGGCCGCTGACACGGATACACCGAGTTCTCCATCAAGGACACCAAGACCGTTGACATGGAACCGAATGACGTCAAATTCTTCGTCCCGGCACGCCAAGTTCTTCCTCTCGAACCCGAAGACGCCAAGATCCTGGACGCCAAGATCTCCGCCGTGAAACGACAAGACCAACGACACGACCCGAGAACCTCGGATGCGACAAGATCATCTCTCGGACGCCAAGTTCTTCGACCCCGGAGACCGATCCCATCGAACCTCGTCCCCGTCGAACCCTGATACCAACCCCGAACCCCTCGGAGCCCAAGATCGTCGAGACCCTCTAATGTGTGACCACTTTCTCGAGCCCTATTTTTATATATGTAATATAAACTTATTGCATATTAAATCATTCATGCATGCATACTTGTCTGTGGTTTGGGGGCATTATGCCGATTCACCTTATAATTAAATATGGGGCCCGTATGTGGACAAATCTAGTCTAATATTGGCTCCATTTAAATTGGTGTAGCGAACCGGTGCTATCTTTTGCCATGTTAAGACAACATTTAAATTGCGGGGTATCTAAACAACTAGAACCATAGATTTAATTGTCAGGACCCCCGGTTCCGCTTAATATGATCTAATTGCATTGCACCTTTACCATGTCATACATCATACATGCATCATGCCCGATCTTTTGCCGTAGTATTAAATAGTGCATCCGGTGTTTGTGCTAGTGTTTTGCTTCTTCACGGACTAGGCCGATGAGTTGATGCGAGTGTCGACCTGATTCCGGTGAACCTTCGGCAATGTTTTCAGGCGAGCATCTCCCCCTTTCTACCTATCTTACTTTTATAGTATTTATTCCCTCCTGTTGATCTATTGCTATCTGTGTTGCGATGCTCTAGTTTTCGTACCCGTGTTATCCCTTGCAGCCATATATTGCCTTGGACACCTCCTATTACATGTTGTTTGGTAGATAGTTGGACCTGCGCGTCGTAGTCGCTTGCTCAAGTGCTGTTGCGTGTCGTCAAGTACCACAGTTGTTGGAGTATTGCCGTGTGTTTATTGTTGGAGATGATCAAGACTTTAATTACTGTTTAACAACTAAAATTGAAGTAGGTAAATGCAGAGGCACAGGTGGGCAATAGATGTTATTTGGTTGTTAACCGTCCACTTGTGTCCCGTAGGACCCCGAGTACTTGATACCTGTTCCTTGAATATTCGCGCTATCCACATCCGGGAGGATTATGGGACCCCCCTGAGCCAGAGCTTGATTCATTCTTATTTCTTGGGGCCACAAACTAGTTTGAGGTTTTATTTAGTATCCTGTACTTATGCCATGCTTTACTGCTTTATTTACGATTGTGCGAGGAGCACCTGTACTGTTTAGGACCGTGACACGTTTTCGCTGTATCGACAAGCCTAGTCACATTTTCGGGTTCCCAGTCGTTTACAGCCGTCCCCACAAACCTTGAGTCCGTCTCGGAGCCGGCCAGCTTCGTTGCGGGTATACTTTAAGGGGTGGCCCCCTGAAATATTTCTGAATCTTGTGATCGCTTTGTCGTGAAGGCCTCGTTGGGTTTTGATTTGGTTTTTCCGAGGTTGATCGAGTGTGTGTTGCTATTTGTGCACCCCTGCAGGGTAAAACTTTCTGAAAGCCGTGTCCGCGGTTATGGACGACTTGGAGCACAGTATCTCGATCATAGACAACTATAACTAAAGTAGTGCTATAAATTTGACTTTATAATGACTAGTAGTCAGCTTCACTATAATGGAATGGCTAAATAAAATTGCCAACAATTGCTTGTTTGGGTTGACGCTTGCTACCATTGTATCTGACTAGTAAGTATTGCAACTATAACGGAATGGCTAAATAAAAGTACCAACAACTGCTGGGTTTTGGGATATCTCATGCTAATTGTATCTGACTAGTAAGTGTTGCAACTACAACGGAATGGTTAACTAAAATTGCCCACTGCTTATTATATCAGGATGATTATCGATACTTGACTAGTAATTGCTGCAACGATAACTGAATAAATAAAACTGCCAACTGTGTGAGTTCCTCGGTTGACTTCCTCGTTTGGACTCGAGGGGGAAACACCAGGATGGGTTTGTCAGATGGTAGCATCAGGTTGGTTCCGAATAGGTCTTTCTTATCCCTCTCTGATAGCCGACAGTTATATCGAGTCTCTATAGGTTGTTTAGTGCATGTTGCGCTGCCGCTCAGTCCACCATACCTATGTAGGCGAGGACCGCCGAATTCTAGCCTCGCCGTGTACTGGCCTCAATACTGACCGCTCTCTCTTTTCCTTTGCCCCTTGTCGGCACCCCTTTTGTTTAAGCAGGTTTTGAGATCGACGTCGTTAGCAGGGTTACCCTTCCGGCTTGGCCTGGGCAGGGTTATGGACGCCATTGGTTATTCTTCAGGGCTCTTAGCTCAATTTGCATCTTGTCCGTACTCGGACGCTATTTCGTTTTCCAGGTGATTTGGATCTTTGTATTGTATATCTGTACTCTTGAATCATTGAGTCGCTGTTGTATATATATGTTTTGTGGGTTCCATCGAGGACTATTGTGTAATGGTATTACTTCGTTTTCCACCCGCACGCAAGTGCCTGGTGGGCACCTTTGAATCGTTTCTATGCGGGTTTTGGCGAGAAGCGCTGAAACTTGCATAGGGCCGATTCTGAGGGTGTTACAGCAAGCTTAAAATGTGCCATCTCTAGAAGATCTCATGTTTGATGCTTGCCATCCTCAGTGGTCATGGATCGATGAAGAGGAATCAAGAAAGGTGTTCCATCTTGAGAAGGTCAAGATCGTCTACATCGCACTCAAGTGGAATGCTCAAGGCAAAGGTATTCTTGATAGGTTTTCCCTTTTGCCGCTCGCATGTTGTTTGTTGGGAGACCGGGTTTAGGATAGATAGTCGTACTATCAAGAGGGGCTCCTGAGTGAGTATCTCGATCATATCGTTCGGAGAGAGCTCAAACCTTTGCATTCTAGGCATCATCGTTCTTGGTTTTTATTTGAATCTTATCCTTGTAAGGCTCTAGAGCTTGTGGTAATATTCATGACAAGCTCTAGTTCATCAAAGACGGATTTCCCTTTTGTATCTTATCGCATTTTTTATTTTGGTGGGTTCCCGGTTTCTCGGCAAGGGAGGTATCTCACTTTAAAATACATGAAGTATTCTCACTTGGTGATAACCAATAACCTTTACATGAAGTATGTCACTTTGTTGGGTAGCTCGTGTTGTCCTCTTTCCAACAAAATTGTTTTTGGGTCAATTGGAGCTTCCTAGCCCAAGTTTGCCTTATTTTTTAAAAAATAAAAAGAAAAAAAATGTTTTGGGCCTGGCGGTAGTACCACAGTTTGCTACCGCCCGCGCCTGGCAGCGCGCAACCCACCTTCCGTGTCACTCGGCAGCTCGGTTCGATCGTACCGGGCCTTGGCGGTAGTACCGGCCCGCCTGGCCGGTAGTACCGGGCCAGTGGCCCAGCTCGCCCCGGTTGGCAGCTTCCTGCACCACACACTTGCCCCAGCTTGATGCTTGCCTCGCGCGCGCTTCTCTCTGCGTTGTCCCGATCCCTTCGCTCGTCCTGATCCCCTTCCTCCCTCTCACCCTGCTTCGCTTGCTTCGTCGCTCGCTTCGCCTGCTGGTTCCTGGGTCACCAGTTCCTGGGCGATAGTACCACTGTGGGCCGGTACTACCGGCCCAGGTAGATTCTTTTTCCCCAATGGGCATAATTTAGGCCCCCTCTATTTAGCCTTTTCCCTTCTTATTTTTGGGTAGTTCTTCCTCCTCTTTTCTTCAAGCTTTGGCTATTATTTGACCCCTCTTTTGAGCTTGATTGAATACTTCCCCTCCAATGATTGTTGCCCATATTTGAGAGGAAGTTTGAGGAGATCTAGATCTACAATTTTACCTAACCAATTCATCTCTTTGTGAGTGAATCTTTGAGATCTAGATCTTGGGGGATTTTGTGTTCCTCTTTGATTCTTCCTCTCTTGTCCCCAATAGCTTTAGTAGCTTTGTTGGAACTTGAGAGTGAAGGATTTGAGCATCTTTGTGGTATTCTTTCCTTTTGTATCCGGTGCATTGGTTTGAGTTCTCCTCAGAGGATTTGGTTCGTGATATCAAGAAGCCTGTCCCTCTTGGGTTCTTGGAACCCTTGACGGTTGTGTGGAAGTGGTCAGTCTCGGAGCTCGGACATTGGTTGTAAAGCTTCGGGATTGAGTTGGGAGGCTCCAAGTGTTGTGGAGGTCTACTCAACAATTTTGTAAAGGTTCTGGTCGCCACCTTGAAGGCCACCGTATAATTGATCGGGTGCTTGCCGTGCGGTGGGTGCTCGAGAGAATAGGGTGAGGCCTTTTGTGGCGTTGGTGGTCTTAGCACCGCCCACCCCTCCAACGAGACGTACTTCCATGTTGGAAGGAACTCGGCAAAATATCGTCGTCCCCGCGTGCCTCAGTTATCTCTATACCCAAGCTCTTTACTTATGCACTTTACATCGTGATAGCCTTCATGCTTCAAGTATTCTTTATTGCTATCACATTGTTGATTGTATTGCTTAGCATAAGTTGTTGGTGCACATAGGTGAACCTTAGTATATATAGGCTTTGTTCTTAACAAAATAAAATAAAAGTTGTATTCCGCCATTGTTAAGCCCATCTCGTAAAAGTTTTAAACCGCCTATTTACCCCCCTCTAGGAGGCATCCGTGATCTTTCATATGGTGCACGAAACAATCAACTTATAATATGTTTAACACATAAACCATATGAAGCTTTGAAATAAAAGATACTTGGAACCCCATCCTTATTAGTATTTTTGACATGAACTACATAGCTCGAAATTTTATTTTACATTCTTTATGGAGGATTAACATATGTATTCAATGCTTACTTTCGATACGAGATGCAAAACATCTCGAGGGAAGACATAAAACTAAGAAGTGAGTCTTCTAGTCAAGGGCATTAAAGTAAGAAGTAGCCCAAAAATAAATGCATAAAACACCAATGCCAATCATGAAAAGAGTCTCTTATTCTATAGGTTCATCAAAGTATGCTTGAAGGTTTGTTTTGTTCATCATTTGTTTTATCACACCATTACTTATTGTTCAACATGTTTATAGATGTGTAAAAGATACAACTTGATAGTACACTTACATATTATGTTTCATTGAAAGGAATTGAGCCTATGAACTTTACATGATAATGAAGGAAGCAACGTAACAAACTCCAAAGTCCATGTTTAGTTTTTATCACCTTCATGCTCAAGGACGAGCATAGGTTAAGCTTGGGGATGTTGATGTATGCAAAATTCATACATGAACTTTGTAGTTTGTTAACATGTTTTCCCACATATTTGAATCCTATATAATGTCATATCCATGTTTTATATTGATTTTTGGGGATTTACCAATGATCCCCTTTATTTTGGCTATACCCCGGCAGGGCAGAAAAACCCTGTTTTCAATGTTTTTGATGTTTCAGGACCTATACGAAGTCAAATGGACCTGCACCCTTGGGAGTGCCAATACTTATCCATGAGAAGCATCCAGAGCACAAGAATCCCACCAGGAGGACTAGGAGGCCCCAAAGATCTTGTGTGGCATGCCCAGCCCAGGTGGGCGTGCCACCCATGCTCTCTCCCTCCTTGTCCGTCCGATAGCCTTGATCCTTTTTCCCACGTAGTTCTCTTGACCTAAAAATCCCTATATAAGGATTCCCCAGGGATTCCTCGAGAAGGAGCACACCAGAAACAAAAATACCACCAAACAGAGTCAGATACAGCGAAGATTGGAGGGGGAAACTCCACCGGAGCCACCTCCGAGGAGATCTCCACCCTCTCTAACATCTCCGGCATCCTCACCATGATGAAGAGGGAGTAGTCCACCTCCAGTCTATGGGTTTGTGGCAGTAGCTTGATCAATTTCTCTCTTGTTCTTCATAGATATAGTACCATATGAGTTGTGATACGTCGTAAATGTATCTATAATTTTTGTTGTTCCATGCTTGTTTAGTATCCACTTTGCTATGCTTTGTCTACACTTTGAGGTATTTTTATACGTTTTTTTGGACTAACTTATTAACAAGATGCCACAATGCCAGTTGCCTGTTTTATGTTGTTTTTGGTTTCAGAAAATCTAGTAAGGAAATATTCTTGGAATTGGACGGGACAAAAGACAAAGTCAATATTTCACCGAGACGAACACAAAGACCGAAGGGCGACCGGAGGGGAGACACAGGGTGGCCGCACCCTCCCACGCGCGGGCCCACACTGGGCCACGCCTAGGCAGGTTGTGGGCCCCTTGGGAGCCCACCTTCCTCGCATCTTCGCCTATATAATCCCCCTGATGCCAAAACCTAAGTACCCGACCAGATCTCCATGAAATAGTCCGTAGCCACCGCCCCCATCGTCCCTAGATCGGGGGGATCTGAAGCTCTTCCTGGCACCCTGCCGGAGGGGAGAGATCATCCCGGAGGCCTTCTTCATCACCATGCCAGCCTCCAGTATGATGCGTGAGTAGTTCCACCTTGGACTATGGGTCCATACAGTAGCTAGATGGTTTTTTATCCTCCTTTGTGCAATCATGTTTAGATCTTGTGAGCTCCGTTCATGATCAAGATCATCTATTTGTAATCATGCATGTTGTGTTTGCGGGGATCCGATGGATATTGAGATTACTATGTCAGATTGATTATTGATTCTATCATGTTTTCTTGATTATTGATTCTATCATGTCTTCTTGATTATTGATTCTATCATGTCTGTGTTGTTTGAGATCTTGCATGCTCTCTGTTTCTAGTAGCTATCTTGGCCAAGTAGATGCTAGTGACTCCAAGAGGGAGTATTTATGCTCGATAGTGGGTTCATGCCTCTATTGAATTTGGGTAAGTGACAGAAATCTCTAAGGTTGTAGATGTGTTGTTGCTATTAGGGAGAAAACAACAATCTCTTGTTCATGGAACAATTATATTGTTTACTTTACACACATTTCTTAAAGCAGTTATTCGTTGCTTGCAACTTAATACTGGAGGGTGTTCGGATGATAACCTGAAGGTGGATTACTAGTCATAGATGCAGTTGGATGGCGGTCTATGTATATTGTTGTAATACCCAATCAAATCTTATAGGATCATGAATGTCTAGTATTGCATTATTATGCCTTGCTCAGTCCTGTCAATTACCTCGCTGTAATTTGTTTACCCAACATGTTATGTTATTTATCTTAAGGAGAACATCTCTAGTGAACTATGGACCCCGGTCCAATCTTTATCATTGTTACACCATCCACTATTACTGTTTACTTTTTGCAAGCAATCATTACCTTTCACACCATACGTTTAATCCTTTGTTTTCAGCAAACCGGTGAGATTGACAACCTCACTGTATGTTGGGGCAAAGTCTTGAGTTTGTGTTGTGCAGGTTTCAAGTTGTTAGCAACACCTTGGAGTCGTTTCCTTCCTCCTACTAGTTCGATAACCTTGGTTTCATAACTGAGGGAAGACTTATGGCTGTGCTCATCATACCTTCCTCTTGGGGTTCCCCAACGAAGCTCTACAGTGATCTGAGCCGCATCATAGGTGCACGAATAAAATCATTAGTAGGAGTTGCATACTCCCCAAGTTTCTTTTGAGCCATGGCTCTTTTATGTTTGGTATTTTTAGAGTAAGACAAACAAATAAGCAAGTAACTATTTTTTTTATTTTCAAATAGATAACAAGAAAGTAAACTAATAAAAAGAAATAAACTATAAACAAAAATTAAATCTAAAAACAAGGTCTCCAGTGACCTCACCAAGATAGCGAATTTCTTCCCCGGCAATGGCGCCAGAAAAAGGGTTGATACCTTCGATCTGGATTACGGATGCAGTATATTGTAGTTTTTTTCCCTAGTAGACCTAGGTTTAATCGAATCCTTGGGAAACAACGATAATAGGAATAAAAATAAGGATACGTCTACAAGACTTTGTTTTTTCGATTTTATCTTTGTTTACCGGACCAATCTAGTTTACTTTATATTATGGTTGAATCAATGGATGGAGATAGGCCAGGGTTGAAGATCCACCCACATTTGCATATAATATAGGATAAAGTATAAAACTAAGCACATTCATGTGTACGGTTCCAATAGAGACAATCTTTTATGGTCAACACATCCTAATATACCAGAGCCCCCGAGAGGCCATAGGCATAACAATAGTCTTTTGATCCAACCGAGTGTACCGCGAAGCACCGGTTACAAATGATTATTAAGTGTAAAACACAGATCAAAGCATTAAATGGTGATGTTGTTTTGATCCCAAATGGGTCGCTAAGCGAAGACTGTACTAACCTCTCTATCACTGGGGTTCCTATGAGATCGACGCTAGCCAAGCATCTCACCTCAAGCCTTGATCAATCTCCGGGATCTTGGGTACCTACAAGTCCAAAGATCGAGGCAAGAGACAAAGGTACAAATCCCTCTTACAAACCAATACACACTTCTCCAATAGATTATATACACATAAACGCCATGAGGTTTCTCCCCAACCCGCAGCCCGTGAGGACTACTCACTCATAATAATAAGATCAAGGATAGAAAACATTATGCAATACTTAGATTGAAATCAAATATTATTACAATGGTCGCCGAATCACAAGGAGATCTCAAGTACAAAGTAATGGCTATGGCTAATGGAGAGGATGGGGGATGGAAGGGATGGACTATGGTGTGGATCTCCTTTGGTGGTGTTGTGATGCAATCTGAGAATGATGACCCACTATGTGGCGGCAGAGACCTCAAAATATATAGGTGTCTTCATGAGTATTGTAGGGTTTGACGAGACGAAGCCGCTGCCACCCCGTACGGTTAGGCGGTATGGGCGGGGTGCGCCCGTACCAGTGATCGTTATGCTGGCTGGCGCCTGGCTTTAACTCCAGGAATACTTGGTCGTCAATACCTCCTCAAAATCATCATTTATGACTCCAGATTTCGCAATAAAAGTGTGGTTTCCTGCACAACATAAATCAAAGGAAGGATTTTCATCTCTTTGCAATAATTAATCATTAGTGGCAAATCAAGAGAGAATAATTGCAATTGCTTGACCAAAAACAATGTTTAAACACGGAGAAAGATGGCGCTTTTCGGAGCCATCACAAGGCAACGATCTGAAATCAAGATATTTTAATGGCAAGTAAAGAACCACGATGAACACAAAGCAACAACAAGTTAATCCACAAGATATAGGAATTATGATCAAGTAAATACACATGGTGGTATAAATGAGACTTGTGCGACGAAGTAAGTGAGCTAAGAACCAAATTATTACCTAGCGAAGAATATAAGCTCGTGTCACACAAGTACAAGGAGAGACGAGTTCAATTACACAAATTTGGTGGGCTATAAGATTTGCATAATAAGTACCACACCTACAAGATGTTCATCGAGCTTGTGCTTCCTATTCTATAAGGCACTTGTTTCTTTCTCTTTTTTTTTCTTTTTCACTCTTTCTTTTTCTTTCTCTTTTATTTTCCTTTTTAACTTGCTTCTTCCTTGTGCCAACAACTATACAAGATAACTATATAAGATAGCGCCCACAATGTTTGCTCGGAATTCTAAAAGGTATCAAATATGCAAAGCCCAAGAAATCATAGGAGGAAATAGCCTCAATAGGTGTTTGTTGGTTGTAAAGATAGTGTGGTTCACAAAGGAATGCAAGTGGTGAGAAGTTACGGAACGTTTGTACCATTCGTCAACGATATTCACCCTTTATTGTTGGATTCCGCCTTGATCACAGAATTTTAATGGGACTATATAGCATGAACAACTTGTATGATGATGCAGAGCTCCTTCTCATCTTCGAAACGAGCTAAATAACACCAAAATCCGAGTTCCAATGCAAAAGTTATGATCAAAACCGCGAGGAAGCTCAAAGCAGTTTTTTCTGGAATTCTGTTGCTAGCCCCTGGTACAGGGGCGAAACTCCAGCCTCGGGAGGTCGGAGACTCCGTCTTGGAGTCACTTAAGTCAGAAATTCTGGCCTGGGGCGGAGACTCCGGCCTGGTCGATCCCAGAACTTCTTGAACATGAACGTGACATGATTTGGGCAAAAATTCTCGAACCAAACCTCAAATTGATGGGTGAAATCAAGGAATTAAGCTAAAGTAATCGAGCAAACAATAAGTCAAAACTAAAGAGCAATGTTCATAAGTCAAAACCAAAGTAATGACACAAGCATGAGAATAAAATTTATAGGTAACAAGCTAGGTGGGGAGCGAGCCTAGAGTGCAACAGAGCAAACAATAATATGAGCAGGAATAAACTTATATAAGAGGAGTGAAGATAAGAATGTGATATCTTCTCTCGCTTCTTTGGTATTATACTCTAGTCGTATTCATGCTATACTTCCATCACTATGTCACTTGAAGTGAATAGCCTGTGAAAATTCAAAATAAAACCAAGAGAGTTTCATACGAAATAAAACAAAAGTCTACTCTGATTTTTTTGTGTTTTATTTTTATCGATGCAAAACAAAAAGTAAACATGCAACTAACAAGAAAAGGAAAGAAATCAAAAGAAGAAATAAAAATTTGAATGCAAAGAGGGCGAAGGATTGTAACCTTCTCCAAGCTTAGGATTTTGTCCTAACTTGGTTTACTCGTCATCGCTGTCGTTCAAAGGCTGGTTATGGTGCGGGTAGTAGTTGGGGAACTCACTTGTGAAATGAGAGAATTTCTGAGTTAAGTTAACGACATTGACATTCATGTCGTGCAATGTGTTTTCCATGTCACAAATGTGTTGAACTCGTCGTATGAGACATAGTTGTGTCCTAGTGGTGGCACTGGTGGCACGTATGGTAGTTGCTGCTATGGGAACTGTTGTTGGTGATGGTGCTGCTTGTCATAGTCATCCCAACCCATGTCATCCCATCCTTACTGCTGCTTCTTCTGCTCTTGCTGATTTCCTCCTTCCCAAGCGGGGTTGTCCTCCGAGTTTAGAATTCTCCCACCAATAATCCTTTCTTGGTGGAATTCCTCCTGTGTAAGGACCCAATTCCGTTTCTATGGCAAACCAAAAGTTTAGACAAAAGGAAGAAGTTCTTATTGTAGATGACGGTTAGCCTCAAAATAAAATTGATAAGCGTGGAGATGACGATTGGATCTATAGATTCCCATATATTTCATGCTAGCCATGTGGATACTATCTAAATACTTACTCCCCTTCATGGGTCGTCTTGCCAGAATAGTCCACCCTCTTGAGTAGGCTATTTGGGTGACCAAACCACCATAGCGAATATCTCCTAAATGTGTCGACCTTTAGCGGCGGAAGTGATGAATGAGGAGGGCGCCAAGGTTGACCTTGTGAACCATCTCCAGATGAAGATCCATGTAGATAACGCCGATGTCGGGTCTGCTATTTCCCCGGTGTCTCCCTTCCCAAACAAATAATTTGCCAAGAACATGGCAAAGTAGCGGATGGTCGGATTCTGGATTGTTGCGTACATGCTCCGCGGATATTAAAGATTCTTGTGAACAGAATTTTCTCCGAAACAACCATTGCCTCAATGAGGACTTCATTAGTAGCATCGAGTTTCCCTTCATAAGTGAACCCGAAACAATCACAGAATTCCCGAAAAGTGAGGCTGCGAGGGGTGCCATTGAGTGTAAAGCTCATTATACAATGTTGTTGGTGCTTGACGAGGTTGTTGTAGAAGGTGAAGAGGAACTCGTGATGATTTTATTTTCCAGTTCAAATTTCCTACACCTTTTTCACGTTGTTGTGCTACTAAATTTGCTTAAACTCTTGGTAATGTCAGGTGCGGTCTCTTTGTAGACATAGTTAAACATGGTTTATCTGAGGAGGATTCATCCTTTGCTATTGATTCCATTTACAATCTACAAGAAATGGTGTAAGCTACACATTGTACTTAGTAGTAGGATCAAATCGGGCACGAAAACTGCAATAGGAATATAGGTACGGAGCATATGTACCAAGATGAAATCGAACAAGCTTTATAAAAAGTACAATTTCATACCTTTGTTGTGAACTATGGATGCGAAATATTCAGACGAAGATGACGACAAACATCAAATTGATCTATGTCAGTAGTATGTGTATCTCGAGCTACTTCTAATTGAAACGCCATCTTGTCGTCGGTGTTTCTAGATCCCAAACGATTGTCTTGGATTCTAAAACTAGGTAGCCATTATATTATTAGTCTGATACAAGCGTAAGAACACCGATGAAGATATGGATATGTTCTTTTCAATTTTTGTACGTACCAAATAGTAGGTGACACAGTAACCATATATAAATATATTTCTCGGGTACAAGTTCAGTATATGTACGAACCATACGAAAGCTGTTCGCCGCATGTATTTTTCACAGGTATAAATCGCTAGCTTCTGATTGGTTGCCATATCAGGTTCCGTAACTTGCGCCTCTGTTTTCTTCTTCCGAAAACGGAAAAGCAAAAAACAGGGATAGAACTCTAGCATCTCGAGCCGTCCATTGTTTGTGTGAGATCTGTGCATAGATCTCCCAGTGCGAGACGACGCGCGGCCTCACGTGGCGTGGAGTGCGCCTCCCCTCTCGCCGCGCCACCGAGCGGGAGCGCTTTTTAAGCTGGGAGTCGAGCTCCGCGACTGCTAGTCATCCTTCCTCCAGTCTGCTCGTCCGCCTGACATCGCTTCCCGTGCCAAAGCCGACGCCTACAAAAGCAACGGAAAAGCTAAAGCAAGACCACCCTGCGCCTCGCTCGCTCGCTCCTCCGCCTATCACGCCAAACCCAGGCAGCCATTCCGTTCCTCGTCTCATCTCGTCGACCGCTCCCCCGAAATGCGATACCTCGTACTACTACTATAGAAGTCGATTCGATCCGCCCACCACGCCAACCCAAACGCAATCCCATCCGCTCGGAGTCGAGTGAGGCGCACGCCGATCGAGCCACCATGCCGCCGCAAGCCGACTCGCAGCAGGGCGACTGCTGCCGCCACGGCCAGGCGCCCCGCTGGCACGCCGCCGAAGCAGGCGAGCCGCTGCCCTCCTACCTGCCGCTGCGCAAGCGGCTCTCCGTGGACGGGAACGCGAAGCCCCCGGCGGCGCCGCGGCTGTGCATCTGGGAGTGCGACGGCGAGGCCGGCGACATCACCTGCGACATCGTCGCCGCGCCCTTCCGGCGCAGCTGCAGCGCCAGGACGACGCAGCCGCCGCCCCCGTTCTTCCGGATGATGACGCCGCCGCCGCCGAGGCCGCAGAGGGTGCTGGAGGCGGAGGAGGAGGCCAGGAGGCCCGGGAAGCCCATCCGCAGGGGCCACCGGAGCTACGGCCTCATGCTCAACCTGCAGCTCGGCATAAGGCAAAAACGCTAATCAATGCGCCCCCTCCGCAACTTACTTTTCCTACTACTACTAGCATCAACTGCTCTGTCTCATTGTCGGTTTGGTTTTATGTCGCAGTTATTCGGTGGGGAAGTCGTCGGCGCTGCCGTTCAAGAAGCTCCTGGCGTCGGACTTCGACCCGCGGGAGAAGGTCTGGACACGGTTCCCGCCGGAAGGCTCCAAGCTCACGCCGCCCCATCACTCCGTCGATTTCCGGTGGAAGGACTACTGCCCTGCTGTTTTCAGGTGCCATTTTGCTCTGCTCTTCCTGGAATCAGGACTGCCTTGTTGGATGGATCCGAACTGATGTGAGTGTTCAGGAGTGGTGTACTGACTACTGTTGAGTGATGCCTTCAGGCACCTGAGGAAATTGTTTGGGGTGGACCCTGCGGACTACATGCTTGCAATCTGCGGCAACGACACGCTCCGGGAGCTGGCGTCCCCGGGGAAGAGCGGGAGCTGCTTCTTCGTTACGCAGGACGATCGATTCATGGTCAAAACCGTCAGGAAGGCTGAAGTGAAGGTCAGTGATTTAAGCTCTTCTTCTTCATCTTCTTATATATATATCGAAATGAAGTTTTGACAAGTTAGCCGCCATCTACCAGTAAGTAGTACTGCACACGATTGTGCCTTGAAATGCACATTGAATTATTCATGTATTGGTCCCAATTTTCATTTAGCATCCCTAGTGATTTAATTCAAACCGTTCCTAAATAATAGTCTCAAACCGCGGAAGGGCCACATCACGGTAAAAAAGTAATTTGGGGGCAACAATTGCTCTCTTCTTTCTGAAATAAGTTCGAATTTTAGCTTGTTTCTTGGGAAAAGATTACAGGGTAAATTTGTTCATGGTTCATAGGTTCTTATTAGGATGTTGGGGAGTTACTATGAACATGTTCGACAGCATAGGTCCACCTTATTGACAAGATTCTATGGCACACATTGCATCAAGCAAGTTGGATGTCCCAAGGTAAGCAATAATAATCATGTTGAAGATAACAATACTGACTCCATTCTTGTAGCTAATTCTGAATGCAAATTGTTTGGCTTTTACCTTGTGTATACAACTAGGTCCGGTTCATTATAATGGGCAATTTTTGCTGTTCGGAGTATAAGATTCATAGGCGTTTTGATTTGAAAGGTTCCTCATATGGTCGGACTATCGACAAAACGGAGCGGAAGATCGACGAAACCACTACTCTAAAGGACCTAGATCTTGATTATGCATTCCGGTTGCAAAGATTTTGGTACGAGGAACTTATGAAGTGAGTTGCCCACTATACTAACTGAACTACATTGACTGCAATTTCATGAGAACTATGAAACCAATCCTTAGCCTGACTCAGGTCAACAACAAAAAAAAATCCTTAGCCTGACTCTTCATATTTACATAGGCAAATTCAGATGGACTGCACATTCTTAGAAACACAAGGGATTATGGACTACAGCTTATTGTTAGGAGTTCACTTTCGTAATGATTTATCTGTGCCTAAGATCGGCCTCTCTCAACCTGCTTTGACAAGTAAGTTAACAACACGAGTGTTTGTTAATTCTTGCATGCCATGAATTGTGATTTCACATATAATTTCCCTTGATCTGGTAATTTGCCAATTTTCATTTAATCTTAACTATGTGCTATTAGAATCTACTACTGGCAAAAGAAAATCATTTGAAGGCGGGGGCAGTTTTTGTGAGCTATGCTTCATGGAATCAGGATGCAAGGACAGAGATTTGATTATAGAAACACGGTAACTTGTCACTTTCTACTGTTGAAATTCTTATATAACTTATTCTTGAAATTTGTGTATTAACCGAAATACCTCTTTAAGAGACTTCAACAGTCAAATTATTTCGATAAACTGGGAAGCATAGGTGGGATATTGTTTCTCTAATAAGCCTCTAACGTTGACAACTAGTGCACATTCCTACTTTAGTTCTCAGACATAATGCTCCTCCACTAGGGTAAAGTAATACTTTCATGCTTATTTTTGTAAGGTATTTTTATGCACTCATCATGATCCTACTTTGTTGCTCCCTTTGTTCCAAACCACCTAGAGCATCATGGGACCTCGCCTGTTTGTTTAAGTCAAATGTTTGTAGTAAAGAGAACGGATGGGATACCTGGAACTTTTCTTTGCGGGGAAACAAATGTGGAACTTTAGCAAAATCGCCTCCCATAATCTGGCTTATACTACTAGTACTACTTGAGAATGATTTCTTGGGCTAATCCAGCCTCTGCCTCATCATATCAGGAAGCCATCTGTCCATCTGGGCATGAACATGCCCGCCCAGGCAGAGCGCAGCTCAAGGAAAATACTGGACAAGTTTCTCCTAAACGAAAGGCACCTGTTCATCACCACGCCAGGCGGGGGACCGTGTGATGTCTACCTCTTCTTCGGAATAATCGACATCCTCCAAGACTACGACATAAGCAAGAAGCTGGAGCACGCCTACAAGTCCTTCCAGGTCAACCCTGGCTGCATCTCCGCTGTAGACCCGAGGCTATACTCGAGGAGGTTCCAGGATTTCATTCGCAGGGTGTTTGTGAAACAGCAGCAGTGAGAGAAGAATGCACAGGGTTATTAACTGGGCTACCATCCCTCTGACTTTTTTCACATCACGAGGAGTTCTGCATCATGAGATCCATTGGTGAAGCTTATGGTTGTTATGATGGCGCCGCTGATCCCGAGCATGCCCTGGAACAGTACACACACCAGGTGGTCGGTTTTACCATGCGGTGCGGCCTATGTATATTCTCTCTGGATAGGTGGCGGCAGCAAGCAGGGAGGTCTGCCGACAGGCATGCTAGAACAGGAAGGATGAGAGCTAAACTTGTAAAGCTCAGGCCTTTGGAAGACTTGTGAACTGTAAGTGCCTACTCCATGATTGCAATGCTAACTCCAGTGTCCCATGCCTAGCCCCTTTTTTTCCTTCTTTTTTTGTAGTAGTATTTCATTTCTTTCTTTCTGCACCTACCATGAATGAACCCAATTTTTTTCTGGGGTTCATGGTGTGAAGTGCCAAATAGTAGCGAATTCCACAGGAGTGGTCGAGTGGGAATCTGGCATTGTACATGTGCACATTGTCGTGAACTGGTCAGACAATTATTACTGGACTGGAAAAACTGACGCATCTTGTCAAAATTCAGAAAAAGGAACCAGGATGTCCATCTATCTCGAACCTCAGTAACACTCGCAGCTCTCACCTTTTGCTTGCAGATGGGATGGCCGGTTGAATTTTGAAGGGATGTCTCGTTTATTCCTCAGACAAGAAAGAGAAGCCGCCCTGTAGACATTGTTGCCTTCTTTGCAAGCACTCGGCAGCTTATCGTCTGCATGCTCGTTGTACCTGCCGTGACCACAGTGTCATCTGCATGCACAGTCGTAGTACCGAAACGCTGCCTTTGTGAAACGGAAGCGAAAAATAAAGCGGGAGGGGAGAGGGGGAGGAGACACCGGGACAGGCATCAAAAGGAGAGAAAGCGGGGGCTGCAGGGCAGGGAAGAAGATGCTGGGACAGATCTGGTCTCCCCATGTCGAGTGTAAACGTGTTCTTTTCTGTGCCCATCTCTCCATCACCCTGACCGCTTTTCTTTCTCCCTCCCTCTCGACTTTGCTTTGGTTCCATGCCAAGGCCTAGTCACAGTTTCATCTCCGCATGCTTTGCGTTGCTTTGCACTGCTCCTGCTTGAGCTGCTGTGGGTATACGGGGCTAGTCTGCTGGAGTGGGTGGAGAGTAGGAGAAGACCAGGTGGGAAGAAACTGCATGATGATGCATACTACCTCCACGCATGACGCATCGATCCTACATTCCTACTACCGATCTTGCCGGGGCAGGGTTGGTAATTGGCGAATATGCAGTTGTTTCGTGATGTGCACGTCTCATGTAAGGCGTCTGCCTAGGTCGACTGTTTCTGTCTGTTTGAGTGGGGACACGATCATTTTGTTCGGGTCTGGCCTGTTGGTGCATGGCAAACAGGATGCCATCTTTTTTTTCAAATTCAAACAGAGACCGATCGCGCTAAAAACTGGCAAAGTTTATACATATTTATATGCAATTTACATTCATAATATAAAAAAGGAAATTAAACTAGCCCTAGCCCAAACCCTAGCTACCGATCTTCGCGCACCGTCGTTGGAATGGTTGAAGGCGATGTCTTCGTCAGAGTCGATGGCGGGGACATCGTAGACCTGCCACGGCTCCAAGTGGCCGCGGAAGGTGCTCGCGTGCCGCGCCTTCTGCTCCCAGTCGAGGAGCTCTTTCCAGAAGTCCGCACTTTGGTAGTCGCTATCCCACCGCATTGCCGGCGGGAGGTTGTGGATGCGACGGCGGATCTCCACCTTCATCCCTTCTCCCTTCTTGGGTACGGGCGGCACCGGGACTTGCTCCCGATCGAGGTGCCAGCCTGTGGGAAGGGAGACATCGTGGTGGTTGATGTCTACTTCCTCCCTCCATCGGCGCTCGCACTCTGCAACGCGGAAGTACCGACGGTGGCGATGGGTTTCCCTCACCGGAAG
Source organism: Avena atlantica (assembly GCA_910589765.1). Taxonomy (NCBI): domain Eukaryota; kingdom Viridiplantae; phylum Streptophyta; class Magnoliopsida; order Poales; family Poaceae; genus Avena; species Avena atlantica. The sequence goes on from OU342737.1 coordinate 67,086,072, forward strand.
CACCGACGGGTAGCCCCGGTCCCGCATGGGGCGGTGGGCGGAGTCCTCTGGCCACGACGGAGGAGGCACAACGCCGCGAAGGAAGGCCGACAGGCCACTGCGCCGGCGGCTCGAGCCAGATCCGGTCGCCTCGTGGTCATTCTTGGCCTTCTTGAACCATCCCGGCGTCTTTATCGTTGGTGGCGGCGGCGGCGTTGCTAGGGTTGTAATTGGCGATGTCGAGAGGTGGAGAGTGCGACACCGACGGGCGCAGGGTTAAGTAGCCCCTTCGCCCACAAACGCGTGCAGGTTTCCGCTCCTTCGTCATTAATATCAACGCGGGAACATAGGCGGCGTCCCATCAGTAAGGGTGTCGTCCTACCGACATTGATGATGTAGGCTGCCGCCGGTCAGACTTCCGCTTGCGTCTCTGAATTGCTGCTTGCAGTTGTGTCTGAAACGGTGACGTTGTGCGTCTGAATCACTGCCGTGCTAAGCGGTAGGTAAAGGGTGGGCCAGTGGCGCATACGGGAAGGACACGTCTTTGGTCCGCTCGCGTCCGGACCAACGCAACTTTTGTCCAAATTCAATACACAGATGGATCAAACTGGACACATCGGTCCGGATGGGTCATGTCGTTGGAACTCCGTGCATGTTTCGCACATCCGCACAACGAGTTTAAATGCGCTCGGACAGATTGGGTCGGTAAGATGGAAATGTCCTAACTCAGCGTCATTTTTATGTGCGTCAAGCCTTTCGAGGAATGGATTAAATGACGCATGTGTATTACCTGGATGACGCAAAAGCATCGGCATCAAGCACTTCACCTTCACCATGTTACTAGCTTTGTGGTCCTACGGTTGATGTAGAGAGGGTGTTCGGGATCTGTGTTTTTGTGCCCACTGGTCAAAAAGAATTCAACTCGTATACCAAGGCTTGATCTCTCTTTACGACTTTACGACTATGTACGGTTACTTCCTGTTTTACTGCCAATTTTTCATTCGTGTCTGATAGTTCGATCCAAATTAATTGACTTAAATTTTCTAGATTCAGATGTATTTAATATTAAAATATATTAAATACATTTAAATCTAAACAAATCTGAGTCAATTAATCTGGATTGAAGGAAATATTTCGTGGTACAATCCATGGATGATCCGGTTGTGTGCTACACCTTGGTGCCGCCCACGATGGGCTGGATGTCGCGTGTCGTACAGATATCGGCTAGGGAACAATCGTGTATGTAGCAGGGTTTTTTTTTATCTTTCCCTTAAAATGTAATCTCAAGTAAGCAAAACCTAGCGAGAGAAACATTGTCGTATGCAAACCAATCTGTGGTTAGGTGGCTAAGAGGATGGTTATACCCTTAGTATATTAGAATTCAAACTCAGGTTTAACACCGTGTGTTGTATAAAAGATATTCTTTTAATGGAAAGCGACGTTCCCGTTGATAGTGGAGTGTATGTGGTGACTTCGTTAATCTTAAGACCCGATCCGCCGGCTTAGTCTCTCAAATATACTCATAGTTAGAGTGTATGTATGTGTGTTCATACGAACGGGTGCATGTACATGTTGTGGGCGGTTTCGATTGTACCGTGTTTAAAAAAAAAAACATTGTCGTACTTACAATCGCCAGCCTACAATGAAAAATGGTCTTTTAACACGAATGCTTGAAAACCTCTTACAATATTTGCCATTGACAATCGGGATTCGTAGAATACAAGGATTAAATCTCATGGAAGTGGTGGTGGTGATCATAGTTGAGTGGCTGTGGTGAACATGGTCATATGTAGCGAACTTCTCTAATGTCTCCTCTCCTCTTTAAATCAACACGCAGCCTTCTGAATTAGGGTTCCACGACATTGTTTTTTTTTTGAACAAGGAGTGCCCCAGAGGGGCTAGAGGCTTCAGATATATTCCAAGCCGTGGAGGTTGCAAAAGATTACAAAGGACCCCATAAAAAAAGAAATACACACATAGGTCCCTGTTATAAGTAGAAAAGACTCACTGATAAATAACAGAAGACAAACTGGTCCTTCCTCTTCTCCACCACCGAGCCGGAAGACAGGCACGCCACCATCAAGCACCGGAGCGGGGACATAACCACTTGCTCCTGAGCCGACAAGCAATGCGGCGGCTGACTTCAAGGGCCTCACGAAGGAGGTTAGAATAATGTCGGAACCCTTTACCGGATTTTTGATAGGCCATGTGCTGACCTTGGATGTCGGACGGCTATGACCCGCCGCCGAGGTGATGCTCAAGAAGATAGCCTCCCAACTCCACTGCTGCCTGGCACAATAACTAGTGGAAAATGCCAGCAGAGGGTTCTTTGCCAAACTCAAAGGCGCAACCCGGCCGACCGACTCACCACACCTGCCACGGATGGGAGACAGACGGCGAAGAGGATCAGCTTGGTGCAGAACCCACGAACCCTTCATCCATAGATGTCCATCACTGCTGCAACTTAGCAAATCTTCCCTTCGAGATGCAACCACTGTGTCCAGGAGGAGAAAACACGCTGAGGAGCAACCGTAATGAGCATCCAGGAATTGCCGATGCCGCGCGAAGAAACTGAGCTCTCTCCTCAGATCTCCTGCCCGAGATGAGGAGAAGAAGCCGTAGAAAATTCCGCGACGACGAACCCGGGGAATAGGCTTATTGGATAAGCAGCGGCCGAAGAACGCCAACAATGAGCTCCCCCATGGAGCCCCAAAAATCGGCGCATACGACCACTCCAGTGGCAAACCTGCACTGCCGCTGGGGTAGCTGCAAATGAACCAAAAAAAACACCCACAACCGGCCGCCCGAGTTCCAGGACGAAAGGATCTAGGCCAAATTTCCTCTTCCTGTAACACACCACGCGTACAAGGAAGGAGAAAAGGAGCCTGACCATCCGTCGCCACCAAAATCGGGAGGCAAGACACAACCCAGCAACCGCACAGAGCCAAGGAAGGTGCCTCGCGATGCTCCTCCTCCTCCTCGCCGCCACGGCCGGCCAAGAGGAACACCACACCAAGCGCCGCTTCGCTCCTCCCCCCCGCTTCCACAGCCGGCAGGAGGAAGTCCGCCGCACAGCACCTCTACTCCGTCGGAATAGCCGCAGCAGCTCTTTTATTTGCGGAGATAGCAGCTCTACTCTCACCGCCGGCCTCCCACCAGAGGAGAAACAGCAGGAAAAGAAAGAACAGGACGCGTAGGATCCAGCTGCCTAGATCCATAGCTCTGCTCCAAAACTCCACCAAGGGACAGCACCTATTCCTAGACAACCTACATCTACCACCAGCACCTCCCTTCCGCCAACCCTCGCCGGCAGCGCCGACGAGAGCGGCTTCGGTTTGGGCTGGATTCACCGAGCTACCTCGCAGGTACTGTAGCAGAAGGATAAGGCTGGGGGAGAGGTGAGTGGTCCGGAGTACTATCGGTTTCACGACATTGTGCGACAGAGATATGCACTAACCTCCTTCACGAAAGATTTTTTATTCGGTGATGCGAGACTAGGGTCGTGCACCTCGTGCGCTCGTATGACTATGACTGATGGAGGTCATACTATCGCAAATATTATGTTCTAGTTATTTCTTTCACAACATGCCACCTATGAAAATGTGTTGGAGATATGTCCAAGAGGCAATAATAAAGTGGTTATTATCATATCTTCATACTTATGACAAATGTTTACGTACCATGCTATAATTGTATTAATCAGAAACATTAATACTTGTGTGATTTGTAAACATAAAAGAGTCCCTAGTAAAGCCTCTTGTTAAACTAGCTTGTTGGTTAATATATGATCATGGTTTCCTGATCATGAACATAGAGATGTTATTAACAACAGGGTCATATCATTAGGAGAATGATGTGATGGATATACTCCTATAGTTAAGCGTAGCATAAAGATCAAGTCATTTAATATAGTTCATTTGCTATAAGCTATCTGATACATAGTAACCTAATTCCTTCGACCATGAGATCATGCTTATCACCATCACCGGAAGGATGCTTTGATGACATCAAACACCACACTGTAACTGGGTGGCTATAAAGATGACATTGAGTGTTCGGAAAGTATGGGTTGAGACACATAGATCAAGAGTGGGATTTGTCCATCCATATGACAGATAGATATACTCTGGGCCCTCTCGGTGGAATGTCATCCAATTAGCTTGCAAGCATGTGACTGGCTCACAAGGGATCACATAACACGGGAACGAGAAAAGAGTATTTATCGGTAACGAGGTTGAACTAGGTATGCAGAGATACCGACGATCAAAACCTCGGATAAGTAAACTATCGTGAGACAAAGGGAAATTGGTATCGTATGTAAGTGGTTCATTCGATCGCAAAGTAATCATAGAAATATGTGGGAGCCATATGAATTTCCAGATTCCTCTATTGGTTATTGATCGGAGAAGTGTCTCGATCATGTCCGCGTAATTCACGAATCGTAGGAAGACACACTTAAGGATTCGATGTTGTTGAGTAGTTATGGAATGATGAGTAAGAGACCGAATGTTGTTCGGAGTCTCGGATGATATCCGGGATATCACGAGGAGATCTGGAATGGTCCGGAGAATAAGATTCATATAAGGAAAGTCCTGTTTTGGAGTTGGGGAATGATTCCGGTGTTTTCATCGGGAATGTTCTAGAAGGGTCCGGAAGGTCCGGCACTCCGGAGGGGAAGGGTACATGAATGTGTCATAACAAGTTGGAATGGTTGCATCATGTACTAGGTATCATGGCTGGCAAAATAAAGGGGATAAATCAAATCCTAGTTTGAAAAGTCAAACGCCAATTTGAAAAGTCAAACGGCAGTTTTGCTTGGTGGAGGGAGAGTAGGAAACCTACTTGGGGAGGAGTTCCTCTCCCTCCACCCGCCGGCCAAGGAGGCCTACTTGGGGGAGGACTCTCCTCCCCTTGCCGGCGCCCTCCCACCTATAAAAGAAGGGGCAGGGGTGCCTCCTCTAGCCTACACCTCTCTCCACCAAAACCCTAGCCCTAGCTGCCGGCCACCACAAGTCGCCGCCGCCCTAGGGTTTGCTCCAAGCCGCCAAGTTGGGGATCTCCCCAAGCCCTAGCCGCCGGCCTAGCCTCCTCCCTTGGTGCCTCTAAACCCTAGATCGCCAAGGCCTCTCTCATAGTCCACCATACTCGCTCTGGCTTAAGGAGAAGCCCTGCGAGATCTCCCCTCTAATTCTGGTACCATGCCGTCGTGCTGCCGGAATCGCGAGGAGAGTGCTACAAACTCCGCTGCCTGCTGGAACAAGGGAGAGGAAGGTCTTCATCGAGTACCGAACGTGTGACCGACTGCGGGAGCGCTGCCGGAACGCGGCGCCGGAAGGATCGTCTACATGATCTTGAGATCGGAAAGAGTACGACTACATCACCCACGAGAATCCGCTCTCGTTAACCGCTTTGGAATCTTCGAGGGTGAGTTCCTCTATCTACTCGTTGCTACAATCTAGTAGATAGATCTTGGCTTGTTTGTTTGCATGCGGTAGAAATTTTTTGATTCCCATGCTACGAACCCCTACAGTGGTATCAGAGCCGTGTCTATATGTAGATCTGTTGCACGAGTAGAACACAATGGTCATTGTGGGCGTTGATGCTTTTGTTATCGATTGCTTCTTGTGTACTTTGCATCTTGCGGGATGGTGGGATGAAGCGGCCCGGGCTAACCTTACATGACATCGTTCATGAGACTTGCTCCACGCTTGACATGCAACTTGTATTGCATAAGTGGCTTTGCGGGTGCCTGTTTCTCCCAACATAGTTAAGATTCAATTTACAACGGGTGATTGACAATACTAGTATCAATATTGTGGTTCTTGTTCGTAAGTTAGAACGACACTTATTGAAAGCCCCAAACCACGTAAAACATGCAAAGAAAATTAGAGGCGTCTAAATTTGTTTTGCAGGGGTGTGCTGTGATGTGATATGGCCATGATTGTGATTATATTTGATGTATGTAATGTTCCTTATTGTAAGTTGATAACCGGCAGGAGCCATATGGTTGTCTTTAAATTCTGTTAAGATCCGCGTCTCTATTATTCAAAGTAGTTGTAATAGTTGATGCTGGTGGATGACAACCATGAAGCGGCGCCATTGACCTTTACGCCATGCTGGTGATGATGGAGATCATGTTCGTGCTTGAAGATGGAGATCGAAAGCACAAGAAGAAAGGCCATATCATATCACATATTATGAATTGCATGTGATGTTAATCCTTTTATGCATCTTGTATTGCTTAGTTAACGATGGTAGCATTATAAGATGATCCCTCAAGCACACAATTTCAAGTTTTAAAGTGTTCATCCTTAGTAAGCACCGTTGCTAAAACTCGTTGTTTTGAAGCATCACGTGATGATCGGGTGTGTTAGATTCTACGAGTGCAAGCCAGATTTGCTCATGCGGAAGCTAAGGTTTGATCTTGACGAGCCTAGCATGTACAGACATGGTCTCGGAACACGGATCACCGAAAGGTAAAGCATGAGTCATATAGTAGATATGATGAACATGTTGATTGTTCGCCATTGAAGCTACATCAACTCTCGTGATGATCGGTTTTGATGTGGTGGATTTGGTTCGTGTGATCACTAAAACAATGTGAGGGACATTGTTTTGAGTGGGAGTTCAACAGCAATTTGATTAAAAGTTGAACACTATTTATCATAAATTAAATCAAAGTGAATTTGCATAGTTATTGTAGTCATTGGCATCCGTTTACCACCTTGCGCTTAGTTATAATTGATATGATAGAACTATAGAATTCTGGTTAGTTACTTTACGAACTGGTATCGTATTGTTTTGAAGTGTTAATCTAAAGTTTAAAAGTCCTATTGCAAACTTTCAGTAAGTTCCAGTTACTCCATGAAGTTTAATAATTGGTATTAAATCAAGAGTGATAATTCCAAGTGTTAGTGTATGAGTATCATGTTTGTCTCCATGATTCTTGATATTCAAAGGATTGTCTTAATATCAATGTTATCTAGGATCTGAAAGAGTTGTTTCAGAAACCATGATGTGTGGAAGATATTGTGATATCTGAAACGAAGTTTTGGTTACAACATGATAGAGCATAATATGGCAAAAGTCATGTTCTCATATTTGATGAGAATTTGCAAAAGGTTGGAGACACTAGTTGTCCTAAACCTCCAAAAGGTTTTGGAGAGCAACATTATACTCGTGATTCACCGTTATAAGCTAAAAGTAGCTTGATCATGGATAATTCCATAATAAGGGTGAATATTTGATGTAGGTAAAATGTTTACTACACCAAGAGATTACTAAAGAAAGGAATTTGAAAGAACACCAAATATTTGATGATGGTAATCTACTTCAAAGTGCAAGTCCAAAGACATTGGTATTTAACTATACACGCTTTGTACTATGTGTTATGTGTATGGCTCCACTATTGATGTTGATAGATTCTTTCAAACAGAAAAACAAATACTGAAAGAGAATCTCATAAATATATGGCAGAAAGAAAAGACTAGAATTGTTCAGTTTAGGTATATAAAGGATATACGTGTTATGGCTATATTCTTTGCTTGTTAAATAATGTGGTTCTTAAGTATTTGATACTGAATTTGTTGGTATGAATCGTCATACGAAACAACAGAATTCATGAACTACAATGGCCTAAGTAACTAGCAAAAGAATATGTGATGATGTTTATCGAGAACAAATAAAGGGTTATTGTGTTGCTCGTTAAAAGCTTGCCTTCAAGATTTGTTTTATCAGGTATTATGAGAACAAAAGGGTTGTTCAAATAATTGCCGTAATCCATAAAAGATGGATGATTTACAAATCTCGTTGGAGAAACCGCATCCATAAAACTAGTGCTAAAAATGTCGAAAGACAAATTGATTAAAAGATCACTTAGGAAGTGACATCGTCGTTTAAATTATATTGGAAAGAAAACATGAAGAAACTCCATGTGGATGGAATTTTGGAGTCTTTTGATTTTTGATCAAATGACGCTTGTGAAACTTTCCAAGAGATAATTAAAACTTCGTTCATAGGCCAAAAGGGAACGAATGACTAGCTTATTAGAACTTGTACATATTGTTGTATGAAGTCCATTATGTGTAGTCAAGAGCGATGGATTTCAACTTCATATGCTTTCTCCGAAAATTTGAGTGAATATATGAATATTTACTTAATAAGGATGAAGTATGAAACAATTGAAAAGTTCAAAGATTTTCAAGATGAAGTGCAAAATCATTGTAACAAGAATATAAATAGTTTATGATAAGATCATAAAGGAAGATATTTGAGTTACGAGTTTAGCATAATACCTAAGATTTAAGGAATCGTTCCGTGGATTTGCATTTCCCGAAACACCATAAGAGTATGGAGCGTTCGAGATATGTAATTAAACCTTGTTTGACATGGTAAAATCAAAGGTTTAATTCATAAAATTGTCATTATATTTTAAAGATTGAAATCTTTAGAGACTAATGTTTTTCCACTGAAAAGAGCTCCATCATAATCCGTTGAATTGACACCATATAAAGTTATGGTTTGGGATAAAACCTAAGTTGTCCTTTCTTAAAAATTGGTATGCTATGCATAAGAAAGATGTTTGCAACCAAAATCGGATGAACATATCTTTGTATGAATCGTTAAGTATTCCTCCATAACACCGAAGACAAAAGTGTTTGTCGCTTAGAACGTCAAGTATCTTTGAGAAGGAATTTTCCGTGAAAAGTTAAGTGGGAGGACAATAGAACTTTGATAAGGTTAAAGGAACCTTAGCTATATGTGCAAAGTTGCGCAGCGCCGAAAAGTGTTCTGGAGGCAGCAACAATGCTCATGGCTCACGTGCCTCAAGGGTTATAGCCACGGAGATCTAAAGTTCCTATTGAAACAAGCATGTCGGGTAAACAATCAAATACCAAGATTTGAGAGTTAAATCATTATTTGACAATAATGATCCGACTGCATGCAAAGAAGCGATGATGGGCCCTGGCTCCGTCAAATGGCTTGAAGCCATAAAATCCGTGATAGTTCCATATACGAGAGATCAACTTGAAAGACCCTCTGGAAAGGTACAAGACCTTACAGTCGTATTTGGATCTATAAAGAAATATACATGGATATTTCACATCTATGAAATTATCGACATGTCAGGAAAGAGTTCATGACAATGTTCAAAGAGTTAACTATGACAAGATCCGATCTTTCATTAAGCGATATTTAGTCTAGACGGATTAATGTAGCAACCACGACATATAATTTTGTTATGTGTTGAATAAACAAAACAAGTTCTTCTAATAGAATGGTTACCAAAGGACGTGTGCATGACACGGTCCAAAGGGTTTTGTTAATTCAAAGGATGCTAAAAGCATATGCAAACTTCAATGGTTGAAGTAAGCATCGCGGAGTTGGAATCTTCACTATGATAAAACTGTTAAAAGAGTTTAATTTCATCGGAGACGATGAAGATGCTTGCATTTGCAAGAAATTAAGTGGGAGCGCTAAGACATGTTTCTAATACATTATGTGGAAGACATATTTTTGATTGGAAATAATGTATCTTTTATTAACACAGGATAAGAATTTCATCTCGATGAAAGGCTTAGGCAGAACCCGAATATTTGGCATCAATGTCTATATAGATAGATTGTGACGCCAATATGGTTGTTCCAGAAGTACATAGACGAGATATTGAATGAGTTCAATATAGAAACTACAAGAAAGGTTCTTGTTGCACAGGAAGGATTGAATAAAGATTTAAGTATTTTTGATACTTGATAGATACAATCACAAAGAGTATTTTATCAATCATGTTGTGATGTGTACAAATCCAGAAATGTCCTATGCTCTAAATGTTATGAGCATATACCAGAATAATTCATAAGATGATTATTGGACGATAGTAAAGATATTCTTATGATGTTTTAAAAGAACTAAGAATATATTATTTTGTAGAAGTGACAAATAGATGGTTAGTTCATTGTAAAAGTATTACATTGATACTAGTTTTGTCACGAAGTACAAATTAAGTTTATATCAATCTAAACTAAGGGTGGCAAAATGTGATGGAAAGTAAGTTCCATAATGGATTTGGATGAGTTCCAAAGTTAAGACATTGTGACAGATACTACAATAAAAGGCTAAGTATATAACTGTTGTTATAGCAGCAAAAGAGGGCATTTGTGTCAAGTAGTTTGTTATCAAACTAAGTGTAGTTCACAGCAGGGATAATACTATGAAGATATATTGTAAGACAATATTATCAACATGTTTTAACCCCAAAGAACTAAAGGTCACACCAAAGGACCAAATTTGTACAAAGTCATCTCATTATAGAATGAGTGATGCGTAGAGACGCAAAGACATGTAATTACACACGGACCTGGAAGTGTCAGATCCGGAGATCAGTTGACCACTAGCAATCGTGTACATACAATGCCAAAAAGCCATAGGTGTTGAATACACAAAGGTTTTGAACTAGATTATTGACTCTAGTGCAAGTGGGAGACTGTTGGAGATATGCCCAAGAGGCAATAATAAAGTGGTTATTATCATATCTTCATACTTATGATAAATGTTTACATACCATGCTATAATTGTATTAATCGGGAACATTAATACTTGTGTGATTTGTAAACATAAAAGAGTCCCTAGTAAAGCCTCTTGTTAAACTAGCTTGTTGGTTAATATATGATCATGGTTTCCTGATCATGAACATAGAGATGTTATTAACAACAGGGTCATATCATTAGGAGAATGATGTGATGGACATACTCCTATAGTTAAGCGTAGCATAACGATCAAGTCATTTAATATAGTTCATTTGCTATAAGCTATCTGATACATAGTAACCTAATTCCTTCGATCATGAGATCATGCTTATCACCATCACCAGAAGGATGCTTTGATGACATCAAACACCACACCATAACTGGGTGGCTATAAAGATGGCATTGAGTGTTCGGAAAGTATGGGTTGAGACACATGGATCAAGAGTGGGATTTGTCCATCCATATGACGGATAGTATACTCTGGGCCCTCTCGGTGGAATGTCATCCAATTATCTTGCAAGCATGTAACTAGCTCACAAGGGATCACATACCACGGGAACGAGAAAAGAGTACTTATCGGTAACGAGGTTGAACTAGGTATGCAGAGATACTGACGATCAAAACCTCGGATAAGTAAACTATCGTGAGACAAAGGGAAATTGGTATCGTATGTAAGTGGTTCATTCGATCGCAAAGTAATCGTAGAAATATGTGGGAGCCATATGAATTAAAAGATTCCTCTATTGGTTATTGATCGGAGAAGTGTCTCGATCATGTCCGCGTAATTCACGAATCGTAGGAAGATACACTTAAGGATTCGATGTTGTTGAGTAGTTATGAAATGATGAGTAAGAGACTGAATGTTGTTTGGAGTCTTGGATGAGATACGGGATATCATGAGGAGATCCGGAATGGTCCGGAGAATAAGATTCATATAAGAAAAGTCCTGTTTTGGAGTTGGGGAATGATTCCGGTGTTTTCACCGGGAATGTTCTAGAAAGGTCCGGAAGGTCCGGCACTCCGGAGGGGAAGGGTACATGAATGTGTCATAACAAGTTGGAATGGTTGCATCATGTACTAGGTATCATGGCTGGGCAAAATAAAGGGATAAATCAAATCCTAGTTTGAAAAGTCAAACACCAATTTGAAAAGTCAAACGGCAGTTTTGCTTGGTGGAGGGAGAGTAGGAAAACTACTTGGGGAGGAGTTCCTCTCCCTCCACCCACCGGCCAAGGAGGCCGACTTGGGGGAGGACTCTTCTCCCCTTGTCGGTGCCCTCCCACCTATAAAAGAAGGGGCAGGGGTGCCCCCTCTAGCCTACACCTCTCTCCACCAAAACCCTAGCCCTAGCCGCCGGCCACCACAAGTCGCCGTCGCCCTAGGGTTTGCTCCAAGCCGCCGAGTTGGGGATCTCCCCAAGCCCTAGACGCTGGCCTAGCCTCCTCCCTTGGTGCCTCTAAACCCTAGATCGCCAAGTCCTCTCTCATAGTCCACCATACTCGCTCCGGCTTAAGGCGAAGCTCCTGCGAGATCTCCCCTCTACTTCCGGTACCACGCCGTCGTGCTGCCTGCTGGAACAAGGGAGAGGAAGGTCTTCATCGAGTACCGAACGTGTGACCGACTGCGGGAGCGCTGCCGGAACGTGGCGCCGGAAGGATCGTTTACACGATCTTGAGATCGGAAAGAGTACGACTACATCACCCACGAGAATCCGCTCTCGTTAACCGCTTTGGAATCTTCGAGGGTGAGTTCCTCTATCGACTCGTTGCTACAATCTAGTAGATAGATCTTGGCTTGTTTGTTTGCATGCGGTAGAAATTTTTTGTTTTTCATGCTACGAACCCCTACAAAATGCTCCCCTGGAAAGGTAGATATATAGCTAATATCTTACACTTAGTAGAAATTAAAAGGTGAAGGACAACTAATGTGAGGCTCACTCGAATTCTACAACATAGTGGGATTGAATTGATTGATCACGTGGAAAATAAAAGGTCGTTTCCAACTTCAAGAGAGTTTTGAGCAGATGAAAATTTTCTTATAAATAAGGTTGCTTTGATCAACATATTTTTATTTTCTATATAAGCTTCTTGATTTGTCGAACTGAATCCTACAGGGGATTATCCTGAGTTCAATTTACACTAAATGTTAAGGAAACAATTCCATCCACTCAAATATCTTTAAAATAATCATTTCGAGCTAAGGTGGTACAAAATGTAGTGCAAATGTTGGAATCACTCTAGAAAAACAAGACTAAAATTGACAAAAAATCAAGGAAAGGGTTTGAGGAAGAACTTTGTTATGATGGTGGAGAACTAGAGAACCATCTCAACCTCCATCTCCGTCTCTTCATCCTTTTCTATTTTCTTCATTTACACTTTATTCCTCTAGAAATTTATAGTTTACACCTTAATACGCAAATGTTTCAAATACAAATTACAAACTCAACACTCCCCCTCAGGATGGGGAAAATGCATCATAGCACAGCTTGCTACATAAGCTAGTAAATACTTTTTAGCTAGGCCTTTGGTTAATATCTGCTAATTGGTTTAAAGAGCTCACATAAGGCATGCAGATTATTCCTTGGTCTAGTTTCTCTTTGATAAAGTGATTATCAATTTTATATGCTTTGTTCCAATGTGTTGAACTGGTTCTTTGCAATATTTGGAGAAGCGCTATTATCACAATACATCAGCAATGGTTTCCCATGAAATAAACCCTAGCCCCAACGGTATAACTTTCAACCATAAAACTTCGCATATTCCATGGGCGATAGCTCTGAATTCTACTTCAACAGTTGACCTAGTGACAAAATTTTGTTTTTTACTATGCCTAAGTACCTAGGTTCCCTCCAAAAAATGTATAATAACCTGATATGGACCGTCTATCATCAAGTAATCCATCCCAATCTGCATACGTGTAACATTCTACTTGCAGATTCCCATTTGATTTATATAACAAGCCAGGGCCTAGACAACCTTTTAGATAACGAGTGATTTGGTTTACTGCATCCATGTGGTGAGTCTTGGGGTCATGCATGTGGTGACCCAGCATACCACTGCATGTTGTAGTATACTATAGTCGTGAACATAACACTCACGGAGTACCATTCCGCAAATATTACATCCTCAGAGTGGTACAATAGAAACAAAGCGGTTCCACATCATACATTATCATTATTACAACCAGAAATTACATGACGACTTTGAGATCCTCCTAGGTCCATAGGGGTATCCCGATGACTCGGGCTAAACTATAATAACTCGAAGAAAAGAATAAAGAAGCAACTAAGGTTTATACGATATTCAATATAGATAGAGGATAGAGATCTATGCTACTGGACTAGATCACTATATATGCTACATCTACACTTCAGATACGTCGGTCTCCATTCCATAGATGTTTTCGTAATTGTTCCCTTCGACGGTTCCGGATACTTCTGGTTCTTCATAGCGAAATTCTTCTTGGTCTTCAATTGGATATAGTATTTCCTCTTCCTAACCATTATTGTCTTCTGAATCTAGCAAGGGTTAAGAAGATACGTTGAGTACGAGCGTACTCAGCAAGTTCTCAAAAAGGAGTGTTTTATGCACTATAGCTACAGCCATAGACCATAGGTCATAGGCAATGCAGGTTTTCGTAAACATTTCTTCAAAGGTTGATTTTATTCTAAAAAGCTATGTCCGTCAGCCTTCACAGGTTTACCAGAACTTTCATGGAGTTCCTTTCCTGTAGTGTTCGCAGCTCCTTCCCGGAATAGGGAGTAACAAGTTACAGTTCTTACACTCTGCAGAGGTGCGTCACTTTACCCATGAGAGATCAGATCCTTGATGCACAACCGGGCAAATCTTTCCCGTCCACACTTCCTATGGTGTGGGGCCTAGTAGATGATCCAAGCCAATCACTGTCCTTCTCCGCGACCCCGCATACACCGCAATTGTTGGATGCCCAAACTCAAGGTAGACCTTTCCCCGTATAAAACGGCTAATACCTTAGTTGGATACACACAACAACCATTAACACTAGTAATCTGTCTTTTGTGAGCCCAGATCCACGGTAGACCTTTCCCAATCTAAAACGGCTATACCCACGATCTGCAACTCACAAATGCCCAGAACAATGTCCACTGCATGCGAAAGGGAGCCGATCCAACTGACTTCTTCGTCCCATTCCAAATCTCATGGTTAACGCGTAATATACGGCGCGAGAATCACTGGCGACATTGGTTGTTAAGTCCTAGATAATATAGTTCTAAACAGTGGCATTCCAATTGTCAGATTTAATATATTAGCTTATCACCCTGGATCAGTAACCAATAGTTCACATTATTATCAAAAATAGTGTTTTAAGACCTTTTTCAAATGCAGGTGTTAACAACACTGGATTTGTAAAATACTTTACAGAAAATAAACAAAGGACATGAGCAAGTGTGAACTTGCCTTGATATAGTGAAGTATTGTAGTCGAATGTCTCGATTTGACCCTGGACCTCGGGTTCTACAAAAATATCATCATTTCCCGGTAAGGGCAATGTTTAAACAAGCAGTATGCTGTTATGCATAAGTAATGAAATGCATAATGCAAAATCCCAAGTAATTCTTCAATCATTGCCAGTGAGATATATTTATGATTTATTTAAGATTTGCTTTAGTTTAAGTTTGCTTCATAAGGAAGATAAACATATAAAATATGAAGAGTAAAGTATAATTATAATATAATTCTATGGTTTCATGATATTAGGTACTTATTACAAAATTTATGTTTTAAGTTGTCATGGCTTTAAAAGAATGGTATAGTGTTTCTTTTGAAGTTGCAAAAAGAATAACATTTGAAGAAAATATTATTTATGTTAAGTTATTCAACTTTGAAGATTAATAGGATTGAAGCTATGGTTTTGTAATAAGGGTGATTTGATTTGAGTTATTATATATCTAGCTTGAGATATATTAGACCAAAGTAAACTATAAAAATGTAATTGGACTTGTGATATAGTATTTGTAACATTATCAATTATTAGGTTTTTTCCTAATAAAAATAAAATCTTATAATTAGGAAACTTTGTTTTATAGGTGTAAATTTAGCATGTGTAATATTTATAGATCACACTTTGAGATTTTTCTCTATAAATAAAAATAGATGGATTTTTTTATTATAATTTATTTAGTGAATTTCAAGTTTGATAAATATGATTATTTATGAATTGTTAATGATTTGCAAAGGATAACTTTGTAAATCCTTGACTTATAGTTAGTTAAGGATTTTAAAAGGATATTATAAAGTTAATTGTTTACTCCTAGATTTTATATGAATTTACAATTATGGTTAGACTAGGTAGATTCAAAGGATTTTGTTTTGAATAAGATCATTTCTTATTTAGGAAATAATATTAAACAATTAACAAAACAATTATCTTATTTCAATAACTTAGATAATTCAAGTTATATGATATAAGAACTTTAAAATGTTTTTATAATAATATACTTAGTACCTTTCTAGTAAATATACTAGCTTAATTTCTTAAAAATTAATTTTATTTATTTTTAAACATTATCTTTATTATTATAATATTTTTTATGAAATTTCTTAATTATTTAATGTTTTTAAATATATTTTTTAAAATTAGTAAAATTGTGAGTTAGTATTTTTGTGAGATAAGAGACTTATTTTTATTTATAAAAGTGATTTTTATTTATTTTTAGGAATTTTCCTAAATTTATTAAATTTCATTTAGTTATTTAAGGGTGTTAATATTTATTTGCATTTTATTAAATTTAAACAAATATGCTTACATTTTTATTTGGTGGATATTATGCTAATAAAGATTTTGATATATAGAATATATTTTTAGGATTTTTCTACATTTTTCTAGAGCTTAAAATGGGTAAAGGGTATTTTAGTAATTTCTATTATTCTTTTGTTTCTATTTATTTTATTTCTTTAGCACTTCCTAAACCAGTTAAATCTGGCCCACTGGCCAACCTAATCCGCCCCGGCCCAATTGGGCTTGGGGTCAAACCCCAGCCCAGACCCCAACTCTCACCCTCCTCTCACCAAACACGCACGCGACCCCTCTGTGTCTCTCTCGCCTCGACTCCTCTTCCCCGCGATGTCGCGGCGTTGCCGCCATCGTTGCTTGGCTCCAGCGTGTTCTGCCCCTCGGCCGCCGCCGCCGTGCTGGGTGGCTCCGCCACCACCTCCTCTGATCTATCCTCACCAGCGCCCGCTCTCGCTGTCCCCAAACGCGGCGCCATGGCTAACCCTAGCCCGGCTCAGCTTGGTCATCGATGCTGGGGATGGGGTGACACGACTTTCCCTTGGTCCTTGCTGCTACCGACGCACGCCTCTAGATTGAGGCCTGCCCCTGCTGCTCCCACATGGCGACCTCAACCCTGACGCCGGCGGGATGGTGCTGCAGGCGCAACCCCGGCGTCCATTCTTTGCTGCACCCAATCTGTATGGGACGGTGAGTTATTTCTGTAACCGGCTTTAGGCTGATGTTTTGCTATGCTGGTTACAAGATTATGGTGATCTCTTGGTTATGATGGTGTACATAAGTAGTAGCAGTGGTGCCGATTTATGTTTGCTGGAATGTTGCTAAGTGTGCTAACTCAATTAGGATGACTTAATCATGCCTGACATGTGTGACTCTATTGATACTCTAGTTTTGCAGATTTGAATTTAGGCAATACTGTAAATCTCAATGTTGTTTTGAGATGACATGCACTAGTAGGTTAATGGTTACCTAATTATACCCTGATACTTTGTGGCTATTTTCTGTGGATTATAAGCTGGGTAGAATGATTTTTGAAATGAAATGATTCCTAGATTGGTGACTAGGAAATTGATTTCTGTTCCATTTGGATTTGCTTGCCAAGGTGGTTTGTATACAGTATATGGTTAAATCCTAATCCACCTGTCTAAGTGCTGGTGGATTGTAAAATGATGGTTGCAGCCTTGCTGCAGATTGGGAATTTGAGAGAGATCTTACTTCCTGTCATTATTGACAGTGAAATGATGGTGCAATTGATTCCTGAGTTCCTAAGATAGGAAAATGATATATTATATTTGAAGAATTTTTACTAAATGGTTAACTAGTTAATCAATATCTGGTGGTTGTTACTATGATGTTTGCCACTGTGGTTCTTCCCTTTGGATTGAGCACAGTGGTGAACAACACAGTAGCTATACATGAGGTTTGATTTCCTTGCAAGGAATATAATGTTGACTGCTAATGATTCATGCCTTGACTGAGGTTCAAATGACAATAAGAACAATTACTATGGTTTGTTTACTTTTTGCTAAATGATGAGATTTGGAACTATGTATTAGCTATCAATCAAATAGTATAGAAAAATATGATTCCTGGAATATACTAGGAAAATGATTACACTTTTTCCTGATAGAATTTTCCAGAGTGGCTACTGCTAAATTGGTCTTGCTATTGTGATGCCTCTTTGGAGTGTACACAATAGCCTGATCATAACTAGCATGATCAAATGAGATTGATTTAGTTAAATGAATGTATTGCAAAATGGATTCCTTACTTATCAGTGGCATCTACTATCTGAGCTACTGTTGTGGTGCCTCCATTCCTGGAGTGTGCACAGTGATGGCCTAGGTAGTGTAAACTGCAGCTGTGAACTACTGCCTGGACTCTTTTCTGGCTATAAGTTGTAGTCCAATTGATAGCTTGTATATAAGTGAGTGACTATTTATTCTATCAATATGACAGTGAGAATTTAAATGATTTCTAGCTACTGTAGGCTAGAAAAATGATTGGTTTGGCTTGGCTTTAATGTTTCTATAGTGATCTGACTACTGTGATACCTACTTGGAGGATGCACAGTAGCATAAATTATTTATATGATTAGCTGCTTAGTTTGGTTGGCCAAAACAGTTAAATTTGCCACGGTGGTGCCTCCCTTAGGAGTGTGCATAGTGGTAAATATCTCAGATTTAACTGCTGGATTTGTTGGCTTAGCCTGTGATGCAAATACTGAGGCCAAATCATTCTAAGATAAGAACAGATACTTTGTTGGCCTTTAGCAGCTCTGGGATGAAATAGTGTAGCACTTCTACACTAAACTGAGCTCTCTCTCTCTCTCTCTCTCTCTCTCTCTCTCTCTCTCTCTTCCACAATTGATGCTTGTCTTAATTTGGCAAGAACAGGTATTAGTGTGGTTCTAGTAGCCAACCTGATGCTTGTAGTGGAGATAGATAACTTGGTTGTGGATGCTGTGATGATTCTACTTTGTTGCAAGATCTAGTGCTTGTCCTGCTCCTCCTTGCACTCCTGGCCTTCTCCCTTTTGCTGCTCAATTGGTCTTCTCCTTAGGCTCCTGACCTCCTCCTGGTGTCCTTGGATGGCTTCCTCTAGCAACCAGGGTGCTAGTGATGTGGTGGTAGTGCACTATGGAGTTTTGGTGCTAAACTATGAACTCTGGAAATGTAAGGATGGCCTGTGTGGTTGATCTGTGTTGGTTGTGTTGGCTGTTTCTTGCTATGGTGAAGTAATTTCAGCAGAGTACTCCCCCTGCTATGGCTGTGTACTTATCTCTCTCTCATAGTGCCTCCTGTGTTGACAACACATAAACATGCATGTGTGTGTGTGAGCTTGCCTCACCCAGATGGATCGGATCAAGTAAAAGGCTTGAGATTTCCTTAGATTTTACCTCTTTGCCTTTAACCTGCCCTTGGTGAAACTTGCCCTTAAATTGCCTATGATGTGGTTCTGAGGCAAGTTACTGACAAGAGCAGATGGTATTTTGGTGAACTTGCCCCATTTTTATATGCACAATGATGTGACAAAGTAGTGCATCACACTGTTCATACTAAGAGAAATATTATTAACACTAACTCTTTTTTGTTTTTATCTCTTTTTCATTTTTTGTGTTTTTCTTTTGCAGGAACAGAAACACTAAGAAGATGGAGATCAAGATTTAGATTAGGATTTGTTTTATTCTTTTGTAATTTTCTTTTCTTTCAAACACTTGTAAGAACAGAGTGATACTCTGTATACCATAAATATTGCTACAACTTCCAAATGTTGTAACTTCTTTCTTATTGCTTATTTCTTTATTGTATTATTATATTTCCTTTTAAAATATTTGTAAAGGAACAATGTAATAATATTATTATTGTAATATTACTTCTTTTCTTTTATTTGATTAGTTGTTACTGAATAGAAAGAAGAATAAGAAGTATTTTATGTTTATTATATAAAGGACATTATAATATTTATATTTATTTTGTATTATATTATTGTGAATAATCATTTGTAAGTCGAATTTCTTCCCTCATAACTCCATAAAACAATAGAGGTCATGTCAAAATTCATCTCACTCCCCTTCTGATGTCACTAAACCTAATTCATCGGAGTGATAATTCTGATCACACTAGTCTTTTAATTTGGCGAAAAATTTATCCGGATTTTCAAATGCATGCATGCAGATGCACAAAATCCTAAATCTACCCTTCGTTTAGTCCTAAATGTTGAGATGTTACAATGCATAAATTGGCCAAAGACTAAATCTCCCTACCTGGAAATGGGTCCAATACTAGGTTTTGGGAGGATACATGGTTGGGAGAAACACCTTTGTCACAACAATAATCATCATTGTATAATATTGTGCAACGAAAGAATGTAACTGTTGCATAGGTATTAAATCAAGTACCTCTAAACATTGGGTTTCGAAGGGTACTTTCTGGCAATAAGTGGAATCTTTGGATACATTTGTGTCAAAGACTAATGTTGGTTCAGTTGTCTGATGATCATGATAAATTCGTTTGGAACTTGACATCATCGGGGTGTTTTCAGTAAAATCTATGTATGAAGATCTTATGAATGATCATACGGTCTTTCTTCAGAAATATCTTTGGAAAATAAAAATCCCACTCAAGATAAAGATTTTTATGTGGTTCCTCAATAATAAGGTGCTCCTTACAAAGGATAATCTAGTTAAAAGGAAATGGGTAGGATGTACTAAGTGTTGTTTCTGTGGATCACAGGAGACCATAGAACATCTATTTATATCTTGTCCTTTTGCTCGTCTTTTGTGGCGCATTATTCATTTTGCTTATAATTTACCCCCTCCGACTACTGTTACAAATATATTTGGTAAGTGGTTGAATAATATTGATAAATCATCTAAGGCTAGTATTCGCATTGGCGTTTTAGCCTTATGTTGGTCTATTTGGAGATGTTGAAATGATATTATATTTAACAGAACAAAAACTTTCAATCTTTTGCAGGTTATCCATATGGTGGCACATTGGGTGCAACTATGGGCGCTCCTATCGCCGCAAGACCAGCGAAATATCATGACTACTGTGTGCAGCCGTCTTCTGATGGTCGCTGGGCATATTTTCAACTAGTCTGGCTGGCTACGTTTTAATAGACTAGAACATGATGTTTAGTCTTTTGACTCTTTTATTCCGATGGTTGATACATGTGTCGACCTTGAGTGACCCTTGAATTGTAATAACTTTGGATTTTTGAATATTTATAATAAAAGGCTGCGTGCATCAACCGATGCAGAGGTCGGGGTCTTATTCCCCTTTTCGAAAGAAAAAACTGGTTCATTTTCATGGAAAGCGACGTCCATGCTTACAAAAATATCCTTTCAATAGAACGCCACACCTATAACCTTTTTTAGGAGAATATCCGATGAAGAAGCATTTGATGGCCCTTGGATCAAGTTTTCCTGCCGAACTCCTGTAGTCATGAACAAAGCAGGTGCATCCATTTTTTGGTAGCACAATAAATAAATTAGAGTCATGTAAACACTCGATTGGAGTTTAATGCCCCAAGACTCTAGAAGTCATACAATTTATTAGATAGTTTGCAGTCTTAACAATTGCACCTCATAGAATTATTGGCATATTCATCATAATCATAAGACATCGAGGAACCTCTAATAAATGTATGTTTTTCCTCTTTGCCACCCGCATTCTGTTCTACGATGTTTATACATGTAGTTTGATGTATAATGCCATGATAGGACAATTAAATAGAAAATTCATTATTGATATTTTCGGTGCCATTATCTGATCATAGTATTTTTTTACACTAATACCATATTGATTATGTACCATGCCGTGAAAGTTTTTGGAAGCACATAAAACTTCAGTTTTATGCTTTAAAAGGTACAACCATGTACAACTACTGAAACCATCGTAAAAGTCACAGGAGAGAGGTTACAACTGAATGACCCTAGACATTTGAATGCACCACATCAAAAGGTAACTTACTCCTCTCGCTCTTGCTTGGATAATTTATTCTTGTGTATTTATCTAGTTTACGCACATTACAAGTAAGCTTCTCCTTAGAGAAACCCTTCAACTGGGATGGAAACATACGACTTAGGACTAAAACGACAAGTGCCCAACTCTATAATACATTAGTAGTAATTAAAAAATACACAAAATATGCTTTGTACCGAGCATGTACGAGGCTGGAGCTGATCCATTTGTGAGGTAGTAGAAGATATCATGCTCAATTCAAGTCCCAAGATTTTTTTTCATGTGCTCATCTCCTGAAACATACACAAGTCATGATGGAAGCATGCCTGCACTAGTTTAACTATCTGATAACCCATAGGAGGTCTACCGGAAAATTGAAGCCATGCAAGATTGAGCTCAAGGGTAGGGATGGAGTACAATTAATAGTCCGACAACCCGTTGTCGGAGATGAGGATCAATCAGCTATGGGTACTCTATCCCTTCTAGAACGAGGGGTATATGATGGAAAAGGATTTAATAAGCCTGTCATGTGGTTTGTGGCCCCTGAATCAATTATCTAAGATGTTAACAAATCATTCATACCTTTCCCAGAATGAGCATCAGAAGTTGTTTTAGTAGGACCATCTGCAGTATTTAGGGGTGGATCTATACCCCGGGCAACCCGGGCCATGGCCCGGGGTGTAGACAAAATTTTCAGCTATATATTAGTATTAATACACTAATTTCTCTATGATTTAGCATAATTTTAATATATAATACGATCTTGACCCTGGGTTTGGTGGAATTCTGGATCCGCCGGTATTCACCATAAGTTTGGACTTAAAATTTTCAAGTGCTTGGACCGTGAGATTTCTCTCTCCCCAATTGTGTAATATGAGTTTGATTTGGCATGTTTGTGTTACTACTTCCACTTGTGACTCTGTTGAACTATTTTGGTTGCCATCCAGGAGGATAACCAACTAGATCAAAACAATTCTTCTTCAAATAACCTGATTTTTTATAGTAGTCACACACCACCCTAGTCTTCCTTGTGTAGTCAAATCTAGTAGCATTTGCTTGTTTTTTATAGTACCAATATGCTGAACTTGGTTAACTAAAGATGGTGCAGCCCGACTATCAACATTTGCCTATGGAGTTGTGATCTGATTGGTCGACCATGTTTCTTCCTCAAGTATAATGAGGATGACCTGATCTGATGTAAACCAATCAGGTGTAGCTAATATTAGCTGAGATCAAAAATTAAATTCCAGGTTCAAGTCTCCAAGAAACTCTTGAACCAACAATGGTTCAAACCATTCTCGAAGGAGGCATACATCCTTCAAGTCTCAATAGAGCTTCTTAATTCGTTTCTACTCGTGTTTTTCAGTTCTGAGCATCGTGGCGCAGATCAGTGCCTGTAATACGAACTGATAAATTCGAAATTAAAAACTTGAACAACTCGCGGGGAATTCCATGTTCGATCATAGTCACATACATACATAGGCAGCGGATCAAGAGCGATCAAAAGCTGCTCAGCATTTACATTGATTAGCGGCTAATTAGTACGCCTAGCTACTGCAGCGTCTACGGGGTCAAAATGGAGCTCGGCGGCGAGCTCTGGGACGCGGAGTAGCTCTGGCGGCGGCTAGGACATCACTCGTCGGTGAGGTCAATGAGGTCTCCCGGCACCACGGCGCTAGTGCGCACCGCTTCCTCCCTCGCAATGCGGCGGTTCATGAGCTCCACGACGCGGCGAGTCTCCTCCTGCTCGCGGACGATCTCGTGCTCGCGGTCGAGCTCAGACTTGCACGGGAGCATTCATCTCCACCGCAAGGCGCTCCTCGTCGGAGTCGTGTGAGTAGTCGACATGCATGACGACCTAGTCACGCGGAGGAGAGGGCGAGCTACACTTGTCAGAGGAGCGCGGCGAGAGGAGCCTTCGTCGGCCTACGCGTACCTGCGGAGGGGCTCCGGAGCACTGCGAGAGGGGTGGAACTACCACGGCGTGTACACGTCAGCGATGGCGGGGCGACAAGTCGCGGTTGCACCACTTGAGCGCCGCACACTTCTTTGCGCGCACTGTCCGACGACGCTTCTTCTCGACCTCGTCGAAGCAGCACCAGCACAGCGTCCTCTTGTCCTCGCGGTCGCGGCCTTCCCTGTCGCCCCGACGCGCTCGCCGCCTTGCTCGAAGTAGCTATGGGGTCCATGCACACACGCCATGGCGGATCTGGAGCTCAAGCTTGACGAATCGCTCACCAGAGATGGGGTAATGTCGCGGTGGCGGCTAGGATTTGTGGCGGAGCGAGTGCGGATTGTGACCCACACCCGCCGTTGTGGCCGGTACATATACTGAGCGAGATAGGGCGGTAACGGCCCCGGTAAAAATATTCACGGGCCGGGCCACTATACAGGTACTGATAGCTCGTCCGAGTTGGGACGAAACTGTAAATCCGCTGATATTTTACAGTTTCGACGGATTTACACTATCTGCTAAGTTGCTCTTGGTTCATAGAGTATCATGCTGACCTTCATTTTATTTAATTTACCCAAGAACTGTTTTTCGATGCTTGTCCAGACTTCGGTTGCGTACTGAAAACCTTCTTAACTTGTTCAGACGAAAGGGTGTAGGCGTTTGGAAGCCGTGGCGCGAGATATATTTTCTAGACATGGATGGCAGCGTGACCTACGATTAGAGATATCATAGTCACCCGTTGTGCCATGTATACTTTTGTACTTGCTTTTCGTTTACTTCTTGTTGTAACTTAAGAGGATTTCTGGCTATGTGCATCCTAGTTATGCAGAGGTTGGGTGTAAACATTGCTTTGAGTAATAAAAAGCCCATTTTCAAAAAAAAAAAACAGCCACACCATAACTCTTTGTTGGTTCTGGTCCAGTGTTCATGTGTGACATCTGTTTGGCTTTTCTTGTCTTCCTTAAAAAAAATTGAAGACCTATCTCGGCCTTCGTCTCCTCATCCTTTTCTATTTTTCTTGTTTTACACTTTAGTCGTCCGTTTATACCTTAGTTCAAAACTGTTTCAAATACAAATTACAAGCAAACATGGCTTAGGGCATCTCTAGTTCTCCACCGGGTCAACCCAAAGGTCTGAGTGCGTCCGAACTCGCGCGGACACGTGACATGCGCGGCGCTCAGCGGTACGACCCATCCGGACTGAAGCAGGCCAGACTGATCGATCCGGGCATTAAACTTGGGTCACGAATGCGTCTGTCTGGACAGATGTGGACGCTGGTCTGTCCGATTTTGTAGCAGGCTAACCCAGCTATAGCCACTCAAGGACCTTCTTCTCTCTCCTCTCTCTTGGACGGGCTTGTACGATTTAATCCATTTGGATCATGTTGCTGGACGTGGCTGGCTGGGCAGGCCAGACCACGATTCAAAAGCGCCGGTGGCTTGATTCAAACGGACAAAAACGAACTTGTTTGGGTCTCTCTCTTTGGTGGAGATGCCCTTATCTCTGGTGGTGTTTTCAATACTGGATTTATTCATAGGGGTGACTGCAGGTGAGTGTCAATAACAATCACATTATCACATAGATTATTTGCTTTTCAAGGATTCAAATCCACTAGAATTTCTAGATAATCGAAGATACGCTAAAAAGGAATATTAGTATTTCCGTTTCTTTGTCCAAAAGAAAAGGAAACGCAATTCGACTCCAACGCCGCAATCTCACCCGACCCAACCTCCGGTCTCCGGTCTTAACTCTGACGCTGAACTACCCCTAAACCCATCCCGTCCCCCCTCGGCGCCGCCGCCACCGCCGCAACCTTTCCTCCCTCTGTCCCTCAGAACCTCGTGCGCCTCCGCGGCTATGGACGCGGCAGCCGAAAGCGAGCAGCGGCGCCTCCTCTCCATCCCCAAGGAGGGCGAGCGCGTCATCGCGCCGACGCGCCGCCCGGACGGAACGCTCCGCAAGGAGATCCGCATCCGCGCCGGCTACACTCCGCAGGAGGAGGTTGCCCTCTATCAGTCGAAGGGAGCCCTTGTGAGTTCTCGCACGCTCCCTCCTACACTATTCTGGCACCAAACCTGTTTCCTGGTTCCAGTCCTCGTTCTTAATTATCGGGGAGCTTACGCTTGTTGGTGCAGATGAGGAAGTCCGGGCCCGACGTGACGCCGGGGTACGACCCTGCGTTAGATGCCAAGCCCAAGACGAAGGCAGCCAAACGCAACGAGCGGCGTAAGGAGAAACGGCATCAGGTAGGTCTTCCTCTCTCGTTAGCGTGTCACCGCTGTCCATCAGAAATCGTCAGATTTGGTTGGATTGGCATGGTTATAGGTCTAGTATGTGTGAACAATGCTATCTTCACTACGATAATTAGATTAGAGCTCAGTTGCGATGAATGGATAACTGCAATGTCTTCGGCCAAAGACCTATAGCAGATGAATTGTGATATGTACATTTTTATGAACGGTGTTGTCTGACCATTGGATATAAGTTTCTTGTGAAGATAGGGATGCCTGATAGGTTGTTTTCACAACAGGCAATAATCTGCTAATCATTTCTCTACAAAGAAATGCAACTAGGGTTCTACTTAGTTCCAGACCAGTCAGAACCTTTACAATATCGTACCACATCCCAAGTAAATGTAATGGTATTGCATTTACTGATTAGTATATAAGCAATGGTGCTCTCTGTTTAGTTATACATGCATTATGGTTGCGGGTATTCCATCCAAGTACATAAAACTTGTAGAAATTCAAAAGCTATAGAAATCTAGCAGAGCGCAGTTGAAATTTAGCTCTCTGTGTGCTCCTCTTTTCATATTATCTAAGCCAAACTGGCCATGCTTCAATCATGCTGTGACACCAAAGTCTAATCTTGATTGAATTAGTGATTCATGACTTTGACAGAGCTTCCAGCACTGTATGAGTGTTCACTTTGTTGCTCAAGCCCATGTTGCTTCAGGGCATCAATCCTAGTATACCGATTTGGGAAAAATAGGATCTGAATCTGATGAAGAAAAGTTGGTGGTACTATCACTATGTAGTTTTTTCTTACGAATAGAATAAGGGTGCTATGAACTGACCCAAACCAGGTGGCACAGTGGTCATGATTGAACAAGAGTTGGATTATAGCCGTATGGCAACACCAAATCTAATCAAGTTGTGTGGCAAGTTTAACCTCGTATGACTCAAGTAGATGTGTCAAGAACATGGTTTTTAAGGCGCCGTGTAGGCGTCGCCTAGGCGACGCTTCAGCGTCGGAGCGCCCAGAGAAGGGAAGGCGTCGTGCCCGCTTCAGACTTTGTACAAAGGCGTCCAGATTCCCGCTCTGAGGCGTCCAGGTCGTCGCCTAGGCGGGTAAGTCGTTGCTTCGATCGATTTTGGACGCCATGGTGAGGTCGAGCGGGAAACAGAAATCGGGCGGGATTAGAGGGGAATTGGGGGCCGATTGAGAGGGGAACTGACCCGTGACCTAATCCAGTCGATTGAGAGAGAGAGGAGCTCTCTCCTCTCTAGCGGCCAGCTCCTCCTCCGCCAGATCTCCTCCTTCTCCGGCCAATTCCTCCCTCCTCCGCCAGCCTACTCCTCTCCGGCCAAGCTTCAGGGCCTCTCCTCCACCTGGCGCAGCCATCCCCCAGCAGGGCAACAAGGCACTGCTTCCCCTCCCTCCTCCTGGTCTCTTTCTCTCCCGCCTCAGCTGCTACTGTTTTCGGTGGAGAGCTTTGCTCTGTTCTGTAACTGCTGCTTGCTTCCCCTCCCTCCCCCTGTAGGCGCTTCAGTAACTAACTAAGGCGTCGCCTCGCTTCGCCCTTTGAGCGCAAACTATGGTCAAGAAACAACCACCTGGACATTAATCAGTTTTTGAGTATGTAAAAAAATGACACAACAAACTAGCCATGGTAATGTAATTTTTCTGCACACTTTGAATGTGGCAATATATCATACAATATGAAGCTTGATAAGTTGAGCTGTTAATATTCTGTCAGATATGACCTTCGCAATTTTAAAACCATACAATACACATTTAAACACTCATAAATTCTCCGTAGATAACCAGAAATGTTTTGTTGTATACTTATATTGCACCAGTCTAGTGATTGGATATGCTTTACATTGAACAATTGACTGGTTTATGCAATGGATTTATGGTTTTATACTGAGTACTGAGTATCTTCTTTGTTAGCAGGGTGGTTCAACCAATGATAAAGGGAAGAGCTTGGATATAGAGGAGATTGATGCTGGAGAAACTGACAAGGTTCCTTCTTTGAAAATTAATAAGCAGAGGGATACAGTGGACAGTGTAGCAGAGCAGATACGTGGCATTGCTATTTCCGAACCTCCAGTTGTGGCAACCCCTTCCACAAATGTTGCTGATAACTTGCAAGCAGAGTCATATGCTCCAGAGATCGATAAGAAAATCCGGGCGCTGAAGAAAAAGGTTCCCTTCCTCCCTTGCTGACTTACTCATCTGTATGTGTGTGTTCTCCAATATGTGTTGGTGCCTTTATCGTGTTGTGCATTCTTTTTTCTCGATTTGTTATAGATACGCTTGGCCGAAGCACAAGTGCAAGGGGAACCAGAAAAATTGAAGCCTGAGCAACTGGAGAAAACGAAAAAGATTGAAGGGTGGCGTGAAGAGCTGAAACTTTTGGAATCTAAGAGGGCTCAATCAGCTTCATAGACAAACTTGGCCTCAGCTCTGATGTAAACTCGAGCCAGTTCTGTATGCTTGATGTGAGCCAGTTCTGCGAACCCAAATCCGGGCTGATCATGTTGTGCTTCTCCAGTACCTAACGGTAGCTGGGAAAGCATTCCACTAGCGTGGGGTTTGCACAGAATGGAGGATTTTTCATCACATTGTCTCATGTACGCCCGTCAATTTCAAAAGATGTATCACCATATCATTTATCAGAGATAACACTGATATAAGCGATTGGCTACGGGTGGCTGTTGCTTTCATGTATTATTCTCTGGGTATTCTTTGACACAGGACTAAATTATTCTTACAGTCTACCCTGATTGTTGGATTCAGCCATCTTCCTTTTTCTGAGGGTAAACCTGGCTCTGTATTGATTTAACCAGAAAATGAGTGACTTATGTTCCACGCACAAATATTTCAGGTCGTGAGCCTTGTGACTTATGGGCTAAGACGTAAGTCATCTGTTTGAATTTGATGGAATACTTTTCTACTAAAATTCATTCACCTTTTTCTTTGTTTTTGAAACTTTCTCTTTTTTTTATACAATTTTATGACTTAGTGTGGGATGCATGTATTTTTGGTCTGAACACTAAATAAATCACCAAATGTAAATTCCAAAAAAGAAATAAAATTGGACTATTTTTCATCTTAGATCAATCAAATAACTATATGTACTAAACTAATATGGATACTCCTACTATGATGTCATTCGAGATTCAAAGTACTTCCTCCAATCCATAATAAGTGTTGTTTAATTAGTACAAAGTTTGTACCAGCTTAGTGTAAAATGAGCGACACTTATTATAGATCCGAGGGAGTACTTATTTGCTGATTTGAATTCCAGACCAATGCCACCCGCTTCCTC
The DNA here is from genome assembly GCA_910589765.1 of Avena atlantica. Classification (NCBI taxonomy): domain Eukaryota; kingdom Viridiplantae; phylum Streptophyta; class Magnoliopsida; order Poales; family Poaceae; genus Avena; species Avena atlantica. The sequence goes on from OU342737.1 coordinate 67,115,325, forward strand.
CTAGCTGAGCTTGGTAGCCGATGCATCAGCTTCTCCCTCTTTCATTCCATTCTACTATATATCTGCTTTGCTACTTGTAAGTTCTCTTCTCTGCTCCTAGCTCTGTTGCACTTCACTTGTTGCTCATTCATGAGCGAATTGTTGCTCATTCATTCACTTCGCTCATGAACTCGCTGCTTTGCCAGAAGCAACTAGTCACCTCCTTTCCTTCGTTGAAAGATGCTTAGCCTTTGATCATCTGCTTGAAAAATAAACGCAAATTCAACGGTGAATTGTACAAAATTCACAGCTAGGAATTGTTGATTGGATTTGGACTTCAAATTTGGTGGCACTTATTAAAAGCCTTTTGCAAACAACAGTTGGTTGTTGTTCCACACTGTGAACAAATTCCACTTTTCATGCTTGAACTTTTGAGGAAGTTTATTTTTTTGTCCTAAAACTTTTGTTTGGTCCAAAGAAACCCTCAATTCCCAACATGGAGCCCATGCCATCTCAGGATGTAAACGGCAGTGGCACCCAGCAAACCCGCAAACGCCGCTCGCAAAAAAACGTCTACATGGCGAACGTGGCACACCGCTAAACTTAGATGGCGTATGTGGGAGAATCTACCAAACCCAGCGGCGCCAGCGGCAAAGCTGCTCTTGCTTGCTTCCCCTACGACGGCCGGACTGAACGCGAGGCAATTGTCGCCAGGACTCCGGCGTTGAGGTCCCCTGGCGCTCACTGCTTTCCATCCACGCCGCCTCCTCCCTGGTGCTTCTCGTTCGATCTCTGCTCCATGTCGCTTGGGACGCCTTCGAGATCTGCCTCTGACACAGAAGAATTTATCTCGTAATTCTTACGGTGGTTGTCAGGATGTGGCCTTGTGGGATCCTGTTCCTTTTTTACCATCCCCTCATTCGGTTGTCCTTCCTAACTGAGATTGCTTTCTCCTCCCTGATCAAGATTGCTTTCTAACTGAATCCTAGATGCTAACTAACAACATGCAGATAAGCCTGAATATGGCGTTAGATTGAGATTATCTAAACTGCAGGAGACCAACGTGTGTCTATACACTAACAGCAAGGACAACCGGGGGAGTGGCGAGCGTCACGGTGCCGATAGAGAGCACATTGCGGCTGTCGCGGCGCCGTTTAACCGCACAACGCCGCCAGACTAATTAAGCGGCCGCCGCAAAACACGCTAAACTAATATGCGGTTGAAGCGGCAGCTCCCGCATCACCCAGCAAACGCGCCACTTACATCCTGAGCCCACCGCCAGCTAGTCTTACCGCACCGCCCAGTGTTAATTCCACCTTTAATAAGAATCTAGTCTAGATCTAACAGTAGCACTATACATCACCTTATAGATCGAGAACAGAGAGAGAGAGAGAGGGAGAAAGAACCGAGATGGACTCTACCTGCTCCCTGGCTCGACAAACACGAGCCAGAGGGAATGCCCGAGCTGGTGCCGGAGCTAGAACCTCCGTCGTTGGCCATGGGTGGTAAGGGGTGAGTGTGGCGGCGGTGGAGCTTCCCGTCGGCGCAGCGCTTAGCCTATATCGGATAGGGTTTGTAGGTGGGGCGGCTAGGGCACGTCTGACCTCGTGAGTCGTGCTGCCGGCTCCCCACCACTTTATATAGCGCTGGCGACAGGAGCCCACCAACCAGATAAGGTTGGGCGCCCCCGATCAGGGCACAGTTAGGGGGGGCGTGCTGGGCCGTTGGGCCCAGTCACGTTGAGATCTATCCAACATTCTCCCCCTAGATATCGACTTTACTTTTAACCTTGTTCTTTACTTATTCCATCACAGAATCATACATAGAGCATGTTTCATCGTCTCAGCTCAATTGCCGATAGAATCAGACAACCACTATATACCTTCATGTTCTGAAACAAATTCTGTTACTTTTGGGCCTCTATAGTCCAGGAATCATAGGCTTCCCGTTAAACCCATGCCGGCTATGTGCTCCTTGAACACATTGGGTGGTAAGCCTTTCGTTAGCGGATCCGCAAGCATATCCTTTGTCCTTATATGCTCGAGACTTATAGTTTGATCCTAGACTTTGTCCTTCACAACATAATACTTTATATCTATAGACTTTAAAGCATTACTCGGACTTGTTGTTGTGAGCATAGAATACTGCGGGCTCGTTGTCACAGTACATCTTTAGTGGCCTGCTGATGCAGTCAACCACTTTCAAGTCGGGTAAGAATTTCTTTAACCATAAAGTTATCCCATGGCCTCATAACATGCTATAAATTCTGCATACATCGTAGATGATGCAACTATCGACTGTTTGACGCTTCTCCACGAAATAGCACCTCCTGCGAGAGTAAGACATACCCTGTCGTGGACTTTCGGTCGTCTTTATCTCCCGCAAAATCCGCATCTGAATACCCTTTTATCTCTAGGGAATCAGATCGTCTATATGTTAGCATGAGGCCTTTTGTGCCTTGCACATAACGCAAAGCTTTCTTTACCATCTTCCAGTGCTCTATGCCTGGATTCTCTTGATATCTACCGAGTACCCCGGTGATAAATGCCAAGTCAGGGCGAGTGCACACTTGTGCATATTGTAAGCTTCCAACAGCCGAAGCATATGGTACTGACTTCATTTGATCGATCTCATATTGATTCTTTGGACATTGGGATTTCCCAAAACTATCGCCCTTGACTATGGGAGCAGGTGTTGAATTACTCGCATGCATATTGTATTTCTTTAAAATCTTTTCACAATACGCTTTCTGCGACAGTCTTAACACTCCATTCTGCCTGTCTCGGTGAATTTCTATGCCCAAAACATAAGAGGCTTCACCAAGGTATTTCATGTCAAAGTTTGATGACAAGAACTTCTTTGTTTCTAGTAGTAGACTAACATCACTGCTAGCAAGAAGAATGTCATCCACATATAGAATTAGGAAAATATATTTCCCACTTTTGAACTTTGCATAAATGCAGTTGTCTTCAACATTTTCTTTGAATCCAAATCTTTTAATGGTATCATTATACTTTAAATACCATTGCCTAGAGGCTTGCTTTAACCCATAAATTGATTTCTTTAGGCGGCATCCATATGTTCCTTCCCCTCCATTAAAAAACCCTTGGGTTGTTTCATGTAAACATTTTCTTCTAAGTCTCCATTTAGAAATGCCGTCTTAACATCCATTTGATGCAACTCTAGATCAAAATGTGCAACTAGTGCCATGATGATTCTGAAGGAGTCCTTACATGAGACCGGAGAAAAAGTCTCATTGTAATCTACGCCTTCTCTTTGCGTAAAGCCTTTTGCCACGAGTCTAGCTTTGTACTTTTCTATATTCCCATTGGAGTCATACTTTGTTTTGTAGACCCACTTGCATCCAACTATTTTGGCTCCTTTGGGAATTTCCTCTAAGTCCCAAACATTGTTGGAACTCATCGATTTCATTTCATCTTCCATTGCCTCTACCCACTTGGCTGAGTGAGGGCTACTCATGGCTTCTTCATATGAGGTAGGATCGCCCTCCATATGAACTACATTGTAAACTTTGTAGATTTCTTTGGAAATGGCTAGTCTTCGTTCTCTTTTAGACCGTCTGAGTTCATCAGACTCTTGCTCATTTCTTGCCTCGGGTTCAGGCACATTTATAGTAGGTGGCTGTTCTGGCTCCCTTTCGTGCTCAACAGTGGGTTCAGGTGGCTCCTGATGGACAGGTTCCGAACTTTTGCCCATTGTTGTCACGTGTGGAGTCACAACAGGTGCCGGCACCACAACCTCTGGGGTTGTAGATGGTGGCACAACAGGTAGCGAGAAAAATGGCTCCTGGGTCATCGGATTAGGTGCATGCACCCTTTTCTCCTCAAGATCAATTTTCCTAGCTACCGTGCTCCCCCTCATCAGTTCGTCTTCCAAGAAGACTGCATGTCTCGTTTCTACAAACTTTGTGTATCTGTCGGGACAGTAGAAACGATACCCTTTTGACTTATCTGGATAGCTAATAAAATGGCAAGATACTGTTTTGGGGTCTAACTTTGCAATGCTTGGATTGAAAACTTTTGCCTCAGCTGGGCTCCCCCAGATCCTCAAGTGGTGCAGAGAGGGGACTCTGCCTGTCCATAATTCATACGGTGTTTTGGGCACCGACTTACTTGGTACTCTGTTGAGAATGTGAATGGCGGTTTTAAGCGCCTCCATCCATAATCCCAATGGGAGGGTGGAATAGCTCATCATGATGCGCACCATATCCATAAGGGTACGGTTGCGCCTTTCAGCTACTCCGTTTTGCTGAGGTTCGCCCGGCATAGAATACTGGGCGACTATTCCATTTCTTGCAGGAACCTTGCAAAGGGTCCCGGTACTTGACCATATGGAGTATGCCGACCGTATTACTCCCCCCACGATCGGACCGAACTATTTTAATTCTTTTATCATGCTGATTTTCTACTTCAGCTTTGAAAATTTTAAATTTATCCAATGCTTCAGATCTTTCTTTAATTGGATAAATATAACCATACCGGGAGTGATCATCCGTGAATGTTATGAATGAATCATAGCCATCCACACTTTTCACCGGAAACGGTCCACAAATATCCGTGTGGATTATTTCTAGTGTACCTATGCTTCGGTTTGCACCCTTTTTAATTTGTTTGACATACTTTCCTTTAATGCAATCTATGCATTGTTCTATGTCGGAGAACTCTAACGGAGGAAGAATGTCATTTTTAACGAGGCTTTCTATTCTTCCCCTCGAAATATGGCCTAGTCTGCAGTGCCATAGTTTCGATGAGTCAAGAGTTCGTTTTCTTTTCTTTTGTTCTTTGTTCGACAAGGGAACTTTTCCGTTCACATCACACACACAAAGTACTTTCTCATGCAGGGATAACAAATATAACTTATCATATAATGTAGCAACACCCACACACTTGTCTTTCAACCAAATGGCACACTTGCCATTTCCGAAATAACATTCATAAGAATCTTTGTCCAAACAGGAAACACTTATTAAATTTCTATGTAATGAGGGAACAAAAAGCACATCTTTGAGCAAAAGGAAAGAGCCATCAGCCAGCTCCAGAGGGACGTCACCAATGGCCTCCACTTCTGCTTCTATTCCATTCGCCACTTCAATGTGTCTTTCTCTTCTTGGCGTGATCCTTGTCGAATGGAACCCCTGTAAAGAGTTGGCAACATGAACAGTTGTACCAGAATCAATCCACCAAGTAGATCTAGTAAACTTTTCATACAGAGATTCATTAACAAAAGAAACTATATCTTTATCATTTTTGGCCATGATGTACTTCAGCCAAATTGGGCAGTCTTTCTTGTAGTGGCCAGGCTTTTTACAGTGATGGCACTGGTCTTTCTCCCTAGGGGTGGACTGGTGATGCTGGTACTGGTGCTGCATTGGACCCTTGCCATGTGGCTTGGAGGGTGAGCCACCATGGTTGCCGCTTGTGAAGCCTCTCTTCCTATTGTCCTTCACGAAGTTCAGGGAACCGCCGTGAAGGGCTTTCAGCCTTTCCTCTTCTTGGGAGCACATCCCAGTGGTCTTTTCTATGTCCCACTTTTCAGGGGACATATTATAGTTTATTACAAAATTTTCGAAAGGCTGTGGAAGTGAGGCCATCACTAGGTGCACCAAGAGTGCTGGCTTTAGCTCGAGGTCCTCATCCATGGGCTTGAGCTTCGCTGCCATGTTTGACATCCTCAAGATGTGCTCTCTTATTCCGTGGGGACCCCCCGTATACTTTTCAGTCACCAGCTTCTTTAACAGCTGTGTCGCATACATCTTTGAAGAGCCAGTAAACTGGCTCTTTATCTTGGCGAGATACTCGCCCACGGTAGCGCACTCTCCAATTGAGCCCACTATTGCGTTCTCAATTGTGTTCTTTACGAAGGCCAAACACTTCTTGTTGGCGTTCACCCATTTCTGGTTATCAATCGAGTAGGCCAGCTCCAATGGAGCATGGTCCCTCTTCCTTTTCTCAAACTCACCACTTTCCTCAGCAGCTCCCCTGACTGGGTCAGCGGGCTTGACTGGTTGCTTGGTGTCAACCACCCAATCCACTTCGGCGCATACGAACGCCAAATCAACTTTCTTTCTCCATTCAGAGTAGTTGTCCCCCCTTAGCAGCGGGATGTCCTTCAAACAAGCCATGAGGTTGAGACCTCCTGAAAACCACAAAAGATGTGAGATCACCAAGGCAAACAACTGTATGCTTTAATTCAACGTTGGTATAAATTAAGCATGCAATCGTTTTGTGCTATTTAAAATTACATCACCGTTGGGCAGAAATAAATTTAAATGCACCTTTAAAAGTCAATAAAAAGAAGGTTATGATCATGTTTATTAACAACGTTGGTCAGTTAATAACATGGGACACAATCACCTTTAATCACTTTGTCACATCTTTATAACAAAATTTAAATAACTTTTATTGCATTATTGCAATTTAAAATAACTATCTGCAGCAGAAACTTTAATAATGACTTTCATAAAACTTAGACTTTACAGAAAAAATTCCGCCTTTATATTATTCTCTAGTCAAAATATACATAAAATAAAATGACTAGAGAAAACTATGTTGAAAAAATGCTTAAAACTAAGCAAAAACAATAAAAACAACTAAAATAAACTCTGAAAAAAAAGGAACAGAAAACTGTCACTATACGCCCTATTGGGCCTTGTTAGACCCCTCCTTTATAAAGGAAAGGATCCCTGTGATTGCAATGCTAGTCCCTGGATCAATGCTAGCATCCACAGTTTAAGATGAAGTACACAGATACAAAGGTCGTTTATTACATTCATTCCAGAGATAAAACATAGTCTTTTACAACTCAGGGACATAGGCCTAATACAAGAGTTTAAGGAATAAGTAAATAAACATAAGTCTTCATCTTCATGTGCCACAGGCAAGCATGTTGAGTGTAGACTCATGACTCCTATTCATCATCGGAGTAACCTGCAACATCACAAGTTACATCCACAGAGGGTCAATACTTTGGAATAGTATTGGCAAGTGATACCTTAGTATATTTTAAGTGGACTATATTACTATATGCATTTTGGCTAAGTGTAGCTTGGCTTGCTTTGCTTGAAAATAGGTTTTTCCTATTAGTTGAAAACACTAAGTTTTTCTTTATCAAAAACATTCCCAAGAAACCACCAATAGACATTGGGGTCCTTCACCCTTGTTCACCCACCAATTTTTACTTAGAAGTTGGAGTGATGATATTCTTGTAGCTTCCATGTCTTGATGCTCAAGTTGTCCATTGCCTTGGACTAGGCTAAGTACTTAGGTTTTTCCATCTGCAGAGGTTGTGCACTTTCCCCACCAGACTTGGTTTCCCAAGACAGGACCTTTCAGAAGCCTTTCCTTAGTTAAATGGACGCGCTCCAACCTATCATTCCCACTACCACCAACTGTCCAAGTGACTAAGTTCTAGCAACCTATATGATCAAGGCAGAGCCCATATTGCCAAGTGGTTGCACTGTAAGCTTTCTCAACACTTGGCCTCCAAATCCCTTTGTGCCTGGGTGGCATACCACAAGTGAGATACACAAGCCAAGTCCATGGCCTTGTGTAACCACTCAACCAAAAACCACCATTCAAGTCCCATTCCACCCAGGAAGTTCATTGACTTAGTTGTTTTATTAAGAAAAGCATGAGTCCCAAAGGACTTAGAATTATTTCACCATAGCATGTACATTCTTTACCAACCCCTGTTTTCTACTAGCTAGGCTAAGCATGGAATAGTATCTTAACTTAGGAAATTTCCTAGCAATTCTACAATTCTACACTACTTAGGATTTCCCAACTTAGCATTTGGCAAAAGTAGCATGCAAGACTTAGCAAAATATCTAATGCTAATACAAAATATGGGAAGGAAATATTCATGAAAATATCACTTGCCTTGGTAATGGGGAGAGTAGCACTCTTCACAGTCACAATCACTAGAAAAATCTACACAAAAATTTGTAGCACACAATTACACACAATTATATACAAACAAAAATATTATGAATGCATGCATGCAAGATTTTGCCAAGTGGTGATTTTGAAAACTCTACCAAGCATGTGCATGTTTACAGAAACTTAACAAGTCACAAGTTTGCCAACTAAACTTATTTATCCCTAAACAAATTACTAAACTAAATCCATACTCAAAATAGCCTTAAACATGTTTCTACAAATAAAGTCATTCTAATGGTTACTATTTGTTAAACACTTTGCATAAACAGAAAGGCCTTGATTTCCTGAATCCATCGGTATAAAGTTTTCAAAATTCCAACGTGGAATTCAATAGTTATAAGCATTTGAAAATTGGATCAAATTCTGATTTGAAATCTATTTTTAGATCTATTCCTAGCCACGCGTCGTGTTGTGACTGGCGCGTACCGTTTCGCACCGGATCGAGCTCTGCAGCCGCAGGATCTAAATAGATCGCACGCTCCAGATCGCGTACCTCTTCGCCGATTACTGAATCTATCCTAACGCTTGGATCAAGATCCAACGGCGCGCGAGCAAGCGACCATGTCCTGGCGGCACGCGGCGTCAGCGAGCGGCGGAGCGCTCGGTCTACGGAGGCGCTAGCGTTCCAGGCCGTCCGCGAGAGGGAGAAGGGCCATACTAGATTCGCAAGAGGCTGCTGAAGCTCAAGGTAGCGTCGGTTTGCGAAGGGGCATGCTGACACGGCGATGATTCCTCGTCGGAGTTGAGTCTGGCGATAGGTGGTTCCGTTCGAGGTCGAAGGCGACGCTGTAGATCACTAGGAGGCAAACGGAGGATGTGGTCAGATGCAGAATACCACGGCGAAGATGCGTGCGTGAAAGACAAGGTTCGGGGCGGTCTGGACTTACCGCTGGAGCTCGCCGGAGTTGAAGCTGGAGGCGGTGGCGGTCAGACGTTTGCGTAGCCGACGTTCTGGGTCACGCGCGGGCGAACCAGGGGTACTGGGTGATGCGTGAGGTCAAGCGGAGGCTGTTCTTGTGAAGCAGAGGCAGAGGAGTGGTCGGAGGTGGCCGGAATTGCTGCGGCAGCTCGTCGGAGACGGCGGGGTTGCAGAGAGCAATTTGTGCAGCCTGGGGGCGCTCTGGGCTTGGGGTTCGGGGGAAAAGAGAGAGGGGACAGAGGGGGTTTAAATAGCCTGGTCGTGAGCGAGAATTACTCGGGCATTGATACGAATTGAAGCCGCGAATCAAACAGGAAACGGCCGCGCTGATTTGGGGATGAACTGGTCGTGGGGGGGGTGGAGACGACGATGCTCGAGTGGGCCGCGGTTGTCAGCGATAGAGGGAAAAGGGAGTGGGTCCCTTCTGTCAGTGAGCTGGTGGGTGCGAGAGTGGGTAAAGAAAATGATTCGCGGGGGTGTGCGCTACTGGGCTAGTCTGGGCCGAATTGGGCTGGGTCGGCCTGATTAGCTGGTTGTCTTTTTTTCTCCTCTTTATTCCTTTTCCTTTTCTGATTGCTTTTCTAAATATGGTTTTCAAACCCAAATTCAAATATGTTTGAATCCAAAGTTTTACAAGACTTTTGTACAATAAATCTTGCTCTTAAATAAGTGTTAAACATATCTGAACACTTCTGAACACTTGGGTCTTTTGAAAAATAAATTAAAACCATGCCTTTATGAGATGTGATAATAGGCATAGAATTTGTTTTAATTCATAATTTGCTTTGAGACTTTGCTTAAGTGTTTGAGACCACTTAAGTTTGAATTCAAATCATCCTGAATGAATAACAACACCTTTCTCAATAGCATGTAGCACAAAGGCTAGGGTTTTCATACATAAAATAATGAGCCACAATTGCTCCTGTTTCTGAAATGATTTTGAGAAAAGCCCTAAATGATGATGAATGCAAGGATGATATGAATGAGTTTTGGAATATGAATTTAGGGATGTTACAAATCTAACCCCCTTAAGATGAATCTCGCCCTCGAGATTAGGATTGGCTAGCAAATAGGTGAGGGTGGTATTTCCGAAGATCATCTTCTCTTTCCCATGTTGCTTCCTCTTCAGAGTGATGATTCCATTGTACTTTGCAAAACTTGATAGTTTTTGTCCTCGTGACTCTTTCCGCAGTCTCAAGAATCTTGATAGGCTTTTCTTCATAGGTGAGGTCACTTTCTAGTTGAACTTCTTCCAAAGGTATGGTATCCTTCAAAGAAGATTCTTCCATTTCTGGGTGACATTTCTTGAGCTGACTCACATGAAATACATTATGGACAGCTGACAGAGATTCTGGCAATTCGACTTCATATGCAACTTCTCCCTTGCGACTTAAAATTTTGAATGGCCCAACATATCTTGGTGCCAAATTTCCTTTGACTCCAAATCTTTTCACTCCACGAAGTGGTGATACTCTAAGATAAGCTCTATCCCCAACTTCGTAAGTGACTTCTCTACGCTTAGAATCCGCGTAGCTTTTCTGTCGGGACTGTGCTATCTTCAACCTGTCCTTAACCAATTTAACTTTCTCTTCGGCGTCCTTGATAAGATCAGGTCCAAACAAACTCCTTTCTCCCACTCCATTCCATAGCAATGGGGTGGTGCACTTCCTTCCGTAGAGAAACTCAAATGGTGCCATCCCAATACTAGATTGATATCTGTTGTTATAAGAAAATTCTGCGTAAGGCAGACTTTCATCCCAACTTGCTCCATAATCTAGGGCGCATGCCCTCAACATGCCTTCAAGGATTTGGTTAGTCCTTTCTGTTTGTCCATCAGTTTGAGGATGAAAAGCAGTACTGAATTCCAACCTCGTTCCCAATGATTCATGTAGCTGTCTCCAAAAGTGAGAAGTGAACTGAGTTCCTCTATCTGACACAATACTCTTAGGCACACCGTGAAGGCATACAATTCTGCTCATGTAGATTTTAGCTAACTTGGCACTTGTATAAGTTGTCTTCACGGGTATAAAATGAGCCACTTTAGTTAGGCGATCCACTACTACCCATATGGAATCATACCCTGACCTGGTCCTTGGTAATCCGGTAATGAAATCCATACCGATATTTTCCCACTTCCATTCAGGAATAGGTAGTGGTTGAAGCAAACCCGCTGGTTTCTGATGCTCCGCTTTTACTCTGCTACACACATCACACAAAGCAATATGTTCGGCGATGTCCCTTTTGAGATTGTTCCACCAAAATCTTTCTTTCATGTCCATGTACATTTTGGTGTTACCCGGGTGAATAGAATACGGAGAGTTGTGGGCTTCTTGTAAAATCAGTTTCCGCAATTCCGGGTCTTGTGGAACACAAATACGTTTCCCGTGCCATAAGGTACCTTGCTCGTCTATATGGAAACTCTTAGCTTTCCCTAGACTAATATTTTCCTTAATCTTTTCAATTTCCTTATCAGTCTTCTGAGCTTCTCGGATCTTGTCCAATAAAGTGGGTTGAACATCTAAGGACATGAGATGTCCTTCAGGTACAATCTCCAATCTGAGTTCTTTGAATTGCTTACACAAGTCATCTGGCAATTCTCCTTTGGTAAGGCCATTCACGAATACCTTACGACTTAGAGCATCTGCTACAACATTTGCTTTACCGGGGTGGTATTGCAAACTCAAGTCATAATCCTTGATAAGCTCTAACCATCTTCTTTGTCTCATATTGATTTCCTTTTGGGTGAAGATATACTTCAAACTTTTGTGGTCCGTGAACACTTCACAACGCTTACCCAAAAGGTAATGTCTCCATGTTTTGAGCGCATGGACGACAGAGGCTAACTCCAAATCATGAGTAGGATAGTTAACTTCATGAGTTTTGAGTTGTCTCGAGGCATAAGCCACAACTTTACCGTCTTGCATAAGTACAGCACCCAAACCTTGATGAGACGCATCACGATATACTTGGAAATCCTTTTCCAAATCTGGCAGACATAGAACCGGTGTTGTTACAAGTCTCCTTTTCAATTCTTGAAAGCTGACTTCACAACCTTCAGACCAAGCAAATTTCTTGTCCTTCTTTAACAATTCAGTCATTGGCTTAGCAACCTTTGAGAAATTTTCAATGAAACTTCTGTAGTAACCTGCTAAGCCGAGGAAACTACGAACTGCTTTCACATTCTTGGGAGATTCCCATTCTGTCACAGCTGAAACCTTAGTAGGATCAACTGCTACACCATCCTTTGTCATAACATGACCAAGAAAACCAACTTCTTCTAACCAAAACTCACACTTGCTGAATTTTGCATAAAGTTTATGCTCTCTTAACTTCTCAAGTATCAAGCGTGGGTGTCTTCCTTGCTCTTGGAGTAGACCAAGATGTCATCGATGAAAACGACAACGAACTTGTCAAGAAATTCCATGAACACTTTGTTCATCATATTCATGAAGTATGCTGGAGCATTGGTTAAGCCAAAAGGCATCACGGTATACTCATACAATCCATACCTTGTGGTGAATGCAGTTTTTGGTATGTCTTGCTCTCTTATCTTGAGTTGAAAATAGCCTGACCGGAGATCAATCTTTGAGAACACACATGCTCCCTCTAGCTGATCAAACAAGTCATTGATTCTAGGCAAAGGATATTTGTTCATGATAGTTACCTCGTTGAGTGAACGATAATCTATGCATAACCTTTGGCTTCTATCTTTCTTCTCCACGAACAATACTGGGGCTCCCCAAGATGAAGAACTTGGTTGGATAAATCCTTTCTGCAACTGTTCTCCTAGTTGCTTCTTGAGCTCTTTCAGTTCATCAACTGACATTTTGTATGGTCTCTTAGCTATTGGTCCAGAACCTGGTACCAAATCTATCAGAAACTCCACATCTCTATTCGGTGGCATTCCTGGTAATTCTTCCAGAAATACATCCGGATACTCACACACAATTGGTACACTATCCATGCTAACCCCCTTAAGAGAATTCAGCTTACTTCCTTTGGATTCAAAGTTTGACCTGAATTTTATTCTTTTTCCTTCTGGGGTTGTGAGTGCAACAGTACGATTAGCACAATCTAGTACTCCTTCATACTTAGCCATCCAATCCATTCCCAAAATTACGTCTAGTCCTTGGGAATCTAGGATTATCAGGCTCAGTGGAAACTTATGCTTTCCAAACTCTATGACAAGATCCCGGCATCCAAGACTTACTATCATATCTCCACCCGGAGAACTAACTTTTATTGGACACCCAATGTTTTCAGATGCAAAACCATTTCTATCAACAAATGCTTTTGATATGAATGAATGAGATGCACCAGTGTCAAAGAGTACAAATGCTGGAATGGAATTGAGTCTGAACTTACCAGCAACAGCGTCAGGCTCCTCATAGACCTCCTCCACATTGATGTGGTTAACCTGTCCTTTCTGGAAAGGATTGGGTTTGTTAGGTCCTTCAACTTTCTTCTCAGGGCACTCATTAGCATAATGCCCCAGCTTCTTGCATTTGAAGCACTCAACCTGACTGATGTCCCTTTTTGCAGGCTGACTTCCACTTCCACTTCCACTTCCACTGTGGTGGTTCTTATGTCCACTCTTGTGGTTCTTATACTTGTCATTGTCATGACCGCGGTGGTGCTTGTTGTCATGACGGTTGTGGTTGTGGTGCTTGTTGAATTTCCCATGCTTATGGGATCCTGAGCTTCCATTGTCATCATAGTGAGATCGTTTGTGAGACGATCCCGAGCTGTGCTTGTCGGAGTGTTTCCTCTTTCTACTCTCAACTTGCTTCATTTTATTCTCCAAAATAGCAGCCTTGTCACACAAAGACTGATAAGTTGGAACATATGCCACGGACAGCTGCAAATTCAGCTCATCATTCAATCCCTCCAGAAACTTTTCTTTTCTTTTGGCATGTGTGTCAACCTCATCCGGTGCATAGCGCGCCAGATTGTTGAACTCTTCTATGTATTCAGCCACGCTACGGTGGCGCTGCTTCAGGTTGTGGAACTCCTTCTTTTTTAGGCTCATCATTCCTGATGAAATATGAGCAGTGCGAAAGCCATCTTCAAAGATAGCCCAAGTCACCTCATCAATTGGAGTGGTGATTTGGAAGTTGTCCCACCATGTGGCGGCTGGTCCTTCCAACAGATGTGCTGCGAACCTGACCTTTTCAGCATCCGTGCAGCCCACGGTCACTAAGTCCTTGTTCACAGAACGTAGCCAGTCATTGGCCACCATGGGATCAGTTTTCCCCGAAAACTTTGCTGGCCTCAATCGCAGAAATCTGGTGAGCATATCAAAACCCGGAGGGTTGTTGTTGTTGTTATTGTTATTGTTGTTGTTGTTATTGGGGTTGTTGTTGTTGTTATTCTGGTTTTGGATGAATGTTGTCATCATCTACATAAGCTGTGTTTGAGCATTCATCATCTGTTGCATTTCTGGAGTGATGTTGTTGGGGTTGGGGTTGGGGTTTGTGCGACGGGGAGGCATCTGTGGTTTGTTCAAATAGAGGTAAGAATGAGATATCCATAGATGTTTTATGCACATTACATCACAAACAAACACATAGCAAGCAACATAAGAATAAAAGTTCAACAACCACATAATAAGTTCATGAAGTAAAACACACAAGTGGCAAGCCATCCACATGTCGGATGGTCCAATAATAAGTTCACAATAACAAGTACGAATATGAAAGATAAACGAGCAGTCAAGTCTACTCATCAGCATCAATCTCCTCCTTGACGAAGGTAAGACCTGCGTTCTCCATCGCGGTCTTGTTCTCCTCAATCGTAGTGGTCAAGGAATCGACCTTGGCCTTGAGAGCCCTCTTCTGGGAGAGAAGCCTCTCAATAACCATCTGCTGCTGCTCTAGCTCGAAATCCTTGAACTTCAGTTCCTCGGCCATATCCCGGATCTTCTTGTTCATATCCTGGACGCGTTTCTCCTGACTCTTGAACTTGCGATCCTGGGCCTCGAACTTCGTCTCCATTTCCTTGACCATCTCATCCTGCTGTGCGAAAAGCTTGTCCTTCTTGCGAAGCTGCACCTGGAGCTCGTCATTGCTGAGCACGACGTTCGTCCTGTCTGTGTCCACGTGCCTGATGAGAGACTCTAAGTCCTGGAGATAGAGACGTATCGGCTCTGCCGCGTCCCTCGAGTCGTCCTCAAAGTCGATGGACTCTCCATCAACATCACGTCTTCTGAAGACGTGGAAGTGAGTGCCCCTAACCTGTCGGGAGTGACGGCCTAACAGACGTCCTATCAGGTCCTGCATGACTACCTCCATGCCTCTCTCCCCGTCGTCGTGCATCAGCTTGAAGACGATGGCCTCTGTAGTGGGCTCTGTCTGGCGTCCAGGCTGGTTCACCTTGAAGCCCCAGAGGTCCTTCCTCTCGAACTTGGTGAGTGGGTACACCGTGATGGTGGGAAGAGGGAGATCGAGCAAAGTGGTAAGCTCAACAATACGGGGACCAAAACGGGTAACCTGGAACTCCTCAACGGTGCTGATGGTAATAGGCATCTATTTATAAGATTGAAAAAGTTAGAACAACACAATTTAAGATAAATAAAGACAACATCACATACACATCCTTGGAATCACAAAATCACACAAGTCATGCATACATGAATCCATTACATCAATCAAGGTCCAATTCATTTAAGGTATCATTTTGGAAAATAAGGTGATAAGTGGTGGTCCAACTAACGAAGTGCCCTTACAATCCTATCTCACTGGATCTATTAGCAAACACAATGTTCCTAGAGGCAATCCACCTATCTTGTTCACTTGATTCCATCACTAAGTCTATAATATCTCCCCTTAATTCTTGGTTGGTGGCTTCCAACTCTTCGGTAAGCTCCTTCTCTTTCTCTAAGTCTTTTTGGAGGTTGAGCATTCTGCACTTGACTCTAGCACTAAGTTCTTTGATAGTCCTCCAAGCTGCTTCACTGGCTGACTCAAAGAATGTAGTGTGCATCACCGTGTTGGTGTACATGTAGAATCCCCTTTCTTTGTGGTTGTCTTCCTTGTTTTTGTACAAGTGAAGTTGCACCCACCAATATTCCACTCCTTCATCCATCACCGGAAATCCTTTGTAAACAGCTGCACCATGTGCTTCCATTGTCACCATGAGGTCCTTGAGAATTTTGGGAAACTCAGTTTCACACTCCAAGGTCATGGTCATGAGTGGTCCTTTCTTCACGGCTTCGTTGATGGAGTTCATCTACAAATAGAGATGAGAATGAGAAGATTAGAAAAGTTTACGAGAAGAATAAACAAGTGTAGAAGTATTTAAAAAATTTCCTTAGTGGTTTCCAATCCTAGGGTCATAATCCTACAGACAACACAGTGCTCTGATACCATCTGTTAGACCCCTCCTTTATAAAGGAAAGGATCCCTGTGATTGCAATGCTAGTCCCTGGATCAATGCTAGCATCCACAGTTTAAGATGAAGTACACAGATACAAAGGTCGTTTATTACATTCATTCCAGAGATAAAACATAGTATTTTACAACTCAGGGCCATAGGCCTAATACAAGAGTTTAAGGAATAAGTAAATAAACATAAGTCTTCATCTTCATGTGCGACAGGCAAGCATGTTGAGTGTAGACTCATGACTCCTATTCATCATCGGAGTAACCTGCAACATCACAAGTTACAGCCACAGAGGGTCAATACTTTGGAATAGTATTGGCAAGTGATACCTTAGTATATTTTAAGTGGACTATATTACTATATGCATTTTGGCTAAGTGTAGCTTGGCTTGCTTTGCTTGAAAATAGGTTTTTCCTATTAGTTGAAAACACTAAGTTTTTCTTTATCAAAAACATTCCCAAGAAACCACCAATAGACATTGGGGTCCTTCACCCTTGTTCACCCACCAATTTTTACTTAGAAGTTGGAGTGATGATATTCTTGTAGCTTCCATGTCTTGATGCTCAAGTTGTCCATTGCCTTGGACTAGGCTAAGTACTTAGGTTTTTCCATCTGCAGAGGTTGTGCACTTTCCCCACCAGACTTGGTTTCCCAAGACAGGACCTTTCAGAAGCCTTTCCTTAGTTAAATGGACGCGCTCCAACCTATCATTCCCACTACCACCAACTGTCCAAGTGACTAAGTTCTAGCAACCTATATGATCAAGGCAGAGCCCATATTGCCAAGTGGTTGCACTGTAAGCTTTCTCAACACTTGGCCTCCAAATCCCTTTGTGCCTGGGTGGCATACCACAAGTGAGATACACAAGCCAAGTCCATGGCCTTGTGTAACCACTCAACCAAAAACCACCATTCAAGTCCCATTCCACCCAGAAAGTTCATTGACTTAGTTGTTTTATTAAGAAAAGCATGAGTCCCAAAGGACTTAGAATTATTTCACCATAGCATGTACATTCTTTACCAACCCCTGTTTTCTACTAGCTAGGCTAAGCATGGCATAGTATCTTAACTTAGGAAATTTCCTAGCAATTCTACAATTCTACACTACTTAGGATTTCCCAACTTAGCATTTGGCAAAAGTAGCATGCAAGACTTAGCAAAATATCTAATGCTAATACAAAATATGGGAAGGAAATATTCATGAAAATATCACTTGCCTTGGTAATGGGGAGAGTAGCACTCTTCACAGTCACAATCACTAGAAAAATCTACACAAAAATTTGTAGCACACAATTACACACAATTATATACAAACAAAAATATTATGACTGCATGCATGCAAGATTTTGCTAAGTGGTGATTTTGAAAACTCTACCAAGCATGTGCATGTTTACAGAAACTTAACAAGTCACAAGTTTGCCAACTAAACTTATTTATCCCTAAACAAATTACTAAACTAAACCCATACTCAAAATAGCCTTAAACATGTTTCTACAAATAAAGTCATTCTAATGGTTACTATTTGTTAAACACTTTGCATAAACAGAAAGGCCTTGATTTCCTGAATCCATCGGTATAAAGTTTGCAAAATTCCAACGTGGAATTCAATAGTTATAAGCATTTGAAAATTGGATCAAATTCTGATTTGAAATCTATTTTTAGATCTATTCCTAGCCACGCGTCGTGTTGTGACTGGTGCGTACCGTTTCGCACCGGATCGAGCTCTACAGCCGCAGGATCTAAATAGATCGCACGCTCCAGATCGCGTACCTCTTCGCCGATTACTGAATCTATCCTAACGCTTGGATCAAGATCCAACGGCGCGCGAGCAAGCGACCATGTCCTGGCGGCACGCGGCGTCAGCGAGCGGCGGAGCGCTCGGTCTACGGAGGCGCTAGCGTTCCAGGCCGTCCGCGAGAGGGAGAAGGGCCATACTAGATTCGCAAGAGGCTGCTGAAGCTCAAGGTAGCGTCGGTTTGCGAAGGGGCGTGCTGACACGGCGATGATTCCTCGTCGGAGTTGAGTCTGGCGACAGGTGGTTCCGTTCGAGGTCGAAGGCGACGTTGTAGATCACTAGGAGGCAAACGGAGGATGTGGTCAGATGCAGAATACCACGGCGAAGATGCGTGCGTGAAAGACAAGGTTCGGGGCGGTCTGGACTTACCGCTGGAGCTCGCCGGAGTTGAAGCTGGAGGCGGTGGCGGTCAGACGTTTGCGTAGCCGGCGTTCTGGGTCACGCGCGGGCGAACCAGGGGTACTGGGTGATGCGTGAGGTCAAGCGGAGGCTGTTCGTGTGAAGCAGAGGCAGAGGGGTGGTCGGAGGTGGCCGGAATTGCTGCGGCAGCTCGTCGGAGACGGCGGGGTTGCAGAGAGCAATTTGTGCATCCTGGGGGCGCTCTGGGCTTGGGGTTCGGGGGAGAAGAGAGAGAGGACAGAGGGGGTTTAAATAGCCTGGTCGTGAGCGAGAATTACTCGGGCATTGATACGAATTGAAGCCGCGAATCAAACAGGAAACGGCCGCGCTGATTTGGGGATGAACTGGTCGTGGGGGGGGGTGGAGACGACGATGCTCGAGTGGGCCGCGGTTGTCAGCGATAGAGGGAAAAGGGAGTGGGTCCCTTCTGTCAGTGAGCTGGTGGGTGCGAGAGTGGGTAAAGAAAACGATTCGCGGGGGTGTGCGCTATTGGGCTAGTCTGGGCCGAATTGGGCTGGGTCGGCCTGATTAGCTGGTTGTCTTATTTTTTTCCTCTTTATTCCTTTTCCTTTTCTGATTGCTTTTCTAAATATGGTTTTCAAACCCAAATTCAAATCTGTTTGAATCCAAAGTTTTACAAGACTTTTGTACAATAAATCTTGCTCTTAAATAAGTGTTAAACATATCTGAACACTTCTGAACACTTGGGTCTTTTGAAAAATAAATTAAAATCATGCCTTTATGAGATGTGATAATAGGCATAGAATTTGTTTTAATTCATAATTTGCTTTGAGACTTTGCTTAAGTTTTTGAGACCACTTAAGTTTGAATTCAAATCATCCTGAATGAATAACAACACCTTTCTCAATAGCATGTAGCACAAAGGCTAGGGTTTTCATACATAAAATAATGAGCCACAATTGCTCCTGTTTCTGAAATGATTTTGAGAAAATCCCTAAATGATGATGAATGCAAGGATGATATGAATGAGTTTTGGAATATGAATTTAGGGATGTTACAGGCCTATACCCTGAGCGGCCAGCAGCGGCCCAACGGCCTGCTCGCGTGCTGTCGGTATCTGCCGCCGCCAGAAGCCTGCCGGCACGGCCCGCTCGGCCTGCCTGCGCGCGCCTCCGCTAGCTGCCGCCTGTGCGCGCTAGGCCTCTTGCGCAACCCAGACCGCCAACAGCCCGCCTGTGCGCGTGGCCCGCAGCCGCTCGCGCCGCACAATCCTGACCGTTGATCGGGGCGCGCCCTAGATCAAACGGCTGAGTGCGCGGTTCGGAGGTATAACCCCCCCGGCCGCCGCCCCCTAACCCTAAAACCATTCCCCCCCACTCTCTCTCTCTCGCGTCCCCCGCGTGGCGGCGCCGCGTCCCACGCGCGGCTGCCCCGCGTCGTTACCGCGTCCACACCGTGCCTGCCTCGCGCCCTTCGTGGCGGCGCCACGTCCTTACCGCGGCGGCCCCGCGTCGGCTCCGCGGCGGCGGCACGCGTCGAGCCCGCTTGCAGCCCGCCGTGCGGCGGCGCGTGGAGGAGTCGGCGAGGTGGCTTCGGCCCCTCTCTGTGGCGCAGCGGCGTGGCCCGCCCGAGGCCGAGGTGAGGCGGCCGCCTTCGCGCGCCCCTCCCTCTTCACTCTGCTCCGGCGGCGCTGGCCCCGCACGAGGGCGAGGTGAGGCGGCGGCGACGTCGCGCCCCTCCCTCTGTCCCTCTGTGTGGCGGCGCGGGCGCGCGGGTTGGCCGAGGCGAGGCGGATGCGGTGTCGTGCCCCTCCCTCTGCCTCCCTTCATCGAGCCATGCCCCCCTCCCGTCCTCCTTGTCGACGGTGCGTCCACCCGAGCACCATCAAGAGGGGCGGCGGTGGAGCCTTTTCGCTCCCTTTTTTTTTGTTACTTGGTCCATAGTGAAAAACGGCGGCGCCCTCCACCTTGCTCCTTGCCGATGTGTGCATCCACCCGAGGGTGGGTGCACCGTCGTCAAGTGGCCGAGGTGTGGGGCGGAAACTTTTCCGGCGATGGCCGGAGTGGACCCTTTTTTTTTATTGCCTTTTCTTTGGGGATCTATGGGGTTAGAACTTGCGTTCGGGATCTTTTGGGGTTTTAGATCTAGGGTTTTGCTTTGCCCCGAAGGGTGTGTTCTTCTTCTAGATGTCTCCACAATGGATGCCCATCTAGATCGAGAGGAACGGCGCGGCCATAGGGCAGGCGCACTTTGGATCTATTTCTTTTCTTTTGAACTCTTACTTTCTACAAAAGCACTGTAAAATCTACCAACTAAAACTTGCTCTGATACCAATGTTAATTCCACCTTTAATAAGGATCTAGTCTAGATCTAACAGTAGCACTATACATCACATTTATAGATCGAGAACAGAGAGAGGGAGAAAGAACCGAGATGGACTCTACCTGCTCCCTGGCTCGACAAACACGAGCCATAGGGAATGCCCGAGCTGGTGACGGAGCTAGAACCTTCGTCGTTGGCCATGGGTGGTAAGGGGTGAGTGTGACGGCGGTGGAGCTTTCCGTCGGCGCAGCGCTTAGCTTAGATCGGATAGGGTTTGTAGGTGGGGCGGCTAGGACACGTCTGACCTCGTGAGTCGTGTTGCCGGCTTTCCACCACTTTATATAGCTCTGGCGACAGGGGCCCACCAACCAGATAAGGTTGGGCGCCTCCGATCAGGACGCAGTTAGGGGGGGTGTGCTGGGCCGTTGGGCCCAGTCACGTTGAGATCTATCCAACACCCAGTTCATCCACGTCGACCCCCTGAGCTCATCCATCCCATCTGCCATCCAGCTCACCCGCACCCTCAGCTTGTATGAATGCCCTTGCTCGACGGACCGATGTAAAGCCCATTGTCGCCTTCACGCTCGTCAGCGGTGTCATCGTCACGTTTGTCGGAGGAATCCCATGGTCGATTCATGCCATCATGCTCTTTCCAAAGTGGGAAAGCGCGGCTAGCTGAGGAGCTTCAAGAAGCCGACACGGTGAGGCGGTGCTAAGAGTAATAGCATCTCGAGCAGACGTTGTATTATAGCGCATGCAAAAATCTGGATAGAGCGCACGCTAAAACGTTTATGCGCGTTATTTAGCACAACCTTTTTCGGAGATGGTAAACGGGCGCGGGAAACTACAGTGCAGAAAGTGGCCTCGGCAGACGCGCTATAATGCAGCACACAAACCGCGCGCGCATAATTTAGTAGAACATAAGATCTAAAAATTGCATAAAAAGGTTTTCGGACGAACAGAAAATAGAACATTCGATAATTATACATATAAACAGAAAATAAAGTGCTAGACTACTCGTCGGACGAGGTGTCCTCCGACACCTCAGAGAGCCACAAGTCGTCCCAGCGTGGATCGTCTGCTGGATGTCCAGTTGGTCGTTGATGAACTGCAGGCGCGCCGGTCCTCGCGCTCCGCTGCCACGTCCTGCGGGAAGCGCCGGCGCCACTCCGCCATGGCGTACTAGCCGGCCTCCGCGACGAGGAGGCGTCGCTGAAGCGCGCGGTGACGCCGGCGCTCCTCCTCCGTGACGAGCGCGGGCGCCGTCGCGAGGAACTCCGCCTCCGCGAGACTTTGGGTCTCCGGGAAGTTCATCTCGCGTCGTGGGCGGCCGAGGCGCCATGCCGCCGCGTCGTACGCGCGGGCGGCCTCCTCCAGATGCTCGAAGGTGCCGAGCGTGAGGTGGACGCCACCGGCGCGGAGCTCCGCGTAGAAGAGGCCGTTGGGGCGCGGACGGACGCCGCGAAAACCCGAGGCGGAGCGACGGCGAGGCGGCATGGCGGCGCTAGGAAGCGAAAGGGGATGCGGCGCGCGAGGGAGAAGAAGGGGAGGAAGTTTCAGAGTGAGCGCGTGTGGCGGTTGGCGAGCGCTGCCGCGCGGCATTTATAGTGCGCGCTAGACGGCGCGGAGATTTGGCGTCCTGGATAGCGCAGAAGCCCGCGCGCGGCAAAATATCACGTGCGCGCTCTATTTTCGCGTCACTGCTGGAGGAGGTATAGAGCGCGCGCTGCAAATTGGTGGTTAGAATAGCGCTGCGCTATTTTTGGGCATGTGTTGAAGATGCTCTAACCGAACGCGGAATGGTGAGGCGCTGGTTGGTAGGGTGGAAAGCACAATGTGGCGGTGCTAGGGCAGGTGGGGGCACAACTGCTATGGCATGGCAGCCAACTGGAGTCGGTCAGGTGAGGGAGCAAGAAATTTGGTCAGGATCTTGATGATCTTTCTAGTACTATTTTGGCGCTGCGGGGCGCTTAATGGTACGGTTGGGTGAAACTTTTTTTTTTTGCATTCGCGCCACCATTTTCCTCAAGTCTGACAGGATGTGAACTTTTTCAACTGTTCAGGTTTATATTGGACCAAACTAAACTAAGGATAAAAAGTGGACTTTCTTCTTAATTGAAGTACCGGATCCGCATCTCTTCGCCTTAACATTTGTCATGTCTGGCATGACAAGCTCACGACATCCAGTGGTAATGACGCGGACCTCTTGATTGCATAGGCAAAACTGCCAAATGAGCCATCCTCTCGTATCTTTCAGCTCTGCAGGCCTCGTCATAATTTAGGAAGATATGTTTCAACACCGTACATTCTCCATCGTCCTTGGGCAAAGCCTCACGACAATATGTCAATGGAATAACCAGACGTTGATGCGCCGTTGTTTAATCGCTATTGGACAGTACTACGCGCTTCTCTTGTTCCAATACTTTTATACAAATACTAACAGCGTCACAGTCACAGAGACAATGATTTTTTCCTTGTAAAAAAACCAAGTACGGACGGAGAGACAGACACCCCCATGTCAACAAATAACGCGGCGGAGGGGCAGAACAAGGCAATATACGCCAAATGGCGAGCACCGGCCACGCCGAGATAATTCCTAGGAAAGGCCGTACAATGCAAAGAAAACTTTGTCGTACCGTGCACTCTTTTGCTAAGCACATAGTAGCATAGAACAAGTTAACAACAAGATAATGAAAGTCCAAGCTAGCACTTCCCGGAAGTTCCAAAGCAAACCTCTTCTCTTTTTTAAACTCTTTTTTCAGTTAGTTTGGATCAACAAGCGAATCTCATTCCAAACCATGACATTGACATCAAGGCATATATTTACAGCTGTGTCCTTTCCTACTTTACACTACACTCATGCGCTCCCATGAGCATTTACTCCCTAACTCTCCGGGAAGATGAATATTACTAGCTGGATCACAAAAACATCTTCCCCGTAAATATGGTAAAGAATCAAGCAATTGAGAACAAGATGCTACGAGGATGCCGGTGACAATACTGTTTTTTAGCATCGTCCTTTTCCCAGCCAGCTCCACATGATTAGCAAGGACTAATATCTGCAGACAGAACAAGAACATCAGAGGTCAGATTAACCACACAGTTATACAGAAGAAACAGATGGCAACAGCCGTGCAAGTGTAGAAGATTAACTTACAGTTTCTGCGAGTATGTTATAGCTGTCCTCGGTTCTATCCAATCATGCCACGTGTGGATGAATTTGGCCGCGAAGATGTCCTCATAGACCGTACAGACCGGATTGATCTATTCACAAACGGATGGTCCAACAGTTTGGATGCTGAAGGTCTGTCTTCTGGGTTTGGTTTTACGCACTGGCTTATAAAATCACGAGCATCCCTTGAGAGAGTACTTGGAATCGCTGGCGGTTCCCCCTTACCGATCCTGTATAGGGCTTGTGTCTGCACAACAAGTTGCAAGAGATTAATCCATGTGAAAATGATGTACTCAAACAGATTATGCAAACCTCTATCAGATTTGGAACCAGCACTGTAATTAACATTTGTAAGGGAGGCTTAGTACTAATTACTCACCCATTCGAGATCAGGATAGGGAAGTTCACGCGTCAACATCTCGAGGACCGTACAACCCAGACTCCATATATCAGCCGCAGGTCCATATGTCTTCTTGGGATTGACGACCTGACAGTTCAGTGTGTCCGTTTAGAATAATGGAGCAGGGTATGGACATATCATACATGTCATTATGCTTATGCCAAATATCTTGTCAATCCAAAACTAAGAATAGCCACAAGCACATAAAGACCAAATAGAACCAACCCAACTTAAACTAACTAGTTTGTAACTCAAGTCATTAATCCACTAAGGATCATCATTATCGATTGAACTAGGTGCTTAATAGCTGTGAGCGAGTGATTCATGACTACACCCAAAGAGGTCCAGGCAAAGTAAGCCAAATGAACTGATGTAGTATGAAACTCCAAATCAGTAGCTCAGGACACACAACTCCAACAGTATTCATTTCACCATCAACAGTTCACTCCCCTTTACCTCTGGATCATACTGCTACTTGTGAATCGATTATTCTCGACGAATTGTGGCAAAGGAAAACAAGGAAATCAAACATATAGCTAATATGATCTTATAGAGTGTGGTGACATACCTCAGGTGCCATCCAATATACAGTTCCTTTGCATGACTTGAGCACATTGAGTTTGCTAGCCTGAAAGACAATCGATAAAGCAATGTTAGGTAGTCCATGGGATAACTAAACTATTTAAAGACCAAACACGAAATCATGCAGGTTTTGCAAGGAAGCACGCATACCTGCTTAGCAAGTCCAAAGTCTGCAAGTTTCACAGATCCATTCGCATGCACCAGTATGTTGGCACATTTGATATCTCTGCAGGATGATATTTTGAACCAAATTGAGTATGTAAAAGTACATGAAATTAGCACATAATTCCCTAAGACTTGTGAATGTGAACTAAGGTTATCATTATTTTAGAAGACAGGAGACAAAATTAGTGATCTAATTTATCTTATACAGATGTAAAATGAGAAAATAATATCATTGATACATGATCTAAGGTACTTTTATTACCTGTGAACAATATCTCTTTCATGGAGGTAAGTTAACCCATTAAGAATTTGTCTTGTATATGCTGAAACATGAGTATCCCGTAGACGGTATTTCCGATACAAAGACACGAGAGATCCTTGAGTCACTAGTTCAAGGAAGATGTAAAGTTTTGAGTCCTCCTGCAATAGTCACACAGTTGGATGATTGTAAGCATCAAAAGAAGTGAGTACATGGAAATCTATGATAAATATATTGGGCAAAATAGTACAACTGTACTTCGAAAAACTGAATAAAGTGATGCACGGTTGGAAGATCAGAAACTTACTTTGTCAGTTCCATAATAATGTACTATATTCTCATGTTCAAACTGACTCAAGAGTGCAATTTCCTGGAAAGTAGAATGAAGTCATAAGAGGCCAAATTTCAGAATATACAGCATTGAAGATACAAAGAAACAACCAATAACAGACTGGCACTGATATCATTAATAAAACAAACACCCAACTAAACCAACCTGCTCAAGCTGAAAAATACACTGCTGCGCATTGCTCCCTTGATCATATAACGACACTTCTTTGACAGCAAAGAAGACGCCTTCACTGTGAAGCATGAAGCATTATACCATAAGATGCAGAAACAGAAGCATCTGGGAGACTTATGACAGAAAAACATAGTTAAAGGATACCACATAATTCAGAACCCATAATGACTGACAAATGTTTACCTCAACCCTGGGCTAAATACAGATGTAGTAAGCCAAGAACTTATTTAGTTTCAAATTGGAACGGATGTGTTGTCTAGGTTGTTGAAGATGATTCAAATACAATTTACTATTAGGTTACATGTCCTTTGTTACCCCTTCCTTGGAACTAGTATTCACTATGCAATATAGTTCTCAAGAGTTAAAACTAGAGCCAGTGAGCTTACCCTAATCAAGTAGAGGATTAGTTCTACAAAACTCAGGTTAATCAAGGCTTGCCCTATCTTGGAACAAACATACCAACTCGAGTTCATCATAATCTCAAGCACAATCCTAACAATCAGCATATGTGAAACAAACAATGAAACCAGAACTTACTCGCTGATCCCCTCGTAGACGGTCCCAAAGGAGCCACTCCCCAAGAGCATACCTCGGCTCCAGGAGCGGATCTTCCTCTTAAACCTCCCATTGGGCGAGATATAGAACATGGAGTCGGTGGTCTCATCGTCGTTGGTGGTGGATATGGAGGACATGCCCGTGAATTCCTCGGACGTGTCCCCCAGCCTGAGATCGTCCAACGTCAACACCTCCGCCTCGTCCTCGTCCTCCTCGGCATCGTCGCCGCCAAAATCAGGGGCGGATCTGATGGCCGGGGCCTGCGGCCCTTGCTCGTCTGGCGCGAACGACTGCAGGATATCCCACGTGGAACCCACCTGGCAGGGCTGAGGCCGCGTCATCGACGGCGGCGGCTTGAGCATCACGGGCGGCGGGCGTATGCCCTTGATCCCTCCCTCGCAGCCTGGTTTCTTCGCGTCCTGACGGGCTGGCTCCTGCGGATCCAACCATGCCGGCCGCGCTGGAGAGTGAATCGGAGCGGTTTCCTTGGGCGGGAGCTCGAAATCAGCGGCGAGAGAGAAGGCCGGCACCTCGGCGGCCTCGGGGCGGAGCGGGGACTCGCGTACTACAGGGCGGTCAGGCTGCGAGCGCGAGGAGGGGGAGCTGGACGCGGAAGAGGAGTTGGAGCGGAAGGCCTTGTGCGCCTCCCAGTCGGTGAGGGAGATTGCGAAGTCGTCGGGGCCGGAGAGGCCGAGGTTGCGGCAGAGGAGCTGGACGTCCCCGCCGCCGTCGCCGCTGCCGCCGATGCGGAAGCTGGAGAGGTCGATGGAGGCGGAGAGCGAGGGAGCCCTGGAGGACGCCCTGGAGGAGGAGGAGGAGGAGGAGGAGGCCCGGGGCGGGGGTGGGGAGGACGGCGGGTAGCTGCAGTAGAGCTCGGTGTCGTACTGGTACGGGATGTTCTTGGACGCGTTGCGGCGCTCGAGCCGCGGGCCGCGCCGGGAGGATCCGCGGGACGAGCCGCCGGACGGCGAGGAGGAGGAGGCGGCGGCGTCCTGCGCGGGCGGGCCCATCAGCGGCGTGCGCTCATGGAGAAAGGGGGAAAAGGGTGATGAGACGGAGAGAGAGGAGATGATAGGCGCTCTCTGGCTTTTGGGCCTGGGAGGCTGTGGGAGTGGAGGGGAAGACGGGAAGAAGCTGCTGATGATACGATATTTTTCTCTAGCGTCGAGGCATTCTCTTTTGGTATTTTTGGTGGGTGAGGTGGAGGAGGAGACGAGTGCGTTGTCGCATTGACTCGCACTGCTTTGCTCCGGTCCGGTGTCCGGTGGGTCACTCGCGACGGCGGGCAACCAGCGGGACGGCGTGGCACGGGGCTTCTCGCCGTGGTCGCGGTCGGGCAAGCTGACAAGCGCCTTTCTGTCGCGGTCGCCGCCTCGCCGGGGAGGGAGGGAGGGAGGGTTGGAATGGTAGCGGTGCTGGCGTGTGGGCAAACGTCTGTTTTGAGCTGGACGGCCACCGTCCTACTGCCACCTCCCGTGCCGTGCCTACCTGCGTGAGTGCATAGATCATCACACGCTCCGCATTGAGAACTGAAAAGAATGTCAGCCTTCAAGTGGTACTGCAGGGCGCAGGCATCTTTGGTTCCTAGACACAGATTGCCAAATCAAAATGTGGCTAGCCACAGTTTAGTTGGCAGGTGTTTGGTTTTAGCCACACTTTGGCTTACCATATTTTACTGTACTTATGACTCACTTGTCATAATCTTATTGATTTTGTCAACTTTTGCTAAAATTTGGCTTCAAAAAATTAGCCACACTTTTATGGTTAGCCACACTTTGGTTTGGCAAAATGTGGCTAGAAAACAAACACCCCTTTAGAGCATGACTAACTGTATAAACGCCCAACCTGTAAGACGCAAGTACAGGCATCTATAGTCGTCATTTTCAAGTTTGAGCAAGCCAACCACGTCAGCGTCCTTATTCGTGACTTGTAAAATCGAAATTCAAAAATCCCGGAAAAGATCGAACTCGCACTTTTGATGATCATCGTTCATACATATAATTACATAGCAAAATTACACCTAAAAATAAAAATAAAAATGGAGAGCTCGCCGGAGGACACCGCAGCGTCCTCAAATGGCCATCCGAGCTTTGTTAGCCTCGTCGGAGTGCCTTGCCGTCGATCTACTCGTCAAGGACGATGATGTCCATCTCCATGGCGCAGGATCCGGACTGATCCTCCTTCGCGATGCGAATCGCCACGAGGGCCTCATCCAGCTCCTCATGTATGGTCGTCTCCATCGCGGCAACGGCGGCCCCTGCCACCTCCTCCTCGCGGCGCCTCTTCTCCTCCTGGTTGGCCGCGGAGGCAGCGAGCGCCTTGCGGAGATGCTCCATCTCGTCCTCATCGCCGCGGCTCCTGTGCGAGGACGAGGATGAGGCCGAGGACGAAGCCTCGCCGATGGCGAGTGGCGGAGCTACTCGTGGAGTGGGAACTCGTGGCACTGGCGTGCAGGCTCCGTCCGCGTAGGGGGCGAGCGACGGCGGGGGACGGGGGACCCATTTGGTCCAGCGGCGGGCGACCCGCCGCTTGGCCCCGATAGACCTCACCAGCACCTTCGTCACCTCGTCGCCGCACGGATACAACGAGGACCTCCCAGACGGCCGACGGCTACCACCTCCTCCTCCCTCACCGCTACGGCCACCCCCAGACCGCATCCATGGCGCAGGGTGGACATCTTGTAGTCGACGGGGCGGATCTGGCGCCGGAGACGCGTGAATCGCTCGCCGGAGGAGAGGGCTATGAGCGGCGGCGGCACAAGGCTAGGGTTTGGACGCGGTGGAGGGATGCGGGTGCTGACCTGTGTCGGCTCCCTCGACCGATACTAGTAGGGGGTGGCATGGGCCGTTCACAAGGGCCCGTGAATTTTGTTAATAGGTTGGGCCTTATACGGGCTCTGTTAGCTCGCCCACGCGGCCTAGAGCCCGTATACTCGTCGGAAAAATATGGGTTTGGCATGTTTATGGACATAGTCATGCTCTTAGGCCATGCAATGTATGTAGGTGCGGTTCAATGAAAAAGACGGTAGAGATTGGGTTCGATTCTATTTATCCGTTGTGTAGAATCACATTTCTTTGATCCACTCTCACAACATGCATATTCTTTTTTATGCATGTAAAGTAGCATCACTAACACCCGCAAAAGTGACATGGCTTTGACTATTTCCGTCGTTTGCGGGACAGGAAGGACATGCGTCCGACTCAGGTCCGTGCAGACCAAGACGGTGCCCCCCCAAGATGCCTCCCATCCGTCCGGCCTCCGGCATGTGGCATTGTTTTCTCATTTTCTGTCAATTCGTGTATAGGGCACATATTTGCACATATTATTTTGAAATTAAATTTAATCATCATAGTTTACAACAAGCTAAGGACCATGGTCCACAAATTGTTCACACAATAAAACTAGAACAAGTTAAATGATAAATCAAAGAAGAGAACTAGTTCTCCTTGGGTGGCTGCGGTTAGTTCCCAAAATATTCCCACATATGATAAACAAAATCATCTTGAAGATTTTTGTGATTTATCTTATTACGGTTATCGGCATGCACATGGATATCCTAGAATGAAGCGGGTGGCTTTGTACGGGTTTTACCATATCTCCTTGACCTTTCCACCCTTGGTCATATATGCGGCCATCACAATCTTCTGCCATCACACTCTTCTTCGACGACCATGTTCTACATGATCACGCAAGCAGTCATCACCACACATGTTTGTTCCTTGCTCCATGTTCTAGCAGAATGGCGCACAATAGCTCATCGAGATTGGAGAACACCAAATGTCCGCTTCACATCATTTCTAGCGGCCTCTTACTTCTTTGCAAACCTCTCGTGTTTCTCTTTTGTTGGCCCGTGAATGGTCTTAACAAATGTAGACCAAGGAGGGTCAATACCATTTGATCAATAGTACCCCTTGTTGTATTGGTGGCCTCTAACCACAAAGTTGATATCAGGAGCATTGCCTTCAACTAGCCTAGAAAACATAGGGGGCTCTGAATGACACATATGTCATCGTGAGAACCAGTCATGCCAAATAATGAGTGCCACATACAAAGATCATGTGATGTTATGGCCTCAAGTATGATTGTGCATCTATGAGAATGTTCTTTATATTCCTCTGCCATGCAAATAAACAGTTATTCCATTTCCAGTGCATACAATTTATACGTCCAACCATTTCTAGAAACCCTCTGGTTTTATTGCAACCCAAAAGCCATTGAGTGTCCGCAGCATTTGGTGCTCTCAAGTATTTTTCACCGAACACCGCACCGCTACTACTGTCTTGCAAGACTGGTACATTGCAGCTAAGAAGGTGGACTCGCTCATTCGCAAGTACTCGACCACAAAATAGACAGCCACCCCATATGCAAGCATACGGAGTGCTGCGGTGCATTTTAATAAGAGGCGGATCCTAACTTACCAGTGACATCTTCCTTCAACGAGAAGTAGTCGCCATAGTCCCTCACACCAAAATGAATGCACATGAAGATTTTCCTTGACATCTAAAAACGTCGTCGGAAAAGATGCGGACCACACAACGGGTTTGTGTGATGGAAGTAGTCCCGGTATAGTAGCTCGTGCCCCGATTACGATTCAACGCGGTGGCGTGGCCTTCCATCGAGCCATGGTAAACGGGTAGCGCAGCCTAATCGTGCTCATGGATGAGGACTGTTGCGGCCATGAAAATGTCAGTATCATCGTCAGTCTCGCCTAGTGATGGCTCAATGAAGATCTTGAAGTAGTACTTGTCCAACATGTCCCTTGTCTGGAAGGTTGTTTGAATGAAACCAAACAAACATGGACATTCATTGTGTACCACAATTCAAGAAAGGGAGAAAACCCCTACATGTATTGGTTGTGCAAATGGTCGAACGGGTGGCATATGCGGCCTAGAATAGGCCGAGTTCGAGGGGCTGACCGGCAAGATGGTCTGGTCCTGGACGATGTGAGTACCCAGCAGCATCCTCCCTAGGTCCGAGAGCACCTTCATGCCTGGAACTACTAAGCCTTGGCCGTGATGAGGCTAGAAATCTTGTGTACGGCGATGGCGGCAACTAGTGGCCAACTCCGGTGATGAAAACAAGGCCTATAGTCGATGATGGGAGGCACAAAAAAGGTGTTAGGCGGTGGCCCTTTTCGAGGACCGACGGCGCGATGGCGGCATCG
Organism: Avena atlantica; assembly: GCA_910589765.1. Lineage (NCBI taxonomy): Eukaryota > Viridiplantae > Streptophyta > Magnoliopsida > Poales > Poaceae > Avena > Avena atlantica. Next base: position 67,146,857 of record OU342737.1, read on the forward strand.
GGGTGGTAGGAGAATGTGTGCCTGACTAGAGGACCCAGGTGGGAACCAGAGAGGACAAGCTCGGACGCGCAGGTTGTTTGTCACCCCGCAAACCTGGTACAAGTTCTAGCCGCGAATGGCCGAACGGACCTCCCCACGGCTCCGGCTCCATTTGCGGGTCATTCTTGGGCCGAATTGGTCTGGTCAAACCGATTTAGATGGGCCGATCCAATTGTGGGCGACGTTGGAGATGCCCTTATGTCACATGTCAAAAAGATCACGCAAATCGGCATGTATTTTCCCCATGCACATGACTCATATTTAGGACCCTTTCGATTAGTAAGATCATCAAAACCTAGGAATAGAGCACCGACCTCTGTGTTAGAGTTAATCGCAAATGATTACAATAACTTTGTTTTATGATCAACAAAGCCCACTGTTTCCATAAAAGATGAGAATCAGTATAGTAGCATTCTTTTTTTAGTCAAGAATACAAAGAATTTTGTATTAGGATTTTGTACACTCGTATATACCGGTAGGAATAGTGCCCTAAAACCTCCAATTTCCAACTTTGTGTTTATAAGTTAGTACAATGCAAAACTGGTTATATTATGTAATCGGATTGGATCCGGCTCGTGAAAAGTAGTACTTAAGTTAGTTGTGCATTTATGTCATTAGTTTCTTATTGTGTTGGACACACTACCGAGACAAATGTGTAAGTTATATAATGTCAAGATTCCATTTGACATAGGTATATAGATGTCGTGCGACTAACATTAGCTACGCGAAAGAGCTACGTTAGACGGGTTGACCAAAGATTTAGTCGACGTGAGTAGACGTCATATCATATGATCGGGCTAAATGCTATGGATTCCTTAGACATGAGTTGTTTGCATGATCTGAGTTACCAACTAGCTAGATTTTCCGCCTAACATTGTCCGTCCAAGACGGAATTGCACCCTCCGCCACGTAGAGATATCCTCTAGGCACACTGGTGTGATATGATTTGGAAAGAATAACCATGTTTAATTCAATCAGATGTTGGTTGAGTTAGTCCAACTGAGTTAGACAAATAAGATCTGACTAAGCTTAGGCGGATGGAATCACATATCACGGAAGAGAGAAATAGAGCTAAGATGGCACTAGCATGACGAGTCCCGTTTGCATCTTATAACCAATTTCGTGAGGCAAAGAGAACTAGACAGAATGTCGCATTGAAGGAACTTGTGTAAACAGGAGTGACACGTCTTCTAGAGACCGCTACCGACTATCGACTCTAGGTGAAAGCCTACTGAGTTGTGTTCAGCTTACCATAAACCTACGGGGTCACACACTAAAAGAGTAGAGCTAGTCAAATGGAAATTCAACTAACAGATGTTGACAAGTTAGACTTAGATGGATAGGGGTACATGTCAATAGGTTGGACCTACTATGACTAGGGTTAGGGTTGTGACTGAAGGGACACTGGGTGTCCCGTCACATACTTCCTGTATGTAGGTGGGTGGGGTGGCGGCAGAAGATAAGTTGTCGGGTGGTGGCAGAAGATAAGTCGTCGCTCCTCACACGCACCACCACCTTGCCCCAATGGAGGAGGACCAGAGGCTAGAATCTCCCCGCTTCTGCTCCACCTTGTATGTGTGGATATCGACAAAGACACCACACTTGAGGTGCTCGACGACGAAAGGGAGTGGAGTGAATCGGATCCGATGACAGAGAACTAGCCAGAGCCGGACATGTGACAATGAACAAGGACTGCATAGCCTCGAGCGACGCACTTCACCGGCTTCCGCAACTGTGCACGTAGAGGTAAGCACCGTTGCCATCTACCAGTGTTGGATCTTAGCACGGCAGCACACCGTAAAGTTGCCGAAAAAGTTTTCGTTTCCCGGTCCAGCCATCGGCATGTAGCCCAACATATACATCATTGATTACATAAAAAATCAAAATATTTGGAACTTGTAAATGTATTTTTTTTGCTTTTTAAGGGCATTTCCAGCGGGCTGACCTAAATCGATGACGCAAACTGTCTGATTCGGTCTAGATGGATCGACCAATAGACAAAATTTGGGCCGCGGTCTGGCCTGCCTGGCCAGTACATGTAGTGGGGCAACCCATCCTTTCTACCATGGGCATATTTTGGCCATCGGTTCTGACACCAGTGTGTTTCGAGCGCTTTCTCGTTGCCCCGTCATTTCCTGCCCTTGTGTTTCCGCCGCTTATTGCCACTTCCCACTGCTTTTGGACTTTTCCGCTGTGTCCGGCTGTAGGCAATAAAAGAGAGGCCAACAGCGGTGGATTCCCCACATCCTCCCAAAGACCACCATGTCTAGCCTCTGTCTTCCTGCCACTCGATCTTGCAACCGAGGCCGGGGAGAGTAGGGGAGTTGCTGGCGCTGGACCAGCGGCGACCCACACTAGTAGGAAAAGGCTTATAGCAATCATTTTTATAGTGACGTCTAAAGTAAAAGAGGCACCACCACTGTAAGTTAGTCATCGCGTTCGTGAGACAGAGAACGCTGACACTAAGTAGGGACCACGATACGAGACGAGACCAATGTAGCCCAGGCGTTTGACACCTTTGAACGCCGCAACTATGATGTAGTGGTGGTGTTCCATAATTGGAAACGCCACCAGCGTGACATCCAAAATTTTGCTAAATTAACAGGCGTCATCCGTCCTTCCATCTCTTCATTCCAACCACTCTCACGCTCTCATTCCCCATCCCCCAAATCACCGTGCCTCGCCCCTCGGTCCATCCCCACCTACGCCGCCCCGCCCGTCCTGCCCGACCTCATGTCGCCACGCCTCTCTCGGCGGCCCTCATCGTCGAACCTCTTCGCCCTGGCCCGCGCCTCTCCGACCAGGGCATGTCCTCTCCGCCCCTTGCCCGCGCCTCTCCGCCTCTTCGACCTTGCACCCCCTGTGCCTCCCCCGACCTCGTGTCACCGCAGGTAGACTCCCACTCCCTGTATTTAGTTTAGTGATTTTTGTGTAGTGTAGAAAATAGGTGATTTTAGGAATTTTTGTTTAGTGTAGAAAATCTAGATGATTTTAGTGATTTTTGTTTAGTGTAGCAAATTTACATGATTTTAGGGGTAGAAAATCTAGATAATTTTAGGAATAGATGTAGAAAATGTACATGATTTTAGGGATAGAAAATCTAGATAATTTTAGAGATATATGTAGCAAATTTACATGATTTTAGGGGTAGAAAATCTAGATAATTTTAGGAATAGATGTAGCAAATGTAAATGATTTTAGAAAATCTAGAAAATTTTAGGGATAGATGTAGAAAATTTACATAATTTTAGGGGTAGAAAATCTAGATAATTTTAGGAATAGATGTATCAAATTTACATGATTTTATGGGTACAAAATCTAAATAACCTAGATAATTTTGTACAAAAAAATCTTTTGTACCCTATTTAGCTCACTGACACCATCCTACTATGACTATACCGCGGTCTAGCACTGGCGAGAACGGTCCTCAACTTCGAGGATGGGCGTCGTGTGGCGCATCTATTAGCACCAGATGGCATGAGGATCGCCACGAGGGCCAATAAGAGGGAACACCGACAGGCATAGAGGCAGCCGACACGCCACGATCGCGAGGAGGATGACCCCTTGGCTAGGGATCTCCTACTTGATCCCCATGTGATAGCGGTCAGTACGAGGTCCTTAGCGAGAGCCGGAAGCAGCGCGGGCAGGGCGAGACCAGCCCCTTCGACACGCAGCAACAGGGTCAACCCGACTCCTCTGGTACGCAATAGGATGACTCTTACAACATGTCGTCCTATTTCTGGGACCGCTTGGATAACGACATCACTGACACTGGGTCTAATCAAGTTTAGGATGTTCTCATGTGACTATCATATGCTACCTATCGTACTACTTATATAGACTTATCATGCTACTATTGTACTACTTATATATGATGTTATCTAATCTTACTTGTGTGTTATGTTGATATATTGTGCTAATGATGATGCTAATTGAGTTAAAATGGTATATATAATTAAGTTTGCATGATCATTGAATGATGATTGGTGTGAGCATTGTGGTTACCAAGAGTGCAAGAACAATAAGGTTGTCATAGTGCTTCCTTATAAGTAATAACACTCCGTGAACACATGTGATCCTCACACCATAATCATCCCATCCGGTTGTCCCGATTATTGTCACTTTGGGGCCTTTGGATCCGGACAATGATATGTGTACACAATTTGCAGATAAGATCACAAACAATACTATCATAATGATTCAATAGTAAGTTCATATCTAAGATCATGGCACTCGGGTCCTAGTGACAAGCATTAAGCACAACAAGTTGCAACAAAGTCAAATAGCACAAATAGAGATACTAGGCATGATGCTCTAACAGATCTTATTCGATTACATGATAGAACTCATCCAATACCTACCATCCCCAAGCCTACAGCGGGGGATTACTCATGGATGAGGGAAACATCGGTGGTTAATGAAGATGCATTGGTGATGACGATGGCGATGATCCTCTCCAAATTCCCTGTCCCGGAAGGGTGTCAGAACGGAGTTTCTGGATCCGAATCTTGGTTTATGGTGGCGGCGGAGCGGAACTCTCTTTGGAAAACTATCCCCTCCCCCCCCCCCCCCCCGAGTTTTTAGGTCAGAAGGCAACTTATAGGTGCGGAGGGAGTCCGGGGAGCTGTCTGGGGTGGCCAAACCTCCCCCAGGCGCGGGGTCAGGCGGGCCCGTGCCTGGGGTGGGTCTGGGCCCCCAGGCCTCCTCTCTTTCTCCCCTTCTGGCTCCGTGGATCTTCTGGTGAGAAATAGTTTTTGGCATATTTTCCGGGATTTTTCCTGATAGTTTATTTTCTGCACAAAAACAAGACACCAAGGTAATTCTGCTGAAAACAGCGTCAGTCTGTGTTAGTTGTATCCAAATCACACAAGTTTAGAGAATAAACAATAGCAAAGTGTTCGAGAAAGTAGATACGTTTTGGACGTATCAACTCCCCCCAAGCTTAGCTTATTGCTTGTCCTCAAGCAATTCAGTTGAAAACTGAGTGCGATAAAAGAACTTTCACGAACACTTTGCTTCATATGATGTAAATATTCTCAGCACAGGAGTAGATGCTTAGACAATTCATAATAAGGAGTATGCAACTAAGTCTACTCAATAGTCATTGCAAGCTATGAAGAGAAACTAACTCAATAATAATAAGTAGCAGGAAACATAAACAAAAGCAACATTGCAATGCTCATAATAAGGTATGATAGAGTGGTATCTCGCTTGCCTTTGTTTGAAGAGCACAATATAAATGCCAAGGCACCTCTAAAGCTCACATGAAGACTAGAAGTAAAGATATCAGAGATACAAGCATCAAAGTCATGACATAGTTAACCAAGTTTTAGAACAAACACAAGAATTACAACTATGCTCTCAAGAAGGTGCTCATAGAATAAGTGGTTACTCAACAAAGTAGTGAAAATAGTTTTATGAAGGTTTGAAAGGCTTCCCAATGCTGAAAGGAAGGTACTCATTAGCTTTGAGCTCTCATTGCTCCTATCATAGGCATCTTCATGTGGTTAAGATAAAAGTGAGGTCCACTGTGAATCATATGCTTGACAGACGATAGACTGGAAATCCCAAGTCCCTTTAGTACGAGGGTCGCTCCGCATGCTACTCAACTTTGGTCACCTGAAAGTTCTTGTCATTGTAAATACATGCATATCATCGAGAACCGCCAACGGGGTACCCCTTGCACATGGTACATGAGCTTTCCCATAACCAAAATGACAAGGCAAGCATACAATGAGCATCTCAGCAATCTTTTTATTTACCATATGCATAGCTTTTTATTGAGGAAGCTTCATAGATGCTCATTATAGTGATGCTGCAAGTTTCCACCATGATTAAGCATGGCTTAGGCTAGCGGCCCAGGCGTTTCTCTAACACGATGTATAAACTCTATGAACTAACAACTTCCCCTTTTATTTCACATCGTTGACATCCATCAACGAAAGAGCAAGGAATCAACTAGATGAGATATCCAAAAAGTGTTGAAAGTGTTCCTCGTGACAGCACGGTTCTGCTGACTCCCAGTATATAATTAGCAAGCATATAACTTTCATGGACTAGTCACAACGGTTCAGGATTATTAAGCGCAAGGAATAAAGTGTGCATTCAAGTTCGTGAAAACTTTACTAACTAACTTTCTCAAAATAGACAAACATTTTATTTTGGAAAAAAACACGGCATATATAAAAGATGCACTGAAGTAGCAAATGATGCTAATAGGTAGGTATGGTGGACACAGCTGGCAATATTTGTTTTGGGGAGTTGGAAGCACGGGTAGAGCACGTACTCAGTGCAAGTGAAGGCTAGCAATAGAGAGGGAGCGGCAAACGAGAGAGCAATATCTGTCATAATCATGCTTGTAACAAAACAGGACTAACTATGGCATGAAAGTGATACAAGAACTCTGAGGCAGAATAAATCATCGAGGCTTACTAACTATGGATTAGTCATATGCATGCGTGAGCATGTGCCAAGTCGATTCACATGAACAGTCAGAGGAGGATACCACAATATCATACCAAAGTATGAATAAAACAATGCAAGCAAACATTCATATAACATGCTACAAACTATTAGCAAGATGGAGCTAATCATAGACAAGCAAGAACTACTAAGCATCCATAATGACATACACCTTACACAAACAGGCTAAGCATGCTCACAATGATGAGTATATGTACAAAAATGAAACAAATAGAGTTCGTTACCAGCCTCTTACCACACCTCGAGTTGTCTTAATCTTCATTTTTGCCCTTCACTTCTGTGACTTGAATAATTAACATGAAACCACAAACCACTAAGGACTGCCGAACCCTGCAAAGAACTCATAAAACCAAAGAAGAACAACAAATATTTTTGGTGTTTTCGATATTTTTAGAAACAAGCAAACAAAGAAAAACCAAACAAAAACAAAGCAAACCAAACAAAGCAAAATATTTTTGGATTTTTCTTTTAAGGCAAACCAAAGCAAAGAAACAAACTAAGAGAAACAACAAAAATATATTTGGTATTTTTGGGTTTTTAGAAAGAAGCAACAAAGAACCAAAAAGAAAGCCAAACTATGGATATACAAAGAACCGATCGAACATGATATATAGATGAGTGTGATGTCGGTATACCTCCCCCCAATCTTAGGCTTTTGGCCTAAGTGGGCTCAATCCCATGGTGTCCAAGAAGATGCGTCTCCGTAGTATGTCGAGGAAGCTCCCTCGTCCTGGTACGAGATCAAGGCCTCCCCTGTGTAATACGCAGGGTCATATGAGGGCGCTTCCCCCTGATAGTGCCTGTGGAAGTTGAGAGAGCGTAGCTTGTCATCCATATCCGCCTCCGTGCGTGACCAAGGTCCCTGAGAAATACTAAACAAAGTGGTCTGGGTAGAGGAATCTCTCTCTCTTCCCTATCAGTAAACAACATTCTATAAACCAAATTCTCCAGGGTAGAGCTAGTGGTGACAAAATGATGCACCTTCATGGCAGCAAGGTCAAGCCTCTCAGGAGACAAGACTGTATGTGGACCAACATCAATGTTCAAGGCATCAGCAATACGAGTAGTAATAATTCCCCCATAAATGGGTCCCTCAGCAGCTAAACGACGAGCAATGAGAGAGACAAGATTATACTTATCTTCATTGTTGAGCGCAGCAGCTAAGAAGGCCAATTGATAATTGGAAATATTAATAGTGTTCTCCCTACCAAGAACACTCGTGGCAAGATAGTAGGCAAAGTACCCGATGGCTGGGAGTTGAATATTCTTTATCTTTCCCCGTTGAGCTCTACGGTCATCATCATTGGTTATTCCTCGGTAGAGCTGGAATCTTCTTTGTTGACTCAGTTGTACCAAGTCCCAGGGCCTTAAAAAATTGCTTCAAAGTCATAGAATGAGCCCTGCCATAAATTTTGAAAGACACAACTGGCTTGAACACGCTGTTAGTAAAGGAGAAACTCTCCACAAATGTTTTGGTGAGTGTAGCATATTGTGCGCTCTCATCCTGCATGTAACTTGTTAGTCCAGCCTTCTGAATCAAAGTCATAAAATCATTAAGAATCCCAGCAGCCCGCAAGAAAGTTTGGCAAGGAAAGATGGAGGGGTGTGCATCCCCTTCATCTCCCTCGTCACCAAATCGCGGAGTAATGAGATCCTCATTGTAGGGGTTCGTAGCATGGAAAACAAAAAAATTCTACCGCATGCAAACAAACAAGCCAAGATCTATCTACTAGATATTAGCAATGAGTCGATAGAGGAACTCACCCTCGAAGATTCCAAAGCGGTTAACGAGAGCAGATTCTCATGGGTGATGTAGTCGTACTATTGCCGATCTCAAGATCGCATAGACGATCCTTCCGGCGCTGCGTTTCGGCAGCGCTTCCGCAGTCGGTCACACGTTTGGTACTTGATGAAGACCTTCCTCTCCCTTGTTCCAGCAGACAGCGGAGGTTGTAGCACTCTCCTCGCGATTCCGGCAGCACGACGGCGTGGTACCGAAAGTAGAGGGGAGATCTCGCAGGGCTTTGCCTTAAGCCGGAGCGAGTATGGTGGACTATGAGAGAGGCCTTGGTGATCTAGGGTTTAGAGGCACCAAGGGGAGGGTGTGGCCGGTGGCTAGGGCTTGGGGAAGCCCCAAGTCGGCGGCTTGGAGAAACCCTAGGGCGGCGGCGACTTGGAGGAGGCCGGCGGCTAGGGCTAGGGTTTTGGGGTGTGTTTGGTGTAGGGAAGAGGGGCAGCCCTGCCCCTCCTTATATAGGTGGGAGGGCACGGCTTGGGAGGAGGGAGTCCTCCCCCAAGTCGGCCTCCTTGGCCGGCGGGTGGAGGGAGAGGAACTCCTCCCCAAGTAGGTTTCCTACTCTCCCTCCACCAAGCAAACTTGTCGTTTGACTTTTTCAAATTGGCGTTTGACTTTCAAACTAGGATTTGATTTCTTCATTTATTTTGCCCAGCCAAGTGACCTAGTACATGATGCAACCATTCCACATTGTTATGACACATTCATGTACCCTTCCCCTCCGGAGTGCCGGACCTTCCGGACCCTTCTAGAACATTCCTGGTGAAAACACCGGAATCATTCCCCAACTCCGAAACATGACTTTCCTTATATGAATCTTATTCTCCGGACCATTCCGGATCTCCTCGTGATATCCGGATCCCATCCGAGACTTCGAACAACATTCGGTCTCTTACTCATCATTCCATAACTACTCAACAACATCGAATCCTTAAGTGTGTCTCCCTACGGTTCGTGAATTATGCAGACATGACCGAGACACTTCTCCGATCAATAACCAATAGAGGAATCTGGAAATTCATATGGCTCCCACATATTTCTACGATTACTTTGCGATCGAATGAACCACTTACATACGATACCAATTTCCCTTTGTCTCACGGTAGTTTACTTATCCGAGGTTTTGATCGTCGATATCTCTACATACCTAGTTCAACCTCGTTACTGATAAGTACTCTTTTCTCGTTCCCATGGTATGTGATCCCTTGTGAGCCAGTCACATGCTTGTAAGAAAATTGGATGACATTCCACCGAGAGGGCCCAGAGTATATCTATCCATCATATGGTGGAAAATCCCACTCTTGATCCATGTGCCTCAACCCATACTTTCCGAACACTCAATGCCACCTTTATAGCCACCCAGTTACGGTGTGGTGTTTGATGTCATCAAAGCATCCTTCCGGTGATGGTGATTAGCATGATCTCATGGTCGAAGTAATTAGGTTACTATGTATCAGAAAGCTTATAGCAATTGAACTATTAAAATGACTTGATCTTTATGCTACGCTTATCTATAGGAGTATGTCCATCATACCATTCTCCTAATGATATGACCTTGTTATTAACAACATCTCAAATGTTCATGATCTAGAAACTATGATCATCTATTAATCAACAAGCTAGTATTATAAAGAGGCTTTACTAGGGACTCTAATTTAGTTTACCAATCACAGAAGTATTAATGTTTCTGGTTAATACTGTTATAGCATGAATGTAAATATTTATCATAAACACAAAGATATAATAATAACTATATTTATTATTGCCTCTAGGGCATATCTCCAACACTCATTGTATGAGGGTCTAGTACTAAAGGATGACCTTGGAAGACTTGCCCTTCTAGGTGCATCACTCTCAAATATTTCACCAAATGTATGGTTGTCCATGACCTTTCTTTAATTCTGAAATTTTTAGACAAACATCAACCCAAGTGATTTCTAAGTTGATAGATGATGAGTAACTATTATAGGAGCTTGCTAGAGGACTACACATGCATAAAAATAAAGTTTCTAAGCATAGAACAAGCATGCAAGCTCAAATAACCTGTCACCTATAGCAGCAAAATAATCAAGATACAATCTACCAATCACAAATCTAATTGGACAAGTGGAGGAGGCACATACCAAGGAACAATCTCTCCAAAAATCAGCAGCAAAGAGGGGCTGAGCAAGGAGGTCGAAAATCGCGAGCAAGAACAGCAATAACTCGAGCTTGAGCAAGTTTTCCGGTGTTTTTCGGAAGAGATAAAGAACATGGCTTTGAGGAGGCAGCTTGGAGGGGCCAAGGTGGGCCAGACCCCCCCCCCCTAGGCGCCACCCCTAGGTAGGCCGCGCCTACCATGGGTGTGGTGGCCTGGGGTGGACCCCTGGGTCACTTCAGGTGTCTCTGTGCCTATTTTTTCGAGGAAAAAATTATTTTGAATTTTCTGGGATTTTTCGGGAAACTTTATTTTTGGCCAATTTCCAGTGAAAATTGATTTTCTCGCAGAAACATTTTTTCAGAAGAAGCAAAAGCAAACCAAAATCCAAACTACAGCAGCTCTAAGAAACTCAAACAAACAAACAACTAACAAAACCAAAGCTAACAAAAGAAAGACAAAGACTAGGAAGGAGAAAAGTAAAATAAAGCAAGCATAACCACAATGGAAACATTATTTTGTTCATTAAAATCCTTTTGTTAACAAGGTTGATCAAGTCCTGTTACCAAAACAATCCTATATGAAACAAAACTTTGCATTCCACAAGGTGATTATGTTACCTCATACTTGATAGCAATGGTCCCAATCATAGTAGTTTCAAAATTTTCTTGTGGAATGGGACAATATATTTCTCCAACCTTGATGCTCTCAATATTTTCAATGGAATTCAAGCAATAGCTTCTAACAACCTTCTTGGGGAAATAAACAGTATGCTCTTTGTCATCAATATTGAATGTTACTTTTCCTTGATTACAATTAATGACAACACCTACAGTACTAAGAAAAGATCTCCCAAGAATAATAGACATATTATCGTCTTCAGGCATTTCAAGCACAACAAAATCAGTCAAAACCAAGCAATTATGATCCACTTGAACATGAACGTCCTCACATATACCAACAGGAATAGTGGTTGACTTATTAGCCATTTGCAATGATATATCAGTCGGTAACAACTTTTCTAGCTGGAGTCTCTTGTAGAGAGAAAAAGGCATAACACTAACTTCGGATCCCAAATCACATAAAGCAGTTCTAACATAATAGAGCAAGGAATAGTTGGTATACCTGGATCACCAAGTTTCTTTGGAACCTTACCATTGAAGGAGTAATTAGCAAGAAAAGTAGAAATATCCACATTAGGAATTGAAAGGATAGAGATGTCACCTAGAGGGGGGGTGAATAGGTAATTTCAAAACTATTATGGTTTTGGCTTGATAGAATGCGGAATTAAACTAACGTTTATTTTACAAGCACAAAACCTAAATACACTAGGCTCAACTAAGTGCACCAACAACAAACTAAGCTAAGCAAGATAGCACAAGATAAATATACCACAAGTGATAAGTAAGATATAAGTACTTCAAGCTCGATGGTTATCACAAGGAAAGTAAGCTCGGATATAGAGATAACCGAGGCACGCGGAGACGAAGATGTATTCTCGTGTTCACCACCTTTGGGAAGGGGGCTACGTCACGTTGGAGAGGTGTGAGGTTCCACGAAGGATTCCTCACGCGCCACAAAGGCTCACCTTCTTCTCCGAGTCTATCCCACGAAGGAATAGGCCCTTTACTTATGGCTAGCTTTTCCTCCACTCCGGAGATGGCAAGCTCCACAACCACTTCACAAGCTCCACGAAGGAGAATCCCGGGTCTCTTCACAATCTTCCACGAAGAGAACACCACGGTACCAACTGCCAAGCCAACTAGGAGGTCACCCTCCAAGAGTAACAAGCTCACGGTCTCTCACTCGAACAAATCGTAATGGAGAGCTCAACACTTATGCAAGAATGCAAAGCAAGACCACCAAGGGTGCTCAAATCCTTCACTCTCAAATCCCACCAAAGCAACAAGTGCTAGGGAGGAATTAGAGAGGAAGAACAATGGTGGAAGTCAACCAATGACTCCAAGATCTAGATCCAATGGGTTCCCCTCACTTAGAGGAGGAATTGATTGGTGAGGATTGTAGATCTAGATCTCCTCTTCCAAAGCCCTCAAAAAGATGCAAGAATCATAGGAGGGAAGAGGGAGGAAGCAAGCTCAAGAGGTTCAACAATGGAGGTCAATTTCGTGGTCAAGAACGCCCTAAAACGTTGGGGGAAGAACCCCCTTTTATAGTGGAAAGCAAATATGGCCGTTGGAAGAAACCGGAAAATCGAACTTAAAACCGGAATTAGGGTCAGTACACAGTCTCGGATAGACTCGGTATAGCAAAACCGAAAATCCCGGTTTCAGATCCGGTTTTCCGGTCGTGGCACCGGACCACCCGGTCTGGGAGCCGGTTGAACCGAACCCACAACGGGGATGAAACAGGCTTCACGAAAAACGCAATAACTTTTGCATCCGGACTCCGATTTCGATGATCTTGGGCTTGTTTTGACGAGGACAACAAGCTCTACAAGATTTTGCAGAGAAACATCATAGCCCAACAAAGTAGGATAAAACCAAATGAATAAAGGTAAGAAGCCTCCCTAAATAAGAACTGATAAAACCTTCAAACTCGAAAACGCCATAGAAGATGCATACAAATTCCGTTTTCGATGAACTTGGGCTTGTTGAAGAGCTAGCAACAAGCTCAAGAACCTCACATGGAGAAACACCAAGAAGCAACAAAATAGGAAGATGCAAAGTATGCAAAGTATTGAGCTTCCTATGACGATGTGATCAAGTTACACAACCGAAAGCCCCTCTTGATAGTGCGGCTATCTATCCTATAACCCGGTCTCACAACAACCACCTTGAGACCGGTAAAAGGAAAACCTAGCAAGGCCATACCTTTGCCTTGCGCATCCTGCTTGATCTTGATGACAACGCTTCAAGCTCCACTCAAGCCTGAATGTAACACTTGATCATTGTTGCTTCGTGAAGACTCCTAATTTGCTCCCCATACACCACTATGGGATAGCTTCATTAATACATGTCTTCACATGTCCATTATCACCAATATGGACGGAAAGCTTCAAGCAAATGATCTTCTCGAGATGCTTATCTTGAACTTGCCCTTCTCAACCTTGATGACGATCACCACTTGATGTCATCCTCTCATGATCTATATAATATCTTCATTTTGAAGCATGCCCATGGAAATATACCTGTCCCATATAGAAAACACAAAGGCAAATATATAATGGGTTAGTTCATGATGCATAATTGACAAGGCTTACCATACCACAAGACCATGTGGTACATTCTTTATGATTCATGTGTTGACCAACTTGAAATCAATCTTCACTCTTTGTATTGGTCAACCAAGTATCTTCTCGTGCTCCATCTTAATATCTTGAGGTACATAAGGAACTCTTCATTTGATTACATGCTCTAAATCTTAGTCAACCATAGCTCAACTAATGAGGCTATCATGACACCGACTTAGAGCCATATCTTGAATTCTTCTATTGAGATCACACTCTCAAGATCTTGATCATATCATATTCTTCTCTTCAACTCGATGATCTTGATGCCAATACTCAAGGTATATCTTTATCTTCATGGCATCCATACTTGAATCCAACACATGGACTACAAGCATGACCTATGGAACATACCTTCATATAAAACTCAGTGAAAACATTAGTCCATAGGGATTGTCATTAATCACCAAAACCACACATAGGGGCAATTACCCTTTCAATCTCCCCCATTTTGGTAATTGATGACAATCACAACAAGAGGGTTTATATAATGAATATTAGAAACAAGTACGCAACTTATCTGAGAATAAGTTGTATACAAGAGGTTGTATTTGATATGGTTAAGTAACACAAAGATATTATCCCATATCAAAACCGATTCTACTCACATGAACTACAACTAATGCAGGAGATGTGAGTAGAACCAACATATATAGAGCAAACTCCCCCACAATATATGCACGTGTGATGATCTTGAATTTCATTGCATACATTGGCAAGCATAACCTTTGGGAGAGTTTCCACTATATATACAACCATGCAAAACATAATAAAGATGAGATGCATGAAAGGCAAACACTTAAGAACAAACCAATCTTAAGTAGAAAACCATTTCCCTTAAAACCCTCTAAACTTCTCCCCCATTGAGAACAAGTGCCAAAATGGATAACAAGGTTAGAAGGACAATATAGTATGAGTTCCTACACAAGGTGTGCATTACTCTTAATATGAGTGAAATCACATGCACATAACCAATGACGAACACTTGGAGGAAATAAAACTATATTGAGGATCAAGGATTGCTAAAAGGATAACAAGGTGAAGGAACTTCAACGGATGAAGCAAGCAATCAAAAGATCCAAATAATCAAATGGACAAATAGTGCTCTAAGTGAAATAAGGAAGCTCCCCAAGGTTCGTGCATAAATTAGTTGTTTCATTTGAATACAATATGCACAAACATGGAATCCTCACTCCCTCTATATTATTTAGAACATAACCAAGATACAAGGGTTAGATATAAACCAATACACTTGTCAAGACAAGCTTAAGTCCAAAAGAAACCAAATATGAGATATGAGTGTGTGAATATGCAATAAAAGTAAATCAAGCACTCATAAATCAAGACCTTACCAAAACCATTAAAAATCAAGAGGATAAGAGTGATGGTCGGAAAAGAGCGAGCATATCAAGGCGAGAGATTAACACTCTCGTGTATATAATTTTCTAAAGGAAAAAAACACGAGAGTAATCCACAAAGAAACATCCACACATAAGAGGTTAATAAAAAGAATACATGATATCCAAGAGGAAGTCATAACATATACCAAAAGGATATTTTGCTTAAGTGCATATATAGCCCATGGCTCTATCTTATCTTATGGTATATCAATGAACTTCACCAAAGAAAAACAAAAAATCTCAAAACCATCACAACTAACACTAAGGGAACTAATGCTAGTTGGGATACTTTGAGAAAGGCAACAAGTATCAAAAGGAATGATTCAATGCAATTTCAACAATATTGCATATGAGAGTACCTTGAGGAGTTGATATGCAATAAATTGCTAGAAGGCATATTTGGAATTGGTGAATCATGAAAATGATTTTATATACTCCCCATTATATGCACCATCTCAAATTACTCACATAAGCAATAAGGATACAAAGTCTTTCAAAGATAATTGCAAGAATCGAACATTTACAGACAAATAAATTCATGCCAAGATGCAACCTACAATAGATTGGATGGAAGAATAGTATGCATGAATAAGATACTTGTTACCGAGATAGCAATGGTATGATGTAGTAGATAAGAATTTTTAGATCATCCTAGCTTGGCTCCAATTATCATGTGGTGACAACACTTTCCTTATTGACGAGACAAGCATCCATTGCATCTTCAATGTACCTAAAACAACATTCAAGTACATCTTGGTCCCCAAACTTATTGGGTCCAAAGTGGTTAGAATAACCACAACACATAGGATACATTCCATAAAAATATGTGCATATTTAGAGATGGAATTTGAATTTCATGCACATCTTAGCCATTTAAGGATTTGATGGAGTATACCCTATATATTGGATCAAAGAAAGCAAAACATGACATAAGATATACATTTATTAAACATGCATGCGCGAGAATTTCAAGATCCAACGAAGATATACTTTGGACAAAACACCAAAAATATTCAAGAAGGCATACAAGGTGTGACAAAACACATTTTTTGTCAAACTATATCAAAGAATCAAATCAACACAAGATTTCTTCAGCAAAGTTCAACAAATGAACCGAGCAAAAACTATTAAGCATGAAAGATGAGATAAGAACACAAATGCTCAAAGATTTATCTCATTTAAGAAAAAATAAAATAGAGAATAAAGAATGAGATAACAAACTCCCAAAAGAGCAAGGTTTCAACAAATAAACCAAACCCTTAACACTTTTCATAATGGCACAAGGTTCCGAGAAGAAAAGGTTTGTCTTCCACTAAAACACATTTGATAATAATCAAAAACATCATCAAAGATATGTTCAAAAGCCAAGGAAGACAATGGGAGCCACACCAAAGTTTTGGAAATAAAATAAGGCAATAAGAGGTTAACTCCAAAGTGAAGATGATCCACAAATGCTACCACACACAAGTATATCAATTGTCAAAGACAATGAGTGTATTGGAATAGATTTCCGGTGGTATATTGCACGGATATTAAAGATAAATCTTCACAATAAAAAGCATAGGATAGAAATAAAAAGATTAAGCACTATGCAATGATAGAGATTCTTGATAGCTTCAACTGGTCACAAATCATGCAAAGCAATGATTAGAATAACTTGAAGCAAATTGTATCCCAAATAAGATATAGAGATATGTATTTGAGAAAGACCGCACCAAGAATTTCTTACTCAAACAAAGACCAAAATACGAGGAATAAAAGCTTCTACCAAAAATAGGACCTTGTTTGAGCCAACATGCCACCTAGAAACAACATAATCAACAATATCAACTCTAAGTGGCACTACCTCATATGTTCACATTTCCTAGGATTGTGATATGCAAAAGAAGCATATTACTCCCCCATAATGTGATATTCATTTTTTCTTAATAAGAGGCAAAGCAACCTCAACTAGAGAGAATTAATGGACATTTAGAATTTGAATTTCTCATGAGTATGGCACACCACATAGTGACTAGATAAGCTTGCAATATCAATACTAAGTGGTAGTACTCACATACACACATTTTAAGGTTTGAGAGATGCACAAGGCATGTCACTCCCCCAAAATGGTATGTTCCATTAACCACTCTAAAAGAGCCAAATAAGATATCATCAAGATGCATTAGAGGCTCAAAATAAAACACACGAGTAAATGATGTGCCAAACACCTAGACATACTTGAATACACAAAATAATCAAGCATGAGGCACACCAAATACAAACACATACTTGGTACAAAACCAAAACATGTAAAGGGGCAAGTAACTTACAATATAAATGAGTTAAGTACAAGTTACCGCGAAGAGGCACATTGGATATAAGATAGGGAAATAATAATCCAAAGGACTTGGCTTGATCAAATATAACATATGAAGATCCCTTAATTCTTCATGAGTTAGCCAAGTCTCCAATGCCCTCAAAAAACACCTATTGATAAAATTTGAGCTAGTTGGACCCCAACCAAGTTGGGTCCTAAGAGGTTAGTCACAATAGGCTTGGCAACCCAAATGGTTCTTTTCTTGACACCACTTCGAGTTCCAACAAACTTGGCAAACACATTGCCATCCTTATCCTTCCTAAGATAATAATCATCACCAACAATGATAGGGTTAGATAAGGTACCGTTTGAACATGAAGAGGCAAAGTGCCCCTTCACACGACATATGTAGCAACAAGTTCTCCCCTTTCTCTTCTTCATTGATTTCTTGGCTTGGGGAGCATTATCTTGATTTTTCTTCGAAAGTGTCCTAACTTCAACTTGGGATTGAACATGAACTTGTGGCTGCTTCCCTTGTTGCTTCTCACTCAAGTGCTTTTTCTTCAATGGACAAGATCTTACATGATGTCCTTCAACCTTGCACTTGAAGCAAATAATCTTGGCCGAATTCTTGACTTGGTTTTGGCCCTTCTTGATTATATTGGACTTGTTCTTGTTATTGGAGTTGAATCCAAGTCCACTTTTATCATTAGGGGATTTTTGCACACTCAAGATATTATCGAGTGTGGATTTCCCTTCATGACTCTTTTCCAAGTCATTCCTCAAGGAAGTGACTTGAGCCTTGAGATCTTTGATTTCCTCTACATGGTTAGTATAAATACAAGTACTAGAGGAAGTAGGAGCTTCATTGTTAGAGCAACAAGGCAAAGCAATTAATCCAACACAAGGTTTATCAATAGTATGTCTAGATGAATTACTAGGACTAGCACATGGCAAAATAGAATTTTGAGTAGAAGTTGTGCTAATGTCCAAAAGAGGCTCACAAGATGTTACCTTAGTAATACTTGCCTCACGAGCTAACTTTATCCCATAATAAGAGATTAGAAGATCATTATGAGAGCCCGAGAGCTTTTCGTGACTTTCTTCCAATTTCCTATACTTGCTTGTTAGCAACTAAAGTTGTGCCATTATCTCAACATTCTCCTTTAGGATAGATGCTTCACAAGAAGTAGAGTTAATAGCACAAGCATCATTAATGGAATTTTCCTTTTCAAGCTCATAAGTTTCAATTTTTTGTGTGAGGAGACAATTAGTGTGCTTCTCCTCGGCAAGCTCTTGCTTAAGGAGATTGAATTTCCGACTCACATCAACAAGTTGGAACTCCAACTCCTCTATGGTTCCCGTTTGTTTAGTTATGGTGTCCATAACGTGTTTGAGACAAGTAACGGCCTTATTATTACCACGAAGAGAGGTACACAAAAAAGTCAACTCAAGCAAGAGAGCACTAGTATCATCATCAATGTCATCATCACTATCATCATTATCATTGATATTATCTTTACAAGATATATTGGGATCCAAAGTAGGAGATACATTTGATCCTCTTGCCATAAGGCACATGTGAGAATGGGAGAATGAAGATGAGGATATTCTTGAATCTTCATTCACGATCATGTCTTGCTTCATAGAATGTTTGATTTCCTCTACATTGTTAGATAAACAACTAGAGTAAATATAAGCATTTTGTTCATGGTAACAAGGCAAATCAAGCGTATCATCTACACTAGTACTCAAATAATTTCTAGATGATATACAAGGACTAGCAACACAAGGGGATATAGCATTATTGTTGCAAGAAGTGCTTAAGTCCAAAGAAGAAACATTGCAATGGGATAGATATGAAGGATCATCATTAGCGAGCACAATATCAACATTGCAATTCCCAACACCACTCACCATATCTTTACCTTGTGTCTTTCCACACATTGGTGAAGTGGGTGAAGATGAGAACTCATCGCGGCCGGAGGTGGAAGCAACTTGGAGATCTTCATGATGTGAAGGAAAAGAGATCTCCTCGGAGAAACCACCGACAATATTAGAAATGGAACCACCAAATATTTCTTTAAGCTTGGTCCACTTCTCATGAGACGACTTGCGCTTTACAATCGTCAAGAACAAATTAACTGTGGGGCTCAAAGAGAAAACAAGCTCATTAGATACTTGAGCTTTGAGATGTAAATTTTTCTCATCCTCTAAAGATAGATTTTGAGGATCCATAGGAGGATAAAAACCTACATCTAGAAATCGCTCAATATTTGGACACAAGGTCCGAATATTACAAAGCAAGCAATTTCTCCACAAAGCATAATTTGTGCCATCAAAGATAATTGTGTCATTGTGCACTATACTACTAGCCGACATCTTTACACTCTAGGCGGTGAAGCCTAAACAAGGAGAGACCTTGCTCTAATACCAATTGAAAGGATAGAGATCTCGCCTAGAGGGGGGTGAATAGGCAATTTCAAAACTATTACGGTTTTGGCTTGATAGAATGCGGAATTAAACTAACGTTTATTTTACAAGCACAAAACCTAAATACACTAGGCTCAACTAAGTGCACCAACAACAAATTAAGCTAAGCAAGATAGCACAAGATAAATATACCACAAGTGATAAGCAAGATATAAGTACTTCAAGCTCGATGGCTATCACAAGGAAAGTAAGCTCGGATATAGAGATAACCGAGGCACGCGGAGACGAAGATGTATTCTCGTGTTCATCACCTTTGGGAAGGGGGCTACGTCACGTTGGAGAGGTGTGAGGTTCCACGAAGGATTCCTCACGAGCCACAAAGGCTCACCTTCTTCTCCGAGTCTATCCCACGAAGGAATAGGCCCTTTACTTATGGCTAGATTTTCCTCCACTCCAGAGATGGCAAGCTCCACAACCACTTCACAAGCTCCACGAAGGAGAATCCCGGGTCTCTTCACAATCTTCCACGAAGAGAACACCACGGTACCAACCGCCAAGCCAACTAGGAGGTCACCCTCCAAGAGTAACAAGCTCACGGTCTCTCACTCGAATAAATCGTAATGGAGAGCTCATCACTTATGCAAGAATGCAAAGCAAGACCACCAAGGGTGCTCAAATCCTTCACTCTCAAATCCCACCAAAGCAACAAGTGCTAGGGAGGAATTAGAGAGGAAGAACAATGGTGGAAGTCAACCAATGACTCCAAGATCTAGATCCAATGGGTTCCCCTCACTTAGAGGAGGAATTGATTGGTGGGGATTGTAGATCTAGATCTCCTCTTTCAAAGCCCTCAAAAAGATGCAAGAATCATAGGAGGGAAGAGGGAGGAAGCAAGCTCAAGAGGTTCAACAATGGAGGTCAATTTCGTGGTCAAGAACGCCCTAAAACGTTGGGGGAAGAACCCCCTTTTATAGTGGAAAGCAAATATGGCCGTTGGAAGAAATCTGTGCGAACTCGGTTGAAAGTTCGGTTGGACCGGCTCCAGAACCGGACGGTCCGGTTCCTGGACCGGAAAACCGAACTTAAAACCGGAATTAGGGTCAGTACACAGTCTCGGATAGACTCGGTATAGCAAAACCGAAAATCCCGATTTCAGATCCGGTTTTTCGGTCGTGGCACCGGACCACCCGGTCTGGGAGCCGGTTGAACCGAACCCACAACGGGGATGAAACAGGCTTCACGAAAAACGCAATAACTTTTGCATCCGGACTCCGATTTCGATGATCTTGGGCTTGTTTTGACGAGGACAACAAGCTCTACAAGATTTTGCAGAGAAACATCATAGCCCAACAAAGGAGGATAAAACCAAATGAATAAAGGTAAGAAGCCTCCCTAAATAAGAACTGATAAAACCTTCAAACTCGAAAACGCCATAGAAGATGCATAAAAATTCCGTTTTCGATGAACTTGGGCTTGTTGAAGAGCTAGCAACAAGCTCAAGAACCTCACATGGAGAAACACCAAGAAGCAACAAAATAGGAAGATGCAAAGTATGCAAAGGATTGAGCTTCCTATGACGATGTGATCAAGTTACACAACCGAAAGCCCCTCTTGATAGTGCGGCTATCTATCCTATAACCTGGTATCCCAACAACCACCTTGAGACCGGTAAAAGGAAAACCTAGCAAGGCCATACCTTTGCCTTGCGCATCCTGCTTGATCTTGATGACAACGCTTCAAGCTCCACTCAAGCCTGAATGTAACACTTGATCATTGTTGTTTCGTGAAGACTCCTAATTTGCTCCCCATACACCACTATGGGATAGCTTCATTAATACATGTCTTCACATGTCCATTATCACCAATATGGACGGAAAGCTTCAAGCAAATGATCTTCTCGAGATGCTTATCTTGAACTTGCCCTTCTCAACCTTGATGACGATCACCACTTGATGTCATCCTCTCATGGTCTATATAATATCTTCATTTTGAAGCATGACCATGGAAAGATACGTGTCCCATATAGAAAACATAAAGGCAAATATATAATGGGTTAGTTCATGATGCATAATTGACAAGGCTTACCATACCACAAGACCATGTGGTACATTCTTTATGATTCATGTGTTGACCAACTTGAAATCACTCTTCACTCTTTGTATTGGTCAACCAAGTATCTTCTCGTGCTCCATCTTAATATCTTGAGGTACATAAGGAACTCTTCATTTGATTACATGCTCTAAATCTTAGTCAACCATAGCTCAACTAATGAGGCTATCATGACACCGACTTAGAGCCATATCTTGAATTCTTCTATTGAGATCACACTCTCAAGATCTTGATCATATCATATTCTTATCTTCAACTCGATGATTTTGATGCCAATACTCAAGGTATATATTTATCTTCATGGCATACATACTTGAATCCAACACATGGACTACAAGCATGACCTATGGAACATACCTTCATATAAAACTCAGTGAAAACATTAGTCCATAGGGATTGTCATTAATCACCAAAACCACACATAGGGGCAATTACACTTTCAGGAATCTTCCTCTTATTAGAGATAATATCCTTCATATACTTTGAATAAGGAGGAAATTTAATAGCATCAGTTAGAGGAATTTGCAAAAATAAAGTTTCATCCACTCACAAAACTTGTTGTAGTGTTCTTCCTCCTTTGACTTGTGTTTCTTACCTGGAAAAGGCATAGGTTTCTGCACCCAAGGTTCTCTCTCACTACCATGTTTCTTAGCAATAAAATCTTCCTTAGTGTACCTAGTGTTCTTAGTGTGCTTCTCAGGTTATTCCTCAACTTCCTCCTTATCAGGAGCATCATTATTATTACCACTCCTAGTTTCAGCATCAGAGACAGATATACTATTAGGATCTATAGCAGGTTCAAGTACTTTATGTTTCTTTTTCTTTCTCTTACGAGGACTACCACTATTCTCCCCTTGTTGAGAATACTGCTCAATTCTCTTAGGGTGTCCTTCAGGATATAAAGGATCTTGAGTAGCTATACCACTCCTAGTTCCAATTCCATAAGCATGTTTATTTCCTGAGGCATCAACTAGCACATCCTTTTGAACCTTAGCAAGTTGATCAAGTTGGGTTTGAACCATTTGAAAGTGTTTACAAAGCATTTTAATATCATTGGAAGTTCTTTCCACAATATCTTTCAACTCATGGATAGCTCTAGAGTTTTCCAATAAATGATTCTGAACTTGTTTATTAAAATAACTTGTTTAACAATAAAAATGCCAAGTTCCTCTAAGCATTGATCAGGAGGCTTACCATAAGGAATATCACCTTCATCAAAGTGTTGGAGAGAGAGTGTACCTCGATAGTGGATGAGTGGGGAATTGGCTTACATAATTCGTCTATAGGAAGTATAAATTCATCACATCTTCAGCTCTAATACCTTTCTCCTTTAGACACTTATTAGCTTCCTTCATCACTTCATCATTTAATGCAATAACTCCCCTCTTCTTTGGTGTTGGTGTTGGAACTGGTTCAGGAGTAATAGGCTCATGTGTATTTAGCTCAGTTGAAGTCCAATCATCATAATTCTTGCTTATCTTAGCCATTAATTCTCTGTCATCTATAGGAGTTCTCTTCCTGAAAACACAATCAGCAAAGCTATCTAGGTATGTCCTAGAATCATTAGTTAGTCCATTATAATAAATATCAAGAAGCTCATTCTTAGGTAATGGACATCCAGGATGTGCATGAATCAAGGCACAGAACCTTGTCCATGACTCAGGCAATTTATCTTCTTCTCCCTGTTTAAAATAAAAAAGTCTCTACAAAGCAGTATGTCTAGCACTAGGAGGAAAATATTTCTGGAAGAAAGAAGCAATCAAGCAATCAGGGCTATCAATGGAACCAGGAGGTAATCTATTAAACCAAGCCCTAGCTTCTCCTTTTAGTGAAAAAGGGAAGATCTTAGTAACAAAGTACTTGCGCATCTTAAAATCATCAGAGAATAAAGCACTCATAGTAGAAATCTCATTCATATGAGCCACAACACTCTCATTTTCAGTCCCAGAAAAAGGTTATTTCTCAACAATGTCCAAATAGGATAAATCAAGAGAGAAATCATAATCTTTATCTTTAATATCTATGGGAGAGGTGGCAAACTTAGGATCAGAAGACAGTTTAGGCATAATGGTGCATCTAGCAAGGAGACTCTTAATAGCACTAGTACCATGTATGTTTTGGGCACTCTTCAACAAATTCATCAGTGAACTCAATGTAATCATCATTAATATCATAACTCTCACTAGACTCAGGTGAGCTAACAGGTGTAACTGTAGGGGATCACAGGATAGAAGACAAAAAATTCCTATGATGGGAACAACTATGTACCAATATCTATCTATTAGATACAAACAACGAGCAAATGTATATCCATAGAGAACATACCCTTGAAGACCGACAAATCTTAACGAGTTAAACTCGTGGTTGATATAGATGATCTCTTGCTGATCTCAAGATCGAGAGGAAGTCCTAGCGCCACAAATCAGCAGCGCATCCGTGCTCGCACACACGTTCGAGGCACCGAGCAACCTCCGCCTCCTCGCTCCAGCGATGCAGCGGAAGCACAACTCTTTATTGCCGAATAGCCATCGGGAACATGTATCTCGCTAGTCCGAGACCATGGGGAATAAATTCTAGAGGGGGAGAGAGATCCTTCACGAGGAGGTGTGAGTGAGAAGTGAGGAGAGGGGTGCCTTTTATAGGAGAGGGGGAACCCCAAGGGGGTGGCCGGCGCATGGGGGCTGCCCCCTTGCCCTCCCCTCATTCATGTGGGTGGACACTCCGCTCACAAAAATCCTTTCAATTCCCTCCACTCAAAATCCCACTCAAAATTGCTATTAAATTTCCACCAAATTTAATGCAAACTCTCATTAAATAAAACTCCTTTTATTTATTCATAATTTTGTCAATTAATTTAATGACAAACATTCACATATAACTCCTTGCTAGTATTTCATTTCACATGCAAAAACACTTTCTGCAATTTCACCCGAAAACCTGTTTCGGTATCTAGTGAAATAAATTCCTGCGCTTGTTATTCTTTCCGGCATGAAACTTTTGCTCCAATTGGATGTCGGTGTATATTAAGTGTGTCACCCTACAGTTCGTGAATAATACGGACATGATCAAGACCCCTCTCAGATCAATAATCAGAAGCGGGATCTGGAGACCCATACTGACTCCCACACATTCAACGATGACTTTCTTGTGACCGTCAGAACCTTTTATGCTAGTATCTTAATCCCTTTGTTTCACGATATATTACATGTACGAGATTCTATCATCTGTATCTCCATACCTAGTTTGATCTCGTTACTGACATGCACTCTTTTCTCGTTCCCGTGATATAACATTCTAGTGATCAAATCACTTGCTTGCAAGCTAACCAATGTGATATCACCGAGAGGGCCCAGAGTATATCTATCCGTCATCGGGATGAAAAAATTCCACTCTCGATCCATGGGCCTCAACATAAACCTTTATTAGTTCTGAACCCATCTTTATAATCACCCTCTAACGGTGTGACGTTTCATGTTATCAAGAAACTCTTCCGGTGTTAGTGATTGACATGATCTTATGGTCTAAGGATCAGGATCACTTCGTAAGTTGTTATAGCAATATAAAATCAATGACTTTGATTGTAATGCTATACTTAGGATGAATGTTCATCACACCATTACACTAATGTTGTGATCTAGTTATTAACAACATCCAATGTCCATGATCAGGAAACCTTGATCATCTTGTTAATCAACGAGCTAGTTTATGAGAGAGGCATAACTAGAAACTTTCTGTTTTTTATTAAACACACATGTATTAACGTTTCTGTATTAGTACAGTTATAACATGCAAAATAAACATATATCATATACTTGGAATACACATAATAAACACTTTATTATTGCCTCTCAGGGCATAGTCCCTTCAGTAACAGTGTCTTCACTAGGAGTTTTGGTATTTCCTAGACTAGCCATAGTAGCATCTAGGAAATGACCTAATGAACCACTCGCATCAAGCACAATTGAAGTAACATCATGAGCATCAAAAGCAGTTTTAGATTCAGCAGTAGTAGCAGTGTGTGTAGTATGAGTATGTGGTGGTGGTGTGACAAGCTTACTTATAACAGACGATGAATCAAGAGCAGCAGAGGTGTTTAGGACCGTTGTTGATCCCGCTACCACAGGTTGTTTGGAACTCCTCCAACTAACCGCTCCGCCATTCATGAGAAATACGTATCCGGATTGAGACTTAGAGTCATCCGGATTGGTGTCAAAGCTTGTGTCAACATAACACTTAGCGACGAGCTCTTCTTCACCTCCATACACAAGAAACATATCCTTAGTTCTTTGCAAGTACTTAAGGATATTCTTGACCTCTATCCAGTGTTCTGAACCTTGATCCGATTGGTACCTACTAGTCAAACTAATAGCATGTGCCACATCCGGTCTTGTACATAGCATGGCGTACATTATAGAGCCTATGGCTGAAGCATAGGGGACTTTCCATTATCTCTCTTTCTTCTGCCACAGCCGGACTTTGAGTCTTACTCAATGCCTTGCCTTGCAACATAGGTAAGAACCCCTTCTTACTTCCGTCCATTTTAAACTTCTTTAAAATCTTATCAAGGTATGTACTTTGCGATAGCCCTATTAGGCGCCTACATCTATTTCCATAGATCTTTATGCCTAATATGTATGACGCTTCACCTAGGTCCTTCATTAAAAATTTGTTGTTTAGATAACTTTTCACACTGTTTAAAAGATCTATATCATTTCCGATCAATAATATGTCATCCACATATAATATCAGAAATGCCACATTGCTCCCACTCACTTTCTTGTAAATACATGCTTCTCCATAAGTTTGGACAAATCCAAACTCTTTGATCACCTCATCAAAGCGGAGATTCCAACTTCGTGATGCTTGCTTCAGTCCATAGATGGATCGCTGAAGCTTGCACACCTTGTTAGCATCCTTAGGATCGACAAAACCCTTTGGTTGTATCATATACAACTCTTCTTCAATATTACCATTGAGAAACGCGATTTTGACATCCATCTGCCATATCTCATAATCGAAATATGCAGCAATTGCTAACATAATCCTAACTGATTTTAGCATCGCTACAGGAGAGAATGTCTCATCGTAGTAAACTCCTTGAATTTTTCGAAACCCCTTTGCGACAAGACGAGCTTTATAGATGGTCACATTACCATCAACATCAGTTTTCCTTTTGAAAATCCATTTATTCTCCACGGCCTTTTGGTCGTGAGGTAAGTCCACCAAGTTCCAAACTTGTTTTTCATACATGGATTCCATCTCGGATTTCATGGCTTCTAACCATTTGTTGGAATCCAGGCTCATCATCGCTTCTTCATACTTTGCAGGGTCATCAATTTCATCAACCATGAAATTCATAACAGGGTTTTCGTACAGCTCGGGAGCTGCACGCGTCCTGCTAGACCTGCGAGGTTCGGTAGTACTCTCTTTCGGAGTTTCATGATCATTATCATTAGTTCCCTCTTCAACTGGTGAAGCCAACTCCGGAACGACTTCCAGCGCTGCGCTACTCGCCATACTTTGAAGAGAAGGTTCAATAACCTCTTCGAGTTCTACCTTTCGACTACTCACGCCTTTCGCGAGAAACTCTTTCTCTAGAAAGGATCCATTCTTGGCAACAAAAACCTTGCCCTCGGATCTGTGATAGAAGGAATACCCAATTGTTTCCTGAGGGTATCTTATGAAGACGCATTTTTCTACTTTGGGTTCGAGTTTATCCGGTTGAAGTTTCTTCACATAAACATCGCATCCCCAAACCTTAAGAAATGACAGCTTAGGTTTGTTTCCAAAGCACAATTCATACGGTGTCTTTTCAACGGATTTAGATGGTGCCCGATTTAAAGTGAATGCAGCGGTTTCTAGTGCATAACCCCAAAATGACAACGACAAGTCCGTGAGAGACATCATAGATCGAACCATATCTAATAAAGTACGATTACGACGTTCCAACACACCATTTTGCTGTGGTGTTCCGACAGGTGTGAGTTGTGAAACAATTCCACACTCTTTCATGTGGGTGCTAAACTCGTAACTTAGATACTCACCTCCACGGTCGGACCATAGAAATTTGATCTTTCTATTACGATGGTTTTCCACTTCATTCTGAAATTCCTTCAACTTTTCAAAGGTTTCAGACTTGTGTTTCATCAAGTAGATATAACCGTATCTACTCAAATCATCTGTGAAAGTAACAAAATAACGATATCCACCTCGCATCGACACACTCATTGGACCACATACATCAAAATGTATAATTTCCAATAAATCTGTCGCCCGTTCCATTGTACTGAAAAACAACGTTCTAGTCATCTTGTCCATAAGGCATGGCTCACATGTATCAAATGATTCAAAATCAATTGATTCCAAAAGTCCATTCGAATGGAGCTTCTTCATGCGTTTAACGGCAATATGACCTAGACGGCAGTGTCACATATATGTGGATATATCATCATTAAGTTTAATCCTTTTAGCATCAACATTATGAATATGTGTAATACTATTATCGAGATCCAATAGAAATAAACCACTCATCATCGGTGCATGACCATAAAATATTTAATTCATATAAATAGAACAACCATTGTTCTCGGATTTAAATGAATAACCACTTTGCATCAAACACGATCCAGATACAATGTTCATGCTCAGTGCAGGCACGAGATAACAATTATTCAAGTTTATTACTAATCCCGACAGCAAGTGGAGAGGCAGCATTCCGACGGCGATCACATCAACGCTTGATCCATTGCCGACACACATCTTGACCTCACCCCTTACTAGCGGTCGCTTGTTCCGCAACCCCTGATTCGAGTTACAAATATTAGCAATTGAACCGGTATCAAATCCCCAGGTGCTACTGCAAGCACTAATCAAGTACACATCAATAACATGTATATCATATATATCTTTGTTTGCCTTGTCGGCCTTCTTGTCTGCCAAATACTTGGGGCAGTTGCGCTTCCAGTGGCCAGTCCCCTTACAATAGTAGCACTCGGTATCAGACTTAGGGCCAACTCGGGATTTCTTTTCAGGCACAGCAACCGGCTTGCCACCCTTACTTCCCTTCCGTTTACCCTTCTTGTCTTTCTTGAAACCAGTGTTCTTATTGATCATCAACACTTGGTGTTCCTTCTTGATCTCCACTTCTGTAGTTTTAAGCATTGACAGAAGCTCGGGGAGAGACTTCTTCATGCCTTGCATATTATAGTTCATCACGAAGCTCTTATAGCTAGGTGGCAGAGACTGCAGAACACGATGGATGCCTAAGTCAATGGGAATCATTATTCCCAAGGACAAGCTTATCGGCGTAACCCGACATCTTGAGTACATGCTCACTTACGGAGTTGTGCTCTTCCATCATGCAGCTAAAGAACTTTTCTGAAGCATTGTATCTCTCCACAGCAGCATGTGTGTCAAAAATCATTTTCAACTCACCCATTGTATCAAATGCATTGCCATTTTCGAAACGCTTTCGAAGTTCCGGCTCTAGACCATACAATATGCCGCAATGAACTAAGTTGTGGTCCTCCTGACGAGTCTGATAGACGTTCTTCTCCTCGTTAGGGGCATCATCAAAAGGTGGGGGGCCTAGCGGCGCTTCTAGCATATATTTATTTTGTGCAGCAGAGAGGAGAATCCTCAAATTCATGGCCCATTCGGTAAAGTTGCTACCATTCGTTGCAAGTTTCTATTTCTCCATGAACACATTGAAATTAAAAGCAGGTGGTGCCATCTACAACAGAATTTGTAAAGTTTAGACTAAGTTTATGATAGATTAAGTTCAACTAATCCACATTACGAATTAACTCCCACTCAAAAACGACATCCCTCGTGCCTTTTTGGTGATTACATGAACCAAATCCACTACACCAAGTCCGATCATCACGTGAGTCGGTATAGCTTCAAAGGCGAGCATCAAATGGGCATCATATATACTATATGACTCATGCTTAACCTTTCGGTCCGTGTTCCGAGGCCATGTCTGTACATGCTAGGCTCACCAAGTAAGAACCTTAGTATTCGCGTGTGTAACTGTCTTACAGCCGAAATATGGTCGTGGATCCAAGAACACCCGATAATCACGTGATGTCTTAGAGCAACGAAAACATAAACGGTGCATACTAAAGGAAGAACACATTCTTATCTTGATATTTAAATGAGGGATCATCTTATTATGCTAATAAAACGCCAAACAAGCAATATAAGATACTATCAAACATCATATGTTTATAAGTGAAATGATATGGTTACCGCATATGATCTCTATCATGTGCATAGTGGTATGATCACTATCATACCTTTATGTGTAAGGCCAAGGTCTATGGAACTTACACGTTATGCGTGTTGTAAGAGTATCATCTCATACTTCTACTTACGACATCACCATATCATAACACTAGCCTAGCAACAATCTAAACTAGACGCCTCTTATCCATTGCAAGTTTTACGTGGCTTAGGGCTTTCGAAGATAGAACTGTTCTTACCTATGAACATGAACCACAACGAGGATAACCAAATTGTTGACAACTCGTTGCAAAATAGATATTGACTATAGTAGGAGAGACAGACACCCGCTAGCCACTTATGCAAACTAGTTTCATGTCAAGCGTGGGACAGGTCTCATGTGCGAGGACATGTAAAGTTTGTCCGGGCCGCTTTATCCCACTATGCCACCAATATACAAAATTACAACTAAGAAGCAACAACATGATCATCATCACGCACATACTCATATGTGTACTACCCGTGTAAAGCATCTACGCATAGATCCGGCTCTGATACCACTGTAGGGGTTCACAGCATAGAAAACAAAAAAATTCCTACGATGGGAATAACTATGTACCAAGATCTATCTACTAGATACAAACAACAGGCGGATGTATATCCGTAGAGAACATACCCTTGAAGACCGACAAAGCTTAACGAGTTAAACTCGTGGTTGATGTAAACGATCTCTTGCCGATCTCAAGATCGAGAGGAAGTACTAGCGCCGCAATTAAGCAACGCATCCGTGCTCGCACACACGTCCGAGGCACCGAGCAACCTCCGCCTCCTCGCTCCAGCGATGCAGCGAAAGCACAACTCTTTCTTGCCGAATAGCCACCAGGAACATGTATCTCGCTAGTCTGAGACCATGGGAAATAAATTCTAGAGGGGGAGAGAGATCCTTCACGAGGAGGTGTGAGTGAGAAGTGAGGAGGGGGTGCCTTTTATAGGAGAGGGGGGAACCCCAAGGAGGTGTCCGGCGCATGGGGGCTGCCCCCTTACCCTCCCCTCATTCATGTGGGTGGGCACTCCACTCACAAAAATCCTTTCAATTCCCTCCACTCAAAATCCCACTCAAAATTGCTATTAAATTTCCACCAAATTTAATACAAACTCTCATTAAATAAAACTCCTTTTATTTATTCAGAATTTTGTCAATTACTTTAATGACAAACATTCACATATAACCCCTTGCTAGTATTTCATTTCACATGCAAAAACACTTTCTGCAATTTCACCCAAAAACCTGTTTCGGTATCTAGTGAAATAAATTTCTGCGCTTGTTATTCTTTCCGGCGTGAAACTTTCGCTCCAATTGGATGTCGGTGTCTATTAAGTGTGTCACCCTACAATTCGTGAATAATGCGGACATGATCGAGATCCCTCTTAGATCAATAATCAGAAGCGGGATCTGGAGACCCATACTGACTCCCACACATTCAACGATGAATTTCTTGTGATTGTCGGAACCTTTTATGCTAGTATATTAATCCCTTTGTTTCACGATATATTACATGTCCGAGATTCGATCATCGGTATTTACATACCTAGTTTGTTCTTGTTACTGACATGCACTCTTTTCTCGTTCCCGTGATATAACATTCTAGTGATCAAATCACTTGCTTGCAAGCTAAACAATGTGATATCACCGAGAAGGCCTAGAGTATATCTATCCGTCATCGGGATGAACAAATTCCACTCTCGATCCATGGGCCTAAACATAACACTTTATTATTTCTGAACCCATCTTTATAATCACTCTGTTACGGTGTGACGTTTGATGTTACCAAGAAACTCTTGCGGTGTTGGTGATTGACATGATCTCATGGTCTAAGGATTAGGATCACTTTGTAAGTTGTTATAGCAATATAAACTCAATGACTTTGATCGTAATGCTATACTTCTTCGGATGAATGTTCATCACACCATTACACTAATGTTGTGATCTCGTTATTAACAACATCCAATGTCCATGATCAGGAAACCTTGATCATCTTGTTAATCAACGAGCTAGTTTATGAGAGAGGCATAACTAGGAACTTTCTGTTTGTTTATTAAACACACATGTATTAACGTTTCCGTATTAATACAATCATAGCATGCAAAATAAACATCTATCATATACTTGGAATACACATAATAAACACTTTATTATTGCCTCTCAGGGCATATTCCCTTCAGTAACAGTGTCTTCACTAGGAGTTTTGGTATTTCCTAGACTAGCCATAGTAGAATCTAGGAAATGACCTAATGAACCACTCGCATCAAGCATAGTAGAAGTAACATCATGAGCATCAAAAGCAATTTCAGATTCAACAGTAATAGCAGTGTGTGTACCATGAGTATGTGGTGGTGGTGTGACAAGCTTACTAACAGACGGTGAATCAAGAGCAGCAGAGGTGTTTAAGACTGTACCTCTTCTTGAAGTGGATGGTAAAATAGAGAACTTTCCATCACGAGACTTCCCCATGATGAAAGGAGTAGCAGTGAACAATAATAGAT
This sequence comes from Avena atlantica, assembly GCA_910589765.1. Taxonomy (NCBI): domain Eukaryota; kingdom Viridiplantae; phylum Streptophyta; class Magnoliopsida; order Poales; family Poaceae; genus Avena; species Avena atlantica. The sequence goes on from OU342737.1 coordinate 67,179,566, forward strand.
CCAAGTGAACTTACAAATAAAGCTATGCTCCCCGGCAATGGCGCCATAAAATACTCTTGATGACCCACAAGTATAGGGGATCACAACAGTCTTCGCGGGTAGTATTATCCAATTTATTGATTCGACACAAGGGGAGCCAAAGAATACTTGCAAGCCTTAACAACTGAGTTGTCAGTTCAGCTTCACCTGGAAATAGTTCTTGCTCACAGAAGTTTATCAGTTGCAACAGTTTGTAGTAGCAACAGCAAAGCAAAAGCAACAACGATAGCAATAGTGAAACAGGAGCAATTGTAATAGTAACGGTAATAGTAGGATTCGAGTGCGGTAGGCATAGGGATGGATGGACGGGCGTTGCATAGACGAGTCTAAACATGTAACTTCAAGATCTAGGGCATTTTAGATAAATAATAACAAGCATCCAAGTATAAAAAATCCTAGGCATGTGCTCCATATATAGTCATACATGCTCGCAATGAGAACTTGCACAACATCTTCTGTCCAGCCATCCCGTGGCAGCGGGGCCTCTAGGGAACTACTGGCAATTAAGGTGCTCATTTTAATAGAGCACCGGAGCAAAGCATTAACACTCCGTGAACACATGTGATCCTCACATCACAGCCATCCCATCCGGTTGTCCCAATTATTGTCACTTTGGGGCCTTTGGATCCGGACAATGATATGTGTACACAACTTGCAGATAAGATCACAAACAATACTATCATAATGATTCAATAATAAGTTCAGATCTGAGATCATGGCACTCGTGCCCTAGTGACAAGCATTAAGCACAACAAGTTGCAACAAAGTCAAATAGCACTAATAGAGATACTAGGCACTATGCCCTAACAGATCTTATTCGATTACATGATAGAACTCATCCAATCCCTACCATCCCCAAGCCTACAGCGGGGGATTACCCACTCATGGATGGGGAAACATCGGTGGTTGATGGAGATGCGTTGGTGATGATGATGGCGATGATCCTCTCCAAATTCCCCGTCCCGGCAGGGTGCCAGAACGGAGTTTCTGTCCGAATCTTGGTTTCTGGTGGCGGCGGCGGAGCAGAACTCTCTTTAGAAAACTATCGACCCCCCCCCGAGTTTTTAGGTCAGAAGGCAACTTATAGGCGCAGAGGGAGGCCGAGGAGCTGCCTAGGGGTGGCCAAACCTCCCCCAGGCGCGGGGTCAGGTGGGCCCGCGCCTGGGGTGGGTCTGGGCCCCCCAGGCCTCCTCTCTGTCTCCCCTTCTGGCTCCATGGATCTTCTCGTGAGAAATAGTTTTTGGCATATTTTCCGGGATTTTTCCTGATAGTTCATTTTCTGCACAAAAACAAGACACCAAGGTAATTCTGCTGAAAACAGGGTCAGTCCCTGTTAGTTGTATCCAAATTACACAAGTTTAGAGAAGAAACAATAACAAAGTGTTCGAGAAAGTAGATACGTTTTGGACGTATCAACAGTCCAAGTCATGAACGAGGCGAATCGCACCTTTTCGATGGTGTGAGGTGGACTGAGATGGCCGATGCCTATGAGATGGATGTCCAGCAGAAGTTGGTGTTCTATCTCTGTGAAGATCGCATGACCTACTTCGACTACCGAGGATCCGAAGCCTTGATAGACTCCGAAGCTTCTTCAGATGACGAGATTCATGCTGCTTCCATTAAGTATGACACTGTCGTTGCCGACAATCCTGTTGTGGACGAGTAGTTAGTGCTATGTACACTATATGTAACTATCTAGCTCTACTATATACAGTTGACTATAATGATATGCTACCATTTGTATGAATATATCTTGTTGTGCTGTAAATATTCAATTGGATGCAACATTTTTTTTTCAAAAACTCTTGTAGTGTTCAAAGTAAAAATAACGCCACAATTAGTATATGTAATGTTGGCGTTTACAAGTAAATGCCACCACTAGAAATCCACTAGTGGCGTTCGGTGGAGACGCCATCACTACGACCTACCAGTGGCGTGAGGTTAGTGGCATGCCTCTTAAATGCCATGAACCCCCTTTTCTGAATGTCGCCACTAGGCCTTTTCCTACTAGTGTCAGCCGACGCGAGGGAGGTCATGAGCGTTTGAGGTACCACGAAACAGGACCACCAGCGAGCGTCTCTCGTGCAATGTCCATGACAACATCATGTTGTCGAAGTTCCAACAGCGGAAAGCACTCGAACAAGAGCTTGGTGAGGTCATGGCGGTGCCCCAATCCCAGTGACGCGGCCTTGCGTGCCCGCCTCGTCCAAGTTTGGGAGGACCTAGATACGCAGTGGGCGGTCTAGTGCTCTCTCCAAGAGGACCGGGGTATTGTTCCTCCAAAGCCGCCGTCAGCGCCGTAGCCAACGCAATTTTAGCTTGTTGTATACGCCACCAACATCGTAGCCAATGCCCCGCTTATAAGTATGCTAATATTAATGGAAGTTTTTTTATTGCAATCGACGTTGCCTCACTTGTTTGATCAATGCTGCATACATAGTTCGAACACATTAAGCAGAAAATGCGGAAAAACACAAGATGAACTAGGACACCATGGTTTTCTCCTCATCCTCGTCTACTCATCGGAGTCAGAATGGTAGTGGCGACGACACATGTTGTCGTTGAGACACTGATGGTGAGCATGGATTCGCTGTCGTAGTTGAAGACGAGAAAGTGCTAGACTTCAATTTGGTGCGTACACGCGAACTCCTTCCAACCATTTGCGAGGTACATTTGGTTGTAGCGGCCGAATTGCACCTCCATGGACCACTGATCGATCACATCGTTAGACACCTGCAACAGAACATGGTGTGGCTCTTGCCCGTCTACCATCGACGCGAACTTCTGGAGAGGCGCATCATGTCCAAGTTCATGTCCAAGTGGATGGTCACGGTGAACTCGAACCCGTCGAGGTTGATGGAGATGGGCACGAGCTCGAGTGATGTCGGTGATAATGAAGGTGGTGGAAGAGAACCGGTCTGGCTGCGCCCTCCCTCCCCCACATCTTCCTCGATGGTCTCGGCTATGACTAGGGCCCAGTGGTAATCCAAGATGTCCTCCCCTCGATCCAATGTCGCCGTCCATGGCTAGCTAGCGCGGTGCCTACAATGGTGCTGACGGCTGGAGGATGAGAGGGAGGAGGATAGTATGGAAGAAGATGGCCGAGGGTGGCCTATCAAAAGGCCACAACACTGGATGTCGACACGGAGGCCGAAACAACAACGTTGATGTAGTCGCGGCAGAAGCGCAGACATCGGGCGATGCGACCAGAGCAGGAGTCAGGCGTCAGCGATGCGGTCAGCCTTGGATTAACCTACCTACCTCCATTGATGGCTAGTGGAAGAAGGCCGTTGGCTCACTGCCAGACGGGCCCTTGGTCTACGTCGGGCGGTGCGGCTAGAGCAGGAGTCCAGGCGGCAGCGACGCGGCCAGCCTTGGAGCAGCCTACCTACCTCCATTGATGGCTAGTGGAAGCAGGTTGTTGGTCCACACGAGAGGACATGGTCTCTCCTTACAGACGCAAACATTACCCAAATTTGATGTACCGATAGATCGCGACGGAGTCAGTCATCGCCCCATTGAAAAGGACGACCTCACCGTTCAAATCCAGTCGGACCGATTCGAATACGATAGGACCATTTGGATCATCCCAGTAATGATGCTCTAAAAAAATAGAAGACTCTTTGGAGCTCGGCCTTCATTTGTCTGCACACCTCTCGAATCCTATAGGGTCGATACCTATGAGAGTTTGGATTATTGTTTCTACGGAAACGAAAACGTAAGCAGTCGTTTGAATTTTTTTGTGAAGATTTCATCTCGGTTAAACAGGGGCGGCTCCCTTAGGCCACTGCGATCAGCCGACCCCAATAAAAAAATGCAAGATCCTTCATTAGTCAATACTACCTAGTGTTTATTTATAGAGGACAACTTCATTGCAATATAGAGATTATAGACATGGCCCCATTTAAAAAAATCCAGCTAGGTCCCTACCTTTGAATCAAACGACCTGTGTAGACAATTTTGTTAAGGAACTAAATCCTCCAACAAAGCATGCTAGTATGAAATTCTCTTAATCATAGCCCTATCGATGGTTTCATGCACATATGGAACCAGAACAGCCGCGCATTCCAACGTGCACGTAATAGTAGAGGTAAAAAAAGCAGAAATGAATAGACCTAGGTGATACTATCTCCGTTTTAAAATATAAGATGTTTTAGCTTTGTGAACCAAATATATCTAGACTTATTTTAATATGTAGGTTTAGTTAGATTTGTAGTGAATCTATACACTAAAAGAAGTCTAGATGCATTTTCTTTACAAACATAAAACATCTTATATTTTAAAACAGAGAGAGTATTATATATTTTTTAAAAGATAATATCAAAATAGAATACGAGAGATAAATAGTGTAAGAAACTAATACCAAGTGAAAATAGAGCGCGTAAATAAAGTGTATAAATACCATCGAGACGCAATGTAGCTTTTCAGCATTACATACCAAAAGTAGAAGGCGTGAAAACATATACACTATAGAGGTGAATTGTAGCTTCAGGATAGTCATAGTGCTAGTATCATATATCTAGTATTATACGTATGATTTTAGTGTATAATATTACCTATATAATACATAATATTATATAGTAGTATCATAGTTGTTTTCTATTTAATTAATTTTAAAATCTTAATGTAAATTAGTATACAAGATTTACTTATAATAATTTAGTTTTATGTGCTATGATACGATATCATAATATGATATTAGAATTTTTTTTTTATTAATTGATATACCACGTTATCTTTTTGCCAACTTGGCATGTATGATAGTACTTATAATACTATCACTAGGGTCAACATCAGTGTTGGTCATTCAGATATCCACTCAGATGGCATGAGTCGCCACGTGCAGTAACTTTTCATGAGGCTAGTCACAGTGATAGTAAAAGCAAGTTCATTAGTAAAGCTCGTTGCTGGCTATAAGCCACCTACACATCATCTATAGTCAGTCTAATGGGAAACACATATAATATTAGTTATGAGCAAGTACTACTCCCTTAATCTAAAAATAGATGTCTTAGATTTTTTAAATTTTGGATGAATCTATATATTAAATAGTGTCTAGATTTATCTAAATTTAATAAATTTGAGACATCTATTTTAGGACGGAGAGAGTCCTCTATTAAGACATATCTTACACTCACACAAAGTGTCTAGGAGCACGTACTATAGTTAGCTCTTGTATGAGAGTCCACTAGTATTCTCTTTCCTTTTCTCTCTCCTCCACCTCATCTCAAATATATTATTTAAAATCTTATAGTCTGCTTATATAAGCTTATTATACTTGCTCTAAGAAGTATCATGCATACTATCTTGGTAAAAATCTAATATAACATCATAATTAATAAGAAGAGAGGTGCTAGTAGTATCATGGTATGATATCGTATTATAACACGTAAAACTTGTTAATTTAATAGTTAATACATCTTATATGATATGCTAGTATCTTATGCATAAGTATCATGCATGATAGCAGTGTATGATACTTTGCACTATGACTAGCCTGAAGCTCACAAATCTCGGTACGTAGTAGTAGTACGTAGCCTGCACGTCCTGCCATATTTACTGCGGGCCTTAATTAACCAATTTACCTCGTGGCCGCCGGTAAACCGAGCAAAAGCTGATTGATGTCTACGGCGATCGACGAGCAGACGACCCGATCGCCGGAGAGTCCGTCGCGCGCGCGCGCGCGTACGCGGCGGAGAACGAATCCGGTGATGTAAACACTCTACCGCTCGCGCTCAGAGCTCAGTCATCTCATCTGGCCGGACGGTCGCGAGGCGCAGCTCGTTCGCCGAGTCGCTGCCAGGAAACGATTTTACCCGCGCACGGACAGCGCCAAGGGCCGTTCGCCGTACCGGCGCGGCTAAATGTGCGAGCAGTTACTGTCTCTTTTTTCTTTTTCTTTTTGCGATCAGTGAGCAGTTACTGTCTCGTCGAGCTGGGCTGCACGTCTCCGGAACCGAATATTTTTCCCGCCTCCTGCCGAGGACACGTTACCAGATAGTTAAGTATAGTCCTTGACCACGGCGTGGAAATGATAGTGCTGACCGGAAGGAGCTGAAGTTTCAGCTCGTGTCAATCGGCACGAGAGTAGAAGATGGTCATTGGTTCGTAGGAGTATTTTATTTGTGGTCTTCTTCTGGCGGGCAGGGTAGAGACTAGAGACCGTGTAGCATGCGCACGGTTGCAAGAAAAATGAGGAGACGTAGTATGATAGGCCATCTTCATCGAACCGATCAATGGTTATCTAAATAGTCCGTTTTTGTCCGTTTAAATCGGGCCACGGTCAGTATGGATAGGGGGTCCGGCATGTTCGACCAGGCACGCATAGCGGCCTGACCCATTGTCCGTCTTCCCCCCTCTGTCACCGGTTGACGCCCTCCCGATGGGACGTTAATGGTGACCCGATGTCGGCTGTCAGCGTCAGCGGTTTTTCGCGCGGCTGGCGTTTCCCACCATCGTTTCCCGCGCCTCGCTTCCCACGGCGAGAAAAATTACCGCGCATCCCAGTCCGTTTCCCGCCTCCGTCGTGGTCTATAAAAGACGGCCGCCTGAGCGCGGGAGACAACAAGCCCCAAACCAAGTCAGCCGCCGAAAAAGCTCCAGCAGCAATGCCTCGCCGCAAGATCGTCACATGGTCCAAGATCCGAGAGATGTGCCACGCTCGCTACCCGGACATGGAGGTCGACGAGGTTCACCTCGAGGCCACATTGCTGGCCTGGCGCATGGGAGATGCGCAGGTGCTGGCCTTCGAGAAGGAAGGCGAGGTCGCCGAGGGTGCGCTGCAGCAGGTGGTGGAGGCGGCGGCAACGGTGGCTGCCCAATGGGCGGTGACCGACGTGCACCACGTCGTCGCCAAGGAGGCGGTGAAGGCGGTGGCCATGGAGTCCGCAACAACGGCTCTTCGCGAGATCTGCCACGAGGAGGCCATGACCACGCTGGGGGAGGTGGCCAAGGAGGCCGCCAAGTCCGCCATCCGCGAGCTCCGCCAGGCCGTCAAAGCGCGCAGTGACGCGGAAGAGGCGCGGCGCGAGCACGTCGCCGACTCAGCGGCGGGGGAAGGAGCGCGTGGCTCTGGACGCTGAGGCGGCGGCCGCACGGGGTCTTGTCGATGCCGACGACACGGAGGAGGCGATGTACGACGACGAGGAGGGGGAGGTGGACCATCTTGAGGCGCCGCTCGCCGTCCCCATGCAGGGCGCTGGGCTTCGGTCCCAATGGTGCTCCAGCTCCTTCTGCATCGGAGGTGCTCGCCCAACAGGAGGCGAGGGACCACTGGGCCGCCGAGATGGATAATGCCCTGGCGAACCGGGCTGCGGAGGACCGACAGAAACTGGAGGGCAAGGCGGCGGCTCGCGACCGAATCTGCGAACACGTCCAACAGCGGGCCATCTGGAAAGCTAGGGCGGCGATCGAGGGGGCCGACAACCGCGGCAACGGCGGCCGTGGCGCCGCGCCGTCCTCCTCTAGCAGTAGCCGTAGCCACAGCAGCAGTAGCAGTAGCACCCCCTCCTAATTAGTTTGAATGACCTTTTTATAATTAAAAGGCTTAATCTAATAAAAAACTATCCTTAAGTAGTAATGTCTCTCTTACATATGGTCCCGCGTCGCTAACGGACACGACGTCCGTGCTATCCGCGTGCGTCCGGGTCGAGCCTGACGCGTTTTGTCGGATGCTGAAGCGCCGCGCGCGCCCGCGTGGTTAGCTGGATAAACTCGGACCGTTTGGATGGCCCGGTGGAGATGCGCTTACGAAGCAGTAGTAGTCCTACACGAAATGTGGCGGGGAAACTACCCGGAAATCAATGGCGCAAAGTAACGGCGAGAAGAAAGAAATCCCGGCCGGCCGAGAAATGTCAAGTGGAAGACCCTACACCAAGAAGGTAGACGGGAAAGAAAGCCAGCGTATCGCGCGCACAAGTCAGGGTCAGGCTCCGGAGCCGTCTGTCGGGACCAACGACGTTTGTTGGTCGCCACGCAATCATCATCAGCTCAAGGGTTCGTGCCAAAAAACCGCGGCCGTCAGGCGTCATGGAGGACAGAAGGAACGCCAGATGTTGTCGTTGTGCCAGCCGGACGGGCCATCCATCATCACCAACTCCAAGGGAAGGGGTACACGCGGCTATATATGGTTCCGTTCCGTGCGAGGTCCTGCATTTTTCTAGGGCGCCACTAGTTCATCGAAAAGGACGCGAAAAAGTTGAATCCCACGGAGAGCTGTCTGACACAAGACGGTGCTCACTTGTGTGTCCGTACCGAGATCGTGTCCAGCTCATTTGTTGGCATGCCATGAGTTATTGGGAGGTGACCGTACTGACATCGGGAGGTCCAGCTCATTTCTTGGCATGGCATGCAGAGCATCTCCACTCTTTTGTGGTTCCCAGAGTCAAAATTAGGTTCGAATTTAGCAAAATAGGTCCGATGAATCGATTTTTTTGGCCTGGAAATGTCCTGGGAATGACGGCTTTCTAGCCACGTTCCCGGCGCCGAGCGGAACATAGCGCGAGGAGAGGTCGAGGACACGCTCGCCGAGCTGGGGGACGGGAAGGGGTTCCCAGGCCGGTGGCCCTCGCGGAGCCGGTGGCCCAGGTGCGGCACCGCGTCGGTGGCGACGGCCCGCAGGCGGAGAAGCTGGCTAGGGAGTACCACGAGCGCGCGGTCAAGGCGCTCGATGTCTGCAACGCCGCCCGCGACGGCGTCGACCAGCTCCGCGACGACGCAAGGGGAGATCCACGAGAGCCAGCTGGCGGCCGGAAGCAGAGGAGGCGGAGCACGCGGGCAGAGGGAGGCGTTCCGAAGAGGAGGCGCGAGAACCGGCGGTGCTCGGGGCAGAGAGAAGGCGGCGACACGACTTGGCGAAGCGGGCGCGCTGCAGCGACCTAGGGGCGCGAAGCCGGCCGAAGGCGAGCAGAGGGATGTGGGCGCGTGGAGCGTGGTGGCGACAACGCCTGGGACGGCAAGGACGGAGCACCCGATGACGGTGAGGAGGGAGAGCACGTGCGACGGCGGCTCACGGGACTTGAGGGCGACAGCGAAGAGCAGGGAGGCTGCGCAACAGGGAGAGGCGGGGCCGAGGTGCCTGGTGACGCCATGGGAGGGAGGCGGTGGCGAGAACGATCAAGGAGAGGGCGAGCTCGAGGCGTTCGTGGTGGGGAAAAGGATTTCGGGCGTCCTGGGACACGTGGCGGCGGGCGAGTGGAGCCGGCTTCGTCCAGGCGTTTCTAGGACGTTCCCGGCTTCCTGGGGATCAGCATGGAAAGCCTGGACCTATTTTGAATGAAAATCGTCCTGGGAACCCCTCCTGGCAACACTACTGGGGCGTTTTCTGCAAAAAAAGACCAGAAAACGTTATGAGAATGGCCTCTTGGGAATGCTAGTGGGGATACTCTTAGAGTTATCCTAGCATTTAGTAGTAACATCGTTTTTTTATTTGAAAATTCCACTAATCTCATTCATAATCATCAACGGTAGTAAAGAGAGGCCTAAAAATAATAGTAAAAATTACAAATAGGTCGAAGGAACACCTAGCGATGATTATAAACACTATCGCGAGCCGAAGGCACGTCGCCATTCTCGCCCGAGTCGGGCAAAGCTTATCATGGTAGAGCTTGTTGTAGTAAACGGACGGAAATTCGTCATGTTAAGGTCCTAAAGGACAAACACATTAGAGCAGCAACCATCGCCAATGATGACACCCGTAGATCTAAAGAGGATGACCTGTAAACACATCAAAGAACACGAAAACCGGGAGATTTGTCGGACACACGTCTCCACGCGCCCTCCGTCGACACTAGATGCACCACTAAAACGAGGATAGGACGGAGAGGACCTAATTCTGACTTCAGGATGTAGTCATCGCCTCAACAGTCTAACGAACAAACAAAAAATCTTCCGCCCGCGAGAGGCCGTGGTCCGCGACACCTCCAAAACCCGAAGACCACCGAAGGCAAAGTCACCTACCGGTTCGGTTCAAATAGGACCCGTATTGTTTACTACTCCCTTTATACGGGTTTATTGGGCTAACACGGAGCCCAAGAAATATATTTGACTACAAAAATTTGACCAATGAAATATGAATCATATGTCACAAAAATTATATCATTGGAAAATGCTTTTAAATATCAATCCAATGGTATACTTTTTATGACACATAACTCATGTTTTATTGATAAATTTTATGGTTAAATTTGTTTCTTAAACTTCGTGTTAGCCCAATAAACTTGTATGGATGTCCATTCCGGTATATAAGGAAAATACGTATCTCGAGAAAATAGTTGACCAGAAATTTGGTCAATGAAATACAAACTATATTTAATAAAAAATTATACCATTAGATTTATATTCAAAATACGTTTCTAGTGGTACAATTTTTATGACATATGATTCATTTATTATTGATCAAATTTATGGCCAAACTATTTTCTTAAAGTACGTATTAGCCCTATAACCCGGAATGGACGGAGTACTTACATCGTTTGTTTTAGCGGTCTTTAAAGGCCTATTTGGATTCAAAGTTTTTAAAAGGGATTTTGGAGGAATCCAATTCATATGATTTTCCTCGTAAGAAAGCCTTTGATCTAGGAACGACACCTCCAAAAAATAATTATAAATTGCATTCCTATACCTCATTCCCATCGGATAGTAGAAGATGGTCATTGGATAGTAGTAGGAGTGTTTTATTTGTGGTCTTGTGGGGGTCAGGGTAGACCATGTTGTTGATCTCGTAGCTCTCGGTAGAGGCCATAGTACTAGGGTTTTGCCATTACAAAGAGAGACAGAGGGGATGAGGAAAACTTCTCCGGTGGATGAGCTCGATGAACCGTTGGCCATGACGGTCGACGACTAGGGTGACTAAGTGGTGGCGGCGGCGGAGCTTCCCATGGATAGCACTAGGAAACCCTAGATCAAAAGGGATATAGGTGGTGGGGGGGCGGCGGCAGCGTCAAACCTCGTGACTTGTGCCCCGGCCACCACCTCCTCTTTATAGCGCTGTCACAGGGCCCACCAACCATATGAGGGTTGGGCGCCCCCGATCAGGGCGTAGTCAAAGGGTTGGCAATCCGTTGGGATCGACCGGGAGAGAGCAACCTAATAGTTTCCTCCTTGATCTAGACTTTACTTTTTACTTTATACTTTGCTAGTTTTATCATTGTTTGTTACACAGAGCATGTTTCATCGTCACAGCTCAATTGCCGATAGAATCAGAGTGCTACAATATACCTCTTGTTTTGAAACAAGAAACTCTTTCCTTTTGGGCCTCATATGATTCAGAAATCATAGACTTTCCCTTAAACCCATGTCGGCTAAGTGCTCCTTGAACACACTGGATGGTAAGCCTTTCTTTAGCAAATCCGCAATCATTTCCTTTGTCCTTAAATGCTCAAGTCTTATAGTGTGGTCCTAGATCTTATCTTTCACAACATAATACTTTATATCTATTGGTTTGGAAGCATTAATCGATTTTTTGTTGTGAGCATAAAATACTGCGGACTTTTTGTCATAGTACATCTTTAGTGGCTTGCTAATGCAATCTACCACTTTCAAGTCAGGTATAAATTTCTTTAACCATATGGCCTGCCACGTGGCCTCATAGCATACTATAAATTCTGCATATATCGTAGATGATGCAACTATTGACTGTTTGGAACTTCTTCATGAAATAGCCCCTCCTGCGAGAGTGAAGACGTATCCTGTCGTGGACTTTCTATTATCTTTGTCTCCGACAAAATCAGCATTTGATTACCCTCTTATCTCTAGGGAATCAGACCTTCTATATGTTAGCATCAGGTCTTTTGAGCCTTGCGCATAACGCAAAGATTTCTTTACCATTTTCTAGTGAACTATGCCTGGATTCTCTTGATATCTACTGGGTACTCCGGTGATAAAAGTTAAGTCAGGGCAAGTACACACTTGTGCATACTGTAAGCTTCCAACGGCCGAAGCATATGGAAATGATTTCATTTGATCGATCTCATATTGATTTTTGGAACATTGAAATTTTCCAAAATTGTCGCCCTTGACTCTGGAAGCAGGTGTGGTATTGCACGCATGCATACTATATTTATTTAGGATCTTCTCTAGGTATGCCTTTTGTGACAGTCCTAAAACCTCATTTGCTCTATCTCGGTGAATTTCTATGCGCAAAATATATGAATCTTCACCAAGATCTTTCATGTCAAAGTTTGAGGACAAGAACTTCTTTATTTCTAGTAGTAGACTGAAATCGCTGCTAGCAAGCAAGATATCATCCACATACAGAATTAGGAAAATATATCTCCCATTTTTAAACTTTGCGTAAACGTAGTTGTTCTCAACATTCTCTTTGAATCCAAATTTCTTAATGGTCTCATTAAATTTTAGATACCACTATCGTGAAGCTTGCTTTAATCGATAAATGGATTTTGTTAGGCGGCATCCCATGCTTTCCTTGTCTTCCATGATAAAACCCTTAGGTTGTTTTATGTATACTCTTTCTAATAAATCCCCATTTAGAAATGTCGTCTTTACATCCATTTTATGCAGCTCTAAATCAAAATGTGCAACTAGTGTCATTATGATTCTGAAGGAATCCTTATATTAGACTGGAGAAAAAGTCTCATTGTAATCTACTCCTTCTCTTTGTGTGAATCCTTTTGCCACAAGTCGTGCTTTGTATTTCTCCACATTCCCTCTAGAGTCATACTTTGTTTTGTAGACCCATTTACAGCATACTGTTTTGGATCCTTTGGAAATTTCCTCTAAGTACCAAACTTCATTGGAACTCATCAACCTCATCTCATCTTCCATGGCCTCTAGCCACTTCGATGAGTGAGGGCTACTCATGGCTTCTTCAAATGAAGCGGGATCATTCTCCATTTGAACTCTTTCTGTGTTATAAACTTTATAATCTTTAGAAAATTCTGTCTTTCTAGCTCTATGAGACCTTCTAGGGGGCTCATGAACTGGCTCATCATGTGTCTCAACATGGGGCGTATCCTCTAGAGGTGGTTTTTGCCGCTCCCTTTCATGCTCAAAGTGGGTTCAGTCGGCTCCTAACGGACAGGTTCCGGATCCTCACTCGATGTTATCATGGGTGGTGTCGCAACATGTGCTTGCACCACAACCTATGGGGTTGTCGATGCAGGAACAAAAGGTAGCGAGAAGAATGGCTCCTGAATCGACGGATTTGGTGTATGCACCCTCTTCTCCTCAAGATCAATTTAAGTTGTGGTGATATTCTTCTAGTGGTGTCATGTGAATGTTGACTACATGATACTTCACCATTTATGGGCTTAGGGGAATGCATTGTGTATTTGGCTACTAATTTTGGGGTTGCCGGAGTGACAGAAACCTAAACCCCCGTTAGGAAACCTTTGCACAAGGGAGTGTAGGATCTCAGAGTTTAAGGCTGTGGTTAGGTTTATATCTTAATTGCTTTCTTGTAGTTGCGGATGCTTGCAAGGGGTTTAATCTATGTATTAGTCCAAGTAAGGTCGGTACATTAGCACAGGTTCACCCACACAACACTTATAAAACCAAAGAAGATTAATCAGCTATATGAAGCGAAAACATTTGACAGTATTCTCATGTGTCCTCGAGAACGTTTGGTCCTCATTAGTATTTCCTCCGGCTTGTCCTTTGCTAAGAAATGATTGGGACACTTGCTGCAATTATTTGTTGTTTTTATTTACTTGCACTTTATTTCCTTGCTTTATCAGAAAACCCCTAAAAATTCGTTTGCTAAGTATTTACAGAGATTTCCTGCTCCATACCACTAGTCAGCACCTTCTGCTCCTTGTTGGGATCAATACTCCTATTTATCAAAAGTACTATGATGCACACCCCCTATACTTGTGGGTCATCAATAACTCATCATGCTACACACCATATCTATAAGGGTATGGTTGCGTCTTTCAGCTACTCCATTTTGCTGAGGCTCGTCCGGCATCGAATACTGGGATACTATGCCAGTCTCCTGTAAGAACCTTGCAAAAGGTCCAGGGACTTGGCCATATGGGGTGTGTCGACAGTAGTACTCCCCTCCACGGTCATATCTTGCTATCTTTATTGTTTTACTGTGTTGGTTCTTAACCTTGGCTTTGAATATCTTAAATCTATCCAACGCTTCTGATCTTTCTTTAATTGGATAAATATAACCATAGCGTGAGTAATCATCTATGAATGTTATGAATGAGTCATAACCATCCACACTTTTTACTGGAAACGGTCCACAAATATCAGTGTGAATAATTTCTAGTGCTTCGATTTGCACCCTTTTTAATTTGCTTTACATACTTTCCTTTAGTGCAATCGATGCATTGCTCTATGTCGAAGAACTCTAATGGAGGAAGAATATCATTTTTAACTAGTCTTTCTATTCTCCCCCTCGAAATATGGCCTAAACGACAGTGCCATAATTTCGATGAGTCTTGAGTTCTCTTTCTTTTCTTTGGATCTTTATTCGACGAGAAAACATTTTCTTTCACTTTACACACAAAATTAACTTTTTTGCGAGTGGATAATAAATAAAGCTCATTGTGAAGGAAAACAACATCCACACCATCTTTATTACAATAAATGGCACACTGCCATGTCCAAAATGACACCGATAGTTTACTTTGTCCAAACGCGACACACTTATTAAATTTCTATGCAAAGAAGGAACATTGAGAACATATGTAAGAAAGATCCTTGATCCATCAGCAAGCTCCAAGGAGATGTCACCAACAATCTCAACATCCGCTTGGACTCCATTTGCGACTTCAATGCATCCTTCATTTCTTTTCATAGTCCTCATCGAATGGAATCCCTAAAAAGAATTTGCAACATGAACAATTGCCCGTGAGTCAATCCACCAAGTAGATTTTAAAAATGTGTATACATGGATTCATTTAAAAATGAAACAATATTGTTACCTTTCCTTGCCATTAGTTCCTTTACAAAGACAAAGCAATCTTTCTTAAAATGCCCTTTCTTGCCGTAGTGGAGACAAGCATCTCTATCTCTGTTCACTGGGAGGGCAGGCCTATGCTGAGGCTGATAGTGCATGGAAGCTTTACCATGTGGCTTAGAAGGGGAGCCATGGTTGCTTTGAGTGAAGGTCATTTTCTTGTTGTCCTTCACTAGGTTCAATGAACCACCATTCTGGGCTTTGAGCCTCCCCTCTTTTTGGGCATACATGGCAATGGTCTTTTCTATGTCCCACTTTTCTAGGGCCATATTGTAATTGACAACAAAGTTGTCAAACTATTGAGGCAATGATGCCATGACCAAGTGGACAAGCAGAGTAGGCTTTAGCTCCAGATCAACATCAATGGGCTTCAGTTTGGCAGCCATGTTGCTCATCCGGAGGATGTGCTCACTGATGTCGTGTCCACCGCCGGTGTACTTTTCTGTCACTAGCTGCTTCAACAGCTGGGTTGCATATGTCTTTGAAGAGCCAGTGAACTGGCTCTTTATCTTTCCAAGTACTCTACAATGGAAGTACACTCTACGATGGAGCCAACAATGGCTTGCTCGATCATGTTCTTTATAAATGCCATGCATTTTTTGTTGGCATTCTGCCACTTTCTGTTCTCTCATGTGTAGGACAGCTCCAGCGTATCATAGTCCCTTTTCTTTCTCTTCTATGTCGCATCATCATATGCAGCCTCTCGGATTGGCTCTGTTGGCTTGGGGTGGCTTGGTCTCAAGGATCCAATCCACCTCAACACAAATTAAGGCCAAATTCACCTTCTTTCTCCACTCGGAGTAATTGTCACCTCTCAGTGTGGGGACATCCTTGATGCAGCTCATCAAGTAATACCCTCCTAAAAACCACAAAGAAGTGAGAACAGTACCTGTTGGAGATATGCCCTAGAGGCAATAATAAAAGTGGTTATTATTATAGCTTTGTGTTTATGATAAATGTTTACATTCATGTTATAACAGTATTAACCGGAAACATTAATACTTGTGTGATTTGTAAGCTAAAATAGAGTCCCTAGTAAAGCCTCTTTATAATACTAGCTTGTTGGTTAATAGATGATCGTGGTTTCTCGATCATGAACATTGAGATGTTATTAACAACAAGATCATATCATTAGGAGAATGGTATGATGGACATACTCCTATAGATAAGCGTAGCATAAAGATCAAGTCATTTCAATAGTTCATTTGCTATAAGCTTTCTGATTCATAGTAACCTAATTCCTTCGACCATGAGATCATGCTAATCACCATCACCGGAAGGATGCTTTGATGACATCAAACACCACACCGTAACTGGGTGGCTATAAAGGTGGCATTGAGTGTTCGGAAAGTATGTGTTTAGGCACATGGATCAAGAGTGGGATTTGTCCATCCATATGACGGATAGATATACTCTGGGCTCTCTCGGTGGAATGTCATCCAATTAGCTTGCAAGCATGTGACTGGCTCACAAGGGATCACATATCACGGGAACGAGAAAAGAGTACTTATCGGTAACGAGGTTGAACTAGGTATGCAGTGATACCGACGATCAAAACCTCGGATGAGTAAACTATCGTGACACAAAGGGAAATTGGTATCGTATGTAAGTGGTTCATTAGATCGCAAAGTAATCGTAGAAATATGTGGGAGCCATATGAATTTCCAGATTCCTCTATTGGTTATTGATGGAGAAGTGTCTCGGTCATGTCCGCATAATTCACGAATCGTAGGGAGACACACTAAAGGATTCGATGTTGTTTAGTAGACATGGAATGTTAGTAGGGATACTAAATGTTGTTCGGAGTCTCGGATGGGATCCGGGATATCACGAGGAGATCCGGAATGGTCCGGAGAATAAGATTCATATAAGGAAAGTCCAATTCCGGAGTTTGGGAAAGATTCCGATGTTTTCATCGGAGAGGTTCTAGAAGGGTCTAGAAGGTTCACCGGACCGGAAGGGGAATGGTCCATGAATATGTCATGGTTAAGTGGAATGATTGGATCATATACTAGGTCACTTCGTTTGGGCATTTGCAAGAGAGAATTAAAGCTCTAAATTGAAAGTCAAACGGGAAGTTTGAAAAGTCAAACTAGAACAATGGTTTCCTAGTGGAAGAAGAAACAAGTCCTTCTCTCAATCCAACTTGGTTTTGGGTTTGGATTCAAATCCATCCCTCCCAAGGCTGCCCCCTCTCATAAATAGAGGGGGAGTGCTGCCCCAAAACACCAAGCCCTAGCCCCTCCACACCCGCGCCGCTCGTCGCCGCCGCCAGCCTCCGCCTTGCGCCGCCGCGTCGCCGCCGGCCCATCGCCGCCACCCTATCCGCCGCCGAAACCTCCTCCTCCTCCCGGTCTTATAAACCCTAGATCACCGAGAAACCCTAGATCCACCATAACTCGCACCGGCTTAGGCGAAGCCCTGCGGGATCTTTCCTCTACTTCCGACACCACACCGTCATGCTGCCGGAATCGCGAGGGGAGAACTACAACCTCCGCTGCCTGCTGGAACAAGGGAGAGGAAGGTCTTCATCGAGTACCGAACGAGTGACCGACTGTGGGAGCGCTGCCGGAACGCAGCGCCAGAAGGATCATCTACGCGATCTTGAGATCGGCAAGTGTATGACTACATCACCCACGAGAATCTGCTCTCGTTAACCGCTTTGGAATCTTCGAGGGTGAGTGATTCTATCGACTCGTTGCTACAATCTAGTAGATAGATCTTGGCTTGTTTGAGTGCATGCGGTAGAAAATTTTTGTTTTCCATGCTACGAACCCCTACAGTGCTATCAGAGTCGTGTCTATATGTAGATCTGTTGCACGAGTAGAACACAATGGTCATTGTGGGCAGTGGTGCTTTTATTATCAATTGATTTTTGTGTACTTTTCATCTTGTGGTATGATGGGATGAAGCGGCCCGAGCTAACCTTACATGAAATCGTTCATGAGACTTGCTCCACGCTCAACATGAAACTTGTATTGCATAAGTGGCTTTGCGGATGTCTGTCTCTCCAATCATAGTATAGATTCAATTTACAACGGGCACTTGATATTTCAAACATCAACGTTGTGGTTCTTGTTAGTAAGTTAGAACGACACTTATTAAAAAACCCAAACCACGTAAAATATGCAAAGAAAATTAGAGGCGTCTAACTTTGTTTTGCAGGGGTGTGATGTGATGTGATATGGCCATGATTGTGATTATATATGATGTATGCAATGTTCCTTACTGTAAGTTGGCAACCGGCAAGAGCCATATGGTTGTCTTTTAATTCCGTTAAGACATGTGTGTCTATTCAAAGTAGTTGTAATAGTTGATGCTGGTGGACGACAACCATGAAGCGGCGCCATTGACCTTGACGCCATACCGGTGATGATGGAGATCATGTTCGTGCTTGAAGATCGAGATCGGAAGCACAAGAAGAAAGGCCATATCATATCACATATTATGAATTGCATGTGATGTTAATCCTTTTATGCATCTTGTATTGCTTAGTTTGCGACGGTAGCATTATAAGATGATCCCTCAAGAACAAAATTTCAAGTTATAAAGTGTTCATCCTTAGTAAGCACTGTTGCTAAAGCTCGTTGTTTCGAAGCACCACGTGATGATCGGGTGTGTTAGATTCTGCGAGTGTATACAACGTGAGCAAGCCATATTTGCTCATGCCGAAGCTAAGGTTTGATCTTGACGAGCCTAGCATGTACAGACATGGTCTCGGAACACGGATCACCGAAAGGTAAAGCATGAGTCATATAGTAGATATGATGAACATGTTGGTTGTTCGCCATTGAAGCTACATCAACTCTCATGATGATCGGTTTTGATGTGGTGGATTTGGTTCGTGTGATCACTAAAGCAATGTGAGGGATATTGTTTTGAGTGGGATTTCACTTAGATTAATTTAACTATTAATTAGAACTCAATTTATCATAAACTTAGTCTAAACTATTGCAAATATGTTGTAGATCAATGGTGTCCCCTACCATCAATTTTAATGCGTTCCTAGAGAAAGAAAAGTTGAAAACAATGGAAGCAACTTTGCGGATTGGTTTCGCAATTTGAGGATTGTCCTCAATCCTGGTAATTTGACCTATGTGCTGGATGCACCGCTGGGTGACCCGCCTGCAGCTGATGCTACCGATAGGTAAAAAAATGTTTTCCTCGCTCGAAAAAATCAGTACTCCACAGTTCAGTGTGCTATCTTGTAAGGTTTGGAATCAGAGCTTCAGAAAAGGTTTGAGAACCATGACCCACATGATATTGTTCATGAACTCAAAATGATATTTGAGGCTCACGCGGCAGTTGAGAGTTAGGAGGCTTCTGAAAAGTTCTTTAACTGCAAGATGGAAGAGGGCAGCTCCGTCAGTGAGCACGTGCTTAAGATGTCTGGGCACGCAAGCAAGCTTCGAAGCTTAGGTATAGTGATTCCTAATGCCTTGGGGATTCACCGTGTACTACAATCACTACCACCAAGTTACAAGAACTTTGTGATGAACTACAATATGCAAAACATGAACAAGTCGTTGCCCGAACTCTTCTCCATGTTAAAGTCTGCAGAAGTGGAGATCAAGAAAGAGCACCAAGTATTGTTGGTCAATAAGACCACCAAATTCAAGAAGCAAGGCAAGTCTAAGAAAAAGGGAAACTTCAAGAAGGGCAGTAAGAAAGTTACTGCACGGGCGAAAAAGACCAAGGCTGGGCCTAAGCCTGATACTGAGTGCTTTTACTGCAAGCAAGAGGGTCACTGGAAGCGGAATTGCCCAAAGTACTTGGCAGATTTGAAGAACGGCAACATCAAGAAGAAAGGTATATCCGATATACATGTTATTGATGTGTATCTCACTAGTACTCATAGTAGTGCCTGAGTATTTGATACTGGTTCAGTTGCTCATATTTGTAACTCGAAATAGGTGTTGCAGAATAAACGGAAGCTAGCGAAGAACGAGGTGACGATGCGCGTTGGAAATGGATCAAAGGTTGATGTGATCGTGGTCGGCACGCTACCTCTTCATCTACCATCGGGATTAGTTTTATACTTAAATAATTGTTATTTGGTGCCTACGTTGAGCATGAACATTATATCCGGATCATGTTTATTGCGAGACGGTTACTTGTTTAAGTCCGAGAATAATGGTTGTTTGATTTATATGAGTAATATATTTTATGTACATGCACCTTTGATAGATGGTCTATTCTTATTGAATCTCGATTATGGTAATACACACATTAATAAACATTGAAACTAAACATTTGAAATTGAGTGATAACTCGACCTATATGTGCTACTGTCGTCTTGGTCATATTGGAGTGAAGCGTATGAAGAAACTCTAGTCCGATGGACTTCTTGAATCACTTGATTATGAATCATTTGAAAGATGCAAAGCATGTATGATGGGTAAAATAACTAAGACTTCATTTTCTGGTATGATGGAGCGATCTATGGACTTATTAGAAATCATGCATACCGATGTGTGTGTTCCAATGAGTGTAGCATTGCGCGATGGTTATCGCTATGTTCTTACCTTCACGGATGGATTGAGTATATATGGGTATATCTATTTCATGAAACATAAGTCCGAAACTTTCGAGAAGTTTAAGGAATTTCAAAGTGAGATAGAGAATCAACGTAACAAGAAGATTAAATTTCTATGATCTGATCGTGGAGGTGAATATCTAAGTTACGAGTTTGGCGAGCATTTGAAGAAATACGGAATACTTTCACAATTGACACCGTCGGGAACACCACAACATAATGGTATGTCCGAACATCGTAATCAAACTCTCTTAGATATGGTTCGTTCTATGATGTCACTTACAAATTTACCGCTATCGTTTTGGGGTTATGCATTAGAAACAATTGCATTCACTTTAAATAGGGCACCATCTAAATCCGTTGAAACGACACCGTATGAATTGTGGTTTGGGAAGAAACCTAAATTGTCGTTCCTTAAAGTTTGGGGTTGCGAAGCTTATGTAAAGAAGTTACAGCCCGACAAGCTTGAACCCAAAGCGGAAAAATGTGTCTTCATAGGATACCCGAAAAAAACTATTGGGTATACCTTCTATCATAGATTCGAGGGCAAAATCTTCGTTGCCAAGAATGGATCCTTTCTAGAGAAGGAGTTCCTCTCGAAAGAAGTGACCGGAAGGAAAGTAGAACTCGATGAGGTTGTTGAACCTTCTCTCGAACTAGCGAGTAGCGCAGCACCGGAAGTAGTTCTTGTGGTGCCTACACCAATAAGAGAGGAAGCTAATGATGTTGATCATGAAATTTACGTCGAAGTTACTACGAAACCTCGCAGGTCAACGAGAACTCGTACCACTCCTGATTGGTATGATCCCGTTATGAGTGTCATGTTGGTGGACAACATCGATGACCCTGCGACATATGAGGAAGCGATGATGAGCCCAGATTCCAATAAATGGCAAGAAGCCATGAAATCCGAGATTGGATCCATGTACGAAAACCAAGTGTGGACTTTGGTGGACTTACCGGATGGCCGGAAGGCTGTCGAGAACAAATGGATTTTCAAGAAGAAAACAGATGCTGATGGTAATGTTACTGTCTATAAAGCTCGACTTGTCGCAAAAGGGTTTCGACAAATTCAAGGATTTGACTACGATGAGACTTTCTCACCAGTAGCGAAGCTAAAGTCTGTGATGATTATGTTAGCAATCGCTGCATATTATGATTATGAGATATGGCAGATGGATGTCAAAACAGCGTTCCTCAATGGACATCGATGAAGAGTTGTATATGATGCAACCCAAAGGTTTTGTTGATCCTAAAGATGCTAACAAGGTATGCAAACTTCAACGGTCCATATATGGATTGAAGCAAGCATCCCAAAGTTGGAATCAACGTTTTGATAAGGTAATCAAAAGCTTTGGTTTTATACAGACTTATGGAGAAGCTTGTATTTACAAGAAAGTGAGTGGGAGCTCTGTAGCATTCTTAATACTGTATGTAGATGACATATTGTTGATTGGGAATGATGTAGACCTTCTTAATAGTGTCAAGGATTATTTGAATAATAGTTTTTCAATGAAAGATCTTGGCGAAGCAGCTTACATATTAGGCATAAAGATTTATAGAGATAGATCGAGACGCCTAATATCATTGTCACAGAGTACATATTTGGACAAAGTTTTAAAGAGGTTTCGAATGGAAGATAACAAGAAAGGGTTATTGCCCATGTTGCCCAATACGACCTTGAGTAAAACTCAAAGTCCTGCAACGACAGAATATAGAGAAAGGATGAGTAAGACTCCCTATGCCTCAGCCATAGGATCTCTTATGTATGCCATGCTATGTACTAGACCCGACATTGCATATGATGTTAGTTTGACTAACAGATATCAAAGTGATCCAGGAGTGGATCATTGGACAGCGGTCAAAAACATCCTTAAGTACTTGAGAAGAACTAAGGATATGGTTCTTTCTTATGGAGGTGATGAACAACTCGTTGTTAATGGTTACACCGATGCTAGTTGGAACACCGATCCAGATGATTCTAAATCTCAATCTGGATACCTATTTACTTTGAATGGTGCAGCAGTTAGCTGGAGGAGCGCAAAGCAAAGCGTTGTGGCGAGATCTTCAACTGAATCGGAATACATAGCTGCTTCGGAGGCTTCACAAGAGGCGATATGGATGAAGGAGTTCATTACAGAGCTCGGTGTGGTTCCAAGTGCGCTGGACCCAATGTCTATCTACTGTGATAACATGGGCGCCATAGCCAATGCTCACGAACCAAGGTCACACAAGAAGCTGAAGCACATCAAGCTACGTTTTCACGCTATTCGAGAGCATGTCCAAGATAGTGACATAAAGATTTGCAAAGTACACACAGATCTGAATGTGGCGGATCCGTTGACTAAACCTCTCCCGAGGGAAAAACATGACCAGCACCAAACCGCCATGGGTGTTCGGTATATTACCATGTAATCTAGAATAGTTGACTCTAGTGCAAGTGGGAGACTGTTGGAGATATGCCCTAGAGGCAATAATAAAAGTGGTTATTATTATATCTTTGTGTTTATGATAAATGTTTACATTCATGCTATAACAGTATTAACCGTAAACATTAATACTTGTGTGATTTGTAAGCTAAAATAGAGTCCCTAGTAAAGCCTCTTTATAATACTAGCTTGTTGGTTAATAGATGATCGTGGTTTCTCGATCATGAACATTGAGATGTTATTAACAACGAGATCATATCATTAGGAGAATGGTATGATGGACATACTCCTATAGATAAGCGTAGCATAAAGATCAAGTCATTTCAATAGTTCATTTGCTATAAGATTTCTGATGCATAGTAACCTAATTCCTTCGACCATGAGATCATGATAATCACCATCACCGGAAGGATGCTTTGATGACATCAAACACCACACCGTAACTGGGTGGCTATAAAGGTGGCATTGAGTGTTCAGACAGTATGTGTTGAGGCACATGGATCAAGAGTGGGATTTGTCCATCCATATGACAGATAGATATACTCTGGACCCTCTCGGTGGAATGTCATCCAATTAGATTGCAAGCATGTGACTGGCTCACAAGGGATCACATATCACGGGAACGAGAAAAGAGTACTTATCGGTAATGAGGTTGAACTAGGTATGCAATGATACCGACGATCAAAACCTCGGATGAGTAAACTATCGTGAGACAAAGGGAAATTGGTATCGTATGTAAGTGGTTCGTTCGATCGCAAATTAATCGTAGAAATATGTGGGAGCCATATGAATTTCCAGATTCCTCTATTGGTTATTGATTGGAGAAGTGTCTCGGTCATGTCCGCATAATTCACGAACCGTAGGGAGACACGCTTAAGGATTTGATGTTGTTTAGTAGATATGGAATGTTAGTAGGGATACCGAATGTTGTTCGGAGTCTCGGATGGGATCCGGGATATCACGAGGAGATCTGGAATGGTCGAGATAATAAGATTCATATAAGGAAAGTCCAATTCCAGAGTTCGGGAAAGATTCCGATGTTTTCATCGGAGAGGTTCTAGAAGGGTCTAGAAGGTTGACCGGACCGGAAGGGGAATGGTCCATGAATATGTCATGGTTAAGTGGAATGATTGGATCATATCCTAGGTCACTTGGTTTGGGCATTTGCAAGAGAGAATTAAAGCTCTAAATTGAAAGTCAAACGGGAAGTTTGAAAAGTCAAACTGGAACAATGGTTTCCTAGTGAAAGAAGAAACAAGTCCTTCTCTCAATCCAACTTGGGTTTGGGTTTGGATTCAAACCCACCCCTCCCAAGGCTTCCCCCCTCTCATAAATAGAGGGGGAGGGCTGCCCCGAAACACCAAGCCCTAGCCCCTCCACACCCGCGCCGCTCGCCGCCGCCGCCGACACCTCCTCCTCCTCCCGGTCTTCTAAACCCTATATCACCGGGAAACCCTAGATCCACCATAACTCGCACCGGCTTAGGCGAAGCCCTGCGGGATCTTCCATCTACTTCTGACACCACACCGTCGTGCTACCCCGGAATCGCGAGGGGAGAACTACAACCTCCGCTGTCTGCTGGAACAAGGGAGATGAAGGTCTTCATCGAGTACCGAACGTGTGACCGACTGCGGGAGTGCTGCCGGAATGCAGCGCCGGAAGGATCGTCTACGCGATCTTGAGATCGACAAGTGTACGACTACATCACCCACGAGAATCTGCTCTCGTTAACCGTTTTGGAATCTTCGAGGGTGAGTGCTTCTATCGACTCGTTGCTACAATCTACTAGATAGATCTTGGCTTGTTTGTGTGCATGCGGTAGAATTTTTTTTGTTTTCCATGCGACGAACCCCTACAGTACCAATTGCATGTATCAATCCAACGTTGGTCAAAATTAAGACATACACATGTTTATGCAAATAATTCTACATCACCATTGAGCATAACATAGAATCAAAAGCATATAACTTTAATCACTTTAAAACAAGACACTAATCATAATCATGCTATTTATAATGTTGGTTAGAAAAATAACATGAAAAAGACTAGAATAAAACTTTAACATGCTCTCAAAATTTAATACTCTCTTTTACTTTTATTCAACTTTAAAAGAGCACTTTTAAATATTTGCAGCGGAAGACATGAATTAAATAATTCATCAAATTTACATTTTTACGAAACTTTACTGTTACTTTTGTATTTTCTAGACAAAATTTCGTTGGATAATTTTGTATAGAAAAACTGTGCAAAATTGCATCAAAAACTGAATTAAAATAGTTTAAAAACACTTCTGTAAAACAATAAAACACAAACAGGGCAGCATTGTGCTCGTGCGCGAGGCCCACGTCGACCCACGGCCTGCCGCGACCTTTTCTATCTAACGTGCGCGCACATTACTCTCTATGCGCAACCACGGCCCATAGCCCAGCCGATTGGCCCGCTTGGCCCTGCGCCACCTGCGCCCCCCGATCTTAGCCGTCCATTGCAGCTAACCTAGATCGGATGGTCGCACATGCATTTCGGTGGAACAAAATGGCCTGCGTTGCCAGCCCCTGGAACCCAAGCTCATTCGATCCCCCACTCTCTCTGTCCCTCCCGTTCGCAGCAGCGGCGGTGCCTCACCCCGCGCGCGACGAGCCAGTGGGGAGGCAGAGGCGCCTGGTCTCGGTCGGCGGCAAGCCCCTCCACCCTGCTTCTTTCTCTTTCTCGTCCACCTCTCCCACCTCCTTGGCTCATTGCCGACGCGCTCATCCACCCGAGGGTGGGTGCACCGCCGTCAAGTGGCTGAGGCGGAGGCGGGTCTCTTTGCCGGCGATGGCCGGTGTGCCCTTTTATCTTTTCTGTTTGATTTGGGGAAAACTGGGCTTTCTCCGTGGGGTTTGGGGCGGGGTTTCTTTGTTGTTCTTTGCCCCGAAGGGTTGGTTCTTCTTCTAGATGCCTCACATAGGATGCACATCTAGATCGAGCGGAACGGCGCGGTCGTGTGGCGCACTGTAATTTTCGGGTTATAGGGTTTCTTTGTTTTCTTTGATTTCTTTGATTTCTTTCTACCGAAAAAACTACAGAGCCAAATTCTCTGATACCATTGTTGATCTCGTAGCTCTCGGTAGAGGCCATAGTACTAGGGTTTTGCCATTACATAGAGAGACAGAGGGGAGGAGGATACCTTCTTCGATGGACGAGCTCGATGACCCATTGGCAATGATGGTCGACGGCGAGAGCGGGGCTAGGGTGACTAAGTGGTGGCGACAGTGGAGATTCCCATGGCTAGCGCTAGAAAACCCTATATCGGAAGGGATGTAGGTGGGGGAGCGGCGGCGGCAAACCCCGTGACTTGTGCCCCGGCCCCCACCTCCTCTTTATAGTGCTGTCACAGGGACCCACCAACCATATGATGGTTGGACGTCCCTGATCAGGACACAGTCAGGGTCGGTTGATCCGTTGGGATCAACTAGAAGAGAGCAACCTAACACATGTAGCATGCGCACGGTTGCAAGAAAGATGGGAGGAGACGTATGCTCCAAACGTAGGTATATTTGATTGGGCTTAAATCTAGCTTTTAGAGTATAAGCCATAAAAACACCAAAATAGGTGCTTTTGGCTTTGACTTTTGGCTTTTAACTAAACATAGTAGTAAGATGGTATAAGCCAAAAACCAAAATGAAAAACACCTATTTAGATGCTTTTATAGCTTATAAGCCAAAAACGAAAAGCCATAAACAAGCACAACCAAACATACTTATGCTACTCCCTCCGTCCATATTGTCTAGATTTGAATGAATCTAGACACTATTCAGTATATAGATTCATCCAAATTTTAACAAATCCAAGTCAATTAATATGTGTCGGAGGGAGTACGAAAGTAGCAGCAGCACTATAGTACTCCCTCCGACCCATATTACTTGACTTGAATTTATCAAAATTTGGATAAACCTATATACTAAACAGTGTCTAGATTCATTCAAATTTAGACAAATTCAAGTCAACTAATATGGGTATGAGGGAGTACGAAATATGGCAAGGAAACTACCGGTAAATTGTCGAACAAGCTAGCGCAAAGTAACAGCGAGAAGAAAGAAACCCGGCCGGCCGAGACATGTCAGGTGGAAGACCCAACAACACACACACACACACACACACACACACACACAGGTCGAGTCGACGAGAAAGAAAACCAGCGACGTTTGTTGGTCGCCACGCCACGGAATCATCAGCTCAACGGTCCATGCCAAAACCGCGAGCCGTCATGGAGGACGGAAGGAATGCCAGCCGGACGGGACGGGCCATCATATCACCAGCTCCAAGAGGTCCAACATTTTTCTAGGGCGCCAGACCAGTAGTTCATCGAAAAGGACACGGAAAAGTTGAATCCAACGGAGAGCTGTCGAGACAAGTACTTGTGTCCGTACCTAGGTCGGAAGAGCCTATTAGGTCACGCGTGTCCAGCTCATTTGTTGGCATGGAATGAGTTATTGAGAGGTGTACGTACTGATATCGTGAGGTCCAGCTCATTTCTTGCATGACACCACTCGCTTCACTGTAAGTGCTAAAATTGGAAAACAGACGATGCACCAGACATTGCATCGCTGACGCTTGTCAAATCTCAAATTCATGCACGAATGTATATCAAAACTTAATATATCAACCAAAATAGCATTTTTTTAAAAAAAAAATCTAGACATGGTTCAAAAGCAAACGATAATCCACAAAACCAAGTTGAACATAAATTTAAGTTCACATGTAGACAAATCAGATGCGCTCACCGGTGGATATTGCGGCAACGGGGGAGGCTGGAAATCTGCGCTCACTTACGCCTGCGTCGGAGGAGGTGAGGACAGCTGCCTTCTGCTTCTTTTGGACACCCGACGGTGCGGGCGCAGGGAGCTTCGACATCGCGGTCCTTCCCTTCACCGCGGAAGAAGGCGGGAAGGCGGCGGCAGGACACCGCCGTGAGAGTTCGGCCGTGGCGGCATGAATAGGCCGTCGCTTGGGTTCCTAGTCGCGCTGGTGCTAGGGTTTGCCCCGGGCGGCGACGGAAGCCCTCCTCCAGCGCTAGGAGGGACAACCAAGTAGGACAGCATACCCATCCATCGCCAGAATTTCACAAGCACGCGCACAAGGAGGGAGGAGCTAATCAAGAGCATGGACGCCAGGAGACTTCAGCGATGTGGTTGCGAGTTCACCACAAGCTAGCGAGATTCAGCGCGCTGGATTGTCATTTCTTGTTAGATCTATGAAGCGCTATGCTGGAAATGATGGATTTTATTTCAGGTGGTAGACACTAGTACAGTATTTCTTTCAGATGGAAATGTATATGATTGTTACTGTCAGAATCACATCAGCTAGAAAGAAGGTTACATGGAACTATAAATTAGGATGACAACATTGACTACATTTACATCTACATTGTCAGCTTCACCCACAATGAAGAAATTGCCATTGGGCTACTACTGATATGATTTGTGAAAATAAAAATGGGTCACCTAGGCCAACTCCAATCAACCTACAGCAAAAAAAATTGCCGCTTCTCATACAAACCGGCTTAATAACTTGTATCTAGGCAATCTTCTCCTCTATAACCTTCTGGCGCCTGTCACCAAAACGGCCACTTTGTTCTAACAGTTCGATGCCCTCAGGTGATAGTGAAAGTGCACCAGAACTCAAGTAATGTCTTGCTCGACGACACCTGCAACATACAAATAGCAGCAGTGAATCAGTGTGCCCTGCTTGATATGTTCCTGAAATTAAATCCTGATTAACACAAGTGGCACAGGATGTTCACACTGACAGTTGGGTTAAGGGATTACAGAACACATTCTTCATAATATGGACAGAAGAAAACATTTAACTACTTCCAAAGTCCAAATTGAAGAAAAACAGAAATGTGAAGTTAAGCTTGTCTGTTCACACAAGAGATCCCATTTTGAAGCCATTTAACCAGATTAAGGCAAAAAAAAATGCATTTAAAGAGTAATAATATGTCCAGCTAAGGTGATACGGTACATCTAGACAAAACTCTGCAGTCTGGCTGTTTGGTCTCGTTATATATTGACACAAAAAGAAACTTACTTAGTGTACCATTTGTGTACCGAAAAGAAACTTGTGTACATAAAAGAAATCTTCAACAGACCTAATAATGGCATACTTAGTGTACAAAAGAAAGCACTTATAGAACTGAAAGACAGGGATTACCTTCTTTGGTTGTTTCCAGCTTTATTTTCAGAAAATCGCGAGTTTTCCAACTGAGATATCTGACATGCCGAAGCTAAATAATCAACAAAAGCAGGTCCTCTCAGTGAAAGAGATAGCTTGGAAGGGACTACTGGAAGCAGCGTTTCAGCAAGATGTCCTAATTGCTCCCTGCACAGTTCAATGCCTCAAAATGAATGTTCTATTGGTACGTACATACAACGAACAAACTGATTTAAGTCTCCAAAAAGGCTCATTCAACCAGATAATATTCGACTAAGTCAAAAAAATTGAGTAAAAAATACATTTTATATTATGAAACCTATTATCCACAAAAATTGCTGAATACAGGAAAGGCTCGCAGCCACCATCGAAGTTGCAATAGAATAAGGGTAACAAGGGTTTCAATTATGGTGAAAAGCACTATCATGTGAAATTATCATGTGCACATAATACCCATTGGTGCCATATTATAGCATGTGGGTTGAACAACTGATATTATTAGCATAATTGCATGCTGACAGCTAACTAGCCTGACAAGATATGCATGTGTCAGCCACCAAAACCTCATTAGCATTTGCAAATTAAAAGCACATTGTTTAATGCACTAGCAGAAAACTATATATTGAGTTAAGCGTAAGGCTATATATATAACCTTGTATTATCGCAAATAGGTTGAGTATGACAACTAAATAATATACTCAACATGCCTTCAATTTCTTCCCACCAATAGTTCTGGTAGATTAGCAGTGCTGTTCTTGTGTCAGCATGCCAAAGGTCAATTGGCCAACAGTACAGAAGTAGTATTGCATTTGGAACTGGAATATTTGCCCAGGTGGGAATTGGTTTTTGTTTTGTTTTGGAAACTATATGATCCTTGGGCAGACATTATGGCTAGGGTTGCAAAGTGGACAACCCACAAGCCCACATGTAGGTATATCAAAAGTTAAACATATGCTAATCTCAAATAAAAATTGCACTAGGTTGACTTTTAGAATACCTATATGGAGGTTTATGCGGGCACTAGCTTGCAACCCTAATTATGGCCTCTAGGACACCATAAACCAAGGTTTTCTCAAATTTACTCCAGATTAAATGCTTAAATGAATATAAACTGAGCTGTAATACCATGAGGAAAATCCCAAGATACATTAGTACAATATACAAGCAACAGATGCACAAGGGAAATGGAGTGCTTACCTCCCCTTAGAAATACACCTTGTTGGATTTTCCATGTGGGAAATGTTCCCAAATCCATCACAACTGCTGATACCTGAACTAATAAGTTTACCAAGAGATGTGGCAGATGTACTGGCAAACAACAACTCGTGTGACAAATCGATGAAACCATCCTCCTTATCATGGGAGTCCCTTGAGAAAACACAAAGAGCGTGCTGGGAATAGACAGATCCCATCTCAAGCTGCATGTCGTACCAGGACAAGTCATCGGGCTCAGCACATGGAGTTGAAGATGGATCCAAAATGTCCTGCAGGAATTTATGAAAAAAATACATCAAGAGTTCAAGACCATATAACACAAACATGAATGGGCAAGCAACAAAACAATAAGAGTACTGACATTGATAAGAGGGTAGCAACGTGCAAGCATAAGATCCGATTCCAATATAAAATCAGATACAGCGGAAGCAAGCTTCAAAGTTCCAGGAACAGTTCTGTCGTGGTTGGTCTCACGGGGAAGTACAGGGCAACAACGTCGCAGCCTGTTCCAAGTGTCTTGTACACGTTCAACCTTACAACAGTCATTAGTTTTTCTGCCCGAAAGCCGCCAAATGCTATCAGCTTGACTACATTCGTCCATAAGTTGATACCCTGCGGTTGAACAACTTGCTTGTTCATTCCTGCCAAATGATTCCGCATAAGCCTCACATGTCTCACCAACCACATCTTCCATGCATTTGTGGGATTCAGTCATTAAGTTCCTTACACTTATAGTGTCTCCTACTGCTGCTATAGCTGTAGTGCAAACATCTTCGTTATTATAGGTTGACAAACCATTGGACACCATACTTGATAAAAGGTCATCGCTGCTAACTGATGCAGATACACCCCCAATTATGAGGGATGACTCAGGCACAAAAGACACACCCTGTGACATAAAAGTATCACATATTTGTGAAACTGACCCAACCAAGTTGCTTTCAAACTGGTTTTGGAAAGAATTAGTTATTTCAAAAGTCTCCCTTGATTTGCTTGGAAAACAAAATTGATTTGAGATTCCTTGCCCAGGTATATGGGGCACTTCTGAAGGTCTTTCTGTAACAGTAAATTTGGCACCTTTAGCAATATGTGCATCAGCTTGATCATCATCGGACTCAGATAATAGCACTACACCCCTCTTATTTCTCATTCTTGGCTGATCAGATGGAAGAGAGGTATCTGGGTCATCATCAAAATCATCAAGATCATTCTTACAAGGTGAAATAATGTTGCATTCAGTAGAGTGACCATGCTTTAACTTGGATTTCTTTATCTTTCTTGTTTTAACTGCACTTCTTCCATTGGTCAGAGGTGCTACTATCTGTAACTCTAGGGCTTCAAACTCTGATACTTCCATCTGTCTTTTCTTTTCTTCAGCTAAGAGGATTGTTTTTTCTATCTCCATGGACACTGTTTCTGATAATTTACACGGGAAATCCCAAGGTAACATTCTTGGCACAGTAGAATGTACTGCATCTAAGTCAAGTGAGAAAGGACCAGACAAGCTTTTGTTTAACCTTTCTGAAATAGAAAATAAATTAGAATAAATTGATGTGCTCAGCAGTTCCAGATTGAATAAATGCTTAAATGGCCCGCAAAAATAGAATAAACGCTTAAATGCAAATTAATTGACAATAAATTACCAATTAGCCAAAGACATCACGTAAAGAAGAGCTGGAACAACAGTTATCACAGCACGGGTGCATGACATTTTAGTGATATCAATGACCAAAACAACGACACGTTTTTCACCCACATAGGTGAAATCTGTCTGAATGAAAGCTGCTGAACAAACTATGGTGAATTAAGGCCTTCTGTGCCTAGTGTATCCAATGCCTTACCTTGTAAGCTGGCTAATGGGTATATAGCACATGAAGTAAGTAATAAAATACTAGTACTAAATAAGTACTTAAGCTGTCACGTTTCCTGTGATAAGAAATTTTAGTTGCTCTGCTTACAATGACTTCGAGCTCAGCGATACACTGAAAAATAAGCCATCTGTTGATTTGACCACTAATAAACCTATTTCGACAAGGATCCTAGAAATATGGTAACATGATAGACTACCAGATTACTACTATGAGATATGCATGCGCTAACCAGATTAAGAGGTAAGATTCCAACTAAATGATATGAGCTGTCTGACAGTCCATGCCTATAACAACTAGTGCATGTGCTCGCAAAAAAATTACACAAACAAACATGTTCTGTCTTAACATGTGTGAATCATGCAGCTAGCCAGCCACTTCAGTGAATAACAGAAAAACATTTTAAGATACAGTATATCACTTAAGTTTAGATTTGTAAGTAATGGGTCAGCACAAGCACACGGACTAGCTAACCTGTGGATTGCTGTTTGCCTTGATACCAAAACTGCAAAAGCATTGTTGCCCTCCTAATATCACTTAAGCAAGCATTGATAATATACTTCAACTGAGGAGCAGCTACATTCACTCCCTCAGATTTACAAATCTGCACAAAGTTAGGTATAGTCAACTTTCACCAAATCAGACAAGTGACATTAGTTTTGATCCAAGAGCTCTTTACCATGTCAACATGGGAAAGTAGCTCCCCAGATGATGGATATTTGAAATCCAAAACTAGTTGATCCAAGAGATCAGGCAAAGATGGATCCTTTTCTTCACGAATCAAGGAAAGCATAACAAAGTAACAAGAGCTTTAGTATATGTAACATCAAATGAAACTATAAAGATCAGTAGATATATGCAAAAGCCTTAAGACAAAAAGACTCACTGTTGCTAGTCAGTATAATTGGCCATTTTGTAGTCTCTGCGATCTTAAGTATGGTCGAAATAAACCCACGATCCTCATCAAAGACAGTATCCACATCCTCAAATAGGATAAGTGTCTTGTTAACGACTTGTTTAGGGGCTTCATCACTCAGCTTAGAAGTCAAGTAGCATTTTGCAGGTGACTTATGTTCTTTTCCTGTAGAAGAGGAAACTGGCTGTCTGCATTCAGCACTATCAGGATCTAAAGAATCAATTCTTGGTGAAGTGGTGTCCTCCTCTTGTGACCTGTATGGGAGACAAAAAAAGATGATTGATGTAAGTACACCAGTTTAGAAAAGAATGCTTACATTGGCATATAAACTGTATTTCACTACATGTCAACTTGGCGCTTGCCAAAAAAATTGAGCAGAACTTCACATGATTATAAGTAAGTTTCCAGTGCTATTTTTCATGTCCCCTAATACCATAATTCCTATAGCAGAAGATTTGGTTGTTATTTCCAGTTCGCTGAGGTGTCGGTAGTAGTTGCATTTTGTTGAGAGATTAAGGCTACTACCTCCGTCCCAAAGCTTAAGGCTTATATTTTTTCTAGAAGTCAAACTACGTAAAGTTTGACCAAGTTTTTAGAGAAAAGTATTAATATTTACAATACGAAATCCATACCCTTTGATAATTCATGAAACATATTTTCACATGATATCTATATAATATCATAGTTCTTGATAGTTTTTCCTAAAAGTTCGGTCAAACTTTCCGTAGCTTGACTTTTCAAAAATATATAAGCCTTAAGCTTTGGGACGGAGGTAGTATATGTTTGGTGGTGCCTATGATATTTTGCCCTACCAAAATTACAGCAGCCTATGATATTTTTGCTTCTATATACTCGGTTGCCTATGGGAACTGGCACACTCTTCACAATTCTTGCCAAATGTTTGCCAACAAAGGGTCAAAAAATCTCTAGCCAATGGTTGACGATAATTGGCAGGGCATGCTATGGCGTGAACCAAACAATACCCTAAGTTGGATGCATTA
Organism: Avena atlantica; assembly: GCA_910589765.1. Lineage (NCBI taxonomy): Eukaryota > Viridiplantae > Streptophyta > Magnoliopsida > Poales > Poaceae > Avena > Avena atlantica. The sequence continues at coordinate 67,213,688 of OU342737.1, forward strand.
GAGAGCAATATTAGCACTTATATTATATTATTAGGGCCTATCTGTGTACAAGTAAAAGGTAAAATGCAGGTCAAATATCGGATTATCTCTTAAGTAATAAGAACGAGCAAAGAAGACATCCAGGCCTATGGTCTCATCTTTCTCCTAAGGTTTCACCCTTCAAGTCATCACAGTCCAGCTTCTTTGTGTGAGGTGTTTCTCCCACGGATTAAGGTGCATAATAAGATGCAGAATGAAAAGAGTAGAGGGAAGTAACAAAGGAATGTCAAAACAATTAGACTACTAATATTCATCACAAAGATAAAAGGTGACATGAAGAAATTAGGCATACCATTTTCCAAGGCCGTGTGATTTAGTTGCTTCCTCGAACTTCTGCTTTACATATGCCCCATTTCTCATATCAGATGTATTTACCTACAAATTCACACTTTCAGAAAAAGTAGAGGAAGGAGAGCTTTTTCAAAAAGAAAATCTGCTAAAGACTGCAAACTTGGTAGGAAACTAGTTAAAAATTATGCATGCCCTATGTCCTGGTTCTCTCAAATGACAGCATGCCAACTCATGACTACTGTATTCATAGTTTCATGCCATATGTAATACTTTGGGAAAACTGTATGTGAGTCCCTCAGGACCCCTACACCCTTCATACATAGGCCTAACACTTGCGACCAGAGGAGGATATGTGCCTTCATTACACTACGCACAGGACTCCTAATTAACCCTAATACTCTCTTTTTCAAGAAAACGCAAGGACTTTGCATTTCATTTCATTGAACAGAGAGGGTTAAAAGTACATGCCTCCTAGTAGGTGGGTTACAGAAAATGTTACAGAAAACTAGTGGAGATCCCAAGTCATCGTTAACTCTAGTTCTCTTGTTTACTCTACAATATTTTAAGATCCAAACCCAGCATGAAGACATGACAAATTTTGTCTGACTAGCTGTACGAACCATTTGTGCTTTGAATCATATGTTGCTTGGATTAGACTAGGGTGTCAAGTGGGATCCCATTTATATCCCACTTTTAGATCATTTGAGGATTTCTAGTTCCAATTTTGAGCAAAAAAATGAACGAGCAATCTTCAAACAAATCATAAGTGGGATCCCACTTGCATCACAAAATTAGACCAAACAACCAACACTGCAGAGACACTGAAAGCAAGTTTAATTCATTTTTTCAGACCGAAAAAGAAAGTTGGTCTAGTAGGCAAACAGTGCACATATTGAGTTTTGGCTGCGGTTACAAGACACTGAAGATTCAATATGCATAGAGATGACTATGATCTTGTTTGTCACCAGTATGGGACTTGAGCAAGGTAAATGCCACCTAGTAACAAGCAGCTGGGAAATGTAGGACTAGTTTACACATGACTGACCCATACAGCACGACCAGTTTGACTTTCTGAGTGCACACAGAGGTCGTGATAATTTCTAGAGTAAATACGAAACCGCCCATGCAAGCCAGCCAATAGACACCTCATAGGAAGCAACTTCAATGGATTTCAGCTCATCTGCTGGTGTAACACCATAGTTTACAGTTTACACAAAGAGTGACCTAAAGAAGCACATTCAACAATATTGGTAGATGGGAGCCTGGTGCACTGTTTCAAGTCAAATGGTTCAAAACAGTGTGTATTATCATTACAAACTCAAAGACCAAGCCGAAGACAAAGCAGGGGCAGAAAGGTGCCATGAAGTTGAATGTAAGTAGTCTTACACAAATGTACTAACAATATGGAAATTGGGAAGCCTTGCAAGGTGCACAAAAACTGGAACTTCAGAAAAATACCTCGATTACATTGAACCCTTGTTCTTTTGCACATGCAAAAACTGCTGCTGATTTTCCACACTGCATAAAGAAAGAGATCAGAGTAGATCTAGGCTGCATGTTTATGTACCAGCATAACAATACAAGTATAGACATTGTTCCCATTGTATTGTCTCAACAGAATTCGTTGCTGATAGTGATAGTAATAGGTAACTTCAGGTGGCTACTACAATTTGTCAAATGGAAGATAAAAATATAAATTAGAACACAGTAGGGGCATCAATAGATAGAATTTTTATGTTATCTATCATACCTCTGTGGTGCCCAGTTAAATGAATACAGACAAATATCAATTGCTAGGACAAAATCAGAAGCAAACTTGCTATTAATGCCTAAATATAGATGCTTTCAAATATACAAACCATCTTCTGAACCAGTACAGCGGCTGTAAACTTTCCTGTTTAGAGTTCAGATGAATAGCATCAAACTGTGAACCTTTCCTGTCAAACTAAGCTACCAACTGAATATAAATTGGCATTGCATTTTTAACTTATGTAAGAGAAGAATCCCTGTGGTAACAAATGGGAAGCTCTATGCTGTCATTGGCAGAGGCATGTAGTCTTATTCCATTTTTTGGTGAGAGGGTCTGAGTTTAGGATGATGTTAGTTACTGACGGTAATTTCCCCAATACAAGTGTATGTTTGTTATAGAAAATACTCAGCAGCTTCAAAATAAAACAGATCACGAAAGGCATGTTAACGAAGCATACAATGATAATGACAAGTACGCTTGAGCATGACACCCACCCCAACTGGTCCAGTAATTAGAAGTACATTTTCATAATCAGAAGCATCTTCTGAACAATCTGTGTCAGATTCATCTTGACAGGAGCTCTCATTAGCAGCACCGATTTGCTTCTTGTGGCCTCTTTCATCCCACCCTTTGAGCCATTCACTGAGAAACTTTACATGCTCCACATTTCCGCAGACCTATTTAACCAAAACAGGGTGGAAATTCAAGAACAAATATAAGCATGTCTGAATGTGTTTTTTCTAAAAGAATCTGAATGTGGTTTTTGTGTACTCCTATGAGAAGCACGTTCCTTCCAGACCTATAAGTAGAAGAAACAAACGGGAAAGATATGATGCAATTTATTGTCAATGTTCACCTGAGCAGCAGTTTCGGGCCGGTACTTGTCAGTCCAGAGGTAATAAGATGGCTGACAGCTGCAACATCAAATATTACAAGATTTAAGACACGAGCTAAACCGATTATTTTCTATCATCAAATCAGTTTTAAAAAAGGTAACATTGTTAGGATGCAGTATTACATGTCGATATGCTAACCAACAAAAGCTCCGCAAGGGATGATTCCAAAATATAGTTAAGTGGGTTATCATGGAAGGACAGCAAGGATTTAGGGTCACAAACGTAGAATTTTTTTACTTCAGTAAATATGTAAAGTTTCAATCCTTCATTGCTATACCTAGACTCTCTTCATTGATGTGCACAGTATAAACCTAAATGACCTTGCAGCTTGGTATGTGCAATGATAGACAGCAACTGGAAATAGATACATAAGAATATCATACACAAAATCAAGCTACTTGGCACTAATGAAGTTGATGCAAAGTTCATGCTTAATAGGATATTATGGAGAACTTGCCTTTAGTGTTATAAACAAGCAACCTGAGCTAACCAAACTGATAAACACCTACTGGTTAAAAGGTAAATCAAATGACAATTTTCACGCCAGAATTAGCAATGAAGTTGACAATCGCTCGTAGAAAAACAATTATACAACCATTGTTAGCCAATGGTTTTAGGTTTACCAATTGTCTGCTAATTAGCAAACACGGTTTTAAAAGCCAGAGCAGAGCAGCGATTAAACTGGGAAAACCAAACCAGCAAGTTCAGCAGCTGGCTCACTTATGAGACTGCAGATGCAGTAGGACCAGAGGCACGAACTGGACAGTAAAATCAGAGAGCTGCGCATTTTTTGCTCGAGATAGCCAGCTATTCTTAGGAGGGCAACTTGGCTGGTTCAGCCCAGCCTTGCGCGTCTGAACTGGAGCCCCCCTGCATCCATCTCATGCTCTCTATGTTGTGTGATTGTGTCCTCCATTCTCATCTTCATCATCTGGGTCATCCACTTGCTTCAATTTGCTGCCACCAAATTTCCATTCCTATGAACTGTTTATACCCTCCGCTAGATCCAAACGTCATGACCAGCATAACAACATTGGTGCAGTATCAGTTTGCAGAAAACGGGGCGCTTTGGCAACTTGTGAGTACTGGCTTGTCATCAGAAGCAAGAGACAGGGTGTTTAGGTGGCATATGCTTTAGAATTGTTTGAGGTTAGTTTATCATTTTGCATGCAGATTGGAGTTTGGCACATTGATTTTATGCTGGAATTGTTTCGGGGCTGAGCATCTAAAGCTGGTTCAAGCAGGCAATATCTAACACAATCTTTCTGAAACCACACTTGAAATCCTTATTTCCATCATCCATGGATTCCTTCAGGTCTTCCACTTTGACACTAAACATATTTTCTCTAGTTGGAACTTCTTGCCATAGTATGTTTCTCTATTTCTTATAGAAATCACACTAATAATTATATTTACAAAATCACCAGTTTGACTATTATATGGGGGTTCATACTATCAACCAGCCTCGCCAGCCCGGTATCTAGAACTATGTATACAAGGAGCATCGGGAATAGAAAAATTGATATTTGTAATATTACATAATATACTATCGAATAGTGTAACAAAATTCAATGTCAAGGAAAAAGAGCATGACCATAACAGATATGCAAAGCAAATCAATATCATGACTGACACCACTTGAGCAGACACTAACAAAAAAAGGTGTGGCATTGTTTGGCTTAGTCATTTTGGCGACTTTTGGTTCAAGAAACTATGATGTGCAGCTTCATGGGCTAAAGTTCAAATGATTAATCAAGTTAAATATGAAGGCAAAATTAAGGCAGCTAGCAGAAAGGCCACCATCTTACACACATTTAGGCAAACAATATATGTAATGCTCGTTACCCTTTCTGGCTGACTTCTGGACATCCTTGCAGTATCCTTTCCGGGTGTTTGGTATAAGAAAGAGAGGCATGGACACTGGAATCACATGCCAACAAACTCTCATCGTCCAAATGGATCTGGAGTGCAATGGTCAAACAATCTAGATTAGTGCATGGCTAGAACAAGGAATTCAATCGCTATACAATTCTAATAATAGAAGCACAAAGCAAATTCATCTGAATATTTCATAAAACAGATGTGAAAACGAAGCTTATACCGCATTCAAAGAAGAAAACTTGCTTTCACTTTGTTCATTAGAAAAGCTGGAGAAATCCATTCCTGAAGCTGTATGATCTGCATTATTCAGCTCGACCAACTGGTCTGGACACATCTTCTTGCAATTATATTCTATTGTCAAAGGTTTCACAAAGCCCTCACAGAACGAGACAGAGTTTTCAAGTGTATCAGCAGCTCTGGTACTAAGAAAAGATCCCTCCACAATTAGCCATCTACTCCAGTGAACTGGTGTGCTAGTCTGCAAATTAACAAAGATAACCCTGTTACAAGAAATATGAAAAGGTGATGTTCAATTGCACTGAATAAACCTCCTCAAAATAGACTACAAACTATGAGATGCATTCTACAAGTAGATGTATGGAATTATGCTTGCACACCTCCAACTGGTACACAACATGAACAGGCCAGAATGGCGGGTCCCTCTCAGTGGCACAAAGGGAGTCTGTATCTTCGATCATGAGACCATCTTGATCAGCGCCTTTGTTCACTTTCCGGGAAGCAAAAAATGGATGCATTTTCTTTCCAGATGATAACATCCGAATTTCCTGTCAACAAAATGAAAGGACATACTTTTCAGAAGGATAAACATGAAAACTAAAACAAGTACAAACACAGGTTCTTTTTTCCCTCAAACATTGGGGCCATAACCAGAGCACCACGAGGTGATATATATATTATATACTAAGATAACAAGCCTTTATCCAACACTTAAGGGTGATGAGGAGGTTCATCCAAACATTGGAGAATGGTATGCTGCATGCACAGCGGTACTCTTTAACAATGAAAGAGACCATTTCATAAATATTTGCTGGAGTTTAAACTTTTAAGGTCTTACAAATGAGGCCATGACAATGCAGCTCAGATTACAGGTAGGAAATAACAGAGCAATCTAGGTCCTTACTTGATGCCTTAAAAGTTAGTGCACAAAATCTCGCTTTTCTTCTCTCCTTTTACGCCACCGAGGGAGGACCCTACTTCTTTTATTCTACTATAGCTAATGTCGACAGATGTTATATGAGATGTTACTGTTCAAACATGCTTATAGTTTCTCTAACTGGGGATTAGCCAATTTAATTACTCTAGATGATTATCTTTGGCTAAGTTGTTTCATTATGATGGAGATTATTTCTTACGAGTCAAGTCAAGTTGGTAAAGTCTCCTAGCTGTTGCCATGTGACCCCTCTGTGTGTGTGTCCAATGCCCTCCTTCTATAGCTGTTGCCATGTGACCCCTCTCTGCAGGGTGTTTACCCCATTGTGAAGTGTGAACTAGCTACTCCAGAAACTACAGATATAAACTGGTACAATGACACCAAGTCATCAGTGAGTGTACAATATTCACCCAACCAAAGATATCCACCACCATTCCTTAAAAGTATCAAGTATTTTGAATGAATAGCATAAACTCATTCCTGTTTCTTGGGATGATAAGGTGGCATTCAAACAGCAGTAGATATGAGCTTCGCAATAAAATTGGCGGTGGCATGAACACTTGTAAGACAAGGAGCACAGTGTATTTTAGCAATGCAGACCATGGTGCTGGAGCTTACCTGTGCAGCAATTTTTGCCTCTGACCTTAGGTCAACTATCACCTGTGACTTATCTTCATTGTCTAATACATCGCCATCATCTCTTGCTTCAGGAGGCAAACTGTTCAAATCTATATCAATTGATACAAGTGATCCTTCAGGTAAGACAGCTTCAGTCTGACTGCTGTGCAGTTGCTGGCAGCTTTCATGACCTTCATATAAAAATAAATTGTTAATAAACATGTGCCAAAATAGAGTGCAAGTTAAACAAGAAATACATAAAATCACAAGTACATTATATTGTCCAAATCAACATGCAAGTAGAATACAAATAAACCCCAATAAATACGTAAAATCTGTGTGACAATAATAAATTTAATCTAACGATTAGTATGCACTATGTGATGGCACCTGTTAAAAACTTAACCTATATGACAGACGAGTGAATATTATCCAACTCAACATGTAAGCTTTTCACTCTTTCGAATTCAATATAGGTGGATCCCTTTTTTGCCTCGAAATACTATATGTCAAACTTTTGAAGACTTGGTAGTTTTTATCTTTACATTATACGAAATTAAAAATCAACATGATGGGTTACATTTTCAGAAAAACTCAATCATACCAGTCTAGGAAATATAAGCATAGCTTGTGACAAGAGGTGTGAATATTTAATAAGACTTGTTTTAAACTAACTGTAAGCGTATGAGTGAGAGAGGGGGAGAGAAGTAGAACTAACCATCAGTAGATTCCAATACCTTGCAGCGTCTTCTGTTAGGCACCTTCCGTGCTGCAACTTGATTTCTACCTTTCCGCTGCTTTTTCTGAGGGCTCTCATCTGAAATCCAACAACATAAATATTAAGAGATGAAATTTCTAGCATGATAGTATTCGTCCCTCAATCAAAATGTAGCAAATATCCTCAAAAAAATGTAGCAAATAAATACAAAAAAGATGACTAACTGGGCCAGTGAAACACTCGGAAAAATAGCAAGAATATTGTATACTGGTTACAGGATAGGCATACCAATCGAAATCACTTCATCCTTGCTACCTTGATCCAACCCATTGGTCTCTTTGTTTGAAGATGGCTACATAAATGTTGATTAAAGAAATTAGTATTTTCCATAATAGGACAGACAACAGAATAACAGATGGTATGTATTAATCGAATGCATAGCATAGGAATTCAATCAACAGATCAATCTAAAATTTATTTATTTTGAAATGAGGCAAGAGACTTGCCATTTTCATTAATTAAGAAGGGTTTTAGAAGTTTTGAGTACAAATTACCAACAAAAGCCTACTCTCCCGGTATCAAGTAGCTCAAGACCTTAAGTGTTACGCGCACGCCATCCCCCAAGTGGTTGTCTCTTAATCTTGTAGGTAGGGTTGCGGTGTTACAAAAGACCCTCGAATTTCTTTCTTTCCAAATCTCCCGCAAGACTAGCGTTGTAAGAGAAGCCATCACATTTCTACAAGATGTTTGTTTCCTAATATCGTTGATCCACCGATCCTCCACCCAGAGTCCTCATTTTGCCATGCAGTTGGATGCACGTAATGAAGACCGAGACACCACTTCAATCCATAAGCATTTGAAAATGGTATGTGCAGCTGTTTCCAGTGCTTGTTTACAAAGTGGGCAAATGCCACAATTTGGCCAACCTTGTTTGAGAAGACGGTTCACCATCAAAACCTTGGTTTTTATGACCAACAAAGCAAATAATTTGCATGTAGACGTCGCACGAACTTGCCATATCCACATCAAGAATGGGCTCGCCGCAAACACTCCAAAGGTTATATCGAACTTGCCATTTGACCCTCGGGCCAGCCCGTTCACTGAGCCCAACCAGCCAACTAGGGAGAGTCCTCTCGCTTACACTCATGTACCGTGATGTAGCTTTAAGGGTGCATTTGGTTTTTGCCAAAGATTTCCCTGCCAATTTTTTTTGTTGAGCCTTTCCTTGCCCACAAGTTGGCAAACACTGGCTAGAAAAATGAACTAGAGTTTGTTGTGGAGCAATGGCATGCCCAGAAGTTGGCAACTACCCAAACAAGAGACTACCTTTTGTTCATGACCCAAAAATTGGTAGGGTACACTTTGGTCACGCAATACAAACATACCATAAATCCCTCTGCCAGCCCAATCAAAGTGGTGTAGCTCGAAGTTTCAGTTCTGTAGTAAGATTTAGCTATCACAAACAGCAAATCTGCTGGCATGCTCATGTTATATCCATGAGAGAAGATGTTGATCACATTCGTGTCAGTTGAGATACAAATGTGGTGAAGACAGGCACTATTCAATCTGTTTCCGCCCATAGTGGCGTAGGTCACTTGAAGCCAACATGGTAAAGGAAATTCTATGAGTTCCCCAAAAACTATGGGGTGAATAGGCTGGCCTCGGCAAACATGGATCAGGTCAAACCAAATAAAGGGGTCAGAATGATGATTTTCATGTAAGTATACCGATTATGGTTGTTGGGGCCTTATCTCGTTACTAGCAAATAGAGGAGAGATATAAGCTGTACAAAAGATAACTATCACCCAGTTATAATTGGTAGAATGAAAACCGGAAGGGACTAATTTTATCGACATTTAAGCAACCAGCGACGAGCCACAAATCAACAGAGGGGACGAATTGAAGTAGTCCAGCTAAGAGCAATGTACCTTCTTGCCCGCATCTGATTTCCGTGCTCTTCCCCTCCTCTTGCCCTTCTCGGGTTCCTCCACAGCCGCCTCCTCGGCCGCGGGCACGGGAATGTCAACCCCTCCGCCGCCACCTGACTTGCCCGCCCCAAACGAGAGCCTCGACTGCACGCACCGCCTGGGCCGCTTCACGCTCGACGACGAGGGAGAGAGCGGAGGCTTGGCCGGAGACGGCGAGGGCGTCGGGGTCGGCGCCGGGTCCTCGGAGTCAGCAGATCCGCCCATCGGAATGAGCGAGAGGGGCGAGATCGAGCGGCGAATCGGAGCTAGGGTTTTTTAGTAATTGGGTTTGGGGGGCAGGAATTGGTAGACGGTAAAGAGCGGGAGATGGAGCCGGATTCGCTTCACGTTTTTCCCGCGCGGTGGAGCAGGAGCGCGGGCAGATTTGGGCGGGCGCGAGGCAGAAGGAGGAGGAGGAGGAGGTTGGCGCGGGCACGGCGTACGCTACGGTAAGGACACTGGCTCGCACAGTGAGAAAAAATAGAACAGTGTTAAAGAAAATGATTTCTTTGGGGGATTAGCGGAAGTAGGTTGGTGGGAACAAGGCCGAGGGCACTACTCGCATGGAAAACGCGGGCCTGGCCCATTTAACCCAACCCATCTTGAAAAGATTTCGCCGTAGTAGAGTCCAATTCCTATGATTGCCTTGCAGCGCGCGGCAAAAGGCACAGCGAATGCCAACGATTGCGCTGAAATTTCCCCGCGCGCTCGCGTGCCTTCGCTCTTGCCGGCGATTCTCTGGCCATGGACGGCGACGACGCCTCTCTGTTGACCCCTCCCTACTCCACCACCGGTGTTGCCGCCACCAGAGATGTCGCAAACACTAGTGCCCCCCGCCCGAAACCCTAGTGTCGCCTCCCATGCCATGATTCCTAGCGCAGGGCGTCGTCCCGCCGCAGGCGTCCGTCTTCAAGCCTCTTAAACGGCTGGCAACTGCGGCGGCCGCCGATGGCAGCACCGTGAAGAAGGGGAAGGTCTCTGGTGTCAAGACGGGCACGGGCAGGGCGGGCAAGAGTGTTGTCGCGCCCCGGGCACAGGCACCCCAATTCCGGGGACCGCCGCCTACAGCACTGCCTCCCCAATCTTTCGCGCCGCCAAACGCGTGTCAAATGTTCGACCAAATGACTCAAAGGTATGCAATGGACCATTTTCTTTTTTTGTGTGTCTATGTAGATGAATAGAATGTGACGTATGATTGTGTTTGTACATATGTAGTGTCGATTACGTTACTTTCATGGCACATATGAATGTTAGATACTTTCATGGCACATATGAATGTTAGTTCATCTCATTGACAAGAATATTGGTCTTAATATGGTGCACCTTGTTTTGTGATGAATTGTAGTACGGAGTATTTTCGGTTGATTTATTTGTTCATTTGATCCTCTATTTTAGAGATGGATATATGTCGTGCGCTGTATTTTTCAGCATCCGATGGAGGGCAGATTTGCCGCGCGTGAGTGATCGCGCGCTGTAAACCTAAAAAAGATGCTCTAAAAAGATGCTCTAAAAACGTAACCGGCGGCGTATTGAAGATCCCCGTTTGGGCAAGGATTTACATCTATACATCGTACACTCCCAAAGATGCAGAATGTTATCCTAGAGTACTTCTGCTACCAGCAGAAATGCAAAATCCACAAGGCAAGTTCGAAGATTCACCTAAATACTTGTTAAAACGAGTCAACGGTACAAACATAGTGGCGAAGTATCATAAAAGTCGATACTTGTGCATTTCACATTCTGGATAGTAGTACTTAACATGACAGAGAGTTTGCACACTTAAGACGTAACAGCTGGGGCTGAAAAGCCAGAAACAAGGATCTAGTTCGGAAGAAGGCGATAACCCAGTGTCTCTCGCAACATGGGGTGACGTCTACCCTCTCAGCCATGTGTTCCTGTACGACGAGTTGTCTCGCAGCGAGGCGTCGTGTGGCTTGTACTCCATCAGGTAGGTGTGTGGCAGCTTGAGATGCCTCTTGATTGAATCTCTGAGTGTCATCACAGCCTGAAAGGCACAACAAACACGAGTGAATAACACGGAGTAAAGCGCAAACACCGTAGTCGTATAAGCACCAAGTGATGTCACTAACCTGGTGGTCTGATGCATTTCGGTTCCAGACGCTCAGGATGTCCTCGTTGAAACGGCAACTGAGCACCACACCACAAACATCATCACTGTAATCAAGTTGATCACCCACTAGAACCAGCACCTGGAGAAATAACATTGATAAGCAAATAATAATAATAATTCAAATCATAGACAGCTAAGGGACCTGTTTAATGCAATTAGTTCCTTGCAGACAAAATAATAATCTGCACAACACATTTTGGACATTCGGATAGTATCCTCGACGCATTGTAAAACCGAATGGCTATGATCGCAGACACTATATGAATGGACAAGCCTTGAAATAACTTTCAGCAGGATGAAGCTATTCTCATGAATGAACAGCCACATCCTCTAGTTTGATTGGGGAAACTACTGGAAAAGAGTATGCAAAGCAAGCATGCCATCCTGAAAGGAGAAAATGGAACCCCAAATGGGCTGCCTAAACAAGAAAGCAAAAGCTCTGCCTTGGCTGCACAACAATGGCACGGTAAGTGAATAAATAGAAAGGACAATGGACAAACAACTGGGGAAATGAATTGTGAATGAGCGAAGAAAAACATAACTTGGTGTGAGTGTGGCATCAATCACAAGCAGGCATGACAGAGAAAGCAAGATAGTGGCAGAAAATAATGATAAAACCTGCTTGTTGCAAGTAGGAACAGAGCATGCAAGAACAGCTAGAGCTGAGGGCTCAGGGTGGGAGATCGGAATGAGAGCAAAGTCAAATAGTTCAACTAGGAAAACACAAGAATAAAACGTCGTTTGCCATTTCCAATTCATTAACCCAACCAATTATGAGCAAATGCAACACACATGTGTTCCCGTCTAAAATTAGTGACCTCATACTCTGCCATATTCATAAGTCTACTCGAGACAAATAAATAAAGTATATCATGTTAAACACGCATTCCATGTTAGTAGCAACGGTGGAATGTGATAAGGCATCCACATATCCAAATGTTTCTCTTAGTTCTTTAAAGAAAATTATGAAGCATCACACAACACAGAAATCTTTGCTTGCTGATGCGACCATTCGAAAAAACAGTGCCATAGGGTTTTTTCTGTAGGGAACAATACCATAGATGCTTATCCTTTTCACATTTTAAAACTCACTGTGCCCATTGTACTAGTGATGCATAAAATTTACTAATGGGAGAATGCATGAGATCATTTGCAATCTTGATTCCAAAGTATTGACAGAGAAATATTAATGCCAAAGTTAAACATTTATGCACCAGAGGTAAAGAACTTCAAACAAAGAAGATACAATATTAACTAGAAGGTTAAATTAAAAAAAACTGACAATGGTAATCAGAAATATGACTCAGACCTATGTAAACTATAGCATATGGCATGCACACATAGGAAAGCAGGCAACAGTAACTGCAGGGCGGTGCATTTTGAAATTCTGCTAATTCATTCTCGCTCACTCTCAACTTTTTTCAATGCTGAACCACTTACTTCAATGCATAAAGTGTGTCTAGAAAACATGAAAATCACAATAATACTGCCTCATGTCTCAAGCTTGTTGGCATAGGTACCAGTGTGCCAGATTATTATGCGCTACAGGACCGTTTGGTTTAAGGACGGCCTTATACTGGGATATACTGGTCCATAATGAGTAATCCCATGTGTTATGGCCCTACTCTTCATTGTCTATTGGCACTGTGGTAATGATCCTGAATAATGGCATGGTGAAGAACAAACTAATTCCACTCTAAAAACAAGACAAGGATTATCCCTGTTCCAACTCTAGATCTAATGTTCTTGTTTGGCTTGGGCAATGAAATGTTTGGTCCATCACTAACTCTCCTTGGTATCCCACAATAGTTCTAATGCAATTGAAGATTGGTCATGAACAAGAAAACGTCACTGGACAATCCCATAATAAAGGGGAAAAGCAACATAGTGTTTGTAAACAAGGTCATTCCACAAATCAAGCAGGCTTATGTGTGGTACTTCATGGTGATTCAGGCAAAGGAAGTCCAAATTGAGGGGTTAACGAACAGCAACAGGAGTTTGCGTATGATGACCAATCTTACTACCCAACGATCTATCGAGAGCACAGATGCATTAACTTACCAAATCCTCCCAGAAACGAGCAGAAACAGCCTTTTTGAACCGTATAATCCACTTGCCACCACTGCGATTTGCAGGATCCTGCCAAATCAAACAACTTTAACCACTAAAAACACTGGCACACATGAGCGACGCCATGCTAAACACACACGGTGTTATGAGTAATACCTCCCAGAGTGGGCGCACACCCTCTTTGAACAGGTGCAGGTCCGTGGGGCTGGGGAGGGACGACGGGCGCGCGAGATGGCAGTAGCAAACCCAGAACGACTCAACCTACAATCCATAGAAACAGTTCAATCAGTCAGCTGCACTGACCGAAGTAAGAAATCCCCTCGGAGAAACCTGCTGTATCAGAGACACGTACGGTGCTGAAATCGACGATCTTCCTGATGTTGTCCTCGTAGGACTGCGACCTCGTCCCGGGCGTCCGGCGCGTGTACCAGAGCACGAGCTTCCGCTGCGGACGCACACAGCAAGAGATACGGGTTATCACATCCAGCTTTTGTGAGATTCAAAGGTTCCTCCATTTCTGGAACGGGAACCAGGAATAAGACTTGGATCTAGCGGCGGGTGGTCTTACCCTGAGGGGGTGGAGGCCGGCCTTGAGTTCGCCGCTGCGGCGCTCGTTCTCCTCCACCTCCGCCTCGTCGTCCTCCTCGACGTGGGCGGGCGGCGCGTCCTGCGATGGCTGCATCTGCTCCTCCTGCTCGGACACCTTCCTCTCCGCCGCCGGCTCCATGGCGCCCCCTCTCGCACTGCGATTTGGTCGGCTGGGTTGGGTGTAGAAGATGGTCAGAGTCGGAGGCGAGGAAGGGTCCGGGCACGCGTGGCAGGGGATATGAGTGGGTTTGGGCCGTTTTGGACCTTTTGGGTCCTCTTCAGCTTTGGACCTTCTGACTATGCACGCGGTGTGCTCGATAGCTTTTTTTTTACGATCAATACCCCATTATATTCATAATAGCAAACAATACATAATAGAGGTACATAAACTGGCTCCATCGATTTAAAATAAAGTGTAAAGAAAACTAGTAATCTCTGATGTCTTCAGTCTCTTTCTTCTTTTAAGACATAATCTTTAATTGTTTTTAAGGCAGACGAACACTGACAAATATCAAACCATAATATGTAAATACCAATGAAGGTTCTCGGATAATTTTTTGAGCTACAGTGCCAAGGCTACGTGTTAACATCGGCAATAGATCCAACACAAGTGCTCCAGGAAAAATTAACCAAACAGCCTGATCGACATCGCTGGCGAATCGAGAGTACATGCGGGACAAATATTGAAAGGATAATCCTCCTCGTGACAACCATGAGAAGAAGTCCAAAATCGATCCGGAGAAAGAAGATCTGAAAGATGTGCCTATAGAATCTTAATCTTTCAACACCACCATTGACTCCAGAAGATCTCGTCGTCGAACGAAAGGTCAAAGATCAGTTATCATAGACACTAGTATATCCATTAACATAGAGGTCAAGAAGATGAAAACCAAAACACTAATCTAATCTTTAAAAACACTATTTTTATTGAAAACTACACCCATAGATCGGTTTCCTCGCCCCTCTCGATGTCGATGAGACCGGCCGGAGGAAGGGGAACCGATCTATGGAGGAGGCGGAGATGTTGTGGCTAGGTCAGGAAAGTAGGCGGCAGCTGATTAGGGTTTTGATACTTGTTCCGATATGCTCGACACCTATTTCCTTACTATTGCTAAAACGAGAATAAAAAGGAAAAAACTGCTAATAGTTTTATTTTCTGACATTTCCCCGAAACACACAATGCAGTGCGGTTAGAGCACCTCCGCTCATTCGGTCTTCATAGGCCAAAATTCGGCGAGCCGGATGTATGTAACTTTCGGTCTAGAAACAGTCGTTTTCCCGCTCGCGTTCCCGGACGTGGTTCACAGACAAGGCAAAATCGACAATTTTTTGTCGAATTCGGCTCAATTTTAAACAGTTCGACATAAATATTAATAAAGAGCAATGTTCCACATAGTTAGCATGAAATTAAACACAAGAAAGTTTGGCATAGTTTGCCATAGACTGAAATACAACATAGTTCAGTCAGATCATGCTCGACATCTATGTGATGCCCTTGCGTATCCATATGTGCTCAACCAGATCATAGATGTGGATTCGGCTAGGTGGGGCGGGGCTTCGCCAGCGACGACATAGTGGTAAGGGGGCAGCTGGGGGAAGCTCTCTGCCACAGAAAAGCCGAATCGCGGTGGAGAATAGATTGTGTCGTCGATGGGGTTGGCCCACCCTTTTTCGCTTCATCCGGCGTTCCTAGGCGGTTCCCGATGTTCCAGGCTCGGCCTGTGAAGCACGGATGTAAAATTGGTCAAATCCGGCGGAAAAATGCGCACCTGGAAACATGACTGGGTGATTTTTTACCATTCGGATGAAAAAACGCCATAGAGAGGCCGTCCTAGGAATACGAGTGGAGATTATCTTATGCCTTTAACATTAATACTATAATTTTGTGATACATTTGCCACAATACACCACATGACTAAAAATAAAAGTTTGGTGTATTTTTTTCAAAATTGTCCATAGCATGGTCATTCCAAGCAAAAAGTGACAAAGTTTTCATTCTTAGCTATACGGTGTGGTTTGGCCAATGCACCACAAAATCATAATGGTATTTGCAAATTATTAATCACACAATGTGTTTCGATAAATGTCAAAAACTAACAATGTAGTATAGCAATTTTTCTCATATATAAATAATTGTTCATAGTTTAAATGATTTATTTAGTTCTAGAGCTAAGCATCATAGTGGTTTGAAGATGACTCACAAATATTCTTGATAATTGCAACTTAGAACAAGTGTCAGTTTTTATATTTAATGAGTACTAGGACACATGCCCGTGCGTTGCAACGGGAGAAAAAACTATACTGTGAAGACACAAAATAAGTTCTCGTTGGCGTGGCAGAAGCACTTGATGCCATGATGAAGTGATATTATATGTTATTGCTTCAGCTTTCGTAGAAGTGTTATACATTATATCACCATCATAGTAGACTATTATAAAGAAAACAATGCATTGAAGTTTTCTCAAGCATTTCCTAGTGGTTGACAGGTTTTGTATCATTAATCACAAAGATGCATAGCGATGAGTATATCCTCAAAATGTGGTGCTAAGATCATCTCCACCTGCGTCCCTCATGAGTGCCCGACGACTGCGACAAGCTGTTTGAGTGCACCAGCCCAAAGTGTCGGCAGTTCGGGGACACCTTCCACACCAAGGACCCCCAACGATCGACTCCCCAAAGCTTTTGAAAAGAAAATCCATTCAATTTTTTGTTTTTACAAAGGATGAACCGAACTTAAATAAACTAAACTAAGGACGACACTAGGATTGGCCCACCATGGCCTACTCGTCATTGTCGTCGCTCAGGTCGATTCAGGTGGGCTACAACCAGGGGCATGGCCAGTTCGCCTACATCAACACCTACACATGTTGCGGCAGTGGTAGCAATAGAGGAGGTGGCATCCCCGGCTATGGAGGAAGTAGCCCTTGGGCTAGCATGGACTCACACAGGGCCTCAAATGTGCCCGCCCACTGTGCCTCCTCCTTGAGTTGCACCTGGTCCTCGGATATGGCAGGGATAGGCCTCCCCGGGGTTCATGTTCGACAGCTGCAGCGGCATATGCATCTCCTCCTGCTTGACGATGACCATGTAGGCGCCAAAGCCCTCATAGTCTATCATGTCATTGTGACTCGCGGGCCTCCTATCTAGGCATGGCGTCATCTCCCCAAGAAAGTCCAATCCAACGTGTCACGCCTTCCCGACAACCCCGCCCAACCCACGTGTGCCGAGAGTGGCGGACATTCTTGGGCCGCTGAAGCTGCCAGCATGGGTTAGGACTGCCGATGAGGGCAATTTTTCAGCCACAACCCCAATGCCCGTTGTGTTGTGGGTGGGGGAGGGGGATGGAGATGCTCTAATGTCAATCTCTGGTTTAACGAAAATATTTAAATTACATTGATGATAGTTTCTAATTCCACTGAAGTGACGTAATTTAACCCATCAATATGAGATGTACAATCCTCCGGATAACAATAACACATGCAGAGTGTTCTTGTTGCATTCAAGAGAACAACACATAGCCTTACAAAAAATCATACAACATCTCTAGTCTAGTCTAGTCTTGATGATCTAGCTTGAATATGAGAGCTTGTGCTTGCCGATAGGACTCATCTCCCTCTCCTTGAGGCTGAGATCCAAGCATTTGTCGCGGAAGGAAATGTACATGGAGCCACGGAGCCAAGCTTTATTAGAATAAGGAAATTTAGAAATCATCTAGCCTACTGAATGCATGCCAGTTACATTTTTTTATTAACATGAACATGTTTTGTGCTAACAATCTTTATAACTCTTAGATGGAGGTACAAATATTACAAACTAAAGCTAGAGAAAAACTAACTCCAGGAAGTATATTTGTCAGGATTCAATCAAATACAAATTCCTTAAATATTAAAACAACCACAATACCATCTAGGAAGTTATGGAAGAACAAGGAGAATATGCATCTCTCCTCGGATATGGCAGGGATAGGCCTCCCCGGGGTTCATGTTCGACAGCTGCAGCGGCATATGCATCTCCTCCTGCTTGACGATGATCATGTAGGCGCCAAAGCCCTCATAGTTTATCATGTCATTGTGACTCGCGGGCCTCCTATATAGGCATGGCGTCATCTCCCCAAGCAAGTCCAATCCAACGTGTCACGCCTCCCCGACAACCCCGCCCAACCCACGTGTGCCGAGAGTGGCGGAGATTCTTGGGCCGCTGAAGCTGCCAGCATGGGTTGGGACTGCCGATGAGGGCAATTTTTAGCCACAACCCCAATGCCCGTTGTGTTGTGGGTGGGGGAGGGGGATGGAGATGCTCTAATGTCAATCTAAATTACATTGATGATAGTTTCTAATTCCACTGAAGTGACGTAATTTAACCCATCAATATGAGATGTACAATCCTCCGGATAACAATAACACATGCAGAGTGTTCTTGTTGCATTCAAGAGAACAACACATAGCCTTACAAAAAATCATACAACATGTCTAGTCTAGTCTAGTCTTGATGATCTAGCTTGAATATGAGAGCTTGTGCTTGCCGATAGGACTCATCTCCCTCTCCTTGAGGCCGAGATCCAAGCATTTGTCGCGGAAGGAAATGTACATGAAGCCACGGAGCCAAGCTTTATTAGAATAAGGAAATTTAGAAATCATCTAGCCTACTGAATGCATGTCAGTTACATTTTTTTATTAACATGAACATGTTGTGTGCTAACAATCTTTATAACTCTTAGATGGAGGTACAAATATTACAAACTAAAGCTAGAGAAAAACTAACTCCAGGAAGTATATTTGTCAGGATTCAATCAAATACAAATTCCTTAAATATTAAAACAACCACAATACCATCTAGGAAGTTATGGAAGAACAAGGAGAATCGATAGAATATGCTCATTCGAATTTTACTAAGATTTAGGTCAAGAGCTTTTCCCTAGTATGCTAGTTTCATATACATTGATAGTGTAGTGAAGGCTAGAGACAGGGAACCACAACGATCAATTTTATTAGTCCCTCTGACCCATATCCGTTGACTTGGATTTTTTTAGATTCAGATGTATCTAGACATGCTTTAGTGCTAGATACATTCGAATCTAGACAATTTTGAGTCAACTAATATGAGTCAGAGGGAGTAGAATATATCAATGTATATGTAGCTATTATCTGAATCAATAAAAAATATTATCAGCCATGCTAATTTTGAATATAGTAATCAATTAACATAGGCCACGCTGGAATCTCTTTTTTTGTGTAGGGAATGTTGCACTTATCAATTCAGTATTAACGACAACATACCTCTCCTAAAAGTTCAGAACATCAAATGAAAAACTTTTGAGCTAAATCTGTTAGTGATCAATTTGCAAAGGAGCAGATTATGTTGAGTGAATCCTCTAGAATGTCCAAGCTAGTCGATCAATCAACTTAATAATTCATATAGAAAATGCATACCGTACCTGTGTAATTAGTAATATCAATTGGGAGATAACGACAACTACCTAGAAGGGAGATAACGTGTCTCTAGATGGTCAAAATAGATGCAAACAATGTTGTTGCAATGCTGAAAAAATGGATAGATGAAAAAACATATGATGAGAAATAAAATTATGTACCTGTGAAGTAGATTCAGACTCACCACTGGATCGTCTATATTGTAGTACTTAGTGTAGATTCTTAAGGCCTTTTGACTTCAAGATCAGGATAGAATTATACGGAGAACCTCCAAAACGACTATTACAATTCCACATTTGACAACATTATGTGTTTGTTGAGCACAAATTATGTGTATAAATGAATTGCATCACAGAGTCAACTGCTCAAGGGTTGTCCCAGTTATACTAATTCAAAACAATATACCAACCTGGAAGATTAAACATATGGGATAGAAGGCGGAACAATAGTACCGGGTGATACATAAACCCATCAACTTCCGTTGACCACTGGTGACAATCTGGAAGATCAAACATGCCTTGTACGAACAAAAGATCAGAGAGATGGAGATAGAAGAGCCGAGAGTAGACATGAGATGCGCCATAGTTCAGCCTCCCCGGCCATTGATCTCAAAAGCAATGGCCACCGTATTACAATGAAAATTCATGCCAGCAGTTGTGAATTAAAAGACAAACAACCAAGAATACAACTGAAAATACTCTAGGGGTACTCACCGTCAAGCATGGCGCTATACATGATTTATCCAGTAACGGCTGGTGTATGAACTTATTATGTAAAACCCAAAGCGAATCTAAAGAAAATTACCTCTAATCAAGAAACCTAGACCAACCTGACAAGATAATCAACAGACTAAGAAAACAAACTGAAATAATCAGCCGAGATAATTTTTAATCAGTATGAGATTGACAAACATGTTAATTATTCAGCTTATGGTTGAAGGGTAGTACCTTTAGGATCCTGGAGTAAACTAAACATCTCTAGGATCTTTAATCTTGCAGGCATACAACAGCTACACATGCAACTTTGTTTCCAAGGAGCTGTCCAAGCCATAGTCATGATTATGAACATTTGGCTTTGTACCACTCTTCACCTCAATCAATTTTTTGGTACATAATAGTCTGCAAATAAACCCGTAAGTACATGTGACAATAGTAACCCTAAATAATTAAATGCATTAGGTAAGTATGAGTCACAAAAATACTGAACTTGGTTCTAAAAAGAGTCAAAAAAAAATTGTTCTCTTGCTAAACCTAAGAGGTACTCTGAATGCATTAGGCCTTTTTGTTTTGTCAAAATTACCAAGTAATGTACCTCTGTGAAACCATAATAACGTAACTGCGAGAAAGAGACTTGGAAATAACTACGAGAAAGAGACTTGGAATTTTTCCATCTAAACTTCAGAAGAGGGCTCCAGCGATTTATGAACTCATTAAGTCAAGTTGATTCCTATGATCTGGATACAATTGCATTAAAAATCATGTTATTCATGCCCTTATTTTGTTAGGAAATATGCTGACCACATGGATGTCCACTGGAACTTCTTCAAGCTCACCCTCGCCGAGAGAGGTGAGCACTCTAGTGGTCTGGCCCTCTCCCTTGCATTCCTACCTGCTGAATGGACGTCCATTGGCTTCATATAAACATGTTTGTGATATTTTGTGCACTTAACTTGCTAAACATATGGAATGATATAGCTCTTAATGGGGCTCTACAGCCGGCGCAATACCAAATTTTGGAAAGCACTTATTCCGTTGATTTTGATTGACATGCCTTGCTCATCTAGAAAATGCCTCTACCTCCTAATAAACCTTGGTATTGACAAGCAAAAGGAGGTTACGTAGAGTGAAATAAGAAAGCCCGATGGGTAACTCATGTAGATTGTTATTTTAGCTAAAAATGTAGCAAATGCTCTAATTATTTATGACAAATTGAATTACTTTAACTATTGCAATTTTTGCTTAGATAAGTCTATCGACACAATATGGTTTCCTTCAATTGTTTGTGTAAAGAGCTGAACATCTTTGGGCCTAGACAACTTAGCTAGGTACTGCTAATGGAATCTATCAGAGGCCATGGTGATAGAGATTTGTACAAGCAGAGATGCCTAATCCACCATGAGAAGATTAACTAAATCAGGAGGCCAGATCATGGCACTGAAGCATGTGATCTGTGACTCGGTGAGACTGTTGTAGTAACCATTCCCTCCTAATTCACCTACCTAGTCCCATCTATAAGTTATTGTTGAACGGTTGTACATAACTATGCTTATATCTGAATTTGAATATCTAAACAACTTCTTCACATATAGGAAAATTATAAAATATGAAAATTGCAATAAATAAACTTGCCGCTAGTTTCATACCTGAATATGTAGTATTTTTTCATCACCAATTACAACCGTATGCATGAATATTGGTATCTTGCCCCTATTGAACCAGCCTTGTACATGTTACCAATAGTAGTAGACGAAATCCAGCAACATTCAGTGCCATCAACTTGATCATACACCAATCAGGTGGAAAATCATGTTCAGTAGAAGAAACACTGTAAAGTGCAGCGTACACAACAGTTCATCCATGATAAGGTAATAGAAGCGCTCTAAACTGCCACCTGAAATACAGTTTCTTGTTGCCATTTGCATCATTAGTTCAATATGAAAGATTACCTCCCAGGTGGCCACATTTACCAATACGTGTGTGTAGAGAAAAAGGCCGCACTACTAACTCAAGCAAATAATGTAGCGATTCAAACAATTACCAAATAGAGAATGTATGTGCGGATGCGGATGAGGAGCAAGAGAACACCGTGCAATCCCCGGACAACAAAATTAAGGTCTTTCTCATGGAGGTATCAATCACTGCCTCTCTGTGCCTCGTGCCATACAAACAGGTGTTCAGAAACCCCAAAGACAATACTGTTTAACAGAACTTCGATGCAGACACTATGGCCCTGGTGAGTAGAATAGAGATATATATCAGCTGGAATTAAAGGGCACCATAAATTAAAAAAAAACACCAAAATATACCGGTATATGCAAGAACAAGATGGATAACAAAAAAGAGTCAGTACTACCTCCCTGAGGCTTGACAAAGCTTGTTCGGTGCCCCCATGGTATAGTGCCACACTTGGCTAAGGGGATGATGAAAATGAGATCCCGATCCATTGTTCAGACACCACGATCAAGCGCCATCTTCTTCATGCATATAGAGAAACAAACATGTGATTCATGATAGAGCGTGAATTAAAAAATATAAATTTCATGTAATTATGGTGATTCCTCTAGCAAATAAAAGGAAGTTATTGTGATTCCGCTTATTTTTGTGATTGATCAATTTGAAAATCGGTGGAGCAGTGGGCTGGACAAAGTTGAGTGACACGCTCCTTTGCTAGGAAATAGAACATCTAGAGATAAGAAACAACAACCTTAATGCCCGTGAAAGGGGTTTAGTAGATGTTTTTCAACCAAAGAACAATTGGAACGCATTGTGCATACTCTTAGGCTGCTTACGGCAAGTTAGTAAATCATGGCAGAAAGTACACTGTTCCAGGCTGCTTATCCTTCATGTGGTGTGGGCACAAATCGTACCAGATCTTAGCTAGTTCCAGGCTTCCAGCAGGAAGCACGACTTAATTAAGTGGCCAAAGAAGAGAGATCTCCAAAAGACCCACCTTTGCTCCGGCGAGCATGAGGACAATGTGTCGTTGTTACTAATTTGAGAGCTGACCCGCCGCCTCAACAAAGCCACCTCTGAAGCCTGAATAGAATACATCACTGTCAGTAATTGAGGCAGAACGAGTAGGGGGAAAGAGGGATCGATATGGGAGGAGGTCTGGAGGAGTACCTTGGCTCAGCTAGAGGCTGAAGGACATGAAGGAAAATGGGGGAGCACCTCCTCCTCATCCTTGCCCGCTGTTACGGTTGCTTGGACAGCAGAATAGTCATGTGACATAGAAGAAGGCCATGGACAACCCGTTGTCTCCTTGGTCATTTCCTTCAAATCTCGAACTGACTGATTCGGTACTGCCAGATATGGCGCTATGCAGCGTAGGAACCACGACCGAGCGAGGTCTATGGCGCGACCGATGAGGCCTATTCATCGGGCGTCCATGCCCCCCGAGAGTGCAGTGGAGAACAGGGATGGCCGAGGCGGAGGCAGTGACGGCTGGATCCACACGGTGGCGGTAGTGTTAGGAGGATGTGGAGAAGTTGTGAGGGGCGCCAGATGCGTCGAAGGCATCGTCGATGTGTCGCAGGAGGAGAGGCATCTGGATCGGGAGGATAGAGTGGAGGGTGGGATTCGGGAGGGAGGGGTAGACAACAGTTGGGTTATGGGTGGTGATGGAGGGGTGTGAGCACGGTGGCGGCGACGCGAGCGGTGAGGTCGCAGGCACTTGGGGGAGGCGGCACCAGGGGAAGGGAGGAGGCGGCGTTGGAGGGGTGTCATGGCGTTGACTGCGGCTTGTACAGGGCCTCTTTTCTCCTCTAGACATCGTGAGGTAGGACGGACGAAGGAGCGACGAAGGGAGCGACGTAGTGCTAACCGGCAGAAAACAGAACACGCTCGTCTTTTTTAGATAGTAGAGATAACACATGTGAACGACAAGGATACCACCTAAAAGAGAGTGAATAGGCATTTAAAAACTTTTACGATATTTTCTTGAACAACTGCGGAATAAAACTAGTGTTTAACTTGTCAAGCATAAAACATATATACTAGGGTTCACCTATATGTATCAATAACTTGTGTTAAGCAAGACAAGATACTGAGCGATAGCTAGGTATATAACTTCAAGCATAAAGAATATTACAAAGTAAAGTGCATAAATAAAAAATTCGAATATAAAAATACAGAGGCGCATGGAGAAGGTGATTTATCATGAAGTTTACTTCTAAGGAAGCTAATCTTTGATGGAGAGGTGCGGCAGTGTAATGCTCTCCGAACGCCACAAACGACTCACCTTGAGAAGTGGTTGCTCAATGCACACCAAACACCACAAATGTCTCACCCCAAGATATTGAATCATACCACGCATCAAACGCACAAAGGCTTCATCTTATTCTCTCATATGTGCACCACATAGATGGGCACACGATCAACTATGGGACACTTGAGGACGATCACCAAACTCGTGCGAGCTTGGAAAAATCTCTACAACTTAATTATAGGCTCTCAAAATTACCACCAAGGCCACAAGATTGGAGAAATCTCCACAAGTTAGTTAGAGGCTCCAAGAACTCACCACAAAAGCCACTAAATCGTCTAGGGTTTCAAGAACCCAAGAGTAACAAGCTCACTTGATATTCACCAACCAAATCCTTCATAGGGAACCCAAATCGATGCACTATGCAATGGCAACTCCTTCACTCCCAAATTCTACCAAAGCTATAAAAGCTACTTGGAAAATAGGAGAGGAAGAACATAAGAGAAAGACCACAAAAAATCGTCAATATCTAAATTCCAAGATGTTCCCCTCACTTAGAGGAGATATTAATTGATGAATATGTAGATCTAGATCTTCTCTCTCTTTTCATTCAGGAAGATGCAACAAATCATGGGAGGGAGAGGGAGGAAGCAAGCTCAAATATGTCAAAACTAGGGGCAGGAGAGCTCAAAGGGATGGGGACCTTTGGGTAAGAAGGTCCCTTAAATATGGTCCCCACGAAATCAAACCGTTTGCAACAAGGTGCTGAACGCGTGATAGGCCATCCCAGCTAGACCACTAGGACCGGCTAGACCCATGGGTCAGACCAGTTCGAGCGAGCGACCAGAAGAGAGTTTGCATGCGCTAGCAGGTGGCTGTCCTAATCCCAGACCAGTCCGAGCCTTAGTCCGGATGGGCTACTAGGAGTGCTGGCTAGCGGGCGGCCTAGTGACGGACCAGTCTGGCGGGCCCAGCCAGGACCACCTCGATCAGGTTGGGAACAAAATCTGAAACTGCTATCATCACCGAATGATATGAAACCAGTTTTGTTGGAAAGATGATGATAGGTAGAATTCTCCATAAGATAGGAATCGGTAAAACATCCAACATAAAAAATGCTATAAGATATTCAATGGAAATTCATGTTTGATAAACTAGAGCTTGTTATGAAGATAACTAGAAACTGTAAAACCTCACGTGGATAATATACACAAAACAAGCAAGAAAGATGATGTCAGGTATGCATAGTCTTGAGCTCTCTCCTAACGATACGATCAAGTGAATTACTAGAGAGTCCCTATTGATAATACGACTATTAGTCCTATAACCCGGTCCACCGAATCACAACATGATACTAGAAGAAAGGAAAAGAGATCAAGATCATACATTTTAGTTGCGCATTCCACGCGAACTTGATATTGAAGATCTTGACCGCTACAAGATGAAACATCTTTATTGATTGCACTTGCTTGATGAAAACTTGTGAATTGCTCCTCCATCCTCCTATGGGAGAGAATCTCTTTAGGCACATCTTCACATATTCATGATCACCATATGGAAGACAAGATTCAAGCATTTGATCTCTACTGGATGACTCAACTTGAACTTGCACTTCGACTTAATTATCTTGGAATCTTTTCTTCTATATTCATAAAGATGATGGTTTGAAGGTACACATGAGAGCTCACTCAAGTTTCTTCTTCCTCAAGACACACTTCTCATATTCTCAACTCACACATGACCAAACATTAGATCTCATCTTTTTTGAAATGAATGTGGTAGGGAAAACCCCTACAACGATTTTGGTTTTTGAAATAATAAGATCCGAAATCTGCATTCGTGAGGACACACATACTCTTTCAACAAGGATGATCGATAACTACTTTACAACTTAGACTATGTTGACATACTTAGTACCCCCTTAGTTCCAACAAATCTTGTGCTCACATGTCGGTCACCATGGATTTGCTTAACACAACGTTCCATCCCACCAATCATGTGTTGGAATTATGCCCTAGAGGCAATAATAAAGATGTTATTATTATAATTCTTGTTCATTATAAAGTTTATATTCTATGCTAGAATTGTATTGAGCGGAAACTTTGATACTTGTGTGGTTTATGAACAACACCGTGTCCCTAGTACGGCTCTATGGACTAGCTCATTGATTAATGATGGTTAAGGTTTCCTAACCATAGACATGAGTTGTCGATTAATAATGAGATCATGTCATTAGGAGAATGATATGATGGATAGACCCAAATTAAGCAGAGCATTAGATCGTGTCATCGTGTTCATCTTTGCGAAGCTTTTTCCTATGTCAAGTATTATATTCCTTAGACCATAATACAACTCCCTGGTATCGGAAGAAAGCTTTGTGGTCATCAAACGTCATCCTATGTGAGGGTGATCATGAAGGTGTCTCTCAGGTGATCGGAAAGTACTCGTTGGGTTGTATGTATCGAGATGGAATTTGTCCCTCCTGAGTCGGAGAGATATACTTCGGGCCCACTCGGTAATCGATATCAACACCGCTTGCAAGCACATGGTTAAGGAGTTAATCACAAAGTGATATCGAATTACGGAACGAGTAAAGTACTTGTTGTGAACGAGATTGAACTAGGTATGCTGATAACAACGATCGAATCTCGGGCAAGTAAAATATCGCGTGACGAAGGGAATACATATATGGTATTAATTGAATCCTGGAATCGTGGTTCATCCGATATGATCATCGATGAATATGTGGGAGTCAATATGGGTTTCCAGATCTCGCTGTTGATTATTGATAGAAGATCATGTCTCCATATTCTCGAACCCGTAGGGTCACACACTTAACGTGCATCGATGCTAGGATATAATGGATAATTGGTTTACGAGTTTTTGTTCGGAGTCTCGGATGAGACCCAGGACATCACGAGAGGTTCCAGAATGGTCCGGAGAATAAGATTCATATAAAGGAAAGCAGTTTTTGGATCTTAGAATCGTTTCAGAGTTTATCGGTATTGTACCGTAAGGTTCTAGAAGCTTCCGGAGTGGGACCAACATGGGTCCACTTGTCGGAGGCCTGCGTGGGCCTAAGGGGAAGTGCCCTGGCCACTTTGGGCCAGGGGCACAAGGCCCCTAAGGCCCAGCCGGCCAGCCCCTAGGGGAAACCCTAAGGGGACCTTCTAGAAGAGGGGGATGACTTGCTCCCCACTCCACCCCTTGGGCCGCCGCCCTAGGGCTTGGAGGAGGGGTCAAGGGGGCCGGCCAGCCCCCTATATAAGGAGGGCAGGGGTGCAGCCTACCCTCACTCCAACCCTAGCCGCCAACTGCTGCCCCTCCACCTCTCTCTCCCTCCCAACTGCGTGTAGGCGAAGCCCTGCCGCAGAAACTCTCCACCATAAGCACCACGCCGTCGTGCTGCAGATCCGATCTATCTCTCCACCATACTTGCTGGACCAAGGGAAGGAGGAGACGTCGCTGCACCGTACATGTGCATCTCTCGGAGGCGCAGCCACTTGCGGCGTAGGATCGGATCGGATCGGATCGCGAGGAGGAGACAGCGAGTACGACTATATCAACCACGTTCTATTGAATGTTTCCGCTGTGTGATTTCTTCAAGGGTATGAAGATCTCATCAATCTCTCTCGTTGATTACATCTCCTAGATTAGATCTTGGCTTTCTTGTTCGCATCTGTAGGAATTTTTTTTGATTTACTATGCTGCAAAACCCTTCAGTGGTATCAGAGCTAGATCTATGCGTAGATGTGTTTCACGAGTAAAACGCAACATGCTTGTTGCGGGCGTTGATGTTTTCTGTTGCAAACCTCTTGTTGTGTATTTCTTATGGCGCGCCATAGTGAGATCGAAGCGGTCCAGGCCAACTTCATGGGACCTCGTTCGCGAGACCTGCTCTGCACTTGACGTGTGGCTTGTTCCACACATGCGGCTGGTGGATGCCAGTTTCTCTCACTATAGTAGTCATGGAATTTACAACGGATGTTAGCAACCATAATATCACTGTTGTGCCTTTCCGTAGGTAAAAATCATTCTTAGCTTGTTACTCCCATAAGCCACGTAAAACATGCAACAACAAAGTAGAAGCGTCTAACTTGTTTTTGCAGGGAGTGTTTTGTGATATGGTATGGCCCAAGACATGATGTGTATGAATTGAGATATATGTGATGATCATGTTTTGTAATATTTCATGACTTGCATGTCGATGAGTTCACAACCGGCAGGAGCCGTATGGTTGTCTTTATAATTGTATATGACATGCGTGTCAACTTCTTATACGCCATGTAATAGCTTTACTTTATCGCTAAGTAGTTAGCAATAGTTATAGTTGCTATTCGTGGTGGAGGCAATCGTGGTGGAGTGATGGAGATCATGCTGGCGCGCACAAGATGGAGACCATTGCGCGGAGATTGGCTATACCATGTCACATAAAATTATATGCATGTGATGTTTATGTATCTTATTATGCTTAGATCGCGACGGTAGTATTATAAGATGATTCCTCACTTAAAGATCAAGATAAAATTGTGTTATCCCCATGTATGCACCGTTGCGAAAGTTCGTCGTTTTCAAGCACCTCATGATGATCGGGTGTTATAAACTCTACGTTCACATACAACGGGTGCAAGCCAGTTTTGCACACGCGGAAATACCTGGGTTTGACTTGACGAGCCTAGCATGTACAGACATGGCCTCATAACACACGAACCGAAAGGTTAAACATGAGTCATATGAATAATATGATCGACACTTTGTTGTCCACCATTGAAACCACATCTCTTCTCATGAAGATCGGATTAGGTGTGGTGAATTTGGATCGTGTTCACTAAACAACTTGAGGGATGTTGAATTTAGTGGGAGTTCATCTAGTAATTTGACTAAGTTGAACTAGTTATTATGAACATAGTCTAAATTGTATTTGCAAATTTTGTAGATCAAATGGCTAAGTCCAACTTCAACTTCAACGTTTTTGCTGAGAAAGAAAAGCTTAAGAACAATGGGTCTAACTTCACCAACTGGTTCCGCAATCTGAGAATCATTCTCTCTGGCGGACAAAAGGCCTATGTACTTGAGAAAGCGCTAGGTGACGCCCCTTCTAATGATGCGCCGGCTGATGAAAAAGCTATTTATCAGTCACGCAAAGATGATTATGGAGCGATTAAGAGTACCATGTTGTTTCCTATGGAACCGGAACTTCAAAATCATTTTGAGGAGTTCGACGGGCCCTTTGAGATACTTGAGGAAGTGAAAACCATGTTTCAGACTCAGGCCCGTTCTGAGAGATATGAGATCTCTGAGAAGTTCTTTAACTGCAAGATGGATGAAGGGAGTTCTGTTAGTGAGCACGCCATTAAGATGTCGGGCTACACTCAACGTCTTGAGCAACTGGACTGCAAGATTCCAGAAGAGCTCAAGATTGATAGAGTTATGCAATCACTCCCTCCTAGCTACAAAGGTTTTGTAGTTACTCACAACCAAATTTGTTCCACTGATACGATCACCGAGCTCTTCGCTAAGCTGAAAGCTGCGGAGGTGGATATCAAGAAAGATAATCATGTGTTGATGGTCAACAAGACCACTGGCTTTAAGAAAGCTAAGGGTGCAAAGAAATCCTTCAAGAAAGGCAGTGGCAAGCGCGTTGCCCCTGCTGAGAAGAAGCTCAAGTCTGGACCTAAGCCGGACACTGAGTGCTTCTATTGCAAGGACAAGGGTCACTGGAAGCGCAATTGTCCGAAGTACTTAGTGTAGGGGTTCGTAGCATGGAAAACAAAAAATTTCTATCGCATACAAACAAACAAGCCAAGATCTATCTACTAGATTGTAGCAACGAGTCGATGGTATAACTTACCCTCGAAGATTCCAAAGCGTTTAACGAGAGCGGATTCTCGTGGGTGATGTAGTCGTACTCTTTCCGATCTCAAGATCGTGTAGACGATCCTTCCGGCGCCACGTTCCAGCAGCGCTCCCGCAGTCGGTCACACGTTCGGTACTCGACGAAGACCTTCCTCTCCCTTGTTCCAGCAGGCAGCGGAGGTTGTAGCACTCTCCTCGCGATTCCGGCAGCACAACGGCGTGGTACCGGAAGTAGAGGGGAAATCCCGCAGGGCTTCGCCTTAAGCCGGTGCGAGTATGGTGGAGCTTATGAGAGAGGCTATTAGTGGTCTAGTAATTAGACACACCAATTAGAAGGCTCTAAACCAATTAGAAGGCTCTAAACCGTTGGCTAAAGCAATTAGAAGCTCTAATCCAAAACGGCTCTAAACCGGGAGAAATAGATAGGAACTTGTGTATCCTAGGAGGGGAGCCCTGCCCCTCCTTATATAGGTGGAGGGGGCCGGCCAAGGGGAGGGAGAGTCCCTCCCCAACTCGGCCTTGAGGTGGTGCGCCGGCCCAAGGAGGAACCCTCCTCCAATTCGGCCTCCACCAAAAACCTCCTTCTCCTCTTTCCGAAAACTGGCAGTTTGACTTTTCAAACTAGCCGATTGACTTTTCAAACTAGGATTTGAATTAACCCTTTATTTCGGACAGCGATGACACTTAGTACATGATGCAATCATACCAACTTGATATGACACACTCATGTACCCCTTCCCCCCCCGGAGTGCCGGACTTTCCGGAACCTTCTAGAATGTTCCCGATGAAAACACCGAAATCATTCCCGAACTCCGAAACGGGACTTTCCTTATATGAATCTTATTCTCCGGACCATTCCGGATCTCCTCATGATATCCCGGATCCCATCCGAGACTCCGAACAACATTCGGTCTCTTTCTCATAATACCATAACTACTCAAACAACGTCGAATCCTTAAGTGTGTCTCCCTACGGTTCGTGAATTATGCGGACATGATCGAGACACTTCTCCGAACAATAACCAATAGAGGAATCTGGAAATTCATATGGCTCCCACATATTTCTACGATTACTTTGCGATCGAATGAACCACTTACATACGATACCAATTTCCCTTTGTCTCACGATATGTTACTTATCCGAGGTTATGATCGTCGGTATCTCTGCATACCTAGTTCAACCTCGTTACTGACAAGTACTCTTTTCTCGTTCCCGTGATATGTGATCCCTTGTGACCAAGTCACATGCTTGCAAGCTAATTGGATGACATTCCACCGAGAGGGCCCAGAGTATATCTATCCGTCATGTGGATGGACAAATCCCACTCTTGATCCATGTGTCTCAACCAATACTTTCCGAACACTCAATGCCACTTTTATAACCACCCAGTTACGGTGTGGTGTTTGATGTCATCAAAGCATCCATCCGGTAAAGGTGATATGCATGATCTCATGGTCGAAGGAATTAGGTTACTATGTATCAGAAAGCATATAGCAATTGAACTATTGAAATGACTTGATCTTTATGCTACGCTTATCTATAGGAGTATGTCCACCATATCATTCTCCTAACGATATGATCTTGTTGTTGATAACATCTCAATGTTCATGATAGGGAAACCACAATCATTAATCAACCAACAAGCTAGTGAAGTATAGAGGCTATACTAGGGACTTCAAATTAAGTTTACAAATCACACAAGTATCAATGTTTCCTTGTTAATACTATTATAGCATGAATGTAAACATTTATCATAAACACGAAGATATAACAATAACCACATTTATTATTGCCTCTAGGGCATATCTCCAACAGTCTCCCACTTGCACTAGAGTCATCTAATCTAGATTACATGGTAATATACCGAACACCCATGGCAGTTTGGTGTTGGTCATGTTTTGCCCTCGGGAGAGGTTTAGTCAACGGATCCGCCACATTCAGATATGTGTGTACTTTGCAAATCTTTATATCCCCATCCTGGATATGTTCTCGAATAGCGTGAAAACGCAGCTTGATATGCTTCAGCTTCTTGTGTGACCTTGGTTCTTGCGCATTGGCTATGGCGCCCATGTTATCACAGTAGATAGACATTGGGTCCAGCGCATTAGGAACCACACCCAGCTCTGTAATGAACTCTTTCATCCATATCGCTTCTTGTGAAGCCTCCGAAGCAGCCATGTATTCCGATTCAGTTGAAGATCTCGCCACAACGCTTTGCTTTGCACTCCTCCAGCTAACTGCTGCACCATTCAAAATAAATACGTATCCGGATTGCGATTTAGAATCATCCGGATCTGTGTTCCAACTAGCATCGGTGTAACCATTAACAACGAGCTGTTCATCAACTCCATAAGAAAGAACCATATCCTTAGTTCTTCTCAAGTACTTAAGGATGTTTTTGACCGCTGTCCAATGATCCACTCCTGGATCACTTTGATATCTGCTAGTTAAACTAACAGCATATGCAATGTCGGGTCTAGTACATAGCATGGCATACATTAGAGATCCTATGGCTGAGGCATAGGGAGTCTTACTCATCCTTTCTCTATCTTCTGCCGATGTCGGACTTTGAGTTTTACTCAAGGTCGTATTGGGCAACATGGGCAAGAACCCTTTCTTGCTTTCTTCCATTCCAAATCTCTTTAGAACTTTTTCCAAATATGTACTCTGTGACAATGGTATTTGACGTTTTGATCTATCTCTATAAATCTTTATGCCTAATATGTAAGCTGCTTCGCCAAGATCCTTCATTGAAAAACTATTATTCAAATATTCCTTGACACTATTAAGAAGGTCTACATCATTTCCAATCAATAATATGTCATCCACATATAGTATTAAGAATGCTACAGAGCTCCCACTCACTTTCTTGTAAATACAAGCTTCTCCATAAGTTTGTATAAAACCAAAACTTTTGATTACCTTATCAAAACGTTGATTCCAACTTCGGGATGCTTGCTTCAATCCATAGATGGACCGTTGAAGTTTGCATACCTTGTTAGCATCTTTAGGATCGACAAAACCTTTGGGTTGCATCATATACAACTCTTCATCAATGTCTCCATTGAGGAATGCTGTTTTGACATCCATCTGCCATATCTCATAATCATAATATGCAGCGATTGCTAACATAATCCTCACAGACTTTAGCTTCGCTACCGGTGAGAAAGTCTCATCGTAGTCAACTCCTTGAATTTGTCGAAACCCTTTTGCGACAAGTCGAGCTTTATAGACAGTAACATTACCATCAGCATCTGTTTTCTTCTTGAAAATCCATTTGTTCTCGACAGCCTTTCGGCCATCCGGTAAGTCCACCAAAGTCCATACTTGGTTTTCGTACATGGATCCAATCTCGGATTTCATGGCTTCTTGCCATTTATTGGAATCTGGGCTCATCATCGCTTCCTCATATGTCTCGGGGTCATCGGTGTTGTCCACCACCATGACATTCATAACGGAATCATACCAATCTGGAGTGGTACGAGTTCTCGTTGACCTCCGAGGCTCTGTAGCAACTTCAACCGAAGTTTCATGATCACTATCATTAGCTTCCTCTCTTATTGGTGCAGGCACCACAGGAACTTCTTCCGGTGCTGCGCTACTCGCAATATCGAGAGAAGGTTCGACAACCTCGTCGAGTTCTACTTTCCTTCCAGTCAATTCTTTCGAGAGAAATTCCTTCTCTAGAAAGGATCCATTCTTGGCAACGAAGATTTTGCCTTCGGATCTATGATAGAAGGTATACCCAATAGTTTCCTTCGGGTATCCTATGAAGACGCATTTTTCCGCTTTGGGTTGAAGCTTGTCCGGCTGTAACTTCTTTACATAGGCTTCGCATCCCCAAACTTTAAGGAACGACAATTTAGGTTTCTTCCCAAACCATAATTCATACGGTGTCGTTTCAACGGATTTAGATGGTGCCCTATTTAAAGTGAATGCGGCTGTTTCTAATGCATAACCCCAAAATGATAGCGGTAAATCTGTAAGTGACATCATAGAACGAACCATATCTAAGAGAGTTCGATTACGACGTTCGGACACACCATTACGCTGTGGTGTTCCCGGCGGTGTCAATTGTGAAAGTATTCCGCATTTCTTCAAATGCTCGCCAAACTCGTAACTTAGATATTCACCTCCACGATCAGAACGTAGAAATTTAATCTTCTTGTTACGTTGATTCTCTACCTCACTTTGAAACTCCTTAAACTTCTCGAAAGTTTCGGACTTATGTTTCATGAAATAGATATACCCATATCTACTCAAGTCATCCGTGAAGGTAAGAACATAACGATAACCACTGCGCGATGCTACACTCATTGGACCACACACAACGGTATGTATGATTTCCAATAAGTCTGTAGCTCGCTCCATCATACCAGAAAATGGAGTTTTAGTCATTTTTCCCATCAGACATGCTTCGCATCTTTCAAGTGATTCAAAATCAAGTGATTCAAGAAGTCCATCGGAATGGAGTTTCTTCATACGTTTCACTCCGATGTGACCAAGACGACAGTGCCACATATAGGTCGAATTATCGCTTGATTTCAATCGTTTAGCCTCAATATTGTTGATATGTGTATTTCCACTATCGAGATTCAATAAGAATAGACCATCTATCAAAGGTGCATGTGCATAAAACATATTACTCATATAAATAGAACAACCATTATTCTCGGATTTAAACAAGTAACCGTCTCGCAATAAACAAGATCCCGATATAATGTTCATGCTCAACGCAGGCACCAAATAACAATTATTTAAGTATAAAACTAATCCCGATGGTAGATGAAGAGGTAGCGTGCCGACCGCGATCACATCAACCTTTGATCCGTTTCCCACGCGCATCGTCACCTCGTTCTTCGCTAGCTTCCGTTTATTCTGTAGCACCTGTTTCGAGTTACAAATATGAGCAACCGAACCAGTATCAAATACCCAGGCACTACTACGAGTACTAGTGAGATACACATCAATAACATGTATATCAGATATACCTTTCTTCTTGATGTTGCCGTTCTTCAAATCCGCCAAGTACTTTGGGCAATTCCGCTTCCAGTGACCTTCTCCCTTGCAGTAAAAGCACTCAGTATCAGGCTTAGGTCCAGCCCTGGTCTTCTTCGTCGGAGTGGTAGCTTTCTTACCACCCTTCTTGAAGTGTCCCTTTTGCTTAGACTTGCCTTTCTTGAATTTGGTGGTCTTATTGACCAACAACACTTGGTGCTCTTTCTTGATCTCCACTTCTGCAGATTTCAACATGGCAAAGAGTTCTGGCAACGTCTTGTTCATGTTCTGCATGTTGTAGTTCATCACAAAGTTCTTGTAACTTGGTGGTAGTGATTGGAGGACACGGTAAATCCCCAAAGCATTAGGAATCACTATACCCAAGCTTTGAAGTTTGTTTGCGTGCCCTGACATCTTAAGCACATGCTCACTGACGGAGCTGCCTTCTTCCATCTTGCAGTTAAAGAACTTTTCAGAAGCTTCATAACTTTCAATTGCCGCATGAGTCTCAAAAATCAATTTGAGATCCTCGACAATATCATATGGGTCTGAATCCTCAAACCTTTTCTGAAGCTCCGATTCCAAACCATACAAGATAGCACACTGAACTATGGAGTACTGATTCTTCCGAGCGAGGTAAACATTCTTTACTTCATCGGGAGCATTAGCTGCAGGTGGGTCACCCAGCGGTGCATCCAGCACATAGGTCAAATTACCAGCAGTGAGGACAATCCTCAAATTGCGGAACCAATCCGCGAAGTTGCTTCCATTGTTTTTCAACTTTTCTTTCTCTAGGAACGCATTAAAATTGATGGTAGGGGCTGCCATTGATCTACAACATATTTGCAATAGTTTAGACTAAGTTTATGACAAATTGAGTTCAAATTAATTAATGTAATTAAACTAGGCGAACTCCCACTCAAAACAACATCCCTCACATTGTTTTAGTGATCACACGAACCAAATCCACTACATCAACACCGATCATCACGAGAGTTGATATAGTTTCAATGGCGAACAATCGTCATGTTCATCATATCTACTATATGATTCATGCTTTACCTTTCGGTGATCCGTGTTCCGAGACCATGTCTGTACATGCTAGGCTCGTCAAGATCAAACCTTAGTTTCCGCATGAGCAAATCTGGCTTGCCCACGTTGTATACACTTGCGGAATCTAACACACCCGATCATCACGTGGTGCTTCGAAGCAACAAGCTTTAGCAACGGTGCTAACTAAGGGTGAACACTTTATGACTTGAAATTCATGTGCATGAGGGATCATCTTATAATGCTACCGTCGTCTACTAAGCAATACAAGATGCATAAAGGATTAACATCACATGCAATTCAATATATATGTGATATGATATGGCCTTTCTTCTTTGTGTTTTGATCTCCATCTTCAAGCACGAACATGATCTCCATCATCACCGGCATTGCATCAAGGTCAATGACGCCTCTCCATGGTTGTCGTCCACCGGCTTCAACTATTACAACTACTTTGAATAGACACGCGGGTCTTAACATAAATTAAAGACAACCATATGGCTCCTGCCGGTTGCCGACTTACAATAAGGAACATTGCATACATCAAATATAATCACAATCATGGCCATATCACATCACTGCACACCCCTGCAAAACAAAGTTAGACGTCTCTACTTTCTTTGCATATTTTACGTGGTTTGGGGCTTTCAATAAGTGTCGTTCTAACTTACGAACATGAACCACAACGTTGACACAAGTATTGTTAATCACCCGTTGTGTATTGGATCTTTACTATGCTAGGAGAAACAGGCACCCGCAAAGCCACTTATGCAATACAAGTTGCATGTCAAGCGTGGAGCAAGTCTCATGAACGATGTCATGTAAGGTTAGCCCGGGCCGCTTCATCCCAACATACCGCAAGATGCAAAGTACACAAGAAGCAATCGACAATAAAAGCATCAACACCCGCAATGACCATTGTGTTCTACTCGTGCAACAGATCTACATATAGACACGGCTCTGATACCACTGTAGGGGTTCGTAGCATGGAAAACAAAAATTTTCTATCGCATACAAACAAACAAGCCAAGATCTATCTACTAGATTGTAGCAACGAGTCGATGGTATAACTTACCCTCGAAGATTCCAAAGCGTTTAACGAGAGCGGATTCTCGTGGGTGATGTAGTCGTACTCTTTCCGATCTCAAGATCGTGTAGACGATCCTTCCGGCGCCACGTTCCAGCAGCGCTCCCGCAGTCGGTCACACGTTCGGTACTCGACGAAGACCTTCCTCTCCCTTGTTCCAGCAGGCAGCGGAGGTTGTAGCACTCTCCTCGCGATTCCGGCAGCACAACGGCGTGGTACCGGAAGTAGAGGGGAAATCCCGCAGGGCTTCGCCTTAAGCCGGTGCGAGTATGGTGGAGCTTATGAGAGAGGCTATTAGTGGTCTAGTAATTAGACACACCAATTAGAAGGCTCTAAACCAATTAGAAGGCTCTAAACCGTTGGCTAAAGCAATTAGAAGGTCTAATCCAAAACGGCTCTAAACCGGGAGAAATAGATAGGAACTTGTGTATCCTAGGAGGGGAGCCCTGCCCCTCCTTATATAGGTGGAGGGGGCCGGCCAAGGGGAGGGAGAGTCCCTCCCCAACTCGGCCTTGAGGTGGTGCGCCGGCCCAAGGAGGAACCCTCCTCCAATTCGGCCTCCACCAAAAACCTCCTTCTCCTCTTTCCGAAAACTGGCAGTTTGACTTTTCAAACTAGCCGATTGACTTTTCAAACTAGGATTTGAATTAACCCTTTATTTCGGACAGCGATGACACTTAGTACATGATGCAATCATACCAACTTGATATGACACACTCATGTACCCCTTCCCCCCGGAGTGCCGGACTTTCCGGAACCTTCTAGAATGTTCCCGATGAAAACACCGGAATCATTCCCGAACTCCGAAACGGGACTTTCCTTATATGAATCTTATTCTCCGGACCATTCCGGATCTCCTCATGATATCCCGGATCCCATCCGAGACTCCGAACAACATTCGGTCTCTTTCTCATAATACCATAACTACTCAAACAACGTCGAATCCTTAAGTGTGTCTCCCTACGGTTCGTGAATTATGCGGACATGATCGAGACACTTCTCCGAACAATAACCAATAGAGGAATCTGGAAATTCATATGGCTCCCACATATTTCTACGATTACTTTGCGATCGAATGAACCACTTACATACGATACCAATTTCCCTTTGTCTCACGATATGTTACTTATCCGAGGTTATGATCGTCGGTATCTCTGCATACCTAGTTCAACCTCGTTACTGACAAGTACTCTTTTCTCGTTCCCGTGATATGTGATCCCTTGTGACCAAGTCACATGCTTGCAAGCTAATTGGATGACATTCCACCGAGAGGGCCCAGAGTATATCTATCCGTCATGTGGATGGACAAATCCCACTCTTGATCCATGTGTCTCAACCAATACTTTCCGAACACTCAATGCCACTTTTATAACCACCCAGTTACGGTGTGGTGTTTGATGTCATCAAAGCATCCATCCGGTAAAGGTGATATGCATGATCTCATGGTCGAAGGAATTAGGTTACTATGTATCAGAAAGCATATAGCAATTGAACTATTGAAATGACTTGATCTTTATGCTACGCTTATCTATAGGAGTATGTCCACCATATCATTCTCCTAACGATATGATCTTGTTGTTGATAACATCTCAATGTTCATGATAGGGAAACCACAATCATTAATCAACCAACAAGCTAGTGAAGTATAGAGGCTATACTAGGGACTTCAAATTAAGTTTACAAATCACACAAGTATCAATGTTTCCTTGTTAATACTATTATAGCATGAATGTAAACATTTATCATAAACACGAAGATATAACAATAACCACATTTATTATTGCCTCTAGGGCATATCTCCAACACTTAGCGGACAGACGGCTGGCACCATTAAAGGTATATTTGATATACATGTTGATGGAATTATGCCCTAGAGGCAATAATAAAGATGTTATTATTATAATTCTTGTTCATGATAAAGTTTATATTCCATGCTAGAATTGTATTAAGCGGAAACTTTGATACTTGTGTGGTTTATGAACAACACCGTGTCCCTAGTACGCTTCTATGGACTAGCTCATTGATTAATGATGGTTAAGGTTTCCTAACCATAGACATGAGTTGTCAATTGATAATGAGATCATGTTACTGGGAGAATGATATGATGGACATACCCAAATCAAGCAGAGCAATTAGATCGTGTCATCGTGTTCATCTTTGCGAAGCTTTTTCTTATGTCAAATATTGTATTCCTTAGACCATGAAATAATGCAACTCCCTGGTATCGGAAGAAAGCTTTGAGGTCATCAAACGTCATCCTATGTGTGGGTGATCATAAAGGTGTCTCTCAGGTGATCGGAAAGTACTTGTTGGGTTGTATGTATCGAGATGGGATTTGTCCCTCCCAAGTCGGAGGGATATACTTCGGGCCCACTCGGTAATCGATATCAACACCGCTTGCAAGCAAGTG
Source organism: Avena atlantica (assembly GCA_910589765.1). NCBI lineage: Eukaryota > Viridiplantae > Streptophyta > Magnoliopsida > Poales > Poaceae > Avena > Avena atlantica. The sequence goes on from OU342737.1 coordinate 67,253,561, forward strand.
GTTAAGGATTTAATCACAAAGTGATATCGGATTACGGAACGAGTAAAGTACTGTTACATCCCAAAAATATTAAACTTAAATCATCAAACTCTAATCATTAAAATTAGGGTTAACAAAAACTTTTCTAATTAAAATTATGAAGGCATGCATATGTGTATGCATTTAATTTGAAATTCTTTGGAACCACCTTGTTTAATTGTTTCATTGCTTGTAAAATGTTTCTTAGGTGAAATAAACATCATCTAAAACATTTCCCACACTTTTCCTAAAGACAAGTAAATCAAAACACATATATTAAAGGAATGGTCACTTTGACCAATTTAACTCCCATGCCTACTTTGGCTGTCTCAAACTTTCAGAACCTAACAGAAACTTTTCTCGATCTTTGCACCCCTTGAATGTACTCCTAACAAAGTATCAAGGTCCACTTTGTGATCATCCAGAAACTTTCAAATGCATAGTTTAAATGACAATTCAAAATTGAATCTTCATCATATGGGAAGATCCCACTTTTTTCAAAAACCACTCAAACAAGCTCAACTTTCAAAACCCAAGCATCTGCAGACTCACCAGCACCAACCTAGCAAACCCACCAAAAATCTTTTCAAAATTCAAAACTTGAATTCATGCGTCCATTTCATCAAACCGGTTGCAGATACAAATCAAACAAACATTAAACACTATAGTGTGCAGTAAAATTGGCCTAACTTGTTCCCTATTTAGCTTACAACCAGCTCAGTAGATCATCTAGGAAGATTAACCAAGCACTAGCACCACTGTGAGCTTGCCATTGCCATCAATGGTGAACAGCCGAGCACACCCATGTCACCCCCATGTCGACAGCAAGCTAGGAGGAGACACAAGCCTAGCCAGCATGTCTGGGAGGCAGCCCACCGTCCACCGCCACTCCCTGTCCACCGCTCGAACCTTGCCAACCACTGGACCACACGCACGGACCGCGCCCAGACCGCCAGCGACCATGCCGAGCGTGCGCCAGAGCACCACCCTCGACCGAAGCCCACAGACCGCGCGCCGCCCTCGCCGCGTGAATACACAATCCCCACCGACCCAGGAGATCGCCAGACATCCCCGTTCGTCGCCCCGTGACGTATAGCTACCGCTCACCGTCGAAGACGCCGCCTCTGCTGCGCAGAGCGTCGCATGTTCCAGACCAAACCGCACCGCCCCACGCCTCGAAACCATGTCGTTGAGCATCGACAGGGAACACCGCACCGTCCCCTACCATCGCCCATGCCAATAGCCGCCTGTAACATCGCCCCCGACGAGCTCACCTTGCGCCCCGTCGGTCCCCTCGCTCGACTATAAATAGAGGCCACCCCCGCTCGATTTCTTCACACCACCTCACTCCCCTCTTCTCACTGATCATGCCACATCGTTCCCAGAGCAAGGCGAGCACCACCTCGCCGGAATTTCACCGGAGCCCGCCGCCTCTGGAGAAGAAGGGAGCCATCGATTTCGTCCACCCCAGGAGCTGCCGCGACCACCCCTGAGTTCGCCATCGTCGACTTCGTCGTTCGCCCGCCTCGCTGACCCTCGCCAGCACCCCAGTGAGCCCCCAGCAACCCTCACTGGCCGCGCTAGGTTTCTTTCTCGCCGGCGTTGTCTCGCGTCGACGATGACTCCCAGCCGTTGGATTAGAATCAGATCGAACGACCCATGTTGCCCCGTACCGCTTCACCCCTCCCTGTCTCACTGGCAAGTGGGGACACCCACTTAAGCAGCCCGCAGGAGCACTGCTCTTAGAAGGACGGCCAAGTAACTTTTCCCGCGCAGCCCAGTGATTTGAATTAAATCTTTTTCTTTTTAGTTCAAACACACTTTTGTACCCATTTTCAAAAATCAATCCAGATCGATTCAGTGCACCAATTTGAATGAAACCAATTTTGTTGGAAAGGTCTGTGAATGCTGAATCCAAGCCCGTTGGATTCAAGTCATTTGGATCTATATATCATCCTTAGTAAAAATAACAAGGCAAAAGCTTTTCTACATTCAAACATTTTTCAAATTTAAACCATACTAGCTTTTGAGTTGATTCCAACTCTCAAAAATCACATTTAACCATACCTTTCAGAATATATAAAAATATATAGGTTTACTTGCAGAAATAATGTTCAAGTAATTAAAGAATGCTACATAGGCATTTCTAGTCATTTTGTTGAAATAAAATAAAAGGGTAAAACCTTATTAAATTGTGACACCACTTTAAATCACATTCCCATGGACTAAAATATGTGGTGATGACATGTGTCAACATGATCCCATGTTTGGTTTGGAGAATATTAAATCTTAAGTAGTTTTCAATGAGTAGAAATTACTTTTCTAAAAAAAAAGAATTAAACCAAGCCTTAATCTTGTAATGTTAGAGATGATGTTAGATCATCTATAGGACCCTTTTGTGTGATGATTGCAAGTAGTTAAGTATTATTTGGTGATTGTGCACATCGTATTTATTTATAGACGCTAGTACCGACCAAGGATACGAGGAGGAAGGAGGATACTACGAAGAGGAAGCCGAGGAGAACTTCAACCACAGCTCTGCAAAAGCCAAGTCTAATACTACTAGTGAATGTGCAAGCAAACCCTTGCAAGATATTCTACTGATGCAAACAAACCCTTACTTGTTACCATGCCTACTATATGCCTTAAGCATATGTGATCATACCCACCTGATAACCCAATCCTAGTTTTATTTGCAAGCTTTCTACTTTATTTCTTTATCAAAGCTACTTACTTAGAGAGTACTCAAGTGACTTGTAGATTCTAAGGAGATATTTGAAGGTTGCATAAAGAGCATAAAATTTGGCCTAAGCTAGATAATCTTGATGTCATCCTGAGGCATGAGATTGAACTTAGTTGAAACTCCACTAGTTTACCACCCCTCATTAGTGATCACCCCCACTTGTAGATGCTAGTGCTAAGCATAAAACTTGATCAACTTTAGATGGGATTACTTGGTGAAAATGGTTATGAAAACCTTAGAATGATGGATCATTCTACTGAGATGTTTTGACATGTGTTTCCGAACACCAGATGATTATGGTGATGAAAATGTTGAGGCATGAGCCTTAGCCCTTTATAAAACTGATGGTTGTCTGAATGCGATACCATTCCAATTTTATCGTACAACCACAATACCCGAAAATTGGGTAGGGCTGGACTGGAAACTTATGTACCTTAGTATTACCTCCCTCACGGCCAAGGTCTGAGCTGAGGCTACCTTGTGAAGATTGTCCACCTATGCAGTACCCAAGATGACAGTTGGTCATGGTTGGGAGGGCAAACTCACACGAGAGGTATGGTGAATTCAGGAATTGTTCCTGACGGATGTGTCGAATATTGTGGTGAAAGTGTACAATCTTTGCAGAGTTTCAAACTATTCGAATAACCACGTCTGCGGTTATGGACAGTTGGAGTGGCCATACTGTTTCCCCTCCAGACTTTTCAAAATGACTTGTGAAATGAATTGAGACTTTGACTTGACCACAACAGAGTTGTGACATGAGTTACAAGATCCCACTTAGGAGTTATAAAATTGTGACTAGCTTTGGAACTTAGTAGAGATAAATCTGGCTTTTGCAAAACAACCCTAGAGCCTAGTGTCCTATTATCCAAAAAACCCTTTACCTGTTAGTATTAGTTTGGGAGTACTTAAAGAGTACTCATGGCTTTGTCCCTGGCTATTCCCATGGCCAGACTATGAAGAGGAGTACATGGAAGACGGACCCCAGGAAGGTTATGACAACTAGGGTCATCTCCCATCGTTAGAATTGCCTGTGACCCGAAGATGGAGCTTCGCCTACTCTACCGTTATTATTACGTATTCCGCTGCTTGATGTTGTATTAAGAACTGGATCATGAGATCCCTATTTGTGTAAGAACTTATGTATTTTTTGTAATGGATGATGTACTATGGTATCCAATTCTGTTATGTCTCGCAAAAATGGTAATCTTGGGATTGCGATGTATGGCATAACAGGCATCTAGGATTGAAAAATCCGGGTGTTGACAAGTTGGTATCAGAGCCATCCTGACCATAGGAGACCCTAGTTAGACTGGACGTTTGAACCCAAAAACTTAGTTTCAAAACCAAAGAAAACAAATATTTACAAAAATTTATTCTCATTCTTATCTCTTTGATTCTTTCATAAAAAATCATGTTCCTCAAAAACCCTTACAAAATACATAAAATTTTGACACACTGGATCACTCTGCTAACCTACTCATCCTCTATTTTTATAGATGGACGTGAAGTACAACAAGTTTTACCAACTGGGGAATGGAGGAGACCTTATCTTTGAGAGGGATTTGGATCAGCTTTCGGAACTTCTGGAGCGTCCGCACCCCGAGTTTTTCGGAGCTCAGCTCAATGATCAAGGAGGAGAAGACCTGCAGTGGCTAATTGTTGCAAGTCTCCGAGGAAAGATTGAACCTCCCACTGCGGAAGGAATTCAGTTTACCTTGAGGGAAAACAACTGGCTCGATGGACTTGCCAGAGCAATGCAGGAAGCTCTTTCCCATCTGTGTGGGCAGAGCATCAATCAGATCAAGGGTACTCGCTTTGAGTTTTGCCCAAGGCGTGATGCAAATGGACAACCACTATAAGCCCCATACCACCCGAGCTGAAGACTCAATTGGACCACCTTATCTTCATGATGTACGATCGTCAGCAGGAGTTGGATAACTGTCGTGACTACTGCAACCACAAGTCTGCCATCATCAAGACAAAGGACCAGACCATCGCCATGCTAGCAAAGGATCGCAAGTCTTGCCGCCGTCAGCTCATCAAGAAGGAGCGCATCATTGCCCGTCTTCGCCACCGCATCTCATCTTTGGAGGAGACCATCCACGAGAGAGACATGCAGTTGGAGGAAAGGGAGAATGCCAGAGAGGATCTTCGTGGAGACCCCTACGCCTATCTCAGCGATGACGATTATTTTCTAGAGGATCAAGCCATGGATTTCTTCACCGATGAGGATTATTTCGCCTTCATCGATGATGATGAGGATGATGAAGCCACCGATTCCGAGGAGTAGTAGCACTTGAGCACTAGCGTAGTGAGTAGTATTTGGTCCCACTGTATCGTAGTTCTCAGAATGGTTCTTAAAACCATCTGCTTTTATTTGTTGTGGTGTGTGTTGTATTGGGTGCTATGAATGAATGAATGAAAAAGCAAGTTGCTAGAAAAATCTGAGTCAAACTTTAAAAACTTTTCAAAGACCCAAAACCTTAGAAATTTCCCTCTGTTCTCATGATCTATCTAAATCTTCAGATGCCACGTGGAGGAAGTGGTTCAGCCCCGGACCCGATGTTGCAGATTCTGCAAATGTTGACTTCTGACCGTGAAGCTAAAAGAGCGGAACGTCAAGCCAACCTAGCCACCCTGCAGCAAATAGCCCAACTTTCCCACAACAACCAAGGCCACGGAAATCAGGACAACCATGAATCTAAGCTCAAGAATTTCCAGAACACCAACCCACCTGTTTTCACTAAGTCGGAAGAGCCCCTAGACGCCGATGATTGGCTGCAAACCATGGAAAATAACCTAGAAGTCGCTGGAGTGGAAGCCAACGAGAAAGTCCTGTTCGCCACCCACTATCTAGCCGGAGATGCCAGGGCATGGTGGAACAGTGTTCGTGCAATGACCCTGAGGCCAGATGATGACCTGAGAGGAATTCAAGGTCAAGTTTAGCAGAACCCATGTGCCACCAGGTTTGATAAAGAGAATGAGAGAGGAGTTCAGAGAGCTGAAGCAAGGAAGGATGACTGTAGTGGAATACTGTGACAAATTTTTGTCATTAGCTAGGTATGCCCCGGACGAGATAAACATCGAAGCCAAGAAGAAAGAAAGATTCCTGAATGGTCTGCATGACGAGATGCAGACAGTGTTAGTCAATATTCCCTTTGCGGATATTGAAGCCCTTGTCGACTCCGCTATCCAGATGGAAGGAAAGATCGACCAAGCCAATGAGAACCGCAAGCGTCGCATGATACATCAGCCAGGAACCCATCAGACCCCAAAGTATCGCCCCAACCCATCTCCAGGATTTGCCTCAAGAACCAATAGACCCCCGATGAACCGTCCAACCTATCCCAACCGTGGAAACCCTAGACCCGGAGGAAATCACAACAACCCCGGCAACTCTAGCAATTTCAACCGTGCCCCACCCAAGTTCAGCAACAACAATGCTACCGCCAACACCAACACTGCCCCTAGGACTAGAAGTAATGTTGTGCCTGTCGTAGCCAAGGACAAGTCACAAGTGACTTGTTATGACTGTGGAAATAAAGGCCACTATTCCAACGAGTGCCCCAACAAGAAGAATGCTACAGCCCCCAATGCCAATGCCCCAGCTCAGCAGCAGCGTCGTGTTTAGCCCGGAAGAAGATTTGCCCCCGGGGAATTCACTCAACCGCAATGGCTGTCTTTTTCTCATGCATGCTGAAGAAGCTCATGAAGCGCCAGACGTCGTGCTGGGTATGTTTTATGTTAATTCAGTACTTGCACGAGTGTTGTTTAACTCCGGTGCATCGCATTCATTTGTCACCGAAGAATTTGCATGCACTATTAAAATTCAACCAACCAAATTGAAGCATGTGATGATTGTGCAAATTCCCGGATCAACCACCAAGGCTAGGCAAATTTGCAAAGCCGTCCCTATCCGAATCCATGTCATAGATTTTTGTGCAAATCTGATAGTACTCAGAACTAGAGGTCTGGAAGTAGTACTAGGAATGGATTGGATGTCCAAACATAAAGGATTGATTGACTGTGCCAAGAAAGCCATAACTATGACCAGTACCGCCGGAATATCAGTCGAGCATATATCTGAAACCTTACCTCGTCAATTCAAATGCAACAAGAGTATAGCCCAACCTACCCTTGACCAAGTCCGGATAGTCTGTGAATACCCCGATGTATTTCCAGATGTTTTGCCCTGTATGCCCCCAGATCGGGATATCGAGTTTATCATTGAACTAATCCCCGGAACAGGACCCATAGCCCAGATACCCTATAGTATGAACCCGTCGGAACTAGAAGAATTGAAGAAGCAACTGGATTCCATGCTAGAAATTGGATTGATTCAACCACGTGCGTCACCATGGAGATCACCTGTCTTGTTTGTGGACAAGAAGGATGGAGGTAACCATTTGTGTACGGATTATCGGAAGTTGAATGATGTCACCATCAAGAACAAGTACCCTGATGCAGCCCGTCCTCCGACCGCGACTACATCTACTCCCACGAGCTACCCAAGTGGACCCATGACTCGCGCCCGAGCCAAACTCCTTCAAACTAAGGTGAACTCGCTCCTCTCCTTGTGTGACTTCGACACCCCCTTGGATGGCTTGCTAATTCACACGCAAACTCTGTGCATCATCAGGTACGAAGAAGCCACCAGTTGCTGCCAGACTCAAGCGGTACTACCGGTTGGTACAACCGGTACTACCGCTCCAAGCGGTCCTACCGCCTCGCCCTACCGCTCGCCTCAGGAAGCACTGCTCCTCGCCCCAGAAGCTAGCGGTACTACCGGTCCTGCAACCGGTACTACCGCCCCCTACTACCGCTCGTCACTGACGCCTCCGACGGAAGCTCCAGGCCCTCAAGCGGTACTACCGCTCCGGAAGCGGTACTACCGGTTACCACCGGTACTACCGGTTGCCAGACCGGTACTGCCGGCCCTGCCTGACCCTGATCGCCTAAGTTCGGCCCTGTGCCTTGTAACCCAACCTATCATCTATCTTTTCATTCCGAAACTACCCCTGTTTTGTGGCTGGACTATATATAGCCCACACCCTCTATTGTAAACGCTCAGACTTGGATAATAATAGATATTAAGGAAACCCTTTGAGGACTTATATCTATTGGTCTCATGCTCCTACCAAGGAGCACCGGATTATCCACCCCCCCTCTTGGATCTTGCTTGAGTGCGTTCAAGTTGTACAAGGCCTTGGGTTCTCGGTGTCTCGCCCCCAAGTCGTCAAGGTCTCACCAAGCACCTCATCCCCCGTTGTTGGCGTGGAGAGCGAGCTTCGCCCAACACCGATCCTAGGGATTATGTTGGACCGGTTGCCACCGGCGTGAGGAGTCGGCGTGTATCGTGTTTTGGTGCGTGTGTGTTCGTGGTTTCCATCGCTTTCCTCGATTTCATCCACCGACCACCTCTTTCCCCCTCGTTTCTCGTGGAATTCGTGAAAGATCGGGCCAACCCCAGGGTTACCCCTTAACATATTGGTATCAAGAGCACGGTTGATCACGAATTTCCCCCCAATTTTTCTTTTATCCGCCTTAAAATCGAAAATCCTACCAAAAAGAGCCCCAATTTGCCTTCGGATCGATCTCTGGATTTGGTGAGTTTTTCGTGGTTTTGGTCCATAGATCTGTTGCTTTGGGAGTCGATCTATAGCCCCTGTTGTTTCTAGCCCAACCTTTCGGTCAGTTTTCCCACGAATTTGAGGTTCTTGGAAAGATCATCGCGTTCCAGTTCTGTGCCAAGCGGTACTACCGGCCGAGCAAGCGGTACTACCGCAAGTAACCGGTACTACCGGTAGTACTAGCGGTACTACCGCTCACCGGTACTACCGGTTGTCACAAGCGGTACTACCGCTGGACCCTGGCTGTTTTTCCTCGCCCGTTGCCGCCTCATTTTCGTTCGCTGACCTTTTCCACCTCGCTTGTTCGTGTTTCGCGTGTTTGTCGCCATTTGTTCACAACAGCTTCCGCATCAAAGTCATTCCGCGCTCAACGACACCACGACACTCGAACATTTCCACCCACACTCGGTTGCAAGTCGTCAACGATACCAAAGGTATAACTTGCACCACCTTGACAGCCACATATCTTCCTTTGTGTGTACCTATCCTATGAGAGCAACTAATTTTGTGTTTGTCTAAGCATTGTGCCCTTGCCTTCGGAAAAGTGAGAGTGTGAGGCCAAATACAAAAGCTAACATAGTTGCATAGCAAGGGAGAAAAAGATTCAAAAAAAAAAAAGATGAGTACTAAGAAAAAGATAGAATAGTAAGATACATAGTCTCCCAATACAAAGAGTATACCAAGCTTGTAAGCCATCAAGAGAAAAGAAAGAGCGCACCGAGGCAAGTGCACAAATCTATTGCTTACACTCTTTTGGCAAACGAGTTGTGGTCTCTCCTTGTGTTGGCACGACAACCGAGCGTAGTCTTCGTTAGGTCCTTTTGTGCTCATTTTCATAGTCGTGCTAACCCCATTTTTCTCCACGTGTGTGTTTTCCGTGTTTTTGTAGATCGTATCCTTTTGCTTTTGATCTTTGGTTCTTTACCACGTAGGACAATAACCTTTTGCTTGGATCGTTTCGTTTGGTTTTTCCACAATCCTACCCTTCCACCAAAAGCCTTTGAGAGTTTCTTGCCATTTTACTTTGCATGCCTTTTCACTCATTTGTGTGGCAATTGGTTTGATATAATCTCCAAGGTGAGGTAAAAGGCTAACTCTCCACACCCGTTCTCTCCATATACAACCTTGTTGGCTTTGCATTATGGACAGGCATGGAGAGCCATCCCAACCACCACCACCTCCGGAGGATGATAACCAATTCATGACAAGATGGGACCATTGGAAGGTCCGAGGAGAATTCAACTATCGTTGTGACGCTCTTGAGCGGCGCCAAGATGAACAATTTAGCGAGGCCCGTGTGGAATTCAAAAACATCGACAACCGCTTCGAAGAAGTCCGTGGACAAATGCATGCCATGCAACACAACCTCGGACATCAAAATGAAGCTCTTGGTCGTGCACTCGCCTCAACGGATGAGAAGCTTCAACACATTATTGATGGACTCGCACGGACACGCTCGCGCGAATCAAGCTCATCTCGGCACTCCCCAAGTGAATCAAGTGCACCTCGCCGTCACGCTTCGAGGCACCGGACTGGACCCGTTCTTCAATCTATGAGCTCTTCGCTAGCGGTACCATCTCCGCGTCACGCCGCAACGTCAAGCTACGATGGTGACCTCTCCGCAAGACCTCCAAGGCGCGAAGCGACTCGGCCACAACCAAGGGCACTTGTGATTCAACACGAGCAACCGCGCATGGACCACCAAGGCCATCGTCGTCGACACGCTCCTTCAACAACAAGTGAAGCATCCGAAGAGGACGATCAAGATCATCGTCGGCGAGAAGCACTCGAAGATTCTCCAAGGCGTCATCATCGACCGGAACGTCCACGTCGCCAACATGATGATCGTGACGAGACTCCTCTACACCAAGAAGAAGAAGAGCAGCCCATCGCGCATGTGGCTCGACGTCCTCCTCGCCACAGGGCGCACGACAATGCTCCTCGACATCACCCACGACAAGAACAAGAGCAAGCTCCCCACGCTCGTCGTGAGGACCATCAACCTCCTCCTCGTCCTCAACCGCGACAACAAAACGAGCAAGCTCCCCAAGCTCGTCGTCCACAACAAGTTCCACTACCAAACGAGGCACCTCAACAACCACAAGAGCAACGAAACAATCACCAAGCAAGACATGAGAGCTCGGATGATGATGATGACCGCCAAAATCATGGCAACCGCCGCAACCGGAACCGCAATGGAGAAGAAACTTTCGGCAAGCTCAAATTCACCATGCCAAAGTTCACCGGTTCCAATGAGCCCGAAGAATATCTCTCTTGGGAACTCAAGGTCGACAAGATCTTCCGCATGCACAACTATAGCAATGAGAAGATGATGGCCATGGCATCCCTCGAGTTTGATGAGTATGACAACCTTTGGTGGGAACAAGTCCAACTCGCTCGCGAAGCAAAAGAAGAGCCTCCAATTGCAACTTGGCAAGACATGAAGGCCCATATGAGATCCCGCTTTGTTCCTTCGCACTACACGCGTGACCTCTTCAACAAGCTTCAAACGCTTAGTCAAGGAACAAAGACCGTGGAAGAGTATTTCAAGCAAATGGAGCTCAACATGATCCGTGCCAACATTGAGGAGCGAGATGAGCAAACAATGGCACGCTTCCTCAATGGCTTGAACCATCCTATCAAGCGCATCACAGAGTTCCAAAGGTACAACAACATGGTTGAGCTTGTGCACATTGCATCAAAGGCTGAACGTCAAGTGCAAGAGGACATCAAATTCAACAAGCCAAAGACGTACTTCACATACAAGCAAGCTCCAACCACTACTCCAACGACACCAAGTGGAAGCTCCCCAAGTACAACCAAGCTTCCCTTCAAGCCAACTATTCCCCAAGGAAAACAGCCCCCAAGTGCCAAACAAACACGCGATGATCAACCATTCAATGGTGAATGCTACAAGTGTGGAGGCAAAGGGCACAAGTCCAATGCATGTGGAAACACAAAAGTTTTGTTCATCCATGACAACGGCGATGAAGAATACTTGAGTGAAGAAGAGTTTGATGCAAGGGTCAAGGAAGCCATGGCAAGGCAACACTTGGAAGAGGACCAAGAACTTCTTGTGTGTGCGCATGACGCAAGTCCATCGCTTGTGGTCACAAGGGTCTTGACTACCCAAGCCAATGAAAATGAAGACCAACGCTCGAACATCTTCCAAACTCGTGCCGGCATCAATGGGAAGTCAATCAAAGTTGTCATCGATGGAGGAAGTTGCCACAACCTCGCAAGCACGGAATTGTGTGAGAAACTCAACCTCACCCTTCACCCACATAGACACCCCTACCATATCCAATGGCTAAGTGATCAAGGATCCGTCAAGATCAAGCACACCGTCTCGGTGACGTTCTCCATTGGACACTACAAGGACACGGTGGAATGTGACGTGGTTCCAATGACGGTTTGTCACATGTTGCTCGGAAGGCCGTGGCAATATGACAAGTGTGCTTTGCATAATGGTCACTCAAACACCTACACCTTCAAATGGCTTGATAAAACTTGTGTGTTGCAACCAATGACTCCTAGCCAAATAATTGCGGATAATGCAAAGGCTTTAGCGAGGGCGCACTACGCAAAACCACCGTGTGAGAAGAGTGGTGAGCGAGAGAACCACACCATAGTGAGTGAGAGCTACAAGCCAAACTCGAGCGGAAAAACTAAGAGTGTTCTTCTTGCCACCAAAAGTGAGATGAGAGAAGTGAGGAACAACCCATACATCTTGCACTACGTCCTCGTATGCAAGGGACTAGCGCAAGGAACTAATGACTTGACAAATATTCCTCCTTCTTTGATGGCTGTTTTGCAGGAATTCCAAGATGTATTTCCCGAAGAGCTGCCTCATGGCCTTCCTCCTCTTCGTGGAATCGAGCACCGCATTGACCTCATACCCGGCGCACCACTACCAAACCGCGCCGCGTATCGCACAAACCCGGAAGAGACAAAGGAGATCGAGCGTCAAATCAACCAACTCGTCTCCAAAGGTTTGATCCAAGTAAGCACTAGCCCAAGCGCGGTTCCCGTGATCCTAGTCCCGAAAACGGATGATACGTTGCGGTTATGCATGGACTGCCGTCCAATCAATGCTATCACCGTGCGTTATCGACATCCTATACCGCGTCTTGATGACATGCTTGATGAGTTATGTGGAGCCACTATATTTTCGAAAATTGATCTTCGTAGTGGCTACCATCAAATTCGCATGGCTGAAGGTGATGAGTGGAAAACCGCCTTCAAGACCAAGCTTGGTCTATATGAATGGTTGGTTATGCCTTTTGGCTTATCCAATGCCCCGTCTACCTTCATGCGCCTAATGAACCATATTTTGCGGTCACTCATTGGAAAGAGTGTAGTTGTTTATTTTGATGACATTCTTGTCTATAGCAAGTCACTAGAGGAGCATGTTACTCATGTTAAGGAGGTCTTACAAATCCTTCGTCATGAAAAGCTTTATGCTAACCTCCCCAAGTGCACTTTTGCAAGAGACAAGCTGATTTTCCTTGGTTTTGTTGTGTCTTCTAATGGCATTGAAGTTGATGTCTCAAAAGTCAAGGACATACGAGATTGGCCCACCCCTACAAATGTTAGTGAACTTCGTAGTTTTCATGGGTTGGCTGGCTTTTACCGTCGCTTTGTGAAAGATTTTTCCACAATTGCTTGCCCCCTCAACGAATTGACCAAGAAGAATGTCACGTTCGTTTGGGGAAAAGCACAACAAAAGGCTTTTGATGAGCTCAAAAAGAGGCTCACCGAAGCACCACTTCTGGCATTGCCGGATTTCACAAAAACCTTTGAGATTGAATGTGACGCTAGTGGTATTGGCATTGGTGGCGTCCTTATGCAAAATGGGCGTCCTATTGCTTACCATAGTGAGAAACTTGATGGCGCACGTCTCAATTATCCCATTTATGACAAAGAACTTTTTGCCTTGGTTCGTGTTCTTGAAGTGTGGCAACACTATCTTTGGCCCAAAGAATTTATAATCCATTCCGACCATGAGTCGTTGAAGTACCTTAAGGGCCAAGCCAACTTGAGTAAAAGGCACGCAAAGTGGGTTGAGTTTATGGAGTCTTTTCCTTACATTGTAAAATACAAGAAGGGCAAAGAAAACGTGGTGGCAGACGCCTTGTCTCGCAAAACCACAAGCCTTCTTACACGACTCGAAGTCAATGTTTTGGGTCTTGAGGACATCAAATCTTTGTACGCGTCCGATTCTTTCTTTGGACCAATATTTGCACAATGTTCAATAGACAAAGGGATTGACGATTTCTATTTGCACAAGGGTTTTCTTTTCAAACAAAACAAGCTTTGCATTCCGAAATCCTCTCTCCAACTTTTGCTTCTTCAAGAGTCCCATGGTGGAGGCCTTATGGGTCACTTTGGCCGTGACAAGACATATGACATGCTCTCCACTCACTACTTTTGGCCAAAGATGAAGCGCGACGTGGAGCGCCACGTTCAACGATGCACTACTTGTATCCAAGCTAAGTCTAAGTCCAACCCCTTTGGTCTTTATATGCCATTGCCTATTCCTCATGCACCTTGGTCGGACATTAGCATGGACTTTGTATTAGGCTTGCCTAGATCTAAACATGGTCACGATTCCATATTTGTAGTCGTGGATCGCTTTTCCAAAATGGCACATTTCATTCCGTGCCATAAGACCGATGATGCTTCACATGTCGCAAATTTGTTTTTCAGGGAAATAATTCGGCTACACGGCGTGCCACGAACAATCGTCTCCGACCGTGACGTAAAATTCATGAGCTACTTCTGGAAGACCCTCATGGCCAAGCTCGGCATCAAGCTCCTTTTCTCGTCCGCCTCGCATCCTCAAACCGATGGACAAACCGAGGTAGTCAATCGAAGTCTTGGCACACTTCTCCGGGTGTTGATAAAGAAGAACCTTAAAGACTGGGAGGAATGCATTCCACACGCCGAGTTCGCCTACAACCGCGCCAAGCACTCCACCACCATGAGGAGCCCGTTCATGATCGTCTATGGATTCGAGCCTCTCACCGCGCTCGATATCCTTCCACTTCCACTTCATGAACGTGCCAATATGGACGTTGTCAAGCGTGCCCAAGCAATGATGAAACTCCATGAAGACACACGAGCTACTATCGAGCAACAAGCCCTTCGCCAAGCATCAAGGCTAAACAAGGGCAAGAAAGAGATGATCTTTGAGGAGGGCGACCTTGTATGGATACACTTGAGTAAAGACCGCTTCCCCAAGGAACGCGACTCCAAGCTAAAGCCACGAGGCGATGGACCATTCAAGGTGCTAAAGAGGATAAACAACAACGCCTATGTGATCGATATACCGACTTCGAAGTATCTTGTGAGCTCGGCATTCAATGTCAAGGACCTCTCACCCTACCATGGCGAAGAGGAAGTTGTGACGGTTGAAGAGTCGAGGACGACTCTTTCCCAAGGGGGGGGAGCTGATGCAGCCCGTCCTCCGACCGCGACTACATCTACTCCCACGAGCTACCCAAGTGGACCCATGACTCGCGCCCGAGCCAAACTCCTTCAAACTAAGGTGAACTCGCTCCTCTCCTTGTGTGACTTCGACACCCCCTTGGATGGCTTGCTACTTCACACGCAAACTCTGTGCATCATCAGGTACGAAGAAGCCACCAGTTGCTGCCAGACTCAAGCGGTACTACCGGTTGGTACAACCGGTACTACCGCTCCAAGCGGTCCTACCGCCTCGCCCTACCGCTCGCCTCAGGAAGCACTGCTCCTCGCCCCAGAAGCTAGCGGTACTACCGGTCCTGCAACCGGTACTACCGGTGGCCGGTACTACCGCCCCCTACTACCGCTCGTCACTGACGCCTCCGACGGAAGCTCCAGGCCCTCAAGCGGTACTACCGCTCCGGAAGCGGTACTACCGGTTACCACCGGTACTACCGGTTGCCAGACCAGTACTGCCGGCCCTGCCTGACCCTGATCGCCTAAGTTCGGCCCTGTGCCTTGTAACCCAACCTATCATCTATCTTTTCATTCCGAAACTACCCCTGTTTTGTGGCTGGACTATATATAGCCCACACCCTCTATTGTAAACGCTCAGACTTGGATAATAATAGATATTAAGGAAACCCTTTGAGGACTTATATCTATTGGTCTCATGCTCCTACCAAGGAGCACCGGATTATCCACCCCCCCTCTTGGATCTTGCTTAAGTGCGTTCAAGTTGTACAAGGCCTTGGGTTCTCGGTGTCTCGCCCCCAAGTCGTCAAGGTCTCACCAAGCACCTCATCCCCCGTTGTTGGCGTGGAGAGCGAGCTTCGCCCAACACCGATCCTAGGGATTATGTTGGACCGGTTGCCACCGGCGTGAGGAGTCGGCGTGTATCGTGTTTTGGTGCGTGTGTGTTCGTGGTTTCCATCGCTTTCCTCGATTTCATCCACCGACCACCTCTTTCCCCCTCGTTTCTCGTAGAATTCGTGAAAGATCGGGCCAACCCCAGGGTTACCCCTTAACATACCCCTTGCCCAAGATCGAAGATTTGTTTGATCAGTTGACCGGTGCCAAAGTATTTTCTAAGATTGATCTTAGAACTGGCTATCACCAACTCAAAATTCATGCGGAGGATATTCCAAAGACTACCTTTACCACCAGATATGGATTGTACGAGTATATAGTCATGTATTTTGGATTAACCAACGCCCCCGCTTATTTCATGAACCTCATGAATAAGATTTTTATGGCCTTCCTGGATAAGTTTGTCGTTGTTTTCATCGATGACATTGTGATTTATTCCAAATCAGAAGAAGAACATGAGCTACACCTAAGGACCATTCTTGGAACCCTTAGAGAGCATCAGTTGTATGCCAAGTTTAGCAAATGTGAATTCTGGTTACAGGAGGTAGGATTCCTCGGTCACATTGTATCAGCCGGAGGAATTGCCGTTGACCCTGCCAAAGTGAAAGATGTAGAAGATTGGCAAGCCCCAACCACTCAAACCCAAGTTCGTGCATTTCTCGGATTGGCGGGATATTACCGCAAATTCGTAGAAGGATTCTCGAGTATCGCCCGACCCATGACCCAATTGCTGAAGAAGGACAAGAAGTTTGAATGGACAAACAAGTGTGAAGCGAGTTTTCAAGAACTCAAGAGGAGATTGATATCAGCCCCAATCTTAATCATGCCGGATATCACAAAGCCCTTCGATGTGTATTGTGACGCATCCAAGATTGGTCTCGGATGTGTGCTAATGCAAGAAGGCAAGGTTATATCTTATCTATCCCGACAATTGAAGCAACATGAGCAAAATTACCCAACCCATGACCTCGAACTCGCAGCCGTAGTTCTAGCCCTGAAAACATGGAGACATTACCTGATGGGAAATCGTTGTGAGATTTATTCGGATCACAAGAGCCTAAAGTATATATTCACTCAGAAAGAGCTGAATATGAGGCAGAGAAGATGGATTGAGCTAATCAAGGATTACGATCTGGACATTCACTATCACCCTGGTAAAGCCAACGTAGTAGCCGATGCCCTTAGCATATTGCCGTGCCGCTTGAACTCTATGATTTTGAAGGAGCAACCAAGTTTGCACAAAGAGATGGAAGATTTTCAAATGGAATTAGTAAGTGAAGGATTTTTGGCTAGCATAGAACTTCAGCCCACTTTGATCAGTCAGATTAAAGAGGCGCAGAAGGGAAATGCCAGTATCGACGGAATCAAGCGTCGTATCGGTACAGGCAAAGTACCCGGATTCACCGAAGACGAAGAAGGAGTTTTGTGGTACAAAGGACGCCTTTGTGTACCATCAGATTCTGAGTTGAAAGAAGTTATTTTGAAGGAGGATCATGATACTCTTTATTCTATCCATCCCGGAGGAACTACGGTGTATCAATATTTGAAAGAGCAATTTTGGTGGCATAAGATGAAGAGAGAAATAGGAAGCTATATCGCCAAGTGTGTTATATGTCAGCGAGTCAAGGCAGGCCATCAAAGACCCGCTGGATTGTTGCAACCTTTGCAGATTCCGGAATGGAAATGGGATTCTGTAGGAATGGACTTTATCACCGGACTGCCTACTTCTAGTAGGGGAAATGACTCTATCTGGGTCATAGTGGACAGATTGTCCAAAGTCGCCCATTTCTTGCCCGTCAAAACCATATATCAGAGTTCGAAACTAGCGGAGTTATACATCGCTAGAATCGTTAGTTTGCACGGAGTCCCCAAGAACATAGTATCGGATCGAGGAACTCAGTTTACCTCGAGATTCTGGAAGAAAGTCCAAGAAGGTTTAGGAACCCGCCTAGATTTCAGTACCGCGTATCACCCTCAGACCGATGGACAAACAGAGCGAGTAAATCAAATACTCGAAGATATGCTGAGAGCATCTGTGTTAGAATATGGATCCAAGTGGGAAGACTGTCTGCCGTTTGCAGAATTTTCCTACAACAACAGTTACCAAGCCAGTTTGCAAATGGCCCCATTTGAGTTCATGTACGGAAGGAAGTGTCGCACCCCTTTGAACTGGTCGGAAGTAGGAGAGAGTCAGTTTTTGGACCCGATATCCTACGAGAAGCAGAAGAGAAGGTTCACAAGATTCGTGAGCACCTCAAGACCACCCAATCCAGACAGAAGAGTTAAGCCGACAAGAGACGTAGTGACCTCGCCTTCAACATAGGAGATTGTGTTTATCTGAAAGTGTCGCCATTGAAGGGAATGCAGCGTTTCCAACTCAAAGGAAAGTTAGCCCCCAGATATATCGGACCTTTCAAAATTCTGAACCGTCGAGGAGAAGTATCATATCAATTGGAGCTACCCGAAGAGATGTCAGCAGTGCACAATGTGTTCCATGTCTCGTTACTTCGCAAGTGTCTCGAAGTCCCCGAGAAGACCGAAGTGTTCAAGAATATCGACCATCGGACCATAGAGAAAAACGATGACCTGACCTATCCCGAAGTACCCATCCTTATTTTGGAAGAAGCCTTTCGAACTACCCTAACCCGAAGCATCAAGTTTCTCAAGATTCAGTGGAGCAACCACACAGAAGAGGAACCCGCCTCGGAGCGCAAAGATCACATCAGGACGGAGTTTCCCGATCTCTTCAAATCCTAGGTAATCTTTTCATCCTTTTTCAAATCTCGGGACGAGATTTTGTTTAAGGGGGGAAGGTTTGTAACATCCCAAAAATATTAAACTTAAATCATCAAACTCTAATCATCAAAATTAGGGTTAACAAAAACTTTTCTAATTAAAATTATGAAGGCATGCATATGTGTATGCATTTAATTTGAAATTCTTTGGAACCACCTTGTTTAATTGTTTCATTGCTTGTAAAATGTTTCTTAGGTGAAATAAACATCATCTAAAACATTTCCCACACTTTTCCTAAAGACAAGTAAATCAAAACACATATATTAAAGGAATGGTCACTTTGACCAATTTAACTCCCATGCCTACTTTGGCTGTCTCAAACTTTCAGAACCTAACAGAAACTTTTCTGGATCTTTGCACCCTTTGAATGTACTCCTAACAAAGTATCAAAGCCCACTTTGTGATCATCCAGAAACTTTCAAATGCATAGTTTAGATGACAATTCAAAATTGAATCTTCATCATATGGGAAGATACCACTTTTTCAAAAACCACTCAAACAAGCTCAACTTTCAAAACCCAAGCATTTGCAGAGTCACCAGCACCAACCTAGCAAACCCACCAAAAATCTTTTCAAAATTCAAAACTTGAATTCATGCGGCCATTTCATCAAACAGGTTGCAGATACAAATCAAACAAACATCAAACACTATAGTGTGCAGTAAAATTGGCCTAACTTGTTCCCTATTTAGCTCACAACCAGCTTAGTAGATCATCTAGGGCTTGGAGGAGGGGTCAAGGGGGGCGGCCAGCCCCCTATATAAGGAGGGCAGGGGTGCAGCCTACCCTCACTCCAACCCTAGCCGCCAACTGCTGCCCCTCCACCTCTCTCTCCCTCCCAACTGCGTGTAGGCGAAGCCCTGCCGCAGAAACTCTCCACCATAAGCACCACGCCGTCGTGCTGCAGATCCAATCTATCTCTCCACCATACTTGCTGGACCAAGGGAAGGAGGAGACGTCGCTGCACCGTACGTGTGCATCTCTCGGAGGCGCCGCCACTTGCGGCGTAGGATCGGATCGGATCGCGAGGAGGAGATGGCGAGTACGACTACATCAACCACGTTCTATTGAATGTTTCCGCTGTGTGATTTCTTCAAGGGTATGAAGATCTCATCAATATCTCTCGTTGATTACATCTCCTAGATTAGATCTTGGCTTTCTTGTTCGCATCTGTAGGATTTTTTTTTTGATTTACTATGCTGAAAACCCTTCAGTGGTATCAGAGCTAGATCTATGCGTAGATGTGTTTCACGAGTAGAACGCAACATGCTTGTTGCGGGCGTTGATGTTTTCTGTTGCAAACCTCTTGTTGTGTATTTCTTATGGCGGGGCATAGTGAGATCGAAGCGGTCCAGGCCAAATTCATGTGACCTCGTTCGTGAGACCTGCTCCGCACTTGACGTGTGGCTTGTTCCACACATGCGGCTGGTGGATGCCAGTTTCTCTCACTATAGTAGTCATGGAATTTACAACGGATGTTAGCAACCATAATATCACTGTTGTGGCTTTCCGTAGGTAAGAATCATTCTTAGCTTGTTACTCCCATAAGCCACATAAAACATGCAACAACAAAGTAGAGGCGTCTAACTTGTTTTTGCAGGGAGTGTTTTGTGATATGGTATGGCCCAAGACATGATGTGTATGAATTGAGATGTATGCGATGATCATGTTTTGTAATATTTCATGACTTGCATGTCGATGAGTTCACAACCGGCAGGAGACGTATGGTTGTCTTTATAATTGTATATGACCTGCGTGTCAACTTCTTATACGCCATGTAATAGCTTTACTTTATCGCTAAGTAGTTAGCAATAGTTATAGTTGCTATTCGTGGTGGAGGCAATCGTGGTGGAGTGATGGAGATCATGCTGGCGCGCACAAGATGGAGACCATTGCGCGGAGATTGGCTATACCATGTCACATAAAATTATATGCATGTGATATTTATGTATCTTATTATGCTTAGATCGCGACGGTAGAATTATAAGATGATTCCTCACTTAAAGATCAAGATAAAATTGTGTTATCCCCATGTATGCACCGTTGCGAAAGTTCGTCGTTTTCAAGAACCTCATGATGATCGGGTGTTATAAACTCTACGTTCACATACAACGGGTGCAAGCCAGTTTTGCACACGCGGAAATACCTGGGTTTGACTTGACGAGCCTAGCATGTACAGACATGGCCTCATAACACACGAACCGAAAGGTTAAACATGAGTCATATGAATAATATGATCGACACTTTGTTGTCCACCATTGAAACCACATCTCTTCTCATGAAGATCGGATTAGGTGTGGTGAATTTGGATCGTGTTCACTGAACAACTTGAGGGATGTTGAATTTAGTGGGAGTTCATCTAGTAATTTGACTAAGTTGAACTAGTTATCATGAACATAGTCTAAATTGTATTTGCAAATTTTGTAGATCAAATGGCTAAGTCCAACTTCAACTTCAACATTTTTGCTGAGAAAGAAAAGCTTAAGAACAATGGGTCTAACTTCACCAACTGGTTCCGCAATCTGAGAATCATTCTCTCTGGCGGACAAAAGGCCTATGTACTTGAGAAAGCGCTAGGTGACGCCCCTGCTAATGATGCGCCGGCTGATGAAAAAGCTATTTATCAGTCACGCAAAGATGATTATGGAGCGATTAAGAGTACCATGTTGTTTCCTATGGAACCGGAACTTCAAAATCATTTTGAGGAGTTCGACGGGCCCTTTGAGATACTTGAGGAAGTGAAAACCATGTTTCAGACTCAGGCCCGTTCTGAGAGATATGAGATCTCTAAGAAGTTCTTTAACTGCAAGATGGAGGAAGGGAGTTCTGTTAGTGAGCACGCCATTAAGATGTCGGGCTACACTCAACGTCTTGAGCAACTGGACTGCAAGATTCCAGAAGAGCTCAAGATTGATAGAGTTATGCAATCACTCCCTCCTAGCTACAAAGGTTTTGTAGTTACTCACAACCAAATTTGTTCCACTGATACGATCACTGAGCTCTTCGCTAAGCTGAAAGCTGCGGAGGTGGATATCAAGAAAGATAATCATGTGTTGATGGTCAACAAGACCACTGGCTTTAATAAAGATAAGGGTGCAAAGAAATCCTTCAAGAAAGGCAGCGGCAAGCGCGTTGCCCCTGCTGAGAAGAAGCTCAAGTCTGGACCTAAGCCGGACACTGAGTGCTTCTATTGCAAGGACAAGGGTCACTGGAAGCGCAACTATCCGAAGTACTTAGCGGACAAGACGGCTGGCACCATTAAAGGTATATTTGATATACATGTTGATGGAATTATGCCCTAGAGGCAATAATAAAGATGTTATTATTATAATTCTTGTTCATGATAAAGTTTATATTCCATGCTAGAATTGTATTAAGCGGAAACTTTGATACTTGTGTGGTTTATGAACAACACCGTGTCCCTAGTACGCTTCTATGGACTAGCTCATTGATTAATGATGGTTAAGGTTTCCTAACCATAGACATGAGTTGTCAATTGATAATGAGATCATGTTATTGGGAGAATGATATGATGGACAGACCCAAATCAAGCAGAGCAATTAGATCGTGTCATCGTGTTCATCTTTGCGAAGCTTTTTCTTATGTCAAATATTGTATTCCTTAGACCATGAAATAATGCAACTCCCTGGTATCGGAAGAAAGCTTTGAGGTCATCAAACGTCATCCTATGTGTGGGTGATCATAAAGGTGTCTCTCAGGTGATCGGAAAGTACTTGTTGGGTTGTATGTATCGAGATGGGATTTGTCCCTCCCAAGTCGGAGGGATATACTTCGGGCCCACTCGGTAATCGATATCAACACCGCTTGCAAGCAAGTGGTTAAGGATTTAATCACAAAGTGATATCGGATTACAGAACGAGTAAAGTACTGTTACATCCCAAAAATATTAAACTTAAATCATCAAACTCTAATCATTAAAATTAGGGTTAACAAAAACTTTTCTAATTAAAATTATGAAGGCATGCATATGTGTATGCATTTAATTTGAAATTCTTTGGAACCACCTTGTTTAATTGTTTCATTGCTTGTAAAATGTTTCTTAGGTGAAATAAACATCATCTAAAACATTTCCCACACTTTTCCTAAAGACAAGTAAATCAAAACACATATATTAAAGGAATGGTCACTTTGACCAATTTAACTCCCATGCCTACTTTGGCTGTCTCAAACTTTCAGAACCTAACAGAAACTTTTCTCGATCTTTGCACCCCTTGAATGTACTCCTAACAAAGTATCAAGGTCCACTTTGTGATCATCCAGAAACTTTCAAATGCATAGTTTCAATGACAATTCAAAATTGAATCTTCATCATATGGGAAGATCCCACTTTTTTCAAAAACCACTCAAACAAGCTCAACTTTCAAAACCCAAGCATCTGCAGACTCACCAGCACCAACCTAGCAAACCCACCAAAAATCTTTTCAAAATTCAAAACTTGAATTCATGCGTCCATTTCATCAAACCGGTTGCAGATACAAATCAAACAAACATTAAACACTATAGTGTGCAGTAAAATTGGCCTAACTTGTTCCCTATTTAGCTTACAACCAGCTCAGTAGATCATCTAGGAAGATTAACCAAGCACTAGCACCACTGTGAGCTTGCCATTGCCATCAATGGTGAACAGCCGAGCACACCCATGTCACCCCCATGTCGACAGCAAGCTAGGAGGAGACACAAGCCTAGCCAGCATGTCTGGGAGGCAGCCCACCGTCCACCGCCACTCCCTGTCCACCGCTCGAACCTTGCCAACCACTGGACCACACGCACGGACCGCGCCCAGACCGCCAGCGACCATGCCGAGCGTGCGCCAGAGCACCACCCTCGACCGAAGCCCACAGACCGCGCGCCGCCCTCGCCGCGTGAATACACAATCCCCACCGACCCAGGAGATCGCCAGACATCCCCGTTCGTCGCCCCGTGACGTATAGCTACCGCTCACCGTCGAAGACGCCGCCTCTGCTGCGCAGAGCGTCGCATGTTCCAGACCAAACCGCACCGCCCCACGCCTCGAAACCATGTCGTTGAGCATCGACAGGGAACACCGCACCGTCCCCTACCATCGCCCATGCCAATAGCCGCCTGTAACATCGCCCCCGACGAGCTCACCTTGCGCCCCGTCGGTCCCCTCGCTCGACTATAAATAGAGGCCACCCCCGCTCGATTTCTTCACACCACCTCACTCCCCTCTTCTCACTGATCATGCCACATCGTTCCCAGAGCAAGGCGAGCACCACCTCGCCGGAATTTCACCGGAGCCCGCCGCCTCTGGAGAAGAAGGGAGCCATCGATTTCGTCCACCCCAGGAGCTGCCGCGACCACCCCTGAGTTCGCCATCGTCGACTTCGTCGTTCGCCCGCCTCGCTGACCCTCGCCAGCACCCCAGTGAGCCCCCAGCAACCCTCACTGGCCGCGCTAGGTTTCTTTCTCGCCGGCGTTGTCTCGCGTCGACGATGACTCCCAGCCGTTGGATTAGAATCAGATCGAACGACCCATGTTGCCCCGTACCGCTTCACCCCTCCCTGTCTCACTGGCAAGTGGGGACACCCACTTAAGCAGCCCGCAGGAGCACTGCTCTTAGAAGGACGGCCAAGTAACTTTTCCCGCGCAGCCCAGTGATTTGAATTAAATCTTTTTCTTTTTAGTTCAAACACACTCTTGTACCCATTTTCAAAAATCAATCCAGATCGATTCAGTGCACCAATTTGAATGAAACCAATTTTGTTGGAAAGGTCTGTGAATGCTGAATCCAAGCCCGTTGGATTCAAGTCATTTGGATCTATATATCATCCTTAGTAAAAATAACAAGGCAAAAGCTTTTCTACATTCAAACATTTTTCAAATTTAAACCATACTAGCTTTTGAGTTGATTCCAACTCTCAAAAATCACATTTAACCATACCTTTCAGAATATATAAAAATATATAGGTTTACTTGCAGAAATAATGTTCAAGTAATTAAAGAATGCTACATAGGCATTTCTAGTCATTTTGTTGAAATAAAATAAAAGGGTAAAACCTTATTAAATTGTGACACCACTTTAAATCACATTCCCATGGACTAAAATATGTGGTGATGACATGTGTCAACATGATCCCATGTTTGGTTTGGAGAATATTAAATCTTAAGTAGTTTTTCAATGAGTAGAAATTACTTTTCTAAAAATAAAAAAAGAATTAAACCAAGCCTTAATCTTGTAATGTTAGAGATGATGTTAGATCATCTATAGGACCCTTTTGTGTGATGATTGCAAGTAGTTAAGTATATTTGGTGATTGTGCACATCGTATTTATTTATAGACGCTAGTACCGACCAAGGATACGAGGAGGAAGGAGGATACTACGAAGAGGAAGCCGAGGAGAACTTCAAGCACTGCTCTGCACAAGGCAAGCCTAATACTACTAGTGAATGTGCAAGCAAACCCTTGCAAGATATTCTACTGATGCAAACAAACCCTTAGTTGTTACCATGCCTACTATATGCCTTAAGCATATGTGATCATACCCACCTGATAACCCAATCCTAGTTTTATTTGCAAGCTTTCTACTTTATTTCTTTATCAAAGCTACTTCCTTAGAGAGTACTCAAGTGACTTGTAGATTCTAAGGAGATATTTGAAGGTTGCATAAAGAGCATAAAATTTGGCCTAAGCTAGATAATCTTGATGTCATCCTGAGGCATGAGATTGAACTTAGTTGAAACTCCACTAGTTTACCACCCCTCATTAGTGCTCACCCCCACTTGTAGATGCTAGTGCTAAGCATAAAACTTGATCAACTTTAGATGGGATTACTTGGTGAAAATGGTAATGAAAACCTTAGAATGATGGATCATTCTACTGAGATGTTTTGACATGTGTTTCCGAACACCAGATGATTAGTGTGATGAAGAGGTTGAGGCATGAGCCTTAGCCCTTTATAAAAGTGATGGTTGTCTGAATGCGATACCATTCCAATTTTATCGTACAACCACAATACCCGAAAATTGGGTAGGGCTTGACTGGAAACTTATGTACCTTAGTATTAGCTCCCTCACGGCCAAGGTCTGAGCTGAGGCTACCTTGTGAAGATTGTCCACTTGTGCAGTACCCAAGATGACAGTTGGTCATGGTTGGGATGCCAAACTCACAGGAGAGGTGCTTATACTAGGGCGTGTAATTGAAAGGTTAGGATTGATTATCCGCATACTGAGTATGGTGAATTCAGGATTTGTTCCTGACGGATGTATCGAATATTGTGGTGAAAGTGTACAATCTCTGCGGAGTGTCAAACTATTCGAATAGCCGCGTCTGCGGTTATGGACAATTGGAGTGGCCATACTGTTCCCCCGTCAGACTTTTCAAAATGACTTGTGAAATGAATTGAGACTTTGACTTGACCACAACAGAGTTGTGATATGAGTTACAAGATCCCACTTAGGAGTTATAAAATTGTGACTAGCTTTGGAACTTAGTAGAGATAAATCTGGCTTTTGCAAAACAACCCTAGAGCCTAGTGTCCTATTATCCAAAAACCCCTTTACCTGTTAGTATTAGTTTGGGAGTACTTAAAGAGTACTCATGGCTTTGTCCCTGGCTATTCCCATGGCCAGACTATGAAGAGGAGTACATGGAAGACGGACCCCAGGAAGGTTATGACAACTAGGATCATCTCCCATCATCAGAATTGCCTGTGACCCGAAGATGGAGCTTCGCCTACTCTACCGTTATTATTACGTATTCCGCTGCTTGATGTTGTATTAAGAACTGGATCATGAGATCCCTATTTGTGTAAGAACTTATGTATCATTTGTAATGGATGATGTACTATGGTATCCAATTCTGTTATGTCTCGCAAAAATGGTAATCTTGGGATTGCGATGTATGGCATAACAGGCATCTAGGATTGAAAAATCCGGGTGTTGACAAGTTGGTATCAGAGCCATCCTGACCATAGGAGACCCTAGTTAGACTGGACGTTTGAACCCAAAAACTTAGTTTCAAAACCAAAGAAAACAAATATTTACAAAAATTTATTCTCATTCTTATCTCTTTGATTCTTTCATAAAAATTCATGTTCCTCAAAATCCCTTGCAAAATACATAAAATTTTGACACACTGGATCACTCTGCTAACCTACTCATCCTCTATTTTTATAGATGGACATGAAGTACAGCAAGTTTTACCAACTGGGGAATGGAGGAGACCTTATATTTGAGAGGGACTTGGATCAGCTTTCGGAACTTCTGGAGCGTCCGCACCCCCAGTTTTTCGGAGCTCAGCTCAATGATCAAGGAGGAGAAGACCTGCAGTGGCTAATTGTTGCAAGTCTCCGAGGAAAGATTGAACCTCCCACTGCGGAAGGAATTCAGTTTACCTTGAGGGAAAACAACTGGCTCGATGGACTTGCCAGAGCAATGCAGGAAGCTCTTTCCCTTCTGTGTGGGCAGAGCATCAATCAGATCAAGGGTACTCGCTTTGAGTTTTGCCCAAGGCGTGATGCAAATGGACAACCACTGTAAGCCCCATACCACCCGAGCTGAAGACTCAATTGGACCACCTTAGCTTCATGATGTACGATCGTCAGCAGGAGTTGGATAACTGCCATGACTACTGCAACCACAAGTCTGCCATCATCAAGACAAAGGACCAGACCATCGCCATGCTAGCAAAGGATCGCAAGTCTTGCCGCCGTCAGCTCGACAAGAAGGAGCGCATCATTGCCCGTCTTCGCCACCGCATCTCATCTTTGGAGGAGACCATCCACGAGAGAGACATGCAGTTGGAGGAAAGGGAGAATGCCAGAGAGGATCTTCGTGGAGACCCCTACGCCTATCTCAGCGATGACGATGATTTTCTGGAGGATCAGGCCATGGATTTTTTCACCGATGAGGATGATTTCGCCTTCATCGATGATGATGAGGATGATGAAGCCACATATTCCGAGGAGTAGTAGCACTTGAGCACTGGCATAGTGAGTAGTATTCGGTCCCACTGTATCGTAGTTCTCAGAATGGTTCTTAAAACCATCTGCTTTTATTTGTTGTGGTGTGTGTTGTATTGGGTGCTATGAATGAATGAATGAATGAAAAAGCAAGTTGCTAGAAAAATCTGAGTCAAACTTTTCAAAGACCCAAAACCTTAGAAATTTCCCTCTTTTCTCATGATCTATCTATATCTTCAGATGCCACGTGGAGGAAGTGGTTCAGCCCCGGACCCGATGTTGCAGATTCTGCAAATGTTGACTTCTGACCGCGAAGCTGAAAGAGCGGAACGTCAAGCAAACCTAGCCACCCTGCAGCAAATAGCCCAACTTGCCCACAACAACCAAGGCCACGGAAATCAGGACAACCATGGATCTAAGCTCAAAAATTTCCAGAACACCAACCCACCTGTTTTCACTAAGTCGGAAGAGCCCCTAGACGCTGATGATTGGCTGCAAACCATTGAAAATAACCTAGAAGTCGCTGGAGTGGAAGCCAACGAGAAAGTCCTGTTCGCCACCCACTATCTAGCCGGAGATGCCAGGGCATGGTGGAACAGTGTTCGTGCAATGACCGGAGGCCAGATGATGACCTGAGAGGAATTCAAGTTCAAGTTTAGCAGAACCCATGTGCCACCAGGTTTGATAAAGAGAATGAGAGACGAGTTCAGAGAGCTGAAGCAAGGAAAGATGACTGTAGTGGAATACTGTGACAAATTTTTGTCATTAGCTAGGTATGCCCCGGACGAGATAAACACCGAAGCCAAGAAGAAAGAAAGATTCCTGAATGGTCTGCATGACGAGATGCAGACAGTGTTAGTCAATATTCCCTTTGCGGATATTGAAGCCCTTGTCGACTCCACTATCCAGATGGAAGGAAAGATCAGCCAAGCCAATGAGAACCGCAAGCGTCGCATGATGCATTAGCCAGGAACCCATCAGACCCCAAAGTATCGCCCCAACCCATCTCCAGGATTTGCCTCAAGAACCAATAGACCCCCGATGAACCG
Source organism: Avena atlantica (assembly GCA_910589765.1). Classification (NCBI taxonomy): domain Eukaryota; kingdom Viridiplantae; phylum Streptophyta; class Magnoliopsida; order Poales; family Poaceae; genus Avena; species Avena atlantica. The sequence continues at coordinate 67,282,076 of OU342737.1, forward strand.
TCCAACCTATCCCAACCGTGGAAACTCTAGACCCGGAGGAAATCACAACAACCCCGGCAACTCTAGCAATTTCAACCGTGCCCCACCCAAGTTCAACAACAACAATGCTACCGCCAACACCAACACTGCCCCTAGGACTAGAAGTAATGTTGTGCCTGTCGTAGCCAAGGACAAGTCACAAGTGACTTGTTATGACTATGGAAATAAAGGCCACTATTCCAACGAGTGCCCCAACAAGAAGAATGCTACAGCCCCCAATGCCAATGCCCCAGCTCAGTAGCAGCGTCGTGTTTAGCCCGGAAGAAGATTTGCCCCAGGGAATTCACTCAACCGCAATGGCCGTCTTTTTCTCATGCATGCTGAAGAAGCTCAGGAAGCGCCAGACGTCATGCTGGGTATGTTTTATGTTAATTCAGTACTTGCACGAGTGTTGTTTAACTCCGGTGCATCGCATTCATTTGTCACCGAAGAATTTGCATGCACTATTAAAATTCAACCAACCAAATTGAAGCATGTGATGATTGTGCAAATTCCCGGATCAACCACCAAGGCTAGGCAAATTTGCAAAGCCGTCCCTATCCGAATCGATGGCATAGATTTTGTGCAAATCTGATAGTACTCGGAACTAAAGGTTTGGAAGTAGTACTAGGAATGGATTGGATGTCCAAACATAAAGGATTGATTGACTGTGCCAAGAAAGCCATAACTATGACCAGTACCGCCGGAATATCAGTCGAGCATATATCTGAAACCTTACCTCGTCAATTCAAATGCAACAAGAGTATAGCCCAACCTGCCCTTGACCAAGTCCGGATAGTCTGTGAATACCCCGATGTATTTCCAGATGTTTTGCCCGGTATGCCCCCAGATCGGGATATCAAGTTTATCATTGAACTAATCCCCAGAACAGGACCCATAGCCCAGATACCCTATAGTATGAACCCGTCGGAACTAGAAGAATTGAAGAAGCAACTGGATTCCATGCTAGAAATTGGATTGATTCAACCAAGTGCGTCACCATGGAGATCACCTGTCTTGTTTGTGGACAAGAAGGATGGAGGTAACCGTTTGTGTACGGATTATCAGAAGTTGAATGATGTCACCATCAAGAACAAGTACCCCTTGCCCAAGATCGAAGATTTGTTTGATCAGTTGACCGGTGCCAAAGTATTTTCTAAGATTGATCTTAGAACTGGCTATCACCAACTCAAAATTCACGCGGAGGATATTCCAAAGACTACCTTTACCACCAGATATGGATTGTACGAGTATATAGTCATGTCTTTCAGATTAACCAACGCCCCCGCTTATTTCATGAACCTCATGAATAAGATATTTATGGACTTCCTGGATAAGTTTGTTGTTGTTTTCATCGATGACATTGTGATTTATTCCAAATCAGAAGAAGAACATGAGCTACACCTAAGGACCATTCTTGGAACCCTTAGAGAGCATCAGTTGTATGCCAAGTTGAGCAAATGTGAATTCTGGTTACAGGAGGTAGGATTCCTCGGTCACATTGTATCAGCCGGAGGAATTGCCGTTGACCCTGCCAAAGTGAAAGATGTAGAAGATTGGCAAGCCCCAACCACTCAAACCCAAGTTCGTGCATTTCTCGGATTGGCGGGATATTACCGCAAATTCGTAGAAGGATTCTCGAGTATCGCCCGACCCATGACCCAATTGCTGAAGAAGGACAAGAAGTTTGAATGGACAGACAAGTGTGAAGCGAGTTTTCAAGAACTCAAGAGGAGATTGATATCAGCCCCAATCTTAATCATGCCGGATATCACAAAGCCCTTCGATGTGTATTGTGACGCATCCAAGATTGGTCTCGGATGTGTGCTAATGCAAGAAGGCAAGGTTATATCTTATCTATCCCGACAATTGAAGCAACATGAGCAAAATTACCCAACCCATGACCTCGAACTCGCAGCCGTAGTTCTAGCCCTGAAAACATGGAGACATTACCTGATGGGAAATCGTTGTGAGATTTATTCGGATCACAAGAGCCTAAAGTATATATTCATTCAGAAAGAGCTGAATATGAGGCAGAGAAGATGGATTGAGCTAATCAAGGATTACGATCTGGACATTCACTATCACCCTGGTAAAGCCAACGTAGTAGCCGATGCCCTTAGCATATTGCCGTGCCGCTTGAACTCCATGATTTTGAAGGAGCAACCAAGTTTGCACAAAGAGATGGAAGATTTTCGAATGGAATTAGTAAGTGAAGGATTTTTGGCTAGCATAGAACTTCAGCCCACTTTGATCAGTCAGATTAAAGAGGCGCAGAAGGGAAATGCCAGTATCGACGGAATCAAGCGTCGTATCGGTACAGGCAAAGTACCCGGATTCACCGAAGACGAAGAAGGAGTTTTGTGGTACAAAGGACGCCTTTGTGTACCATCAGATTCTGAGTTGAAAGAAGTTATTTTGAAGGAGGATCATGATACTCTTTATTCTATCCATCCCGGAGGAACTACGATGTATCAAGATTTGAAAGAGCAATTTTGGTGGCATAAGATGAAGAGAGAAATAGGAAGCTATATCGCCAAGTGTGATATATGTCAGCGAGTCAAGGCAGGCCATCAAAGACCCGCTGGATTGTTGCAACCTTTGCAGATTCCGGAATGGAAATGGGATTCTGTAGGAATGGACTTTATCACCGGACTGCCTACTTCTAGTAGGGGAAATGACTCTATCTGGGTCATAGTGGACAGATTGTCCAAAGTCGCCCATTTCTTGCCCGTCAAAACCACATATCAGAGTTCGAAACTAGCGGAGTTATACATCGCTAGAATCGTTAGTTTGCACGGAGTCCCCAAGAACATAGTATCGGATCGAGGAACTCAGTTTACCTCGAGATTCTGGAAGAAAGTCCAAGAAGGTTTAGGAACCCGCCTAGATTTCAGTACCGCGTATCACCCTCAGACCGATGGACAAACAGAGCGAGTAAATCAAATACTCGAAGATATGCTGAGAGCATCTGTGTTAGAATATGGATCCAAGTGGGAAGACTGTCTGCCGTTTGCAGAATTTTCCTACAACAACAGTTACCAAGCCAGTTTGCAAATGGCCCCATTTGAGTTCATGTACGGAAGGAAGTGTCGCACCCCTTTGAACTGGTCGGAAGTAGGAGAGAGTCAGTTTTTGGACCCGATATCCTACGAGAAGCAGAAGAGAAGGTTCACAAGATTCGTGAGCACCTCAAGACCACCCAATCCAGACAGAAGAGTTACGCCGACAAGAGACGTAGTGGCCTCGCCTTCAACATAGGAGATTTTGTTTATCTGAAAGTGTCGCCATTGAAGGGAATGCAGTGTTTCCAACTCAAAGGAAAGTTAACCCCCAGATATATCGGACCTTTCAAAATTCTGAACCGTCGAGGAGAAGTATCATATCAATTGGAGCTACCCGAAGAGATGTCAGCAGTGCACAATGTGTTCCATGTCTTGTTACTTCGCAAGTGTCTCGAAGTCCCCGAGAAGACCGAAGTGTTCAAGAATATCGACCATCGAACCATAGATATAAACGATGACCTGACCTATCCCGAAGTACCCATCCTTATTTTGGAAGAAGCCTTTCGAACTACCCGAACCCGAAGCATCAAGTTTCTCAAGATTCAGTGGAGCAACCACACAGAAGAGGAACCCGCCTGGGAGCGCGAAGATCACATCAGGACGGAGTTTCCCGATCTCTTCAAATCCTAGGTAATCTTTTCATCCTTTTTCAAATCTCGGGACGAGATTTTGTTTAAGGGGGGAAGGTTTGTAACATCCCAAAAATATTAAACTTAAATCATCAAACTCTAATAATCAAAATTAGGGTTAACAAAAACTTTTCTAATTAAAATTATGAAGGCATGCATATGTGTATGCATTTAATTTGAAATTCTTTGGAACCACCTTGTTTAATTGTTTCATTGCTTGTAAAATGTTTCTTAGGTGAAATAAACATCATCTAAAACATTTCCCACACTTTTCCTAAAGACAAGTAAATCAAAACACATATATTAAAGGAATGGTCACTTTGACCAATTTAACTCCCATGCCTACTTTGGCTGTCTCAAACTTTCAGAACCTAACAGATAGTTTTATGGATCTTTGCACCCTTTGAATGTACTCCTAACAAAGTATCAAGGCCCACTTTGTGATCATCCAGAAACTTTCAAATGCATAGTTTAAATGACAATTTAAAATTGAATCTTCATCATATGGGAAGATCCCACTTTTTCAAAAACCACTCAAACAAGCTCAACTTTCAAAACACAAGCATTTGCAGACTCACCAGCACCAACCTAGCAAACCCACCAAAAATCTTTTCAAAATTCAAAACTTGAATTCATGCGGCCATTTCATCAAACAGGTTGCAGATACAAATCAAACAAACATCAAACACTATAGTGTGCAGTAAAATTGGCCTAACTTGTTCCCTATTTAGCTCACAACCAGCTCAGTAGATCATCTAGGAAGATTAACCAAGCACTAGCACCACTGTGAGCTTGCCATTGCCATCAATGGTGAACAGCCGAGCACACCCATGTCACCCCCATGTCGATAGCGGGTTAGGAGGAGACACAAGCCTAGCCAGCATGTCTGGGAGGCAGCCCACCGTCCACCTCCACTCCCTGTCCACCGCTCGAACCTTGCCAACCACTGGACCACACGCACGGACCGCGCCCAGACCGCCAGCGACCATGCCGAGCGTGCGCCAGAGCACCACCCTCGACCGAAGCCCACAGACCGCGCGCCACCCTCGCCGCGTGCATACACAATCCCCACCGACCCAGGAGACCGCCAGACATCCCCGTTCACTGCCCCGTGACATACAACCACCGCTCGCCGTCGAAGACGCCGCCTCTGCCGCGCAGAGCGTCGCATGTTCCAGACCAAACCGCATCGCCCCACGCCTCGAAACCATGTCGTTGAGCATCGCCAGAGAACACCGCACCGTCCCCTACCATCGCCCATGCCAATAGCCGCCTGTAACATCGCCCCCGACGAGCTCACCTTGCGCCCCGTCGGTCCCCTCGCTCGACTATAAATAGAGGCCACCCCCGCTCGATTTATTCACACCACCTCACTCCCCTCTTCTCACCGATCGTGCCACACCGTTCCCAGAGCAAGGCGAGCACCACCTCGCCGGAATTTCACCGGAGCTCGCCGCCTCTGGAGAAGAAGGGAGCCATCGATTTTGTCCACCCCAGGAGCCGCCGCGACCACCCCTGAGTTTGCCATCGTCTACTTCATCGTTCGCCCACCTCGCCGACCCTCGCCAACACCCCGGTGAGCCCCCAGCAACCCTCACTGGCCGCGCTAGGTTTCTTTCTCGCCGGCGTTGTCTCGTGTCGACGATGACTCTCAGCCGTTGGATTAGAATCAGATCGAATGACCCACGTTGCCCCCTACCGCTTCGCCCCTCCCTGTCTCACTGGCAAGTGGGGACACCCACTTAAGCAGCCCGCAAGAGCATTGCGCTTAGCAGGCCGGCCCAGTAACTTTTCCCGCGCAGCCCAGTGATTTGAATTAAATCTTTTTCTCTTTAGTTCAAACACACTTATGTACCCATTTTCAAAAATCAATCCAGATCGATTTAGTGCACCAATTTGAATGAAACCAATTTTGTTGGAAAGGTCTGTGAATGCTGAATCCAAGCCCATTGGATTCAAGTCATTTGGATCTATATATCATCCTTAGTAAAAATAACAAGGCAGAAGCTTTTCTGCATTCAACCATTTTTCAAATTTAAACCATACTAGCTTTTGAGTTGATTACAACTCTCAAAAATCACATTTAACCATACCTTTCAGAATATATAAAAATATATAGGTTTACTTGCAGAAATGGTGTTCAAGTAATTAAAGAATGCTACATAGGCATTTCTAGTCATTTTGTTGAAATAAAATAAAAGGGTAAAACCTTATTAAATTGTGACACCACTTTAAATCACATTCCCATGGACTAAAATATGTGGTGATGACATGTATCAACATGATACCATGTTTGGTTTGGAGAATATTAAATCTTAAGTAGTTTTTCAATGAGTAGAAATTACTTTTCTAAAAAAAATTAAACCAAGCCTTAATCTTGTAATGTTAGAGATGATGTTAGATCATCTATAGGACCCTTTTGTGTGATGATTGCAAGTAGTTAAGTATTGTTTGGTGATTGTGCACATCGTATTTATTTATAGACGCTAGTACCGACCAATGATACGAGGAGGAAGGAGGATACTACGAAGAGGAAGCCGAGGAGAACTTCAACCACTGCTCTGCACAAGGCAAGCCTAATACTACTAGTGAATGTGCAAGCAAACCCTTGCAAGATATTCTACTGATGCAAACAAACCCTTAGTTGTTACCATGCCTACTATATGCCTTAAGCATATGTGATCATACCCACCTGATAACCCAATCCTAGTTTTATTTGCAAGCTTTCTACTTTATTTCTTTATCAAAGCTACTTCCTTAGAGAGTACTCAAGTGACTTGTAGATTCTAAGGAGATATTTGAAGGTTGCATAAAGAGCATAAAATTTGGCCTAAGCTAGATAATCTTGATGTCATCCTGAGGCATGAGATTGAACTTAGTTGAAACTCCACTAGTTTACCACCCCTCATTAGTGCTCACCCCCACTTGTAGATGCTAGTGCTAAGCATAAAACTTGATCAACTTTAGATGGGATTACTTGGTGAAAATGGTAATGAAAACCTTAGAATGATGGATCATTCTACTGAGATGTTTTGACATGTGTTTCCGAACACCAGATGATTAGTGTGATGAAGAGGTTGAGGCATGAGCCTTAGCCCTTTATAAAACTGATGGTTGTCTGAATGCGATACCATTCCAATTTTATCGTACAACCACAATACCCGAAAATTGGGTAGGGCTTGACTGGAAACTTATGTACCTTAGTATTAGCTCCCTCACGGCCAAGGTCTGAGCTGAGGCTACCTTGTGAAGATTGTCCACCTGTGCAGTACCCAAGATGACAGTTGGTCATGGTTGGGATGCCAAACTCACAGGAGAGGTGCTTATACTAGGGCGTGTAATTGAAAGGTTAGGATTGATTATCCGCATACTGAGTATGGTGAATTCAGGATTTGTTCCTGACGGATGTATCGAATATTGTGGTGAAAGTGTACAATCTCTGCGGAGTGTCAAACTATTCGAATAGCCGCGTCTGCGGTTATGGACAGTTGGAGTGGCCATACTGTTCCCCCATCAGACTTTTCAAAATGACTTGTGAAATGAATTGAGACTTTGACTTGACCACAACAGAGTTGTGACATGAGTTACAAGATCCCACTTAGGAGTTATAAAATTGTGACTAGCTTTGGAACTTAGTAGAGATAAATCTGGCTTTTGCAAAACAACCCTAGAGCCTAGTGTCCTATTATCCAAAAACCCCTTTACCTGTTAGTATTAGTTTGGGAGTACTTAAAGAGTACTCATGGCTTTGTCCCTGGCTATTCCCATGGCCAGACTATGAAGAGGAGTACCTGGAAGACGGACCCCAGGAAGGTTATGACAACTAGGATCATCTCCCATCGTCAGCATTTCCTGTGACCCGAAGATGGAGCTTCGCCTATGCTACCGTTATTATTACGTATTTTGCTGCTTGATGTTGTATGAAGAACTGGATCATGAGATCCCTATTTGTGTAAGAACTTATGTATCGTTTGTAATGGATGATGTACTATGGTATCCAATTCTGTTATGTCTCGCAAAAATGGTAATCCTGGGATTGCGATGTATGGCATAACAAGCATCTAGGATTGAAAAATCCGGGTGTTGACAAGTACTTGCTGTGAACGAGATTGAACTAGGTATGCCGATGCCAACGATCGAATCTCGGGCAAGTAAAATATCGCGCGACGAAGGGAATATATATATGGTATTAATTGAATCCTAGCATCGTGGTTCATCCGATATGATCATCGATGAATATGTGGGAGTCATTATGGGTTTCCAGATCCCGCTGTTGATTATTGATAGAAGATCATGTCTGCATATTCTCGAACCCATAGGGTCACACACTTAACGTGTCTCGACGCTAGGATAGAATGGATAATTGGTTTATGAGTTTTTGTTCGGAGTCTCGGATGAGATCCAGGACATCTCGAGAGGTTCCAGAATGGTCCGGAGAATAAGATTCATATAAGGGAAAGCAGTTTTTGGATTTTGGAATTGTTTTGGAATGTTCGATATTCTACCGGAAGGTTCTAGAAGCTTCCGGAGTGGGACCAACATGGCCCCACTTGTCGGGAGGGGGCATGGGCCTACGAGGGAGTGCCCTGGCCGCATTGGGCCAGGGGTACAAGGCCCCATAGGCCCAGCCGGCCAAGCCCTAGGGGAAACCCAAGGGAGAGCTTCTAGACGGGGGGAACTTGTCCCCCACTCCACCCATGTGGCCGCCGGCCCTAGGGCTTTTATGAGTGGCAAGGGAAGCCGACCAGACCTCTATATAAAGAGGGCAGGGGCGCACCCTCCCCCCACACCTCCTCCAACCCTAGCCGCCTACCTGTTTCCCTCCTCTCTCTCTCTCCCGACTACGCGTAGGCGAAGCCCTACCGCAGAAACTCTCCACCTTTGCACCACGCCGTCGTGTTGTAAATCCAATCTATCTCTCCACCCCACTTGCTGGACCGATGAAGGAGGAGACGTCGAGGTGCTGTACGTGTGCATCTCTCGTAGGCGTCGCCACTTGCGGCGTTGGATCGGATCGGATCACGAGGAGGAGAAGGCTAGTACGACTACATCAACCACGTTCTGTTGAACGTTCCGCTGTGCGATTTCTTCAAGGGTATGAAGATATCATCTATGCCTCTCGTTGTTTGCATCTCCTAGATTAGATCTTGGCTTTTCCCGTTCGCATCCGTAGAAAATTTTGATTTACTATGCTGCGAAACCCTTTAGTGGTATCAGAGCTAGATCTATGCGTAGATGTGTTTCACGAGTAGAACGCAACATGCTTGTTGCGGGCGTTGATGTTTTATGTTGCAAGACTTGTTGTGTACTTCTTATGACGCGGGATAGTGAGATCAAAGCGGTCCAGGCCAACTTTACGCGACCTCGTTCGCGAGACCAGCTCCGCACTTGACGTGTGGCTTGTTCCACACATGCGGCTGGTGGATGCCAGTTTCTCTCACTATAGTTGTCATGGGATTTATACCGGATGCTGGCAACCATAATATCACCGTTGTGGCTTTCCGTAGGTAAGAATCGTTCTTAGCTTGTTACTCCCATAAGCCACGTAAAACATGGAACAACAAAGTAGAGGCGTCTAACTTGTTTTTGCAGGGAGTGTTTCTTGATATGGTATGGCCCAAGATGTGATGTGTATGTTGTATGCAATGATCATGTTTTGTAATATTTCACGACTTGCATGTCGATGAGTACACAACCGGCAGGAGCCATATGGTTGTCTTTATAATTGTGTATGACCTTGTGTCAACTTCTTATACGCCATGTAATAGCTTTACTTTATCGCTAAGTAGTTAGCAATAGTTGTAGTTGCTATTCGTGGTGGAGGCAATCATGGTGGAGTGATGGAGATCATGCTGGCACGCATAAGATGGAGATCATTGCATGGAGATTGGCTATACCATGTCACATAAAATTATATGCATCTGATGTTTATCCTTTTATGTATCTTATTATGCTTAGATCGCGACGGTAGCATTATAAGATGATTCCTCACTTAAAGATCAAGATAAAACTGTGTTGTTCCCATGTATGCACCATTGCGAAAGTTCGTCGTGTTCAAGCACCACGTGATGATCGGGTGCTATAAACTCTACGTTCACATACAACAGGTGCAAGCCAGTTTTGCACACGCGAAAATACTTGGGTTTGACTTGACGAGCCTAGCATGTACAGACATGGCCTCGGAACACACGAACCGAAAGGTTAATCATGAGTCATATGAATGATATGATCGACACTTTGTTGTCCACCATTGAAACCACATCTCTTCTCGTGAAGATCGGATTAGGTGTGGTGAATTTGGATCATGTTCACTAAACAACTTGAGGGATGTTGAATTTAGTGGGAGTTCGTCTCGTAATTTGATTAAGTTGAACTAGTTATCATGAACATAGTCTAAGTTGTACTTGCAAATTTTGTAGATCAAATGGCTAAGTCCAACTTCAACTTCAACGTTTTTGCTGAGAAAGAAAAGCTTAAGAACAATGGGTCTAACTTCACCAACTGGTTCCGCAATCTGAGAATCATTCTCGCTGGCGGACAAAAGGACTATGTCCTTGAGAAAGCGCTAGGTGACGCCCCTGCTGCAGATGCGCCGGCTGATGAGAAAGCTGTTTATCAGTCGCGCAAAGATGATTATGGTGTGATTAAGAGCACCATGTTGTTTGCTATGGAATCGTAACTTCAAAATCGTTTTGAGGAGTTCACCAGGCCCTTTGAGATTCTTGAGGAAATGAAAACCATGTTTCAGACTCAGGCCCGTTCTGAGAGATATGAGATATCTGAGAAATTCTTTAACTGCAAGATGGAGGAAGGGAGTTCCGTTAGTGAGCACGCCATTAAGATGTCGGGCTACACTCAACGCCTTGAGCAACTGTACTGCAAGATTCCAGAGGAGCTCAAGATTGACAGAGTTCTGCAATCACTCCCTCCTAGCTACAAAGCTTTTGTAGTTACTCATAATCAGATTGGTTCCACTGATACGATCACCGAGCTCTTCGCAAAGCTGAAGGCTGCGGAAGTGGACATCAAGAAAGATAATCATGTGTTGATGGTCAACAAGCCCCCCAGCTTTAAGAAAGGTAAGTGTGCAAAGAAGTCCTTCAAGAAAGGCAGCGGCAAGCGCGTTGCCCCTGCTGAGAAGAAGCTCAAGTCTGGACCTAAGACGGACACTGAGTGCTTCTATTGCAAGGACAAGGGTCACTGGAAGCGCAACTGTCCGAAGTACTTAACGGACAAGAAGGCTGGCACCATCAAAGGTATATTTGATATACATGTTATTGATGTTTATCTTACTAGCGCTTGTTGTAGTGCCTGGGTATTTGATACTGGTTCAGTTGCTAATATTTGTAACTCGAAACAGGAGCTACGGAATAGACGACGGCTAGCGAGGGATGAGGTGACGATGCGCGTTGGCAACAGATCAAGAGTTGATGTGATGGCCGTCAGCATGCTCTCCTTAGTTTTACCTTCGGGATTAGTTTTAAACCTTAATAAATGTTATTATGTGCCTGCGTTGAGCATGAACATCATATCTGGATCGTGTTTATTGCAAGACGGTTATTCATTTAAATCGGAGAATAATGGTTGTTCTATTTATATGAGTAACATCTTTTATGGTCATGCACCTACTATGAATGGTTTATTTCTTCTGAATCTCGAAAGCAATGAAACACACATCAATAACATTGAGGCTAAGAGATGCAAGGTAGATAGTGATAATACGACTTATTTGTGGCACTGCCGTCTAGGTCAAATTGGTATAAAACGCATGAAGAAACTCCATTCTGGTGGACTTTTGGAGTCTCTTGATTTTGAATCATTTGACACGTGCGATCCATGCCTCATGGACAAGATGATCAAAACCCCGTTCTCCGGAATAATGGAGCGAGCAACGGACTTGTTGGAAATCATACATACCAATGTATGCAGACCAATGAGTGTTTCGACGCGCGGTGGTTATCGCTATTTTCTCACTTTTACTGATGACTTAAGTAGATATGGGTATATCTATTTAATGAAATATAAGTCTGAAACATTTGAAAAGTTCAAAGAATTTCAGAACGAAGTGGAAAACCATCGTAACAGGAAAATTAAATTTCTACGATCCGATCGTGGAGGTGAATATTTGAGTTATGATTTTCTCACGCATCTTAAAGCAAGCGGAATCATTTCGCAACTCACGCCACCCGGAACACCACAGCGCAATGGTGTGTCTGAACGCCGGAATCAAACTCTATTAGATATGGTGCGATCAATGATGTCTCTTACAGATTTGCCGTTATCATTTTGGGGTTATGCATTAGAAACCGCTGCATTCACTTTAAATAGGGCACCATCTAAATCCGTTGAGACGACACCGTATGAACTGTGGTTTGGTGCTAAACCTAAGTTGTCGTTTCTTAAAGTTTGGCGATGCGAAGCTTACGTCAAGAAGTTGATGCCGGACAAGCTCGAACCCAAAGCGGAGAAATGCGTATTCATAGGATACCCTAAGGAAACTATTGGGTATACCTTCTATCACAGATCTGAAGGCAAAGTGTTTGTCGCAAAGAACGAATCGTTTCTTGAGAAGGAGTTTCTCTCGAAAGAAGTGAGTGGGAGGAAAGTAGAGCTAGACGAGGTTATTGAACCTTCTCTCGAGTTGGAGAGTAGCGCAGCACTTGAAATTGTTCTAGTGCCGTCTGCACCAACAATAGAGGAAGATAATGACGAGGATCATGAAGCTTCAGACGATGCTACTACGGAACGTCGCATGTCGACAAGGTCACGTGCCCCTCCTGAGTGGTACGGCAACCCTGTCTTAATTGTCTTGTTAGTAGACAACAGTGAACTTGCGAACTATGAGGAAGCAATGATGAGCCTAGACTCTGAGAAATGGCTAGAGGCCATGAAATCCGAATTGGGATCCATGAGCGAAAACCAAGTATGGACTTTGGTGGACCCTCCTAGCGACCGAAAGGCCGTTGAGTGCAAATGGATTTTCAAGAAGAAAACGGACGCATATGGTAATGTTACTATCTATAAAGCACGACTTGTCGCGAAAGGTTTTCGACAAGTTCAAGGTGTTGACTACGATGAGACTTTCTCTCCCGTAGCGATGTTTAAGTCCATTCGGATTTTATTAGAGATTGATGTGTTTCATGATTATGAAATATGGAAGATAGATGTCAAGACTGTGTTCCTCAATGGCAACATTGATGAAGAGTTGTATATGATGCAACCCGAAGGTTTTGTCGATCCTAAGGATGCTGATAAGGTGTGAAAACTTCAGCGTTCCATTTATGGACTGAAGCAAACATCTCGGAGTTGGAACCTTCGTTTTGATCAAGTGATCAAGAGCTTGGATTTGTTCCAAATTGCTACGAAGCTTGTATCTACAAGAAAGTGAGTGGGAGCTCAGTGACATTTTTAGTACTATATGTGGATGACATATTGATTATTGGAAATGACATTGCTATGCTTAACGATGTGAAGAGTTATTTGAACAAATGTTTTTCAATGAAAGACCTAGGAGAAGCTGCTTATATATTAGGCATCAAAATCTATAGAGATAGACAAAGACGCCTAATAGCTTTAAGCCAAAGTACATACCTAGACAAAGTTTTGAAAAGGTTCAGAATGGATAAGGCAAAGAAAGGTTAAGTGCCCATGTTGTCAGGTAAGATATTAAGCAAGACTCATTGTCCAACTACGGTAAACGATAGAGAAGCTATGAGCAAAGTACCTTATGCCTCGGCCATAGGTTCTATCATGTATGCCATGTTGTGTACTAGACCGAATGTGTCAAATGCTCTTAGTTTGACGAGCAGATACCAAAGTGATTCAGGAGTGGAACACTGGACAGCCGTGAAGAGCATCCTAAAGTATTTAAATAGGACAAAAGAAATGTTCTTGGTCTATGGAGGTGATGAACAACTCGTCGTAAAAGGTTACGTCGATGCTGGTTTCGACACCGACAAGGATGATTCTAAATCTCAGACAGGATACGTTTATATTTTGAATGGAGGAGCTGTAAGCTGGAGAAGCTGCAAGCAAAGCGTGATCGCGGGATCTACAGTAGAAGCGGAATACATGGCTGCTGCAGAAGCGTCAAGTGAAGGATTTTGGATCAAGAACTTCATCACTGAGCTTGGTGTGGTTCCAAGTGCCTTGGACCCACTAGAGATATTATGCGACAACACTGGCGCCATAGCACTGGCTGAGGAACCAAGATATTATCCAAAGACCAAGCACATCAACCGCCAATTTCATATAATTCGAGATTATATAGCAGATGGAGATATGAAGATTAGCAAAGTACATACGGATCTGAATGTCGAAGATCCGTTGACTAAACCTCTTCCACGAGCAAAACATGATCAGCACCTTAATGCCATGGGTGTTAGATTGTTGCCAGATGTAAACTAGATTATTGACTCTAGTGCAAGTGGGAGACTGTTGGAATTATGCCCTAGAGGCAATAATAAAGATGTTATTATTATAATTCTTGTTCATGATAAAGTTTATATTCCATGCTAGAATTTTATTAAGCGGAAACTTTGATACTTGTGTGGTTTATGAACAACACCGTGTCCCTAGTACGCCTCTATGGACTAGCTCATTGATTAATGATGGTTAAGGTTTCCTAACCATAGACATGAGTTGTCAATTAATAATGAGATCATGTCATTGGGAGAATGATATGATGGACAGACCCAAATCAAGCAGAGCAATTAGATCGTGTCATCGTGTTCATCTTTGCGAAGCTTTTTCTTATGTCAAATATTGTATTCCTTAGACCATGAGATAATGCAACTCCCTAGTATCGGAAGAAAGCTTTGAGGTCATCAAACGTCATCCTATGAGAGGGTGATCATAAAGGTGTCTCTCAGGTGATCGGAAAGTACTTGCTGGGTTGTATGTATCGAGATGGGATTTGTCCCTCCCAAGTCAGAGAGATATACTTCGGGCCCACTCGGTAATCGATATCAACACCGCTTGCAAGCTAGTGGTTAAGGAGTTAATCACAAAGTGATATCGGATTATGGAATGAGTAAAGTACTTGCTGTGAACGAGATTGAACTAGGTATGCCGATGCCAACGATCGAATCTCGGGCAAGTAAAATATCGCGTGACGAAGGGAATATATATATGGGATTAATTGAATCCTGGCATCGTGGTTCATCCGATATGATCATCGATGAATATGTGGGAGTCAATATGGGTTTCCAGATCCCGCTGTTGATTACTGATAGAAGATCATGTCTGCATATTCTCGAACCCGTAGGGTCACACACTTAACGTGTCTTGACGCTAGGATAGAATGGATAATTGGTTTATGAGTTTTTGTTCGGAGTCTCGGATGAGATCCAGGATATCACGAGAGGTTCCGGAATGGTCCGGAGAATAAGATTCATATAAGGGAAAGCAGTTTTTGGATTTCGGAATTGTTTCGGAATGTTCGGTATTGTACCGGAAGGTTCTAGAAGCTTACGGAGTGGGACCAACGTGGCCCCACTTGTAGGGAGGGGAATGGGCCTACGAGGGAGTGCCGTGGCCGCATTGGGCCAGGGGCACAAGGCCCCATAGTCCCAGCCGGCCAAGCCCTAGGGGAAACCCTAGGGAGAGCTTCTAGAAGGGGGGAATTGCCCCCACTCCACCCATGTGGCCGCCGGCCCTAGGGCTTGGAGGAGGGGCAAGGGCAGACGGCCAGCCCTCTATATAAAGAGGGTAGGGGCACACCCTCCCCCCACACCTCCTCCAACCCTAGCCGCCTACCTGCTGCCCTCCTCTCTCTCTCTCTCTCTCTCTCTCTCTCTCTCTCTCTCTCTCTCTCTCTCTCTCTCCCGACTACGCGTAGGCGAAGCCCTGCCGCAGAAACTCTCCACCTTTGCACCACGCCGTCGTGTTGTAGATCCAATCTATCTCTCCACCCCACTTTCTGGGCCGAGGAAGGAGGAGACGTCGAGGTGCCGTACGTGTGCATCTCTCGGAGGCGTCGCCACTTGCGGCGTTAGGTCGGATCGAATCGCGAGGAGAAGAAGGCTAGTACGACTACATCAACCACGTTCTATTGAATGTCCCGCCGTTCGATTTCTTCAAGGGTATGAAGATATCATATATCCCTCTCGTTGTTTGCATCTCCTAGATTAGATCTTGGCTTTTCCCGTGCGCATCCGTAGAAAATTTTGATTTACTATGCTGCGAAACCCTTCACATGTTATTGATGTTTACCTTACTAGCGCTCGTTGTAGTGCCTAGGTATATGATACTGGTTCAGTTGCTAATATTTGTAACTCGAAACAGGAGCTACGGAATAGACGGCGGCTAGCAAGGGACGAGGTGACGATGCACGTTGGCAATGGATCAAAAGTTGATGTGATGGCCGTCGGAACGCTCTCCTTAGTTTTACCTTCGGGATTAGTTTTAAACCTTAATAAGTGTTATTATGTGCCTGCGTTGAGCATGAACATTATATCTGGATCGTGTTTATTGCGAGACGGTTATTCATTTAAATCAGAGAATATTGGTTGTTCTATTTATATGAATCACATCTTTTATGGTCATGCACCTGTTGTGAATGGTTTATTTCTTGTGAATCTCTAAACCAATGAAACGCACATCCATAACATTGAGGCTAAGAGATGCAAAGTAGATAGTGATAATCCAACTTATTTGTGGCACTGCCGTCTAGGTCATATTGGTGTAAAACGCACGAATAAACTCCATTCTGATGGACTTTTGGAGTCTCTTGATTTTGAATCATTTGACACGTGCGAGTCATGCCTCATGGGCAAGATGATCAAAACCCCGTTCTCCGGAATAATGGAGCGAGCAACGGACTTGTTGGAAATCATACATACCGATGTATGCGGACCAATAAGTATTTCGACGCGCGGTGGATATCGCTATTTTCTCATTTTTACTGATGACTTAAGTAGATATGGGTATATCTATTTAATGAAACATAAATCTGAAACGTTTGAAAAGTTCAAAGAATTTCAGAACGAAGTGGAAAACCATCGTAACAGGAAAATTAAATTTCTACAATCCGATCATGGAGGTGAATATTTGAGTTATGATTTTCTCACGCATCTTAAAGCAAGCGGAATCATTTCGCAACTCACGCCACCCGGAACACCACAGCGCAATGGTGTGTCTGAATGCCGGAATCAAACTCTATTAGATATGGTGCGATCAATGATGTCTCTTACAGATTTGCCGTTATCATTTTGGGGTTATGCATTAGGAACCGCTGCATTCACTTTAAATAGGGCACCATCTAAATCCGTTGAGACGACACCGTATGAACTATGGTTTGGTGCTAAACCTAAGTTGTCGTTTCTTAAAGTTTGGGGATGCGAAGCTTACGTCAAGAAGTTGATGCCGGACAAGCTCGAACCCAAAGCGGAGAAATGCGTCTTCATATAATACCCTAAGGAAACGATTGGGTATACCTTCTA
Organism: Avena atlantica; assembly: GCA_910589765.1. Lineage (NCBI taxonomy): Eukaryota > Viridiplantae > Streptophyta > Magnoliopsida > Poales > Poaceae > Avena > Avena atlantica. Next base: position 67,299,230 of record OU342737.1, read on the forward strand.
CCATAGATCCGAAGACAAAGTGTTTGTTGCAAATAATGAATCCTTTCTTGAGAAGGAGTTTCTCTCGAAAGAAGTGAGTGGGAGGAGGGTAGAGCTAGACGAGGTTATTGAACCTTCTCTCGAGTTGGAGAGTAGCGCAACACCTGATATTTTTCCAGTGCCGTCTGCACCAACAAGAGAGGAAGCTAATGACAAGGATCATGAAACTTCGAACGATTCTACTACTGAACTTCGCAGGTCGACAAGGTCACGTGCCACTCCTGAATGGTACGGCAACCCTGTCTTAACCGTCTTGTTGTTAGACAACAGTGAACCTGCGAACTATGAGGAAGCAATGATGAGCCCAGACTCTGAGAAATGGCTAGAGGCCATGAAATCCGAATTGGGATCCATGAGCGAAAACCAAGTATGGACTTTGGTGGACCCTCCTAGCGACCGTAAGGTCGTTGAGAGCAAATGGATTTTCAAGAAGAAAATGGACGCGGATGGTAATGTTACTGTCTATAAAGCTCGGCTTGTCGCAAAAGGGTTTCGGCAAGTTCAAGGTGTTGACTACGATGAGACTTTCTCTCCTGTAGCGATGTTTAAGTCCATTCAGATTTTATTAGCGATTGCTGCATTTCATGATTATGAAATATGGCAGATGGATGTCAAGACTACGTTCCTCAATGGCAACATTGATGAAGAGTTGTATATGATGTAGCCTGAAGGTTTTGTCGATCCTAAGGATGCTAATAAGGTGTGCAAACTTCAGCGTTCCATTTATGGACTGACGCAAGCATCTCGGAGTTGGAACCTTCGTTTTGATCAAGTGATCAAGAGTTTTGGATTTGTTCTAAATTGCTACGAAGCTTGTATCTACAAGAAAGTGAGTGGGAGCTCAGTGATATATTTAGTACTATATGTGGATGACATATTGATTATTAGAAATGACATTGGTATGCTTAACGATGTGAAGAGTTATTTGAATAAATGTTTTTCAATGAAAGACCTAGGCGAAGCTGCTTATATATTAGGCATCAAAATCTATAGAGATAGACAAAGACGCCTAATATCTTTAAGCCAAAGTACATATCTATATAAAGTTCCGAAAAGGTTCAGAATGGATAAAGCAAAGAAAGGTTCATTGCCCACGTTGTCAGGTAAGATATTGAGCAAGACTCAGTGTACAACTACGGTAAATGATAGAGATACTATGAGCAAAGTGCCATATGTCTCGGCCATAGGTTCTATCATGTATGCCATGCTATGTACTAGACCGGATGTGTCCAATGTTCTTAGTTTGACGAGTAGATACCAAAGTGATCCAGGAGTGGAACACTGGACAGCCGTAAAGAACATCCTAAAGTATTTAAATAGGACTAAAGAAATGTTCTTGGTCTATGGAGGTGATGAGCAGCTCGTCATAAAAGGTTACGTCGACGCTAGTTTCGACACCGACCCAGATGATTCTAAATCTCAGACAAGATACATTTATATTTTGAATGGTGGAGCTGTGAGCTGGAGAAGCTGCAAGCAAAGCGTGATCGCGGGATCTACAATAGAAGCGGAATACATGGCTGCTTCAGAAGCGTCAAGTGAAGGAGTTTGGATCAGGAACTTCATCAGTGAGCTTGGTGTGGTTCCAAGTGCCTTGGACCCACTGGAGATATTATGCGACAACACTGGCGCCATAGCACTAGCTAAGGAACCAAGATATCATCCAAAGACCAAGCACATCAACCGCCGTTTTCATATAATTTGAGATTATATAGCAGATGGAGATCTGAAGATTAGCAAAGTACATACGGATCTGAATGTCGCAGATCCTTTGACTAAACCTCTTCCACGAGCAAAACATGATCAACACCTTAATGCCATGGGTGTTAGATTTTTGCCAGATGTAAACTAGATTATTGACTCTAGTGCAAGTGGGAGACTGTTGGAATTATACCCTAGAGGCAATAATAAATATGTTATTATTATAATTCTTGTTCATGATAAAGTTTATATTCCATGCTAGAATTGTATTAAGCGGAAACTTTGATACTTGCGTAGTTTATGAACAACACCGTGTCCCTAGTACGCCTATATGGACTAGCTCATTGATTAATGATGGTTAAGGTTTCCTAACCATAGACATGAGTTCTCGATTAATAATGAGATCATGTCATTAGGAGAATTATATGATGGACAAACCCAAATTAAGCAGAGCAATTAGACCGTGTCATAGTGTTCATCTTTGCGAAGCTTTTTCCTATGTCAAGTATTGTATTCCTTAGACCATAAGATAATACAACTCCCTGGTATCGGAAGAAAGCTTTGAGGTCATCAAACGTCATCCTATGTGAGGGTGATCATAAGGTGTCTCTCATGTGATCGGAAAGTACTTGTTGGGTTGTATGTATCGAGATGGAATTTGTCCCTCCCGAGTCGGAGAGATATACTTCGGGCCCACTCGGTAATCGATATCAATACCGCTTACAAGAACATGGTTAAGGAGTTAATCACAAAGTGATATCGTATTACGGAACGAGTAAAGTACTTGCTGTGAACGAGATTGAACTAGGTATGTCGATACCAACGATCGAATCTCGAGCAAGTAAAATATCGCGTGACGAAGGGAATACATATATGGGATTAATTGAATCCTGGCATCGTGGTTCATCCGATATGATCATCGATGAATATGTGGGAGTCAATATGGGTTTCTAGATCCCGCTGTTGATTATTGATAGAAGATCATGTCTGCATATTCTTGAACCCGTAGGGTCACACACTTAACGTGCATCGACGCTAGGATATAATGTATAATTGGTTTATGAGTTTTTGTTCAAAGTCTCGGATGAGACCCAGGACATCACGAGAGGTTCCGGAATGGTCCGGAGAATAAGATTCATATAAAGGAAAGCAGTTTTTGGATTTTGGAATCGTTTCGGAATTTATCGGTATTGTATCGGAAGGTTCTAGAAGGTTCCGGAATGGGACCAACGTGAGCCCACTTGTCGAAGGCCTGCGTGGGCCTAAGGGGAAGTGCCCTGGCCACTTTGGGCCAGGGAACAAGGCCCCTAAGGCCCAGCCGGCCAGCTCCTAGGGGAAACCCTAAGGGGACCTTCTACAAGAGGGAGGGGATGACTTGCCCCCCACTCCACCCCTTGGGCCGCCGCCCTAGGGCTTGGAGGAGGGGTCAAGGGGGACGGCCAGCCCCCTATATAAGGAGGGCAGAGGAGCCTCCCCCCACTCCAACCCTAGCCGCCAACTGCTGCCCCTCCACCTCTCTCTCCCTCCCGACTGCGTGTAGGCGAAGCCCTGCCGCAGAAACTCTCCACCATAAGCACCACGCCGTCGTGCTACAGATCCAATCTATCTCTCCACCATACTTGCTGGACCAAGGGAAGGAGGAGACGTCGCTGCACCGTATGTGTGCATCTCTCGGAGGCCCCGCCACTTGCGGCGTAGGATCGGATCGGATCGCGAGGAGGAGACGACGAGTACGACTACATCAACCACGTTCTGTTGAACGTTTCCGCTGTGCGATTTCTTCAAGGGTATGAAGATCTCATCAATCTCTCTCGTTGATTACATCTCCTAGATTAGATCTTTGCTTTCTTGTTCGCATCTGTAGGAATTTTTTTGATTTACTATGCTGGCGAAACCCTTCATCCTGGACCGACTACCATGAGTACATCTGAGATCTGCTCTAATATCAGTTGTTATCGTTGTTATCGCAATCCTGGTTCCACTTAACCAATGCTTCCGACTGACATGCATCATGGACCGATGCACGAGAGTTTGTGTCCACCAACCCAACACAACTTAGTCGGAGACCAACATAGACTTATAACAGGTTTTGGACCAACTCCTCCAAAGACTAACATGTTAAAAGAGAACATCATCAACCTTATTAGTCGCCTCTTGTCTTCTCCCAGTATCGACGTAGGATTAAACCCAACGGTTTATCAATCTCTAGACTAGGGTTTGAAATCTTGTGTGATTTTTCACTGGCGATGTTTTTGTTTTAATTTATTTTTAGAACTTTGATTAACATGGATAGAATTATATATTTTTTAACTCACTCCCTAGTGTCCAAAAAAAAACCTCATAGATCAAAAGCCTTCGTTTAAAGTATGTTATTATTTACCCCACATGCACGAGACCATAGGTGCCCCCCCCCCCCCCCCCCCAAGTCTAATTTGTTATCAATTAATCAAGAAATACTCCCTCCGTCTAAGAATAGATGTTTTGGATTTTTTCAAAATTATAATAAATCTATATCCTAAATAGTATATAAATTCATTTAAATTTTAATATATTTGAGACATCTATTTTAAAACGGAGGAATTAATACTTTAGACTTGAAATACGCCGTTTGCCGAGTTACTGGATTCCGTACGAGACCTTATAGATTTCATAGAAAATCACGACATTAATCAGGCAGCTCCCCTTACCGGACAAATCGATAGATCCCGCCCGCTTCAGTATGTGCTGGAATTCCATGTTTGGTGGTGTCGACAGTGACACAAAGCCCCGTGCTGAAATTCAATTATTTTCTGCAAAACCCTAGTGGAATAAAACCGGAGCACGAGAGAACAACGACGGAATAAAAAGGCACAGAATACACGTACGCTCCCACTAAACACACGGCCCCACTTCTGCCAACGCCGTAAATCGTAATCCCCTCCCCCAAACTTTCCCCTCTCTTCCTCCACTCGCACCACCACCTCCCCCCCCACATCAAGCGCAAACCCCCGCAAGTACCACGTCGCAGATGCCCCATTAGCTCCGAAAATCCAAAACTCACCCACCCCCACCTCACTCCCGGCACCCCCGCCCGCGGCGACGGCCGCCATGACGACCGGATCCAACGGCGACCACTACGGCCACGGCCCGCCCTCCTACCCGCAGCGCCGCCCGCACTACGGGGGCGCCTCCCCCTCCTACGGCTCCTCCGCCTCCTTCCGCGGCTGCTGCTGCTGCATCTTCATGCTCGTCATCTTCCTGGCCCTCCTCGCCCTCGCCGTGGCGCTGGTGGTCATCCTCGCCGTGAAGCCCCGCAAGCCCCAGTTCGACCTCAACCAGGTCTCCGTCCAGTACCTCCTGGTGGCCCCGCCGTCGCAGGCCGCCGCGGCCGTCCCCGCCGCCGCCTACCTCTCCCTGAACATCACGCTCCTCTTCACCGCCGTGAACCCCAACAAGGTGGGCATCCGGTACGGCGCGACGGCGTTCGACGTGATGTACCACGGGGTTCCGCTCGGGGTGGCGGCCGTGCCCGGGTTCGAGCAGCCCGCGCACAGCACCCGCCTGCTCCAGACCCGCGTCGTCGTCGACCGCTTCAACGTCCTCCAGTCCGACGCCCAGGACCTCGTCCGCGACGCCGCGCTCAACGACCGCGTCGAGCTCCGCATCACCGGCGACGTCGCCGCCAAGATCCTCGTCCTCGGATTCTCCTCCCCCAAAGTCCAGGTAAACCGCTTACTCTCCCCAGAAGCCAAATTTCGCTTCGCCTACTCCCGCCGCAACCGCCCCGCCGATCGAAATTGACCCGTGAACTAACGAACGAACAAAACAAACCAGGTGTCGGTGGATTGCGCGATCGCCATCAGCCCGAGGAGGCAGTCGGTGACGTACAAGCAATGCGGCGTCGACGGGCTAAGCGTGTAGTAGGAAGGAGCCAAGCCAACCTCGCCGCCGCCGCAGGCAGCGCCGCACAAGGGAAGCGGAAGCTACTACTACTACTATAGTCTAATTATTATTTGGAGATATAGATATGTGGATGGGAAGGAATCTCTAATCTCTAGTCTCGAGTCTTGATTCCTTACTGTGTGCGTGGGGGCCTGGTAAATTTCGAGCTCCCCACTTCGCCAGCCTCACCCTTAGACGATCGATCGAGGTCACCACTGATTTTTTGTGAATTATTACTGGATGTCATTAGTAGTATGAATCACCATGGTTAGTTCTTCGTGACCTCATCCATCGCCGTTGCTTAGGAGCAAAGGTTAGTGCCCAAGTGGTGGGGGCTGGCGAGCGAGCGAGTGGAATCTGACCGCTTTCCGCTCGCTCGCACCACCTTGTCGTCTGCGTCCGTGGGATTGTTTCGCGTGTTTGTTCGCTCGGGTTTGTGTGTGTGTGGGAGCCGGTGGCGGTGGGGTACTGCGCTGTCCGATGCGCATCGCCACGCCCGTGCCCGTGTAACCTGCTCCGGCCTGTAGCGGAGGCGCGCCATGTGGTGGCGAGCGGCGTCCGATGAGAGCTGGTACGGTAGGTTTCCTACTCCCATGCTGGCCTTGTCGACAGCAGATGGATGAGTGGTGGTGGCCGGTGGGGGTCGAACCGTCAAAGTTGGTACGGCTGGCTTACTTGGATGGATCGTGGGTTTGGCAATTGGGCATTGTAAAATGCAGAGACCTGAACAGTGTATAGTAGACAAATCTTTGAGGTTGAAATTTGACCTTCCGTTAGCTAGACTCTTGTCGACAGGAATATAAAAAGAGAATTTGGTATAATATGGATCCGACAGGGTACTAAACCTGGTTAAACTAGCAGATGAAGGTGGGTTTCTTCTGACTACGAATCTCAGTTCGCACATGGCATGGCATGACATGATTTTTGTGTGAGCTTGCGCGAGGCTTCCAGTCATCTGTGTTTCCATTCTCGTCGTACACGAAGCTTGTTGTCCTGTGGAATTTCCAACCCGAACATTTTGTATCCGGTGGGTTTAATTAATAGTGGTATACCGTGCATTTGTGTGCGAAATTTGTAATTTCTTCAAATCTCAACATAGTTTCCGTACAAATTCTCTGCTGGTCACCACTCGTGCCGTGCAGTCCTATCAGTCCGTGCAGCTAGTCTCGTCGAGCAGACCGTAATGATTAAGCAGCCACTCGTGATCGAGCATCGAAGCTCACTTAGCTTGACCAACCCACACCCAAGTCGCTGCATCGCAGTCCTCCGCTGATCGCGGGCAGCGAGAGCTTTCGTGGTTGGTACATTTACAGCTCCAACGCGACAGCCCGTCGTGGTCGTGAAAATCCGATCTCTGGACTGGCCTCGTGTTCTTTTGCGTTGAGTTGCCTTGACGTTTTGCCCAACAAAGACTCGCGAGCTACCGCCGTAGCACAGCCGTTTCCTATCGTACGTACGTCGGCACGCCCTGGACAGAGACCGACGTGTGTGTCTTAATCATCGGCTCCATCTCTCGGATTCTCTGTGCCCAGATGCCAGTAGTACTCGATTTTCCGAGCAGTGCTTGGCGCCGAGTACCGTTGGCGCGGACTGTGCCGTCTGCGTCTGGACTACGGATGGCACCCGCGGCTGTTGGGTGCGGGTGGAGCTTAACCAAACCCGCACCCGCAATCTTAGATCTTTCCCGCAACCCGCACCCGCACCCGCGCATGGGTATAGATTTTTTCCCATACCCTCACCCGCCTAGGGTAAACAAACCCGCGGGTAATACCCACCCGTCTGTCCAAACAATTTAACAAGGCATTATAATAACAAAACATACATATATCTTCATTCATTCACAGTTTTAGCAAGCAAATATAAATTAAATAATGAAAATACATAGCCAAACACATGATATATGTAAAGAAAACAAGTTACAACCAAACATAAGTTGCATAGGAAGTACATAGTTCAAACAAGAATACTAGATTAACGGGAATTAATCGGTGGGCAATGGAATTAATGTGATTTCGGGAATTTCTGGGCAGCCGAGGGTGGTTTGTATTTAGTTTTAGGGATTTATTTTGGAAATAAATGCTATGATAATAATTCCTTACGTGTCATGTACAAATATATGGCGGGTAGATGGGTATGTGGGCACGGGTTTTTCCTTACCATACCCGCACCCGCAATACCCAACGGGTAAAGAACTTTTCCCATTTGCTTACCCATGGGTAAAAAAATTCTACCATACCCTTACCCTAATAGATAAATACCCGCAGGGTAAGCGGGTAGCGGGTACCCATTGCCATCCGTAGTCTGGACGCAGTCAATGTGAATCCCCCAGCACGTCAGTACGACAGAGTACAGGAACAGGCAGTTCTGAACGCTACCGGCCGAGACGCAACGGACATTTCTGGGGGAACTGTTTGTTGGACTCGCGAGAGATGGAAATGTACCGGCCCTACGGATGGAAATCTTAGGCTGTGAACAGTGCCTGCAGAGGATCCAATATCCTGCTAAATATATATACACACTGGCGATCTTTGCCGATTCTGCTTGCTCTGAACCTTTTCTGCATTATTAGCAGATTATAGGCCCACTGATCGATCACATTGTACAAAGTTCAGCAATGAGTAGCAATGTACAACTCACATGGCCACGGGTTCGCTTTTAGAAGGCACTATCTTCTATACTTTTCGTGATCTCTCTTCTTGCTGCTGCAGCCAAAGCCAAACCCCCCTATTTCTTCTCCATTTCCTCTTCTTTCCACCAACGTATCGCAGGTACGCAATGTGCAGCTGTGCGAAAGCAAACAAAGTATGGTGCTTCGGCAGTGGCCCTGTCATTGTCTCAGCTTCATCAAGTAAGGTGGTGGCGTTCCATTTTTTGTTTTGGCACTTTGGGCAGTCACTGGAACTACCGGATAGCAGTGGAAATCTTCTATTTTAACCCGAGGAAACAGAGTATTCCCGTGGAAGTGAAACATCATTACACACTTTCGGTGTGGTGTTCTTCTTTATCTTTCTTTTTCTCGTCGAAGCAGGTTTTTATCCTGCTTTACAAATAAAGTCATAACGGCCGGAGTGATACAAGATGATGGGGAGATATCCTTACAAAGTGACCAAAACCTAGCATCGAAACAAGACTGAGTAGAACCGAAGCTCCGCAACGACAGCCCCATGAGGGTAACGATGCACCGCGCAACCACCATCGAGACCGTGACGGTCAGGGTTTTTCACCAGGAGTCCTAGCGTAGAGAAGGTAGCCACAATGACGCCCCCAAGAGGGTTATAACACCCGCAGGCATCGCCGCCATTGGCGCCGAAGCGCTGAGCTTTTGCCCGAAAAAACCTTCGCACCACTCCCACTCTCGGTCCGCTCGTTGACCCTGAGTTAGGCCACCGACACGTGATCTGGGAGCTGCCACAGCCGAAGCATCACCAACACCAGGATCCACCACCTTCCGCTCATCGCCATCCACATGACTGAAGAGAGAATCCATCACCACCGCCACGTCGCTCGTCGTAGAATCGCCCGCGCTGTCCACCTCCCGAGGCCGCCGCCTTAGTATCCAAGATCTCCCACCCGTGATACGGCAACCGCCATGACAACAATCCACCGAAGCGGATGAGGGAGGTCCAAGTTAGCCTACAAGCCCTCGGTCAGCGGGGTCTTAGAGCAACTATAATAGATACCCCAAAATGGGGCATGGGGCTTGACCTTCCAAATGGAGACTTTGGGCCAAAAAAAATCGTCTCCAACAGGCCCCATCCGTTTTTCGTGCCCCAATTTTTTTGCGATGCGTGGCTACCGCATTTCTTCTCCCACACGTACGCGCAGCCCAATCATCACGCGAAAGTTCCCCACCCACCCTCTCGCGCGTGATGCAGCCCCCCGACGGCCGCCACCGTCGAATCCGCCACCGCCTCGCCTCCTGTCTAATAGATCAGGCCACCGCGCTTCTTCCCCGCCGCCGAATCAACCTCGCGCGACCTCGGAGATGCCGCTGTGCCGACACCAGCCACGACGGCGGTGGCCGATACCTTTGATTCGGTGGAAGAGGTGGCCCGCGCCTACGAGGCGGCGGCGTGGAAGTTCAGTCGGCCCCGCCACGACATGAATTTCCCGGAGATCGAGACAACGGCGTACGGGGATTTCCTCGCGCCATAGATCCAGTTCATCGACCGCGACGCTCGGGAGCATTGTCGCGCCGCGAGGCAGCAGCAGGGGCGCTTGACGAACTGCGGATGCAACAACTAATCCGCGACCACCCGGAGTTGCTGTAAGCGCAGCTGAACCACATCGAGAAGATGAAGAAGAAGCGCACTGATGGCGCCGGGCCATCCAACGGCGCGCCACCCTCCACCGTTGCCGTCCCGTCGGATTCCTCTTCTGAATTAAGGGACAACGACAACTCTGACCTCAGCGTCTAGGACTAGTAGCTTCATCGTTGCGCTGTAGTTCTTGTAGTTTAATTTTGTTTGCAACGGAACTATGCTTAGTTTCGTTTGTAGTTGAATTTCGATTGCAATGGAACTATGAAATGTGCCGCGAGCTGAAAATTTGAACACACAACTCGAATTTGTGGCAGCTGCTGGAGCGTGCAGAGCTGCAAAATGCGACAGCCGGTAAGCGGCGGCCGTGTTGGTGCCACATTTTAGTAAAACTGTTGCCGCGTATCCGATTTTGATGTCCCATTTTGGAGAGTTTGTTAGAGTTGCTCTTAACGGGCAGAACACATCCGCCTGTCAAGCCCGCGGACCCAAAAGAGCGGGGCTGCTAGGCAGACATCAGATCTAGGCCCCTAGTCCCGGATCCTGCACCCTAGTCACACAATGACCGAGGGATGGGTCCCATGATATGGGAACCCCTGAAACCCATGTAGGGTCCTATGGTTATAAGGCAATCATAATCTATACTTAAACCCTAAATCCAAGTATTGTGTTATGATGATAAATACCTCACACTCTTGCGAAACAATTCTATTCCTCTAACACTGAATCCTAATGTCATGTTGATGTGATTATAATCACAAGCCTCTAGATGAAATAACGCTAAATCTTTTGCATTGTTTGAAAGGACAAATATTAGGTATCTTTGTCTTGGTTAAAACAAACAAAAAATCTACTGTGATAAAAAATCATAAGAACATGTACATCAATTCATTCTTTTCAACTAGAACCAAATCTATCTAAGCCATCAACCTAAATTATTTATAAGAATATTAACTCAAACCAAGGAGTTATTTTAAAGATCTTCTAAAGTACTTTGGAAACAAAAATAAATTATTTTGGGATTTCTCTCATATAGGAAACCCTAGTGTTCTTCTACATGTTCATATGAAGAATGAATATAGAAATCTTTTACAAGTTATTCAAATAAATGAGAGGGGAATATTAAGAACCTATGGAAATTATTTGGAGTTCAAAATCTTCAGTTTGAACTAAATTCCATTTTGAAGATTTCAAATATATTTTCCTATACTAAATTCTTTCCTAATAGGGACGTACTTCCTAAAAACCTAATCAAAATAGAGGAATTAAATCCTTCAAAATCATCAAAACACAACACAATACTTGGATTTAGGGTTTAAGTATAGATTATGACTGTCTTATAACCATAGGGCCCTACATGTCTCAATCAACGTAAATTTTTGAAGCTCGGAATATTCATTTTCATCAAATTTCAATTATGATTTAAAAGATATTTTCTTGCATACAAGAATGTGCATAAATAAATATATTTGAAAATACACTACCAAAAATATAAAATAATCCTAGAATGTTCTTTAAGGAATTCTAAAAAATAGAATTATCTAAAACAAATTTTGAATCAAACAAAAATCAAAATGGAATACAAACTATAAATTCAAATATGAAAAATAAAATAGAAAATAGAAAAGGAAATAGAAGAAGAAATAACAGAAACCTAAAGTGGACCCGAACTCATTAACCTAGCCCAGTCGCATCCCAACTAGAACATGTCCTCATCCTCACTCACTTAAGCCTAGACCCACCAGATTTTTTTTTGGCAAAATGACCAAGTTGGCATTTACCTCTCGATTGGCAGAAGCACCTCTGTCGCTGTCTCCATCCTTGGCGCCCCGATGCTCGCAACTGACTTTGTCTCACCTACTTAAACCTACATCGGACATACACTAACCCTTAGTGTCAACACCCGGATTTTTAATCCCAGATGCCTGTTATGCCATACATCGCAATCCCAGGATTACCATTTTTGCGAGACATAACAGAATTGGATACCATAGTACATCATCCATTACAAACCGTACATAAGTTCTTACACAAATAGAGATCTCATGATCCAGTTCTTAATACAACATCAAGCAGCGGAATACGTAATAATAACGATAGCGTAGGCGAAGCTCCATCTTCGGGGTCCACAGGCAATGCTGACGATGGGAGATGATCCTAGTTGTCGTAATCTTCCTAGGGTCCATCCTCCAGATACTCCTCTTCATAGTCTGGCCATGGGAATAGCCAGGGACAAAGCCATGAGTACTCTTTAAGTACTCGCAAACTAATACTAACATGTAAAAGGGGTTTTTGATAATAGGTCACTAGGCTCTAGGGTTATTTTGCAAAAGCCAGATTTACCTCTACTAAGTTCAGAAGCAAAGAATGCTAGTTGAAGTTTCATAACACCTAAGTGGGAACTTGTATTTCATATCACAACCCTGTTATGGTCAAGTCAAAGTCTCAATCCATTTCACAAGTCATTTTGAAAAGTCTGATGGGGGAACAGTATGGCCACTACAACTGTCCATAACCGCGGACGCGGCTATTCGAATAGTTTGACACTCTGCAGAGATTGTACGCTTTCACCACAACATTCGATACATCCGTCAGGAACAAATCCTGAATTCACCATACTCAGTATGCGGATAATCAATCCTAATCTTTCAATTACACGCCCTAGTATAAGCACCTCTCATGTGAGTTTGGCCTCCCAACCATGACCAACTGTCATCTTGGGTACTGCACAGGTGGACAATCTTCACAAGGTAGCCTCAGCTCAGACCTTGGCCGTGAGGGAACTAATACTAAGGTATATAAGTTTTCAGTCAAGCCCTACCCAATCTTCGGGTATTGTGGTTATACGATAAAATTGGAATGGTATCGCATCCAGACAACCATCAGTTTTATAAAGGGCTAAGGCTCATGCCTCATCATTTTCATCACCAAAATCATCAGTTGTTCAGAAACACATGTCAAAACATCTCAGTAGAATGATCCATCATTCCAAGGTTTTCATAACCATTTCACCAAGTATTCCCATCTAAAGTTGATCGAGTTTTATGCTTAGCACTAGCATCTACAAGTGGGGGTAAGCACTAATGAAGGGTGGTAAACTAGTGGAGTTCTAACTAAGTTCAATCTCATGCCTTAGGATGACATCAAGATTATCTAGCTTAGGCCAAATTTTATGCTCTTTATGCAACCTTCACATATCTTTCTAGTATCTACCATTCTCTTAAGTAAACTCTAAGTAAGAGCTTTGATAAAGAAATAAAGTAAGGAGCTTGTAAGTAAAACTAGGATTGGTTTATCAAGTGGATATGATCACATATGCTTAAGGTATATAGTGGGCATAGTAACAAGTAGTGGTTTGTTGCATCAGTAGAGTATCTTGCAAGTGTTAGCTTGCACATTCACTAGTAGTATTAGGCTTGCACAGTATCAGTATAAGCTTGCCTTGTGTAGAGCAGTGGTTGAAATTCTCCTCAGCTTCTTCTTCGTAGAATCCTCCTTCCTCCTCGTATCCTTGGTCGGTACTAGCGTCTATAAATAAATACGAAGTACACAATCACCAAACAATACTTAACTACTTACAATCACCACACAAAAAGGGTCCTATAGATGATCTAGCATCATCACTAACATTACAAGATTAAAGCTTGGTTTAATTCCTTTTATTTTTAGAAAAGTAATTTCTACTCATTGAAAAACTACTTAAGATTTAATATTCTCCAAACCAAACATGGGATCATGTTGACACATGTCATCACCATACATTTTAGTCCATGGGAATGTGATTTAAAGTGGTGTCACAATTTAATAAGGTTTTACCCTTTTATTTTAATTAATTAAAGTGGCTAAAAATGCCTACGGGGCATTCTTTTATTACTTGAACATTATTTCTGTAAGTAACCCTATATATTTTTATATATTCTGAAAGGTATGGTTAAATGTGATTTTTGAGAGTTGGAATCAACTCAAAAGCTATCATGGTTTAAATTTGAAAAATGTTTGAATGCAGAAAAGCTTCTGCCTTGTTATTTTTACCATGGGTGATCTATAGATCCAAATGAATTCAACATTCCCAGCCCTTTCTAAAAAAATTGGTTTCATTCAATTTGGTGCACTGAATCGACCTGGGTTGATTTTTGAAACTGGGTACAGAAGTGTGTTTGAAATAAAATGGAAAAGGTTTAATTCAAATAACTGGGCTGCGCGGGAAAAGTTAACGGGCCGGCCTGCTAAGCGTAGCGCTTCCTTGGTGTAACACCCTCAGAATCGGATCTATGCAAGTTTAAGCAAAATTCGCCAAACCCGCATAGAAACGATTCAAAGGTGCCCACCAGGCACTTTCGTGCGGGTGGAAAACGAAGTAATAACATTACACAACAGTCCTCGATGGGACCCACAGAACAGATATATATACAACACGACTCCATGAGTCAAGAGTACAGATATACGGTACAAAGATCCAAATCACCTTGAAAGCGATAGAGCGTCCGACTACGGACAAGATGCAAATGGGGCTAAGAGCCCTGAAGAATAACCAATGGCGTCCATAACCCTGCCCAGGCCAAGCCGGAAGGGTAACCCTGCTAACGGCATCGATCTCAAAACCTGTTTAAACAAAAGGGGTGCCGACAAAAGGCAAAGGAAAAAAAGGAGCGTCAGTACTGAGGCCAGTACACGGCGAGACTAGAATTCGGCGGTCCTCGCCTACATAGGTATGGTGGACTGAAGCGGCAGCGGCAGCATGCACTAGACAACCTATAGAGACTTGATACAACTGTCGGCAAACAGAGAGGGGTAAGAAAGACCTACTCGGATCCAAACTGAAGCTAACACCAAACAAACCCATCCTGGCGTTTCCCCCTCGCGACCAAACGAGGAAGTCAACCGAGGAACTCACACAGTTGGCATTTTTACTTATTCAGTTATAGTTGCTGCACTTTACTAGTCAGGTTTAGATAATCGTCCTGATAAAGTAAGCAGTGGGCACTTTTAGTTAACCATTCCGTTATAGTAGCAACACTTACTAGTCAGATACAGATAGCATGAGATAAACCCAAAACCCAGCAGTTGTTGGTACTTTTATTCAGCCATTCCGTTGTAGTTGCAATACTTACTAGTCAGGTACAATGGTCGCAAGCGACACTCCAAACAAGCAATTGTGGGCAGTATTAATTAGCCATTCCATTATAGTGAAGCTGATTACTAGTCATTATAAGTCAAATTTATAGCAATAAACTTTAGTTATGCTTGTCTATGGTCGAGATACTGTGCTCCAAGTCGTCCATATCCGCGGACACGGCTTTCAGAAAGTTTTTCCCGGCCGGGGTGCACCAATAGCAACACACGCTCGATCAACCTCGGAAAAACCAAATCAAAACCCAACGAGGCTTTCACGACTGAACAATCACAGGATTCAGAAATATTTCAGGGGGCCACCCCTTGGAGTACACCCGCAACGAACTAAGCAAGCTCCGAGACGGACTCAAGGTTGTGGGGACGGCTGTGAACGACTGGGAACCCAAAACTGGGCTTGTCGACACCGCGGAATCGTGCCACGATCCTAAACAGTACAGTGTGCTATCTGTCGCACAATTTAAATACATAAGTAGCATGGCATAAGTACAGGATCGTAAATAAAACCTCAAACTAGTTTGTGGCCCCAAGAAATAAGACGGAATCAAGCTCTGGCTCAGGGGGGTCCCATATACCTCCCGGATGTGGATAGCGCGATAAATCAAGGAACATGTATCAAGTACTCGGGGTCTTACGGGACACAAGTGGGCGTTCGGAAATCAAATATTTTCTATCACCCACCGATGCCTCTGCTTATTTCAATTTTAGTTGTTAAACAGAAATTAAAGTGATGATAAGTAAAACTAAAATCATCTCCAACAGCAACATGCGGCAATACATCAACAACTGTGGCACTTGACGACACGCAACAGCACTTGAGCAAGCGACTACGACGCGCAAGTCCAACTATCTACCAAACAACAGGTAATAGGGTGTGTCCAAGGCAATATAGGGCTGCACGGTATATCACAGGTACGGAAACTAAAGCATCGCAACACAGATAGCAATAGATCAACAGGAGGGAATAAAGACTATAAAGTAAGATAGGTAGAAAGGGGGAGATGCTCGCCTAAAAACATTGTCGAAGGTTCAATCGAAGATCGGGGCGAAGCTCACATCAACTCAACGGCCTTATCCGCGAAGAAGCAAAACACTAGAATAAACACCGGATGCACTATTTAATACAACGGCAGAAGATCGGCATGATGCATGTATGATGCATGACATGGCAAGGGTGCGATGCGATTAGGTCATATTAAGCGGAACCGGGGTCCCGACATTAATTAGGCGGTTCAAGTTGTTTAGATACCCCGCAATTTGAATGTTGTTTAACAATGCTAAATTGTATCATCGGTTCGCTATACAAATTTAAATGAGGCCAATATAAGGCTAGATTTGCCCGCATATGGGCCCCATATTTAATTATTAGGTGAATCGGCATAAGGCCCCCAAACCACATGATATGCATGCGAGATGTCAAATAAGTATGCAACAATTCATATAGTTGACCATTTATAAAATAGGGTTCTCGGAGAGGGGTTCACACATTAGGGTCTCGACGGTCTTGGGGTTCCGGGGTTCGGGGTTCGACAGGGTCCAGGGTCCGGTCTCGGGGTCCAGGGTTCTGACGGGGTCGTTCTCGAACTCCGGGGTTAGGGTCTCGGATCGAGGTAGTTCTTGTCGCGTCCGGGAAGCAGGTCTTGGTTCGGTGTCGGGGCGTGTCGAATTCTTCCGGGCCGATGCCGTTCTTGTCGTCGCGACGGTCTTGTCGGGTTCTCAAGTCGGTCGGTCTTGTCTTCGGGTGAAGCGCTTGTCGGTCTCGTGGCGATCTTTGCGTCCTCCCGGTTCGGGTTTTGGCGTCCGAGGGTAGATCTTGGCGTGCGAGGGAAGTTCCTGTCGTTTCCGAGGAGAAGATCTGGGCGTCCGAGGGTCACTCCGCGTCCGTGTTGCAGATCTTGTCGGTTCCACCTCGAAGGCCTTGTTGTTCTGCAGTGGGGATCGTGGTGCATCGGGGTTCGGGTTTTTGGGGGTTTGTCCTTCTGCGCCATGTCGGAGATCTTGAGGGTTCGGCTCGATCGAGGTGCAATGCTTGAGTTTCGACGCTGGCGATCTTCGGGAGGTACTCTGGTGGTTCCTGCGAGGCACCGCGTGACTGAAGAAAAACGGTGGCGATGTGCAGGAGGGCCATGGCGGCGGCGCCGACGAGGCGGTTGACGGCGAGGCGGGCCCGCGCGGCGGCGCGGCTCAGGGAACGGCGCGGAAGCGCGGACGGGGCCCTGCCGGCGCGGGCGACCATGGGCGGCGCGGCTCTGCAGGCAGGGGTGGAGCAGAGGAGGCGGGCCCGGCCGGAGGCGGCAGAGGCGCCTCTGGGCGGCGGACGGTAGCGGGGAGGGCCTCAGGCTAGCGGGGCGGCGCCGGCGCGCGAGCAGAAGGCGGCGGGGTGCTGCGGTGGCCTGCGAGAGGGAGGGAGAGGGAGCACGGGGCGAGGGGAAGAGCGCCGGGAGGAAGACGACGGGAGGCGCGCCGCGCGCGTGCGTGGGGGAGCACGTGGGCCCAGGGGGGACAGGGGGGGCCAGGCGCGGGTGGTGGTTGGTTGGGGAGCGTCGGGTGCGTGCGCGTCGTGTGGTGTGTGCTGTCCAGGTGGAGAGAGGGGGGGTGAGAGAGAGGGAGTGGGTTGGGACAAGTGTCAGTTTAGGATTGGGTAGAGGGGAGAGAGGGTGAGGTGGCACTAGGGGATTGGGTGGGGTGATGTGGCCAGAGGGTTGGGTAGGTTTTCGGGTAGCTTTAGGATTGTCTGGTGGACCGTTTGTAAAACCTGGGGGTGGTCGTTCGGGTCGAAACGGCCCGTTCGACTGCCCCCGCTAAAATTAATTAATTAATTTATTATTTCAACCAGCGTTTTTGCAAACTGACACGGACAAAACAAAATACTCCGGCGACCCGGGTTTGCGCGATAATTAAGGTGGGGCGTTTTAGAAAACAAAAACGGGCTTTGCGAAATAGTTTTATGCAAACAATGCATGATGATGACGATGCAATGCACAAATTCAACGCGATTTTCTAGTAGTGGTTTTGCGGGATGCCACACTTGGGCTGTTTAAGTGGCAGTCCCCACTCGTCAGTGAGACAGGAGGGTGCGAAGCGGTACGGGGCAACGTGGGTCGTTCGATCTGGTTCTAATCCAACGGCTGGGAGTCATCGTCGACGTTGGGCAACGCCGGCGAGACAGAAACCTAGCGCGGCCAGTGGGGTGTGCTGGGGGCTCACCGGAGTGCAGGCGAGGGTCGGCGAGGCGGGCGAAAGACGAAGTCGACGACGGCGAATCTCCTGGTACCGGTGGCTCCTCCTGGAGCGGCTCCAATCGCTGGCTCCCTTCTTCTCCAAAGGCGGCGGGCTCCGGTGAAATTCCGGCGAAGTGTTGCTCGCCTTGCTCCGGGAACGGTGTGGCACGATCAGTGGTGAGAGGGGAGTAGAATGGTGTGCTCAATTCGGCTGGGGGTGGCCTCTATTTATAGTCGAGCGAGGGGACCGACGGGACGCAAGGTGAGCTCGTCGGGGGCGATGGTACAGACGGCTATTGGCATGGGCGAAGGTAGGGGACGGTGCGATGTTCCCTGGCGATGCTCAATGGTACGGTGGCGAGACGTGGGGCGGTGCGGTTCGGTCGGAACACGACGGTGCTCTGCGCGTGCCCGACGGAGAATTTAATGGCGCACAGCGTGCGTGGTCCGCGCGGCGGCGAACTAGAGTGTCTGCGGGGTTGCTGGGATGATGGTGATCACTTATGCACGCGGCGAGGGCGGCGCGCGGTCTGTGGGCGTTGGTCGAGCGTGGCGCACGGGGCGTGCTCTCGGCATGGTTGCTGGCGAGGTTGGCATGGTCCAGTGGCTGGCAGGGTTCGAGCGGTGGACAGAGAGTAGCGGTGGAGTGTTGGATTGCTCCCAAAGATGCTGTCTAGGCTTGTTTCTCCTCCTAGCTTGCTGTCGACATGGGGGTGACAAGGGTGGCTTCGGCTGTTCACCATTGATGACAATGCCAAGCTCACAGTGGTGCTAGTGCTTGGTTAATCTTGCTAGATGATCTATTGAGCTGGTTGTGAGCTAGATAGGGAACCAGTTAGGCAAGAATCACTGCTCACAATAGTGTTTTGATTTTATTTGATTTGTGTCTGCCAAGTGTTTGATGAAATGGCCGCATGAATTCAAGTTTTGAATTTTGAAAAGATTTTTGGTGGGTGTGCTAGATTGGTGCTGGTGAGTCTGTAGATGCTTGGGTTTTTAAAGTTAAGCTTGTTTGAGTGGTTTTTGAAGAAGTGGGATCTTCCCATATGATAAAGATTCAATTTGAATTGTCATTTAAACTATGCATTTGAAAGTTTCTGGATGATCACAAAGTGGGTCTTGATACTTTGTTATGAGTACAATCAAGGGGTGCAAAGATCCAGAAAAGTTTCTGTTAGGTTCTGAAAGTTTGAGACAGCCAAAGTAGGCTTGGGAGTTATATTGGTCAAAATGACCATTCCTTTATTTTATTTGTTTTGCTTTACTTTGTTTTGGGAAAGTGTGGGAAATGTTTAGATGATGTTTATTTCACCTAAGAAACATTTTACAAGAAAAGAAACACACAAATAAGTTGGTTCAAAAGAATTTCAATTTAAATGCATACACATATGCATGCTTTCATAATTATAATTAGAAAAAATTTTGTTAACCCTAATTTTGATGATTAGAGTTTGATGGTTTAAGTTTAGTATTTTTGGGATGTTACACTTAGAGCTTCAGCGAACTCATTTGACGCTCAACTGATACATGTATTTTATAGTATCATATTTGCATCACATAGTGATAGTTTAGAGTGTTTTTTGCATTAATTTTACATTATTTACACTTATTTAGATGATTTATGAGACTTTCTTACAATGTCTCTTGTTTTGGTATTTACTTCCTAGGAGGCCGAAAACCTTATGTTTCGTATTTTTATGTTTCAAGGACCTTTAAGTACTCAAATAATTTAGGTAAAATATCACGAAAGTTTTTCATCGAGAGAAAGACCATGGCCACAAGAAGTCAACGAGGTAAGATACGAGGCCCAAAGATACATGCTCACACGACATGATACCACATCCGAGTGAGCAGGGCCCAATTGGACCTCGAGCATCGTCTCGCCTCCCTCTTTTTGCCAGGAGCTCCGTGTCACGAAAAAATATGCACCATAATTTCCTGAGATTTATAGAGGTGTCAACAGACGTGAAAGTCTTCTCCTACTCTAAGAGAGGGCAGATTTTGCTGCTCTGGTGCCTACGTATTGGGGAAATCACTATCGTCGCCATCACCAACTCCTCCTTGGCGTAGGAGTGAGTCTCTCCATCACCATCACCATTATCTCCAACATCATCACCATCTCTATCTGGAGATCCATGTCACCCCCTCATTGTTTGTGATAGACCGGAATCCTAAATAAGTTTTTAGTGATGTGTGCATGTTTGTGCTCGGTAACTTTTTATTTGGAGGGGAAGTTATATTTTCAGATTGTGTTGTATACCATACGCCTCTGATCATTGTCATTTTTCACCATTGTGAGTAGTTTCTCGTGTTCCTAAGGATGTAAGATGGATTGACTATGATTTCTACATAGTATGTTATGTGTACTTGGTCAAGTTTTCTATTTTTATGTGGTTTTATGATGGTAACATACGGACCTCGATTGTGTGTTACTCCACCTATATGTGCTCATAGGACTGCACCTTAACGTAATTAAAGGGAGTAGAGATATCAGTAGATGATAGAAACATTGTCATGATCTTCAGAGTTACATTGTGGTTAAGTGAAAAATACCTGATACGTTGGAAGCGTATCTATAATTTTTGATGCTCCATGCTTGTTTAGTATCTACTTTGCTTTACTTGTCCACACTTTGAGGTGCTTTTACATGTTTTCTGGTACTAACCTACTAACAAGTTGCAACAGTGTCAGATGCCTGTTTTCTGCTGTTTTTGGTTTTAGAAAAGTTAGTAAAGAAATATTCTCAGAATTGGATGGGACAAAGGACAAAGTCAATTACTTTCCGTGGGGAACAAGAAGTCCAGAGGAGAGCCCGAGGGGGCGGCCAGAGGGGCCAGACCCACCCCAGGCACGCGGGTGGGCCCTACCCCACGTCTGGCTAGGGTTTGGTCGCCCTGGCGGCCGCCTCGGTCTCCCCCTTCGCCTATAAGAATCCCCGATGCAGAAACTCTAAGTACCCAATCAAATCTCCACGAAACTGTCTGTACCCGCCGCCACCATCGTCCCTAAATCGGGGGGGGGGGGGTCTGAAGTTCTTCCCGGCACCCTGCCGGAGGGAAGATCATCCCGTAGGCCTTCTCTCCGGTATGATGCGTGAGTAGTTCCACCTTGGACTATGAGTCCATGTAGTAGCTATATGGTTGTATCTCCTCCTTTGTGCTTTCATGTATAGGTCTTGTGAGCTCCGTTCATGATCAAGATCTAATATATTTGTAATCATGCATGTTGTGTTTGCGGGGATCCAATGTATATTGAGATTATTATGTTGGTTTGATTAATGGTTTTGTGTTTATGATTCTATCATGTCTGTGTTGTTTGTGATCTTGCATGCTCTCTGTTATTAGTAGCTATCTTGGCCAAGTAGTTGCTAGTGACTCCAAGAGGGGGTATTTATGCTAGATAGTGGGTTCATGCCTCTAGTTTCCAAGGGAAGTGACAATAATCTCTTCGGTTGTAGATGTGTTGTTGCTACTAGGGAGAAAAACAACGGTCTCTTGTTCATGGAATATGTGGATTATTTACCTTACACACTTTGCTTAAAGCTGTTGTCTGTTGCTTGCAACTTAATATTGGAGGGGGTTCGGATGATAACCGAAAGGTGGAATTTTAGTCATAGATGCAGTTGGATGGCGCTCTATGTATCTTGTTGTATTGCCCAATCAACCTCATAGGATCTTTCTGACTAGTAATTGCATTGTTATGCCTTGCTCAGTTCCTGTCAATTGCCCTGCTGTAATTTGTTTATCCTTCATGCCATGTTGTTTATCTAAGAAGAGCACCTCTAGTGAACTATGGACCTCGGTCCAATCTTTACCATTGATACATCTTCCACTGTTACTTGTTAACTTGCTGCAAACCATTACCTTCCACACCATACGTTTAATCCTTTGTTACAGCAACCGGTGAGCTTGACAACCTCACTGTTTGTTGGGGCAAAGTCTTGATTCTATGTTGTGCAGGTCTCCACGTTGTTTGTAACACATCCTCCTTCTGGTTCGATAACCTCGGTCTCAACGGAGGGAAAACTTGTTGTTTGCTCTTCACATCCTGCGCTTGGGGTTACCAACAAAGTGCCACGTCGAGCACCATCAACTCTTTCTGGCGCCGTTGCCGGGGAGGCTAAGGACGTTTAGTTTGCTTGCTTTATCCAAAAACACACAAAAAATTAGTTCATGCTCTAGCTCACCATGTTGCTCTCCAAGTTCGCCCTGAAAGATCTTGCAATAGGTAGTGGCTACATAATTGGGAAAGATAATATTGAAGAATTCTTTAATTATGTTAGCAAGCATGAGGATATTGAGGATATATCTATAGCCGAGCTTGCTCCTAATTATGAGATTGCTGCAGCTTCTTTAGTTCATATGTTGGAGGCTAGGTTTGTTAGCCTTAACCCCTTCATACAGTTCTTGTTTCTAAAACTAAAAGAAGAGAAGAATGCTGAAAAGAGGGAATTCATCCTTAAAACTTTATCAAAAGAATTCCATGATGTTGCTAGAGAAGCCAAAAAGGTTTTTGAGCGTTTCAATATGCTAGGCTCAAGTGTAGATGTCGTGGGTATTGCTGATAAAACTAAGCCTAGAGAGGAATTGAATATACCCATACCCTTCAAGCTTGTTGGAATGCATGAAGCCTTTGAAAAGAACTTTGATTGGATTGCTCCTGAAAATCTTTTTGATGAAAGTAGTAGACCAAAGAGAGATGAGAAGGGATCCTCCAAAACCCATTTGGATGAGATACCTTTCATAGTTGAAGAATTTGCAAGTATGAATGTTAATGCTTCTTCATTTGAAAATACTTGATTCTTCTTGCTTCTTGTGCCTAACTTAAAGGCGTTAAAGAAAAGTACTTGTTGGAAGATAACCCAAGAGTTTCCTTGAGTCTTGGAAGTTATTAATTCAGTAGTGACCTCTACTTATCCTTTTTGTTTACTTTTTGCGCCAAGAATGACCTCTAGTGAGAGGGAAGTAAGATTTGGGGAGTTGCTGTCCCAAAACAGATTTCTGTCCTCCACCAAAAAAATTCGTGAGGAGGCTTTGTAATTCGGATTAAGCTAAAAATTTAAAAATAAATCACCCAGTATGTTAGCTAACTTTCGTTAGTTCAACACTTTTTGATTTGAACAACAAAAGATGTTTCAAAAATTCGGTTTCTATCTGCTGGTCTGTTTTGACAGATTTCTGTCATTATTTGCATTTGCTTCTTATTGATTCCTTTTTGAGTTCTCTTTAGGTAAATTGAGCGTTTTGAAGCAGTTACTATAGTAGCTTGTATTTTTAGTGAAAAGCCTTTTTGTTCCAAAGCTTTGCCAGTGGTATAATATCTTTTGAATACACTAATTTTGCTAATAAAGATCGTGTGAAGTTTTGTATGAAGGAAAAAGATTGAGGTGTAGAGAGAGAATGATGCAATGAGATAAAGAATGGACAAAATCTCAAGCTTGGGGATGCCACCATGGTGTCACCCCAATAAATATCTAAGAGGTACAAGCGTCAAAGCTTGGGGATGCCCAAGGCATCCCCTTCTTCATCAATAAAAAGCTCAGGTCTGTCTAGACACTTCATTTTTATTGTTTCATGCACAATTGTGTTGTTCTTGTAGCATCTTAGTTTTCGTTTGCTTTGCTTAGGTTGTTTAGTTTGCTTGAAGAAAGTAGTTTGGACCCCCGTTCTCGTTGTGTTGTTTTGCAAATAAGTTTACTTGGTGTTTGGAAAGAAGTAGTAAGTTCTTGCTTGAAGTGCAAGAGGAGCTTGCATTGACTGTGACTTAGACTTTAGCAAGACATGCTAGGTGCTGTTTTATCATTATGCTTAGTGATTATTTCTGTAGCACATCTTGTTCCAAACAATTGGGATTGCTTAGTGTGCCTTGAAGAAATTATGTGTTGTTTTAGCATGCAAAAGCATAATATTGTGGTATTCTCCTTTGATGCTTTGGTTGGGTTGACTTGGCACATGCTCACACCATGTTATGACTCTCACAAGTCACCATTAGCCTCTATGGTCATTTAGTCCTTGACTTGTAGTACCATTCTTTGCTTTGATTAGTTTGCTTTGTTGCACTACATGATTTTGGCCATTATTGCTCTCTTAGTTGGTTGCTCTCAGTCTTTTGATAGCCTCCACTTGTATGAGTAAGTTCTACTCATGCCTCCAACTCCCAAGAAACCAAGTTATTCCAAAGTGTCCACTATCAATTCCTATGCATGGTGCGTTACACCATTCCAAGTGTATTCTTGTTTTCAATTATCTTCCAATTAAAAACTATTTTGTTATGTGAAAACTTAGTGATTAAAGCCCTCACGAACTTGTTGGCACACTTTATTCTTTGCCCCTAATAAACTTGAACCATTGTGACAACTTTGTTGTATATGCTTGCACTTATAAGTTGGAGTTAGCAGAACCATGCTGTCACGGGGAACGTTTTCAATATTGCACTTATACCTTGTTGTACTCAGTTGATATCATGTTCTTTTGTCTATGGATGTCACAAGTGTGAAATAAAGAGGGTACTTGTAAGTCGATAGAGTTTGTATTCTGTGTTAGAGAAACGCCTGGGCCGCTAGCCTAAGCCATGCCTAATCATGGCGGAAACTTGCAGCATCACTATAATGAGCTATATATGAAGCATCCTCAATAAAAAGCTATGCATATGGTAAATAAAAAGATTGCTGAGATGCTCAGTGTCTGCTTGCCTTGTCATTTTGGTTATGGGAAAGCTCCTGTACCATGTGCAAGGGGTACGCCGTTGACGGTTCTCAATGATATGCAAATACTTACAGTAATAAGAACTTACCTGGACCCAAAGTTGAGTATGCATGAGGTGTGTCCCTCGTATTCAAGGGACTTGAGATTGCCAGCTTATACTTCGTCAAGCATATACTCCAGCTTTGCCACTTTAACCTTAACCACTTCAAGATGCTTATGATAGGGGCAATGAGAGCTGAAAACTAACAAGTACCATAATTTTTGGAAGCTCCTTTTGAAACTTGCAATCCCTGCTTCCTTTACAAAAAGGCCTTTCTTCCACCAATATTGAGTCCCCACCTTCCACCTTTAGGCTCCATTAAGAGTGTATAGTTATCATTGTGTGTGCAGTGTTCCAAAGCTTATTAATTGATGCATATTGTGTTATTACTTGCTCTTGTGATACTTGTTTCTAGTCACCCTTGTGAACTTTGCAGGTGTCCTATGCATTTTATTGCTACTCTATGAGAGACAATCTGAATGCCATTATGCTATGTTTTCTGTATGTGAAACAAACAAACGTTTTTTAATGCATGTTATTCATGATCTTTGTTTGTAGCTTGTCATGTTGCATGCATAGTTACTATGTCCTATTGTTATAACTCCATCTTTCATGCACATGTTTAGAGTTCTTTGATCCCAGCTTTCAATGCTTGAAAATGGTTGCATCTTTATTGTGAGGGTGCATGTCACCTAAAAAAATCTTTTGTTTATCACTTACCTACTCGAGGATGAGCAGGAGTTAAGCTTGGGGATGTTGATACGTTGGAAACATATCTGTAATTTTTTATGCTCCATGCTTGTTTAGTATCTACTTTGCTTTACTTGTCCACACTTTGAGGTGCTTTTTACATGTTTTCTGGTACTAACCTACTAACAAGTTGCAACAGTGCCAAATGCTTGTTTTTTGCTGTTTTTGGTTTCATAAAAGTTAGTAAAGAAATATTCTCGGAATTGGACGGGACAAAGGACAAAGTCAAATACTTTCCGTGGGGAACAAGAAGTCCAGAGGAGAACCGGAGGGGCCGGCCAGAGGGGCTAGACCCACCCCAGGCACGGGTGGGCCCTACCCCGCGCCTGGCTAGGGTTTGGTTGCCCTGGCGGCCGCCTCGGTCTCCCACTTCGCCTATAAGAAGCCCCCGATGCAGAAACCTTGAGTCCCCGATCAAATCTCCACGAAACCGTTTGTAGCCGCCGCCACCATTGTCCCTATATCGGGGGTGATCTGAAGTTCTTTCCGCCACCTTGCCAGAGGGGAGATCATCCTAGAGGCCTTCTCTCCAGTATGATGCGTGAGTAGTTCCACCTTGGACTATGGGTCCATGTAGTATCTAGATGGTTGTATCTCCTCCTTTGTGCTTTCATGTATAGATCTTGTGAGTTCCGTTCATGATCAAGACCTAATCTATTTGTAATCATGCATGTTGTGTTTGCGGGGATCTGATGGATATTGTTATTATTATGTTGGTTTGATTAATGGTTTTGTCTTTATGATTCTATCATGTCTGTGTTGTTTCTGTTAGGTTCTGAAAGTTTGAGACAGCCAAAGTAGGCTTGGGAGTTATATTGGTCAAAATGACCATTCCTTTATTTTATTTGTTTTGCTTTACTTTGTTTGGGAAAAGTGTGGGAAATGTTTAGATGATGTTTATTTCACCTAAGAAACATTTTACAAGAAAAGAAACACACAAATAAGTTGGTTCAAAAGAATTTCAATTTAAATGCATACACATATGCATGCTTTCATAATTTTAATTAGAAATTTTTTTGTTAACCCTAATTTTGATGATTAGAGTTTGATGATTTAAGTTTAGTATTTTTGGGATGTTACACTTAGAGCTTCGGCGAACTCATTTGACACTCAACTTATACATGTATTTTATAGTATCATATTTGCATCACATAGTGATAGTTTAGAGTGTTTTTTGCATTAATTTTACATTATTTACACTTATTTAGATGATTTATGAGACTTTCTTACAATGTCTCTTGTTTTGGTATTTACTTCCTAGGAGGCCGAAAACCTTATGTTTCGTATTTTTATGTTTCAAGGACCTTTAAGTACTCAAATAATTTAGGTAAAATATCATGAAAGTTTTTCATCGAGAGAAAGACCATGGCCACAAGAAGTCAACGAGGTAAGATACGAGGCCCAAAGAGACATGCTCACACGACATGATACCACATCCGAGTGAGCAGGGCCCAATTGGACCTCGAGCATCGTCTCGCCTCCCTCTTTTTGCCAGGAGCTCCGTGTCAGGAAAAAATATGCACCATAATTTCCTAAGATTTATAGAGGTGTCAACAGACGTGAAAGTCTTCTCCTACTCTAAGAGAGGGCAGATTTTGCTGCTCTGGTGCCTACGTATTGGGGAAATCACTATCGTCGCCATCACCAACTCCTCCTTGGCGTAGGAGTGAGTCTCTCCATCACCATCACCATTATCTCCAACATCATCACCATCTCTATCTGGAGATCCATGTCACCCCCTCATTGTTTGTGATAGACCGGAATCCTAAATAAGTTTTTAGTGATGTGTGCATGTTTGTGCTCGGTAACTTTTTATTTGGAGGGGAAGTTATATTTTCAGATTGTGTTGTATACCATACGCCTCTGATCATTGTCATTTTTCACCATTGTGAGTAGTTTCTCGTGTTCCTAAGGACGTAAGATGGATTGACTATGATTTCTACATAGTATGTTATGTGTACTTGGTCAAGTTTTCTATTTTTATGTGGTTTTATGATGGTAACATACGGACCTCGATTGTGTGTTACTTCACCTATATGTGCTCATAGGACTGCACCTTAACGTAATTAAAGGGAGTAGAGATATCAGTAGATGATAGAAACATTGTCATGATCTTCAGAGTTACATTGTGGTTAAGTGAAAAATACCTGATACGTTGGAAGCGTATCTATAATTTTTGATGCTCCATGCTTGTTTAGTATCTACTTTGCTTTACTTGTCCACACTTTGAGGTGCTTTTACATGTTTTCTGGTACTAACCTACTAACAAGTTGCAACAGTGTCAGATGCCTGTTTTCTGCTGTTTTTGGTTTCAGAAAAGTTAGTAAAGAAATATTCTCAGAATTGGATGGGACAAAGGACAAAGTCAATTACTTTCCGTGGGGAACAAGAAGTCATGAGGAGAGCCCGAGGGGCCGGCCAGAGGGGCCAGACCCACCCCAGGCACGCGGGTGGGCCCTACCCCACGTCTGGCTAGGGTTTGGTCGCCCTGGCGGCCGCCTCGGTCTCCCCCTTCGCCTATAAAAATCCCCCGATGCAGAAACCCTAAGTACCCAATCAAATCTTCACGAAACTGTCTGTAGCCGCCGCCACCATCGTCCCTAAATCGGGGGGGGGGGGGGTCTGAAGTTCTTCCCGGCACCCTGCCGGAGGGAAGATCATCCCGGAGGCCTTCTCTCCGGTATGATGCGTGAGTAGTTCCACCTTCGACTATGGGTCAATGTAGTAGCTATATGGTTGTATCTCCTCCTTTGTGCTTTCATGTATAGGTCTTGTGAGCTCCGTTCATGATCAAGATCTAATCTATTTGTAATCATGCATGTTGTGTTTGCGGGGATCCAATGGATATTGAGATTATTATGTTGGTTTGATTAATGGTTTTGTCTTTATGATTCTATCATGTCTGTGTTGTTTGTGATCTTGCATGCTCTCTGTTATTAGTAGCTATCTTGGCCAAGTAGTTGCTAGTGACTCCAAGAGGGGGTATTTATGCTCGATAGTGGGTTCATGCCTCTAGTTTCCAAGGGAAGTGACAATAATCTCTTCGGTTGTAGATGTGTTGTTGCTACTAGGGAGAAAAACAACGGTCTCTTGTTCATGGAATATGTGTATTATTTACCTTACACACTTTGCTTAAAGCTGTTGTCTGTTGCTTGCAACTTAATATTGGAGGGGGTTCGGATGATAACCGAAAGGTGGAATTTTAGTCATAGATGCAGTTGGATGGCGGTCTATGTATCTTGTTGTATTGCCCAATCAACCTCATAGGATCTTTCTGACTAGTAATTGCATTGTTATGCCTTGCTCAGTTCCTATCAATTGCCCTGCTGTAATTTGTTTATCCTTCATGCCATGTTGTTTATCTAAGAAGAGCACCTCTAGTGAACTATGGACCCCGGTCCAATCTTTACCATTGATACATCTTTCAGTGTTAATTGTTTATTTTCTACAAACCATTACCTTTCACACCATACCATACGTTTAATTCTTTGTTACAACAAACCGGTGAGCTTGACAACCTCACTGGTTTGTTGGGGCAAAGTCTCGAGTCTGTGTTGTGCAGGTCTCCACGTTGTTTGCAACACCTGTGTGATGTTTCCTTCTTCCTTCTGGTTCGATAACCTCGGTCTCAACTGAGGGAAAATTTGCTGCTTGCTCTTCGCACCCTGCGCTTGGGGTTACCAACAAAGTGCCACGTCGAGCACCATTAATACCCTTTTGATGTTGATCTCTTTTCTTGCTTCGGGCTTGTGTGGATCTTGTCATGCATAGTTTATATGTTGTTTTGTCTTGATGCGACCTCTGAGATGATAAAAACTTCCTAGCCTTTAGTTTGCCATGCCTGGTACCACCCCTTTGCCTCCTCAACATGCTCTTTTATTTTGATGCCACCGCCCGTGACACTGCCTTTTCAATGAGCAAGCAAGTCGGAGAAGCTGCAAGTGCAAGACATAATGAGTAAAAAAGGCTTGTTTTTTGCTATGTGTGTCTAACAAGCGGGTCTAAGTTATCAAAACAAAATCAAACGGTCTAAAACAAGAGTTTTGTGTTCGGTGGTAAAACTTTAAGCCAATGTTTTTTGTTTAAATACCCCTTATGTTGCGATTCCACAAAAATAATAGCCAAATTGTTGGATTTTGAGATCTTTATAGAATGCTCGATAGTGTAGGAGAAATGACTTTCCACCATGCATGGTATATACCGTGCATGGTTTCACTATGCTTCACTGCGTATAAATCCGTGAAATTTTGTGCATTTTTTCATAACATGAACTTTATAGCACAAATCTTAAAGCGTCAAATCAACGGCTAAAACATGCACAGTATATACCGTGATTTGTCGCACAATAGTGTAGAAATCGGCGGGTGACATTTTATCATAGAAGTGTGAAAGCGCTTACCGAGTCACTTACAAGAGCAAAGAACAATAACCAAATTCGTCATTGTGACAGAGCTTAGTGCATTTCCTAAATACAATTACCTGGAGTCAGAGATAACACTTGTTAGTCGTAGGAACACAATTTGGATCGTGAACTGAACTGAACTCAGCAGCATGGAGATGACAAGTCACCGTCGATCCCTCTTCAGAGCGTGCGCGAATCCTCCGCGCAGAACAGCTCGAGGTGTCTCGGCACGGGGGCAGCGCCCACCCTGAGCGACCCCTCCAGGACCTGCACCACCTGCCCCATGGTCGGCCTCAGCGCCTCGCTCTGCTGTATGCACCAGCACGCGGCGTTGCACGCCCGGCCCAGCTCCTCCATGACGGCGTTCCCCTCCAGCCTCTCGTCCAAGACCTCGAGAAACAGCCCCTCGCTGACCTTCGTCGCCGCCCAGAGCGGGAAGTACCCCACGCCGCGCCCGCCGGCGTCCCGGTTCCTCCTCCCGGAGACGAGCTCCAGCAGCGTCATGCCGTAGCTGTACACGTCGGCCTTGGACGTGACGGGCAGGCCCAGGACCCACTCCGGCGCCAGGTACCCCAGCGTGCCCCGCGCCGTGGTGAGCGCGGCGCTGAAGTCGCGCCCGATGAGCTTGGCCATGCCGAAGTCGGCCACCTTGGCGCGGAAGGCCGCGTCGAGGAGGATGTTCTCCGGCTTCACGTCGCAGTGCACGATGCGCTCCTGGCACTGCTCGTGGAGGTAGGCGAGCCCCCTGGCGACGCCGGCCATGATCGCGAACCTGGCGTTCCAGTCCAGCATGCCGAAGACGGGGCCCGACATGGCGGATGCCAGGGAGCCGTTGGGCATGTAGTCGTAGACCAGCAGCCGCTCGCGTCGCGTGGCGCAGAACCCGCGGAGGCGCACCAGGTTGACGTGGTGGATCCTGCCCAGCGTCGTCACCTCCGCCCGGAACTGCTTCTCCCCCTGCGAGGCGGAGGCGGATCCTCCCAGCTCGAGCCTCTTCACGGCTACCGCTGTGTGGTCGCGGAGCGTCCCTTTGTACACGGAGCCAAAGCTGCCCATCCCCAGCTTCTCGGAGAAGTTGTTCGTGCACCGCGCTAGACAGCCGTGGCTGAACACCAGGAGAGCGCCGTCAAGATCCACAGTTTTCGCGCCACGTCGCCTCCTCCAGGCAACCACGGAGAACAAGCAGCAGAGGATCGTGAGAAAAGCTACTGACGAAGACGCGGCTAGGATGGCATTGCGAACATTGGTTGACACGCCGCCATGGTTACTACTGGCAGCAAGGTCGGCGGCGGCGACCCGGAGGAACAGAGTAGAACCGCCGGCGGTGAGCTGCTGAATGTTCCTCAGATCGCCAGCCCACACCAAGCAACCATCCTCGTAAGCATAAGCCGTGCACGAGCAGTTTCTCAAGCACGCCGCCGCACAGTCCCCGGAGCTACCTGCCGCGTCAGCGGCAGAGAAAGAGCTGCTCGGCAGCTTGACATTCTGTACCGGAAGGAACCCGTCGGTCGACGCCGATCCATTGCCGCAGCGCGAGCTGGTCTTCCTGACGCAGCCGCCGTTCCGGTCCCCCGGCGACGCGGCGTCGAACGCCGGCAGGCACCGGCAGTACTGGGAGCTGGCCACGTCGCAGAGCCCGAATGCCCCGCACACGGAGTACACGTCGCAGGGCGAGGTGGGACTCACCCAGTGCAGCAGCCAGTGGCCGCCGGACTTGCTGGACCAGTCGAACATGGTGAGCTGCCCGTTGGGGCTCATCACCAGCCTCGACAAGGTGGACGGGTCGGCGACCTCGAAGGAGAATCTGGCCTCCTCGTCGTTGTCGACGGAGATGAACGTGTACCTAGCCGATATGCCCATCTCCGGCACGGACGCGAAGCGCTGCCCGTTCCAGGCGCCGACGTAGTGGTACACGGTCGTGCCGTTCCACACGAACGTGTACTGGCCGGACCCGAGCGGGTCGACCTGGTCCGTGTACGGTCCCGTGGACGGGTCGGCGGCGCTCCTCCATGACACGAGCGTCTGGTACGCGCCGGTGCGCTTGTTCAGCCCGATCCAGCCGCCCGGCACGAGCGTGTCGGTCGGGTGGTCGAAGCTCTGCCACGTGATCTGCTCCGACGAGCTTCTTCCCGGCTGCCCGCCGCCGTGCAGCACCAGGTTCCCGGTGTCGAGGAGCACCGCCACGACGGACCCCGTTGACGGGCGCGCGTGACCGGCAGTATCGTTCGACGACCAGATTGGCACCTTGGTCTGATTCCCGTTCTGTAGGAGGACGAGGTTGCCGTCCGGAGCTACAGTCAGCTCTGCAGACGATGGGTCGGACACCGGAAGGTCTCTGTTCATCACCCAGATGACCGTCTGCACGGGGATTTGCTTGTACCATATGCCGACGTAGTAGCCAGAGTCGCCGTTGCCGGCCGGGGAGAAGAAGCCCAGCTCAAACTTGCCTCCCTCCGAGACCAGAGTCCGGTTCCCGGCGAGAGATTCACCCACGGAGAGCGTGTCGGCTGCCGCGGCGGCAGAGGAGAAGCTCAGGCACTCGAGCAAGATCACCAGACTGAGTTTGCGCCAAGAACTCGTGCCCGGCCACGGTCGCCCGGAGAAAACGACCAGCACCATTGTCAACGTCCGGAGCTAATAATTGGCATCTGTACTCCAACTTGTATTTGTGCTTGGTGAATTTAGAACTGGGGGTGGGAGAATCTTCCAACCGCCATGAATGGATCAATGCGAAGACCCAGTAGACACGTGGGCACGGTCATACCACATTACACAGACCAGCTCTTCTTTGTCAGGCCTAGCTTAGGGCTCCTTCTTTTCAGCTTCTTTGCCAGCTTCTTCCAGAAGCTATCCTCGACCAGCTTCTTTCAGAATCTTATTTTCAAAATTCGTTCAAACTACTTAACTAATAATTTTAATGTCAATTTAAAAATATAAACGATTTTGGCAGATGAGATTCTGAGAGAAGCTGGTCGAGGGTAGCTTCTGGGAAAAGCTGTCCAAAAAGCTGAAAAGAAGAGGGCCTTAGTACTCCAACTCCACCATGCTTGCGTGGGGCCAAACTATGTTTCTATCGCATGGATTGTCAGGATTCAGGATTTCTTTTGTTTATGCCTCTTCTCTCGCTCGCATGGAGTACATCTAAAGAATATGTTGGTACCGTGTTGAGTTGTGCACCGTGTTTGTGCAGTTGTGTTGTAAACCGATATTGGTTAAGGTTGCCGAGTATCTGTAACTTTCTAGTTTAGGTTTCTTAGGACTCAAGGCAAATCTCGTTATATCAATTGTAATCGTTTTGTTTATATAACACGGAACCTTCCCTGCCACGAGGCATACGTTCAGCCCCGTTTTCATATGGTATCAGAGCCTCTTTTCTTTCCAAAACGCATCTAGCTCCAAAACCGATCTGGTTCCATGGCGACGTCATCCTCATCGGAGTCAAGCTCGTCGCCCTCTGATCCCTTCCGCACAGCGGTGCAGGAGAAGCTGAACAGCCAGAACTTCCTGGTTTGGAAGACTGTCGTGATGCCGGCTGTGCGCGGCGCACACCTCATCGGGTTCCTCGATGGAAAGATCAAGGCCCCTCCGGAAACACCCACGATGGAGAGTGAGGTTGGAGGAAAGAAGGTCACTGATGAGGTGGACAACCCTGCCTACACGACATGGATCGAGAAGGACCAATCTCTGATGTCCTATCTCGTCAACTCGCTCTCTCGCGAGGTTTTGGTGCAGGTCACCTAGTGCCAGACGTCGCACGAACTCTGGACAATGATCAGGACTATGTATGCCTCTCAATCACGTTCGCGGGTCATGGGCCTGCGCACAAAGCTTCAGGATCTGAAGAAGCGGGAGATGAGCGGCATCGTCTACTACAACAAGCTGAAGGCCATCACCGATGAGCTGGCAACTGTCGCAAGCCCATGGATGACGACGACATCATCAACGCCCTTCTCAACGGTCTCGACGCGGAATACAATCCGCTTGCCGAGGCTGTCTCTGCCCGCATCGACTCAGGTATCACGCTAAGTGAAGTTTATGCTATTTTTCTGGCAGCCGAGGCTCGCATCGAGTCGCAGCATGCTGAGGCCGCTGGTGGTGGTGGCTTCTCGGCCAATCTTGCATCTCGAGGCGGATTTGGTCGTGGCGGTGTCGGAGGATATGGCGGAGGTGGCCAACATGGGCAACTGTCGCGGAGGCGGCCAAAACTATGGTGGTGGTGGCCTCTATGGAAACAATGGCGGTGGCGGCAATAACTATCAGGGCAAGGCACACTAGGGAGGTCCGCCATGTCAGATCTGCAAGAAGCCGGGGCATCCGGCAGACAAGTGCTTCAAGCGCTTCAACAAGAGTTTTGTCACGCCTGAACAACCGCAAGCAAACGCGGCAACGATGGAGCCCTCCTACCAGGTTGACTCTACCTGTCTCTTCGACACCGGGGCCAATGAACATGTCACCATCTAGCTTAACAAGCTAGCTGTCCGTGATCGCTACCATGGCAATGATCATATCCACACGGCGAGTGGACAAGGTATAAAAACTGAACATATTGGTCATGCGTCTATTCATACTCCCGATCGTATCATCCACCTCTAAAATATCCTCCATGTACCAAGTGCTCCCAAAAATCTTGTTTTAGCCCATAAACTAGTTTCTGACAATGATGCTTATGTTGGAATTCATCCTAATTTTTTTTCTGTAAAGGATCAGAACACAAGGAGAACAAGTCTCCAGGGCGCGAGTAGAAACGACCTCTACCCCTTGCACGATGCAGCCTTAGCTTCCTCCAAACATCTTCTTAGTACAAATGCAAGCAATCCATTTTCAACACGGTGACATGGACGTCTTGGGCATCCCTCGTTTTCTGTCGTTGAGCAAGTTCTTAGAAGAAATAAACTTCCTTTTTATAGTAAGCATGATGAGTCAGTTGTGATGCATGTCAAAGGGAAAAAGTCATCAGTTGCCCTATCCTAAATCCTTAAGTGTGTCGAGTGCTCCCTTGGAGCTTATTTTCTCAGATGTTTGGGGACCTGCCCCTATTTCTGCTGGCCGTTACAAGTACAATGTGAGTTTTATAGATGATTTTAGCAAGTTTACATGGATCTATCTGCTCAGCAATAAGAATGTTTTTCAGAAATTCCGTGACTTTCAACAACAGTTGAGCGTTTGTTTGATAGAAAATTCTTATTGTTCAATCCGATTGGGGTGGAGAATATCAAAAATTAAGTCCTTTATTTGATTGTGTTGGCATATCCCATCATGCCTCATGTCCCTATGCTCATCAACAAAACGGTTCTGCAGAACCTAAACATCGACATATTGTTGAAGTTGGTCTTTGCTCGCTAGCACATGGTTCTATGCCCTTGAAATTTTGGGATGAAGCATTTCTCACAGTTGTCTATCTCATTAACCGTCTACCTAGCAAATTCATCAAAATATACCAGCCTTAGAAAATTGTTCAAAGAACCACCAAACTATTCTTTTCTCCGTATTTTTGGATGTGATGTATGGCCAAATCTCCGCCCATACAATCAATGTAAACTACAGTTGAGATCAAAATAGTGTGTTTTCGTGGTCTGTAGTGGTCTTCACAAAGGCTATAAGTGTTTGGATGTTTCCACTGGTAGGATCTATATATCTCGGGATGTCACGTTTGGCGAGTCCATTTTCCTTTTTTCTCAACTCCATCCAAATGCCGGAGCACAGCTACATGCCGTTATTCTTTTGATACCCTCTTTTCTTCGCAATCCCTCTATTCTTGATCAAGAAAATGATATGCGCCATGATCATATGTCAATTTTTGCTAATTATTTTGATGAAAACATCATGCAGAAGATTTCTGTTGTAGGCGGCAATCCCGATAATGATCTGTCCGCTCGAGAATCGACTCCGGGATCTGTAGCTGTCGAGGATCCTGCGTCGCCAGCTCCGGCCCAATCGCCAGCCTCTGTGTCCGAGCATTCCTCTACGCGCGTTCCGCGTGGCGCGTCCTCCTCCTCTACTTCACCCGGACCACGTGTCGCGCCCCACATGGACGCAGAAACCGCGTCCCCTTCACACGTCTCTACTGAAAGCGCATCGAACGCGTCTGCCGGGCCGAATCCCGAGAGATTCGCGTCAGAATCTCCCGCGTCGACAGCAGCGTCGGCCGGTGCGGTGACCCAGCATACCACTGCATGTGTAGTACACTATAGTCGTTGACATGACACTCACAGAACACCGTTCCGTAAATATCACATCCCTCAGAGTGGTACAACAGGAACATTGCGGGTCCATATTACAAACATTCACACATTATTATTATTACAATACCAGAAGTTCAAGACTTCAAAAGATTCAACTTAGAAACCAAAATATAAAGTGTTTCAGCGGAATTTAAAAGTAGCAACTCCGACTAGGAGTTGAGCTCAGCAGCTTATTCTATAGAGTTCATGCTGCTCGGCTCCATTGGTTACTACTAACTAGGAATACTTAGTTGGACTCGTTATCCTCGACACCATAGCGGATTTCGTAATCCACTCCTTCAACTCCTCCGGACAGATCGGGTTCCTCGTAGAACACATCTTCTTGGCATTCGGCTGCATACATCGGCACGTCTTCGGGATCCTCAGAGTCTAAGCAAGGGATCAAAGGAAAGAGTGAGTAACAGCGTTACCCAACAAGTTCATTATATGCAAGGTGGGAAGTTTGATGCTCTAAATACCACCTCAGATTATAAATCCTAGGCACTATGCAGTTTTTGTAAATCTTTCTTCAAAGATTGATCTTATTCTGAAAAACTATGACAATCAGCCTTCACAGGTTGACCAGAACTTTCATGGAGTTCCTTTCCTGCCGCGTTCGTAGCTCCTTCCCGGAACAGGGAGTAACAAGTTACAGTTCTTACACTCTGCAGAGGTGCGTTACTTTACCCATGAGAGATCAACTCCTTGTTGCACAACCGGGCGTACTTTTCCGTCCACAATTCCATGATATGGGGCCCAGTAGTTGGTCCAAGCCAATCACTTCCCCCTTCGCGACCCCACATGCCTCATTAGTGTACACCATGCCCACATAATGAATTACGACAATGGTTTGTACAAACAGTTAGATGCCAGAACTATCGTGGGATGATGAGGGTTCCCACCCATATGCTGCATATCCTCTACGAATTACCAATTAATATGCACGCTACGAGGATAACAGCCACGACCTACACATCCGGCTTCATGCGAGAGGAAGAAGATACAGCTGACTTCTTTGTCCCATTCCAAATATCATGGCTAACGCGTAATATACGGTGATAGAATCACTGATGTCAGGGGTTATTAAGTCCCTACTTGATCATCATTGTTGTAATTAGAACACTAAGTTCTACTGCTCCATTATATCACCACTTAGGATTATATCTATAATTTCTTTATTTGTGAAAATAATAGTTTATTTCTTTTATAGCATATATGATAACACACAATTTGCAATTACTTTGATAAAGACTCTTCAAAGGACATGAGCAAGTGATGAACTTGCCTTGTGATGGCAAGGTAGTGAAGTCTGAGGCTTGCACTGGACATTGAGCTTCTAGTTCTACAAAAACATCATTATTGCCCGGTAAGGACAATATTGAAAGAAGCAAAATGATTATGCAAGTAATGTAATGCATTATTTAATTTTATATGCATTTACCCCAAAAAGTTCCTTTTTAGTAATAAAGGATTTATAAATATTATCTTTTAATACTTATAACATATATTGAATTATTTTATTTTATTTCCCTTTTATTTTACTTTTATTGATTTAATAATTCTTTTAGGAATTATTAATGAAACATTAAAAATTGTGATTAAATATTTATTTAGTATTTTTAAAAATACTTAAAATATTAATAAATAATGAAAGTGAATTTTAATTAATTTTATCACCTTTCAATAATTTTGTAAAATTCTATAAAGAATATATAATTTACAAAATTTCTAATAAAATTTAAATGTCTAAAATTTTATATTTTAATTTATTTGTGTGGTTTGGATTTTTGTGAATCCAAAAATATTTTATTTATATTTTTTGGACTTTTATTTTTATTTTCTAGAATTTTATTAAGTCCAGGGGTATTTTGGTCTTTTCCTTTTTATTAAAACAGGCCTGAAAAGATTTCTGGGATAGTTATACTTATTGGGCCCTAGTAGCCCATTAGTCATGGACAAAAGAACCACCCCGAAGGGTTTGGCCCAACTCGGCCCACTCCTTACTTCCTCTCTCTCCCTCGAGTTCATCCTCTCCTCCTCTGACCCCGACCCTATGGTCGGCGATGTCGCCACCGGCGACTCCCACCGCCGTAGGACGTTCTGGTCTCCGCCGTGGTGCAATAGGGTGTTGTCAACGACGCCCGTTCATTCTATCCAATTGGACTGGGGCTCTCCTGCGATGGATCGATGTCGTCCCGAACCCTAGGGTTTGGGGGTTGGCATGGATCCAGGTGCTGCTGTGGTCGTCTTGTGTCGAGGTGATGCTCTGCACCTCCAGGCGTGATTAGGGTCACTGCCGTGGCGTCGTGCGGGTTGCAGCGTCCCCTCTGGGGTGCTCCCCGTGCCGCCATGGTCGTCGGCCCCTCTGCTTCCTCTTCCAGCCTTCAGCGAGGACCTACAGTGAGTTCAATTTCTCTCCCCTGGTGCTCTCTGTGCTTGCTGATTCGATTCTAGATGCTGGTAGTGACCTCTCTAATTACTATCTGATTCTGATTAGGATGAGTTATCCATTTAGGGTTTCTATCCTGTGCTTGATCATATACTGGATGAATTGGATCATGTTTGGATGAATTGTAAACATGCTAAGTGGTTATTGGCCTGAGGCTTGTTGCTTAAGATGATCTATAATGTTTCTGGTAGCTTATTAGATGATTTTATGCTTGGATTGCATCTGATTCAGATGATATAGTTGCTTGGGAAACATGCTTGGTAGAGCCAATGACTTGATAACTTTCCACTGTTATTTGATTTATGGTCATGATTATGATAGGATGAAACCACTGTCTTAGTGTTGTTGGCTTGGGAATTAACATGTGGTTTGATCTCAAATAGTGAAGTTTAACATAGGGATATCCTAGTTATGATTCCTGTATTAATAGGAAAATGATTAGTAAGTTGATTGTCTGAATTTGTGATGATTAAATGTCTATCCTGTCTCATATAGGATTGTTCTTGTGACACCATCATGGTATGGCACACAAGTTTGGTTCTAATCCATTGATTTGGTTAGTTTATGCTTAAGACAAACCTGGCTTTGCAAGATAAATGGGAATGTTCTTTTCTGAATTCCCTAAGACCAATGATGTTGGTCTGAGGCTTAGGGATTCAGATATTATCGAATTGATTCATATATATAGTCCTGGTAGGGGTATCAGCTATTGTTCTTGAATCAAAGCTTGGGAAAAATGATAGTAGGCTTGATCATTCTATGGATATCAAAGATTTGTTTTTAAGGTGCTACCCTTCCTTTAGGGATGTACCTAGAAATTAGATCATAGCTATATTTATGCTTGAACTGTAATATATAGCTCTACAACCAGAGCAAGGATGTTGCTCTGAGCTCTGGCTAGATCCTGGTACTTTGCTGTTTGATTTTAGAGTTTAAAATCCCTATGATGGATTCACCCCACTTGGGTGCTTTCTGAGGGTTTGTTTTATAAAACAACACATGCTTCTCTCTAGATGATATGATTAGATCATGTGAAGGTTTTATGAAACTCGCCATAGACTCTGATGTTTGTGGAGTAAGGTGGTGATGATGATCTTGTTTTGCTGAGCTTCTGTGCTTGACCTTGAGCTAGACTGCTCCTCCTAGCTCCTGGACTTGGCCTTGTTGTCCACCTGATCCTTCACCCTCCTTATGTCACCATCCTGGTGATGTTTGGGTGATCTTTGGTGGTTTGGTTTGGCTGTTGTGCTTGGTAAGCTGCTGTCTAAGCTGATTGTTCTTGTGTGCAAGTAGTGGAGAGATGCACTAGTGCCTCTCCGTGCTTGTGGTTTTGTGAGATTGGGGCTGTGTTGTGAGGTTGACAACACACCACATGCATGTTGGTGTGTGTCCTGCCTGTGTGCTTGCTGTGCACTTGTAGATAGGTTCAGAATTTTGAAACTTACTATTATCTGGTTACTTTCACCTGGCTGGTGGATTTTCCCCTTTTGGCTGTCATTTGACTTCTGGATTTAAACTTATGAAAGATGGATTCTTTCATATTGGTGAAACTTTCCCCTTTTTATAAATTTCTCAATGATGAATTTGTCTAGTGCACTTCACTGACATGTCTGAGAGAAAATAATACTAACTCTAACATTTTATTTCTCTATATATATTCTGTTTGTTTTGCAGGTACAAATATAAAGTGAAAATTTAGTTTAGGTGTAGTTATAGTCCAATGTAATCTTCTTTACATTTTTGTAATTTTCTTTTTATTACTTTGTAATCTTCATTTTATTCTTCTGTAATAAAGATTACCTTATTATAAATAAAGAATATTCTTATTCTTTATATATTTATTTTTGTGAATTGTGGGGATGATTTTAATAAGTTATAATTTTGTAACTTGATTATATATTGATGATGTCAAATAAGTTTCATATTCATTATTGTTTTTCTTTGGATAGAATTTAAGTTGTAATATTCATTTCTTAATTAAATTAAGATTCAAAACTTACCCCTAATTTGTTTGAATTATAATTCAAACGCTCAAGTTTAAAATTCAAATTCATTTCAAAACACATAATTGCTTAAAGATCATATCAAAGTCTATAACAATTGCCCTTTAAGACTAAACCTAATCTCAAAGTATGAAAGAAACATTGATCACTTAATGTTTTTATTTGGCGAAAATTTTATCCACATTTTCACAGATGAATGCATGCAACATTCTAAATTCCTAAATCTACCCTTCGTTAGTTCCTAAATGCTGGGATGTTACAGCCGGATCCTCTGCTTCGCCTGCTGTTGTTCCCTCTCCTATGCCTGATCAACCATGGGCGCGTACAAGCTCTCAAGCCGGTATTTTTCGTCCTAAAAACATAACTGATGGTCGTATTCGCTGGTGTAACTTGTGCAGTATCGGTGAACCTGAAAGCTTGGAGAAGGCCCTTAATCATGCTTAGTGGAAGGGGCTATGGATGAAGAAATCTCTACACTACAAACCAATAAAACCTGGCATCTTGTTCCAAGACCACAAGGCAACAATGCTATCAACCGTAAGTGGGTTTACAAGATCAAGTAGAGGTCTGATGGAGTCATTGATTGATACAAAGCTCGTTTAGTAGCAAAAGGGTTCAAACAGCGATATGTGATTGATTATGAAGACACTTTTAGTCTGGTGGTTAAACCAATAACTATTTGATTAATTATGTCTTTAGCACTTTCTCGAAATTGAGAAATACGTCAGCTAGATGCGAAGAATGCGTTTTTGCATGGCGTTCTGGAAGAAGAGGTGTACATGTACATGAGACAACCTCCTGAGTATGAACATTCTCAACATCCTAGTTTTGTGTGTAAAGTGGATAAGGCTCTCTATGGTCTTAAGCACGCCCCTCGAGCTTGGTATTCTCGACTCCCATCTAAGCTTCATACACTTGGTTTTACTTTGTCTAAAGCTGATACTTTCTTGTTCTTTTATCGCAAGAATGGGATAACTATTTTTATGCTTATCTATGTTGATGACATTATTGTCACTAGTTCCTCCATGGAGGCAGATTTGTGCATGGATTTTGCGCTCAAGGACTTGGGCCGCTCCACTACTTTCTTGGTATTAGAGTAAATCAGGTATCCGAAGGTATTTCCTTGTCTCAAGGAAATATATTTCAGATGTCCTCGAGCGTGTTGGTATGGAGGACTGTAAAGCTGTTACCACCCCTCTTTCTACAGCTGAAAAATTATCTGCTTCTGAGGGAGAGCCTCTAAGTGATGTTGGTGCCACTCGGTACAGAAGTATTGTTGGAGCCTTGCACTATGTTACACTAACCAGGCCAGATATTTCCTTCTCGGTTAATAAGGTTTGTCAGTTTTTGCATGCACCAACAACCTTGCACTAGACAGCTGTTAAAAGAATCCTTCGATATTTGAAGTTTACAATTTATCTTGGACTGAAACTTGTAAAGTTTGAGTCAACACTTGTGAGTGCCTTCTCTGATGCAGACTGAGAAGGTTGTCCTGATGACAGGCGTTCTATAGGCGGGTTTGCAGTTTTTCTGGCCTGCAATCTTATTTCATGGAGTGCTCGCAAACAAGCCACGGTGTCAAGATCAAGTACCGAGGCCGAGTATAAATCTTTGGCTAATGCTACTACTGAAGTAATTTGGATTCAAACTTTGTTAACATAATTGGGTGTTAGTCATCCAAAGGCGGCGTCCTCGTGGTGTGACAATCTTGGTGCCACATATTTGTTAGCTAACCCAGTATTTCATGCTAGAACTAAGCATATTAAAGTTGACTATCATTTTGTGAGAGAAAGAGTTGCTAATAAGCAGCTGAATATTCAGTTTATTTCAACATGTGATGAGGTGGCTGATGGATTTACAAACCCGCTGTTCGTCAGCTTAAAGGTTCTCGTCGCAATCTTAACTTAGATAAGTTGTTATTTAGAGGGAGGGTGTTAAACAATATAGAATAAATTCTATTTTTTATCCCCTACTTTGACATTGGTGACACTATTTACCCTACTTAACAAAAAATACTCTAGTTTACCCCATTTAGGGAAACTTTTGCTAGTTCTTACCCTTCTAAACATTTACCGTTCAATGAGGACGAACTCGGTAGTCGTCTTCAATAACTAGCTAGTAAAAGGCTGCCAAGACGCTGGAAAGTGATGCCCACGCCGGGAAGCTCGTCGGCTGCCTCTCCATGACTCTAAGTCCAACATAACCGAGTTATTATGTGTACGTCGTCATCTATACATGCTGCATTGCGCACCGTGTCAAGCTGGATGGCATGGTAGGAGCTGTTGCTAACTGCGGAGGTGATGCTCCTCACAGACACATACACGTCTGTCGAAACATGGCAAACAAATTCCACATCGTCGGGTGATACATAGCACTTGCCGACTAAGTTCCTCATGCACATGCTGACGATGGATGTGTTAGCTAGTCATGTTGACCCATACGCTACTTGATATAATAAGTGCAAGTTTAAAGAGGGTAAAATGTGGCACAAAATTTACTAAATGGAGTAAATGGGAGGAAATTTAGTTAAATGGGATAAATACTGTCATAGACGTGAAATTAGGGGGTAAAATTTGCAATTTACTCAACAATATATTTGTACCGTGTTGAGTTGTGCACGTTGTTTGTGCAATTGTGTTGTAAACCGACATTGGTTGAGATTGCCGACTATCTGTAACTTCTTAGTTTAGGTTTCTTAGAACTCAAGACAAATCTCATCATATCAATTGTAATAGTTTTGTCTATATAACAAGGAACCGTCCCTGGTAGGAGACATACGTTCAAACCCGTTTTCATAATCTTACTTCTCAACTACAAGTCCTCGATTATAATCATAGTAAACGGCTCCTGCATACGTTGTTCGCAACTGTTGTCAGTTGACACATTCGCATTTCCAGGTCGGACCACGGGGCACGTGCTACGCGGAGTGCACAAGGTTCAGATGTCAACACTGTTCGGAAGTCATCATGATTTCGGTTCATTCAATATTTCAAGTACGTAGAAGTACGAAATGACGAATTTCTGGTTCGATCAGCTTCTTGCCAAAGTGGCGTCACACTCCAAGTTATTCTCCAGCGAGCAGCATGTTGAAATATATACTGTACCTCCGTCCCAAGGCATACACCACTACTCGGTCATTATCCAACACTTTGGACTTTTGGTGAACTAGCTCGGTCGACAATTCAATACTACAATAGATGTCCTTTGTGGGTTTTGGAGCTCCTAGTCAATGTAAAAAATTG
Source organism: Avena atlantica (assembly GCA_910589765.1). Taxonomy (NCBI): domain Eukaryota; kingdom Viridiplantae; phylum Streptophyta; class Magnoliopsida; order Poales; family Poaceae; genus Avena; species Avena atlantica. The sequence continues at coordinate 67,343,312 of OU342737.1, forward strand.
GATGGAAAAAGTCTACTCCTTCCCGTTCCAAAATAAGTGACTTGAATTTGTCTAGATTTACATGTATCTAGACATATTTTATTATTAAGTTAATTCCAGTTTTTATCCATCATACCCCATTTAGCAATTTTTTGTCCTAATTACCCTTTAGCAAAAGTTATGCCAATTTTTACCCTCTCTAAGTTTTTTTATCATTTTCACAGGTGGGTCCTGATTGTCGCGTACAGGTGGCGTGCCAGCGTAGGAGGTTTTTTTTTATGGTTTTCTCTGGCCGTTCCTTTCCTTGAGTGTCGGCTTTTTACTCTCTCATCTCGCCCGACCCAACACTCAACCAAGCTGGCTAAGCTAAGCCATACACAACCAGACCAATCCGCCTGACCTGAGTAAGCAAAACCCCACCGCACGGACGCACCGTGCCTAGGGTTAGGAGGAGGCGACAACGGCGGCGGCGGCGGCGAGGACCTAGCGACCGCGGCGACTCGAGGCCCTAGAGGCAACGGCGCCACCAGAGAGGTAGTGAAACTGGCTACGGCGGCAGTAGCGGTGACTCTAGGACCTGGCAACTGGGACAACAACGTCTAGGACCTAGCAGCCACAACGGCGACAACCTAGCGAGGATGGCTATGTCGAAGACCTACCGAGAGAGGTGGCGACTGACAGCAACCTATTCAACAACGAAATCCAATTCACTTATTTTAGGATGGAGGAAGTAGAATTCTTCAACAACGTTGACTCTCTCCTGTTAGTAATGTACATATTTATTCAGTACTTCTACGCTTCACGTACCATAGGATTCTGAAGCAAATTATGCGAACGAAGGAGGTAGTATGAAAAACAATAGCTATATATTAGTCATGAAAATAATCTAGCCTTTCACGGAATTCGCCAATAGTTCAGGGTTCTTTGGATTTTTCTAAAAAGAGGCATATTCACCATCTGCATCAATCGATGCATACGATATTTATTACCTTGTTATCATTTATTATAAAGAGTTTGAAATATATGGGTTTGCACAAAGTAGCACGTGAACCGGACAACAAAAGGAGTACAAAATATGAAGCATCTTTGCATCAACATGTTAAACGTGTTGGAGATATGCCCTAGAGGCAATAATAAAAGTGGTTATTATTATATCTTTGTGTTTATGATAAATGTTTACATTCATGCTATAATAATATTAACCGGAAACATTAATACTTGTGTGATTTGTAAACTAAATTAGAGTCTCTGGTAAAGCCTCTTTATAATACTAGCTTGTTGGTTAATAGATGATCGTGGTTTCTCGATCATGAACATTGAGATGTTATTAACAACAAGATCATATCATTAGGAGAATGGTATGATGGACATACTCCTATAGATAAGCGTAGCATTAAGATCAAGTCATTTCAATAGTTCATTTGCTATAAGCTTTCTGATACATAGTAACCTAATTCCTTCGACCATGAGATCATGCTAATCACCATCACCGGAAGGATGCTTTGATGACATCAAACACCACACCATAACTGGGTGACTATAAAGGTGGCATTGAGTGTTTGGAAAGTATGTGTTGAGGCACATGGATCAAGAGTGGGATTTGTCCATCCATATGACAGATATATATACTCTGGGCCCTCTCGGTGGAATGTCATCCAATTGGCTTGCAAGCATGTGACTGACTCACAAGGGATCACATATCACGGGAACGAGAAAAGAGTACTTATCGGTAACGAGGTTGAACTAGGTATGCAGAGATACCGACGATCAAAACCTCGGATAAGTAAACTACCGTGAGACAAAGGGAAATTGATATCGTATGTAAGTGGTTCATTCGATCGCAAAGTAATCATAGAAATATGTGGGAGCCATATGAATTTCCAGATTACTCTATTGGTTATTGACCGGAGAAGTGTCTCGGTCATGTCCGCATAATTCACGAACCGCAGGGAGACACACTTAAGGATTCAATGTTGTTTAGTAGATATGGAATGTTAGTAGGGATACCGAATGTTGTTCGGAGTCTCGGATGGGATCCGGGATATCACGAGGAGATCCGGAATGGTCCGGAGAATAAGATTCATATAAGGAAAGTCTGATTGTGGAGTTCGGGAATGATTTCGATGTTTTCATCGGAGAGGTTCTAGAAGGTTCAACGGACCGGAAGGGGAATGGTCCATGAATGTGTCATGGGTAAGTGGAATGATTGGATCATATCCTAGTTCACTTGGTTTGGGCATTTGCAAGAGAGAATTAAAGCTCTAAATTGAAAGTCAAACTCGAACAATGGTTTCCTAGTGGAAGAAGGAAAGAGTCCTTCTTTCAATCCAACTTGGGTTTGAGTTTGGATTCAAACCCTCCCCTCCCAAGATTCATAAATAGAGGGGGAGGGCTGCCCCAAACACACAAGAGACATCCCTCCACCCGTGTCGCGCCGCCGCCGCCGCCAAGCCGTCGCCCTAGCCTCCGCCGACACCTCCTCCTCCCTGTAACATCCCAGCATTAGAGCCTAGAAATAAGCCAAACCCAGATGTATAGAAAATCCGAGTAATTTTCACGCTTTTAAATAAGAACTGGTCAACATGATTGAAGCTTCTCTCAACTTGACGAAATTGAAGTAGATCATCAAGTTGACTGTGATAAGTCTCATCATGACCTTTGTTAAAACCTTATTTGGGTAAACATGATTTGATCTAAGGGTAGATCAGATATAATAAATGTTACTCATAATACTTTGTTTAAATAAATAGTTTCTGATCCTTAAGGGATTCTATCATCATATTCAACACAACAATTCATAAGTGCCAAAGTTAAGATTACAAACTAAAGTAATATAAATGTAATGACTAACCCTGACCTATCTTATTCTTATCTATTCTTACTATGAGTACCATAGTAATACTTAACTTTAACTCTTTAATGAGATTGAGTTGGAAAGAGACTAAGTCAAGATCATTCACTATATATCCTTCTTTCCATATCAATTTTTATGGAACTTATCTTAATATCTGTTGTTCATCAATGTTGAGTAATCCACCATTGATTTACAAATTCTTTAACTATCAATCCTTGATCTACTATTTCTTGATCTTATCATAACATATACTTAAATCTTTTAAAGAGGGCATAGTCCATGAATAACCTTAATCCAATATGAGATACTAAGAAGATAATTTCAATACAATTGAAAAGTAGTATTGATAAAGCCTTGCTTAGTCAACTAAGAACTTAAGCAATAAATGATTAAAGGATTATATTGATCATGCCTTACTCACCAGGATGGTCTACCTATATCTAGTATAAAAGATATTGATGGGTAGAACATGATTGAAACCCTAGTAGAGATAAGTTATCCTAGAGTAGTCATTACAAGCCACATTAATATAATGTAAGGTTGTAGTGTGAGTTATTGGAATAAAGTAAATGTAGGATGATATTATTCAATTAAAGCTACCTTAGCATGGAGTTATGGAAGTAGTGTTATTCATCTTAAAGGATAGTAAACTTTGGAATAAGATAGTTGGATATAAACATCTAATGAAGAAATATTAGGGATAGATGATTAAGGAAGATTATGAGTGGAGTTTGAAAGAACTACTTGTTGGATTGATAATTATCAACAGTAGAGTAGAGGGTATAACCAAGCAAATATGTGAGAAAACTATGAAATACCTTAGTATCAAACTCCTTGGAGTCATCCATGAGTTTAAAAGAATAAAAGGTGAATTAGAACATTTTATGAATAAAGATCATCAAACTAACCATGATGATGGATAGGAAGAAGTATTATATCTAGGGAAGGAATTCCTTAATTAAAGGTCAAGGATGGTGAAGAATGGAAAAGAGACATTCTTGTTAAACAACTAACTCTAAATCTTAAATCATGTATAATATCCATTTTAGGTTATTAATTCATCATCTTATGTTAATATCACTTTATAGGAATATTTTCCTATAACTGATCACATAAGCACATCTCTTTCAATTCTCATTATCATAATTATATGTGCTTAAGAGTATTTTTACAAATTCCTTTTTATGAAACATCCTAAATATAACTTTCTATTTCAAAAGGATGATGTCATCAAATATCTCAAACAGAAAACAATATGTTTAGTTATTAAATCTTTATCACATCCATAAAGGAATCTAAGTACATTAAAAACCCTACACCCTAGGGTAAATAATCATAATCCAAAATCCTAAACCTCTTTGTTTATCATAATAGAATATATACATTGACATTTTCTGTCAACACCCGGATTTTTCAATCCTAGATGCCTGTTATGCCATACATCGCAATCCCAGGATTACCATTTTTGCGAGACATAACAGAATTGGATACCATAGTACATCATCCATTACAACCATACATAAGTTCTTACACAAATAGGGATCTCATGATCCAGTTCTTAATACAACATCAAGCAGCGGAATACGTAATAATAACGGTAGCGTAGGCGAAGCTCCATCTTCGGGTCACAGGCAATGCTGACAATGGGAGATGATCCTAGTTGTCGTAACCTTCCTGGGGTCCATCTTCCATGTACTCCTCTTCATAGTCTGGCCATGGGAATAGCCAGGGACAAAGCCATGAGTACTCTTTAAGTACTCGCAAACTAATACTAACAAGTGAAAGGGGGTTTTGGTAATAGGACACTAGGCTCTAGGGTTGTTTTGCAAAAGCCAGATTTATCTCTACTAAGTTCCAAAGCTAGTCACCATTTTATAACTCCTAAGTGGGATATTCTAACTCATGTCACAACTCTGTTGTGGTCAAGTCAAAGTCTCAATTCATTTCACAAGTCTTTTTGAAAAGTCTGACGGGGGAACAGTATGGCCACTCCAACTGTCCATAACTGCGGACGTGGCTATTCGAATAGTTTGACACTCTGCAGAGATTGTACACTTTCACCACAACATTCGATACATCCGTCAGGAACAAATCCTGAATTCACCATACTTAGTATGCGGATAATCAATCCTAACCTTTCAATTACATGCCCTAGTATAAGCACCTCTCCTATGAGTTTGGCCTCCCAACCATGACCAACTGTCATCTCGGGTACTACACAGGTGGACAATCTTCACAAGGTAGCCTCAGCTCAGACCTTGGCCGTGAGGGAGCTAATACTAAGGTACATAAGTTTCCAGTCAAGTCCTACCCAATCTTCGGGTATTGTGGTTGTACGATAAAATTGGAATGGTATCGCATTCAGACAACCATCAGTTTTATAAAGGGCTAAGGCTCATGCCTCAACATTTTCATCACCAAAATCATCAGGTGTTCGGAAACACATGTCCAAAACATTTCAATAGAATGATCCATCATTCCAAGGTTTTCATAACCATTTTCACCAAGTATTCCCATCTAAAGTTGGTCAAGTTTTATGCTTAGCACTAGCATCTACAGGTGGGGGTGAGTACTAATGAGGGGTGGTACACTAGTGGGGTTTCAACTAAGTTCAATCTCATGCCTTAAGATGACATCAAGATTATCTAGCTTAGGCCAAATTTTATGCTCTTTATGCAACCTTCAAATATCTTTCTAGTATCTATAATTCACTTAATTAACTCTAAGTAATAGCTTTGATAAAGAAATAAAGTAAGAAGCTTGCAAATAAAACTAGGATTGGTTCATCAAGTGGGTATGATCATATATGCTTAAAGCATATAGTAGGCATGGTAACAAGCAAGTATTGGCTTGCATGGGTAAAGTATCTTGCAAGTGTTAGCTTGCATCGATGTCAATATAAGCTTGCATAGGTATAGCATCAGCTTGCCTTGTGCAGAGCAGTGGTTGAAGTTCTCCTCGGCTTCTTCTTCATAGTATCGTCCTTCCTCCTCGTATCCTTGGTCGGTACTAGCGTCTATGAATAAATACGAGGTACACAATCACCAAACAATACTTAACTACTTGCAATCATCACACACAAGGGTCCTATAGATGATCTAGCATCATCTCTAACATTACAAGTTTAAGGCTTGGTTTACTTCCTTTTATTTTTAGAAAAGTAATTTCTACTCATTGAAAAACTACTTAAGATTTAATATTCTCCAAACCAAACATGGGATCATGTTGACACATGTCATCACCACATATTTTAGTCCATGGGAATGTGATTTAAAGTGGTGTCACAATTTAATAAGGTTTTACCCTTTTATTTTATTTAAATATAATGACTAGAAATGCCTATGTAGCATTCTTTAATTACTTGAGCATTATTTCTGCAAGTAAACTTATATATTTTTATATATTCTGAAAGGTATGGTTAAATGTGATTTTTGAGAGTTGGAATCAACTCAAAAGCTAGTATGGTTTAAATTTGAAAAATGTTTGAATGCAGAAAAGCTTCTGCCTTGTTATTTTTACCAAGGATGATCTATAGATCCAAATGAATTGAATCCAACGGGTTTGGATTCCGCATTCACAGACCTTTCCAAAAAAATTGGTTTCATTCAAATTGGTGCACTTAGTCGATCTGGATTGATTTTTGAAAATGGGTACATAAGTGTGGCATCCCGCAAAACCACTACTAGAAAATCGCGTTGTTTTTGTGCATTGCATCATCATGACCGCATGCTCATGTCATCATGCCACATTGCATTTGAGCATCGTCATCATCTTGACTTTGTTCGCATAAAACTATTTTCGGGAAAACCTAATTTGTTTCTAAACGCCCCGTCTTAATTCAAACGCAAAACCCGGGTCTCCGGATTATTTTGTTTTGTGTGCTATCGGTTTGCAACAGCCCTGTTTAAAATAAATAAATTATTTAATTATTTTTAGTGGGGCAGTCGAACGGGTCGATTCGACCCGGACGACCACCCCCAGAATAAACGGACCACCTAAAACCAGCCACCCCAAAATCCCTAAAACTACCCAGTCCTATTCTACCCACCCCTCCTCCACCTCACCCCCACCAATCTCTGGCTGCCACCTCACCCTCTCCCTCCCCTCTACCCAATCCCAGCTCGCCACCTAGCCCAGCCCCACTCTCTCCCCACCTGCCTCCCCGGGTCAACCCTCCCGCAGCCACTCACCCCCTGGACCCCACCTGGCCACCGACCCACCCCACCGGCGCCTGTTCCCCCGACCCCGCTCGTCCTCTCTCCCCTCCCCGCGTCTACCCACCCCGGGTCCCACCGGACCCACGCACGCGACCCCCACGCGCGGTCCACACCGCACCCCCATCCTCCCTCTCTCCCCGACGCTCCTCTTCCCCCGTCTTCCCTCCTCTCGGCTCGCAGCCACCGGCGGCCTCTGCTCCGGCGCCGCCTCCGCCCCGCCGCCGGCGACCCCGCCACCACCGCCTCTGTTCCTCTCCCGCCGGCCTTCCTCGCCGCCTGGGCTACCTCGCCGGCCCCGCCCCATCGGCCCCGCGCCCGTGCCTCCGACCTCGACTCCGCCGACCTTCTCCACCTCGCCGCCGCGCCGCTCCCCCACCAACCCCGCTCCTTCCTCCATCCTCCCACCGCCAGCCTCGCCAGGGCCTCCTCGCCCGACGGCCGCCTCGTGGTCTTCTCTGTCCGCCGGGCCAGCGGCCCCTCCCTCCGGCCTCTTCTCGCCCCGCCGGCCAGGCGCCCGCCTCCGCCTCGCCGGACCCCCCCAAGCTCCGCCGCCTCCGACCCCTCCTTCGCCCCTCGCTGGCTCCACACCTCCGTCACCGCCTGTCCCGGAACCCTCCCTCTTCCCTGGCCTCGCCCGGTTCGCCGGCCAGGACCCCTCCTCGTCGTGTTCTGCCTCCCCACGTCAGCCCTCTCTGTCCGCAGGCGCGGCCTGCAGCAGCTCGTCGGCGCCCCTCCCGCGGCCCCTGCAACAACCTCGGCAACCGTCGTGCCGCTCTCGGGCCACCCTCCTGCGACCCAGGTTCCGCGCGCCGCCGTCCTCGAGGCCAGCTCGTCCCCGACCCCGTCTGCGAGATGGCCGCCTGCAACCGTCATCCGACCTCCAGCTCGTCTCGGCGAGGCCTTTAGATGATAACAAGACAAACCAAGGCCGACTCCGTCAGGTGCCCTGTCCTTGCAAGATATTCTAACGATAACTACACCGAGAACCGCGGTACTGGGAGGACGACATCAAACCGAAGCGCCAAGACCTACTTACGGACGCCGAGATCCCCGAACCCGAAGACCACATGTGCGCCAAGATCTTCTACACGGAAACCTCAAGTACTCCCTCCCGGACCCAAAGACCGTACCTTCGCGGAACAAGTTCGCGGCCAACGACCAAGGTCGGAACCCCAAGTTCGTCAACACGGACTCGAAGGCCCTGGTGCCGGAACGCGAAGACTGGTCCCTGAAGACCTGTTCTCGGACGTCGAGAACCCGAAAACCCATCCCGCCGGACGCCAAGATCGTCAATCGGATCCGAGGACACCGAGACCCTGAACGACAAGTCCTCCCTCCCGGAAGCATTGACACTCGTGCGACAAGATCTACTTCCCCGATTCGAAGTCCCTAAATCCTGGAGTCCGAGAACGATCCCGTCGAACCCTGAACCCTGAGACCGACCCCGAACCCCCGGAACCAAGATCGTCGAACCCTAATGTGTGACCCCTTTTCTCGAGCCCTATTTTTATAAACGAAATATAAACTTGTTGCATATTGAATGGTTCATGCATGCATCCTTGTCTGTGGTTTGGGGGCATTATGCCAACTCACATCATAATTAAATATGGGGCCCATATGCGGGCAAATCTAGTCTCATATTGGCCTCATCTAAATTTGTGTAGCGAACCGGTGATATATTCTGCCTTGTTAAACAACATTTAAATTGCGGGGTAGCTAAACAACATGAACCACATAATTAATTGTCGGGACCCCCGGTTCCGCTTAATATTGCCCAATTGCATCGCACCTTTGCCATGTCATACATCATGCATGCATCATGCCCGATCTTTTGCCGTAGTATTAAATAGTGCATCCGGTGTTTATTCTAGCGTTTTGCTTCTTCGCGGATAAGGCCGTTGAGTTGATGTGAGCTTCGCCCCGGTCTTCGGATGAACCTTCGGCAATGTTTTCAGGCGAGCATCTCCCCCTTTCTACCTATCTTACTTTTATAGTATTTATTCCCTCCTGTTGATCTATTGCTATCTGTGTTGCGATGCTCTAGTTTCGTACCCGTGATATCCCTTGCAGCCTTATATTGCCTTGGACACATCCTATTACCTGTTGTTTGGTAGATAGCTGGACTTGCGTGTCGTAGTCGCTTGCTCAAGTGCTGTTGCGTGTCGTCAAGTGCCACAGTTGTTGGTGTATTGCCATCTGTTTGGTGTTGGAGATGATCATGGCTTTACCTATCGTTCACTTTAATTCCTGTTTAACAACTAAAATTGAAGTAAGTAAGCAGAGGCATCGGTGGGTGATAGATAATATTTGGTCTCCGACCGCCCACTTGTGTCCCGTAGGACCCCGAGTACTTGGTACCTGTTCCTTGATTTATCGCGCTATCCACATCCGGGAGGATTATGGGACCCCCCTGAGCCAGAGCTTGATTCCGTCTTATTTCTTGGGGCCACAAACTAGTTTGAGGTTTTATTTACTATCCTGTACTTATGCCATGCTACTGCTTTATTTACGATTGTGCGAGGAGCACACTGTACTGTTTAGGATCGGGACACGTTTTCGCGGTGTCGACAAGCCTAGTTTTGGGTTCCCAGTCGTTCACAGCCGTCCACCCAAACCTCGGGTCCGTCTCGGAGTCAGCTAGCTTCGTTGCGGGTGTACTCCAAGGGGTGGCCCCCTGAAATATTTCTGAATCTTGTGATTGCTTTGTCGTGAAGGCCTCGTTGGGTTTTGATTTGGTTTTTCCGAGGTTGATCGAGTGTGTGTTGCTATTGGTGCACCCCGGCCGGGTAAAACTTTCTGAAAGCCGTGTCCGCGGTTATGGACGACTTGGAGCACAGTATCTCGACCATAGACAACTATAACTAAAGTAGTGATATAAACCTGACTTTATAATGACTAGTAATCAGCTTCACTATGATGGAATGACTAAATAAAACTGCCAACAATTGCTTGCTTGGTTTGTCGCTGGCGACAATTGTATTTGACTAGTAAGTATTGCAACTATAACGGAATGGCTAAATAAAAGTACCAACAACTGCTGGGTTTTGGGTTATCTCATGCTAATTGTATCTGACTAGTAAGTGTTGCAACTACAATGGAATGGTTAACTAAAATTGCCCACTGCTTATTATATCAGGACGATCATCTATATTTGACTAGTAATTGCTGCCACGATAACTGAATAAATAAAACTGCCAACTGTGTGAGTTCCTCGGTTGACTTCCTCGATCGGTGTCGAGGGGGAAACGCCAGGATGGGTTTGATTGGTGGTAGTATCAGGTTGGTTCCGAATAGGTCTTTCTTACCCCTCTCTGATTGCCGCCAGTTGTATCGAGTCTCTATAGGTTGTTTAGTGCATGCTGCCGCTGCCGCTTCAGTCCACCATACCTGTGTAGGCGAGGACCGCCGAATTCTACTCTCGCCGTGTACTGGCCTCAGTACTGACGCTCCTCTTTTTCCTTTGCCCTTTGTCGGCACCCCTTTTGTTTAAGCATGTTTTGAGATCGACGTCGTTAGCAGGGTTATCCTTCCGGCTTGGCCTGGGCAGGGTTATGGACGCCATTGGTTATTCTTCAGGGCTCTTAGCCCCATTTGCATCTTGTCCGTAGTCGGACGCTCTATCATTTTCAAGGTGATTTGGATCTTTGTATATTATATCTGAATTCTTGACTCGTCGAGTCGCTGTTGTATATATCTGTTCTGTGGGTCCCATCGAGGACTGTTGTGTAATGTTATTACTTCGTTTTCCACCCGCACGAAAGTGCCTGGTGGGCACCTTTGAATCGTTTCTATGCGGGTTTGGCGGGAATCGCTGAAACTTGCATAGGGTCGATTCTGAGGGTGTTACAGAGTGGTATCAGAGCCCAGCAGTTGTGATACCCCACAAGTCCAGCCTGTAGGATAACCTAGCTAACGGCCGAAGTAGAGTGTCAAAACTATTTTTGCAAAATCGGTTGGATAGTTCTGATTAGGTCTAATTTTACTCCATACCCCTCTGCTATTCTCCTCTTACCTTTGCGCGTTTTGAATCCGCTCTCTTCTTTTCTTCGAGTCCAGGAATTCTCGTGGTTGGGTTCCGTCGTACCTTCAGGGTTTCGCTTTTCCCCTTTGATAACGGTGGTCTACAATCCGGTGTTCATGCTGCCTGAGGAGTCCTTCTGCTGTGGTACCATTCTTTGTTCCTTGTTTGTGCCTTCCGGTGTTTCCGACGCGACGACATCATCTGCAACCCGATCCGATGTAGAGTCTGCATCACTCCTTTGTTCCGAACCCCGATTGTCGAGATCTACAATCTGGATTCCGAGAGTTGGTTGCATAATCCGCCTATCCGTGTGCAGAGTAATGGTTTGGGTGCGCGATGGACTGATCACCATCCGACTACTCTTATCATTCACTCTTGTACATCGAATCAGTGGATCCGGCAGTTTTACTCTTTCCACGGAAGTTAGGGGTGGCTTTATTTGTTGATACCTCTACCTTCGACCTTTTGTTTCCGGAGTGTTTCCCTCGACGATCACGGACAACGACCTCTTGTTAGTGGTGTCGCGAGGATCTACACGAAGCGAGAAGACGCAGATCGCCGACCTTCCTTCCGGTACCATGAGGCGGATCTCGAGGGCGAGATCCATTGTTAGTGGTGTCGAATTGTGGCATCCCACAAAACCACTACTAGAAAATCACGTTGTTTTTGTGCATTGCATCATCATGACCGCATGCTCATGTCATCATGCCACATTGCATTTGAGCATCGTCATCATCTTGCCTTTGTTCGCATAAAACTATTTTCGGGAAAACCTAATTTCTTTCTAAACGCCCCGTCTTAATTCAAACGCAAAACCCGGGTCTCCGGATTATTTTGTTTTGTGTGCTATCGGTTTGCAACAGCCCTGTTTAAAATAAATAAATTATTTAATTATTTTTAGTGGGGCAGTCGAACGGGCCGATTCGACCCGGACGACCACCCCCAGAATAAACGGACCACCTAAAACCAGCCACCCCAAAATCCCTAAAACTACCCAGTCCTATTCTACCCACCCCTCCTCCACCTCACCCCCACCAATCTCTGGCTGCCACCTCACCCTCTCCCTCCCCTCTACCCAATCCCAGCTCGCCACCTAGCCCAGCCCCACTCTCTCCCCACCTGCCTCCCCGGGTCAACCCTCCCGCAGCCACTCACCCCCTGGACCCCACCTGGCCACCGACCCACCCCACCGGCGCCTGTTCCCCCGACCCCGCTCGTCCTCTCTCCCCTCCCCGCGTCTACCCACCCCGGGTCCCACCGGACCCACGCACGCGACCCCCACGCGCGGTCCACACCGCACCCCCATCCTCCCTCTCTCCCCGACGCTCCTCTTCCCCCGTCTTCCCTCCTCTCGGCTCGCAGCCACCGGCGGCCTCTGCTCCGGCGCCGCCTCCGCCCCGCCGCCGGCGACCCCGCCACCACCGCCTCTGTTCCTCTCCCGCCGGCCTTCCTCGCCGCCTGGGCTACCTCGCCGGCCCCGCCCCATCGGCCCCGCGCCCGTGCCTCCGACCTCGACTCCGCCGACCTTCTCCACCTCGCCGCCGCGCCGCTCCCCCACCAACCCCGCTCCTTCCTCCATCCTCCCACCGCCAGCCTCGCCAGGGCCTCCTCGCCCGACGGCCGCCTCGTGGTCTTCTCTGTCCGCCGGGCCAGCGGCCCCTCCCTCCGGCCTCTTCTCGCCCCGCCGGCCAGGCGCCCGCCTCCGCCTCGCCGGACCCCCCCAAGCTCCGCCGCCTCCGACCCCTCCTTCGCCCCTCGCTGGCTCCACACCTCCGTCACCGCCTGTCCCGGAACCCTCCCTCTTCCCTGGCCTCGCCCGGTTCGCCGGCCAGGACCCCTCCTCGTCGTGTTCTGCCTCCCCACGTCAGCCCTCTCTGTCCGCAGGCGCGGCCTGCAGCAGCTCGTCGGCGCCCCTCCCGCGGCCCCTGCAACAACCTCGGCAACCGTCGTGCCGCTCTCGGGCCACCCTCCTGCGACCCAGGTTCCGCGCGCCGCCGTCCTCGAGGCCAGCTCGTCCCCGACCCCGTCTGCGAGATGGCCGCCTGCAACCGTCATCCGACCTCCAGCTCGTCTCGGCGAGGCCTTTAGATGATAACAAGACAAACCAAGGCCGACTCCGTCAGGTGCCCTGTCCTTGCAAGATATTCTAACGATAACTACACCGAGAACCGCGGTACTGGGAGGACGACATCAAACCGAAGCGCCAAGACCTACTTACGGACGCCGAGATCCCCGAACCCGAAGACCACATGTGCGCCAAGATCTTCTACACGGAAACCTCAAGTACTCCCTCCCGGACCCAAAGACCGTACCTTCGCGGAACAAGTTCGCGGCCAACGACCAAGGTCGGAACCCCAAGTTCGTCAACACGGACTCGAAGGCCCTGGTGCCGGAACGCGAAGACTGGTCCCTGAAGACCTGTTCTCGGACGTCGAGAACCCGAAAACCCATCCCGCCGGACGCCAAGATCGTCAATCGGATCCGAGGACACCGAGACCCTGAACGACAAGTCCTCCCTCCCGGAAGCATTGACACTCGTGCGACAAGATCTACTTCCCCGATTCGAAGACCCTAAATCCCGGAGTCCGAGAACGATCGCGTCGAACCCTGAACCCTGAGACCGACCCCGAACCCCCGGAACCAAGATCGTCGAACCCTAATGTGTGACCCCTTTTCTCGAGCCCTATTTTTATAAACGAAATATAAACTTGTTGCATATTGAATGGTTCATGCATGCAACCTTGTCTGTGGTTTGGGGGCATTATGCCAACTCACATCATAATTAAATATGGGGCCCATATGCGGGCAAATCTAGTCTCATATTGGCCTCATCTAAATTTGTGTAGCGAACCGGTGATATATTCTGCCTTGTTAAACAACATTTAAATTGCGGGGTAGCTAAACAACATGAACCACCTAATTAATTGTCGGGACCCCCGGTTCCGCTTAATATTGCCCAATTGCATCGCACCTTTGCCATGTCATGCATCATGCATGCATCATGCCCGATCTTTTGCCGTAGTATTAAATAGTGCATCCGGTGTTTATTCTAGCGTTTTGCTTCTTCGCGGATAAGGCCGTTGAGTTGATGTGAGCTTCGCCCCGGTCTTCGGATGAACCTTCGGCAATGTTTTCAGGCGAGCATCTCCCCCTTTCTACCTATCTTACTTTTATAGTATTTATTCCCTCCTGTTGATCTATTGCTATCTGTGTTGCGATGCTCTAGTTTCGTACCCGTGATATCCCTTGCAGCCTTATATTGCCTTGGACACATCCTATTACCTGTTGTTTGGTAGATAGCTGGACTTGCGCGTCGTAGTCGCTTGCTCAAGTGCTGTTGCGTGTCGTCAAGTGCCACAGTTGTTGGTATATTGCCGTCTGTTTGGTGTTGGAGATGATCATGGCTTTACCTATCGTTCACTTTAATTCCTGTTTAACAACTAAAATTGAAGTAAGTAAGCAGAGGCATCGGTGGGTGATAGATAATATTTGGTTTCCGACCGCCCACTTGTGTCCCGTAGGACCCCGAGTACTTGGTACATGTTCCTTGATTTATCGCGCTATCCACATCCGGGAGGATTATGGGACCCCCCTGAGCCAGAGCTTGATTCCGTCTTATTTCTTGGGGCCACAAACTAGTTTGAGGTTTTATTTACTATCCTGTACTTATGCCATGCTACTGCTTTATTTACGATTGTGCGAGGAGCACAATGTACTGTTTAGGATCGGGACACGTTTTCGCGGTGTCGACAAGCCTAGTTTTGGGTTCCCAGTCGTTCACAGCCGTCCACCCAAACCTCGGGTCCGTCTCGGAGTCAGCTAGCTTTGTTGCGGGTGTACTCCAAGGGGTGGGCCCCTGAAATATTTCTGAATCTTGTGATTGCTTTGTCGTGAAGGCCTCGTTGGGTTTTGATTTGGTTTTTCCGAGGTTGATCGAGTGTGTGTTGCTATTGGTGCACCCCGGCCGGGTAAAACTTTCTGAAAGCCGTGTCCGCGGTTATGGACGACTTGGAGCACAGTATCTCGACCATAGACAACTATAACTAAAGTAGTGATATAAACCTGACTTTATAATGACTAGTAATCAACTTCACTATGATGGAATGACTAAATAAAACTGCCAACAATTGCTTGCTTGGTTTGTCGCTGGCGACAATTGTATTTGACTAGTAAGTATTGCAACTATAACGGAATGGCTAAATAAAAGTACCAACAACTGCTGGGTTTTGGGTTATCTCATGCTAATTGTATCTGACTAGTAAGTGTTGCAACTACAATGGAATGGTTAACTAAAATTGCCCACTGCTTATTATATCAGGACGATCATCTATATTTGACTAGTAATTGCTGCCACGATAACTGAATAAATAAAACTGCCAACTGTGTGAGTTCCTCGGTTGACTTCCTCGATCGGTGTCGAGGGGGAAACGCCAGGATGGGTTTGATTGGTGGTAGTATCAGGTTGGTTCCGAATAGGTCTTTCTTACCCCTCTCTGATTGCCGCCAGTTGTATCGAGTCTCTATAGGTTGTTTAGTGCATGCTGCCGCTGCCGCTTCAGTCCACCATACCTGTGTAGGCGAGGACCGCCGAATTCTACTCTCGCCGTGTACTGGCCTCAGTACTGACGCTCCTCTTTTTCCTTTGCCCTTTGTCGGCACCCCTTTTGTTTAAGCATGTTTTGAGATCGACGTCGTTAGCAGGGTTATCCTTCCGGCTTGGCCTGGGCAGGGTTATGGACGCCATTGGTTATTCTTCAGGGCTCTTAGCCCCATTTGCATCTTGTCCGTAGTCGGACGCTCTATCATTTTCAAGGTGATTTGGATCTTTGTATATTATATCTGAATTCTTGACTCGTCGAGTCGCTGTTGTATATATCTGTTCTGTGGGTCCCATCGAGGACTGTTGTGTAATGTTATTACTTCATTTTCCACCCGCACGAAAGTGCCTGGTGGGCACCTTTGAATCGTTTCTATGCGGGTTTGGCGGGAATCGCTGAAACTTGCATAGGGTCGATTTTGAGGGTGTTACAATAAGTGTGTTTGAATTAAAAAGAAAAAGATGTAATTCAAATCACTGGCCTGCGCGGGAAAAGTTACTGGGCCGGCCTGCTAAGCACAGTGCTCCCGCGGGCTGCTTAAGTGGGTGTCCCCACTTGCCAGTGAGACAGGGAGGGGCGAAGCGGTATGGGGCAACGTGGGTCGTTCGATCTGATTCTAATCCAACGGCTGGGAATCATCATCGACGCGAGACAACGCCGGTGAGAAAGAAACCTAGCACGGCCAGTGAGGGGTGCTGGGGGCTTACTAGGGTGCAGGCGAGGGTCGGCGAGGCGGGCGAACGACGAAGTCAACGACGACGAACTCAGGGGTGGTCGCGGCATCTCTTGGGGTGGACGAAATCGATTGCTCCCTTCTTCTCCAGAGGCGGCAGGCTCCGGTGAAATTCCGGCGAGGTGGTGCTCGCCTTGCTCCGGGAACGGTGTGGCACGATCAGTGAGGAGAGGGGAGTGAGATGGTGTGAAGAAATCGAGCGGGGGTGGCCTCTATTTATAGTCGAGCGAGGGGACCGTCGGGGCGCAAGGTGAGCACGTCGGGGGCGATGTTACAGGCGGCTATTGGCATGGGCGATGGTAGTGTACGGTGCGGTGTTCCCTGGCGATGCTCAACGACATGGTTTCGAGGCGTGAGGCGGTGCAGCTTGGTCTGGAACATGCGACGCTCTGCGCGACAGAGGAGGCGTCTTCGACGGCGAGCGGTGGATGTACGTCACGGGGCGGCGAACGGGGATGTCTGGCGGTCTCCTGGGTCGGTGGGGATTGTGTATGCACGCGGTGAGGGCGACGCGCGGTCTGCTCTGGCGCACGCTCGGCATGGTCGCTGGCGGTCTGGGCGCGGTCCGTGCGTGTGGTCCAGTGGTTGGCAAGGTTTGAGCGGTGGACAGGGAGTGGTGGTGGACGGTGGGCTGCCTCCCAGACATGCTGGCTAGGCTTGTGTCTCCTCCTAGCTTGCTGTCGACATGGGGGTGACATGGGTGTGTTCGGTTGTTCACCATTGATGGAAATGGCAAGCTCACAGTGGTGCTAGTGCTTGGTTAATCTTCCTAGATGATCTACTGAGCTGGTTGTGAGCTAAATAGGGAACAGGTTAGGCCAATTTTACTGCACACTATAGTGTTTGATTTTTGTTTGATTTGTATCTGCAACCTGTTTGATGAAATGGCCGCATGAATTCAAGTTTTGAATTTTGAAAAGATTTTTGGTGGGTTTGCTAGGTTGGTGCTGGTGAGTCTGCAGATGCTTGGGTTTTGAAAGTTGAGCTTGTTTGAGTGGTTTTTGAAAAAGTGGGATCTTCCCATATGATGAAGATTCAATTTTGAATTGTCATTTAAACTATGCATTTGAAAGTTTCTGGATGATCACAAAGTGGGCCTTGATACTTTGTTAGGAGTACATTCAAGGGGTGCAAAGATCCAGAAAAGTTTCTGTTAGGTTCTGAAAGTTTGAGATAGCCAAAGTAGGCATGGGAGTTAAATTGGTCAAAGTGACCATTCCTTTAATATATTTGTTTTGATTTACTTGTCTTTAGGAAAAGTGTGGGAAATGTTTTAGATGATGTTTATTTCACCTAAGAAACATTTTACAAGCAATGAAACAATCAAACAAGGTGGTTCCAAAGAATTTCAAAATCCATGCATACTCATATGCATGCATTCATAATTTTATTTAGAAAAGTTTTTGTTAACCCTAAATGTTGGTGACTAATGCTTGATGATCCAAGCTTAGTATTTTTGGGATGTTACATTTTCCAAATTAATGGAAGGAGTAATAACTATGTTAATTTCTTTTATATTTCATGCATCAAATAATGATATAGGATAATTTTACATATATAAAAATTTCTAATAAAAAAACTATGGGCCAACTAGAGTTAAGTTTTATAAACAAATAAAAATGTATCATTTAATAAATCCATGGTTAAAGTGGAAAGAAAACAATAATAAGAAAAGTCTCTACAAAATTATTAAAAAGGGGTTCATATAGAGAAAATAAAAGAAATATAAAAAGATTAGATAATAAAAGTTCACAAAAGATACTAAATATATTTTAGTATTACTACAATTATCCAGCAAATAAATTCCACAAAGAAAAGTTAAAATATAAATTAAATTCAAATCTGGAAAGGAAAACAGAAAATAGAAAAATGGAAAACAAAGAAAAAAACAAGACCTGGCCGTGGCCCAAGTCCTCTTTCCTTATCTGACGCCCATGTGCAGCCCACAATAGCCCAGCAACCAGCCTAGCTCATTTCCATTTGTGACTGACAAGTGGGCCAAAGAAGGATCGCGGGTTGAGCTGAAAGAATTGCCAGGGGGTTTTCAGCAAAAGTTATGTTGTCATCATCCTCACGCACACAGGCAGCTCGTTGGAGGAGCTCGCCGCTGCCTGATGCTGTCGTCGTCAGCCGTGCGTCAAGATGCTCGCTGCCGTTCCAGAGGGGGATAAGAAGGCCACCGTGACGCCCTGCCTCAATCCTTATCCTCAATTCCTCCTTATCCTCTCCCAGTCAAATGGGGCCGAAACCCTAGCTCACCGGAGCCACACCTGCTGTTGAACCACATCTCCCCACACTCTTCCAAGCAGCCATGGAGAAGCCCCGTCCTCCGTAGATCCTCTAGGTAGAATCTTGCATCAAGGGGAGCACTGGAGAGGGTGAATTTTGTCGTTCCTCTTCGTGGCAGTTCGTCGGAATCCTCGTCGGGGAACTCGTTTCCAACCACGCCTGTCCTCGCCAACCTCTCTATCATCATCAGGGTGAGTTCCTGAACACCCCAGCATCCCTAAATCGTTGTATCTCATTGTTAAACACCGTTGCACCTTCTGTCATCGTCGGCCACCATCGGAGCTCGTCGGAGCTAAAGCTCCGATGACTATTTCCGAGCGGCGCCGCCACTTTAAGGTTCAGCGGGTTGCGCTAAATCAAACTTGGTTCATTTCGTTTGCTAAGGCGTAGTAGATCGTCGTCGGCGACCAACCACTGATGGCGGTGGTGGTGCTGACGCCATAGCTACGTCACGCCAACGCCAACCTGGACCCAGTACCCTGTTTGACCTAGTCTTTGTCTCACGTGTCATTGACTGGGGGTAGCCAATCAGTCGGAAACAAATACATTTTCTTTAACCTGAGAGCTGAGGTGGACATAGGCCCACTGGTCAGTGATTCAGGCTAAGTGGGGGTGCGGTGTAAAAAGTATTTCCTGTTTAAGAAATCAATAAAATGTTATAAACTCAATTATTAATATTCCAGAAATCAAATAAATGATTAAATCGTGTTTAAGTAATAACTTTTGATTTATAATTCAGAAAAATATGTATAATATATGAAAATTTGTAGAAAAATAAAATCTACAACTTAAACTTATTATCCAATATTATTATAATGATTATTTAAATAAATATTATTTAATGAAAGTTTAAAAGTAATAAAACTTTGATATTTCATATTCCAATAATGGTAATTATTAAAAATATAAATAAAATACCAAAAATCTTAGAAAAATAAAGACTATAATCTAAAAACTATAAGCATGCATTATTATTTCACTTACTTAAATATTTATTATTTATTAAGTATTTTTAAAGTATTAAATCTTATAAAAATCATATCTTATTATTTATAAATCATAAAAATAAATATAATATACCAAAATGATCACAAAAAGAATATCTACATGATAAAATATAATATTCCACTTTTGAGTTAACTAAAAATTATAATATTTTAATAACTCAAATTTAAACTTATTTACTTAATTAATATTTCATATAAGGATAAATAAAC
Source organism: Avena atlantica (assembly GCA_910589765.1). Classification (NCBI taxonomy): domain Eukaryota; kingdom Viridiplantae; phylum Streptophyta; class Magnoliopsida; order Poales; family Poaceae; genus Avena; species Avena atlantica. The sequence goes on from OU342737.1 coordinate 67,363,220, forward strand.
TTTGTTAATATTCCTAAAATGAGTCAATTAAGTCTACTAAATAGTATTAGTCTGAAATATTAATATTATAAAACTACAATGGTTTAAAACATTGTAAACACCTTTTTATTAAATTATCTTCAACCTTAAGTGAAGATTATGTTCTCAAAAGTTTCCAATTCATGATAAAAACCTTAAAAAACAACTTGCGAATAAATCAAATCCTTTCTATCTACTTTAACCACCAAGTTACAATAACTACCACAACACTATAATAACTCCATAAGTAGTTAAGTAATATCATAGTTTGGTTTACAAACTATAACCACTCATCTATAAAAGGTAAATGATACTACTCCATTATAAAATCAAGGAACCACTACAACAAGTAAAAATATAATCATTCTTAAGTAACCCTAAGGAAACATTACCAGGTACACAAGATATAAATATCATAAGAATTATACTTTCAAACTATCTTTGTTTTAAAATTAACTTTAGCCTACAAGAATCTAAATATAACACTATAAGCATTATTATATGTTTTATAGTTAGCTTTGGTCTGAATTAGTTAAGTATAAAGCATCTCAAGTCAAAACTATTCAAGCAAACACAGATAACATCGACCACCACTATATAACCACAAAGATTGTTTAAACCTTAGAAAAGGAATCTTTTCTTCAAAAGTTATTCGTTTTGCCACTTCAGACAATATATGACAAAATAATCAAGATCACATTACTTAATATTTCACCTGTATACCTAGGAGCAATAACACTTAAGCTATTTATAAGTGACTCTACTTGTAAAGTAAAGTTTGAAGATAAACTATTAAAGTGTAAACAATTTTGAATAACATTTCATAGATATATAGTTTATTGTTGCATAAATATGTGTTGTTCACACACACTCACAGGCCCTAATAAGAAGCACAAGTCTGAAACTTATCTAAAAGAACAACACATTCTAAAGTAACCATTTCCGGAATCCAAACCCTAGAACAACATTATCCCCGGGATTCACGTTTATAACGTGCATCACATTACTTATGCATAAAAGCATATTGCTTATTTAAACATTAGTCCTTACCGGACCAATGATGCTGATTTCAGATTTTGGATCTTATACTAACTCGAAGACCGTGAGTGCATAATCTTGCAATCACAAAAGGCAAGTTCACACTTGCTCATGTCCTTTGTTTATTTTCTGTAAAGTATTTTACAAATCGATTGTTATCATCACCTGCATTTGAAAAAGGTCAGAAAATACTATTTTCAATAATAATGTGAACTATGGGTTACTGATCCAGGGTGATCAGTTAATCTATTAAATCTGACAGCTGGAATACTACTGTTCAGAACTATATCACCTAGGACTTAACAACCAATGTTGCCAGTGACTCTTGCGCCGTATATTACGCGTTGACCATGAGATTTGGAATGGGACGGAGAAGTCAGCTGTATCTTCTTCCTCTCGCATGAAGCCAGGTGTGCAGGTCATGGCTGTTATCCTTGAAGCGTGCATATTAATTGGTAATTCATAGAGGATATGCAGCATATGGGTGGGAACCCTCAACGTCTCACGATAGTTCTGACATCTAACGGTTTGTACAAACCATTTCCGTAATTCTTTATGTGGGCATGGTGTACACCAAGGAGGCATGCGAGGTTGCAAAGGGGGCAGTGATTGGATTGGATCATCTTCTGGTCCCCACATCATGGAATTGTGGACAGGAATAAGCTGCCCGGTTGTGCAACAAAGAGTTGATCTCTCATGGATAAAGTAACGCACCTCTGCAGAGTGTAAGAACTGTAACTTGTTTCTCCCTGTTCCGGGAAGGAGTTGCGAACGCGGCGAGAAAGGAACTCCATGAAAGTTCTGGTAAACCCGTGAAGGCTGACGGACATAGCTTTTCAGAATAAAAGCAACTTTTGAAGAAATGTTTATGAAAACTTGCATTGCCTATGACCTATATTCTGTGGCTGTAGTTATAGTGCATCAAACACTCCTTTTCCAGTGAATTTGTTGAGTACGCTCGTACTCAAAGTATCTTCTTAACCCTTGCTAGATTCTAAAGTCGGGATTGACAACATCCACATCAAATTATGCTCCAGGACTCATCATCCAAAGCAAAAGCTCTTCAATGAAGTCAAGGAAGTCAACATATACATCAACTCAAGTGAAGACGAAGTTACTGATTAGATAGAAATATAATCTCTAGCCAAAGAACCTAATTCTGTAGTGTATTGCAATAGCAGCAATGCCAATCCCTTAGTTAAAATGCTAATTTTAATAGTATAATAATTATTGCGTTGTTTATCTTTGATTCCTCTCCGTAAGAAGTTCTTTTTCTCTCTTTAACCAAGAGTGTTCTCTGGATCTTGTGTAAAGAGTGAGTTGTAACCTTTAGCCATGTATTGGACCCACTGTGTTTCTGTTGTGCCATTCTGAGGGATGTAATACTAGTGAACGGTGTTTCATTGGTGTCATGTCAACGACTATAGTATACTACATCATGCAGTGGTATGCTAGGTCACAGCACTCCCGGCCTTCAAAACCCTAGATCGTTGAAACCCTAGATCCACCATAACTCGCACCGGCTTAGGCGAAGCCCTGCGGGATCTTCCCTCTACTTCCGACACCACGCCGTCGTGCTGCCGGAATCGCGAGGGGAGAACTACAACCTCCGCTGCCTGCTGGAACAAGAGAGAGGAAGGTCTTCATCGAGTACCGAACGTGTGACCGACTGCGGAAGCTCTGCCGGAACAAGGCGCCGGAAGGATCGTCTACGCGATCTTGAGATTGACAAGTGTATGACTACATCACCCACGAGAATCTGCTCTTGTTAACCGCTTTGGAATCTTCGAGCGTGAGTGCTCCTATCGACTCGTTGCTACAATCTAGTAGATAGATCTTGGCTTGTTTTTGTGCATGCGGTAGAATTTTTTTGTTTTCCATGCTACGAACCCCAATAGTGGTATCAGAGCCGTGTCTATATGTAGATCTGTTGCACGAGTAGAACACAATGGTCATTATGGGCGGTGGTGTTTTTATTATCAATTGCTTTTTGTGTACTTTGCATCTTGCGGTATGATGGGATGAAGCGGCCCAGGCTAACCTTACATGACATCATTCATGATACTTGCTCCACGCTTAACATGCAACTTGTATTGCATAAGTGGCTTTGCGGGTGTGTGTCTCTCCCATCATAGTATATATTCAATTTACAACGGGCACTTGATAGTTCAAGCATCAACGTTGTGGTTCTTGTTCATAAGTTAGAACGACACTTATTGAAAGCCCCAAACCACGTAAAACATGCAAAGAAAATTAGAGGCGTCTAACTTTGTTTTGCAGGGGTGTGCTGTGATGTGATATGGACATGATTGTGTTTATATATGATGTATGCAATGTTCCTTATTGTAAGTTGGCAACCGTCGGGAGCCATATGGTTGTCTTTTAATTCCGTTAAGACTTGTGTGTCTATTATTCAAAGTAGTTGTAATAGTTGATGCTGGTGGACGACAACCATGAAGCGGCGCCATTGACCTTAACGTCATACCGGTGATGATGGAGATCATGTTCGTGCTTGAAGATGGAGATCGGAAGCACAAGAAGAAAGGCCATATCATATCACATATTATGAATTGCATGTGATGTTAATCCTTTTATGCATCTTGTATTGCTTAGTTTGCGACAGTAGCATTATAAGATGATCCCTCAAGCACAAAAAATTCAAGTTATAAAGTGTTCATCCTTAGTAATCACCGTTTCTAAAGCTCGTTGTTTCAAAGCACCACGTAATGATCAGGTGTGTTAAATTCTGCGAGTGTATACAACATGAGCAAGCCAGATTTTCTCATGCGGAAGCTAAGGTTTGATCTTGACGAGCCTAGCATGTATAGACATGGTCTCAAAACACGGATCACCGAAAGGTAAAGCATGAGTCATATAGTAGATATGATGAACATGTTGATTGTTCGCCATTGAAGCTACATCAACTCTTGTGATGATCGGTTTTGGTGTGGTTGATTTGGTTCGTGTGATCACTAAAACAATGTGAGGGATATTGTTTTGAGTGGGAGTTCACCTAGATTAATTTATCTATTAATTAGAACTCAATTTGTCATAAACTTAGTCTAAACTATTGCAAATATGTTTTAGATCAATGGCGGCCCCTACCATCAATTTTAATGCGTTCCTAGAGAAAGAAAAGTTGAAAAACAATGGAAGCAACTTCGCGGATTGGTTCCGCAATTTGAGGATCGTCCTCAATGCTGGTAATTTGACCTATGTGCTGGATGCACCGCTGGGTGATCCACCTGCAGCTGATGCTACCGATGAGGTAAAGAATGTTTTCCTCGCTCGGAAGAATTAGTACTCCACAGTTCAATGTGCTATCTTGTATGGTTTGGAATCGGAGCTTCATAAAAGGTTTGAGAACCATGACCCACATGATATTGTCCGTGAACTCAAAATGATATTTGAGGCTCATGCGGCAGTTGAGACTTATGAGGCTTCTGAAAAGTTCTTTAACCGCAAGATGGAAGAGGGAAACTCCATCAGTGAGCACGTGCTTAAGATGTCTGGGCATGCAAGCAAGCTTCAAAGCTTGGGTATAGTGATTCCTAATGCTTTGGGGATTCACCGTGTCCTCCAATCACTACCACCAAGTTACAAGAACTTTGTGATGAACTACAATATGCAAAACATGGATAAGTCATTGCCTGAACTCTTCTCCATGTTAAAGTGTGCGGAAGTGGAGATCAAGAAAGAGCACCAAGTGTTGTTGGTCAATAAGACCACCAAATTCAAGAAGCAAGGCAAGTCTAAGAAAAAGGGAAACTTCAAGAAGGGCGGTAAGAAAGTTACCGCGCCGGCGAAGAATACCAAGGCTGGGCCTAAGGCTAATACTGAGTGCTTTTACTGCAAGGGAGAGGGTCACTGGAAGAGGAATTGCCCTAAGTACTTGGCGGATTTGAAGAACGACAACATCAAGAAGAAAGGTATATCCGATATACATGTTATTGATGTGTATCTCACTAGTACTTGTAGTAGTGCCTGGGTATTTGATACTGGTTCGGTTGCTCATATTTGTAACTCGGAACAGGTGCTGCAGAATAGACGGAAACTAGCAAAGACCGAGGTGACGATGCGCGTTGGAAATGGATCAAAGGTTGATGTGATCGCGGTTGGCACGCTACCTCTTCATCTACCATCGGGATTAGTTTTATACTTAAATAATTATAATTTGGTGTCTGCGTTGAGCATGAACATTATAACATGATCATGTTTATTGCGAGACGGTTACTTGTTTAAATCCGAGAATAATTGTTGTTCGATTTATATGAGTAATATGTTTTATGCACATGCACCTTTGATAGATGGTCTATTCTTGTTGAATCTCGATTGTAGTAATAAACATATTAATAGCATTGAAGCTAAACATTTGAAATTGAGCGATCACTCGACCTATATGTGGCACTGTCGCCTTGGTCATATTGGAGTGAAGCGTATGAAGAAACTCCATTCCGATGGACTTCTTGATTCACTTGATTTTGAATCACTTGAAATATGCGAAGCATGTCTGATGGGTAAAATGACTAAGACTCCATTTTTGGTATGATGGAGCGAGCTACGGACTTATTGGAAATCATACATATCGATGTGTGTGGTCCGATGAGTGTAGCATCGCGCGATGGTTATCGTTATGTTCTTACCTTCACGAATGACTTGAGTAGATATGGGTATATCTATTTCATGAAACATAAGTCCGAAACTTTCGAGAAGTTTAAGTAATTTCAAAGTAAGGTAGAGAATCAACGTAACAAGAAGATTAAATTTCTATGATCTGATCGTGGAGGTGAATATCTAAGTTACGAGTTTGGCGAGCATTTGAAGAAATGTGGAATACTTTCACAATTGACACTGCTGGGAACACCACAGCGTAATGGTGTGTCCGAACGTCGTAATCGAACTCTCTTAGATATGGTTTGATCTATGATGTCACTTAGATATTTACCGCTATCGTTTTGGGGTTATGCATTAGAAACAACCGCATTCACTTTAAATAGGGCACCATAAGATGGGTTGAAACGACATCATATGAATTATGGTTTGGGAAGAAACCTAAATTGTCGTTCCTTAAAGTTTGGGGTTGTGAAGCTTATGTAAAGAAGTTACAGCCCGACAAGCTTGATGCCAAAGCGGAAAAATGCGTCTGAAATGGATCGTATGGGCACCTAGAGGGGGGGGGGTGAATAGGTGCTAACCAATTTTTAATACTTTTTCCAATTTTAGGCTTTACACAAAGTAAATTCTCTAGATATGCAACTATGAGAATTTCCCTATATGAAACCCTAACTACTAAGCACGTAAAGGAGGAGCGAAGAAACCGTAGTGGAGCACGCGGAGACACAGGGATTTGTTTTACCGCAGTTCCTTCCTTGTTAAGGGAAGTACATCTGCGTTGGAGGGGTGGGCGGTTCTAAGACCACCACGCCACAATAGGCCTCACCCTATTCTCCGATGGATCTCGCCACGAGAGGCCTGATCCACCTTCTCCACTATTGGATCCCTTCGAGGCGGGAACCGGTGCCTTTTACAATACTATCGGGGCACACACCCACAACCGAATTGGGGGCTCCCGGGATGACAACAAGCTGTCACAAAAACAAGGTTTATCAATATAAACGAAAACAAGGATCTAGATCTTTGCAAGAAATACTAGATCGAAGGTTCTCCAAATGAATGGAGAGGAGATGAAGCGCTTGATTGCTGATGATGAAGGTCGAGTTCTCCTCCTTCGATTCCCAAAGGGATGGGGCCTTTGGGTGGATCTTGGTGGAGCACTCTTGTATGAAGTTTTTAGATCTGATCTGTTCTTTTTCGAGTTGAATCAAGAATTCTGGCAGGAGGGGGATGGCTGGCTTAAATACCCCCTCCCCAGATCTGGCCGTTGCCCAACTTTGGGGGCGGATTGGCGGATTATCCGCCCCCCACTTGGGGCGGATTATCCGCCCCCTGGGAAAATTCCGCCCCAAGGGCGGACTCTCCGGGGGAAACTCCGCCCCCCTCTCTGGGGCTTGCGCCTTGGTGAAGCTTGGAGAAAAACTTGGGGCGGATTATCCGGCCCCCTCCTGGGGCGGATTATCCGGCGTAGCCGGAAAGTCCGGCCAAAACTCCGCCCCCCTCTCTGGGGCTTGCGCCTTGGCGAAGAGCAGGAGGGGCGGATTATCCGCCCCCCTGGGGGGCGGATTATCCGGCCTGGCCGGAAAGTCCGGCCAATGTTCCGCCCCCCCTTCTGGGGCTTGCGCAGGCTTGAGCAGAAGGAGGGGCGGATTATCCGCCCCTGGTGGGGCCGGATTATCCGCCCCCAAAGGTAGATTTCTGAGCTGCAACACTTCAACACACATTAAATGATCCTTGGTATTGTTATCTAACACACAAAACACTAGGGATTAAGAAATGTTCTTTCAATCTCCCCCTTTTTGGTGTTAGATGACAATACTAGGATTTGCAGTGAAAACGGCAAGTGCCACCTTAGATAATGAAAGACGCTCCCCCTAGATGTGTGCATATTTAAGATTTGCATTTGAATACAAATACACACACTAGGTAGAGCACTACTTTAAGGTTCGGTGAAAGAAAGTCATACCACCGGAATATATAGCCATGACATACATAGATGAACCCCTGAATCCAAATGTCATCAAATAAGCTCCATAATTCCAGACTTCAATGGGACTTCAATGGGGTCCATGATCGATAAATCCAGAAATCCATGAATACCAAACATAGTACCAAACTGAGGAGAACGACATAGTCTTACACAATCAACCACAAATAGCAACACAAATAGCAAAAAATTTCACGCTAGAAAAGGCACAAGCAAGCAAATAAAAACGACTAAAAACGAAGAGCTTGTGCCCGACCCTTGCAAATCCATGTGACCTACTAGAACTACTTCTCCCCCTTTGGCATCGAAACGCCAAAAAGGAAGAAGAGCGATGCTAACGCCCCTGGAGAATCAAATCAATCAAAGGCCAAATTTGAGTGTGTTTTCCATAAGAACAAGAGGTATGCAAGAAAATCCAACGAGACCCATGAAAAACCAACTCTTCTGGAGGAAGAGGGCGGTGGCCGAAGCCACCATGTTGGAGCGCATGGCATGACACCGCGAAGATGTATCTTGAGTTCAAAACCAATGCTCATCGATGACCCACATATCACAAAATGATATTAAGGGAAATGATTTTACTTGCTTTCGGCATGATGGGGGGAGGGTGGCCCAATCAATTAGGACCACACTCCCCCTATGTCGATGCCCACATCTAAACCAAATACATGAATAAGAGCAAGTGAGTGTGCAATAATAGTCAAGCCAAGCTCCTTGAATCTACGATATTTAGCTCATTCCGCAAATAACAAAATCTTGCTTCATCGAGGGGCTTCGTGAAAATATCAGCAAGTTGGTTCTTCGTGCTTACAAATGACAGAGCAATATCTCCACGAGCAACATGATCCCGAATAAAGTGGTTGCGAATCTCTATATGTTTTGTTCTTGTATGCTGCACAGGATTGAAAGCAATTTTGATAGCACTTTCATTGTCGCATAAAAGAGGCACTTTGTCACAATTGACACCATATTCCTTTAAAGTTTGCCTCATCCATAACAATTGAGTACATGCACTTGCAGCAGCAACATATTCAGCTTCGGCGGTTGAGAGTGAAATACAATTCTGTTTCTTTGATGACCAACACACTAGAGACCTGCCCAAGAATTGGCATGCACCAGAGGTTGATTTCCTATCATCTTTGTCACCAGCCCAATCTGAATCGGTGTAACCACATAGAGAGAAACTTGAACCCTTGGGATACCATAACCCAAAATTCGGGGAATGAACCAAATATCGGAAGATTCGCTTGACCGCCACTAAGTGGCTGTCTTTAGGAGCGGCTTGGTACCTTGCACACACTCCTACACTTAACACGATACAGGCCTAGATGCGCAGAGGTAAAGGAGAGAGCCGATCATGGATCGGTATACCTTTTGATCCACATCTTTACCCTTGGGATCGAGCTCAAGATGACACTTTGTTGCGTTCGAAGTTGTTTAATTCTTCATGCATTGCAACAACCCAATCGGGGTCTTCAAGAGCATCAAAAACCTTCTTTGGTTCAACCATGGAAATGTGAGCTTGATGATCACAGAAGCTAGCAAGCTCTCTTCGAGTGGATACCCTTCGTCGTAGATCACCAACTACCTTGTCAAGAGTGTGACCTCTTAGTTCAAGGTTGCGATCCGCCCGAGCCTTGCGACGAGCCTCAATATCCTTATTATTTCTTGAAGGAGTGGATTCAATTGTTGTATCCTTGTCTTGATTACTGCAGTGCCCTTGATCTTGGTCACCAGTACTGCCAGAAGATTGTTGCTGAGCATTTTCTTCAGGCCCGGATAATCCGCCCCTTGGAGGGGCCGGACTATCCGGCCTGGGAGGTGAAGTACCAGAACCATCTTCCTGAGAAAGCCTGACTGGAGTTGGAGAGCCATGGCCGGATAATCCGCCCCTGGGGGCCGGAGAATCCGGCCTGGGAGCTTCAGAGGTGTTGATTTCTCCTTCGGATCCCCTGGTGCAAGTTGGAGTGCCAGGGGCGGATTGTCCGCCCCTTGGGGGGGCGGATAATCCGGCCTGGGATTACCATCTTGTCCAGGAGACTGATGATCTTCAGCAGGTTGCGGTGTTGGTGCAGAGTTTTCTCCAACAGTAGGAGCTTGTTGATCTTGTGAAGATGAGGGCTCCACTTGAGTGGAGCATTGTCCTTCCCGATCCGCCACAAGGGGTTCCTCAATGGGGCGGAAAAATCCCACGCCCATTCTTCTTATGGCATCTTGGGGTATTTCAACATCTGCATCACAAACATCAACTTGCCCTACAAAGGAGCTGTTATTTTCATCGAACTCCACACTACAAGATTCTACAACAATCCCAGTGAGCTTGTTGTAGACTCTATAAGTGTGGGATTCCACACCGTAACCAACAAAAATGCCTTCTAAAGCCTTGGATTCAAATTTTGACAAACGGACACCTTTAATAAGAAAGAAACACTTACACCCGAATACCCTGAAGTATGAGATGTTGGGTTTGTTGCCGGTAAGTATTTCATATGGGGTCTTGTCCAAGATCTTCCGAAGGTAAAGCCGGTTTGATGAGTGACAAGCGGTGGATATGGCTTCAGCCCAAAAATTATAAGGAGACTTAAATTCAGCTAGCATAGATCTTGCCATATCCATCAAAGTCCGGTTCTTCCTCTCGGCTACACCATTTTGTTGAGGGGTGTACGCAGCGGAATATTGGTGTCTAATCCCCTCTTCGCTAAGAAACTCGTTTAAAGTGTAGTTCTTGAATTCTGTGCCATTGTCACTTCTAATTGCCAATATGGGAACATTGTGTTGTCGTTAAACCTCATTGGCAAAGTCGATGACAGTTTGTTGAGTCTCACTTTTCAGCTTGAAGAAATATACCCATGTATATCTTGAGTAATCATCGACGATGACCAAGCAATATTTCTTCCCACCAAGACTTGCATGAGAAGGAGGTCCAAATAGGTCCACATGGAGTAATTCCAAGATCCTCTTCGATGACACAATAGTCTTCCTCTTGTGGGGAGAATCATGCATTTTTCCTTCAACACAGGCCCTGCAAACACGATCTTTGGCAAAAGAGACATTGTCTTTTAGTCCAAGAATGTGGCCACCCTTTTGGAGACTTTGCAAAGTTCTCATGTTGACATGGGCTAAACGGCGATGCCATAGCCAGCCCACGTCGGCCTTTCCGAATAGACACATCGGACCCGAAGTGGTTTTCCCCGAGAAGTCCACCACATACAGGTCATTTTCGACGTATCCAACGAAGGCGACCTTTAGAGACTTGCTCCATAAGAGTACCACCAAATCATCATCGATAAAAACAGCAAAACCCATCTTGCCAAGGGCACGAACAGAAAGAAGATTATAGCCAAGGGTCTCAACAAGCATGACGTCCACGAGAGAGATATCGTGGGCAACCACAACCTTGCCAAGACCCAATACCTGAGATTTAGACTTATCACCATAGGAGACTGTGATATTATCAAGATTTGGACGCATCTCCGTGATGATCTCCTTGCTTCCGGTCATATGACTAGTGCAGCCACTATCCAGCACCCATTTCGACCCACCGGAAGCATAGCCCTGCAAGAAAATTACTTCTTGGTTTTAGGTACCCATTTTTCAATGGGTCCTTTCATGTTAGTAACAAGGGTCTTTGGGACCCAAATAGTCCAAGCAATAAATTCATCAAAAGGACCAACATAATAAGCATAAACATCGCCATAATCATCACAAAAGAGTTCATAATTCGGATTGTGAGACCCTGCAAAACCAATATTATTAGTCTTGTCTTTTGTAACAACCTTCTCAGCCGTGCTTGTCTTTAATTGCACATTCTTGGTCTTGTTCTTCTTGGTTTTCTTCTTCTTGGACTTGGTGACATACCCAAGTCCCTCTCTACCATGATTTGACCTTTGCTTGTCAAGGACTTCATCAAGCACACCTTTGTCCTTTGTAGTGGTGTCCTTGATCACTCCTTTCTCCACATTAGCATTTTTCTTGTTACTATATGTTGAGTTGGACGAGCTAGGAGTATCATATATGGCCAATCGACTTTGAAGCTGATCATGTGACTCATTGAGGATAGAGAACTCGTTTTTCAATGCCTTGTGAGCATTGTCAAGTTTCTCCAATTCCTCGGAGAGTCTATCATGAGCAGCCCCAAAGTCAATCCTTTCCTTCTTTAACTTCTTTGCCTTGGTGACCGCATTGTCACGTTCCTTAACGAGTTTAGTCACAATTTCTTCATGTGACTCTTCCATAGACTCAAGCCTCTCTTCAAGAGAGACCCGAGCTTCTTCTTCTTCAAGAGCATTTTTTAGGGATGCAATTTCCATTGCATCCTCCCTTTCAATTCTGCCCTTTTCTTCGAGGAGTGCTTCGTTTTGGGCCAACTGATCCATAAGAGCCTCAAAACGAACTTTGTGCTCACCTTGCAAGTTAGTATAGAAATAATCCAAGGCAATAATCTCTTCTTTAACCTTAAGACTAGTAGGATCATCCATGTCTATCATAGCCTTGGGAAAAGAAGAGTTAGACGAAGTTACCTTGGAGCTTCTTGCCATGAGACAAGTAGGATTCTTATTGATGATGTTTTCGTTTGGAGAGTCGAAGAGTGATGTTGATGTAGATGTGGTGGCTATAGCAGCCACCTCTTGAGAGCTATCGTCCTCGTCCTCATCTTCACTCCCCGATGAATATTCTTCTTGAGCTACTAGAACAATCTTTGGTTGCTTCTTGAAAGGAGCATTTTTCTTTACAAACTGTTTCTTACGTGGAGCTTTTGATTTGTCCTTGAAAATGAGTCTTCCTCCATTATCCTCTCTACTTTGATATGGACACTCAGCTACGAAGTGCAACCGGTCACCACAATTAAAGCAAGTTCTCAGCTTGGGACCATTTTCTTTTCTTCCATAGGCTCCACTTTTGCGATCTAGTTCAGCTTTAGCCTTGGCTGGATCTTTCCAAAAGTTTCTTGCATAAAGAGCCAAGTATTGTCCGTGAATCCTTTTTATATCTTCGGTACAGTCCAGGCCTTCTACCGCATATTCATCATGATCAACCACACTAGTCTTCAAAGCCATGTTTACCCCCTTTTGCATCCCCATAGCTCGAGCACGAGCATCTTCGGCATTCTTGGCAGCCACTTTGAATGCGGCCATTTCTTGCATTACCTCGTTGGATGACATGAGGTGATAATTATGCCTACCTTGGATACTTTTCAAATCTGTGGGCTCAAATGGCATAAGAGCACTGACATACTTGCGCTTGATCCAAGCATCATCAACATAAGCTGCGCCGTGGTTTCTGAAGGTAGTAGCTATTGCCTTTAGCCTCCTATACATGTCCTCGTGGTCTTCTCCATCCAGCATATAAAATCCTTCAGCTTCATTGCTCAAGGCATCATATCTATTCCTTCTCATACTTTCATTTCCGATGAAAAGCTCGGTGAGAGCATCCCACGCTTCTTTAGCTGTGCTAAGATGCTGAATGTGTGGCATGTCTTTATCTCCCACACCAAGCTGTATCATGTGTAGGGCCGTAGCATTGAGTTGGCTATCGACCACTTCTCTCCTTGTGAGATTGTTAGGATTTCCCACGTGAAGACCATTTTCGATGATCTTCCACAACTCTATGGATGAACTGCACACATGAGATTTCATCAAAAATTGCCATTGAGAGAAAGTAGAAGCTGACAATTTGGGTGGATCACCCCTATTATGTATATGAGGGTGAGGAATAGTCGGATCAGGAGAATACACATGAGAAACCTCATTGTATCCATCCTTACCGCTATCCTTTTTCGAGGAGGAGCTCTTACTTGTATCATCACCTACCACTTCGTTCTCTTTGGAAACAGTTTTACCCGTTTCCTTGGATTGCGGAGTGGTATCCTCAGAGTTAGATGGAGGTGATGCTGCGGATGTGGAGAGACGCATTATCAATTGACGCATCTCTTCCATCTTAGCCTCCATAGAACTCACCAAGGTTGTTTCCAACGTCTTGAGATCGTTCATGGTGACTACCTCCGGAGCATCACTCCCATCTCCCTTGGAACCCATACTTCTCTTAGGCTGTTAAGCCCGAAATAAGAGCCGAGGCTCTGATACCAATTGAAATGGATCGTATGGGCACCTAGAGGGGGGGGGTGAATAGGTGCTAACCAATTTTTAATACTTTTTCCAATTTTAGGCTTTACACAAAGTAAATTCTCTAGATATGCAACTATGAGAATTTCCCTATATGAAACCCTAACTACTAAGCACGTAAAGGAGGAGCGAAGAAACCGTAGTGGAGCACGCGGAGACACAGGGATTTGTTTTACCGCAGTTCCTTCCTTGTTAAGGGAAGTACATCTGCGTTGGAGGGGTGGGCGGTTCTAAGACCACCACGCCACAATAGGCCTCACCCTATTCTCCGATGGATCTCGCCACGAGAGGCCTGATCCACCTTCTCCACTATTGGATCCCTTCGAGGCGGGAACCGGTGCCTTTTACAATACTATCGGGGCACACACCCACAACCGAATTGGGGGCTCCCGGGATGACAACAAGCTGTCACAAAAACAAGGTTTATCAATATAAACAAAAACAAGGATCTAGATCTTTGCAAGAAATACTAGATCGAAGGTTCTCCAAATGAATGGAGAGGAGATGAAGCGCTTGATTGCTGATGATGAAGGTCGAGTTCTCCTCCTTCGATTCCCAAAGGGATGGGGCCTTTGGGTGGATCTTGGTGGAGCACTCTTGTATGAAGTTTTTAGATCTGATCTGTTCTTTTTCGAGTTGAATCAAGAATTCTGGCAGGAGGGGGATGGCTGGCTTAAATACCCCCTCCCCAGATCTGGCCGTTGCCCAACTTTGGGGGCGGATTATCCGCCCCCCACTTGGGGCGGATTATCCGCCCCTGGGAAAATTCCGCCCCAAGGGCGGACTCTCCGGGGGAAACTCCGCCCCCCTCTCTGGGGCTTGCGCCTTGGTGAAGCTTGGAGAAAAACTTGGGGCGGATTATCCGGCCCCCTCCTGGGGCGGATTATCCGGCGTAGCCGGAAAGTCCGGCCAAAACTCCGCCCCCCTCTCTGGGGCTTGCGCCTTGGCGAAGAGCAGGAGGGGCGGATTATCCGCCCCCCTGGGGGGCGGATTATCCGGCCTGGCCGGAAAGTCCGGCCAATGTTCCGCCCCCCCTTCTGGGGCTTGCGCAGGCTTGAGCAGAAGGAGGGGCGGATTATCCGCCCCTGGTGGGGCCGGATTATCCGCCCCCAAAGGTAGATTTCTGAGCTGCAACACTTCAACACACATTAAATGATCCTTGGTATTGTTATCTAACACACAAAACACTAGGGATTAAGAAATGTTCTTTCAGCGTCTTCATAGGATGCCCGAAGGAAACTATTGGGTATACCTTCTATCATAGATCCGGAGGCAAAATCTTCGTTGCCAAGAATGGATCCTTTCTAGAGAAGGAGTTTCTCTCGAAATAAGTGACTGGAAGGAAGGTAGAACTCGATGAGGTTGTTGAACCTTATCTCGAACTTGCGAGTAGCGCAGCACCAAAAGCGGTTCCTATGGCGCCTACACCAATAAGAGAGGAAGCTAATGATGTTGATCATGAAACTTCGGTTTAAGTTACTACGGAACCTCGCAGGTCAACGAGAACTCGTACCAGTCGTGATTGGTATGATCCCGTTATGAGTGTCATGTTGGTGGACAACACCTATGACCCTGCGACATATGAGGAAGCGATGATGAGCCCAGATTCCAATAAATGGCAAGAAGCCATGAAATCTGAGATTGGATCCATGTACGACAAACAAGTACGTACTTTGGTGGACTTACCTGATGGCCGTAAGGCTGTCGAGAACAAATGGATTTTCAAGAAGAAAACATATGCTGATGGTAATGTTACTGTCTATAAAGCTCGACTTGTCGCAAAAGGATTTCGACAAATTCAAGGAGTTGACTACGATGAGACTTTGTCACCGGTAGCGAAGCTAAAACCTATGATGATTTTGTTAGCAATCGCTGCATATTATGATTATGAGATATGGCAGATGGATGTCAAAACAACATTCCTCAATGGAGACATTGATGAAGAGTTGTATATGATGCAACCCAAAGGTTTTGTCGATCCTAAAGATGCTAACAAGGTATGCAAACTTCAATGGTCCATTTATGGATTGAAGCAAGCATCCCGAAGTTGGAATCAACGTTTTCATAAGGTAATCAAAAGCTTTGGATTTATACAAACTTATGGAGAAGCTTGTATTTACAAGAAAGTGAGTGGGGGCTCTGTAGCATTCTTAATACTATATGTAGATGACATATTGTTGATTGGGAATGATGTAGACCTTCTTAATAGTGTCAAGGATTATTTGAATAATAGTTTTTCAATGAAAGATCTTGGCGAAGCAGCTTACATATTAGGCATAAAGATTTATAGAGATAGATCGAGACGCCTAATATCATTCTCACAAAGTACATATTTGGACAAAGTTCTAAAAAGGTTTGGAATGGAAGATAGCAAGAAAGGGTTCTTGCCCATGTTGCCCAATACGACCTTTTGTAAAACTCAAAGTCCTGCAACGGCAGAAGATAGAGATAGGATGAGTAAGACTCCCTATGCCTCAGCCATAGGATCTCTTATGTATGCCATGCTATGTACTAGACCCGACCTTTCATATGTTGTTAGTTTGACTAACAAATATCAAAGTGTTCCAGGAGTGGATCATTGGACAGCGGTCAAAAACTGTAGGGGTTCGTAGCATGGAAAACAAAAATTTTCTACCGCATGCACACAAACAAGCCAAGATCTATCTACTAGATTGTAGCAACGAGTCGATAGAGGAACTTACCCTCGAAGATTCCAAAGCGGTTAACGAGAGCAGATTCTCGTGGGTGATGTAGTCGTACACTTCCGATCTCAAGATCGCGTAGACGATCCTTCCGGCGCTGCGTTCCGGCAGCGCTCCCGCAGTCGGTCACACGTTCGGTACTCGACGAAGACCTTCCTCTCCCTTGTTCCAGCAGGAAGCGGAGGTTGTAGCACTCTCCTCGCGATTCCGGCAGCACGACGTCGTGGTATCGGAAGTAGAGGGGAGATCTCGCAGGGCTTCGCCTTAAGCCGGAGCGAGTATGGTGGGCTATGAGAAATCCCTCGACGATCTAGGGTTTAGACACACCGAGGAAGAGGTGCTAGAGCCGGCGACTAGGGCTTGGTGGTGCCCAAGTCGGCGGCAAGGAGATCCCTAGGCGGCGACGGCTTGGAGGGCGGCGGCAGCTAGGGTTAGGGTTTTCGGGGCAAGGGACTTGTGTGCAAGGAGGGGCAGCCCTGCCCCTCCCTTTATAGGTGGGAGGTGCGGCCAAGGGGAGGGGAGTCCCTCCCCAACTCGGCTTGGAGGTGGGCCGCCGGTTGGAGGAGGGAACTCCTCCCCAACTCGGTTTCCACCTCTCCTCCTCTTTCCAAAAATTGCCGTTTGACTGTCAAACTAGCAGTTTGACTTTTCAAACTAGGATTTGAATAAACCCTTTATCTTGGACAGCGATGACACCTAGTACATGATGCAATCATTCCAACTTGCAATGACACATTCATGTACCCCTTCTCCTCCGGAGTGCCGGACATTCCGGAACCTTCTAGAACATTCCCGATGAAAACACCGGAATCATTCCCCAACTCCGAAACGAGACTTTCCTTATATGAATCTTATTCTCCGGACCATTCCGGATCTCCTCGTGATATCCCGGATACCATCCGAGACTCCGAACAACATTCGGTCTCTTTCTCATCATACCATAACTACTTAAACAACGTCGAATCCTTAAGTGTGTCTCCCTACGGTTCGTGAATTATGCGGACATGATCGAGACACTTCTCCGATCAATAACCAATAGAGGAATCTGGAAATTCATATGGCTCCCACATATTTCTACGATTACTTTGCGATCGAATGAACCACTTACATATGATACCAATTTCCCTTTGTCTCACGATAGTTTACTTATCCGAGGTTTTGATCGTCGGTATCTCTGCATACCTAGTTCAACCTCGTTACCGATAAGTACTCTTTTCTCGTTCCCGTGATATGTGATCCCTTGTGAGCCAGTCACATGCTTGCAAGCTAATTGGATGACATTACACCGAGAGGGCCCAGAGTATATCTATCCGTCATATGGATGGACAAATCCCATTCTTGATCCATGTGTCTCGACCAATACTTTCCGAACACTCAATGCCACCTTTATAGCCACCCAGTTACGGTGTGGTGTTTGATGTCATCAAAGCATCCATCCGGTAAAGGTGATATGCATGATATCATGGTCGAAGGAATTAGGTTACTATGTATCAGAAAGCATATAGCAATTGAACTATTAAAATGACTTGATCTTTATGCTACGCTTATCTATAGGAGTATGTCCATCACATCATTCTCCTAATGATATGACCCTGTTGTTAATAACATCTCTATGTTCATGATCAGGAAACCATGATCATATATTAACCAACAAGCTAGTTTAACAAGAGGCTTTACTAGGGACTCTTTTATGTTTACAAATCACACAAGTATTAATGTTTCCGGTTAATACAATTATAGCATGGTATGTAAACATTTATCATAAGTATGAAGATATGATAATAACCACTTTATTATTGCCTCTTGGGCATATCTCCAACAGTCTCCCACTTGCACTAGAGTCAATAATCTAGTTTCAAACCTTTGTGTATTCAACACCTATGGCTTTCCGGTGTTGTATGTACATGATTGCTAGTGGTCAACTGATCTCCGGATCTGACACTTCCAGGTCCGTGTGTAATTGCATGTCTTTGCGTCTCTACGCATCACTCATTCTCTAATGAGATGGCTTCGTACAAATTTGGTCCTTTGGTGTGACCTTTAGTTCTTTGGGGTTAAAAACATGTTGATAATATTGTCGTACAATATATCTTCATAGTATTATCCCACTGTGAACTACACCTAGTTTGATAACAAACTACTTGACACAAATGCCCTTTTTTACTGCTAAAATAGCAGTCATACACTTAGCCTTTTGTTGTAGTATCTGTCACAATGTTTTTAACTTTGGAACTCATCCAAATCCATTATGGAACTCACTTTCCATTATATTGTGCCACCCTTGGTTTAGATTGAGATAAACTTAATTTGTACTTTGTGACAAAACTAGTATCAATGTAGTACTTTTACAATGAACTAACCATCTATTTGTCACTTCTACAAACAATATATTCTTAGTTCTTCCAAAAGATCATAAGAATATCCTTACTATTGTCCAATGATCATCTTATGAATCATTCTGGTATATGCTCACATCATTTAGAGCATAGTACATATCTGGATTTGTACATATCACAGCATAATTGATATAAATACTCTTTGTGATTTCATACATCAAGTATCAATCTATACTTGAATCTTTGTTTCACTTACCACGTGTCAATACACTTGAATATATCATCAATATTGAACTCATTCAATCCTTTCTGTGCGACAATAAACTTTCTTGTAGTTTCTATATTGAACTCATTCAATATCTCGTCTATGTACTTTTGGCACAACCATATTAGCGTCTATTCATGCCAAATATTTGGGTTTTGCCTAAGCCTTTCATCGAGATGAAATTCTTATCCTGTGTTAATAAAAGATACATTATTTCCAATCAACAATATGTCTTCCACATAATGTATTAGAAACATGTCTTAGCGCTCCCACTTAATTTCTTGCAAATGCAAGCATCTTCATCATCTCCGACGAATTTAAAATCCTTTAACAGTTTCATCATAGTGAAGGTTCCAACTCCGCAATGCTTACTTCAACCATTGAAGTTTGCATATGCATTTAGCATCCTTTGAATTAACAAAACCCTTTGGACCATGTTATTCACATGTCCTAGGTAACAATTCTATTAGAAGAACTTGTTTTGTTTATTCAACTACCATATAACAAAATTATATGTAGTGGTTGCTACACTAATCCGTCTAGACTAAATATCACTATGAAAGATCAAATCTTATCATAGTCAACCTTTGAACATTGTTGTGAACTTTTTCCCAACATGTCGACTATTTCATAGATGTAAAACATCCATGTCTATTTCTTTATAGATCCAAACATGACTGTAAGGTCTTACACCTTTCTCGAGGGTCCTTCAAGTTCAAAACTTGATTTCTCGTGTATAGAACTATCACGGATTTTATGGCTTCAAGCCATTTGACGGAGTTAGGGCTCATCATCGCTTCTTTGCATGTAGTCGGATCATTATTGCCAAATAATGATTTAACTCTCAAATCTTGGTATTCGATTGTTCATACGACCTACTTGTTTCAATAGAAACTTGGATCTCCGTGACCACAACCTTTGAGATACGTGAGCCATGAGCATTGTTGCTACCTCCGGAACACTTTTCGGCGCTGCGCAACTTTGCACATATAGCTAAGGTTCTTTTTAACCTTATCAAAGTTCTATTGTCCTCCCACTTAACTTTTCACGAAAAATTCCTTCTCAAAGAAACTTGACGTTCTAAGCGACAAACACTTTTGTCTCCTGGTGTTATGGAGGATTACTTAACAGTTATTCGAAATAACATACAAAGACAGGTTCATCCGACTTTGGTTGCAAACATCTTTCTTATGCATAGCATACCAATGTTTAAGAAAGGACAACTTGGGTTTTATCCCAAACCATAACTTTATATGGTGTCATTTCAACGGATTATGATGGAGCTCTTTTCAGTGGAAAAACGATAATCTCTAAAGCTTTTAATCTTTAAAATACAATGGCAGTTTTATGAATTACACCTTCGATCTTACCATGTCAAACAAGGTTTAATTACATATCTCAAACGCTCCATACTCTTATGGTGTTTCGGGAAAATGCAAATCCACGGAACGATTCCTTAAATCTTAGGTATTATGCTAAACTTGTAACTCAAATATCTTCCTTTATGATCTTATCATAAACTATTTATATTCTTGTTACAATGATTTTTCACTTCATCTTGAAAATCTTTGAACTTTTCAAATATTTCACACTTCATCCTTATTAAGTAAATATTCATATATTCACTCAAATTTTCGGAGAAAGCATATGAAGTTGAAATCCATCGCTCTTGACTACACATAATGGATTTTGTACAACAATATGTACAAGTTCCAATAAGCTATTCATTCGTTCCCTTTTGGCCTATGAACGAAGTTTTAATTATCTCTAGGAAAGTTTCACAAGTGTCATTTGATAAAAAATCAAAAGACTCCAAAATTCCATCCACATGGAGTTTCTTCATGTTTTCTTTCCAATATAATTTAAACGGCGATGTCACTTCCTAAGTGATCTTTCAATCAATTTGTCTTTCGACATCTTTAGCACTTGTTTTATGGATGTGATTTCTCCAACGAGATTTGTGAATCATCTTTTATGGATTACGGCAATTATTTGAACAACCCTTTTGTTCTCATAATGCTTGATAAAACAAATCTTGAAGGCAAGCTTTGATGTTTAATGAGCAACACAATAACCCTTTATTTGTTCTCGATGAACATCATCACATATTCTTTTGCTAGTTACTTAGGCCATTGTAGTTCATGAATTGTGTTGTTTTATATGACGATTCACACCAACAAATTCAGTATCAAATACTTAAGAACCACATTGTTTAATAAGCAAAGAATATAGCCATAACATGTATATCATCTATATACTTAAACTGAACAATTCTAGTCTTTTCTTTTCTGCCATATATTTATGAGATTCTCTTTAAGTATTTCCTTTTCTGTTTGAAAGAATCTATCAACATCAATAGTGGAGTCATACATATGACACATAGTCCAAAGCGTGTATAATTAAATACAAATGTCTTTGAACTTGCACTTTGAAGTAGATCACCATCATCAAATGTTTGGTGTTCTTTCAAATTCCTTTCTTTAGTAATCTCTTGGTGTAGTAAACATTTTACCTACATCAAATATTCACCCTTATCATGGAATCGTCCATGATCAAGCTACTTTTAGCTTGTAACGGTGAATCGCGAGTATAATGCTGCTCTCCCAAAAACTTTTGGAGGTTTAGGACAACTAGTGTCTCCAACCTTTTGCAAATTCTCATCAAATATGAGAACATGACTTTTGCCATATTATACTCTATCATGTTGTAACCAAAACTTCGTTTCAGATATCACAATATCTTCCACACATCATGATTTCTGAAACAACTCTTTCAGATCCTAGATAACCTTGATATTAAGACAATCCTTTGAATATCAAGAATCATGGAGACAAACATGATACTCATACACTAACTCTTGGAATTGTCACTCTTGTTTTAATACCAATTATTAAACTTCATGGAGTAACCGGAACTTACTGAAAGTTTGCAATAGGACTTTTAAACTTTAGATTAACACTTCAAAACAATACGATACCAGTTCGTAAAGCAACTAACCAGAATTCTATAGTTATATCATCTCAATTATAACTAAGCGCAAGGTGGTAAATGGATGCCAATGACTACAACAATTATGCAAATTCACTTTGAGTTAATTTATGATAAATAGTGTTCAACTTTTAATCATATTGTTGTTAAACTCCCACTCAAAACAATATCCCTCACATTGTTTTAGTGATCACACGAACCAAATCCACCATATCAAAACCGATCATCACGAGAGTTTATATAGCTTCAATGGCGAACAATCAACATGTTCATCATATCTACTATATGACTCATGCTTTACCTTTCGGTGATCCGTGTTCCTGAGACCATGTTTGTACATGCTAGGCTCGTCAAGATCAAACCTTAGCTTCCGCATGAGCAAATCTGGCTTGCCCACGTTGTATACACTTGCGGAATCTAACACACCCGATCATCACGTGGTGCTTCGAAACAACAAGCTTTAGCAACGGTGCTAACTAAGGGTGAACACTTTATGACTTGAAATTCATGTGCATGAGGGATCATCTTATAATGCTACCGTCGTCTACTAAGCAATACAAGATGCATAAAGGATTAACATCACATGCAATTCATAATAAGTGATATGATATGGCCTTTCTTCTTTGTGCTTACGATCTCCATCTTCTAGCACGAATATGATCTCCATCATCACCGGCATTGCATCAAGGTCAATGATGCTTCTCCATGGTTGTCGTCCACCGGCTTCAACTATTACAACTACTTTGAATAAACACGCGGGTCTTAACAGAAATTAAAGACAACCATATGGCTCCTGCCGGTTGCCGACTTACAATAAGGAACATTGCATACATCAAATATAATCACAATCATGGCCATATCACATCACAGCACACCCCTGCAAAACAAAGTTAGACGCCTCTACTTTCTTTGCATATTTTACGTGGTTTGGGGTTTTCAATAAGTGTCGTTCTAACTTACGAACAAGAACCACAACATTGATACTAGTATTGTTAATCACCCGTTGTAAATTGGATCTTAACTATGCTAGGAGAAACAGGCACCCGCAAAGCCACTTATGCAATACAAGTTGCATGTCAAGTGTGGAGCAAGTCTCATGAACGATGTCATGTAAGGTTAGCCCGGGCCGCTTCATCCCAACATATCGCAAGATGCAAAGTACACAAGAAGCAATCGACAATAAAAGCATCAACGCCCACAATGACCATTGTGTTCTACTCGTGCAAACAGATCTACATATAGACACGGATCTGATACCACTGTAGGGGTTCGTAGCATGAAAAACAAAAAATTTCTACCGCATGCACACAAACAAGCCAAGATCTATCTACTAGATTGTAGCAACGAGTCGATAGAGGAACTTACCCTCGATGATTCCAAAGCGGTTAATGAGAGCAGATTCTCGTGGGTGATGTAGTCGTACACTTCCGATCTCAAGATCGCGTAGACGATCCTTCCGGCGCTGCGTTCCGGCAGCGCTCCCGCAGTCGGTCACACGTTTGGTACTCGACGAAGACCTTCCTCTCCCTTGTTCCAGCAGGCAGCGGAGGTTGTAGCACTCTCCTCGCGATTCCGACAGCACGACGGCGTGGTACCGGAAGTAGAGGGGAGATCTCGCAGGGCTTCGCCTTAAGCCGGAGCGAGTATGGTGGGCTATGAGAAATCCCTCGACGATCTAGGGTTTAGACACACCGAGGAAGAGGTGCTAGAGCCGGCGAATAGGGCTTGGTGGTGCCCAAGTCGGCGGCAAGGAGATCCCTAGGCGGCGACGGCTTGGAGGGCGGCGGCAGCTAGGGTTAGGGTTTTCGGGGCAAGGGACTTGTGTGCAAGGAGGGGCAGCCCTGCCCCTCCCTTTATAGGTGGGAGGTGCGGCCAAGGGGAGGGGATTCCCTCCCCAACTCGGCTTGGAGGTGGGCCGCCAGTTGGAGGAGGGAACTCCTCCCCAACTCGGTTTCCACCTCTCCTCCTCTTTCCAAAAATTGCCGTTTGACTTTCAAACTAGCCGTTTGACTTTTCAAACTAGGATTTGAATAAACCCTTTATCTTGGACAGCGATGACACCTATTACATGATGCAATCATTACAACTTGCAATGACACATTCATGTACCCCTTCCCCTCCGGAGTGCCGGACATTCCGGAACCTTCTAGAACATTCCCGATGAAAACACCGGAATCATTCCCCAACTCCGAAACGAGACTTTCCTTATATGAATCTTATTCTCCGGACCATTCTGGATCTCCTCGTGATATCCCGGATCCCATCCGAGACTCCGAACAACATTCGGTCTCTTTCTGATCATACCATAACTACTCAAACAACGTCGAATCCTTAAGTGTGTCTCCCTACGGTTCGTGAATTATGCGGACATGATCGAGACACTTCTCCGATCAATAACCAATAGAGGAATCTGGAAATTCATATGGCTCCCACATATTTCTACGATTACTTTGCGATCGAATGAACCACTTACATATGATACCAATTTCCCTTTGTCTCACGATAGTTTACTTATCCGAGGTTTTGATCGTCGGTATCTCTGCATACCTAGTTCAACCTCGTTACCGATAAGTACTCTTTTCTCGTTCCCGTGATATGTGATCCCTTGTGATCCAGTCACATGCCTGCAAGCTAATTGGATGACATTACACCGAGAGGGCCCAGAGTATATCTATCCGTCATATGGATGGACAAATCCCATTCTTGATCCATGTGTCTCAACCAATACTTTCCGAACACTCAATGCCACCTTTATAGCCACCCAGTTACGGTGTGGTGTTTGATGTCATCAAAGCATCCATCCGGTAAAGGTGATATGCATGATATCATGGTCGAAGGAATTAGGTTACTATGTATCAGAAAGCATATAGCAATTGAACTATTAAAATGACTTGATCTTTATGCTACGCTTATCTATAGGAGTATGTCCATCACATCATTCTCCTAATGATATGACCCTGTTGTTAATAACATCTCTATGTTCATGATCAGGAAACCATGATCATATATTAACCAACAAGCTAGTTTAACAAGAGGCTTTACTAGGGACTCTTTTATGTTTACAAATCACACAAGTATTAATGTTTCCGGTTAATACAATTATAGCATGGTATGTAAACATTTATCATAAGTATGAAGATATGATAATAACCACTTTATTATTGCCTCTTGGGCATATCTCCAACAAAAACATCCTTAAGTACTTGAGAAGAACTAAGGATATGGTTCTTTCTTATGGAGGTGATGAACAACTCGTTGTTAATGGTTACACCGATGCTAGTTGGAACACCGATCCTGATGATTCTAAATCTCAATCTAGATACATATTTACTTTGAATGGTGCAGCAGTTAGCTGGAGGAGCGCAAAGCAAAGCGTTGTGGCGAGATCTTCAACTGAATCGGAATACATAGCTGCTTCGGAGGCTTCACAAGAGGCGATATGGATGAAGGAGTTCATTACATAGCTCGGTGTGGTTCCAAGTGTGCTGGACCCAATGTCTATCTACTGTGATAACATGGGCGCCATAGCCAATGCGCAAGAACCAAGGTCACACAAGAAGCTGAGAACATCAAGCTACATTTTCACTCTATTCAAGAGCATGTCCAAGATGGTGACTTAAAGATTTGCAAAGTACACACATATCTGAATGTGGCGGATCCGTTGACTAAACCTCTCCCGAGGGAAAACCATGACCAGCACCAAACCGCCATGGGTGTTCGGTATATTACCATGTAATCTAGATTAGTTGACTCTAGTGCAAGTGGGAGACTGTTGGAGATATGCCCTAGAGGCAATAATAAAAGTGGTTATTATTATATCTTTGTGTTTATGATAAATGTTTACATTCATGCTATAATAGTATTAACCGGAAACATTAATACTTGTGTGATCTATAAACTAAATTAGAGTCCCTGGTAAAGCCTCTTTATAATACTAGCTTGTTGGTTAATAGATGATCGTGGTTTCTCGATCATGAACATTGAGATGTTATTAACAACAAGATCATATCATTAGGAGAATGGTATGATGGACATACTCCTATAGATAAGCGTAGCATTAAGATCAAGTCATTTTAATAGTTCAATTGCTATATGCTTTCTGATACATAGTAACCTAATTCCTTCGACCATGAGATCATGCTAATCACCATCACCGGAAGGATGCTTTGATGACATCAAACACCACACCTTAACTGGGTGGCTATAAAGGTGGCATTGAGTGTTCGGAAAGTATGTGTTGAGGAACATGGATCAAGAGTGGGATTTGTCCATCCATATGACGGATATATATACTTTGGGCCCTCTCGGTGGAATGTCATCCAATTGGCTTGCAAGCATGTGACTGGCTCACAAGGGATCACATATCACGGGAACAAGAAAAGAGTACTTATCGGTAACGAGGTTGAACTAGGTATGCAGAGATACCAACGATCAAAACCTCGGATAAGTAAACTATCGTGAGACAAAGGGAAATTGGTATCGTATCTAAGTGGTTCATTCGATCGCAAAGTAATCGTTGAAATATGTGGGAGCCATATGAATTTCCAGATTCCTCTATTGGTTATTGATCGGAGAAGTGTCTCGGTCATGTCCGCATAATTCACGAACCGCAGGGAGACACACTTAAGGATTCGATGTTGTTTAGTAGATATGGAATGTTAGTAGGGATACCGAATGTTGTTCGGAGTCTCGGATGGGATCCGGGATATCACGAGGAGATCCGGAATGGTCTGGAGAATAAGATTCATATAAGGAAAGTCCGATTTCGGAGTTCGAGAATGATTTCCATGTTTTCATCGGAGAGGTTCTAGAAGGTTCACCGGACCGAAAGGGGAATGGTCCATGAATGTGTCATGGGTAAGTGGAATGATTGGATCATATCCTAGGTCACTTGGTTTGGGCATTTGCAAGAGAGGATTAAAGCTCTAAATTGAAGTCAAACGGGAGGTTTGAAAAGTCAAACTGGAAGAATGGTTTCCTAGTGGAAGAAGGAAAGAGTCCTTCTTTCAATCCAACTTGGGTTTGGGTTTGGATTCAAACCCTCCCCTCCCAAGGCTGCCCCCTCTCATAAATAGAGGGGGAGGGCTGCCCCAAACACACAAGAGCCAACCCTCTACCTGTGATGCGCCGCACGCCGCCGCCAACCGTCGCCGCCTCGTCGCTGCCGCCGCCGACACCTCCTCCTCCTCCCGACCTTCTAAACCCTAGATCACCGGGAAACCCTAGATCCACCATAACTCGCATCGGCTTAGGCGAAGCCCTGCGGGATCTTTCCTCTACTTCCGACACCACGCCGTAGTGCTGCCAGAATGGCGAGGGGAGAACTACAACCTCCGCTGCCTGCTGGAACAAGGGAGAGGAAGGTCTTCATCGAGTACCGAATGTGTGACCGACTGTGGAAGCGCTGCCAGAATGCAGCGCCGGAAGGATTGTCTACGCGATCTTGAGATCGGCAAGTGTACGACTACATCACCCACGAGAATCTACTCTCGTTAACCGCTTTGGAATCTTCAAGGGTGAGTGCTCCTATCGACTCGTTGCTACAATCTAGTAGATAGATCTTGGCTTGTTTGTGTGCATGCGGTATAATTTTTTTGTTTTCCATGCTACGAACCCCAACAAAACTCCTACCAAAATACCACCCAAATTGGTAGAAACCCGTGCTATTAACTCCAATCGGTTGCACTCAAAATCCATGGCCTGATGCTACTCCTCTTGTTGGATATAGGACCATGTATAGATCCAATGTGAAGCGAGAGGAATAACCTGCAATAATAATGGAAAACTTGATTTGTTTTAAAACAAAATACGAATATGCCAAATAGTTCGAGCAATGCGTGTACACTCTCTCGGATAGGACCTTTACCATTCTTCTCTCCCTCACTGAGCCAATTCCCAAACATATTTTCTATATTGATTGGTCATTGGTGGTGATAAAACCTATGTTTAAAGTGAAGGGATCGCAACATAGAAAACACAAAAAATTATGATGGGAACAAAGCACCAAGATCTATCTACTAGATACAAGTAACGGGTGGATATACATCCATAGAATACATACCCTCGAAGACCGTATAGCGTTAACGAGGTTGTACTCGTGGATGATGTAGTCGAACGCTTGCCGATCTCAAGATCGTGATGAAGTCCATCCGGTCCAGCTGGTCTAGCACCATCACGTCCAGCACCACAAAGTAGTGGTGCATCCGTGATCGCACACACGTCCGGATACCCCGACAACCTCCACGCCCTCGCTCTAGCGAACCAGCGGAAGCAACAAATCCTTCCATAAAAAGCCACCGGGAACATGTATCTCGTTGATCCGAGACCATGGGGAAATTCTAAAGAGGGGAGAGAGATCCTTCGCGAGGAGGTGTGCTTTGAGAGGAGGAGAGGGGGGCCTTTTATAGGGAGAGGGGGGTCACCCATGGGGCTATGTGACCTGCCATGGTTGGCTGCTCCCACCTCTTCCACATTCATGTGGGTGGAGCTCCCACTCAAAATGAAAAGCCTCCACTCAAAAATCCACTCACATGCATTAAATTTTCACCAAATTTAATGCAAGCTCTCATTTAAACAAAACTCTTTTATTTATTTATTCAGAATTTTTTAATTACTTTAATTGAAAAATATTCACATAAAACCCCTTGCTAGTATTCAATTTCACATGCAAAACCAGTTTCAACAATTTCAACCGAAACAGTTCCGGTGTCTAGTAAAAAAAACTCCTGTGCTTTCCTTTTTCTTTCTCTGACATATTATTTGCTCCAAATGGTGTCGGTATCCCTTAAGTGTGTCACCCTACAGTTCGCGAATAATGTATACATGATCAAGACACCTCTTCAATCAATAATCAGCAGCGGGACCTGGAGATCCGACTGTCTCCCACATATTCAACGATGACTTCTGTAATCGTGTGAACCTTATACACATGTAACTCAATCCCTTTGTCTCGCGATATGTTACATGTCCGAGATTCGATTATCGGTATCTCCATACCTAATTTGATCTCGTTATCGACATGTACTCTTTTCTCATTTCCGTGATATAACATTCTAGTGATCAAATCACTTGCTTGCAAGCTAACTAATGTGATATCACCGAGGGCGCCCAGAGTATATATCTCTCCGTCATCGAGATGGACAAATTCCACTCTTGATCCATCAGCCTCAACATAACACCTTCGTAGCACCGAACCCATCTTTATAGTCACTCTGTTACGGTGTGACGTTTGATGCTATCAAGATACTCTTCTGGTCAGGGCCGGTCCTGAGATTTCGGGGGCTCGGCGCGAAACTAAAATTTCACTCTGTTGCACTATATTTTTTTTTGCATATATGAGATGATGAAAAATAAATACTATAAGTATACTCCAACTATAATATTCATATAGAAATAACAATGTTTACATGATATCTTAAAATTTCCTCCGAAAATTTCTAGAAGCAAAGTCCAAAAATTACAATGGAACTTAAACGGGAAAAAGTTTAGACATGAGAAAACAATCATGATTACTGCTGAAACACAAATTTTAGTCTAGAAGAAAAATTGCAAGAGATAATTTTTTTAGAATAAGCGAAACAATGTTTAAAGACATGAGGAACAAAGTCATAAAAAATATAAATCTAATTTAAACATGATAGAAGGTAAAGAAAAAATAAAATTGAAAGGAAAAGGCGTGAAAGAAATATAACAAAGAAAAAATAGGAAAAATGATGAAAGGGAATGAAATAGAAAGAAAATACGTAATGGAACTTATGTATGAAAAATAAAAAATAAAGGAAAGAGACATGCGTTGGTGTGTTGAAAAGAACCCGTCTCGTATGTCTCTGATCGGTATGCCGATACCTTTTCGAGTTGATGCTGGGATCGATAGTCTGACAATACCCGAAGCTACATGCCCAACCCACTATCGATTTTCTTTAGCGAAACCGTACTACGAAACGCTCATGTGCTAGCGAGCAATTTCCTATGACTTTGTCGAACGTTTAGGACTGACCACTGAGAGTCGAGCGTTGCCCACAAGCCTAATAAAAAATCTTTTTTATATGTATACTAGACTTATAATTTTTTGGGCCACTAATTTTTTTGGGCCCGGGGCGGCTGCCCTGCTAGTCCTTCCAAGGGTCGGCCCTGCTTTCGGTGTTAGTGATTGACATGATCTCATGGTCTAAGGACTAAGATTACTTCGTATGATGTTATAGCAATATAAACACAATGAATTTGATCGTAATGCTATATTTCGGATGAATGTTCATCACATCATTCCAACAATGTTGTGACATTGTTATTAACAACATCCAATGTCCATGATCCGGAAACCTTTGATCATCTTGTTAATCAACGAGCTAGTTTATAAGAGAGGCATAACTAGGAACTTCCTTTTTGTTTATTAAACACACATGTATTAATGTTTCCGTATTAATACAATTATAGCATGCAAAATAAACATTTATCATAAATAAGGAATACGATAATAACCACTTTATTATTGCCTCTCGGGCATATTCCCTTCATAAAGGAGTGTTTGGCATAACATTTGCCATAGAAACTCCTTTTCAATGTGTGATATTGTACAACGAAGGATACTGATTGTCTCTAACCAATATCTTTCCAAACCTAGTATCCATACCATTTCCTATGTCAAACGAACCCCTCTATATAAAATCATCTTTGACATTCATTAAGCCTTTTCAAAACGGACAGTCAGTTGGTTTTACTGAAACTTTGAGAAATATATTTATTATGAAGGTATTTTGTTTTGCAACAAATTTTGCCACGCCCTCTATTTTTTAAGAAGTTTAAATAGCCACTTGGTAAGTAAATATTTATGTTTGACTCTAAAACTTCGACACCTACACCCTCTTGGTCTTTTGCCCGACAGATTATATTCCACTTAATTAATCTATACTTATTTTTGAGACCATCACTTTGCAAAAAAAAGTGATCTAAAAAAATCTAGTATTTTTCGTGCCCCTTTAGGTATTTCGAGGAAGAAAAACATAAGCATAGATACATTTATGAGGACAGAGTTAATTTGTACTACACAATCATTATAAGAAGTAGTTTGCCAATCCAACTATTCATTTTTTCTCTAAGCGATTTCTATAGTTTTTCACTCACCGTTCTTAAGATTTCTATAAAATCCCAATTCATAGCAGAAAAGAATTACATAGTCCGCCTCTACCCCTTGGTTTTATCAAAGAAAAAGATTTTACTCATGTGGAAATTGATCTTGAATCTCGAGAGTTGTTTAAAAACACAAAGGTTTAATTTCAGGGTTCTTTGCATGGTACATTGGTATTACCTCTCTATTACTAACATGGGGATTTCATAGCAGTCATCATAATATGGTTAATTGAGAGGATTCACATGGCAAGGTTGAGAGAGGCATACATGGATGAGATCCACCAGAGG
This sequence comes from Avena atlantica, assembly GCA_910589765.1. Classification (NCBI taxonomy): domain Eukaryota; kingdom Viridiplantae; phylum Streptophyta; class Magnoliopsida; order Poales; family Poaceae; genus Avena; species Avena atlantica. The sequence goes on from OU342737.1 coordinate 67,394,704, forward strand.
TCTACCCAGGTTCAGACCCTCTCTAGAATAGCTAATACCATATCTTAGCATGGACTTAGATATAGTAATTTCTCAAATATATATAGCAAATCTAAAAATAATCTTGAATGCTAAATAATACTACTCACAAACAAACCTTTTAGTTTTTAAATGCACTTTGGAGTGGCCGGGACATACTCTTGCCAAGGATGATCATGCTTCTTGTTTCTAACAACAACCATGATAATTGTCGTTGATGGTTCGGGAGGGGAAGGGGTGGTGGTGGCTTCTGGGTACCTTCTCGATTCGACCAACAAACGTCTCCCCTACTTCAATATTGTTAGGTCAAGGCTGGATCAAACTTGCTCCGTGGTGTCACAAACTGTCTCATTGTAGCGGTGACAAACTCCGGCGTGGGGTTAACATGTCTTTTTTTGCCCCATATGAAAGTTTGCTGTTAGCGATTGTTTTTGGTGCTGACCTGTATACTTTGTCCATTAGTGTTGTTGTATTTTTTCTTTACTTCTTTATCTATCAGTTACCGGCAAGATGGTTGCTTTTGTTAAAACAATGTATGTTTGTATAAAGAAACTTTATCTCCACACTATTTTTTTTGCGAAAATATTTCTTTTGGGTGCGAAGGCCAAAAAGGTACCCGCTTCCAATGCAAATTCACAAAAATGAATAGAATCTCAAAAATATTAGATTTCTATTTTAAGTACATTAAAAATACGCGCCTTCGTTTGAAATTAGTTGAAGTTGTGATTTTGCCGTAATCCATTGTCTATAGACAACAAACTATTGTCATTGTGAACTATATTTTACACTATGTTGTTTCTAGATATTTGCATGTTTATTGATGTGATCAAACTCAATTTTTGACTTACAAAGGGATTTCATAGGAACGAAGCGAAGAGTAGATTATACAGTATTCCCCTTGCTAATTATCCGACCGAGTGGCCCTTCACCGGCAAGTCCAATGCACACGTGCAGCTTGCAGAACAACGAAGCAGGTCCATCGCTGCTCGGCCGGACACGCCTCGTGCGCCAGGCAGAGGCAGCTCCTCGTCCTCGGCGAGTCCGGAACACCCAGTACAGAAATCCGGAAATCGCCGCGTCGCCAGGGGCATCCGCGGCGAGCCTTGACTTCTGCCCCCACCCCACATCTTCAGTACAGAAGACCGCCGAGTCCCCGGTCCCTTTCCCGATCCGGCGACGATGGAGGGCGGGGCCGACGCCTTCGGGTCCTCCACGGCGCCGCTGGCCTGGCACGACTTCCTCGAGCGCATGCGCCAGCCCTCCGCCGCCGAATTCGTGAAGGCCATCAAGGGGTCAGCTCTCCTCCTATCCCCTCCCCATCCGCTTCCATATCCCCCAATTTCCGTGCTGGGCGCGCGTACGCTGGATTCAGTTCGTAGAGCAGAGATCTGGACGGTGGTTTATTGCAACCCTGCGCGGTGCCCGTAGGTTCAGTAAGTGCGGGATGAGTCATTGTGCAGTCGTTTAGCGCGAGTTTGATACGCCTTGAGCGCGGATCGAAGGGCATTCTGCTGCTGTGCCAGTTCCTTTGGAGAGCTTAACCTGTGATGATTGCTGGCTATGTCTTCATCCATGTGCTAACCTTCGTTTGTGTAATTTGGAGCCGGGGTTCAGTGGCTCTCCTGTGCTACTGTACATGGAAGCATGCTGTGCAGCTCGATGTCAACATATCAGGCAATGTAACAAATCTTCTCCAGCTGTAGAATGAACTCGCCTGATCAGTTTGCGCCCCTACCTAGGTGTGTACTTGACTTTAGGCAGATGACCACTATGTTTGAGTGAAATAACTACTTTGGGTGCAGTCCATGGGACTTACTGTGCCTATTATTCTGGGGTTGAAGATAAATCTCTCGGGTTTATCTAGAGGTAGACAAAAGGATTGGATTTACCATATTGCTTGCTGTAAATAGCATGGGAAACCAAGGCTGAACCCTGAGCTTCCATCGTGTTGCGAGAATATGATAGTCAAATGTTGATCAATTTCTTTCTTTGTTTCTCCACATGTTGCCAACAAGGCTAAAAGTAGCAAGTAGCGAATTAATGCTTTGTGAACTTGTGGGGCCTCAACACCCTCAACTAGATTCAATACCATTGTTTAGTTAATACTCGCCATTTATGTAGGATTTAATGTGAAAAACATGACATTAATGTAGCCATGTTTTATGTATACAGCTTCATCGTGACGTTCTCAAACAGAGCTCCTGATCCAGAGAGAGATAGTGCAGCTGTTCAAGAGTTCCTTGAAAATATGGAAGGGGCTTTCAGAGCCCACACTCCTTGGGCTGGCAGTTCCGAAGAAGAGCTAGAGAGTGCCGGTGAGGTAATTTTCTTACTCTGTGGTAGAATTACATGACTAGAGAGATGGGGATCAACATTGCATTTAAAAGCTTTATCTTCATGTCGATCGCAAATTTTCCAAGTCCTCGTTAAAAAGACTACATGTTCTCCCATCGTGGATTTTGGCTGATGCCATGTAAGTATTTCTGGAAGTATCTGATTCTCAATTGCTGGACCTTGCAAACTGTAGTTCCTAACATGGTTGACTAAGACCATGATTCTTTTTTTCCCTGAGAAATCGACTAAGTTTGTTTGACAGTAGGGTAAACTGGAAAAATGATCACATTTTCTCTTCTTATTGATGTTGTCTTGTAGTCTTGTTTCGTTTGAGTGTCAAGTGTCCTTGTCAAAGATTCTGGCAGTCATCCACATGTTATTACATTCACTGTCTGTTGATTGCTTGATGCATGGTGCATCTAATCGATCCAAGCTCCATAGGAATGCATAGCTTTCTCCAGTTATCTCAGTCAAATACTCATATATGTCACTATGGCACTCTTTTGAAGCGTTTTCAAGTTTGCCAGCTCTCAACCAAGTTATCAAAACCATATGTTAGGACTGTAATGGTACACCACCTTGAATTCTTAATGTTTGACAAGCAAAGTGTGACCTTTAATGATTACCAGTATATTTCGGCAATAATTTAGCCACGATGACTGATGTTTTTGCATAATGGTATTTTGATTTTGAATGCTTATTCTTAGACAGGATAAGCATCAAGCAACCAAGTTTTCACTAGAATTGGTTGTATTCATCTTTTCATGTCACAAATCCCCTTTTTGCATAATATAAATATTAGGAAAAAATATATACATCTACAATATTGAATGGACACATTGAGAAAATATACTTTACGGTGAATCTATTGATATTGATTCAGTATTGTAGATGTTCATATTTTTGTGTATAAACTTGGTCAAATTTAGAAAACATTGACTTTTGACTAATCTTAGGCGCCTTACATTTTGGGACGGAGGGAGTATATGATAAACAATCATCTTTGCTTAAGCTTTACAGTTAGAATTCTGATATTTCATTCATTCTGAATAGAGCAATGTTTGATGTCCAAATTTTCTTGGAGGTGTGAAATTTACACTAGTCACGTGCAAGTATTGGCAGTGTTACATTTGGTAAATGTTTGTGTATCTGAAGATGAATTATTTGTTGTTACTTATGCTATAACTGTAGCTCCTATTTTTTTTCATCCTGTTATCTGTCAAGCATACGTTGTATGTTCTAGACTCTTTATTCTTTCTAGCATATAACAATATTTTTCTTGGTTTACTCTGTGCTTCTAGGGCCTTGAGAAGTATGTTATGACAAAGCTGTATAACCGAGTATTTGCTTCGGTCCCAGAAGACGTGAGGAGTGATGAAGAACTTTTTGAGAAGATGTCTTTGCTACAGCAGTTTGTACGTCCTGAAAACTTGGATATAAAACCAGAATATCAGAATGAAACATCATGGCTGGTATGAAACTAACTTCCTCTCTTATAGTCTTACTAGTTGAATGCCCGTGTGTTGCCACGGTCTTTTGAGCTTTATTATTCATGTGGCTGCAAACATAATGAATGTAAATGTTTCTAAGTAGCCTATGTCGGTGGGTTATGCTGGAGTCTCCACCGCAGCCAAAACCTTACGATAATATCAAGTCCTTGAAAATCAAATCAAATCCTCGAAAATATGGCCTATGTCACTGCCAACATTTTTTTATTATGTAATATAATGGAAAATCAAATCCTTGAAAATATCCAAACATCCAAAAGTGTAGAGAGACTGAATTAATTAATTCAGTAAGGTTCATACTCTCCCATGTGTCCGAGTTGAAAATTAAATATTGGTACTGAACAGGAACAATGAACAATTGAGGTATAGACCCATCTCCTAATGAGCTGATCATTAGGTATATAATTAGCCAATGCACTCATTGTGAATCATCTTCGGGCGAGTCTTGCGTTGAACACAAAAGCAAATAATTCGAACTATTTAATCATGGATTTTTCGTTTGCATGAGCAGATATATTAATATATTAATTAAAGTTGATTCCAAGGAAGGCAGTTCTCTACGAACTAATGCTTTCAACTGATCTCATTCACTCACTATTCCGTTCTTTTTTTTGTGGGTACTATTAACCAAACAATCAGAATACAATATCCCAGTTACCATTATATGTAGACTACTATGTTTCATTAGTGCTGACATTAAAACTGCTGACGTATCTATGTTAAGAGTGGTTGTCAACTGTAATGCTGACATTTTAATGTCTCTTCACACTTATGATAACTTGCCATTTCACAGTCTCTTGACTGCTGACACCGCTGCTACATATCACCCTCTTGAAGGAGTATGGAAATTACTACTCCCTCCGTCCAAGAATAGATGTCTTACACTGTGTTTGGATGTTGGAAAAACAGCTCGGAATTGAATTGGGATAGAAATTCCAAATCCGGGATGAAAAGGAAATGGCCACGGTTTCCAATTCTGATGTTTGGATGTGTATGAAATTTGTTGTTGGAATCAAAGGGTAGCACTCAAATCCAAATCATGTTTGGATGTACAAACCTTGGAATTGAATGATTTGTTGATTTTTGACAATATAAACTTTTCTACATGAATGCAATATAGTATAATATAGTACTATGCTGTGTTTTGTTGATTTTTAACAATATAAATTTAGGAAAAAAATCTGCAGTTGAATCATACCAAGCATTTAGGCAAAAAAAAACAATGGACAAAGCTGCTGGAATAGGAGGAACAGAAGGGGAAGATGAGGGACTGGGAGAGGCCAGCATGGGGAGGGCCAGGGAGCTGCCGTCGTTCACCCTCCCGCCTCCATTCCTCCTTCCGCCACCGGCCGCCGCCGTTCCCCATCTCGCCCAGAAGCTCTAGGGTTTAGGGGGGCATGGAGGGGATCGAGAGGGAATGAAACAGAGAGGCCAGCATGGGGAGGGCTAGGGAGCCGCCTTCGTTCACCCTCCCGCCTTCGTTCCCCCTGCCGCCACCAGCCGCCGCCGTTCCCCATCCAGCCCAGAAACTCTAGGGTTTGGGGGGCCATGGAGTGGACCGAGAGGGAATGGAACGGGAGAGGGAGAGGAGGGCGAGGAATGGGAAGGGAAGAGGGAGAGGGAGATGGGAAGGGGAGAGAGGGAAGGGGAAAGAACTCGCCGGACCGCCGCCGCTGGTAGCTCCTGTTCGTGGTGTCGGGGGAGTGAAGGGAAGGCGTCTTGTTTTCTTTCCTCGTGATTTCACGAACGAGTACGCAGGGGGCAGAGCGCGGGGGAAGTTTCCGTGGCCTTTCCGAGGAGTGGAGCTCGGAATCCTCAGCAGGCTATCTACACGCAGGGTGGACTGGGCATGGAATTGCTTTTTTTTTCCACGGAACGATTCCAAGCACAGTCCAAACGACGGAAACAACCACCAGTTTCCAGATTCCCCAATTCCATGCTCCAATTCGTACATCCAAACACAGCGTTAGGTTTTTCAAATTTTGGATGAATCTATATACTAAATAGTGTCTAGATTCATCCAAATTTTGACAAATTTGAGACATCTATTTTTGGACAGAGGGAGTACTAATTTTGAAACAAACATAACTTTGCATGTTCTGTTGTCAACAAACCACAAACATTTATAATTGGAGCTGTCAAACAGAATAGTGAAGCCACCTGTGACATAATGACTGCTTTCCAGTAGCATGCATATTCTTTCCATATAGATGTTTATTGCTAATGTTTGTTCTATTCTTTTGTACAGCTTGCACAGAAGGAGCTGCAGAAGATAAACATGTATAAAGCTCCAAGGGATAAACTTGCTTGCATCCTGAACTGTTGTAAAGTCATCAATAACTTACTTATGAATGCTTCTCATATGTCAAATGATAACGCGCCTGGAGCTGACGAATTCCTTCCAGTCCTCATCTATGTCACCTTAAAGGTATGGTTCAATGCCCATACTAGTATGTGTTGATGGGGTGAGATCTTTCTAAGAAGCTTGTCTAAGTGAAGTATCTACTGTTAGCAGTATTATGTTTTTTAAACAACAGTGTCGATTGACATTGCCCATTGGTAGATCTGGCTCAGGCTTTGCTATATGTTGGAAAAGTTATCAGCAAAGTGTTGTGATTTGTGACGGTACCTGGCTGTTCGATACATCAGACATGGCATATCATAAGTAGAGGTGTCAGTGCGCTGTGGGGCCTAGCTTTGTCGTTGCTATTTATTGCCTTAGCTTTGTCGTTGCTATTTATTGCCTTCTGTTCCAGCATTCTTCCTGTCTATTCTAATGTAGCTCTAACATTTTTCGTCCTAAAAACAAGCTTGTGTTGCAGTCTATTTGATTATCTGTACCTTGTATGGAATCAGTTTGTCTTCTTGTATGGGTAATGCTTAACCAATAAGCAACCTACAGGAAGAGTAATTGGCACAGATAGCCTTTCCGCTATTACTCTGTTGCTTTGCGTATTTAGAGCACAGTGGTATGGGCCCTTCTGTTGTAGGCTTATAAGATGAACATACAGAATTCTCTTGTGGATTTATACTAAAAGTAGGTAGATTACATAAATTAAGCATCTGCTCTTCTTAACGCAGGCTAATCCTCCACAGTTACACTCGAATCTATTATACATACAACGATATAGGTGCCAATCCCGACTGGTGTCAGAGGCTCAATATTTTTTTACAAACATCCTATCTGCTGAGTCTTTCATCTGGAACATTGATGCGGAATCATTATCCATGGATGAACGAGATTTCCAGAAGAAGATAGATTTGGCAAGGGAACGCTTGTTGGGATTATCGGTTGGCTCAGAAAACCAGGATAATCAAACCAATCTTGATGTGAGGGAGTATAGATCACAAACATTGAAATCTAGCGGAAGTTCCGATGTCAACCTATCTTTGAAAGATCATGTCCAAGGTCCAGTTCAGGACAAGAAAAGGGAAAGTGATGTGAGCAGCAAATCATTCGAGCGGGTGCAATCTATCACTGATTTAGAGAAGAAAGGAGCCACAGAGCTTCTCAAGGATGACGATTTGAACAAAGTATTTCAGGAATACCCATTTCTATTTGCCCGCTCTGGTGATCTGACAGTTGCTGATGTAGATAACCTTTTAAACTCTTACAAGCAACTAGTACTTAGGTATGTAGCACTTTCTCAGGGGATGGGTGTTACCCCTCAAACTTCTCTTGTTCAGAGCACCCAAACTGCATCTGGTCTTCAGATATCCGAGGAGCCTGAGAATGTGAAGAACGTTGTAAATAGCTGCGAGACCAGTGAGGAAAGCAGCAAGGTGTCAGAGGAAATTAAAAATGAAATTCCTAACTCAGAAGTAAGCTACGTCACCACACAACAAGCTGCTGTTGATCCAAGTGGTGATCAGAGGACACAGGAACATGAATCATCAAATCAGGCAGAGCATGCATGAGCTGCCAGTCTGGCCGAGCTGGTGAAATACAGTGAAAACATTGCCTTGTGCAGTTTGTTCTCACACCAAGAGGCGGCAACCGGCTGCAAAACAGAATACATATTTCTCCTGAGCAGATATTGGCGGCCCTTGAAGCCACAGTTGTACATGCTGGAAACTAGTAGAACACAGATGTTCAGTACCGCGGAAGGTGAAAATTCATTCTAGTGAAGCTAGATCCAGATCCAAACATTTGTTCCTTGTTCCTTGGCTGTTGACCTTTTTGTCTATTATTTTGTGGCGAATGCCATTTTCTGTGACTGTTTACTATGTAACTAGAATTTCCAAAGTGCATGTAGTACTCATACCAATATATCAGAGGAAATGACATGGGTGCTTAGGCTAATCGATGTATGTGCATGTGGTTCAATCCCTCCATACCATACAAGGCGGGTTGCTGATCTCTTTATTTCCGAAGAGAACTATTCCCATCTCTTTGACCTTTTTCCAAGTTAATATAATGACAACATCTTGTTCGATTTAGTAATGGGGTATGAAGAACTTTTTTAGCAAATAAAGGAAGTGACAACGTTTCCCCGAAGAGGTTGAAAGATTAGTCCTGGCCTCTATGTGACTCTGTGTGTATGAGTGTGTGTTGTTACAGTATTTCCTCCCAAGAAGAAAAAAGAGGGCAAAACGAGATGATTGCTTCGCCCAGTAAACTATGCTTGCTCTGATGACCTGGCCTTTCTCCCGTTAAAAGGTGGGTACCTTCCACAACTCCACTACTAGCGAAAGCGGCTTGAACCAGATTATGCAACATTGTCCTGTCTTACTATAATTTACTGAATCCAAGTACGAAACCTTGAGCAGAGATAGAGAGCTATGTTACAAGCAAGAGCTTCCCAGCTGTTCTGGTGATTAGATCAATCACAAGACACAGAAAAAGATATCCTATTTTCTTCATTTAGATGGATTGGGTTATCTTTTGTCGCTCTTAATTATATGGATTATGAGTAGTGTTACGTGTGTCTTCAGTAACTTAGTGGGCTTTCCTGGAGATTGATGTTCGGCAGTATACCTTTTAGTCTTGTTGATTACAATCAGGCGTAAGGAATCTACCATTGGAACGATCGGGATCTACAAACACAAAAGGTTTCCAGCATTATTTTTGCCTTTTGACTTTTGTTTTCCCCTGGATATCTTTAGTGGGACGCAATAGCCTGACAGTCTTCGTTACAATATAGAGGAATGAAGAGATATACGCGCTGATCCTTGCGTCATAGGTTGAGCTGTCCGGAACGTGCATGTGTTCTTTCCGTGTTCCCAATTTGCTGCAATAATGTCAACTCATTCTCCATGGATCTGAAGACCTAGAAATAACTTATATTCTGGTTCTTTTTTTTACAATTGCGGGGGTGAATGGAGAATGCTACTTTTGCAAAAGCTGGGACTTTCTCGGCATTGGTTTACAAACTGGAAGGTACTAATTCACATCTCAAGCTCCTATTTGTATCAATATAGCAGCATTATTTCGAGATCATGTACAGCTCTGTCTTCACATCTATACTTCTTTCCTAGATAAAACAAACCCAGGCGAGGTGCGAAGAGGCGGTTGAAAGTTAAAGAAGAGGGTGCCAATCTTTTCGCCCGACAATATGTGCACACAGATTCGAGCCAAAAAGAACTGCATTGATGGAGCTGCCGTAGACAAACAGCTGCAACGGACTAAACCAGCATTTGACCTTGCAGGCAAGAACCCGTCCTTGCACACCTCAAGTGATCATACCATGTCACACTGCTTAGAAACGAGTGTGTGTGAACAGACCGGAATCGGCGGCCAACAAAAAGCTTGTTTCGATACCCGGTTGAATACGTGTCAAATATGTGTACAAGTTGTTCTACAATTGGATTTGTAATTAGCGGAAGGTTACCTGTGGGAGCCATCCCTAACCTAGCCTAATTATAAAGGCACCGGAGTGTTAGCTAAGATAGACTAGACGCAAGTTTGGTTAGACACGAGGTCAAGTTTCTATGGTGATTGGTGATTACATAAGGAGGAGCATATACTTAGGCAGACGCTAACCGCGTTACCAAATCTAGGTGTCATTTGATGTGATTACTTGTCCTCGTACTATCTAATTTGGCGTCTCCGACTTTTAACACACTCTAAGCTGATCGATGAAATCCTCCTAGATCAGCATCTTTATAACTTGTATAGGGGAAATCTTTTCTGCTTAGTTAAAGTGATACTTCGTGTACTATATCTTGGGTAGATCGAAAGTAAAAAGAGCTACGCGTCGGAATCTTAGCTGGATCGAAAGAATTTGATGGTACTATCACCTTTATACAATACCAAAGAGGCAAAGACTAGCTAGGTTTGCAGAGCTACAGACCAGTACAGCTAGCTCCTGCTTAAACACGAAGCCTCCGCACGAGACACAAAGCGCGTCCTCCCGAGCACTATCGGATTAATTAAACTGATTATGATCAACAGAATAAAATGAAGCCAAATTAATCCAACAAAGTATCCAATGCTATCAGTCTCACTCGATTCACTCATCACCACCCATACAGTATTGTCGTAGTAGTATTACCGATTTCTCGGACTAGTATATGTTCTTTATCAAATGAACGAATGAATCTATATATGTAGTAGTAAGCATCCATGGAATGAGACCTAGGGCCTAGAGACGATCCATGCATGCACCTCGCTTGCAACGCTAATAATGCCTAAAGGGCAGAACCAAAAAAAAATAAAAAAATCATTGATCAAGGAAATGATGGATGAATGGAGGATCAGCAATGCCGATCCATTGCGGAAGGCAGGAGGGTCCTAGCAGAAGCTCCACAGCCTCATCACCTCCCCGTCCTCCTCGGGCTCCTCCCAACAGGCCGACGAGAAGGGCGCGGCGTGGCCGGCGGCGATGGGATCCATGAGCTCCGTGGACGCGAACGCGTCCAGCTCCGCCCACAGCTCGTCCTGGTTTCCCTCCGGCGACCCAGCGCTGGCCGCGACGGACATCGAACTGATCGAAGACGTGGCGTTCTCCTGGACGTCGGCGCTCACGGCCGAGGTCGTCGGAGTCGTGGCCTCGGCGCTTGAAGAGCAGCTGTCGTCGACGCCGATCCTGGTGCTGGGGGCGGTGGCCTCGAAGGCCGCGGCCGCGGCGGCGGCGGCGCGCTGGATGGACCTCGGGGACACGTCGTCGGCCTGTACTACTTCGTCAGCGGGCTGCGACTGCGAACGCGACGGCGTGGTGGTAGTGGAGCTGATGATGGAGCAGGAGGAGGACGAAGCAGGGAAGTTGAGGACGGCGTCGGAGCCCTTGAGGCGGATGAGCGCGGCGTCGTAGGCGCGCGCGGCGGCCTCCGGCGTGGCGTAGGAGCCGAGCCAGATCCGGCGCTTCTGGTGCGGCGCCCTGATCTCCGACACCCACGACCCCCAGCTCCGCATCCGCACCCCCTTGTACTGCCTCGCCGGCGTCGACTGCCTAGCAGCACCACCGCCGCCGCTCTCTGCTGGCGCCGCGGCGGCGCACCTGCTGCCGCTGCTCGACAGGTTCTTGACCATTTTTTCTAGTACGATCTTTCGGGCAGCCACACACTGCTACACACTACACTGGTGCGTAAGCAAGGTAGACGTACTTATAGGGCGCGGCGTGTGAACGGTGTTGCTAATTTGTGGGAAAGGGACCAACTCGATCGGAGGGAGTGTCACACTCGCGCACGCAAAGTCAGTATAGTACGTACGGGCAGGATTACATGGTCCTAATAAGCAGTGGAGAAAGGGTTCGGGTTATTCTAGTACATAGCTTTAGGTGCCACCGTGTCAGTACTTGTCTTTTCTTTTCACTAATACACTCACTACTTCTCAACTGACCAAGGCTGGCTGGCTGGCTAGATCGCATATCAGCTGGAGCCAGGATCAAATCTCTACTGGCACATGTGTACTAGTACCGACTTTGCCCTTGCCTGGCCAGGCTTGCTTGGGAAGGTATAGCCGTATAGGCAAGCAGATCATGTCATGTGGGAGTGTAGCTTGCGCAAGGAGGTTCCAGGAACCAGGACGCCTGCAGTATTAATTGTGGACAGAAAGAAATGGAAACTCGGTACGTAGTACAATGTCCACATGCATGCGCTGCCAAACCTGCCCGATGCTGTCGGAAAACAAATAATAAAAGCCACTGCAAAACAAGATCGATCGCCTGCCATTGCGCCATTTCAGTACATGAGAGGGAAAAGCCCCTAGCCTAGCTGCCATGAAAAGAAAAGAAATGGATCTTTAAAAAAGCCAGCGTAATTAAACAATGCTTAATTGTTCGTTTTCGATTTCAGATGCCGATTTGTTTGTGCCTCGTACGTACGTATACGTACGTACGACTAGTATTTCTTCTTGTTATAAGATCCGCGGCCATGATTCACACGTCATGAACTCATGGGCGTGACAGATTCCTGGTGGAAGCATGTTAACTTGTGCTGCCGCGCCCCCACATTATAATTAAGTAACGTCTAGGTGTACTACTAATTAAAAGCTCATACTATATCAGTCGTCATGGCCAAGCAACCGAGTTCAGAGGCGCCCATCCATGCGTGCGTGCGTGCGTATGGAGATCAAGTGAGAGATCAGATCAGGCATGACCGCATGAGAAAAGAGACGAAAGCTGATCGAGTACCTCTGCATATCTCGGTGTAAAGATTGGCCCGCGCCTTCCATTGGGAAACGGAAAGTTCTGCCCTCCACGGCAAGTGATCAGGGTCATAATGCGCTAATGCATTCCCTATTTCGGAAAGTGGCACTGTTCTCGTGTCATGTGGGGGAGTGTGGCATCACGGTGAGGGCCCAAGAAGATCTTCCTTCTTGCGAAAAAAAACAAACATTGAGGTCAGTTACTCGGAAGCGTCAATCGGGTACCTCGGATCAAGAAAATTTCAACTGCTTCCAGCATCTGCAGCGAGTCAATATCAAGAGCAATTTCAGACTAAAAAAATGCACACATGTAATTTCTTAAACAAGACAAAGGAAAAAACGAAAACCAAATCCTAGGAACATAACAACCAACAACGATATTGACCAATGGCCTCATAACACATAGGTCATGACAAGGTTCTCCTAAACCAATGCATTCACAAAGGGTAACGACTGATACCTTTGATCTGTATTCCAAATATAGTAACTTCTTTTCACTATGCAAAGACACCTGGATTATTGTATCCAAAGGGGAGCACCGGGGCATGCTGCGCTGTAAGCCACGACTTGTGGAGGGCATGCGCGATGCCATCCCACTTGCGCTCCTCCTCGAGCTAGGATGCGATTATGGCGGCCTAGAGCTCCTCCTCCTCCGTCATCCTGCCGTGGTCCTGGCACGGCGGCTTGTCTGTCTTCTCCTTGACAGTGACCGACGGGAACTGTTGACCAGCAGTGTCGGCTCACCGAACAGCCACACCTCTCAGGCCATGGTGTCGGCGCCCTGGTACCTCGACCAGTCTGTCACCCCGGGCTTCACACGGTACGCATGCCTGAAGTAGCTGTAGTCCTCGTCGCCGCCCTCCTCCTCCTCCTTGTCCTCGTCGTCGGAGTCCTCTAGGTACTCCTTGTCGGAGTCGTTGAGATCCTCGAGGCAGGACTTGATGGCCGCACGTCGGGTATCATGCTCGACCTCGAACCACCTGTCCCATAGGCAGGAGTCGATGGCATAGGACGGGTCGTGGCATAGATCTGGTGGCAGGTGGGAGCACCGACAGCAGATCTCCCGCCGACGAGCAGGCCTGAAAGCGGGAATGGCCGAAACCGGCACATGGGCCCGGTTCAGGTGCCAACCGGCGGAAGGTTCACATCTGGCCATGGATAGGGCATCCCCGCATCCGGCAACGCGTGGCCACCTCAATGGTGATGTTGACCTGGTGCTCCGAAGGGGCCTTGGCGGCGCACAAGGAGGTGCTCGTGCCGGTGGCGAGCGGGAGAATTAGCGGGAGCAGGGCGACAACAACGAGCCCGCATTTCCGGCGTCGGCTGCAGGAGGACCCGGCCTCGTGGTCATTGCGCCAGCCTAAACCAATTCCTCCATGACTTCGTCATCGACCAGCCGGAGGGGAGCTAGGATTTGTGTCGACAGGGGTGGAGTTTTGTGGTTTGACCAGAAGGGAAACTATCGAGGATAGGGATGTCGTGGTTGCGGTGACCCAGCATACCACTGCATGATGTTGTACACTATAGTCGTTGACATAACACCAATGAAACATCGTTCACTAGTATTACATCCCTCAGAGTAGTACAACTGAAACATAGCAGGTCCAAGACATGACTATAGGTTACAACTCAACTCTTTACACAAGATCCAGAGAACACTCTAGGTTAAAGAGAGAGAAAGAAACTTCTTACAAAGAAGAATCAGGAATAAATAATTCATAGCTACCATACTTATAAAACTAGTAATTGGACTACTGGGCTTGCATTGCTGCTATTGCAATACTTTACAGAAGTAGGTTCTATGGTTAGAAATTCTATTCTTATCTAATCAGTAACTTCGTCTTCACTTGAGCTGATGTATATGTTGACTTTATTGTCTTCATTGAAGAGCTTTAGCTTTTGATGATGATTCCTGGAGCATGATTTGATGTAGTCATCGTCTGTACTGGCTTTAGAACCTAGCAAGGGTTAAGAAGATACTTTGAGTACGAGCGTACTCAGCAAGTCCACTAGAAAAGGAGTGTTTGATGCACTATAACTACAGCCACAGACCATAGGTCGTAGGCAATGCAAGTTTTCATAAACATTTCTTCAAAGGTTGCTTTTATTCTGAAAAGCTATGTCCGTCAGCCTTCACGGGTTTACCAGAACCTTCATGGGGTTCCTTTCCCGCCGCGTTCGCAGCTCCTTCCCAGAACAGGGAGTAACAAGTTACAGTTCTTACACTCTACAGAGGTGCGTCACTTTACCCATGAGAGACCTTAGGTTTTGTTGCATGGCCGGGAGTATGTCCCCGTTCAAACTTCCTTGGTTTGAGGCCCAACCTAAGATCCAAGCCAATCACTGCCTTCTCAGCGACCCCGCATGTCTCCTTGGTGTACACCATGCCCACCTATTGAATTACGGCAATGGTTTGTACAGACCGTTTAGATGCCGGAACTATCGTGGGACGTTGAGGGCTCCCACCCATATGCAGCATATCCTCTACGAATTACCATAAATAATATGCACACTACAAGTGATAATAGCCACGACCCGCACATTCAGCTCCATGCGAGAGGGAAAAAATACAACTGACTTCTTCGTCCCATTCCAAATCTCATGGTCAACGCGTAATATGCGGCGCAAGAATCACTGGCGATATTGGTTGTTAAGTCCTAGATAATATATTCCTTTACCACCGGAACTTTCATAGTAGGTTATTACCTCATGGTAAATAACGTATAATCACATTATTATGAAATAGTGTTTACAGACCTTTTCCAAATGCAGGTGATGATAACACTGGATTTGCAAAATACTTTATAGAAAATAATCAAAGTACATGAGAAAGTGTGAACTTGCCTTTTGTGATTGCAAGATTATGCATTTAAGATCTTCGAGATGACATAAGATCCAATATCTGAAATCAGCATCATTGGTCCGGTAAGGACTATTGTTTAAAGAAGCAAGATGCAGGTATGCATAAGTAATGATATGCATTTGGTAAAACTCCTAAATTGAATCCCCAATACTTTGAGTGTAGTGAATTCAAGTGATTCTTTTAAGATTTGGTTTATCTTCAAATTTTACTCTATAAGTAATGATCTTTATAAGGAACCTAGGTGATAATAATTCTTAATACACAGGTAAAGTATAAAGTAATGTGATTATGTTTAATTGTCATTTGGTGACTAAGATAAGAGTCCTTGGTTTTAGTTGTTAAGAGTTGAAGAATTTATTATGAGATTATTCTTTGAAGTGGCAAAAAGAATAACATTTGAAGAAAAGATTTCCTTTATAATGTTTTAAGCAATCTTCATTGTTAATAAAATGTGATTAATGCCTTATGGTATTTGATTGATTTGTTTGGACTTGAGATGCATTATGTCTTAATTGAAATAGACTAAAGTTAACTATAAAAACATAAGTGGTGTATTAGATCTGATGTTTATAAGCTTTGAGACTAAAATTAACTTTAAAAGGGTAAATAAACTTAAGATGTAATATCTTTTAATTATTCCCAAGTTTTAGATTTATGATAGGTATAACAAAGGTGTGGAATTATTCACTTTCTATTTAAGTGAATGATTAGATTAAATTTGTTTTTCTATTATGAAAGGAATATGTATTTATTTAATGGAATCATAATTAGATGGTCTTAGTAATTTGTTAGAATTTAAAGTTATGTTAATAGTGGTTAAGTTATAATGATTATTCGCCATATTATATATATGGGTGATACCTAATGTTTATTTAAAAGGATTCTTAATAAGATTTTTAAAAGAATATTTTAAAGTTAAAAGTTATACTTAAGTTTGATTATGAATTCAAGTGATGGTTTTGGAATTAGTACTAAGACACTAATTGCTCAGGGTTTTATAAGAATTGTGATTATTATTATTTTTACTTAAGAATTGTTTTTAAAGAATTCACAAAATAGGTATTAGGTAAGGATTTATTTAAAATATTAAAAACTTTTCTAATAATATATTTAGTATTTTTCTAGTTTAATATATTTATTCAAGACTTTGAAAATGATTTTCATTTTATTTTTAAGTATTATTTTTATATTTATAAAATTTCATAAAGGATTAAGTGTCTTTAAATATTTATTCAAATTTTATTTATAAAAGAGTTAAGCTAGCATTTTTTTAAAATAGTATATTTATTTTTATACATAAAAATGATTTTTATTCATTTTTTAGGATTTTTCCTTATTTTATGACATTTCACTTAGGATGTAATGTTGTTAATATTTATTTATATTTTATCTATCTTGAACAAGTAATATTATATTTTTACTAGCAGATATTATTTTTCTGGTTATTTTGATATATCATATGTATTTTTAGGATTTTTCTACATTTTTCTAGAGATGAAACAAATTTAGGGTAAATCATTTATTTACTCTTTTTCCTTTTTTATGTTAAATTTTTATTTACTTAATTTTTGGGGCTGGGCTAAACCTGGTAGCCAGCCCAGTATACTAGCCGGGTCAGCCCATTTGACATGGGTCAACCCAGACCCAGACGTACCCCTCTCTCTCCCATCTCATGGACTCGACACTCACCCTCTCCCGTCTCATTCCTCTCTGGTGGTCGTCGTCGCCGTCACCCATCGGTTCCGGCGACATGGGCGGTTCTGGTTACTGCCACTGGTCGTCGGAGCTCCGCCGCCTCTTATCCGACCTGGTCCTGTTCAGCGATTTGTTTCTCATGCCTTAACCATCTCTCCCCCTTCCATTTCTTTGGTGCTAGGGTTTCCGGCGATGTGCCTCCACCGCTCACTGGTTCCCTCCGGTGCCTGTTGGTTAGATGGTCTTAATAATTTATTAGAATTTAAAGTTATGTTAATAGTGGTTAAGTTATAATGATTATTCACCATATTATATAGATGGGTGATACCTAATGTTTATTTAAAAGGATTCTTAATAAGATTTTTAAAAGAATATTTTAAAGTTAAAAGTTATACTTAAGTTTGATTATGAATTCAAGTGATGGTTTTGGAATTAGTACTAAGACACTAATTGCTCAGGGTTTTATAAGAATTGTGATTATTATTATTTTTACTGAAGAATTGTTTTTAAAGAATTCACAAAATAGGTATTAGGTAAGGATTTATTACTTAAAATATTAAAAACTTTTCTAATAATATATTTAGTATTTTTCTAGTTTAATATATTTATTCAAGACTTTGATTTTTAAGTATTATTTTTATATTTATAAAATTTCATAAAGGATTAAGTGTCTTTAAATATTTTTTCAAATTTTATTTATAAAAGAGTTATGCTAGCATTTTTATAAAATAGTATATTTATTTTTATACATAAAAATGATTTTTATTCATTTTTTAGGATTTTTCCTTATTTTATGACATTTCACTTAGGATGTAATGTTGTTAATATTTATTTATATTTTATCTATCTTGAACAAGTAATATTATATTTTTACTAGCAGATATTATTTTTCTGGTTATTTTGATATATCATATGTATTTTTAGGATTTTTCTACATTTTTCTAGAGATGAAACAAGTTTAGGGTAAATCATTTATTTACTCTTTTCCCTTTTTTATGTTAAATTTTTATTTACTTAATTTTTGGGGCTGGGCTAAACCTGGTAGCCAGCCCAGTATACTAGCCGGGTCAGCCCATTTGACATGGGTCAACCCAGAACTAGACGTACCCCTCTCTCTCCCATCTCATGGACTCGACACTCACCCTCTCCCCTCTCATTCCTCTCTGGTGGTCGTCGTCGCCGTCACCCATCGGTTCCGGCGACATGGGCGGTTCTGGTTACTGCCACTGGTCGTCGGAGCTCCGCCGCCTCTTATCCGACCTGGTCCTGTTCAGCGATTTGTTTCTCATGCCTTAACCATCTCTCCCCCTTCCATTTCTTTGGTGCTAGGGTTTCCGGCGATGTGCCTCCGCCGCTCATTGGTTCCCTCCGGTGCTTGTTGGTTCGGTGTGGTTGTCGTCCTAGGGTAGGCGCATGATGTTGTGCCCCTTGTGGGGTGCTCCCTGTGCCGCCCGGGTGATGTGACGCGTCCGTGAGGAATGTGTGGTTGCAAGTATCGCTGCTGCCACGCCGGCGCCGCCCTTTTGAGGTCACCGTCGACTCCCTTGTACACCTTCCTCGACCTCTACCCCTTCTTCCCCCTTTTGCCAAACATTCTGACTAGTGACACATTATCTGTACCTTAAGTAGGTTGCTATCCTTTGTGGCTGTTACTCAAAACCTGTTAATATTTGTTGTTGAACAATTTCTAGGCAAAAATCCTTGAACTTGGATGGGCAAGTGCTCTGATGGTACTAATTTGGATTAGTGGTTCTGTGATTGTGAGCTTAGTTTACTAACAGTATTCTGGGACAAGTTAGTGATTTATTCTGCTGAACTGGATGCTGATTGGGATTTCATGGTAGAAAGTGGATACTCTCCTTATCAGTTGCTAGTGAATATAATAATATTTGACACATGTGCTAGTGAAGTTATATATTTGATCCTTGTTTTTTTTTCTTATCCAAGAAATCTGCTTCTCAAAAAGATATGTCTTGCCATGGACTTGTTATAATTGGTAAGCTTGTGATATGTTGATAACTATCTACAAATGATTCCTAGTGTTTATACTTAGGAAAATGATTAGATTAGAATACTTTGCCTTTAATTTGTTAATGGTTGCTAAGCAGTACCCTGACTTGTTCATTCCAGGTCTATTAGCACTTGTGGCTTGGTTGCCATTGAGATCATGTTATCTGCTTAGGCTTGTCCTTCTACTTTGAGAGATGGTTAAAGAATGAAACTGCTACAGAGGTGCTACCATTCTATGGAATGTGCCATGTAGTAGTTTATTAATAAATCTACTGTCACCTAGTTCTAAACTTGTGAACAGTAACTTAGGTCAATGATGTATGAGCTGAGACCTTCTCTAAATATGGATGCAAACCCCTAGACAACTTGTAAAAGTGATCCCTAAAATGTTAGGGAGATGATTTAATTAAATTTTCTAGGGTAATTATGAATGATGTATTTGGCTTAGTGTTGAATTTATATTAGAAATGTGCATGATGAACTGAACCTATGGTTCAGTAATGATATTAGTCACATATCCGAAAATGATCCCTAGTTTACTGAACTGGGAAAATGATTGGAAATCATTTGGATTAGATGAATGGATGATATCACACCTTATGGATGCTTTTATGAGTAGATTACTTAAAATAAAGCTATTTGCTGTTGAATTTATACTGGATTCTACTATATCCTAGTTTAAACTTGTGGCTGCTAACCTGATGTTTGATCTTGTGGTGCCTCCCTTGAGAGTGTGCACAATGATAAACATCCTAAATGTTACTTGCTGAATTTCTTAATTTGGCCATTGATGCAAAGGCGGAGGCCAAATCCTTTGTAATAAAAACAGATATGACTTGTTGGGTTTTTAATATTCTATGATGAGCCTTGCATGACACTTTCATGCAAACCTGAGGATATCTCCCCATCCAATCCTCCTAGATATAATTCTAGTTGAAGGGTAGATGGATTTGTTGCTTTATGTTGTTTCCCTTGTATCCCCAGATCTGAATCCAAATATGAGAATGAATGCTACATGATCATTTGTGTATTTCTGGTGGTTGTTACCTGCTACTGGTGATTGGTTGATGATCTGTTGTAAATCTTTAGCAGTTACAACTCATGCTACTGCTAGCATGCCCCCCTTTTTACCTTGTCCTACTTTTCCTGGAAGTGATCTTGCTCCTCTTGGCTCCTACTTGGCCTTGCTGTCCTTTTAAACTTCCCACACTATCAAGCCATCATCTTGTGGTGGATCTGTTTGGTCTTTCTATGATGAAAGATTGTGTGATCTGGTGGAGATCTAGCAGAAACTAATGTGGTGTTGGCTATGAGCTGGTGTGATGTGTTGATGTGTTGTGGAGAGATGTGGATCAGCCTTTAGCTGAGCTACTATGGCTGTTCTCCTCTTTTAGTACTTCCTGTGAGGCTCCTGGTGTTGACAACACAACTGCTGCATGAAGTGTGTGAGCTGCTTACTTGTGGTCCTTCTCTGGTTCAAGTTACAAGAACTGTAACTTATATATTATGGATCGGATCAGGTAAAAACCTGATATTTACCACCTGCCCTTTTATTTGACTTTGGTAAGAATTGCCCCTGGCCAATGATGGTGTCCTGAGGCTGAATCTAATAAGAACAAATACTATTATATTTGGTAAAACTTCCCCTTTTAAGATTAGCTCAGTGATGAAATGATTACAGTGCATTACACTGTTCATTCTCAAAGCAATCTCCTTTTTCACACTTACTATTTTCTTTTGGTTTTTTTGCAGGTACAAGAGAGGATTTAGAAGATAAAGAAAATGAAGATGAATTTAGTTTTAAGTTTTTTCTTTATTATTTTGTAATCTACCTTTTCTTTTGTGAAATATGGAGCATTGCAATAAAGGAATTATTTATTTATTTATTTATTATTCTATTGTAAATAAATATTGTATTATTTATTTTATTCAATAAAGTGTTCTAGTTTCCTTTTTATTTTATAATGTATTTGCAAAGACTATGTAATATTTCTGTTTGCTTGGAATAAAAATCTTTTTAGTGATTTATTTAGGTAATTCATTTTTTATATCAATTGTTTTATAGTAGTTTTCTTTTATTGTAACCATTTAAAACATTGTATTCTATAATAAAGGATTCCACTATCCTTACAACTAAAATATGTATATCTCACTTATAAATAAGAATTCCATTCTTGTTTAATGTTATAAATCAATTCATTCAATTTTGTTTATTACTTGAGACTTGTAATTGTGATATCTTTTTATAAATAAGAGTTCACCCCTTATTGCTTATTGTAATATAATTTCTAATTAATAATCTATCAATTAAATATTCATATTGGAATGATCTTCCCTTCAAAGACAAAATTACAGTAGTGTTCATGTCGAAATCCATCGCACTTGTCCTGATGTTTCCATCAGAACAAGAGAGATCTCGATCCCTCTACAGCTTCTTTAGTTTTGCACGAAAATTCCCCGGATTTTCTTATGCATGAATGCAATGCACAAACATGTGTCCTGTCTATTTCGAGGTGTTAATCCTGGGATGTTACAGACTCTCCCCCTTAAAATAAACTTCGTCCTCGAAGTTCGTATACTCTCACGTTTCAGAGTAAGGATTTGTCTTGCAATGATTACAATATGTCTCAACACCCTGGTAACCTTAATGGGAATAATTGTAATATCCCATATCCAAATCTTTTCCTTGAATCCTCATCATGCTCACAATCTTTAACTTGGTGTCTCCAATACTCCAAATTCTTTTTACTTTAATCCCTTAGGGATATATCCTTATTATACACTCCTTAATTCGGGGTCTCTTCTTTAGTTCCTTATCCTAATTAGGTATCCTAATCCAACTCCTTCACTTGATCATCGAATTTCCTTACTGTATTATGCAAGGTCTAGAAAGTTTCACTAAAATAGGTTTTAAACTTTATTAGTCAATAATGTGGTCAAAATACTAATCTTTGATTTGTCATTGTATGAGTTGTACTGGTAATCCTTCCGAATATTGGTTTTGAACACATTTAGTCCAAACCCATTGGAATTTCTTATTTCTCGACACATGTCCCATTGGATGTGCTATGTTACTTCTTAAGGATCACTTAAGAATGGTTTCTTTTAGAATTAGTCTGTTAGGCTATTCTATTTTATTACTTCAAGCTTTTACCTTATCAGGATTTTGGACAATGTTTTGTTATTATCTTAAGTACTTTTATAAAAACGACTTCCTTTTTACCTTATGAAAATAAGGCTTACTGTTGTTGTAGGTTAGTCCTTCTTCCCCATCCTTTATTCGGAAAGTCAGATAATAATACCTTCATTTCTAAGGTTTACTCTCCCCCTTAGGGATTACTAATAGTCTTCAAACTGTCTATATAGTATTTATTGGCTTTATAATTAGAATATAGTGAAATGGATCATATGGGCACCTAGAGGGGGGGTGAATAGGTGCTAACCAATTTTTAATACTTTTTCAATTTTAGGCTTGACACAAAGTAAATTCTCTAGATATGCAACTACGAGAATTTCCCTATATGCAACCCTAACTACTAAGCACGTAAAGAGAGGAGCGAAGGAACCCTAGTGGAGCACGCGGAGACACAGGGATTTGTTTTACCGCAGTTCCTTCCTTGTTAAGGGAAGTACATCTGCGTTGGAGGGGTGGGCGGTTCTAAGACCACCATGCCACAATAGGCCTCACCCTATTCTCCGATGGATCTCGCCACGAGAGGCCTGATCCACCTTCTCCACTATTGGATACCTTCGAGGCGGGAACCGGTGCCTTTTACAACACTATCGGGGCACACACCCACAACCGAATTGGGGGATCCCGAGATGACAACAAGCTGCCACAAGAACAAGGTTTATCAATATAATCAAACACAAGGATCTAGGTATTTGCAAGAAATACTAGATCGGTGGTTCTCCAAATGAATGGAGAGGAGATGAAGCGCTTGATTGTAGTTGATGATGATCGAGTCCTCCTCCTTTGATTCCCCAATGGACGGAGCCTTTGAGTGGATCTAGGTGGAGTTCTCTTGGATGAAGGTTGCAGGTTAGGTCTTTTCTTTTTCGGATCAATCAAGAGTTCTGGACAGAGGGGGAAGACAGACTTAAATACCGCCTGCCCAGAACAAGCCGCTGGAGAAATTTGGGGGCGGATTATCCGCCCCCCTTTGGGGCGGACTATCCGCCCTCGGGAGAAAATCCGACCCAGGATGGAAACTCCGGGAAAAACTCCGCCCCCCATACAAAGAGCGACGCAGCCTTGACTTGGAGAAAATTCCTGAGGGGCGGATTATCCGCCCGTGCCGGGGGTGGACTATCCGCCCTTGGGAGAAAGTCTGCCCAAGGACCGGAAAGTCCGAGGGAAACTTCGCCCCCCATACAGAGAGAGACGCAGGCCTTGGCTTGAAGGAAATCCTCGAGGGGCGGACTGTCCGCCCCTAAGGGGCGGACTATCCGGCATGGCCGAAAAATCCGGCCACAAACTCCGCCCCCTCTCTAGGGGTCGCGCACTCTTGGGAAGAGGGAGGGGCGGATTATCCGCCCCCCAAAGGCAGATACTTTTCCCTTTTTCTTAGAGAGAGTTGCAACACTTCAACACACGTTAAATAATCCTTGATATTGTTATCTAACACACAAAACACTAGGGATTAAGAAATGTTCTTTCAATCTCCCCCTTTTTGGTGTTAGATGACAATACTAGGATTTGCAATGAAACCGGCTAACGCCACCTTAAAAATGAAAGACGCTCCCCTAGATGTGTGCATATTTAAAATTTGCATTTGAATACAAATACACACACTAGAGAGAACACACCTTTCATAGCAAAGATAATTGAAACAAGGTGGGTTGGGAAACAAGGTCATACCACCGGGATGTGATTATAGCCAAATAAAATAATTAGCTTGATAGCCTCCAAGCACATCCCAACAATATTGATGCATACATTAGATAATCCCATGATTCCATATGCCATCAAATATGCTCCATAGATAAATCCAGACCATGAGATCCACAATAGATAAATCCAAACCTCCATGAATACCAAACATAGTACCAAACATAGTGGAGCACGACAAAGTCTTACATAATCCAAGCATAGATAGCAAATAATTTCACGCTAAAAGGAGCCCAAGCAAGCAAATAAAAACAACGGAAAGACAGTGCTTGAGCCCGACCCTTGCAAATCCACGAGACCTAATAGAACTACTTCTCCCCCTTTGGCATCGAAACGCCAAAGAAGAGCGATGCTAACGCCCCTGAAGATGATATGCAAGAAAATCCAAAGAGAACCATTAGAAACCAACTCTTCACAAGGAAGAGGGCGGTGGCCGAGGCCACCATGTTGGAGCGCATGGCATGACACCGCGAATATGTATCTTGAGTTCAAAACCAATGCTCATCGATGACCCACATATCACAAAATGATATTAAGGGAAATGATTTTACTTGCTTTCGGCATTATGGGGGAAGGGTTGGCCCAATCAATTAGGACCACACTCCCCCTATGTCTATGCCCGCATCTAAACCAAATACATGAAAAAGAGCAAGTGAGTGTGCAAGGATAGTCAAGCCAAGCTCCTTGAATCTATGATATTTAGCTCATTCCTCAAATAAAAAAATCTTGCTTCGTCACGGGGATTCATGAAAATATCAGCAAGTTGGTTCTTCGTGCTCACAAAGGATAGGGCAATATCACCACGAGCAACATGATCCCTAATGAAGTGGTTGTGAATCTCTATATGTTTTGTTCTTGTATGTTGCACGGGATTGTAGGAAATTTTGATAGCACTTTAATTTTCACATAATAGAGGCACTTTGTCACAATTGACACCATATTCCTTTAAAGTTTGCCTCATCCATAACAATTGTGTACAAGCACTTGCAGCAGCAACATATTCAGCTTCGGCGGTTGAGAGTGAAATACAATTCTGTTTCTTTGAAGACCAACACACTAGAGACCTGCCCAAGAATTGGCATGCACCAGAGGTTGATTTCCTATCATCTTTGTCACCATCCCAATCTAAATCAGTGTAACCACATAGAGAGAAACTTGAACCCTTGGGATACCATAACCCAAAATTTGGAGAATGAACCAAATATCTGAAGATTCGTTTGACCGCCACTAAGTGGCTTTCTTTAGGAGCGGCTTGGTACCTTGCACACACTCCTACACTTAACACGATATTGGGCCTAGATGCGCAAAGGTAAAGGAGAGAGCCGATCATGGATCGGTATACCTTTTGGTCCACGTCTTTACCCTTGGGATTGAGCTCAAGATGACACTTTGTTTGCATTGGAGTAGCCACACCATTGAGATCTGTCATCTTGAACCTTTTGAGCATGTCTTGGATGTACTTAGCTTGATTAATAAAGGTTCCCTCTCTAAGTTGTTTGATCTCAAATCCAAGAAAGAACCTCAGCTCACCCATCATGGACATCTCAAACCTGTCAGTCATAAGCTTTGAAAATTCATCGTTAAAAGCTTGGTTAGTAGATCCAAAAATAATGGCATCTACATAAAGTTGGCATACAAAAAGCTCCCCATTAACCTTCTTAGTAAAAAGAGTGGGATTGATTTGCCCAACTTCGAATCCATGGTCTAGCAAAAGCTCTTTAAGGTGCTCATACCACGCACGTGGGGCTTCTTTAAGGCCATAGAGCGCCTTATCGAGTTTGTAGACATGGTTCAGAAATTTGGGGTCCTCAAAACCCGGGGGCTGCTTGACGTATACTAACTCATGGAGAGGACCATTAAGAAACGCACTCTTAACATCCATTTGCTGTAATTTAAAGTTATGATGGGCAGCATAGGCAAGAAGGATACAGATGGGATCAAGACGAGCCACATGAGCATAAGTCTCGCCAAAATCAATTCCTTCCACTTGAGAGAATCCTTGAGCCACGAGTCTTGCTTTATTCCTCACAACAATGCCATTTTCATCTTGTTTTTTCTTGAAGATCCACTTGGTACCGATAACATTGCGGCAGTCCTTGGGTTTCTCTACGAGCTTCCAAACTTTGTTGCATTCGAAGTTATTTAATTCTTCATGCATTGCAACAACCCAATCGGGGTATTCAAGAGCATCAAAGACCTTCTTCGGTTCAACCATGGAAATACGAGCTTGATGATCACAGAAGCTTGCAAGTTCTCTTCTAGTAGATACCCTTCGACGTAGATCACCAACAACCTTGTCAAGAGTGTGATCCCTTAGTTCAAGGTTCCGATCAGCACGAGCCTTGCGACGAGCCTCAATGTCTTAATTGTTTCGAGAAGGAGTTGATTCAGTATTTGTATCCTTGTCTTGACCACTGCCTTGCCCTTGATCTTGATCTGAGTTAACACCAGGAGGTTGCTGCAGAGATTGTTCTTCAGGGCCGGATAATCCGCCCCTTGGAGGGGCCGGACTATCCGACCTGGGAGGTGAAGCACCAGTGCCTTCTTCCTGAGAATGCCTGACCGGACTTGGAGAACCAGAGCCGGATAATCCGCCCTCGGGGGCCGGAGAATCCGGCCTGGGAGTTTCTTGGCAGTTGTCTTCTCCTTCGGATCCCCTGGAACGAGTTGGAGTGCCAGGGGCGGATTGTCCGCCCCTTGGAGGGGGCGGATAGTCCGGCCTGGGACTACCAACTTGTCCAGGAGACAGATGATCTTCAGTAGGTCGCGGTGTTGGTGCAGAGTTTTCTCCAACAGTAGGAGCTTGTTGATCTTGTGTAGATGAGGGCTCCACTTGAATGGAGCATTGTCCTTCCCGATCTGCCACAAGGGGTTCCTCAATGGGGCGGAAAAATCCCATGCCCATTCTTCTTATGGCATCTTGGGGTATTTCAACATCTGCATCACAAACATCAACTTGCCTACAAAGGAGCCGTTATTTTCATCGAACTCCACACTACAAGATTCTATAACAATCCCAGTGAGCTTGTTGTAGACTCTGCAAGTGTGGGATTCGGCACCATAACCAACAAAAATACCTTCTAAAGCTTTGGACTCAAATTTATACAAGAGGACACCTTTAATAAGAAAGAAACACTTACACCCGAATACCCTAAAGTAAGAGATGTTGTGCTTGTTACCGGTAAGTATTTCATATGGAGTCTTTTCCAAAGTCTTTCGGAGGTAGTTCCGGTTTGATGAGTGACACGCAGTGGATATGTCTTCAGCCCAAAAGTTGTAAGGAGACTTGAATTCAGCCAACATTGATCTTTCCATATCCATCAAAGTCCGGTCCTTCCTCTCAGCTACACTATTTTGTTGAGGGGTGTACGTAGTGGAATATTGATGTCGAATCCCCTCTTCGCTTAGAATTCGGAGCCGTTGTCACTTCTTATTGCCAAGATAGGGACATTATGTTGATGTTGAACTTCATTGGCAAAGTCAATGACTGTTTGTTGAGTCTCACTCTTTAGTTGGAAAAAATAGACCCATGTATATCTTGAGTAATCATCGACAATGACCAAGCAATATTTCTTCCCACCAAGACTTGCATGAGAAGGAGGACCAAATAAATCCACATGAAGTAATTCCAAGATCCTCTTTGAAGACACAATAGTCTTCCTCTTGTGGGGAGAGTCGTGCATTTTGCCTTCAACACAAGCCCTGCAAACACGATATTTGGCAAAGGAGACATTGTCTTTTAGTCCAAGGATGTGGCCACCCTTGTGAAGACTTTGCAAAGTTCTCATGTTGACATGGGCTAAACGGCGATGCCATAGCCAGCCCACGTCGGCCTTTCCGAATAGACACATCGGACCTGTGGCATCCCGCAAAACCACTACTAGAAAATCGCGTTGAATTTGTGCATTGCATCGTCATCATCATGCATTGTTTGCTTAAAACTATTTTCGCAAAGCCCGTTTTGTTTTCTAAAACGCCCCACCTTAATTATCGCGCAAACCCGGGTCACCGGAGTATTTTGTTTTGTCCGTTGTCAGTTTGCAAAAACGCTGGTTGAGATAAATCAGTTAATTAATTATTTTAGCGGGGGCAGTCGAACGGGCCGCTTCGACCCGAACGACCACCCCCAGGATTTTACAAACGGCCCACCTAATCGGCCCCTTCTAAATCCTAAAGCTACCTATTAAACTACCCAACCCGCTGGCCACATCACTCCCTCCAATAGCCATGTGCCACCTCGCCTCTCCCCATCCCCCAACCAATCAGGTGTTGCCACCTCACCCCCATCTCTCTCTCCCTCTCTCCCCAACCACTCAGCCCACCCCCTGGCCCCACTACCCAACCCACACACTCTCACACGCACGCACTACACGCCACACACACAGGCAACACACGCACCCTCCTCCACTCACCCAGCCCGGCCCCACCCGGTCCCACCTACCACCTGCTCGTGCCCTGTTCATCTCCTTCCTCTCTTCTTCCTCGTCTCTCCACGCGCCTGCCCCAACCTCTCTCCCTTCCCACCTTCCCCTACCTCCTGCCGCACGCGCCCTTCCCCAGAACCGCCCTCCCCAGCGCGAGGCCACCCCGTCCGACCCGCGTCACCTGTCCCCGCCTCCGGCAGCCCCCTCGCCGGCAGCCGCGCTTGCCTCCTTCGCCGGCCCAGCGCTCCGCCCGCTCGCCCCGCCGCTCTCCCTCTCCTCGCCGCGCGCCGCCCTTCCTCCCCACCTCACCACCGCTCCACGCCCAGCTCCTCCCAAGCTCGCTCCGCCGCCGCTCCGGCGCGGGCCGCGCCGCCGCTCCGGCGCGGGCCGCGCCGCCGCGCCTCTCTCTCCGCGTGGGCCCGCGACGTCACCGCCAGGCCCGCCGAGCCCGCGTCGTCCTCGCCAGCCCCGGCGCCCCCTCCGCTCCACCGTCCCCGCCGACGACCTTCCTCCTCGGCCCCGCCTCACCCGCGGCCCTCCACCAGCTCCGTGCACCCCTCCGCGCGCCCGCACCCCACCTCGCCCCTCACCTCCGAGCGCCGCCCCGACGACCTTCCTCCTCGGCCCCGCCTCACCCGCGGCCCTCCACCAGCTCCGCGACCCCTCCCGCCGGCCGTACCCCCTCCGAGCTCGCCCGCCGGCCTCGCCCTCCCCGGCGCTGTAGCCTGCCTGCCTCGCGCCCCTGGCTCGCCGCCTCCGGCCGACCCCGCCATCGTCGTCGTGTCGCCGACCACGTTTCTGCGGGCGCCGTCTTCGACCAGCGTCCCGAGCCGGCTGCGTCGGGGTCTCCATGCCGGTCATCTCTGGCATCATTGTGCAGAGCCCTCGTCGCCCTTTCCTTGGTCTCTGCTGTTTGCATGTTGTTGTCGTTGTGTTTTGGTGCTACCCCGTGCATGTCCCAGGAGCTTGCGGTTGTACATCGTTTCGTCTAGCTGCATGTTAAGGTGTGTGCATGCTCATGTTCGAGCCCTACACTCGGTAACCACACCTCTATCTATGAACCCTCGGCACCGTCAAGATCTTCATCCCGAAACGCCAAGGTCGTCGACATGGCACGTCAAGGCCCGAGCTCTCCCGCCCGGATCGAGGATCCCGTTTCCGGTGGCGAGGACCGATCACCGAGACTGAACCCTCGGCACGCCAAGAGCTTCGTCGCGGAACGCCGAGTTCTGCCACCCGTACCCGTAGATCTTCTAAGGGGAACATCAAGTAGTCCACCGAAACCCTACCCCGAACCCGAGTTCTTCGACGCAACGACAAGATCTCCTACATGGGAGCCCGGAGAACCCGTACCCAAAGGTCGCGGATGCAACAAGTTCATCTCTCGGACGCCAAGGTCGGCCACCCGGGACGCCAAGTACCCCCTCGAGGACGCCGAGTACTCCACCCCGGACACCGAGACCCTGGACGACAAGTTCTCCTTCCCGGATGCCGAGCTCACTGAGAACCCGGATGCGACAAGATCTACCCGTTGATCGAGAATGTTTCTGCCGAGAACGATCCCGCCGAGACCGAACCCAGATCCGAACCCTGAGACCGAATCCCGAACCTCGGAACCCCAAGATCTGCCAAACCCCAATGTGTGACCCCTTTTCCTCGAAGCCCTATTTTATAAAATGATATTATCACTTGTTGCATATTAAATTGTCATCTCGCATGCATATCATGTGGTTTGGGGGCCTTATGCCGATTCACCTCATAATTAAATATGGGGCCCATATGCGGGCAAATCTAGTCTCATATTAGCCTCATCTAAATTTGTGTAGCGAACCGGTAACTTATTTGGCCATGCTAATACAACATTTAATTTGCGGGGCTTCTAAACAACATGAACCGCCTTATTAACTGTCGGGACCCCGGTTCCGCTTAATATGGCCTAATCGCATCGCATCTTTGCCATGTCATACATCATACATGCATCATGCCGATCTTTTGCCGTAGTATTAAATATTGCATCCGGTGTTGTTCTAGTGTTTTGCTTCTTCGCGGATAAGGTCGTTGGGTTGATGTGAGCTTCGCCCGATCTTCGGATGAACCTTCGACAATGTTTTTCAGGCGAGCATCTCCCCCTTTCTACCTATCTTACTTTTATAGTATTTATTCCCCTCCTGTTGATCTATTGCTATCTGTGTTGCGATCCTTTAGTTTCCGTACCTGTGATATACCGTGCAGCCCTATATTGCCTTGGACACATCCTATTACCTGTTGTTTGGTAGATAGATGGACTTGCGCGTCGTAGTCGCTTGCTCAAGTGCTGTTGCGTGTCGTCAAGTGCCACAGTTGTTGATGTATTGCCGCATGTTGATGTTGGAGATGATCATAGTTTTATTTATCGTTCACTTTAATTCCTGTTTAACAACTAAAATTGAAATAAGCAGAGGCATCGGTGGGTGATAGAAAATATTTGGTTTCCGAACGCCCACTTGTGTCCCGTAAGACCCCGAGTACTTGATACCTGTTCCTTGATTTATCGCGCTATCCACATATGGGGAGTATGGGCCCCCCTTAGCCAGAGCTTGATTCCGTCTTATTTCTTGGGGCCACAAACTAGTTTGAGGTTTTATTTACGATCCTGTACTTATGCCATGCTACTGCTTTATTTACAATTGTGCGAGGAGCACACTGTACTGTTTAGGATCGGGACACGATTCCGCGGTGTCGACAAGCTCAGTTTTGGGTTCCCAGTCGTTCACAGCCGTCCACCCAAACCTCGGGTCCGTCTCGGAGCTAGCTTACTTCGTTGCGGGTGTACTCCAAGGGGTGGCCCCCTGAAATATTTCTGAATCTTGTGATTGCTCTGTCGTGAAGACCTCGTTGGGTTTTGATTTGGTTTTTCCGAGGTTGATCGTGTGTGTGTTGCTATTTGTGCACCCCGGCCGGGTTAAAACTTTCTGAAAGCCGTGTCCGCGGATATGGACGACTTGGAGCACAGTATCTCGATCATAGACAAGCATAACTAAAGTTTATTGCTGTAAATTTGACTTTATAATGACTAGTAATCAGCTTCACTATAATGGAATGGCTAATTAATACTGCCCACAATTGCTTGTTTGGAGTGTCGCTTGCGACAGTTGTATCTGACTAGTAAGTATTGCAACTACAACGGAATGGCTGAATAAAAGTTCCAACAACTGCTGGGTTTTGGGTTATCTCATGCTAACTATATCTGATTAGTAAGTGTTGTAACTATAACGGAATGGTTAACTAAAAGTGCCCACTGTTTATTTTATCAGGATGATTATCTATACCTGACTAGTAATTGCTGCAACGAAAACTGAATAAATAAAACTGCCAACTGTGTGAGTTCCTCGGTTGACTTCCTCGTTTGGTCTCGAGGGGGAAACATCAGGATGGGTTTGTTGGTGTTAGCTTCAGGTTGGATCCGGATAGGTCACTTCTTACCCCTCTCTGATTACCGCCAGTTGTACCGAGTCTCTATAGGTTGTTTAGTGCATGCTGCCGCTGCCGCTTCAGTCCACCATACCTATGTAGGCGAGGACCGCCGAATTCTAGCCTCGCCGTGTACTGGCCTCAGTACTGACGCTCCTTCTTTTTCCTTTGCCCTTTGTCGGCACCCCTTTTGTTTAAGCAGGTTTTGAGATCGACGTCGTTAGCAGGGTTACCCTTCCGGCTTGGCCTGGGCAGGGTTATGGACGCCATTGGTTATTCTTCAGGGCTCTTAGCCCCATTTGCATCTTGTCCGTAGCTGGACGCTATATCGTTCTCAAGGTGATTTGGATCTTTGTACGGTATATCTGTATTCTTGGCTCTTTGAGTCGCTGTTATATATATCTGTTCTGTGGGTCCCATCGAGGACTGTTGTGTAATGTTATTACTTCGTTTTCCACCCGCACGAAAGTGCCTGGTGGGCACCTTTGAATCGTTTCTATGCGGGTTTGGCGGGTTTCGCTAAAACTTGCATAGGTCCGATTCTGAGGGTGTTACAGGACCCAAAGTGGTTTTCCCCGAAAAGTCCACCACATACAGGTCATTTTCGACGTATCCAACGAAAGCGACCTTTAGATACTTGCTCCACAAGAGTACCACCAAATCATCATCGATAAAAACAGCAAAACCCATCTTGCCAAGGGCACGAACAGAAAGAAGGTTGTAACCGAGGGTCTCAACAAGCATGACGTCCACGAGAGAGATATCGTGGGCAACCACAACCTTTCCAAGACCCAATACCTGAGATTTAGACTTATCACCATAGGAGACTGTAATATTATCATGATTTGGACGCGTCTCCGTGATGATCTCCTTGCTTCCGGTCATATGACTGGTGCATCCACTATCTAGCACCCATTTCGACCCACCGGAAGCATAGCCCTGCAAGAGAATTACTTCTTGGTTTTAGGTACCCATTTTTCAATGGGTCCTTTCATGTTAGTGACAAGGGTCTTTGGGACCCAAATAGACCAAGCAATATATTCATCAAAGGGACCGAAAAAATAAGCATAAACATTGCCATAATCATCACAAAAGAGTTCATAATTTGGATTGTGAGACCCTGCAAAACCAATATTGTTAGTCTTGTCTTTTGTGACATTCTTCTTAGCAGTGCTTATCTTTGATTGCACATTCTTGGTCTTGTTCTTCTTGTTTTTCTTTTTATTGGACTTGGTGACATACCCAAGTCCCTCTTTACCATGATTTGACCTTTGCTTGACAAGAACTTCATCAAGCACACCCTTATCCTTGGGAGTGATGTCCTTGACCACTTCTTTTTCCACACTAGCATTAGCATTTTCCTTGTGACTATATGTTGAGTTGGATGAGCTAGGATCATCATATTTGGCCAATCGACTTTGAAGCTGATCATGTGACTCATTGAGAATGGAGAAATCATTTTTCAACACCTTGTGAGCATTGTCAAGTTTCTCCAATTCCTCGAAGAGTCTATCATGTGTTGGAGATATGCCCTAGAGGCAATAATAAATATAGTTATTATTATATCTTTGTGTTTATGATAAATGTTTACATTCATGCTATAATAGTATTAACAAGGAAACATTAATACTTGTGTGATTTGTAAACTAAAATAGAGTCCCTGGTAAGCCTCTTTATAATACTAGCTTGTTGGTTAATAAATGATTGTGGTTTCCCTATCATGAACATTGAGATGTTATTAACAACAAGATCATATCATTAGGAGAATCATATGGTGGACATACTCCTGTAGATAAGCGTAGCATAAAGATCAAGTCATTTTAATAGTTCAATTGCTATATGCTTTCTGATACATAGTAACCTAATTCCTTCGACCATGAGATCATGCATATCACCTTCATCGGAAGGATGCTTTGATGACATCAAACACCACACCGTAAATGGGTGGCTATAAAGGTGGCATTGAGTGTTCGGAAAGTATTGGTTGAGACACATGGATCAAGAGTGGGATTTATCCATCCATATGACGGATAGATATACTCTGGGCCCTCTCGGTGGAATGTCATCCAATTAGCTTGCAAGCATGTGACTGGCTCACAAGGGATCACATATCATGGGAACGAGAAAAGAGTACTTATTAGTAACGAGGTTGAACTAGGTATGCAGAGATACCTACGATCATAACCTCGGATAAGTAAACTATCGTGAGACAAAGGGAAATTGGTATCGTATGTAAGTGGTTCATTTGATCGCAAAGTAATCGTAGAAATATGTGGGAGCCATATGAATTTCCAGATTCCTCTATTGGTTATTGTTCGGAGAAGTGTCTCGATCATGTCTGCATAATTCACGAACCGTAGGGAGACACACTTAAGGATTCGACGTTGTTTGAGTAGTTATGGAATGATGAGTAAGAGACCGAATGTTGTTCGGAGTCTCGGATGGGAACCGGGATATCACGAGGAGATCCGGAATGGTCCGGAGAATAAGATTCATATAAGGAAAGTCCTGTTTCGGGGTTGGATAATGGTTCCGCTGTTTTCATCGGGAATGTTCTAGAAGGTTACGGAATGTCCGGCACTCCGGAGGGGAAGGGTACATGAATGTGTCATATCAAGTTGGAATGATTGCATCATGTACTAGGTGTCATCTCTGAACAAAATAAAGGGTTTAATCAAATCCTAGTTTGAAAAGTCAAACGCCAATTTGAAAAGTCAAACGGCTATTTTGTGAGGTGGAGGGGAAGTAGGAAACCTACTTGGGGAGGAGTTCCCTCCCTCCACCGCCGGCCCACTTGGGATATGAGTTGGGGAGGGACTCCCCTCCCCTGGCGCGCCCCATCCACCTATATAAGGAGGGGCAGGGCTGCCCCTCCAAGACCTACACCACGCACCCCACAAACCCTAGCTCCCAGCCGCCAGCGCTGCCACCTCCTGCTGCTGCCGCCGCCTAGGGAAACCCTAGCCGTCGACTTGGGCTGATCCAAGCCCTAGCTGCCGGCCCTAGACCCTCCTCCTTGGTGCGTCTAAACCCTAGATCTCCGAGGTTCTCTCTCATAGTCCACCATACTCGCTCCGGCTTAAGGAGAAGCCCTGCGAGATCTCCCCTCTACTTCCGGTACCACGCCGTTGTGCTGCCGGAATCGCGAGGAGAGTGCTACAACCTCCGCTGCCTGCTGGAACAAGGGAGAGGAAGGTCTTCGTCGAGTACCGAACGTGTGACCGACTGCGGAAGCGCTGCCGGTACGCAGCGCCGGAAGGATCGTCTACGCGATCTTGAGATCGGCAAGAGTACGACTACATCACCCACGAGAATCCGCTCTCGTTAAACACTTTGGAATCTTCGAGGGTGAGTTATTCCATTGACTCGTTGCTACAATCTAGTAGATAGATCTTGGCTTGTTTGTTTGTATGCGGTAGAATTTTTTTCCATGCTACGAAACCCTACATCATGAGCATCCCCAAAGTCAATCTTTTCCTTCTTTAACTTCTTTGCTTTGGTGACTGCATTGTCACGTTCCTTAACAAGTTTAGCCACAATTTCTTCATGTGACTCTTCAATAGACTCAAGCCTCACTTCAAGAGAGACCCGAGCCTCTTCTTCTTCCTCAAGAGCATTTTTTAAGGATGCGATTTCCATTGCATCTTCCCTTTCAATTCTTCCCTTTTCTTCGAGAAGAGCTTCGTTTTGGGCCAGCTGATCCATAAGAGCTTCAAAACGAACTTTGTGCTCACCTTGCAAGTTAGTGTAGAAGTAATCCAAAGCAATAATCTCTTCTTTAACCTTAAGACTAGTAGGATCAGCCATTTCAATCATAGCCTTATAAAAATAAGAGTTAGAAGTCGTTACCTCAGAGCTTCTTGCCATGAGACAAGTAGCATTCTTATTGATGATGTTTTCATTCGGAGAGTCGAAGAGAGATGTTGATGTAGATGTGGTGGCTATAGCAGCCACCTATTGAGAGCTATCGTCTTCGTCCTCATCTTCACTTCCCGATGAATATTATTCTTGAGCCACTAGAACAATCTTTGGTTGCTTCTTGAAGGGAGCATTCTTCTTTACAAACTGTTTCTTGCGTGGAGCCTTTGACTTGTCCTTGAAAATAAGTCTTCCTCCATTATCTTCCCTACTTTGATATGGACACTCAGCTACAAAGTGCAGCCGATCACCACAGTTGAAACATGTTCTCAGCTTGGGACCATTTTGTTTTCTTCCATAGGCTCCACTCTTGCGTTCTAGTTCAGCTTTAGCCTTGGCTGGATCTTTCCAAAAGTTTCTAGCATAAAGAGCCAAGTATTGTCTGTGGATCCTTTTTATATCCTCGGGACAGTCCAGACCTTCTATGGCATATTCATCATGATCAATCACACTAGTATTCAAGGCCACGTTGACCCCCTTTTGCATCCCCATAGCTCGAGCACGAGCATCTTCGGCATTCTTGGTAGCCACTTTGAAAGCGGCCATTTCTTGCATTACCTCATTGGATGTCATGAGGTGATAGTTATACCTACCTTGGAGACTTTTCAAATCTGTGGGCTCAAATGGCATAAGAGCACTAACATACTTGCGCTTGATCCATGCATCATCAACATGAGCGGCACCATGGTTTCTAAAATTTGTGGCTATTGCCTTAAGCCTCCTATACATGTCTTCATGGTCTTCTCCATCCAACATATAGAATCCTTCAGCTTCATTGCTCAATGCATCATATCTATTCCTTTTCATACTTTCATTTCCGATGAAGAGCTCGGTGAGAGCATCCCAAGATTTCTTAGTTGTACTAAGATGTTGAATGTGTGGCATATCTTTGTCACCCACACCAAGCTGTATCATGTGTAGAGCTGTAGCGTTGAGTTGGCTATCGACAACTTCTCTTCTTGTAAGATTGTTGGGGTTTCCAACATGAAGACCATTTTCGATGATCTCCCACAAATCTATGGAGGAACTGCACACATGAGATTTCATCAAAAATTGCCATTGAGTAAAAGTAGATGCTGAAATATTGGGTGGATCACCCCTATTATGTATATGTGGGTGAGGGATAGGTGGATCAGGGGAATACACATGAGAAACCTCATTGTATCCATCCTTACCGCTATGCTTTTTCGAGGAGGAGCTCTTGCTAGTGTCATCACCAACCACTTCGTTATCTTTGGAAACAATTTTACCCGTTTCCTTGGATTGCGGAGTGGTAGCCTCAGAGTTAGATGGAGGTGATGCTGCGGATGTGGAGAGACGCATTATCAATTGATGCATCTCTTCCATCTTAGCCTCCATTGAACTCACTAAGGTTGTTTCCAACGTCTTGAGATCGTTCATGGTGACTACCTCCGGAGCATCACTCCCATCTACCTTGGAACCCATACTTCTCTTAGGCGGTTAAGCCCGAAATAAGAGCCGGGGCTCTGATACCAAATGAAATGGATCGTATGGGCACCTAGAGGGGGGGTGAATAGGTGCTAACCAATTTTTAATACCTTTTCAATTTTAGGCTTGACACAAAGTAAATTCTCTAGATATGAAACTACGAGAAATTCCCTATATGCAACCCTAACTACTAAGCACGTAAAGAGAGGAGCGAAGGAACCATAGTGGAGCACGCGGAGACACAGGGATTTGTTTTACCGCAGTTCCTTCCTTGTTAAGGGAAGTACATCTGTGTTGGAGGGGTGGGAGGTTCTAAGACCACCACGCCACAATAGGCCTCACCCTATTATCCAATGGATCTCGCCACGAGAGGCCTGATCCACCTTCTCCACTATTGGATCCCTTCGAGGCGGGAACCGGTGCCTTTTACAACACTATCGGGGCACACACCCACAACCGAATTGGGGGATCCCGAGATGACAACAAGCTGCCACAAGAACAAGGTTTATCATTATAAACAAACACAAGGATCTAGGTATTTGCAAGAAATACTAGATCAGTGGTTCTCCAAATGAATGGAGAGGAGATGAAGCGCTTGATTGTAGTTTATGATGATCGAGTCCACCTCCTTTGGTTCCCCAATGGACGGATCCTTTGAGTGGATCTAGGTGGAGTTATCTTGGATTAAGGTTGCAGGTCAGGTCTTTTCTTTTTCGGATCAATCAAGAGTTTTGGACATAGGGGTAAGACAGACTTAAATACCCCTGCCCAGAACAAGCCATTAGAGAAATTTGGGGGCGGATTATCCGCCCCCCTTTGGGGCGAACTATCCGCCCTGGGGAGAAAATCCGCCCCCAGGACGGAAACTCCGGGGAAAACTCTGCCCCCCATACATAGAGCGACGCAACCTTGACTTGGAGAAAATTCATGAGGGGGCGAATTATCCGCCCCTGTAGGGGGCGGACTATCCGCCCTTGGGAGAAAGTCCGCCCAAGGACCGGAAAGTCCGAGGGAAACTTCGCCCCCATATAGAGAGCGACGCAGGCCTTGGCTTGAAGGAAATCCTCGAGGGGGCGGGCTGTCCACCCCAAGGGGCGGACTATCCGGCATGGCTGGAAAATCCGGCCACAAACTCCGCCCCCTCTCTGGGGATCGCGCACTCTTGGGAAGAGGGAGGGGCGGATTATCCGCCCCCCAAAGGCAGATACTTTTCCCTTTTTCTTAGAGAGAGCTGCAACACTTCAACACACGTTAAATAATCCTAGATATTGTTATCTAACACATAAAACACTAGGGATTAAGAAATGTTCTTTCATGTAGGACTTTGTCTAGCTTATTCTCTACCTAGTTGAGTTCTCATGAAAGATTGTACGGTGTATCCACACATTTGTGGATCTCCGAAGTGAATCTTTCAGCATTATTTTTCTTACTTACTATTTGGACATTTTCACTTTGATAGGTCAATTTTTCGCGAAGAGTCTCGAAAGACGATCGCATAAAATTTTATACTCCTTTAGATCTTACTTAGCTTAGGCCAAGTTTCATGCTCTTTATGCAACTTTTAAGATGATATGGTTAACTATGTTAACCAACAACGGCTACGGACAAGATATCAACTGTGGATCAAATACCAGCTGCGGATCATCCTAGGTTGTTGGTATTACCCTACGGCTTCCAATATACTTATGGCATTCTCTCTGATTTGTAAGAGCTTGAATACCATTTTGGTTCCGAAGCTTCTTCTTTGAACTTAGTCATGATACTTCCATGAACTTGGTATAATTACTTCACTTATTCTTAGCAATATCACCTACTTTGATTTACCTTAAGTTCATCACTTCTTATTGCTCCTTATACTTCCTACATTAATCTTCCTTCTCATAGCTGTCTAAGAATGCTCTGAGCTTGATCCATCCTCCAGATTGAGTTAACACTCTTTATACTTGGCTTTACCCTTCATGAGTCTTCATCTTGGTCTTTGTAAATCGTCCTCCCTTACACGAATTCCCTTACTCTATCTAGGTCTATAACATCAAGTAATGACTGGATGTTGCAACATGCATTTGCACACCAAGTCAAACTTCATGTACAGATCTAGTCAATCAAGAAGATACAAGAAAAACAAATAAATCCAAATGTGGTACATATAACACACAATATTCTAAGCCTGGAATATAGTAGTTGAGTATAATATCTCTAGAATTCAGGCTTAGTTGTGTAGTATATGACACCTCCTCGTATAGGTTCTTATTGTGATACTTAGCACATAGAGGTCAAACTATACTTTGTCTCAATATTTACCCAAATTGCTCAGTTGCAATAGGATAATGTTAAGCAAAGTGGTTTCCATTTGGTTTTGACTAACCTTTAGTCTCACTTTCGGAATGACTAACTACAATCAACCTTTCTTTATTGGTAAACTAACCTCACATGATCACTCCAAATGACTATTCAGATTCTATTTAACATCTAAAATTGAAGATTATCACAAATTTATGACACCTATGACTTCTATCATAGTTCTACCATGTGATTTCCTTACTTCTAATTTAAGCTAAACTACTAATTACTTATCATATTTACACCAACATCATGGTTTCGAAGCTAATCTCACCATGATCTGGTTATGTTTACCTATACATCATGATTTAATAGCTACTCACATCATGATGACTTTATTTCTTGTCGTATTGTCATTCAGTCTTGACCTAATTTAATTCCATCACGTAGAATTCTCAAGTGAATCCCACATGTTTACTACTCATTACATCAACATTTATCCTAATGATATTCATCATGTTGCCTTTGGTTATCAACTGTCACTAAGATTTTACTGTTCTTACTTAAATTCTAGGATTAGGTTATACTATTAGAACTACTTCATATGATGTCTTACACTTTCCTACAGTATCTTGGTGGTATATGTCTCCCTTGGAAGACACTAAAGAGAACTATACTGAGAAAGGATAAAATAATTACTCTTAAGAAAAGAATGACTTAAATATCTGACTTAGGTGTGACAAGATTATCCTCAAGTGGATAGTGAGCACAAGTCCTAAGAATATTTGGTTTAGGTAAGATGGCTCTTATAGTCACTATGCAACCTACAGATCTTCCTAAAAGGGTTTTAATCCTAAGGTCAAAGCATATGCTCTGATACCAACTGCGGTGACCCAACATACCACTGCATGATGTAGTACACTATAGTCGTTGACATAACACCAACGAAACACCGTTCACTAGTATTACATCCCTCAGAGTAGTACAACAGAAACATAGCAGGTCCAAGACATGACTATAGGTTACAACTCAACTCTTTACACAAGATCCAGAGAACACTCTAGGTTAAAGAGAGGGAAAGAAACTTCTTACAAAGAAGAATCAGGAATAAATAACTCATAGCTACCATACTTATAAAACTAGTAATTGGACTACTGGGCTTGCATTGCTGCTATTGCAATACTTTACAGAAGTAGGTTCTATGGTTAGAAATTTTATTCTTATCTAATCAGTAACTTCGTCTTCACTTGAGCTGATGTATATGTTGACTTTATTATCTTCATTGAAGAGCTTTAGCTTTTGATGATGATTCCTGGAGCATGATTTGATGTAGTCCTCGTCTGTACTGGCTTTAGAACCTAACAAGGGTTAAGAAGATACTTTGAGTACGAGCGTACTCAGCAAGTCCACTAGAAAAGGAGTGTTTGATGCACTATAACTACAGCCACAGACCATAGGTCGTAGGCAATGCAAGTTTTCATAAACATTTCTTCAAAGGTTGCTTTTATTCTGAAAAGCTATGTCCGTCAGCCTTCACGGGTTTACCAGAACCTTCATGGGGTTCCTTTCCCGCCGCGTTCGCAGCTCCTTCCCAGAACAGGGAGTAACAAGTTACAGTTCTTACACTCTACAGAGGTGCGTCACTTTACCCATGAGATACCTTAGGTTTTGTTGCATGGCCGGGAGTATGTCCCCGTTCAAACTTCCTTGGTTTGAGGCCCAACCTAAGATCCAAGCCAATCACTGCCTTCTCCACGACCGCGCATGTCTCCTTGGTGTACACCATGCCCACCTATTGAATTACGACAATGGTTTGTACAAACCGTTTAGATGCCGGAACTATCGTGGGACGTTGAGGGCTCCCACCCATATGCTGCATATCCT
Organism: Avena atlantica; assembly: GCA_910589765.1. Taxonomy (NCBI): domain Eukaryota; kingdom Viridiplantae; phylum Streptophyta; class Magnoliopsida; order Poales; family Poaceae; genus Avena; species Avena atlantica. The sequence continues at coordinate 67,436,015 of OU342737.1, forward strand.
CTACGAATTACCATAAATAATATGCATGCTACGAGTGATAACAGCCACGACCCGCACATCCAGCTCCATGCGAGAGGGAAAAGATACAGCTGACTTCTTCGTCCCATTCCAAATCTCATGGTCAACGCGTAATATACGGCGCAAGAATCATTGGCGATATTGGTTGTTAAGTCCTAGATAATATGTTCCTTTACCACCAGAACTTTCATAGTAGGTTATTACCTCATGGTAAATAACCTATAATCACATTATTATGAAAATAGTGTTTTCGGACCTTTTTCAAATGCAGGTGATGATAACACTGGATTTGCAAAATACTTTATAGAAAATAATCAAAGTACATGAGCAAGTGTGAACTTGCCTTTTGTGATTGCAAGATTATCCACTTACGGTCTTCGAGACGACATAAGATCCAGTATCTGAAATCAACATCATTGGTCCGGTAAGGACTAATGTTTAAAGAAGCAAGATGCAGGTATGCATAAGTAATGATATGCATTTGGTAAAACTCCTAAATTTAATCCCCAATACTTTGAGTGTAGTGAACTCAAGTGATTCTTTTAAGATTTGGTTTATCTTCAAATTTTACTCTATAAGTAATGATCTTTATAAGAAACCTAGGTGATAATAATTCTTAATACACAGGTAAAGTATAAAGTAATGTGATTATGATTAATTGTCATTTGGTGACTAAGATAAGAGTCCTTGGTTTTAGTTGTTAAGAGTTGAAGAATTTATTATGAGATTATTCTTTGAAGTGGCAAAAAGAATAACATTTGAAGAAAAGATTTCCTTTATAATGTTTTAAGCAATCTTCATTGTTAATAAAATGTGATTAATGCCTTATGGTATTTGATTGATTTGTTTGGACTTGAGATGCATTATGTCTTAATTGAAATAGACTAAAGTTAAATATAAAAACATAAGTGGTGTATTAGATCTGATGTTTATAAGCTTTGAGACTAAAATTAACTTTAAAAGGGTAAATAAACTTAAGATGTAATATGTTTTAATTATTCCCAAGTTTTAGATTTATGATAGGTATAACAAAGGTGTGGAATTATTCACTTTCTATTTAAGTGAATGATTAGATTAAATTTGTTTTGCTATTATGAAAGGAATATGTATTTATTTAATGGAATCATAATTAGATGGTCTTAGTAATTTGTTAGAATTTAAAGTTATGTTAATAGTGGTTAAGTTATAATGATTATTCACCATATTATATAGATGGGTGATACCTAATGTTTATTTAAAAGGATTCTTAATAAGATTTTTAAAAGAATATTTTAAAGTTAAAAGTTATACTTAAGTTTGATTATGAATTCAAGTGATGGTTTTGGAATTAGTACTAAGACACTAATTGCTCAGGGTTTTATAAGAATTGTGATTATTATTATTTTTACTTAAGAATTGTTTTTAAAGAATTCACAAAATAGGTATTAGGTAAGGATTTATTTAAAATATTAAAAACTTTTCTAATAATATATTTAGTATTTTTCTAGTTTAATATATTTATTCAAGACTTTGAAAATGATTTTCATTTTATTTTTAAGTATTATTTTTATATTTATAAAATTTCATAAAGGATTAAATGTCTTTAAATATTTATTCAAATTTTATTTATAAAAGAGTTAAGCTAGCATTTTTATAAAATAGTATATTTATTTTTATACATAAAAATGATTTTTATTCATTTTTTAGGATTTTCCTTATTTTATGACATTTCACTTAGGATGTAATGTTGTTAATATTTATTTATATTTTATCTATCTTGAACAAGTAATATTATATTTTTACTAGGCAGATATTATTTTTGTGGTTATTTTTATATATCATATGTATTTTTAGGATTTTTCTACATTTTTCTAGAGATGAAACAAGTTTAGGGTAAATCATTTATTCACTCTTTTCCCTTTTTTATGTTAAATTTTTGTTTACTTAATTTTTGGGGCTGGGCTAAACCTGGTAGCCAGCCCAGTATACTAGCCGGGTCAGCCCATTTGACATGGGTCAACCCAGACCCAGACGTACCCCTCTCTCTCCCATCTCACGGACTCGACGCTCACCCTCTCCTCTCTCATTCCTCTCTGGTGGTCGTCGTCGCCGTCACCCATCGATTCCGGCGACATGGGCGGTTCTGGTTACTGCCACTGGTCGTCGGAGCTCCGCCGCCTCTTAGCCGACCTGGTCCTGATCAGCGATTTGTTTCTCATGCCTTAACCAGCTCGGCCCCTTCCATTTCTTTGGTGCTAGGGTTTCCGGCGATGTGCCTCCGCCGCTCACTGGTTCCCTCCGGTGCCTGTTGGTTCGGTGTGGTTGTCGTCCTAGGGTAGCGCAGGATGGTGTGCCCCTTGTGTGGTGCTCCTTGTGCCGCCCGGGTGATGTGACGCGTCCGTGAGGAATGTGTGGTTGCAAGTATCGCCGCTGCCATGCCGGCGCCGCCCTTTTGAGGTCACCATCGACTCCCTGGTACACCTTCCTCTACCTCTACTCCTTCTTCCCCCTTTTGCCAAACATTCTGACTAGTGACACATTATCTGTACCTTAAGTAGGTTGCTATCCTTTGTGGTTGTTACTCAAAACCTGTTAAGATTTGTTGTTGAACAATTGCTAGCCAAAAATCCTTGAACTTGGATGGGCAAGTGCTCTGATGGTACTAATTTGGATTAGTGGTTCTGTGGTTGTGAGCTTAGTTTACTAACAGTATTCTGGGACGAGTTAGTGATTTATTCTGCTGAACTGGATGCTGATTGGGATTTCATGGTAGAAAGTGGATACTCTCCTTATCAGCTGCTAGTGAATATAATAATATTTGACACATGTGCTAGTGAAGTTATATATTTGATCCTTGGTTTTTTTTCTTATCCAAGAAATCTGCTTCTCAAAAAGATATGTCTTGCCATGGACTTGTTATAATTGGTAAGCTTGTGATATGTTGATAACTATCTACAAATGATTCCTAGTGTTTATACTTAGGAAAATGATTAGAATAGAATCCTTTGCCTTTAATTTGTTGATGGTTGCTAAGCAGTACCTTGACTTGTTCGTTCCAGGCCTAGTAGCACTTGTTGCTTGGTTGCCATTGAGATCGTGTTATCTTCTTAGGCTTGTACTTCTGCTTTGAGAGTTGGTTAAAGAATAAAAATGCTATAGAGGTGCTACCATTCTGTGGAATGTGCCATGTAGTAGTTTATTAATAAATCTACTGTCACCTAGTTCTAAACTAGTGAACAATAACTTAGGTCAATGATGTATGAGCTGAGACCTTCTCTAAAGATGGATGCAAACCCCTAGACAACTTGTAAAAGTGATCCCTAAAATGTTAGGGAGATGATTTAATTAAATTTTCTAGGGTAATTATGAATGATGTATTTGGCTCAGTGTTGAATTTATATAAGACAGGTGCATGATGAACTGAACCTATGGTTCAGTAATGATATTAGTCACATATCCTAAAATGATTCCTAGTTTACTGAACTGGGAAAATGATTGGAAATCATTTGGATTAGATGAATGGATGATATCACAGCTTATGGATGCTTTTATGAGTAGATTACTTAAAATAAAGCTCTTTGCTATTGAATTTATACTGGATTCTACTATAATCCTAGTTTAAACTTGTGGCTGCTAACCTGATGTTTGATCTTGTGGTGCCTCCCTTGAAAGTGTGAACAATGATAAACATCCTAAATGTTACTTGCTGAATTTCTTAATTTGGCCAGTGATGCAAAGGCTGAGGCCAAATCCTTTGGAATAAAAACAGATATGACTTGTTGGGTTTTTAATATTCTACGATGAGCCTTGCATGACACTTTCATGCAAACCTGAGGATATCTCCCCATCCAATCCTCCTATTGAAGGGTAGATGGATTAGTTGCTTTATATTGTTTCCCTTGTATCCCTAGATCTGAATCCAAATATGAGAATGAATGCTACATGATCATTTGTGTATTTCTGGTGGTTGTTACCTGCTACTGGTGATTGGCTGATGATCTGTTGTAGATCTTGAGCAGTTACAACTCATGCTACTTCTAGCATGCCCTCCTTTTTACCTTGCCCTACTTTTCCTGGAAGTGATCTTGCTCCTCTTGGCTCCTACTTGGCCTTGCTGTCCTTTTAAACTTCGCACACTATCAAGCCATCAGCTTGTGGTGGATCTGTTTGGTCTTTCTGTGATGAAAGATTGTGTGATCTGGTGGAGATCTAGCAGAAACTAATGTGGTGTTGGTTATGAGCTGGTGTGATGTGCTGATGTGTTGTGGAGAGATGTCGATCAGCCTTTAGCTGAGCTACTACGGCTGTTCTCCTCTTTTAGTACTTCCTGTGAGGCTCCTGGTGTTGACAACACAGCTGCTGCATGCTGTGTGTGAGCTGCTTACTTGTGGTCCTTCTCTGGTTCAAGTTACAGGAACTGTAACTTATATATTATGGATCAGATCAGGTAAAAACCTAATATTTAGCACCTGCCCTTTTATTTGACTTTGGTAAGAATTTCCCCTAGCCAATGATGGTGTCCTGAGGCTGAATCTGATAAGAACAGATACTATTATATTTGGTGAAACTTACCCCTTTTAAGATTGGATGAGTGATGAAATGATTACAGTGCATTACACTGTTCATTCTGAGAGCAATATCCTTTTTCACACTTACTGTTTTCTTTTGGTTTGTTTGCAGGTATAAGAGAGGATTTATAAGATAAACAAAATGAAGATGAATTTAGTTTTAAGTTTTTTCTTTATTCTTTTGTAATCTACCTTTTCTTTTGTGAAATATAGAGCATTGTAATAAATGAATTCTTTATTTATTTATTCTTCTATTGTAAATAAATATTGTATTGTTTATTTTATTCAATAAAGTGTTCTAGTTTTCTTTTTATTTTATAATGTATTTGCAAAGACTATGTAATATTTCTGTTTGCTTGGAATAAAAATCTTTTTAGTGCTTTATTTAGGTAATTAATTTTTTATATCAATTGTTTTATAGTAGTTTTCTTTTATTGTAACCACTTAAAACATTGTATTCTATAATAAAGGATTCCACTATCCTTAGAACTAAAATATGTATATCTCACTTATAAATAAGAATTCCATTCTTGTTTAATGTTATAAATCAATTCATTCAATTTTGTTTATTACTTGAGACTTGTAATTGTGATATCTTTTTATAAATAAGAGTTCACCCCTTATTGCTTATTGTAATATAATTTCTAATTAATAATCTATCAATTAAATATTCATATTGGAATGATCTTCCCTTCAAAGACAAAATTATAGTAGTGTTCATGTCGAAATCCATCGCACTTGTCGTGATGTTTCCATCAGAACAAGAGAGATCTCGATACCTCTACAACTTCTTTAGTTTTGCGTGAAAATTCTCCGGATTTTCTTATGGATGAATGCAATGCATAAACATGTGTCCTGTCTATTTCGAGGTGTTAATCCTGGGATGTTACAGTGGTCCCAAATAAAAATGACCGAGCCCTCCTTGTTCCCCTCCCTCGCCCGCTTACGCATGGAGCCGTGGACACGGGAACTAGTAGAAAAAAGGGCTTCGGTTCGGATGAGATTCTTGCTCTAGTCCCGAGTGGGTATTGGGGCGATACTAGTGTGAACACTAGTCCCGGTTCATCCCGACTCCAACGGCCAGGAGATCGATGGGTCATGCCGGACCTTTAGTCTCGGTTCATGATACGGCCCGGGACTAAAAGGGTGAAGGCGGGTACGGGCAACACCTTTTGTCCCAGTTGATGTATTAAAACAGGACTAAAGATAAGCCCTTTAGTCCTGTTTTGAGATATCAATCAGGACTAAAAAATCTGGCAAAAATAATGCAAACATCCTGTCGTGGTAGGAGAACGGCTGTCCACCCCCAGGTGGCAGGAGATCGCCTTTTCTAGTTCCAAAAGCATGCCACAAAATTATAAAAAATTTAAAAAATAAAATCCTTTAAACTGTAGTTATATTAAGTGATTTAGTTGTTATGAAAATTAACAAACATGAATTTCGACATATTTTGACAAAAAATGTCATTAAAACTTTAAATGGCTATAAATTTTCATATGATGTCGGAAAAAATATACAACCTATCAAAACATGCGGAAAATTTATTGAGTTCGATTTCTACCGCCGTGGGCCATTTTGGATTATTTTAGATTTTTAATAAAATTAGAAAAGGAAAAAAGTTATTTAAAAAATTATTTTAACAAATATTTTATGCCATATTTGGATTCCTAATTTTTTTTATAATAATGGATATATTATTTTCCAAATTTCAATTTACAGATTTAAACATATTATTTATGCCATATTAAATGAATAAATGGCAGAAAAATGAATAAAATGTTATTTTAATTAGTTTCTATTTTCATTGGATTAAAATATTATTATTACTTATTTATTATAGTTTACTTAAATAGTTGTTTGTAATTTCAAAAATAAAGACATGTGACATATTGATATGAGCTAATAGGATTGATATAGTAGTCTTGACAACAAGGTACAATATCCTTCGTGCAAGGACATCCTGATGAAACAAAAAAGTTAAGCGAGTGACCGACCGGGAAATTTGACCACGAGTACAATTTGACCTAAGATTAAGTATAGTTATTGTTAAAAATGTTCTAAGTGAGATATTAACGAGTCAAACAACTTAAAAGTTGAAAAAAAAAGTTCAAGAAAAAATTCAAAAAAATAATCTCTAAAGGTCCTCTGTCCCCCGCTCCGGGTTCGTAGCAAACTGGGACTAGAGATATGAGCCTTTAGTCCCGAATTTGTAGTGCGGGATGCGAAACTGAGAGCTCCCTCCCTCTCTCAAGGAGTGACGTGTAGCCAAGATGTTCATTTTTGTCCCTTTATGGTTGAATTAAATATACTGAATTGTATGATCGACCACCCGGTGTAGACTAGTCCCCCTCAGGCAGGCATGTTGCTGTAGCAACAAGTAACATCTGCCAGGAAAGGGAAAAGTGGTTCATGCCCGTTTCGTTTAGGCTTTTATACATATCTTATGGTGCACTGCACTCCATGCATCCATGAAACTACCTACCATGTAGGCTTTGATCAAGATAGCTAGCGACTTTATCAGTGTCGATCGACATGGAAAATCAAAGTGCATCTTAACCGGTTGTGGCCTCAGGATTCAGGAACTACCAAAACCCCAAACATGCAAAGAAGAGCGAGAGCCACATTCCTTGGCCTGGCTGCATCCGATCAGTGCGTGTGATCCATCACTGTGGCTCTACTACTAGTTGTATGTTGGAAGCCAAGAGAAACCGGTCCTTTTTCATGATCAGTGGACGTCAATCAGTTTGTTTCCGTGTGTTCCAAGATGCGGAAAGGAGAGGAGACACGTACGTACACCCTGTGGGCTCAGCTTCTTGTATGCAAAAGGGCGAAAGGCAGCGTGCGCATACGTGGCCTGTTAGCTGGGCGCTTTTGGCTTTTCATTCATCACGTACGTAGGTACGTACGTCGATCCGGCCGCACATGCGAAGCTAGCATGGAACGCGGAAGATCGGGGTCCAGGCTTCCCGAGTGCATGCGCTGCGACTGCGATTCGTACTTCCGTAGCTTGGCACGGAAGGCAACTGCAGCCTGCAGATCGAGGCGCGGCTGCAGGATCGATCTCGATCGATTCAGTGGCCGGTTGTTGTTGCAGGATGGATTTCCTTTTGTCCAGAGGAAGGAAAGCAGCCTCTGGTTGCGGCAGAGGAGAGATGTGCCGAGTGCTCTGCCAGTGTCATGACTCCATGCTACAGCCTACTACTTCGGCAGCACTGGACTGTTTTCTTTTCTCGGCGCGGCTACGCTGGGAGGGAATGATGGCAGGCCGAATTTCGAAAAGCAGGCCGATTGGTCTGGAAGGACTCGGCGCTCGGCGATAGACACTGTCGCGGCATCATCATCAGAAAAGCAGGGTATACAGAGAAAATCTCATTCTCAAGCAATCAAATCGCCGTGCTAAATACATCAGGATTCAGGAGGGGTTGGAATTAGCAACGGCGTCCAGGGTTTACATTACATCAGGATGCTGGGCTCTGGGCTTATCTTATTTGTCGACAGAAGTAGGCCTGGCGTGGAGGCCTGCACAACGTGTGACTGTGGGAGAATGTGTTTCGGAATGTTTCAGAGGAGGCCAGGCCAACAGCAACAAAGGGGCCTTAACTGGGGGACTGGAACCGTTTCGGCAGAAAATATGACGGGCAGAATGAAGCCCACCGGCTAGCTAAGACGTCGCGGGCGGCTTGCGCCGCAGAGGGCGCCCCCCCTGTTGGGCCAGCCCATTTCCTGTGCGATGCTTTTTTTTGTTTTTTGTTTTTTTGGTCTTTTCCTTTCCTTTTCTTTTCTGTTTTCGGTTTTCTTTTTTACTTTATTTTTTTATTTTTCTCGAAAAATGCTCATTATATTTTGGAAAATATTCACATTTTTAAAATTAGGTTTATGTTCTTTGAAATTGGTTTATGGTTTTTGAAAATTACTTCATGATTTTCGAAATTTGGTTTATGTTTTTTGAATTTGGTTCATGATTTTTTAAATTGGTCTATGGTTTTCAAAAATTAGTTTACTATTATTTTTCGAAAATACTGTTCATAATTTCTGGAATTGGTTTATGATTTCTTTGAAATTGGTTTATGGGTTTTTGAAAATTAGTTCATAGTTTTTGAAATTTGGTTTTTGATTTTTTAATTTGATTCATGGTTTTTGAATTTGGTTTATGATTTTTTAAAATTGGTTTATGTTATTTGAAATTTCGTTCACGAATTTCTGTTCATGAGTTTGTGAGAATATTTCATGAAAATAATTACGAATCGAGACCCGAGAAGAAAACGATCGATATAAAGAGTCAACCAAATTTAGAAAATTAAAATTAAAATAAGCTGCAAATAAAATGGAGAACCAGAAAATCATGTAAGTAACAAAAAACGGGGAGTAAACTGTACCACAAAACACGCCGTGGTGCCGCTGCATGCACCTGTTGTCTTGTTACTGATGGAAAGCGTGATCGTGACGTAAAACAGTAGTGAAGGAAGATAAATGGGCCAAGCCCACCCGATCTCCTTCAGGCGGTGAGGGCATCGCGCACAGCTAAAGGCGTCGTATAGCACCTCCCGTCTCTGACGGCTCATTCCGCAGTGAGAGTCCGAGGGAATCACAGGGTGAAATCTTAGTTCGTGTTGACTTCTAGTTTCCATTTTCTAAATTTGTTCGTTCTTGGTTTACCGTTCTCTCCTTGTCAAAATAAAATAGATGTACTCCCTCCGATCCACAACTAGGCAACAACACTTATCGTCGGAGGAAGTAACAAGTTTGTCTAAATTTTAATATATCTAGACACTTTTTAGTATATATATACCTAAATTTAGAAAAAAGAGTGAAATTCCACTTTTTATCCCCTAAAATCAATTTTGTGCCACTTTTTACCCAATTTAACAGAAATTGCTCAAAACTACCCCATTTAACATACTTTCTTCCATTTTTTACCCCTTTTTATTTTTTACCCCCAATCCTAACAGGTGGGTCCCATACGCAGCCTGACGTGGCGTGTCCTAGTCAGCTTTTTCAGCCGAGCCAAGCTGAGGTGGTTTAGTTATAGGGTCACACCTTAGTTACTCGGCGTCCTACAGGTTGAACCAGACCCGATCGCAGGACAACACCAGCCAAGTCGAAGCCCGGGCCGAACCAGATTATGTTTTTCCTATTCCCCTCCCTTCTTCCCGAGCTAGGGATTTGGTGGCCAGGCCTGGCATGGAATTTAGGCGGAGGAGGAAGCGGCGGCGGCAACAGCCGACGCGGAAGCGCACGAAGCCGAAGGAGCCAAGCTGCTCGAGACGTTGAAGAACACGAATTTGTACGAGGTGGGTGAGGACTTCTTGCGGCGAGGGAGCACCAGCTTCGGCGGCCCGGGTGCTGCGGCCGCTGGCTCCTGCTTGATAGGTCCTATGACCACCGGCAGCGGTGTCCCGTATGCAGCGGCCTCCGGCTCTAGCTTGATGGGTGCTATGGCCACCGGATCCGTTGTGGTCTTCATGCGACAGCAGAGCATCAGCAGTTGCGGCCACGAGCTCGAGCGTGGGCTTCACCGGTGCTAGAACCACCATCTCCATCGTGCTATTTGTGAGGACGTAGAACACCGGTGCTAGCTCCGGTTTTGCAAGATCTTGTTCAGCTAGCTATTACTGAACCTGAAGGTTGTTCCGCTTGCTTATTACTGAACCTGAAGGTTTTGCAAGATCTGCCTATTGTTGTAATATGCTTGGCTTACTTACAGCACGGGTTGACACGTAAAATGTAATCAATGGTATGTTTTATATGTGAAGGTCTAAATCTCTCATCTAAATTTGATGTATTTTTTGATAGCTTGCAACTTCCGAGTGTAGGCAGATTTCTAGTTGGATATTGTGCAAATTATGGAATAAATGGAATAAGATTTACCAAAAAATTGGCAGCATTTTGTTGTGTGGTGATAACAATATAGACTGAATTCTTGGAGAACAAAACTGAAAGTATTGAAAGTATTTTGAAAGAAATTTGAGATATCAACTCTGATAGAATTTTGGCATCACAATGTTGCAATAGTCAGGCAACAAAAATAACTAGACGACACAAACTTAAGTTCAAGATGATAAAAATAAAAGGCAAATCTAAAATTCATGTTCAGAACGAGGGCTAAATGCCTCAGAAGAAAGGGTACAAAAATATCACAATTTTAGAACTAATGATGATGAAGCATAAGTTGATTACTCCTCCCTAGCAGCCCCTTTTATAGGAGCTGCATTACCACCAATTGTGAACCGTGCGTAGATTCTACCACTTGAGGTCTTTCCATATGTCTTGTGTTGACCAATATCAGTTTCAACTACATGTGTAGTAGCTCTCCTTCCTCTTCCTGCAACATTTGCAGAAACAGTTGATGAAGATGCTTGGGATTCTTCAACATTTGATGGAGGTGCAACCCCCTACTAGAATCCCTCCTTCCCCTGCCTGCTCCCCTGGTAGAACCATTCCTTCCTTTACCTCTTGATGTTGGTGCAGATCTTTTTGCCCTAGTAATTTTGGTAGTAGTGGTGGTGGTTCCTGAAGCTTGGGCAGATGGTGTCGATTGAGGAGGATGTGCAGTTTGAGGAGGATGTGAAGATAACATAGCTGGAGGAGGATGTGCAGATGGAGGAGGATGGGTGAATCTTTGGCGAGTATTGGGTGCCAAAGGCTACAAGAAACCATTAGATGCAAAGAATTGTGTTAGACCTAACATTGAAAAAATAAGGAAATTACAATTAAATCATATGCTTACCTCATGTTTCCTGACCCTTAGATCTAGATGTGCTTTAAGTGGTTTATTGCAGCCCCTCACATTGTGACCAGCGGATCCACAATTGCCACATTCAATAAATCTTTTCTTAGCTCTTGATGTAGATGGCCATCCTTCCTCATCTGCACCCTTTCTTATTTTTAATGGATGTGTAATCGAGATGTTGCCTAGTCATAAGTCTTGTTATCATCAACTCTGACATGGTCACAATTGGCTTATCTCTGTAATCGAGAATATATTTGGTAAACACCTCACTTAGGTTGTTCACCACAAGGTCTGTCTTGGAACTAGTCCTTAATGCATGCTGTTGGAATCTGATGAGTTTGGGGCTGCTGGCCCATTAGACAAATTCTGAAATTCTCTTTGGCCCACTTGTATATGGCAGCATATGGCTGTGCTAGTGGTGCTAAAGTTTAGTCCCACATTGCTAGTTGAAGGAGAGTTGGACCACCTTATATAGTAGAGTGTTGCACTACTCATTGAGGTGTGACAAGGAGAGAAGCCCTCCGGCTCTAGCTTGATGGGTGCTATGGCCACCGGCTACGTTGTGGTCTTCATGCGGCAGCAGAGCATCGGCAGTTGCGGCCACGAGCTCGAGCGTGGGCTTCACCGGTGCTAGAACCACCATCTCCATCGTGCTATTTGTGAGGACATAGAACACCGGTGCTAGCATACTGGCGTGCTAGCTCCGGTTTTGCAAGATCTTGTTCAGCTAGCTATTATTGAACCTGAAGGTTGTTCCGCTTGCTTATTACTGAACCTAAAGGTTTTGCAAGATCTGCCTATTGTTGTAATGTGCTTGGCTTACTTACAGCACGGGTTGACACGTAAAATATAATCAATGGTATGTTTTATATGTGAAGGTCTAAATCTCTCATCTAAATTTGATGTATTTTTTGATAGCTTGCAACTTCCGAGTGTAGGCAGATTTCTAGTTGGATATTGTGCAAATTATGGAATAAATGGAATAATATTTACCAAAAAATTGGCAGCATTTTGTTGTATGGTGACAACAATATAGACTGAATTCTTGGAGAACAAAACTGAAAGTATTGACAGTATTTTGAAAGAAATTTGAGATATCAACTCTGATAGAATTTTGGCATCACAATGTTGCAATAGTCAGGCAACAAAAATAACTAGACGACACAAACTTAAGTTCAAGATGATAAAAATAAAAGGCAAAACTAAAATTCATGTTCAGAACGAGGGCTAAATGCCTCAGAAGAAAGGGTACAAAAATATCACAATTTTAGAACTAATGATGATGAAGCATAAGTTGATTACTCCTCCCTAGCAGCCCCTTTTATAGGAGCTGCATTACCACCAATTGTGAACCGTGCGTAGATTCTACCACTTGAGTTCTTTCCATATGTCTTGTTTTGACCAATATCAGTTTCAACTACATGTGTAGCAGCTCTCCTTCCTCTTCCTGCAACATTTGCAGAAACAGTTGATGAAGATGCTTGGGATTCTTCAACATTTGATGGAGGTGCAACCCTCCTACTAGAACCCCTCCTTCCCCTGCCTGCTCCCCTGGTAGAACCATTCCTTCCTTTACTCTTGATGTTGGTGCAGATCTTTTTGCCCTAGTAATTTTGGTAGTAGTGGTGGTGGTTCCTGAAGCTTGGGCAGATGGTGTCGATTGAGGAGGATGTGCAGTTTGAGGAGGATGTGAAGATGACATAGCTGGAGGAGGATGTGCAGATGGAGGAGGATGGGTGGAGCTTTGGCGAGTATTGGGTGCCAAAGGCTACAAGAAACCATTAGATGCAAAGAATTGTGTTAGACCTAACATTGAAAAAATAAGGAAATTACAATTAAATCATATGCTTACCTCATGTTTCCTAACCCTTAGATCTAGATGTGCTTTAAGTGGTTTATTGCAGCCCCTCACATTGTGACCAGCGGATCCACAATTGCCACATTCAATAAATCTTTTCTTACCTCTTGATGTAGACGGCCATCCTTCCTCATCTGCACCCTTTCTTATTTTTAATGGATGTGTAATCGAGATGTTTCCTAGTCATAAGCCTTGTTATCATCAACTCTGACATGGTCACAATTGGCTTATCTCTGTAATCGAGAATATATTTGCTAAACACCTCACTTAGGTTGTTCACCACAAGGTCCGTCTTGGAACTAGTCCTTAATGCATGCTGTTGGAATTTGATGAGTTTGGGGCTGCTGGCCCATTAGACAAATTCTGAAATTCTCTTTGGCCCACTTGTATATGGCAGCATATGGCTGTGCTAGTGGTGCTAAAGTGTAGCCCCACATTGCTAGTTGAAGGAGAGGTGGACCACTACTTATATAGTAGATTGTTGCACTCCTCCGACGCCGCCCGCCTCGCCAAGCCACGCCTCGCCTCTCCTCGTCACGACGCGCGCACCGCGGGTTGCGGGAATCTCGCCGAGCAGAGCTTTATTTTGCTGGTTGGGAAAACTGATTATGAGTCATTAATGGACGCGTTAATTATAGTCGTTTCCAGTTTTTATGATCGTGAGCTATTACCGACTCGGACGTGGACTGAGCCCCACGATCTCCCCGATCTGTACTATATAAGCGTCTGCGCTAAACCTAATCGGTGTATCAATCCACACACACGCCTACCTCCAGAACCTTGCGCCGTTGCTTTCGTCTTCCCCATCCCGGCTTGCGGCGTGCACCGTAGATCGGGACAGTAAGCCTCTGAAACCCCACCTCTCGTGAACCTGTACGGGTGAGGGGCGATCAGGTTTTTGGGGAGCGCTCGAGCGCGACTACTGGCAACCACGACATCGTCCGACGACGAGTTCCCGAACGACGATTTCTTCCCGGACGTCAGTGACATCTTCGACAACCTCAACATGGGCGACGCTGCTGCGACCGCTGCGGCTGCTATTCAGCCTATACTGTACGTGATACTTTTTTGGATTATGCTAGAATTCTTTGTTCTAGCGTTTGGTGTAGATGTGATAGGTTTATCTCCTATAGATGTAATCTATTCATCTACTTAGTTGATCTGCATAATTTCTTTTAGTACCGTTTGTATGATCATGATTTATCAATTTATTATTCGGATTAAATCATATGGATTATTGCTTATATTTTCAACAATCCAAAAACCTGATTATAGGCAACTGAATTCCACTGGTGTAGCCGCGGCTACTAGGCCGCCTCCTTTTGATGGCATGCACTATAAGAGATGGCGCAAGAGAGCAGTTCTCTGGTTTGAAAACCTAAACTGCTATAACGCCACTCTAGGCAAGCCTGAAGGAGATCTTTCTGCTGAGCAGGATGCGAACTTTAAGAAAGCCGATACCATATTTATGGCGGCTTGGTTCAGTGTTCTTGGGGACAATTTTTTTGACCCGTATATGTCATTTGATAATGGCAAGGACGCGTGGGAAGCGCTCGAGGCCAAGTTTGGGGTCTCGGACGCTGGCACTGAATTGTATGTCATGGAGCAATTCTATGACTACAAGATGGTTGATGAGAGCTCCGTCGTTGAGCAAGCTCATGAGATACAATCACTTGCCAAAGAACTTGAGCAGCTCAAGTGTACCTTACCGAACAAGTTTGTAGCCGGTGGCATTATTGCCAAGCTTCCTTCCTCGTGGAGGAACTTTGCTACCTCTCTGAAACATAAGAGACAGGAGTTTTTCGTTACGGATCTCATTCTCTTCATGTGGAAGAGAAGGCGAGAGCAAAGGACTGTAGGGTTCGCAGCATAGAAAACAAAAATTTTTCCTACGATGTGAACTATATACCAAGATCCATCTACTAGATACAAACAACGGGCGGATGTATATCCGTAGAGAACATACCCTTGAAGACCGACAAAGCTTAACGAGTTCAACTCGTGGTTGATGTAGACGATCTCTTGCCGATCTCAAGATCGAGAGGAAGTCCTAGCGCCGCAAATCAGCAGCGCATCCGTGCTCGCACACACGTTCGAGGCACCGAGCAACCTCCGCCTCCTCGCTCCAGCGATGCAGCGGAAGCACAACTCTTTCTTGCCGAATAGCCACCGGGAACATGTATCTCGCAAGTCCGAGACCATGGGGGATAAATTCTAGAGGGGGAGAGAGATCCTTCACGAGGAGGTGTGGTGTGAGAGGAGGAGAGGGGGGCCTTTTATAGGGGAGAGGGGGGGCACCCAAGGGGCATGGCGCCCAGCCATGGGGCTACCCCCACCTCTTCCACATTCATGTGGGTGGAGCTCCCACTCAAAATGAAAAGCCTCCACTCCCATTAAAAAGCCTCCACTCAAAAATCCACTCACATGCATTAAATTTCCACCAAATTTAATGCAAGCTCTCATTTAAATAAAACTCTTTTATTTATTTATTCAGAATTTTGTTAATTACTTTAATTAACAAACATTCACATAAAACCCCTTGCTAGTATTCCATTTCACATGCAGAACCAGTTTCAGCAATTTCAACCGAAACAGTTTCGGTGTCTAGTGAAATAAATTCCTGCGCTTTCCTTTTCTTTTTGGCATGAAACTTTTGCTCCAATTGGATGTCGGTGTCTCTTAAGTGTGTCACTCTACGGTTCGTGAATAATGCGGACATGATCGAGACCCCTCTCGGATCAATAATCAGAAGCGGGATCTGGAGACCCATACTGACTCCCACACATTCAACGATGACTTTCTTGTGATCGTCGGAACCTTTTACGCTAGTATCTTAATCCCTTTGTTTCACGATATATTACATGTCCGAGATTCGATCATCGGTATCTCCATACCTAGTTTGATCTCGTTACCGACATGCACTCTTTTCTCGTTCCCGTGATATAACATTCTAGTGATCAAATCACTTGCTTGCAAGCTAATCAATGTGATATCACCGAGAGGGCCCAGAGTATATCTATCCGTCATCGGGATGAACAAATTCCACTCTTGATCCATGAGCCTCAACATAACACTTTATTAGTTCTGAATCCATCTTTATAATCACCCTGTTACGGTGTGACGTTTGATGTTATCAAGAAACTCTTCCGGTGTTAGTGATTGACATGATCTCATGGTCTAAGGATTAGGATCACTTCGTAAGTTGTTATAGCAATATAAACTCAATGACTTTGATCGTAATGCTATACTTCGGATGAGTGTTCATCACATCATTACACTAATGTTGTGATCCCGTTATTAACAACATCCAATGTCCATGATCAGGAAACCTTGATCATCTTGTTAATCAACGAGCTAGTTTATGAGAGAGGCATAACTAGGAACTTTCTGTTTGTTTATTAAACACACATGTATTAACGTTTCCGTATTAATACAATTATAGCATGCAAAATAAACATCTATCATATACTTGGAATACACATAATAAACACTTTATTATTGCCTCTCAGGGCATATTCCCTTCAGTCTCCCACTTGCACTAGAGACAATAATCTAGTTACATAGTGATAAATCTAACACCCATTGAGTTCTGGTGTTGATCATGTTTTTCTCTAGGGAGAGTTTTAGTCAACGGATCTGCTACATTGAGATCCGTATGTACTTTACAAATCTTTATATCTCCATCCTTGACATGCTCGCGGATGGAGTGAAACCGGCGCTTAATATGCTTGGAATGCTTGTGAGACCTTGGCTCTTTGGCATTGGCAATGGCACCATTGTTGTCACAATAGATCACCATTGGGTCCAACGCGTTTGCCACAACTCCTAGTTCGGATATGAACTCCTTCATCCAAACTGCTTCCTGAGCCGCTTCTGAAGCAGCAACATATTCGGCCTCCGTTGTTGATCCTGCTACCACAGGTTGTTTGGAACTCCTCCAACTAACCGCTCCGCCATTCATGAGAAATACGTATCCGGATTGAGACTTAGAGTCATCCGGATCGGTGTCAAAGCTAGCATCGACATAACACTTAGCGACGAGCTCTTCTTCACCTCCGTATACAAGAAACATATCCTTAGTTCTTCGTAAGTACTTAAGGATATTCTTGACCGCTATCCAGTGTTCCGAACCTGCATCCGATTGGTACCTACTAGTCAAACTAATAGCATGTGCCACATCCGGTCTTGTACATAGCATGGCGTACATTATAGAGCCTATGGCTGAAGCATAGGGGACTTTGTCCATTATCTCTCTTTCTTCCGCCGAAGCCGGACTTTGAGTCTTACTCAATGTCTTTCCTTGCAACATAGGTAAGAACCCCTTCTTACTTCCGTCCATTTTAAACTTCTTTAAAATCTTATCAAGGTATGTACTTTGCGATAGCCCTATTAGGCGCCTAGATCTATCTCTATAGATCTTTATGCCTAATATGTATGACGCTTCACCTAGGTCCTTCATTGAAAATTTGCTGTTTAGATAACTTTTAACACTGTTTAAAAGTTCTTTATCATTTCCGATCAATAATATGTCATCCACATATAATATCAGAAATGCCACATTGCTCCCACTCACTTTCTTGTAAATACAAGCTTCTCCATAAGTTTGGACAAATCCAAACTCTTTGATCACCTCATCAAAGCGGAGATTCCAACTTCGTGATGCTTGCTTCAATCCATAGATGGATCGCTGAAGCTTGCACACCTTGTTAGCATCCTTAGGATCGACAAAACCCTTTGGTTGTATCATATACAACTCTTCTTCAATATTACCATTGAGAAACGCGGTTTTGACATCCATCTGCCATATTTCATAATCGAAATATGCAGCAATTGCTAACATAATCCTAACTGACTTTAGCATCGCTACGGGAGAGAAAGTCTCATCGTAGTCAACTCCTTGAATTTGTCGAAACCCCTTTGCGACAAGTCGAGCTTTATAGATGGTCACATTACCATCAGCATCAGTTTTCCTTTTGAAAATCCATTTGTTCTCCACGGCCTTTCGGTCGTGAGGTAATTCCACCAAGTTCCAAACTTGATTTTCATACATGGATTCCATCTCGGATTTCATGGCTTCTAACCATTTGTTGGAATCTGGGCTCATCATCGCTTCTTCATACTTCACAGGGTCATCATTTTCATCAACCATGAAATTCATGACAGGATTTCCGTACAGCTCGGGAGCTGCACGCGTCCTGTTTGACCTGCGAGGTTCGGTAGTACTCTCTTTTGGAGTTTCATGATCATTATCATTAGTTCCCTCTTCAACAGGTGGAGCCAACTCCGGAACAACTTCCGGCGCTGCGCTACTCGCCATACTTTGAAGAGAAGGTTCCACAACCTCTTCGAGTTCTACCTTCCGACTACTCACACCTTTCGCGAGAAACTCTTTCTCTAGAAAGGATCCATTCTTGGCAACAAAAACCTTGCCCTCGGATCTGTGATAGAAGGAATACCCAATAGTTTCTTTAGGGTATCCTATGAAGACGCATTTTTCCGCTTTGGGTTCGAGTTTATCCGGTTGAAGTTTCTTCACATAAACATCGCATCCCCAAACTTTAAGAAATGACAGCTTAGGTTTGTTTCCAAACCACAATTCATACGGTGTCTTTTCAACGGATTTAGATGGTGCCCGATTTAAAGTGAATGCAGCAGTTTCTAGTGCATAACCCCAAAATGACAATGGCAAGTCTGTCAGAGACATCATAGATCGAACCATATCTAATAAAGTACGATTACGACGTTCCGACACACCATTTCGCTGTGGTGTTCCGGCAGGTGTGAGTTGTGAAACAATTCCACACTCTTTCATGTGAGTGCTAAACTCGTAACTTAGATACTCACCTCCACGGTCGGACCGTAGAAATTTGATCTTTCTATTACGATGATTTTCCACTTCATTCTGAAATTCCTTGAACTTTTCAAAGGTTTCAGACTTGTGTTTCATCAAGTAGATATAACCGTATCTACTCAAATCATCCGTGAAAGTAACAAAATAACGATATCCACCTCGCGCCGACACACTCATTGGACCACATACATCAGAATGTATGATTTCCAATAAATCTGTCGCCCGTTCCATTGAACCGGAAAACGGCGTTCTAGTCATCTTGCCCATAAGGCATGGCTCACATGTATCAAATGATTCATAATCAAGTGATTCCAAAAGTCCATCCGAATGGAGCTTCTTCATGCGTTTAACGCCAATATGACCTAGACGGCAGTGCCACATATATGCGGATATATCATCATTAAGTTTAATCCTTTTAGCATCAACATTATGAATATGTGTAACATTATCATCGAGATCTAATAGAAATAAACCATTCATCATCGGTGCATGACCATAAAAGATTTCATTCATATAAATGGAACAACCATTGTTCTCGGATTTAAATGAATAACCACTTCCCATCAAACACGATCCAGATACAATGTTCATGCTCAGTGCAGGCACCAGATAACATTTATTCAAGTTTATAACTAATCCCGACGGTAAGTGGAGAGGCAGCGTTCCGACGGCGATCACATCAACACTTGATCCATTGCCGACACGCATCTTGACCTGACCCCTTGCTAGCGGTCGTTTGTTCCGCAGCCCCTGATTCGAGTTACAAATATTAGCAACTGAACCGGTATCAAATACCCAGGTGCTACTGCGAGCACTAGTCGAGTACACATCAATAACATGTATATCATATATACCTTTGTTTGCCTTGCCGGCCTTCTTGTCTGCCAGATACTTGGGGCAGTTGCGCTTCTAATGGCCAGTCCCCTTACAATAGTAGCACTCGGAATCAGACTTAGGTCCAACTCGGGGTTTCTTTTCAGGCGCGGCAACCGGCTTGCCGCCCTTACTTCCCTTCCGTTTTCCCTTCTTGTCTTTCTTGAAACCAGTGTTCCTATTGATCATCAACACTTGATGTTCATTTTTGATCTCCACTTCTGCAGTTTTAAGCATTGACAGAAGCTCGGGGAGAGACTTCTTCATGCCTTGCATATTATAGTTCATCACAAAGCTCTTATAGCTAGGTGGCAGAGACTGTAGAACACGATGGATGCCTAAGTCAATGGGAATCGATATTCCCAAGGACACAAGCTTATCGGCGTAACCCGACATCTTGAGTACATGCTCACTAACGGAGTTGTGCTCTTCCATCATGCAGCTAAAGAACTTTTCTGAAGCATCGTAGCTCTCTACAGCAGCATGTGTGTCGAAAATCATTTTCAACTCACCCATTGTATCAAATGCATTGCCGTTTTCGAAACGCTTTCGAAGTTCTGGCTCTAGCCCATACAATATGCCGCAATGAACTAAGTTGTGGTCCTCCTGACGAGTCTGATAGACATTCTTCTCCTCGTCAGGGGCATCATCAAAAGGTGGGGGGCCTAACGGCGCTTCTAGCACATATTGCTTTTGTGCAGCAGAGAGGAGAATCCTCAAATTCATGGCCCATTCAGTAAAGTTGCTACCGTTCGTTGCTAGTTTCTCTTTCTCCATGAACGCATTGAAATTAAAAGCAGGTGGTGCCATCCACAACAGAATTTGTAAAGTTTAGACTAAGTGTATGATAGATCGAGTTCAACTAATCTATATTACGAATGAACTCCCACTCAAAAGCGACATCCCTCGTGTCCTTTTGGTGATTACATGAACCAAATCCACTACACCAAGTCCGATCATCACGTGAGTCGGTATAGCTTCAAAGGCGAGCATCAAATGGGCATCATATCAACTATATGACTCATGCTTAACCTTTCGGTCTGTGTTCCGAGGCCATGTCTGTACATGCTAGGCTCGCCAAGTTAGAACCTTAGTATTTGCGTGTGTAACTGTTTTACACCCGAAATATGGTCGTGGATCCAAGAACACCCGATCATCACGTGATGTCTTGGAGCGACGAAAACATAATCGGTGCATACTAAAGGAAGAACACATTCTTATCTTGATATTTAAATGAGGGATCATCTTATTATGCTTAACAAAGCGCTAAACAAGCAATATAAGATGTAATCAAACATCATATGTTTATTAGTGAAATTATATGGTTCCCGCAGATGATCTCTATCATGTGCATCGTGGTATGATCACTATCATACCTATATGTGTAAATCCAAGGTCTATGGATTTTACACGCTATGTGTGTTGTAAGAGTATCATCTCATACTTCTACTTATAACACTACCATATCATAACACTAGCCCAGCAACAATCTAAACTAGACGCCTCTAATTTATCCATTGCAAGTTTTACGTGGCTTAGGGCTTTCGAGATAGAACCGTTCTTACCTACGAACATGAACCACAACGAGGATAATCAAATTGTTGACAACTCGCTTGCAAAATAGATATTGACTATAGTAGGAGAGACAGACACCCGCTAGCCACTTATGCAAACTAGTTGCATGTCAAGCGTGGAACATGTCTCATGTGCGAGGACATGTAAAGTTTGTCCGGGCCGCTTCATCCCACTATGCCACCAATATCCAAAATTACAACAAAGAAGCAACAACATGATCATCATCGCCCACATACTCATATGTGTACTACCCGTGTAAAGTATCTACGCATAGATCCGGCTCTGATACCACTGTAGGGTTCGCAGCATAGAAAACAAAAAAATTTCCTACGATGTGAACTATATACCAAGATCCATCTACTAGATACAAACAACGGGCGGATGTATATCCGTAGAGAACATACCCTTGAAGACCGACAAAGCTTAACGAGTTCAACTCGTGGTTGATGTAGACGATCTCTTGCCGATCTCAAGATCGAGAGGAAGTCCTAGCGCCGCAAATCAGCAGCGCATCCGTGCTCGCACACACGTTCGAGGCACCGAGCAACCTCCGCCTCCTCGCTCCAGCGATGCAGCGGAAGCACAACTCTTTCTTGCCGAATAGCCACCGGGAACATGTATCTCGCTAGTCCGAGACCATGGGGGATAAATTCTAGAGGGGGAGAGAGATCCTTCACGAGGAGGTGTGGTGTGAGAGGAGGAGAGGGGGCCTTTTATAGGGGAGAGGGGGGGCACCCAAGGGGCATGGCGCCCAGCCATGGGGCTGCCCCCACCTCTTCCACATTCATGTGGGTGGAGCTCCCACTCAAAATGAAAAGCCTCCACTCCCATTAAAAAGCCTCCACTCAAAAATCCACTCACATGCATTAAATTTCCACCAAATTTAATGCAAGCTCTCATTTAAATAAAACTCTTTTATTTATTTATTCAGAATTTTGTTAATTACTTTAATTAAAAAACATGCACATAAAACCCCTTGCTAGTATTCCATTTCACATGCAGAACCAGTTTCAGCAATTTCAACCGAAACAGTTTCGGTGTCTAGTGAAATAAATTCCTGCGCTTTCCTTTTCTTTTCGGCATGAAACTTTTGCTCCAATTGGATGTCGGTGTCTCTTAAGTGTGTCACCCTACGGTTCGTGAATAATGCGGACATGATCGAGACCCCTCTCGGATCAATAATCAGAAGCGGGATCTGGAGACCCATACTGACTCCCACACATTCAACGATGACTTTCTTGTGATCGTCGGAACCTTTTACGCTAGTATCTTAATCCCTTTGTTTCACGATATATTACATGTACGAGATTCGATCATCGGTATCTCCATACCTAGTTTGATCTCGTTACCGACATGCACTCTTTTCTCGTTCCCGTGATATAACATTCTAGTGATCAAATCACTTGCTTGCAAGCTAATCAATGTGATATCACCGAGAGGGCCCAGAGTATATCTATCCGTCATCGGGATGAACAAATTCCACTCTTGATCCATGAGCCTCAACATAACACTTTATTAGTTCTGAATCCATCTTTATAATCACCCTGTTACGGTGTGACGTTTGATGTTATCAAGAAACTCTTCCGGTGTTAGTGATTGACATGATCTCATGGTCTAAGGATTAGGATCACTTCGTAAGTTGTTATAGCAATATAAACTCAATGACTTTGATCGTAATGCTATACTTCGGATGAGTGTTCATCACATCATTACACTAATGTTGTGATCCCGTTATTAACAACATCCAATGTCCATGATCAGGAAACCTTGATCATCTTGTTAATCAACGAGCTAGTTTATGAGAGAGGCATAACTAGGAACTTTCTGTTTGTTTATTAAACACACATGTATTAACGTTTCCGTATTAATACAATTATAGCATGCAAAATAAACATCTATCATATACTTGGAATACACATAATAAACACTTTATTATTGCCTCTCAGGGCATATTCCCTTCAAGGACAAAACTGCTCGAGGATCTGAGGGAGGTTCTAGTGTCATTCTCCTGATTGGTGGATAGACACGAGTGCTAATACACATGTATGTTCTGATATTTCCATGTTTTCCTCTTATTAGGTCTCAAGGACCTCTTCTGTGATGATGAGAAACGGCTCACGTGTTTCTGTTCATGGTGTTGGTACGGTAAATCTGAAGTTTACTTCGGGGAAGACCATACAGCTGAAGAATGTGTAGCACGTTCCCTCCATCAATAAGAATCTCGTCAGTGGATCGCTTTTATGTCGAGATGGCTTTAAGTTGGTTTTTGAGTCCAATAAAATTGTAATTTCTAAGTATGTACAATTTGTTGGAAAGGGTTATGACTGCGAAGGTCTGTTCCGCTTGTCTTTGTCAGACTCATGTACTAAAGTTATTAATCATGTTTGCAATGATAATGAGTCAAATGTTTGGCATTCACGACTCTAACATATTAACTTTGGTTGCATGACGCGACTATCCAATATGAGTTTAATTCTGAAATTTACCACCGTCAAAGGTTCTAAGTGCCAAGTTTGTGTGCAAGCAAAGCAACCCCGCAAGTCTCATACGGCTGCAGAACCGAGAAACTTAGCACCGCTAGAACTTATACATTCAGATCTTTGTGGGATGAATGGTGTATTGACAAAAGGTGGAAAAAGATACTTTATGACGTTGATTGATGACTCCACTAGATACTGCTAGGTTTATCTCCTGAAATCTAAAGATAAAGCTTTGAACTACTTCAAAATCTATAAAGCTGAGGCAGAAAACCAACTTAATCTTAAAATCAAGCGGCTAAGGTCGGATCGTGGTGGAGAGTACTTTTCAAACGAATTTGATTTATTTTGTATGGAACATGGTATTATACATGATAGGATGCCTCCCTACTCACCTCAGTCAAATGAGGTGGCCGAAAGGAAGAACCACGCTCTAACTGATTTGGTTAACGCCACGTTAGATACATCGGGTATTTCTAAGGAATGGTGGGGGGAGGCGCTAATGACTGCATGTCATGTCCTAAACCGTGTTCCTGTAAAGGATAAAACCATGACTCCATTTTAGGAATGGGAATAGAAAAGGCTTAAACTCTCTTACTTACGAACTTGGGGTTGTTTGGCGAAAGTCAATATTCCAATACCTAAGAAGCGAAAGCTTGGACCAAAAACCGTTCATTGTGTTTTTCTGGGACATGCTTTTCATAGCATTGGCTATAGATTTTTTGATAGTAAAATCTGAGGTATCCGACATGCATGTTGGTACAATTATGGAGTCGAATGATGCGACTTTCTTTGAGGACATATTTCCTATGAAAGGTATGTCTAGCTCATCAAATCAGGAGATGACTAGTTCATCTAGTCAGGAATTTTCTATAATTCCTGAACCCACTATGTCGATAGAACACTCTGATGATCTTTTGGAGGATGACAATGAAGCTCCCAAAAGGAGCAAGAGACAAAGGACTGCAAAGTTATTTGGTGATGATTTCATTGTGTACCTTGTGGATGATACTTCCACTTCTATTTCAGAAGCCTATGCATCTCAAGATGCTGACTACTGGAAGGAAGCTGTCCGAAGAGAGATGGACTCCATCTTAGCTAATGGTACTTGGGAAGTCACTGGTCGTCCTTATGGGTGCAAACCTGTAGGATGCATATTATATGAGACGGAGAAGTCAGTTGTATCTTTTCCCTCTCGCATGGAGCTGGATGTGCGGGTCGTGGCTGTTATCACTCGTAGCATGCATATTATATGGTAATTCGTAGAGGATATGCAGCATATGGGTGGGAGCCCTCAACGTCCCACGATAGTTCCGGCATCTGAACGGTCTGTACTGCCAATTGCCGTAATTCAATAGGTGGGCTAGCGTACACCAAGGAGACATGCGGGGTCGCGGAGAAGGCAGTGATTGGCTTGGATCTTAGTCTGGGCCTCACACCAAGGAAGTGTGAACGAACCTGCAATTCGGAT
Organism: Avena atlantica; assembly: GCA_910589765.1. Lineage (NCBI taxonomy): Eukaryota > Viridiplantae > Streptophyta > Magnoliopsida > Poales > Poaceae > Avena > Avena atlantica. The sequence continues at coordinate 67,461,415 of OU342737.1, forward strand.
GTGCAACAAAGCTAAGATCTCTCATGGGTAAAGTAACGCACCTCTGCAGAGTATAAGAACTGTAACTTGTTACTCCCTGTTCTGGGAAGGAGCTGCGAACGCCGCGGGAAAGGAACTCCATGAAAGTTCTGGTAAACCCGTGAAGGCTGATGGACATAGCTTTTCAGAATAAAAGCAACCTTTGAATAAATGTTTACGAAAACTTGCATGGCCTACGACCTATGGTCTGTGGCTGTAGATATAGTGCATCAAACACTCCTTTTCTAGTGAACTTGTTCAGTACACTCGTACTCAAAGTATCTTCTTAACCCTTGCTAGGTTCTAAAGCCAGTATAGACGACGTCTACATCAAGTTATGCTCGAGGAATCATCATTAAAAGCTAAAACTCTTCAATGAAGTCAAGGAAGTCAACATATATATATAAACTCAAGTGAAGACGAAGTTGCGAATTAGATAAGAATAGAATCTCTAGCCATAGAACCTACTTCTGTAGAGAATTGCAATAATAGCAATGCAAGCCTCAATAGTTTAGATACTAGTCTATTAGTATATTAAATTTGAGTTGATTATTTATAATTCTTCTTTGTAAGAAGTTTCTTTCTCTCCCTTTAACCTGGAGTGTTCTCTGGATCTTGTGTAAAGAGTTGAGTTGTAACATATAGTCATGTCTTTGACCTGCTGTGTTTCTGGTGTACCACTCTGAGGGATGTAATACTAGTAAATGGTGTTTTATTGGTGTTATGTCAACGAATATAGTGTATTACATCATGCAGTGGTATGCTGGGTCACCGCAGCATAGTCCACTATTCAAGTTGCTAGCTAGTGTAGCATGAAGTTTAACGTGAAAGTTCAACTTAACAGTCTTCACTACACACCGGTAGATAAACAATGTTCTGAAATAAAAGTGATGTGATGTGCCAATGAGACTTTATGGGGGATTGTTGAAATTTGATGAGTTTTGGGCTGCTGGCCCATTAGACAAATTCTTAAATTCTCTTTGGCCCACTTGTATATGGCAGCATATGGCTGTGCTAGTGGTGCTAAAGTTTAGTCCTACATTGCTAGAGTGTTGCACCACGCATTAAGTGTGACAAGGAGAGAAGCCCTCGCGCACTCATCCTTCGACGCCGCCCGCCTCGCCACGCCACGCCTCGTCACGACGCGCACCGCGGGTTATGGGAATCTCGCCGAGCCGACCTTTATTTTGCTGGTTGAGAAAACTGATTATGAGTCATTAACAGCCGCGTTAATTATAGCCGTTTCCAGTTTTTATGGACGTGGGCTGTTACCGACTCGGACGTGGGCTAAGCCCCACAATCTCCCTAACCTGCACTATATAAGCGTCTGCACTAAACCTAATCGGTGTATCAATTCACACACGCGCCTACCTCTAGAACCTTGCGCCGCCGCTTTCGTCTTCCCCATCCCGGCTTGCTGCGTGCACCGCAGATCGGGACAGTAGGCCTCCAGAACCCCGTCTCTCGTGAACCTATACGGGTGAGGGGCGATCAGGTTTTTGGGGAGCGCTCAAGCGTGACTACTGGCAACCACGACGTTGTCCGACGACGAGTTTCCGAACGACGACTTCTTTCCGGACGTTAGCGACCTCTTCGACAACCTTAACATGGACGACGCTGCTGCGACCGCTGCGGCTGCTATTCAGCCTATACTATACGTGATACTTTTTCAGATTATGCTAGAGTTCTTTGTTCTAGCGTTTGGTGTAGATGTGATATGTTTATCTCCTATAGATGTAATCTGTTCATCTACTTTGTTGATCTGTATAATTGGTTTTAGTACCGTTTGTATGATCATGTTTTATCAATTTATTATTCGAATTAAATCATATGGATTATTGCTTATATTTCCAACACATGCCTACTAATGTGCTGTTTCGGAATTGCTTTCACCCATTTCCATGCATCCTCATCATAAGCATTCAAATTCTCCATGGATGTGTTGTATTCAGCCAATGTGTAAACTCCAAAGGAAAATGTAGTAGAGTGCATGATTGGATAGAGTTTCTGAAACTGTTCTTGTAACAATCCGGAAACAAGGTCTGTTACTATGTACTACCAAGCAAAATAGTGATGTTCAATGTTACTGATTCTTCTACATTGCTGCCTCCCGTGTACAAATAGTTATATTACTCCATCTCACCAATATAGGATTATATTAGACAATTAGCATAACACAAGCAATAGACTGTCAAGAGGCGCACAAAGCAGTTCAGAGTTAACTGAACTTTTGTTGCTTTCTGAAGTTTGCATCGGCGTGGCCAATTCATAGCTACTCTCGATTTGAGAAAATAAAAAAAGGAAACTAATGGCAATACACTACTCTCTCCGGCCCATATCAATTGACTCAAATTTGTCTAGATTGAATGAATCTCGACACTATTTTATATATAGGTTCATCCAAATTTTGACAAATTAAAGTTAATTAATATGGATCGGATGGAGTATGTAATACTAATTCAACAATAATATACAATCCTTTAACCATTGATCACCGCCATCAGATACAATCCAAACTCACCCTGGTTGGGACAGAGTTACCCGAACAAAGAGACCTAAATTAGGAGAGCATACATAACCAAATGTATGGGTAATACCTGGGAAAGAATAACCTGCCGCCGAACCACATATTTCTCCGGCGATCGCAGCCAATCAATGATCACGCGGTGACCTAGCGCCCCCTTAACACCCGCCTCTGCTCGGTTTTCTCTCTCGCTCGAGGATACTGAGGGCGAGCGGGTCTGGTACCGGACACTGGTTGGTTCGGCTATACCACGCAGGTACGTCTAGTGCGATCGGGTCTAACTTAACCGAACTGGCTGTAACATGCCTTTCTTAACCGGCTCGGCTCGGCTCCGCAAGCTGAGTAGGACACGTCTAGGAGAACTAGTGTCTGACTAGGACACACCACGTCGGACTGCGTATGGGACCCACCTAAAAGTGGAAGAAAGTATGTTAAATGGGATAGTTTTGAGCAATTTTTGTTAAATTGGGTTAAAAGTGGCAAAAAATTAATCTTAGGGGGTAAAAAGTGGAATTCACTCTAGAAAAAATTATGACATCTATTTAGGAGGGAGTACTTAAAATCGATTGTCGCGGATTTGTCCATATACATGACACTTACTTCTGCCTTCATTTTTGCAATCTCCCAATCGACGTGTTTTTGTCACCGGTATAACACCCGGTCTTTTTGGACCGGTGACTGTCATCCCTGACAGCTCTTTAGAATCTCTAGACTATATCCATATACCAACATTAGTATTTTCTGTGTATTTTATCGTCACTCGTGCGCAATTAGGAATAATTTTCCGATCGGTTGTCCATCTTTAAGTTAAGCACGCTTAACCTTAGAGTTTTTTTCAGATGAATTTTCGAAAAAAAACTTGCAATTTATTGGTATAAGTACCATATCAATTCTATTAAACCATGCGTCAAGATCTCACGGCCGGTGGCGCGGCTGGCAGCACGAAGCTTGTGGTGTTCTGTTCATGTGGATCCTCATGCACAGATCCAGTATATTGTCGTCCGGTGGTACAACATGTCTCAGCTGTGGTGACAACAATGACGGTATTAAGTTGCTTGGGTCAATCCTTTCTTTATGTTTGGTTCTTTTGTGCCGGCTCTTATTCTTTCTTACTCCACCGCGACCAAGTAGAAGTTTTGCGGCTTATATCTCATAATTGCTGTGTCCTTGATCACGGTACGCTAAACTACTCCAAATGTCAAACTTGTGGATCATAAAGAACGCAAAAGATAAATGTCAAACTTGTGATGGCTGAAACTCAAGCAGCTTATGTGCAATGTACTATGCAATAGTCTCTACCTTAAACTGCATTGAAGTATTAGAGTGGTCTCAAACAACTCGCCAAATCAGAAAAGTATGTTCCTCTTATCTTAAACCTAATCTTGACACCTGGACGATTTTCCTTAAGTATAAATGTCAAACCGATACATGCCCTAAGCCAAATCAGTTGTGGTGAGAAACTCTCGAGACATCTCCTGGATCCTCTCGCCCCCCCCCCCCCCCCCCCCGAGGGCGACGGGAGCTTGCCCCAGAAACCCTAACCCAGCGCCCTCTCCCTCCCCCTCCCCTCCGCCGCCGCCGGCGTGGGCCGCCGGGCAAAGCTCGTGCGGCGCTGGCGGCGGCGGATTCTCCCTGCCACGCGCGTCTGGATCGGAGATCGGGGGCTCCCGACCTGGCGGCGGCGCGCAGTGGTGGCGGTCGTCCTCTGGCGGCGGCGGATTCGTCGGGCTTGGGGAGGACTGGTGCGCTGCCGCTGGCCCTTGTGGCCGCGGTGGTGGCCGGCCTGGGCTGGCCCCGTGCTGGCGGCCGGCCTGGGTTGGCCCCGTGCTGGCGGCTGCGGGCTGGGGGCCCGGGGCGTCGCTGCGGAGCGGGGAGCTCGGCCGGCGGTGGAGAGGTGGCGCTTTCCTCTCTCTGTCTCTGGTTGCCGGGGGGGCTCTTTCCCTTTGCCCTTGGGCTGGCTTGGGGAGCTCCTGCCGCGGCGTTGTCCCTGCCGACAGCGGCGGAGCACAATGGAGACGGTCCGGTGGGGATGGTGCTGGGAGGACGTGCTTCGAGGCTGGGTCGGCGGCGACCGAGGCGTAGCAGCGCGACAGCGGGGCTGATCTTGGCCAGATCTGGGCTTGCGGGCCTGTGGGGCCTGCGGGCTGATCTGGGCCTGATCCCGGTTGATCAGCCCTGCAGCCGCGTCCGGACAGTGGCCCCTCGGGTGGTGGTGGGTAGTACCCCGCACTTTGGTGGCTGCGCGGACTTACATCCTTTGGAGTTAGCGCCTGATCGCCCTACCCTCTCCGGCGGCTTCTAGAGTGTGAGGCTGGCGGAGGTAAGGACTCGAGCTCGTGGACGCCGGGGCGGCGGCCTCGGAAGGTGGACGACTTCGACGTTCCTATGGTGGAGGTGGCTCCGGGAGGTGGCGTGATATTCCCTGACCGGTGGCGGTCTGGCAGGCCCGGGGGAGCTCGGTGGCGTCGGTGCTGCTGCTTGGCGGGCGGGATTTGCCGTGGTGGTGGATCCCCTGGTGGAAGGAGGAGTTGGGATGGGGTGGATGCTGGCGTGTTCGGTGGCACCCTTGCTGCAGTGCGGCGGCGGGACTTCACGAGCCTCCACGGGCTCGGCCGGGCCCGAGGGCTTGGTTTGTCTTGCTGCTGCATCCGGTCGGCTACCACCTGATGGTGGTGGAGGTCGTTCCCTCCCGCGTGCTGTTGGTATGCCGGCCATCACCGAAGTCTCCGCTTTCTCGGTCTACCGGCTGCGCTCCGTGGTTCTCGGTGTGACGACGGTGGCGACTTCAAGACCAGGGTGGCGCGTGTTCGTGGGTGGCCTGATGGGTGGCGCTTTACAAAGTGCTCAGGCGGGTGGGTCTGGAGGGGTCGGGAGAAATCCTTGTCTGTTGACACTGACACGGTGACGCCCGCGGGTATCACCTTTCTTCTTGAAGGGTGTCGGGGGCCTCCCTTCCCCACCCCCCGCCGCGTACCGGGGGAAACCCTAGGCCTTCGGCCGGACAGCAGTGTCGTCGTCGTCACTCTCCTTCTTGGAGGTGTTGTCTTGGTTCGCAGGCGCTTTGGACTGCGAGATGTGTGGTGGTACTTCTCCGGGGGGCGCTCTGGTCACGAGTTGTTTCCGTTTTCAGCACACTGCCGTCCTCGGCTTTCTTTTTTCTTTCATTTCTTCTTGCGTTTCGTGTAGGTCTTGGGTTCGCCCCTGCGCCTTGTATCATGTGGTGTTTGGTCCTTTGGACGATGTGCTGTCTGGCCCAGCAGCGGTCTCACCTGTGTGCTTTATTTATAAAGCGGGGCGAAAGCCTATTTCGAGCATAAATGTCAAACATTTAATTCTCTTAATATACTTGTTGTCATCCTGCGGTGCCTGAAATAATGTGGACAGAGAAGTGAGTCTGGTATGTCGACACCTGGAAGCAGGACATGTAAACCATGGACGCAAAACTGCATTCTTTAGGACTAGCAAACGACAGACTTCAAATAAATAAAACCAACCTCAAACAAAGATGAATAGCAAGTGGGCATGTAAACAAAGAAGGGCTCCCACATTGCCTGATGTTGGTTGGAGGAAGATCCAAAGAGTTGTTGCCATGTCGTCAAGTCAGTACTTACACGTTAAGTTGTCCCTTAGCAAGTAGCATAACATCAGCAGCAGTAGTGCCTACAAGCTTCCAACTACTCCAACCTCAACTATTGGGCGTCTCTAAGAAAAACTCAAAGTGAATTAGTTACCCCTTCATAATATATTTGCTGATCAAGAACCTTTTGGATCATAAGTAGGAATATTCAGCACCAACCTCCTAGCAATGCAGGGGAATATAGTTTCATTCTGCCTCCTTCACTTGGTTTTAAATCATTGGAAATGTAGTTTGGTTCTTATATTTCTCATTGTGATGGGATTTCTTACTTCAACTTGTTTCCGTCAGCAACTCTATGAGCGTTTCAAAAACCTAGTGCGCATGTTTCACAAAAAAGAAACCCCATTACGCCGTCGCTCGCTTCTTCGGAAGAAGAAAAAACAACATTGTTGAGTAGGACGGTCTTATCTTCCCCAACGTTTCAGACTAAACATGACATGTTAGGTAGTGCACTTGCACTTGCACAATGTTTCTAGTATTTTAATTTGCCTGGCCTTGTGATGTTCATGCATGTTTTTCTGATACCAAGTCCCAGAATACGCTGTGTTACTTGCTCTGGGACACACTGTGTCAATAGAAAAATGAACCCGCGCCAAGAGTTTGCATCATCTTCTGAAATATTTTTTGAGGAATTGCGAAGCATGAAACATGAATACATGCTTAGATTAGCATCTTATTTTGGTTTGGCATAGCTCGCATGGAACGGACCCTGACAATGAATCATGTGTTCTGCATCCAACGAAAGATATTGAATCACTGATGATCAGGAACGGGAGCAGTTATCAGTGTGTTGCACGTTTTCCTAATGCGCAATCGAATTGGTTTGTTTTAGTTTGGTATGTTTTATCGACTCAGAGAAGGTCAGGACCTGTACTTCAAGGAGAGATCGAGGAATATTGAAATCCAACTCACCTTAAATCTGCCAAATTCTGTAATTTCAAGTCTAACATCTCCTAGAAAAAAGTAGAGGGCTAATTTGGCCTATCAATTTTTCTGGATCTAAATCCCGAATTCTTTATTCCAAGAATTAATTTGTAGTTGAACCTGACAACACCGTGCTAGTCAGCTGTATTTCTTAGTATTTGGCTTCCAACTTCAAGACGGTTAGAATAAGTATACGGATATGGATTAGAGATAGACTAAAACTCTATATCTTGTACTCTAAGTCTTCAACTACCTTCGTGTATCTCTATGTATAGCCTTCTCGAGGGTTAGATACACAACAAAATATTAGGATTCTATATATTTCACATGGTATCAGAGACAAGAGGTCTCAAGTTAAAGACTCTGCTCACGCAGTTTATAAAAAAAAGATTCTGCGGCCTGCGCACCGAACCCTTCATTAAGGACTAAAATAGCCTAAACACGAGAGAGTGTGTTAAAAATATAATACACACTTTATCCTTTTCATCAGTTTGGACTTTTGAAACAATTAATTAGGACAATAATTTAATATAATATCAAAGCAAAACCCACGGCCACCATAAGAGAGACACTAGAAGGGAACACAGTCACCGCCTTTAGGTGCCACCCATGATCATATGCGAGCGCATGCCCGCATGTCCTAGAGTAGATGAAGTTCTATGGGCCGGCTTGATGAATTAAGGGCATTGTTTGGTAGGCTGCAGCTGATTTTTGGCCCAGCCCAACAGTGCTGGCCGTGGCACTGCCCGTTATGAACGAGCGCTAGGCCTGCTTTTGCAGCCCGTTTGGTAGTCTGGGTCGCATTCTTTGGGCTGAGATTGCAACCCGTTTGGTTGCCTGTTTTTTCCAGCAGAGCATAAAAGGGTGTTTGGTTCCCAGTCTGGTTCCTTCTCTTTGCACACACATGCTGATACACTCACTACATTCAAATATGGTGATCTTACCACATCACATCAAAAGAACACACATTCATAGAACAAATCACATAAGATCAGGGCATAGAAACTAGACTAGCCAGTTTAGTTCATAGTCAGGTGCATCCCATGGCACCTAATAGGTTGTTCATGTCAGGGGTACACACCCCTGATCTAAAAGACACCTACAAGACAGTTGTTCGACATTGCATCCACCAGACAAACTAAACTATATATACAATCAACAACGGATAGGACGATCAGATGAGCTTATCGCAGGTGATCAACTCCTTCGTGCTATTGAAAGCCCTAAAGAGAGTCACCTTGAAGCCCTTCTGCTTTTTGATATACTTGAAGGCGAGGACGTCCCCAACCCAGAGCTTGATCTTCGACGCAAACCCACTCCATCCCTTCATGAAGTACATACGCCGCTCGAACATCTACAACTACACACCGTACTCATAGAAGGAGGAGGTCTTCTGAGGGAGAGTGCAAACCTGCTGCCTTATCTGCAACTACTTCAACACTACCGTCTTCATGCTTTCCAAGAGTTGGATTGCAGTCAGGTCCGTGGCCTTGATCTGGACGTAGAAGCGATAAGGAGGTCATCATTTCTGTGGTGATCAAGGCGAGGCTTGCGGCCCCGACGTTCCTTCTTCTTCCCTGTCTGCACTTTCGCCAGCAAGTTGTTGAGGACAGGTCTAGCCGTTGAGGGAGGGAGGTCTTGGATGAAGTCCTCGTACCCAGCATAGGAGGAACTGTGTTCCTACACAAGGTGTCCTAGTCCTGCTTGGGCACCTTGCCGATCAGAATTGATCAGAAAACAATAGCAAATGCATTGTGCAAATCAAACAGATCAATGCTAGTTGTACACAGATTGGTACATTGCACTTGCTTCATCTACACATGCATAAAGGCAGTGTCATTCATCATGTACACAAGCAAAATGGCAATGATATTCATCTACACATGCATAATGGTGCTGCCAAGTATCTACACATGCAAAATGGAAGTGACATTCATCTACAAATGCATAATGGTAGTGGCATTCATCTACACATGCACAATGATGCTACAAAGCATCTACACATGCACAATGATAGTGACATTCATCTACAAATGCATAATGGTGCTGCCAAGCATCTACACATGTATAATGGTAGTGCCAAGCACGCAAACATGCATAATGGCAGTGACATGCAGCTACACATGCAAAATTTGATCTTCCCTTGCGCAATGGTCACATATCAAGCAACATACCAACATACACATCAAGAATTTGCACAATGGTAACATATGAAGCTACATAACAATTATTGTGCTATGTACATATTGTAATCTACAATGCCAACATTCGTATGTAACACATTGTATAAAAAAAACATATCAATTTGCACAGAGGAAACAATAACAAATGGGGAAAAGAAAACCCTTATTTGCGCGGAGCAGTGGACGGCCTAATTGCCGGGGGTGTTGGTGAAGCAGCGGCGGATCTGGCCGTCGCGATGGCTGCTGGAGCGGTCGTGATGGGTGCATCCTGCCCGGAGGGGCACCACACGCTACTGTCGCAGCTAATCCTAGCGGAAACGCCGACGGCGAGCCAGGAAACCCTACCGAGATCGGACCAAACCCCGGTGGGAATGGCATGTCCCGGCTCGGTGGCACGGCCATGAAGACGGACAACCTGGCCATGTCACCGCTCCACCCCGGCGCCCCCTCTGTCATGGTCGCCGTCCTCAATGCGCTAGCAGAGGGGTCGGTGTTGAAGCAGTCCGAGACGGGGGAAAACCCTGATGCCATCCCCATGGATTGCATCGCCCCGACAGGCGCCTCGCGCGGCACCCTCAAAAGCGGCAACGACCGTCGTAGAGAGGGGACAACGGCGGGGTCAGCTGGCACCGCCGCTCTCCTAAATTTCCCCGCCTCGTAATCCGTGACGACGCGCTGTATGGGGCGCCCCACCTGCTTGCGGGGTGTGTGCTTGACGTGGAGCACTACCTTGACAGCAGGAAGGCTGGCCGGAGGAGGCAGCAGAGAAGGAGAGGAGGAGGCCATCGGTCTCTCCGATGATGGGACAGGACAGGACTGCTCTGACTAGCAGAGTGGGGCGATGACAGGAAGTAAGTTAGAGTGGGGAGGGAGTTATTCGCATCTCCCGTGCTTCCCCACGCGTGAAACCGTTGGGTGATGGCATCCCATTTTGCGCCTAATCGTGGCTAGCTGGCTTTACGAAAACTGCTGATTTGGTCGTTGTCCCAAGGCCTGGCGGTGGGCTGATTTAATACTCGCGTTGGACACAACACGGGATAACCCAGATAACAAAACATGTTGTTTTCTGCGTCAGCGGGCCTGTCTAGACCTGATGCTAGCTACCAAAGGCGCCCTAAGACGTGGTGTGCGGGCTTCATGTCGTGGTCGCGATCCCATGTTGATGAAGCTCCTGACACATGTATATATATGCATAGAGTGCACATGTGTATGTGTCCTTGACGACACGTACCTGTTGCATGGGTATGGAGCTGCAGCTTCTTGCTGAGTGCATGCTGTACGTGAGACGATCGTGTCTTGCGGATCGAATTCGGCTGCAGGATTAGTCCGGACGGAAGAGTCTCGTGAAACTAGTGAAGGATTAGTCCACATGCAACTAGTGAAGGCAGCGTTCGGCCGGGCTCATGTGGTGGCCTGCTGCTGGCGCCGCGTGGGTAGCAGATTGGATCGCTGCGTAGGTGCGCGGAAGTACCCCTCCCGTGATTTGATACCAGGTAGCTCTTTGTCGTGCTCCGCCGAGAGCACGTGTAGATCTTGCACTGAATTCTATTTGGCTGAATTGGATCTAATACAAAATTTGGGTATTTAGGAAATTGGATCTAATCCAATCTAGTCTATGGAACCGTTTGGATTTTTGATCGAGACCGTGTGCTACGCCTTTAAGGAGAGGAGATTGATCTTTCCGGGGGCGTCGCGTGTTGTAAAAGTGGTGAAAGGTTTAGTATCGGCGTCGTGAGGGTAACCGTTATACCACCACCGCCGCCGATTGGCCGCCGCCATAAAAACCTTGTCACCATCTCTTGTTTTGTGCCCCGGCCATCGCCCCCAAACCTTAAAACAAAAAACCTGCTGCCGCCATAAATCTCTGCCACAGCGGCACAAAAAACGCAGTTGCCGTAAATTCTTGCCGCCACCGCACTATTACCAAGAAAGCCGTTGCCGCCGCATAAAAACATAAAACCTTACGACACAAACCGCGCAACTTTTTGCGCGTCCGGTGCTATCGGCTACAATGACCACGACAATCTCGACCACGGCTACATCACGACCGTCTACCTCGGCATCGACATCAAGAACAACGTCTACAGTAACTCAAGAACTCCAGCCAATAATGTTCGCGTCGTCACTTGCGTCCACACCACTCCTGCTGTGACCGCGGGAGGGAAAAGAGGCACTAGATGGGGACACGGTCACCGTCCGTAAGTGTCGGTCATGATCATGTCCATGTAGGTGATGATAGCAAGAAGATGAATATGACGAAAGCGCAATACTTTAAATCCAGTCGTAGGTGTCTGCTTCACTCCCGCTACGACTGAGAGGATGGTACAATACATATACGTGTATAAACTAGAGATAGACTAGAACTCTACGTCTTATATTCCAACTCTCCACCTACCTTCATCTACCTCTATATATAGCTTCCGCGAGGGTCAGATCAAAACACAACAAAATATTAGGGTTGTATATATTTCACCTCTTTTTTATTATAGTGACCTTGATATAAAAGTTAAAGCAAGAAACAGAGGCTACACGATGGTAACATATCAAGTGGAAGTGAATGTGCAAGCGCAATTAACTTACTATTCGAACCTTTTTGGTATTTGTCTAAAGCCCTTACAATCTCAGAAATGAAATTTCGAACGACTACAACGCACGGACTAGATCGTCAGTCTTCACTTTAGGGATCTTGGCTCACTTTGGCCGTTCGGCTTTAGTTAAACTGAAGTATTCCAAAACCACGGTATATCACTGTCTGGACAAGAGATACTGCAGATTTTGTGAAACCATGGTTTTTGGAAAAAGAGGTCCGAACCTCTTTCTTTAAAACTGTGAAAATAACTCAGTTTCTTTTTGAAAAACATGGTTCCAAAACCGTGGTATTTTAGTGTAGCCAAACACCTCAAAGTAGTATTTGAAACTCAATTTTTTCTAGTAACCACTGTATTTGAAGAATACCATAGTATAGTATTTCAGTGTCTAGCAAAGCAATACTTCAGTTTTTCCCTTTTCTCGGTTTTAGAAAAAAGAGGGTCTAACCTATTTCTCAAATACTTCAAAAAAACCAAAATTCTGAAAAATACTTAGTTTTAAAACCATACTATTTGTTGGATCCAAGCACCTTAAAGTATTTAATACTTCACTTTTTTCATAAACCAAAGTATTTCCTCAATACTTTAAAAATACTTTGATGCCAAACATGGCCTTAATTTCTATGTTGTTTCGGTGCAACAAACAAAGCTTGATTGCAGGATTACATCATATAGATGGATGGTGCAACAAACAAAGCTTGATTGCAGGATTACATCATATAGATGGATTGCATATAGTAAACTGCAATAAAATATCGGCCACCTTTTGATGCAACAAGGCATTGTTGGGCCACGCAGAGATAAAACAAAACTTTTTCCTCTAACGTGGTGATCCCAAGATCTAGCTGAGGTAGAAGGCCACGAGGTTTACCACTAGACGCGCGGTTGCGGATTACTGATGAAGCGCGTCAGTTGATGCAGTGCAGTCCTCACGATCCGATCGTCCTGGTGCTGATCGTACAGCACCTCTGCTGGTATCCACACGTACAAGGAGGAGCGCCGGCGGCGAACTGCTAGGTTCGTTACGGCGGCTGGACTGCTGTGGAGCTAGGGTTTCCAACACATGGAATGACCTAACCGAACAACCATTAACCTTTCTGGGTTACTGTGCTCCACTATATATAGGGAGTGAACGTGGGCTCTGCTCGCGCGACCCATTCACTAAAGCCCATATAAAACTAGTCACCGTGAGTCCAACTCACTAACTCAGTCCTAATCTGATTTAGGTCCAACCCAACCAGATTATATGTTCAGATCCTATCCGAACTTGCTCCCGCTCTTAAGTGTGTGACCCCGCAGGCTCATGGTTACTTGGACACGATTAGAGTCCAACTCACAATCGATCAATCGGCATCGGCTCCTAGCAGAACATGCCGATTCCCAAGTACCAAAGAGTCATGACGACTTGCCTTTCCAATGCGACTTACGTCTGAGTCCCTTTTGCCTCACGATATACCTTGTCAGACTATAGGCGAATATATGTCATCCCTTAAATAGTCCAACTCTCTTCTCGATCCGAGATAAGTGATTCACCCGACTAACTCTTAGCCGATCGCCTCGGTTAACACTTAACCGAGTCGTGCATGGCCATGCTTTCCGAATCATATCTCACGAGAGGGCCCAGAGAATATCTCTCCGAGTGGAGGGGCAAAATCCCATCTTGGTTATTCACATCACGCAGCTTGATTCTCAGTCGACCCGAACCCTGCCTTTATAACTGCCCAGTTACGGATCAGCGTTTGACAGAACCTAAGTCGGTGATCCTCAACTCGGACTATGCAACAACCTCAGGTCTAAGGATTACATTGATTGAGATATACAAATGACAGCTTAGTTCGTTGTACCTCAATATGGGTCAATCCGACTCGCTAAACTCTTTAGCCTAGTCTGTGTAAGTTGGAATAGCATCTCCATGCCCATGACAAGTGGAACCGAGTCATCAAGCCAACTTTCACATTGGTCTAAGTTGTGTGTCCAGCACAACCTCAATGACCAAGGATATTTAGTACAAACAACATGAATGCATAGTTCCACAACTGAATCACATATTCAATGATACACATCAGATGTTTATACAAGGACTACTTAATAACTTTATGAATACAATGGGAAATATCATCATACATGATTGCCTCTAGGGCATATTCCCAACAGTCTCCCACTTGCACTAGAGTCAATCTTCCGACATCACATGTCTAAGCATCTAATGCCCATGGCTCTCAGGTGCGCCTCATGCTTCGGCTGGGGTAACGGCTTTGTCAACGGATCCGCAATATTTGCATCCGTGTGTACCTTGCATAACTTGATATCACCCTGATCCACGAACTGGCGAATCAGGTGGTACCGCATGAGTATGTGCTTGTTCTTCTGGTGTTGTCTAGGTTCCTTGGCTTGTGCAATAGCACCATTGTTGTCACAATACACGTCCAACGGATTGGACGAGCCCTGAACCACACCAAGATCCATGAGGAAATTCCTCATCCAAACAGCTTCCTTTGCTGCCTCCGAGGCGGCAATATACTCAGCCTCTGTTGTAGACGCAGACACAGTCTCTTGCTTGGAACTTTTCCAGCTCACAGCACCTCCGTTTATAATAAACACGTATCCGGATTGCGAACGAGAATCATCAGAGTCGGTGAGATAACTCGCATCCGTGTAACCCTTTACACTGAGTTCATCTTCACCACCATAAACCAAGAACATATCCTTAGTCCTTCTCAAGTACTTTAGGATATTTTTAGCCGCTGTCCAGTGGATCTCTCCAGGATCAGCCTGGTATCTGCTCACAACACTTAGAGCATAGGAAACATCCGGCCTAGTACAAATCATGGCGTACATGATGGATCCAACTGCAGAAGCATATGGAATCGCACTCATCCTACTTCGCTCATCAGTTGTCGAAGGACACTGAGTCTTGCTAAGTTTTACACCATGGGACATCGGTAAGAACCCCTTCTTAGACGATTCCATGTTGAACTTTTTCAACACTTTGTCCAAATAAGTACTCTGACTCAATCCAATGAGCCTCCTTGATCTATCTCTATAGATCCGGATTCCGAGGATGTATGTTGCCTCACCCAAGTCTTTCATTGAGAAACTCCTTTCCAATGATTCCTTGGTTTCTTGCAACATCTGGACATCATTTCCAATCAGTAATATGTCATCCACATATAAGATTAGAAATTTTACTTTGTTCCCACTAAACTTCTTGTACAAACAAGAATCATGATCACTCTTGATGAAGCCAAACGATTTGACTACCTCATCAAAGCGAATATTCCAACTCCGAGATGCTTGCTTCAACCCATAAATGGATTTCTGAAGTTTGCATACTTTGTCAGCATTAGCCGGATCGACAAAACCCTCGGGCTGTATCATATACACGTCCTCGGTTAAATTTCCATTAAGGAAAGCCGTTTTGACATCCATCTGCCATATCTCATAGTCGAAATAGGCCGCTATAGCTAACATGATCCGAACTGATTTAAGCATCGCTACGGGCGAGAAAGTCTCGTCGTAATCAACTCCTTGAACTTGTCGGAACCCCTTCGCGACAAGGCGTGCTTTATAGATTGAAACATTTCCATCCATATCAGTTTTCTTCTTAAAGACCCATTTGCACTCGACGGGTCTTGCACCGTCTGGCAGATCAACCAAGTTCCAAACTTGATTTTCATCCATGGACTTTATCTCGGATCTCATGGCTCCAAGCCATGACTCGGAATCAGATCCCACCATCGCTTCCGAATAATTTGCCGGCTCATCACTGTCTAACAGTAACACATCACGAACACTTCGTAATCTTGCCGATCTTCGTAGTACAGGTGCTGCTATCGGCTCAGCTGCCACGATCGGCTCAACCTCCAAGGTTTTTGCCGATTCGCTATTAGCCGATTCGCTATTAGCCGATTCCTCTCGAATTTCTTCGAGTTGCACCGTGCTCCCACTTACTCCCCGACTGAGAAACTCTTTCTCAAGGAAGACACCGTTCCGAGCGACAAACACTTTGCCCTCTTCTCGGTTGTAGAAGTAGTAACCCAAGGTTTCCCTCGGATACCCCACGAAAATACATTTATCCGACTTGGTCGTAAGCTTGTCCGACTGAAGTCGCTTGACAAAAGCTTCACAACCCCAAATCTTAAGAAAAGACAAACTCGGCTTTTTGCCTGTCCACATCTCATGCGGTGTCTTCTCTACCGATTTTGATGGTACTTTGTTTAGTGTGAACACCGCTGTTTCTAGACAATAACCCCAAAATGATAAAGGCAGATCTGTCCGACTCATCATTGATCGTACCATGTCCAACAAGGTCCGATTCCGCCTTTCCGAAACACCATTCCTTTGTGGCGTTCCTGGCGGAGTAAGTTGAGGAACTATTCCACAACTTTTCAGATGGTCATCAAACTCATGGCTCATGTACTCGCCTCCTCGGTCCGACCGAAGAAACTTTATTTTCTTGCCGAGTTGATTCTGTGCTTCATTCTGGAATTCTTTGAACTTTTCAAAGGCTTCCGACTTATGTTTCATTAAGTAGATATATCCATACCTACTCAAATCATCAGTGAAGGTAATGAAGTACTCATAACCACCCCTGGCTGTCGTGCTCATTGGTCCACATACATCACTATGTACTAGTCCCAACAAGTCGGACGCCCTTTCGCAACTCTTTGCAAAAGGTGTCTTGGTCATTTTGCCGAGTAGGCAAGATTCGCATGTCTCGAATGACTCCAAGTCAAACGAAGTTAGGAGTCCATCATCATGGAGCTTCTTCATGCGTTTCCCACTTATATGACCAAGCCGACAGTGCCAAAAGTAAGTCATATTCAGATCATTTGGTTTCAACCTTTTAACATTTATGTTATAAACCGACTCACCATCAAGATTCAAAATAAATAACCCGTCCTGGACGGGTGCAAAGCCGTGAAACATATCATTCAAATACAAAGAACAACCATTATTCTTGATATTCGACTCATAGCCTTGCCTCATCAAACATGAAGCAGAAATAATGTTTCGACTGAGCACTGGAACATAATAACAATTATTCAGTTCCATAATGAATCCAGAAGGTAAATGAAGTTGCATCGTGCCGACTTCTAACGCAGCAACTCTTGCTTTGTTGTCGACTCGAATATCAACCTCGCCTCTTGCTACGCTCCTAGTTCTTACCAGTCCCTGCAACGAGTTGCAGATGTGAATAACTGATCCGGTATCATATACCCAAGAACTATTAGGTGCATCAGCAAGATATATGTCTATAACATTGCAAACAAGTGTACCTGAGTCGGAAGTCATACCTCCACTCTTGGCTTTGTCGGCCAAGTACTTGCTGCAGTTCCTCTTCCAATGGCCATCCGCCTTGCAGTAGAAGCAAGTGGATCCGGCTGAAGGAGATGGCTTAGTCCATGAGGAAGCGCTTGGGACCGGGTCCTGAGCCTGCTTTCCTCCTGACTTAGCATTCTTCTTAGTCCAAGAACTCTTCTTGAACTTAGCCTTATTCTGCACCATCAACACTTGACTGGTGCCCTTCTTGAGATCCGCCTCTGCCTGCTTGAGCATCCCATGCAATTCAGTGAGCTTCTTATCCATACCATGCATGTGGTAGTTCGAAATGAACTGCCCATATGCACTAGGAAGAGAGTTCAGAATTATATCCGTAGCGAACTCTTCGCTTATGGGGTAGCCAAGCCTCTCCAGAGACTGCACGTAACCAACCATTTTGATCACATGCGGACTCAGTGGATCACCATCCTTAAGCTTGCAACTCAGCAAAGCCTGAGAGACTTGATACCTCTCAGTCTTCGCCTGAGCCTGGAACATACTTTTGAGGCTTTCGATCATATCGTAGGCCTCAACATGCTCGAACTGCTTTTGCAAGTCCGGTTCCATGTGAGCAAGCATAAGACAGCTGATATCCGTGGACTCATCCTTAGCCCGACGGTAGGCATTGGTGGCTGCGACAGTCGCATTCTCATTCGGCTCATCTGGAAGTGGGTTGTCTAGGACATGGTCCTTCTTTTCTTGTTTGAGAACAATTCTCAGATTTCGATACCAGTTGGTAAAATTAGTGTCGTTCAGTTTATCTTTCTCAAGAATGGTTCTCAACGCAAAACTGGATATCTGAGAGTGACTGCTACTTGGTGCCATGATCTACAACAGAAAATATGCAAAACACTTAAGACATGTATTCATAAAAGAGCAAGCATATTAAACATTTTAATATTTTATGCTCCCACTAGAACCAACACCCCTCCGATGGTTACTTAGTGATTCAGGATCCTAAATAAGCAAGTCGGCTAGTGAGCTTTAGCATCACCGCTAGCCGCCAAGTGATCTAGGTAGACAACTCCTTGTCAATCGCATCTCATGCGACTCCTGTTGGACGGGTGGCATCACATGCCCCGGCTCCCATACGACCTTTCCCCGAGTCCCACAACCGTTGTGATAGACCCGTCTAGCTTACCGAGTGTTTCTGCAGTAAGAGTCCGACTCGAACCCACCTAGTCAGAAAGAATTGGCAGCACCTCAATTTTATGAGCCCACTACCAAAAATGTCCGACTTGTGATGGTGCAAACACTGGCGGGAAAACCGACTAGACCTTCTTTGAGGGATTAAATTTTACCGACTATCTAATAGAGGTAAAACTGAGACATAACAATAACACAAAATAAAGCAATTATAATGTGAAATGGTATGGCTCTCTTCATGGCGATCTCCATCTCCACAAAGCCTGTAATCCGACTCGTGCCAACTCTTGTCACTTGCCGTCTTACTCCATGTCGCCGACATGTATAACGCCTTGCATGCCTTCCGGGTTCTCAAACAGCTACACTAGCTTAGTAAAGTAAATTACATAGAGAATCCGACACGCAGGTCGCTATACAATAAAGTGACAGCACCTAGGCTCCAGCCGGCTGACAAAAACCGTGATTCGCAGATCACGTATGGATTACACACATACATCACATGCACATGAACCATACCATTCACAACTTCCTGCAAAAACAAGTTATGCATAGATACAATATCTACCGGCGTTGTGAAACTCGCAACGACATCTAAGGCGCTACGACAGGGCGAAGCCGGCGGTCCCGCTAGCCGGATAGCGGGCGGGGATCGAAGGGGCAGCGCCCTCGCGGGTGCGGGCAGCGCCCGACGATTTTTCCGAAAACATAGATCTCATCTACGATCCGAACATGGATTCCGACCATCGTTCCGATTCGATCAAACTTTTTGATCTTCGATCACCGCTTCTGGATTTACGTGTCACAGTCTACCCCGATGGCGGAAGCCGACCGGTAGGGGTATGTCGTTCCACGACCTCAGCAGTATGATCACGGAAATCAGATCTACCATTCCCCGAGTACAGTTGATCCAATCAACTTCATACAAAACCGATCTATCTCATAGATCGACCACCAAAACAGCACATAGATCTCATCTATAGCCTACCGCATATCTCATATGCGAGATCTCGAGCCTAAAACCAGAAGCTATCGCTCTGATACCATTGTTGGGCCACGCAGAGATAAAACAAAACTTTTTCCTCTAACGTGGTGATCCCAAGATCTAGCTGAGGTAGAAGGCCACGAGGTTTACCACTAGACGCGCGGTTGCGGATTACTGATGAAGCGCGTCAGTTGATGCAGTGCAGTCCTCACGATCCGATCGTCCTGGTGCTGATCGTACAACACCTCTGCTGGTATCCACACGTACAAGGAGGAGCGCCGGCGGCGAACTGCTAGGTTCGTTACGGCGGCTGGACTGCTGTGGAGCTAGGGTTTCCAACACATGGAATGACCTAACCGAACAACCATTAACCTTTCTGGGTTACTGTGCTCCACTATATATAGGGAGTGAACGTGGGCTCTGCTCGCGCGACCCATTCACTAAAGCCCATATAAAACTAGTCACCGTGAGTCCAACTCACTAACTCAGTCCTAATCTGGTTTAGGTCCAACCCAACCAGATTATATGTTCAGATCCTATCCGAACTTGCTCCCGCTCTTAAGTGTGTGACCCCGCAGGCTCATGGTTACTTGGACACGATTAGAGTCCAACTCACAATCGATCAATCGGCATCGGCTCCTAGCAGAACATGCCGATTCCCAAGTACCAAAGAGTCATGACGACTTGCCTTTCCAATGCGACTTACGTCTGAGTCCCTTTTGCCTCACGATATACCTTGTCAGACTATAGGCGAATATATGTCATCCCTTAAATAGTTCAACTCTCTTCTCGATCCGAGATAAGTGATTCACCCGACTAACTCTTAGCCGATCGCCTCGGTTAACACTTAACCGAGTCGTGCATGGCCATGCTTTCCGAATCATATCTCACGAGAGGGCCCAGAGAATATCTCTCCGAGTGGAGGGGCAAAATCCCATCTTGGTTATTCACATCACGCAGCTTGATTCTCAGTCGACCCGAACCCTGCCTTTATAACTGCCCAGATACGGATCAGCGTTTGACAGAACCTAAGTCGGTGATCCTCAACTCGGACTATGCAACAACCTCAGGTCTAAGGATTACATTGATTGAGATATACAAATGACAGCTTAGTTCGTTGTACCTCAATATGGGTCAATCCGACTCGCTAAACTCTTTAGCCTAGTCTGTGTAAGTTGGAATAGCATCTCCATGCCCATGACAAGTGGAACCGAGTCATCAAGCCAACTTTCACATTGGTCTAAGTTGTGTGTCCAGCACAACCTCAATGACCAAGGATATTTAGTACAAACAACATGAATGCATAGTTTCACAACTGAATCACATATTCAATGATACACATCAGATGTTTATACAAGGACTACTTAATAACTTTATGAATACAATGGGAAATATCATCATACATGATTGCCTCTAGGGCATATTCCCAACAGGCATGATACACAAAAACATGATGCAGCTATTATGTATTAGAATCTTGTTCTGGTTTTATCAGGCCGACTCAGGATAAGGAGGATACCTTACATAACTCATAATAGCACATGGAATGGATGCCAGACAATTGATCATGTGTTCTCCGTCCAAGAAAATATACAGAATCTTGGTGTTCACACTAATGACGTTTTTTTCCTTTTCAGAAACTGAAGCAGTGATCAGTGTGATGCATGTTTTTGTAACACTCAACTGCAATTGGATTGTTTTAGTTTGCTCTGTATTATCGATTGAACTCACCTTAACCCTGCCAGATTTGTACTTTCAAGCATAATAACATCCCATTGCATAACTTCCCTGTAACATCTCCTACAGGACAGTACAGAACTGACTTGACCTAGCAATTTTATGGATTGAAAACCCTTATTCTAAGGAATAATTTGTGTTTGAATCTGACAACCTTTCTTGGTTTTACTCAGCATAGCAGACACAAGCTGCTGCATTTCTTATTTGCCTTCCAAGTTTCAACTCCAAGATCACCCTTTTTTGTGACAGAGACCTTGATTAAAAGTTAACAACAAGACAAGCTAAAAGGTGTGGCTAAAGATGGTAACATATCAAGTTACCATTGAAGAACACTTGAACCTTTTGGTATTCGTCTAAAGCCTGTAGAATTTGAAACTGAATTTCAAAGGGGCTATAGCACACAGACTACACCATCATTTTTCAGGGAACCTAATTCCTAGTTTTCTACTACCTCCGTTCCAAAATATAAGATGTTTTACCTTTTGTGAAACAAATGTATCATTGACGTATTTTATGTCTAGATTCACTCCGAACCTACACATTAAAAGACATCTAGATACATTCGGTTCACAAAAACTAAAACATCTTATATTTTGAAACGGAAGGATTACTATATAATGTTATTTAGGTGCAACAAACAAAGCCGAGTTGCAGGATTACATCATATAGATATTACACATGATAAATTTCTATAAGACATCGAGCCACTTTTCGATGACGAACATGTTGAGCATGTTGCTCCCGGAAAAAGGCCAAATACTCGTCATAATAGAAAACAGTTTTATTAACACTAGTACTAATAATGGGGTCCAGGGGATAATAAACAACTCCATGATTACTTACTTATCAGTGTCCGTCCGAAGGAACTGTACAACTACCGTGTAAACTAATGAGGGTTTGCATCATGACATTAACTTTACGATTTCAGAAATGCGCGTGTAGGGAGGCCCTGTGCTTTGACCAGACGTAGTTTTCAGATGAGGGGGGTATGAATTGAGAGGCACTAGCTCCAACTCCTGGTATATTATTCACTTTTATATATGTTCTTTTAACGGAGAAAGTACTGTTACGGTCTGGTCAAAATTTTGGACACATCGTACATGGTTCTCCTGAGTGGGTGAGTGAAAGCTGCATATGTCTGAATCCTGAATAGAAATTTCAGGCACAAAAGATTATTTTCTTTTGCAAACACATGGAACATGACATTTATCCCAGTGTCATCAAACTTCTAACACTGTTTCAGTAGACAGACAAATTGGAGCTAGAGGTAAACTAATGAGGGTTTGCATCACGACATTAGCCTTCAGATTTTGAGAAATGTGCATGTTGCAGAGAGGCTCTGTACTTTGACCAGATGTAGTTTTCAGATGAGGGAGTATGAATTGAGAGCCACTAGATCCAACTCCTGTTTATCTTATTTACCTTTGTCTTGTTCTCATATGTAGCAAGTACTGCTGTTTACGGTCTGGTCAAAACATTGGAGACTGAGTAAGTGAGTGAGTGAGTGAGTTGGTGAAAGGTCCATACGTCTGAATCTTAAATGGAAACTTCAGGAAACATGAAATTTATTCCACCCTTCTCAGAAGTTGTGGCTATCTTATCGAAATAAGAAGAAGCTGTGAATAGGTACCATGCACCAGCCACCAGATCACCTAGGAATATTGAAATTCCATGGAGGAGAGGAGATGCGATCGAGAGCAAAGAACGAAGCAACCCCGGGTTCAGGTAACAGACATGATCCTCCCAGGGTGTAGCAGCATGCTCGATGATGGATCACGTCGGATCCCTTGGACGCCTCCACGACCACAACCAAATAAACCAAACACCCACTTTTGCTTCCATCACGAACGCAACCTAACATAACTAGAAACAAAAACCAAAAAGGGATGGCGACCTTTTGCGGCATATTCTACTTTATTAGTATCAACTAACCACTGCTGATGCACGTTAGCTCATCGATCGACATTTTCATATGATCCTCTCCATGGCCTACCGCGGCACAACGAGGATTAGCTTAACATTATCATTGGCATTATCGTGTATTAATGAGGCAGCACGGGTGATGAAACCAGGAGATTATGCCTAAGCATATGCCCCTGCTTGGCTGCTTTTGCGCTGTTTTGTGTTCAGAAAAGACAGTAGTTGTGATCGTGGTTGGCGAAGGGGATCAGGAAGATGTGCCATCCGTCGATCTTTGTCGTAGCATCTGTCGGGAAACGGAATGTGAGGTTGGGGAACTGGATCAGCTGTCCGGATTAGGGATGCATGGAACATTGTATATCATGGTCTTTGATTTCAGAAAACACAGAAGAGTTGGGTTGAACTTTACAATAGTGACACTTTGGTATCATGGAATTTCTAAGGGATTTAATTCCAATGCATGCTCATGCTGTCACGATTCATATCCAGACACAAGCTCATGAAACCCCACTGAATTCGTGGATGGTAAATGGATGTTGTAGTAGTACACTCCACTGGAGTATATAATCCAATGTACAGTACAAGCTACGGCAGAGCAGACTCATTTGATTATTTAACTAGCATGGTGGCCCTCGCGATTGCGAGGGCATCGTCTTAAATTTTTTAAAAAGATGAGCGTTGTATCTACTTGTGTAAAAAAAATTAGGAAATAGATTTATTGATTTTCGACACTTGCACATTATATATATACTTCATATAGTCTTCTTTATTGGTAAATAATTATTATGATGTTTCCAAAGATAGTAGATTGAATCGATGTGTCATATTTCCACGACATTAGATTTTAGATATAGGTAAATATTACATTTTTATTTATCTTTTAAGGTTAGCAATCAGATTGCAAAAAATAATTAGGGGTAACTTGAGCAATGACCTATGCATGTTTAGAAAACTTGAGGAATGATTTTATTATGTTTGGATCATTCAGACGGAATTTGAAATAATATTACTAAATGAAGTAAAGACTAATATATGCTTGCTAGGATGACTAAGTAGTGTATCTTACAATTAAAGTGTATTCTTCTTTTAGTGAGTAATTGACTAATTCACAAACCTATAGATTATGGTAGATTATGTATGCTTAATATCGATTTTTCATTAGAATATTGCTGTCAATAGTATTATGGATTGGTTCTTGAAATAAGATTAATATACTTTGAGGAGTTTGGATCATTGGAGTTTGTAAGTATGCTATTTTTTATGTCAAAGTGGAAGTTTTAAGTTTTCGGAAGGGGCCTAGTTGCTTCTTTGACTAACGAATTCCTCTAACATTGAACCTACTCTCAAACAAAACTCTAGGGTGTAGTTTAGCTATGCTATATTATTGTGTTATTCGTGACAATATCGATCCTAGTGGCTTAGAATTTGCTATGTAGAATGAAGGTATATATTGGCGCTGTTTAGACCTTGATTCTCTTGTATGGCACATTTATCGCACAATAATCCATGGAGCTAGTGGTTTTCCTCTGGCTCGTCTATTTTTCTCGCCAGTTTGGCGAATTCAGAAGCCTTGACATAGGTCTTGTGAGCAGGCGTTCCCTTGCAGCCAAGTGTTTGTTGATCTTAGGGTCCTACTAATCAAATTGTTCTTCTATCAGATTTGATACCTTGTGGGATTAATTCAATCTTAAGTACTAAATTTTATTACTTTTATATTTTCATAAATAGTCCTATAGACATATGACTTAGCTAGTTTTTGGATCTTCTACTATATTTTTCTTGCCACCATTTTCTTTTTAATAAACCACCATGTTTTAGGGCAGTAGCACTCGTATGTCCTGATATATATCTTGACACAATACTATGATTCGACGTCAACTACATGAGCCTTGATTTCTCTGTAAGATCAAATATGGGAGTCTAAGATAAATAAAGTATAATATTCCCAATGCTCACAAAATATATGACACAAATTTTTAATCCAACTATAACTGGGCAGCAGTCATTTATTGTTAATAAGATGCATTAAGATTATGAAAAAAGAATAAACAATATGCATTTTGATATCACACATAAAACTGTAGAGATTTTAATATTAGCTATTACTTGACCTCTATGTCACTTCCAACCGTCGAAGTAAATCATGCTGGATTAAAGCTAAAAATAGTTTAGACATACACTTACACAAGGAATATTTCCAACATACGTATTGATTTGTTTTTCTCAAAAATGGAACGTCTATGACACTTCGGGCCATTTTAATAATGCATGTCTAGCAAGAACTATTTTTGGGTGATGTAGTCTTCTGCTTCTGATCAGTACTCTAGACCTCCATCTCTACTTGACCAAACATAGATCGCAAATACCTGTCTGCGTTGCTACCTTGAACATATAGTTCATGTTAGCTTTTAGAATTAACTCGGATGCACGCGATCGATCATGGCAATATGTAATTTATTTTTTCTGTGGAAGTTTGTGTTTTTACAATCTTCATTATCTGCTAACGTATAATCATGTGGTTTGCTCTTATCTTGTGGCATATCTAGTATGCTATTTTTTCTTAGGAACTATTTGTTACATAGAGTCTTAGCTACGATTTACTGTTGATACGGCTTCAAAAATTAGCTTGCCAATGCAATATGAATCTCTAGAAAAAAAACTTTCACCGGTAAAAATACAAATATAGAGAATTTGAGTCTGCAAGACATTACAAACTCCTATATATTTTAATCTTGACAAACTAAGATATCCTAATTAATTGGCAATACATATATGTGTTAGACAAAGAAAATGTATACATTTGAACGGGCAAATATACCATGAAAATATGCTTCGTGCAATGTATTAAACGGATGTGGTATTCAAAGTTTAATGGAACCCACTTGGTCTCACGGGAAGAAATTATACAAAGCCTTGATTAAAAAACTGAGCCTGGCCGGATATACATACACACAATGAAACCTTCGGGTTTTTTTTTTTGACGTGTACGTTCGTTAAATGGAGACGTACGTGTACGCATGTCCTATGTGCACTGGATGTACATACTTTTTGTTTGACGTGGTACCTTCGTGCTGATGGTAGGCTCTACCAATTTCACGTGAGATAATACTTCTTTTGTACACATATATGTGCTACGTAACACTACTTATATTTTAATCTAAGATTAAATCTTAACCGTAAATTACAGATCTAAGAGCCAAAATTAATTCTAATGATGTGGATTAACCTGGTGTCTTCTAAAAACTTCTTATATTGCTTTTAGTATATAATAGATACTTCTTGGAAGATTTCACCCTATAAACTTATTTGGAACCTTAGTTAATGCAGTCCATTAGGACATTATTATTGAATATACGGATTCCAACTTTCCAAGCATATTTAGAATGTTCTTCAACTAGCTTGCAGACCGGCTCACATAGTAACCCTAGATTAAACCCGCACCACCAAGAAGACGACCACGAGCGGCCAAGAAAACCATTATCATACATCACATCAACATCGGAATCATTTTTCTTTTTTGTCTACGGCAAAATAAAAAAAACATCAAAACCATTTTAGTCACCTGGTTTCGTCTTAGGCCTAGTCAGCCAAATTAAGTACAGGCCAAGAAAACAGCGCATTTCTCTAATGCCCAACACCTCTAAACAAAAAAAAAAAATCGTTAGTGACGGAAGCACCGGCCGCAACAAGACAGGGTAACACTTTTGGGCGCGCGACCTGATCTCATCGGAGTACAATAATTGCTCACCTCACCGGAGGCCGGTCGCTGTCGCCGGCCGGCCGCGCTGTGGCAGAATCGTTCACACCGCGAGGTCTTGCAAGTGCAACGATCTAGTACGGATCTGATATACTACTAGTACCGATGATCTTTATCCCCCCGTTTCTTGCTGCATCAGTCCTCCGAATTGTAGAAATTCCATAGTCGTTTTGTGGGATCCAAGTTAGTACTAGTAGAAGATTTATTATAAAAATCTAATGAATCAAGGGAAAGATGATATACCGGATTTCTATACGTTGGTTTTCCTACGCCCTAACTAGCTAATCATAGAAATTTCAGCACTTACTATAATCTCTTCACTTCTTTTTAAGGAAGAGTGAGTTTCACTTATGACCGCCTATTGTAGATTTATGACATACTTTATCCATTTGAAATGTAACACATTTACCCTCTACTAATTGTTATCTTGTCTCATATTTCACCTTGGCATTTATCCGCTTTTGGTTGGCTAGTCAACATATCAACTCTATGTTGCTCGTGATTGGTATGCCAAATGTGAAGCATAAAATCGTTACCGTGTGTCTACATGGGGCCATGCCGTGAGCGTCAATCCAACTTACGACCGAATGCAACCCCTCTTGCACCAAGGAAGCCATCCATTTCATGAAATCTAGGTCATTGCTCTAGCTCTGTCGCTCTTGCCCGAATGTTTGGCTCTAGCTAGCATCCGAGCAATAAGAGATAGACGAATGATTAAGCCCAAGTAGTGTAGGATTGCGGGTCAGGTTCAGGCATGGGCTGGGTTTGGGGCCACGGAGACAAGGTCAAGGATTTTTTTTTTTTTGCATTTCCCATTTAGATTCAAGTTCACCAGCCACATGGACTTGACATGTTGGCCAAACATTTGAAAACCAAATATTAAATAGGGCAAAACATGATACAATGTAGCGACTAAGGGGTAAAATGTTGTAGGAAATCTTAAACATGGTAGCATTTGTCACAAATGTACGAAAAAGTGTAAAAGATGGATTTCACACTTTTAAGAAAAAATAGCAATGTGGAATGACACTGGCCTAAAAACTCCTACATAAGCAATCCTTTAAATCCGAGATAACTATAAAGGCGACACGAAACACACATGTTCTTTGTCATTGAACCACAGGATGCATGTCTCACCGTCTTTCTACATTGTCCTACCGGATTATATGGAAATATTGAACCACATCACAAAAGAACTTACAAGTTGATATAGACATAACCATATCCTTATTAATTGACTTTGATTTGTCAAAATTTGGATGAACCTATATACTAAATAGTATCTAAATGCATTTAAATCTACACAAATTCGAGTCAATTAATATGGGCCGAAAGAAGTAATTGATTTGAGCACATCGATCGAATGTCACCCCAAGCTTGGTGGATCAAGGATCCAAAGCACTGGTCCCACTGATCGGAGACGAAAACACGGATAGAATAAAGTCCAACAAGAAACAACTCTTGAATAAAACGAGCCCCTTTGAGTAGGAACTATGGCCTTTCTTCATTTATTTGCGCACGAGAGTGACACATTTTATTGTATTTCCTTATATACTACCTAAATGATTTATTGAATTTTGTGTATACATTCCAATCACCCCTGATGCACTTGTATTTTAATCAACCTTTTTTTTACACGTATTCCACTACGGACACAAGCTCTTTGCCGTGTGGGCAAAAGACACGGCAAAGGCCTTTCGAAACACGGCAAAGGCTTTGCCTTGTGTATACACATGGCAAATGCCACATGGCAACGTTTGTTACGGCAAAGGCCCTTTGCCGTGTATTTTCTAAATAAGACACGGCAAACGCTTTGCCGTATGTCTCATGCGTAGACACGACAAAGTAAAGTAAGATAACGGTTCCCGCGGAAACGACGGTGTCTATTCTTTGCCGTGTGTCTTCTCAAAAAGTACACGGCAAAGAAATTGTCTTTGCCGTGTGTCTTCTCGAAAAGTACACGGCAAAAAAGTTGTCTTTGCCGTGTGTCTTGTGGAAAAAGTACACGGCAAAGAAACTGTCTTTTTTTAAAAAAAAATAATAATTAATTTTGTTTCAAACTTTTTTGAATATTATTTACTTGATAATCTCATATAGAATATTTTAACCCTTAGTATGTTAAATATTAGGTCAAATTGCACTCATAATCAAACTTCCCCTGTGGTCACCCATCCTAACACTACTCTAGCTCTAGCACGCTTAACTTCTTCGTTCTTTCCAAATAAGCTTCCGAGAAAGAAATCATACCTTGTTGCTAATAATTCCATATCAATCCTATTAAATCTTGGGTCATGATGTCACACATCTCAGTTTTAGAATCCAAACAATTATTTAAGTAAATAATAATGAAAAGTAATAATAATCTTGAATCCAAATAAAAACTAAAATGATTTTATTTTATTTCCTTTTTTATTTAATATGGAATAATTCATATATTTAAATCTGTAAATCGGAATTCGACAAATAAAATGTCTAAATCGATCAGAAAAATGTGAGGAATCCAAATATGACATCCATATAATCTTGTGAAAATGGGGTGGTAGAATTTTGAATTAGCCATTTGATGGTTGCTTCATAAAATTTTCCGTTTTTTACGCTCGTAAAATGGAAAATGCCTTTTTTGGTGCGACGAAAAGGAAAACTTCCTCCTGCAACATTATTCGCCATTCCATAATGCACATGCATGCACAATATGGGCAGATTATCACAAACTATGCCTTGATTCTAGCCATAACATTGGTCATTTGGCCCGAAAGTCGAGAAACCTCGAATGAGATAGGTCATTTTGTGAAGGGTTTTTTGAGACATATTCAATATAACAAGTTTGATATTTTTCCTTGCAACCATGTCACATAATATGACACCACGCGAAGGTTTCGCATTGTTTCGATCGTTTTTGAATTTTTTATGACTCTTTTAAACTATCGACAAACTTTGTCGAACGACGGGTATGAAGATTCTTAGCTCGGAGCTGAGCCTCTCTAAACTTTCACTGAATCTCTGATGAAATAGCATATTGTGAATCTAAAAATGATTTTTTTTTAAAATCATGCCCATCCGATCATGTACATGTAGTTCATATCTGACCCACTTCATGCCGATTCGGCACGAATTTGTCTTTTTTCACCTAGAGTGGACGGAAAGGTTTGAGATCCCCCGTTGCGACATTATACATTTTAGGTAGTCTAGTATTTTTTAAAAATGGGGTGGTACAATTTTGAATTAGCCATTTGGTGGTTGCTTCATAAAATTCCCCGTTTTTACGCTAGTAAAATGGAAAATGGCTTTTTGGTGCGACGAAAAGGAAAACTTTCTCCTGCAACATTATTCGCCATTCCATAATGCACATGCATGCACATTATGGGTAGATTATCACAAACTATGCCTTGATTCTAGCCATAACATTGGTCATTTGACCCGAAAGCCAGGAAACCTCGAATGAGATAGGTCATTTTGTGAAGGTTTTTTTGAGACATATTCAATATAACAAGTTTGATATTTTTCCTTGCAACCATGTCACATAATATGATACCACGCGAAGATTTCGCATTGTTTCGATCGTTTTTGAATTTTTTATGACTTTTTTAAATTATCGACAAACTTTGTCGAACGACGGGTATGAAGATTCTTAGCTCGGAGCTGAGCCTCTCTAAACTTTCATTGGATCTCTGATGAAATAGCATATTGTGAATCTAAAAATGATTTTTGTAAAAAATCATGCCCATCCGATCATGTACTTGTAGTTCATATCTGACCCACTTCCGGCCGATTCGGCAGGAATTTGTCTTTTTCACCTGGAGTGGACGGAAAGGTTTAAGATCCCCCCGTTGCGACATTTTGCATTTCAGGTGGTCTAGTATTTTTGAAAATTGGGGTGGTAGAATTTTGAATTAGCCATTTGGTGGTTGCTTCATAAAATTCCCCTTTTTTACGCTCGTAAAATGGAGCCTTGCTTTTTGGTGCGACGAAAAGGAAAACTTCCTTCTGCAACATTATTCGACATTCCATAATTCACATGCATGCACAATATGGGCATATTATCACAAACTATGCATTGATTCTAGCCATAACATTGGTTATTTGACCCGAAAGCCAGGAAACCTCGAATGAGATAGGTCATTTTGTGAAAGTCTTTTTCAGACTTAATCAATATAACAAGTTTGATATTTTTCCTTGCAACCATGTCATATAATATGACACCATGCAAAGGTTTCGCATTGTTTTGATCGTTTTTGAAATTTTTATGACTTTTTTAAACTATCGACAAACTTTGTCGAACGACGGGTATGGAGATTCTTAGCTCGGAGCTGAGCCTCTCTAAACTTTCACTGGATCTCTGATGAATTAGCATATTGTGAATCTAAAAATGATTTTTTTTTTTAAAAATCATGCCCATCTGATCATGTACCTGTAGTTCATATCTGACCCACTTCCTGCCGATTCGGCAGGAATTTGTCTTTTTCACCTGGAGTGGACGGAAAGGTTTGAGATCCCCCCGTTGCGACATTGTACATTTAAGGTGGTCTAGTATTTTTGAAAAATAGGGTGGTAGAATTTTGAATTAGCCATTTGGTGGTTGCTTCATAAAATTTCTCGTTTTTTATGCTCGTAAAATAGAAAATGGCTTTTTGGTACGACAAAAAGGAAAACTTCCTCTTGTAACATTATTCGCCATTCCATAATGCACATGCATGCACAATATGGGCAGATTATCACAAACTATGCCTAGATTCTAGCCATAACATTGGTCATTTGACCCGAAAGCCAGGAAACCTCGGATGAGATAGGTCATTTTGTGAAGGTTTTTTTGAGACATATTCAATATAACAAGTTTGATATTTTTCCTTGCAACCATGTCACATAATATGACACCACTCGAAGGTTTCGCATTGTTTCGATCGTTTTTGAATTTTGTACGACTTTTTTAAACTATCGACAAACTTTGTCGAACGACGGGTATGAAGATTCTTAGCTCGGAGCTGAGCCTCTCTAAACTTTCACTGGATCTCTGATGAAATAGCATATTGTGAATCTAAAAATGATTTTTGTAAAAAATCATGCCCATCCGATCATGTACCTGTAGTTTATATCTGACCCACTTCCTACCGATTCGGCAGGAATTTGTCTTTTTCACCTAGAGTGGACGGAAAGGTTTGAGATCCCCCCGTTGCGACATTGTACATTTAAGGTGGTCTAGTATTTTTGAAAAATAGGGTGGTAGAATTTTGAATTAGCCATTTGGTGGTTGCTTCATAAAATTCCCCGTTTTTTACGCTCGTAAAATAGAAAATAGCTTTTTGGTACGACGAAAAGGAAAACTTCCTCCTGCAACATTATTTGCCATTCCATAATTCATATGCATGCACAATATGGGCAGATTATCACAAACTATGCATTGATTCTAGCCATAACATTGGTTATTTGAACCGAAAGTCAGGAAACCTCGAATGAGATAGGTCATTTTGTGAAGGTCTTTTTCAGACTTAATCAATATAACAAGTTTGATATTTTTCCTTGCAACCATGTCACATAATATGACACCATGCGAAGGTTTCTCATTGTTTCGATCATTTTTTAATTTTTTATACATGTTTTAAACTATGGTCAAAACGACGAGTATGAAGATTCTTATTCAATATAAGTATCTAATTTTTGAGTGTATATAGATAGATCTTATTTTTCTGCAAATTTTGATATATTTAGAATGATTTTTTTATGATTTTTCTAAGAGTAATGTGATAAATGGCAAAAAAGAAGAAAAAAGGACTTTGTCGTGTGTAGTGCGGAATACACACGGCAAAGGCCCATTGCCGTGTGTACTACGGAATACACACGGCAAAGGGCCTTTGTCGTGTATACTGCAGAATACACATGGCAAAGGACCGACGAGGACAAACGGCAAAGAGACCACCGTCTGCGGCCGTTAGCTGCTCCTGTTAAATGGACGTGTGGGGTCACGTGTCCTACCTTGTTGCCGTGACAACACCTATGCCGTGTGTCGTTGTCGACTTTGCCGAGTGTATTTTCTTTGCTGTGTTTCTTTATGGGCCTTTGCCGTGTATATTTCTTTGCCGTGTTCTTTTTCAGAAATTTGCCGTGTTCACGCACTTTGCCGTGTATTTTCTGAGTTACACACGGTAAAGACTGTCTTTGCCGTGTTTCGGTACGTTTGGCACACGGCAAAGACGTGGCAGCGACATTTTTTCCTGTAGTGTTCCCTCTGTTTTAAAATATAAAATGTTTTAGGTTTGTGAATAAAATATACCTAGATATCTTTTAGTGTGTAGATTCATTTTAAATGTGAGTGATTCTATATAGTAAAACAAGTCTAGATACATTTATTTTACAAAGTTAAAACATCTTATATTTTAAAACGGAGAGAGTAGTACTTTTTTTTTAGCCGTTCATAAAATGTATATGTCGCGGTCGCCTTGTGACCCGCTCGTCCGGAGCAAGGAGAGTGACGGCTTGCTGTTTAACCAAGGGTGGGAAACGTACTTCGAAGCTTGGACGAGGCCAATGGATCTCGGCGGAGCCGTTCATGGAGCCACATGTCGATCGAAGACGGGAGTTTGACAAGGTAATTTCTTAGGGTTGGTTTAAATAAGGAGAAGAGGTTTTGGTTTGTAGATGCTCCGGCCATAACCTCTTTGTAGAGGAGTATTGGTTAACTAGGACTATTGGCCGTTGCTGGCTCCATCCGATGGTCCATGAATTATGGTTGATCGGTGGGTTGATTTCACACTACAAGATTCCAAGGTAGCATGGTGATGACAAGTGAAACTGTCTGTGATATTTACATCTGGAGGCGTTATGCTCTAGGTAGATTTTGTTCGGATGGTTTTGGCGTGTTGCTAATAGAGGCAAGTCAATTGTTTCTTAGGTCTGCGGTGGCCCATGACTGATAATGACTGATAAAAGTGGCTATGATCGACTTGGGAGCTCAAGTTGCCGATTATAGAACTTTACTTAAAAGTAAATAATAGTGTGTTTTTCCTCCCCAGTTGTGTAAAGGGTTTGCCCGAGGGCTGAGGGGATTCCGCTGATAAATTTTTTGTAAATGCTATCATGCTCCGAATCATTAGACTGAATATTCCGTTTCATTTTTTATTGAGTTACACCACAAAGGTTAGCATGGCCGCCTAATCGAATCCGGTGGATGAGACACCACTAGAAACTAGCTTCGCTAAACTTTGTTTAGGAGAAACATTTTGGCTCAATGGTAACCTACAACTACTCATTCCAAGATGCAACAAGAAAGCACAACAAACAAATTAGTGGTTCCATCCAACAATAAAGACAAGAAAGAATGAACCATGTACATAAACTGCCATATACTAGCGAAAACTCTCAAAAGAATTAGGGTTGCCCATATAAATAGTGTTGTGGTGTGTGGTTATGATGGCGGAACATTGTGCATAAATGGATAGATATTTTGGCGATTCAATATGATTACCATAATTACTAAATGAATTACAGTCTATGCTTATTTCAAATTCTATGTATGCAAAAGTAGTAGAATCCAGAGTCTGTTTATGTTTACTCGTGATTACTATAAGCTATGATATTTTAGTACAAGTATAGAGAATGCACAGGTTGGTATTCCACAAGTCTTTGTGAAAGGCGCCATGATCATATTGCCGAGTAGGCAGGACTTGCATGTCTGGAACGGCTCCAAGATGGGTGAATCCAGAAGTCCGTCTTCATGGAGCTTCCTCATGCGTTTTCAACTTATGTGACCAAGTCGACAATGTCATAGATAAGTTGCACTAATATCATTTGGCTTTAACCTTTTGACATTTAAGTTATCGACCTACTTACAATCAAGATCAAGCATAAATTGTTCAACTTGGTCAGGTGCAAAGCCATGGAACATATCATACAAATATTAGGAACAACCGTTGTTCTTAATATTCGACACGTAACCCTACTTCATCAAAGATGAGGCAGAAAATATGTTTCGGATTTGTACAGGAACATAATGACAATTATCAAGTTCAAGTACAAATCCTGATGATAACTAGAGTTGCATCGTCCCTACGGCTAACGCGATAGATCTTGCCATTTTTCCGACTCGGATGTAAATATTCCCTCTTCCACGCTCATATGTCTTACTACTCCCTGCATTGAGTAGCACAAATGAATAACCGATCCCGTATCATATATATCTAGTAAATGCTAGGAGAGTCTACAAGATAAATGTCTATAACATTTATAACAAGTGTATTTAAGTTAGAAGTACCTCCACTCTGGGCATTATCGACCTGGTACTTTCTATAGTTCCTATTATAGTGGCCTTCCTTTTTACAATAAAAGTATATTGTTCCAGAGTACTTTATTGCCAGTCATTGAGTTGGCACTGGGACTTGAATCCAGCATGTTGTGTCCTTTTGACTTAGGCTTCTTGTTCGACCAAGACTTCTTCTTGATCTTAGAGGTGTTCTTCACCATCAACACTTGATTGGTGCCACCTCTCTTGATATTCGTCTTTGCCATCTTGAGAACCCCTGAAGTTCCGCCAACTTCTTATCCATACAATGCATGCATGTGGTAATTCAAAATAAACGAACCGTAAGAACTAGGAATAGAATTCGGGACAATCTCGGTCACGAACTCTTCACTTAAGGGAAAACCCAGCCGATCGAAGGATTGTACATATCCGACCATCTTGATCATGTACAACCTCAGTGGACAGCCATCTTCCAGCTTACATCGGAGTAAGTCCCGAAAGACATTGTACCTGTTTGTCTTAGTCTAAGTCTCAAACATGCTCTTCATGGTAACACTCATATCATATGCCTTAACATCTCGAACTGCTACTGTAGTTCAGGCTCCATATGAGCAAGCATGAGGCAACCGATCTTTAACGAGTCATCATGAGCACAACGATGGGAGGCTCATGTGGTAGCAAGCTCATCATAAACTAGTTCGAATAGGACATGTTCCTTCTTCTCTTGCTTGAGAACAATTCTCAGATTACGATACAATTGTTAAAGTTTATTCCATTCAACCTATCCTCAAGGATCGAATGCAAAGAAAAACTAGAAAGCTAGAGAGCGCTAATAGGTGTAATCCACAAACAAAATATATAAAAAACTCAAGACAATGTATATGTAAAGGAGAAAGCGGATTGAACACTTTAATCGTGCACACTCCCACTGAGACCAATACCCCTCTAACAGTTCACATCAATTCAACAACACTAAATACAATATCTATACCACTATATAGTGTATGAATAACTTTTGAACATTGACCATTGGATAATGATCGACAAATCCCAACATTGCTGACCATGATCTTCTTTTTTATATGTTAAATTATACCACGTCGACCATCTAAAATATTATATTATTAGCCTTTAGCACAATGAACGCTATGCACAAACCTCAAAACATACTTCTTCATAAACATAGAATCTTCTATGCTTATAATATCCCAACTTATTTTTCTTAATAAAACTGTCATTTTTTACTTTGTTATTTGTGCACTGTCAATACGATATACTTAATTATAACAAACATCTTCGGATAAAATGTGTTTAACATATTTTATCTATGTTTTTTGTAGAGTAGGTCACACTATTTTCGAGTTTTAACTATCTAATATCAGTTTCTTTCTAAATGATATGAAGTGGTATAAGAACTAAATATAAACTTGATACTTCATGGTTAATTATATTTTTTTTTGGGATTTACCAATTATAATTCGATGTAGTGATGATATTGTTGGAATTATGCCCTAGAGGCAATAATAAAGATGTTATTATTATAATTCTTGTTCATGGTAAAGTTTATATTCCATGCTAGAATTGTATTAAGCGAAAACTTTAATACTTGTGTGGTTTGTGAACAACACCGTGTCCCTAGTACGCCTCTATGGACCAGCTCATTGATTAAGGATGGTTAAGGTTTCCTAACCATAGACATGAGTTGTCGATTAATAATGAGATCGTATCATTGGGAGAATGATATGATGGACAAACCCAAACAAAGCGGAGCAATTAGATCGTGTCATGGTGTTCATCTTTGCGAAGGTTTTCTTATGTCAAATATTGTATTCCTTATACCATGAGATAATTCAACTCCCTGGTATCGGAAGAAAGCTTTGAGGTCATCAAACGTCATCCTATGAGAGGGTGATCATAAATGTGTCTCTCGGGTGATCGGAAAGTACCTGTTGGGTTGTATGTATCGAGATGGGATTTGTCCCTCCCAAGTTGGAGAGATATACTTCGGGCCCACTCGGTAATCGATATCAACACCGCTTGCAATCATGTGGTTAAGGAGTTGATCACAAAGTGATATCGGATTACGGAACGAGTAAAGTACTTGCTGTGAACGAGATTGAACTAGGTATGACGGTACCGACGATCAAATCTCGGGCAAGTAAAATATCGCGAGACGAAGGGAATATATATGGGATTGATTGAATCCTGGCATCGTGGTTCATACGATATGATCATCGATGAATGTGTGGGAGTCAATATGGGTTTCCAGACCCCGCTGTTGATTATTGATATAAGATCATGTCTGCACATTCTCGAACCCGAAGGGTCACACACTTAACGTATCTCGACGCTAGGATAGATTGGATAATTGGTTTATGAGTTTTTGTTCGGACTCTCGGATGGGATCCGGGACATCACGAGAGGTTCCGGAATGGTCCGGAGAATAAGATTCATATAAGGCAATGCAGTTTTTGGAGTTCGGAATTGTTTCGGGTTAATCGGTATTGTACCGGAAGCTTCTAGAACCTTCCGGAGGGGGACAAACGTGGCCCCACCTGCCGGGAGGGGGCATGGGCCTATGAGGGAGTGCCCTGGCCGCATTGGGCCAGGGGCACAAGGCCCCATAGGGCCCAGCCGGCAAAACCTAGGGGAAACCCTAGGGGAGCTTCTAGAAGGGGGAACTTGCCCCCACTCCTCCCTCCTTGGCCGCCGGCCTAGGGCTTGGGGGAGGGGCTAGGGCTGGCGCCCACCCCTCTATATATAGAGGGCTGGGGCGCACCCTCCCCCCACACGTCCTCCTCAACCCTAGCCGCCCTGCTGCCCTCCTCTCTCTCTCCCTCCCGACTGCACGTAGGCGAAGCCCTGCTGCAGAAACTCTCCACCACTTGCACCGCGCCGTCGCGTTGTAGATCCAATTCGTCTCTCCACCATACTTGCTGGACCGAGGAAGGAGGAGACGTCGAGGTGCCTCACGTGTGCATCTCTCGGAGGCATCGCCACTTGCGGTGTTAGATCGGATCGGATCGCGAGGAGAAGAAGCGAGTACGACTACATCACCCACATTCCGACGAACGTTCCGCTGTGCGAATCTTCAAGGGTATGAAGATCTCATCTAATCCCCCTCGTTGTTTGCATCTCCTAGATTAGATCTTGGCTTTCCCGTTCGCATCCGTAGAATTTTTTTGATTTACTATGCTGCGAAACCCTTCAGTGGTATCAGAGCTAGATCTATGCGTAGATGTGTTTCACGAGTAGAACGCAACATGGTTGTTGCGGGCGTTGATGTTTTCTGTTGCAATCCTCTTGTTTGTGTTCTTCTTATGACGCGGGATAGTGAGATCAAAGCGGTCCAGACCAACCTTACACGACCTCGTTTGCGAGACCGGCTCCGCACTTGACGTGTGGCTTATTCCACACATGCGGCTGGTGGATGCCAGTTTCTCTCACTATAGTTGTCATGGGATTTACACCGGAGTTTGGCAACCATAATATCACCGTTGTGGCTTTTTGTAGGTAAGAATCGTTCTTAGCTTGCTACTCCCATAAGCCACGTAAAACATGCAACAACAAAGTAGATGCGTCTAACTTGTTTTTGCAGGGAGTGTTTTCTGTGATATGGTATGGCCCAAGATGTGATGTGTATGTTGTATGCAATGATCATGTTTTGTAATGTTTCACGACTTGCATGTCGATGAGTACACAACCGGCAGGAGCCATATGTTTGTCTTTATAATTGTGTATGACCTGTGTGTCAACTTCTTATACGCTATGTAATAGCTTTACTTATCGCTAAGTAGTTAGCAATAGTTGTAGTTGCTATTCGTGGTGGAGGCAATCATGGTGGAGTGATGGAGATCATGCCGGCACGCACAAGATGGAGTTCATTGCGCGAAGATTGGCTATACCATGTCACATAAAGTTATATGCATGTGATGTTTATCCTTTTATGTATCTTATTATGCTTAGATCGCGACGGTAGCATTATAAGATGATTCCTCACTTAAAGATCAAGATAAAACTGTGTTCTCCCCATGTATGCACCGTTGCGAAAGTTCGTCGTGTCCAAGCATCACGTGATGATCGGGTGCTATAGACTCTACGTTCACATACAACGGGTGCAAGCCAGTTTTTGCACACGCGGAAATACTTGGGTTTCACTTGACGAGCCTAGCATGTACAGACATGGCCTCGGAACACAAGAACCGAAAGGTTAAGCATGAGTCATATGAATGATATGATCGACACTTCGTTGTCCACCATTGAAGCCACATCTCTTCTCGTGAAGATCGGATTAGGTGTGGTGAATTTGGATCGTGTTCACTAAACAACTTGAGGGATATTGAATTTAGTGGGAGTTCATCTAGTAATTTGATTAAAAGTTGAACTAGTTATCATGAACATAGTCTAATTTGTACTTGCAAACATTGTAGATCAAATGGCTAAGTCCAATTTCAACTTCAACGTTTTTGCTGAGAAGGAAAAGCTTAGAAACAATGGGTCTAACTTCACCAACTGGTTCCGCAATCTGAGAATCATTCTCTCTGGCGGTCAAAAGGACTATGTCCTTGAAAATGCGCTAGGTGACGCCCCTGCAGTAGATGCGCCGGCTGATTAAGAGCACCATGTTGTTTGCTATGGAATTGGACCTTCAAAATCGTTTTGAAGACTATCCTGGGCCCTTTGAGATTCTTGAGGAGCTGAAAACTATGTTTCAGACTCAGGCCCGTTCTGAGAGATATGAGATCTCTGAGAAATTCTTTAACTGCAAGATGGAGGAAGGGAGTTCCGTTAGTGAGCACACCATAAAGATGTCGGGCTAAAGTCAACGCCTTGAGCAACTGGACTGCAAGATTCCAGAGGAGCTCAAGATTGACAGGGTTCTGCAATCACTCCCTCCCAGCTACAAAAGTTTTGTAGTGACTCATAATCATATTAGTTCCACTGATACGATCACCGAGCTCTCGCAAAGCTGAAGGCTACGAAGGTGGACATCAAAAAGGATAATCATGTGTTGATGGTCAACAACCCCCCACCTTCAAGAAAGGTAAGGGTGCAAAGAAGCCCTTCAAGAAAGGAGGCGGCAAGCGCGTTGCCCCTGCTGAGAAGAAGCTCAAGTCTGGACCCAAGCCGGACACTGAGTGCTTCTATTGCAAGGACAAGGGTCACTAGAAGCGCAACTGTCCGAAGTACTTAGCGGACAAGAAGGCTGGCACCATCAAAGGTATATTTGATATACATGTTATTGATGTTTTCCTAACTAGCCCTCGTTGTAGTGCCTGGGTATTTGATACTGGTTCAGTTTCTAATATTTGTAACTCGAAACAGGAGCTACGGAATAGACGGCGGCTTGCGAGGGATGAGGTGACGATGCGCGTTGGCAACAGATCAAGAGTTGATGTGATGGTCGTCGGCACACTCTCCTTAGTTTTACCTTCGGGATTAGTTTTAAACCTTAATAAGTGTTATTATGTGCCTGCGTTGAGCATGAACATTATTTCTGGATCATGTTTATTGCAAGATGGTTATTCATTTAAATCGGAGAATAATGGTTGTTCTATTTATATGAGTAACATCTTTTATGGTCATGCACCTTCTGTGAATGGTTTATTTCTTCTGAATCTCTAAAGGGATGAAACGCACATCCATAACATTGAGGCTAAGAGATGCAAAGTAGATAGTGATAATACTACTTATTTGTGGCACTGTCGTCTAGGTCATATTGGTGTAAAACGCATGAAGAAACTCCATTCTGATGGACTTTTGGAGTCTCTTGATTTTGAATCATTTGACACATGCGAACCATGCCTCATGGGCAAGATGATCAAAACCCCGTTCTCCGGAATGATGGAGCGAGCAACGGACTTGTTGGAAATCATACATACCGATGTATGCGGACCGATGAGTGTTTCGACGCGCGGTGGATATCGCTATTTTCTCACTTTTACTGATGACTTAAGTAGATATGGGTATATCTATTTGATGAAACATAAATCTGAAACATTTGAAAAGTTCAAGGATTTCAGAATGAAGTGGAGAACCATCGTAGCAGAAAAATTAAGTTTCTACGATCTGATCGTGGAGGTGAATATTTGAGTTATGATTTCTCACGCATCTTAAATCAAGCGGAATCGTTTCGCAAATCACGCCACCCGGAACACCACAGCGCAATGGTGTGTCTCAACGCTGAAATCAAACTCTATTAGATATGGTCCGATCAATGATGTCTCTTACTGATTTGCCGTTATCATTTTGGGGTTATGCATTAGAAACCGCTGCATTCACTTTAAATAGGGCACCATCTAAATCCGTTGAGACGACACCGTATGAAATGTGGTTTGGTGCTAAACCTAAGTTGCCGTTTCTTAAAGTTTGGGGATGCGAAGCTTACGTCAAGAAGTTGATGCCGGACAAGCTTGAACCCAAAGCGGAGAAATGCGTCTTCATAGGATACCCTAAGGAAACTATTGGGTATACCTTCTATCACAGAACCGAAGGCTAAGTGTTTGTCGCAAAGAACGGATCCTTTCTTGAGAAGGAATTTCTCTCGAAAGAAGTGAGTGGGAGGAAAGTAGAGCTAGACAAGGTTGTTGAACCTTCTCTTGAATTGGAGAGTGGCGCAGCACCTGAAATTGTTCCAGTGCCGCCTGCACCAATAATAGAGGAAGGTAATGACGAGGATCATGAAGCTTCGGACGATGCTGCTACTGAACGTCGCAGGTCGACAAGGTCGCATGCCCCTCCTGAGTGGTACGGCAACCCTGTCTTGACTGTCTTGTTGGTAGACGACAGTGAACCTGCGAACTATGAGGAAGCAATGATGAGCCCAGACTCTGAGAAATGGCTAGAGGCCATGAAATCCGAATTGGGATCCATGAGCGAAAACCAAGTATGGACTTTGGTGGACCCTCCTAGCGACCTAAAGGCCGTTGAGTCCAAATGGATCTTCAAGAGGAAAACGAACGCGGATGGTAATGTTACCGTCTATAAAGCACGAATTGTCGCGAAAGGTTTTCGACAAGTTCAAGGTGTTGACTACGATGAGAATTTCTCTCCCGTAGCGATGTTTAAGTCCATTCGGATTTTATTAGCAATTGCTGCGTTTCATGATTATGAAATATGGCAGATGGATGTCAAGACTTCTTTCCTCAATGGCAACATTGATGAAGAGTTGTATATGATGCAACCCGAAGGTTTTGTCGATCCTAAGGATGCTGATAAAGTATGCAAACTTCAGCGTTCCATTTATGGACTGAAGCAAGCATCTCGGAGTTGGAACCTTCGTTTTTATCAAGTGATCAAGAGCTTTGGATTTGTTCCAAATTGCTATGAAGCTTGTATCTACAAGAAAGTGAGTGGGAGCTCAGTGACATTTCTGGTACTATATGTGGATGACATATTGATTATTGGAAATGACATTAATATGCTTAACGATGTGAAGAGTTATTTGAACAAATGTTTTTCAATGAAAGACCTAGGTGAAGCTGCTTATATATTGGGCATCAAAATCTATAGAGATAGACAAAGACGCCTGATAGCTTTAAGCCAGAGTACATACCTAGACAAAGTTCTGAAAAGGTTCAGAATGGATAAGGCAAAGAAATGTTCAGTGCCTATGTTGTCAGGTAAGATATTGAGCAAGGCTCAGTGTCCAGCCACGGTAAATGATAGAGATGCTATGAGCAAAGTGCGTTATGCCTCGGCCATCGGTTCTATCATGTATGCCATGTTGTGTACTAGACTGGATGTGTCCAATGCTCTTAGTTTGATGAGCAGATACCAGAGTGATCCAGGAGTGGAACACTGGACAGCCGTGAAGAACATCCTAAAGTACCTAAATAGGACTAAAGAAATGTTCTTAGTCTATGGAGGTGATGAACAGCTCGTCGTAAAAGGTTACATCGATGCTAGTTTCGACACTGACAAGGATGATTCTAAATCTCAGACAGGATACGTTTATATTTTGAATGGAGGAGCTGTGAGCTGGAGAAGCTGCAAGCAAAGCGTGATCGCGGGATCTACAGTAGAAGCGGAATACATGGCTGCTGCAGAAGCGTCAAGTGAAGGAGTTTGGATCAGGAACTTCATCACTGAGCTTGGCGTGGTTCCAAGTGCATTGGACCCACTGGAGATATTGTGTGACAACACTGGCGCCATAGCACTCGCTAAGGATCCAAGATATCATCCAAAGACCAAGCATATCAACCGCAAGTTTCATATAATCCGAGATTATATAGCAGATGGAGATCTGAAGATTAGCAAAGTACATACAGATCTGAATGTCGTAGATCCATTGACTAAACCTCTTCCACGTGCAAAACATGATCAGCACCTTAGTGCCATGGGTGTGAGATTTTTGCCAAATGTAAACTAGTGCAAGTGGGAGACTGTTGGAATTATGCCCTAGAGGCAATAATAAAGATGTTATTATTATAATTCTTGTTCATGATAAAGTTTATATTCCATGCTAGAATTGTATTAAGCGGAAACTTTAATACTTGTGTGGTTTGTGAACAACACCATGTCCCTAGTACGCCTCTATGGACTAGCTCATTGATTAATGATGGTTAAGGTTTCCTAACCATAGATATGAGTTGTCGATTAATAATGAGATCGTATCATTGGGAGAATGATATGATGGACAGACCCAAACTAAGCGGAGCAATTAGATCGTGTCATGGTGTTCATCTTTGCGAAGCTTTTCTTATGTCAAATATTGTATTCCTTAGACCATGAGATAATGCAACTCCCTGGTATCGGAAGAAAGCTTTGAGGTCATCAAACGTCATCCTATGAGAGGGTGATCATAAAGGTGTCTCTCAGGTGATCAGAAAGTACCTGTTGGGTTGTATGTATCGAGATGGGATTTGTCCCTCCCAAGTCGGAGAGATATACTTCGGGCCCACTCGGTAACCGATATCAACACCGCTTGCAAGCATGTGGTTAAGGAGTTGATCACAAAGTGATATCGGATTGCAGAACGAGTAAAGTACTTGCTGTGATCGAGATTGAACTAGGTATGACGGTACCGACGATCAAATCTCGGGCAAGTAAAATATCGCGAGACGAAGGGAATATATTTATGGGATTGATTGAATCCTGGCATCGTGGTTCATCCGATATGATCATCGATGAATGTGTGGGCGTCAATATGGGTTTCCAGACCCCGCTGTTGATTATTGATATAAGATCATGTCTGCACATTCTCGAACCCGAAGGGTCACACACTTAACGTATCTCGACGCTAGGATAGATTGGATAATTGGTTTATGAGTTTTTGTTCGGAGTCTCGGATGGGATCCGGGACATCACGAGAGGTTCCGGAATGGTCTGGAGAATAAGATTCATATAAGGCAATGCAGTTTTTGGAGTTCGGAATTGTTTCGGGTTAATCGGTATTGTACCGGAAGCTTCTAGAACCTTCCGGAGGGGGACCAACATGGCCCCACCTGCCGGGAGGGGGCATGGGCCTATGAGGGAGTGCCCTGGCCGCATTGGGCCAGGGGCACAAGGACCCATAGGTCCCAGCCGGCCAAACCTAGGGGAAACCCTAGGGGAGCTTCTAGAAGGGGGGAACTTGCCCCCCACTCCTCCCTCCTTGGCCGCCGGCCTAGGGCTTGGGGAGGGGCTAGGGCTGGCGCCCACCCCTCTATATATATAGGGCTGGGGCGCACCCTCCCCCCACACCTCCTCCTCAACCCTAGCCGCCCTGCTGCCCTCCTCTCTCTCTCCCTCCCGACTGCACGTAGGCGAAGCCCTGCTACAGAAACTCTCCACCACTTGCACCGCGCCGTCGCGTTGTAGATCCAATCCGTTT
Source organism: Avena atlantica (assembly GCA_910589765.1). Taxonomy (NCBI): domain Eukaryota; kingdom Viridiplantae; phylum Streptophyta; class Magnoliopsida; order Poales; family Poaceae; genus Avena; species Avena atlantica. The sequence goes on from OU342737.1 coordinate 67,506,197, forward strand.
CTCTACCATACTTGCTGGACCGAGGAAGGAGGAGACGTCGAGGTGCCGTACGTGTGCATATCTCAGAGGCATCGCCACTTGCGGTGTTAGATCGGATCGGATCGCGAGGAGGAGAAGCGAGTACGACTACATCACCCACGTTCCGACGAATGTTCCGCTGTGCGAATCTTCAAGGGTATGAAGATCTCATCTAATCTCCCTCGTTGTTTGCATCTCCTAGATTATATCTTGGCTTTCCCGTTCGGATCCGTAGAATTTTTTTGATTTACTATGTTGCGAAACCCTTCAGATATGTCATCCTCCATTCTTCTATTATCTAAGCTCTTATGTGTAAGGCACGTGCAACTTACTAATAATTATAAGGGAGAAGACAATGTATCTTGTATCACCTTGATGCGAGTAGTCTGACAAAAACAAACTTTATCGCACAAAAGTAGCTTTTGGTAATGTACTATGCAATATAGTTTGCACTTTAAACTGCATAGTAGTATTGAACTGGTCCGGGCAGCAGCGTCGGGGAAACCCTAGGACCTGTTCGGGCAGCAGCGTCGTTATTGTCGCTTTTCTTCTTGGAGGTGTTGCTTGTTGTGTGGTGCTTCGTAGTGCTAGGCTTGCGGTGGTACTTAGTTGGAGGGCGCAACGGTTGCGGGTCGTCCTCATTTTCGTCAAGCCGATGTTATCGGCTTTGATTTCTTTTCTTTTTCTTTTGTGCTTTCTTTTTGTTTTCTCTTGGGCGATGTGCTGCCTGACCCAGCAGTGGTCTCAACTGGTTGCTATATTTATATAGCTGGGCGTATGCCTGTTTCGAGGAGGTATTGAACTGGTCTCATATAGCTAAAAAAGAAAATCATTCCTCTTCTCTTACTTAACCTGATCTTGACACGTGGCCGAATTTCCTTAGGCTTCACTTCCTTTATTTTTTTCCATTTGTTGTTCCACGCTGCCTAATGGATGGCCAGAGAAGCGAGTTTGGTACCTTGACACTTGCAAGCGAGGCATGGAAACCCACGGGCGCAAACTGCATTCTTTACGAATAGCAAACCACAGACTTGAAATAAATAAACGAACCTCAAACAAAGATGAATAGCAAGTGGGCATGTAAACAAAGAAGGGCGAAAAAATATGAGACAGCCGACGACGAGAGGTGGGAGGCGGTTCACGCTGGTGCCCGGGGCGCTCGGGTCGCCGGAGGCGGCTGCGCCACCCCCGTCATCGAGCTCGGGTTCGAGGTTCCAATGTCTGGGATCTGATTCCGACTACGATGACGGTGAGGCCCTCGCTGCACGGGAAAAGCTTCACGCCCTAGAGGATCCCACCGGCGAGTTGGGATGGACTTCGGTTTGTCGTCGACGAAGGAGGACCGATGAAGAGTTGAAGCAGGAGTTTTGGGAGGAGATGGGGTTCCCTACGCCGGCATCCCGGTTCTGGGAGCGTTCGTCTCCGTCGCCCCCGAGGAGCTCGCTGCAAACCTGCCGTTCTTCCTTGCCGCCGAGGGTCCGTAGGGCGGCTGTGTCGTCGCCGACGGGGATGCTGGTGCGCCGGGGTCCACTGGTCTGGCCGTGGAGGCCCCCCTGCCTGCGAGGAGGGCGTCTGCGCTGCCTCTACTTGCATCGTTCATCGAGGCGGCTGCCGCTGGTACAGATTCGAGGCGGGATCCGGTTTCTGCGCAGGAGGTTCTGGGGGCGGACGACCCGGAACGCCGCGAGTCATCTGCGCTGGCAATTGGGGCGGACATCTCGGGAGGTGGGCGTCGCGAGGCGGGTCCGAGAGCGGGGATGCGACCGGGTGCCCTGGGCGGTATCGCCGCTGCGGGTGGGCCAACAAGCGGGAAAAATACCGAGACGTCCTGGAGTTGGTCTCTGGTCGTGAGAAAAGTAGGTATCGGGCGTCGCCTCGTGCTATGTGATACCAGAAACTCGGCCTCTCGCGTCTCTGGCTTCCGATCGTCTTCGTAGTCGTTTCCTCCGTCGAGATCCTTCGTCCAAGCCTTGCTCGGCGTCAACTCCATGGCTATGCCGCCGCATCGTGTTGCTGCTCCACCGCCGGGGGCTCCAAACCTTCGTGCTCCGACTCCCCGTGCACCTCGTCAGCCCGCAAGCGCGTCTGCTCCCCATCAGCAGCAGCAGGCTCCCACGGCTCCAGCGCCCCCCTTGACCGGCGCTCTCCAGGGGCAGGGGGCCGGGCCGCGACCCTCCTATGTTGTGCCGCCTATGGTTGCGCCTACCTATGGCCATGGACCACCGCCGTTCTCTGGGCCGCCTGGGATGCCACCTCCGGCTCATTTCAATCAGGGGATGGCGCTGCCGTTTCTGTTGCCCCAGGGTGCTTACTTCCCGGCGCCGCAACCTCAGTTCGCCTTGCAGCCACTACAGCCGCCGTATCACGGACATCCGTCGGGTGGGGCATCATCGATCCAGCAGGGGGTGCCGCCACAGCAGTTTGCGGTCGGGACCGGTAATGTAAGTGTGCAGGTGCCGAAGTGGAAGAAGAAGAAGAAGCAGGATCAATTGCAAGCGGGTCTTGAGCCGGGTTTGCAGCCGCTCCTGTAGCCGCCGCAGTTTCAGCAATATGGGTATCCCGCTGGTCAGGCGGGGACGTCTTCTCAGGTTTTGGGACAGCAGCCACAGTATCAGTACGGGCCATAGGGAACCGTTGCCAATGTTCCTCAGGCTGTGACAGCTTTGGAGACTGTTGTTGCTGCACCGGTGCCTGCTGCCGCGGGTAAGAAGAACCAGAAATGCTGCCGCGGGTAAGAAGAACCAGAAATCCGTTCGCTGCTGGAAGTGTGCGGTCAATACGCATGCAACTAAAGATTGTAAGGCGGATCATGATTGCTATATTTGTGACAACTCTACTCATCCCACTTTGAGATGTCCCGTTCTTAAGCAGCCAAGGCCTACCCCGGTGATGCCTGGTATTGGCAATGAGTTGACTTTGTTTTCTCAGATTCCGGATTCTGTGGTGCGGGATCACCTTGGGGAAAACTTGACCCCCATAGCTCTTGTTCAGGTCACTGGGCCGATGGTCCCTGCAGATGTGGTTCAGCGACAAATTGCCAGGAGATGTCCGGTTCGTAGTCAGTGGAAGTGGGAAGCGTTGCCCTATGGAGAATCTGCCTTTCTTGTGAGTTTTCCCTCGATGGAGGATTTGGACAGGGTGGATGGGATCCAGGTGCCGGTGCCGCTAAGCACCTCTCAGCTCTCGTTTCTTGTTTACCGGACACAGGAGGTGCCCCACAAGCTTGAGCTGCAGCAGGTTTGGCTACATGTCGAAGGGGTGCCACATTGTTTGCGGTCCTTCTTGGGTTTATGGGCGGTCGGTGGTCTCATGGGCACTAATTTGGATGTGGACCTTTTCAGTTTGAGGAGACGTGGCGTCGTTCGGGTTCTTGTTGCTATGACTGATACCAGTGTTTTCTTGGGCTGTAGGATTCGATTGGACATTACCTTATGACTGATGTTGTGGTGGGTCTCAAGGTTTATGCGCTTCGTTTTCGTTTAGAGCCGGAGGGTTATGTACCTGAGCCTGAGTTTGCACCTTACTTATGGAGGAAGAGGGATGATGATCAGGACGATGATGCGAATGATAAGCCTTCTGATGATGCTATGGATACATCTGACATGGGGGGTGGCTCACAGGCTGTTGGGGCTGGCTCTTCCTGGACCAATACTAGGCAGGGTGGCTCGGCACAGCCGCCTACCAGGAAGGGTGCTCAGCTGGATTGTTCTGTGCCTTCGGATCCTATGTTATTGTTTGTTGTTACTCCTTTTAATGCTAACCCTGCCACTCCCCGCGGTAAGGAACTTTTGGAGGCGCTTCTGTTGGACTCTCCCCTGCGTGGTTCAGGACCGGTGTTGGGCTCGCCTTGTGTCTCTCCTTCACAGCTTCAGGAGGCCTTGCTTGGGGCTTGTGGTTCTTTGGAGTCGGCTGGTGTTTCTTCGTTTCAGGCTTCTCCCACGCGTGGGAGACCTAACATGATGGGTCGTTCTATTCCCACGCGTGCGGGGCCGGTGTTACAGGAGGCGGTACCGGTTGTACAGGAGGTCGACGCTGGGTCCTCGGCGCGGAGGCTGGCCCAGGTGGGGCTGGCTGACTGCGAGGCTTTCGGGTTGGCTGTCGGGGTGCAGGGTGCTTCACCTTTGCCCCTGGCGGTGCAACCCTCTGCAGCTGTGATGCGGGATGCTGGAGGTTTCTCCCATGGTGCTTGTCCGTTGGACATGGAGGGACGCTCTAGCGCAGTTGGTGGACAGGTGGCAGGGAGGATGGACCTAGCCCAGGAGGGGTCTGGTCTGTCCCCAGTTGTCGATGGCCCTACCTTTGTTGCTGGGACACCGGCGCGCAGGAGTTCTCGCCATGGTGTTGACGCACAGGGAGCCTCTGCCACAGATGAGGATTCCTTGGGCAAGGCCATGCGGAGGAAGGCGGAGAAGAATTTGGACACCCCGGGTAATTCTTCCAAATCCTTTCTTTCTTTTTCAAATAACTCTATTATGGATAAGCCGTCTAAAGTTGGTGTTAGTTTGCTTATATCTATAAGTGACGTTAATCTTTCTAATTCTGTTTTGAGACATATGGAGGTTGACCGTCTAACGGTTACTCCTAAAATCTCTGTTGTTCCTGACCCTTCACCAATGGAGGAGGAGGAGTTGCATGCCACAATAGATGGTCAACTCCTTTCTCACTTAGTTGGTGAAGTATCAGATGTGGGCTTTGATGAGACTGGGCTCAATTCATTATATGATCTTATAGCGTCTGGTCGGAAATCAAAGGGCCATCGGTCCCGTAAGAGATCTCGTGTACCCAAATCCCCAATTGTTTCTCAATGGATGGCATGTTCTCAAATAGCAGAGGTCTTCGTGACTTGGCTAAACATTTGTTTTTTACCGATTGTGTGAGAGATTATAAATTGGATTTTTTGGCTATTTCTGAGACTGGTAGACGTGATTTCTCACAAATTCAACTCAATCGCCTTTCTGGTGGAGTGGATTTTACATGGGTATTACGTCCGCCACGGGGGAGTTCCGGGGGAATCTTGCTAGGCGTCAGTGTTGGAGATATGCCCTAGAGGCAATAATAAATATAGTTATTATTATATCTTTGTGTTTATGATAAATGTTTACATTCATGCTATAACAGTATTAACAAGGAAACATTAATACTTGTGTGATTTGTAAACTAAATTAGAGTCCCTAGTAAAGCCTCTTCATAATACTAGCTTGTTGGTTAATAAATGATTGTGGTTTCCCCATCATGAACATTGAGATGTTATTAACAACAAGATCATATCGTTAGGAGAATGGTATGATGGACATACTCCTATAGATAAGCATAGCATAAAGATCAAGTCATTTTAATAGTTCAATTGCTATATGCTTTCTGATACATAGTAACCTAATTCCTTCGACCATGAGATCATGCTTATCACCATCACCGGAAGGATGCTTTGATGACATCAAACACCGCACCGTAACTGGGTGGTTATAAAGGTGGCATTGAGTGTTCGGAAAGTATTGGTTGAGACACATGGATCAAGAGTGGGATTTGTCCATCCATATGACGGATAGATATACTCTGGGCCCTCTCGGTGAAATTTCATCCAATTGGCTTGCAAGCATGTGACTGGCTGCTACAATCACCCACGAGAATCTGCTCTCGTTAAACACTTTGGAATCTTCGAGGGTGAGTTATTCTATCGACTCGTTGCTACAATCTAGTAGATAGATCTTGGCTTGTTTGTTTGTATGCGGTAGAAATTTTTTGTTTTCCATGCTACGAACCCCTACAGTGGTATCAGAGCCGTGTCTATATGTAGATCTGTTGCACGAGTAGAACACAATGGTCATTATGGGCGGTGGTGCTTTTATTATCAATTGCTTCTTGTGTACTTTTCATCTTGCGGTATGATGGGATGAAGCGGCCCGGGCTAACCTTACATGACATCGTTCATGAGACTTGCTCCACGCTCAACATGCAACTTGTATTGCATAAGTGGCTTTGCGGGTGTCTGTCTCTCCCATTATAGTATAGATCCAATTTACAACGGGCACTTGATAGTTCAAACATCAACTTTGTGGTTCTTGTTCGTAAGTTAGATCGACACTTATTGAAAGCCCCATACCACGTAAAATATGCAAAGAAATTAGAGGCGTCTAACTTTGTTTTGCAGGGGTGTGCTGTGATGTGATATGGCCATGATTGTGATTATATTTGATGTATGCAATGTTCCTTATTGTAAGTTGGCAACCGGCAGGAGCCATATGGTTGTCTTTAATTTCTGTTAAGACCCGCGTGTCTATTCAAAGTAGTTGTAATAGTTGAAGCTGGTGGACGACAATCATGTAGCAGCGTCATTGACCTTGATGCAATGCCGGTGATGATGGAGATCATGTTCGTGCTTGAAGATGGAGATCGGAAGCACAAAGAAGAAAGGCCCTATCATATCACATATTATGAATTGCATGTGATGTTAATCCTTTATGCATCTTGTATTGCTTAGTTAACGACGGTAGCATTATAAGATGATCCCTCATGCACATAAATTTCAAGTTCTAAAGTGTTCATCCTTAGTAAGCACCATTGCTAAAGCTTGTTGTTTCGAAGCACCACGTAATGATCGGGTGTGTTAGATTCTGCAAGTGTATACAATGTGAGCAAGCCAGATTTGCTCATGCGGAAGCTAAGGTTTGATCTTGACGAGCCTAGCACGTACAGACATGGTCTCGGAACACGGATCACCGAAAGGTAAAGCATGAATCATATAGTAGATATGATGAACATGTCGATTGTTCGCCATTGAAGCTACATCAACTCTCGTGATGATCAGTTTTGATGTGGTGGATTTGGTTCGTGTGATCACTAAAACAATGTGAGGGATATTGTTTTGAGTGGGAGTTCACCTAGATTAATTTAACTATTAATTAGAACTCAATTTGTCATAAACTTAGTCTAAACTATTGCAAATATGTTGTAGATCAATGGCGGCCCCTACCATCAATTTTAATGCGTTCCTAGAGAAAGAAAAGTTGAAAAACAATGGAAGCAACTTCGCGGATTGGTTCCGCAATTTGAGGATTGTCCTCAATGCTGGTAATTTGACCTATGTGCTGGATGCACCGCTGGGTGACCCGCCTGCAGCTGATGCTACCGATGAAGTAAACAATGTTTACCTCGCTCGGAAGACTCAGTACTCCACAGTTCAGTGTGCTATCTTGTATGGCTTGGAATCGGAGCTTTAGAAAAGGTTTGAGAATTCAGACCCACATGATATTGTCCGTGAACTCAAATTGATTTTTGAGACTCACGCGGCAGTTGAGAGCTATGAGGCTTCTGAAAAGTTCTTTAACTGCAAGATGGAAGAGGGCAGCTCCGTCAGTGAGCATGTGATTAAGATGTCTGGGCATGCAAACAAACTCCAAAGCTTGGGTATAGTGATTCCTAATGCTTTGGGGATTTACCGTGTCCTTCAATCACTACCACCAAGTTACAAGTCTAGGGTTCGCAGCATAGAAAACAAAAATTTTCCTACGATGTGAACTATATACCAAGATCTATCTACTAGATACATACAACGTGCGGATGTATATCCATAGAGAACATACCCTTGAAGACCGACAAAGCTTAACGAGTTCAACTCGTGGTTGATGTAGACGATCTCTTGCCGATCTCAAGATCGAGAGGAAGTCCTAGCGCCGCAAATCAGCAGCGCATCCGTGCTCGCACACACGTTCGAGGCACCGAGCAACCTCCGCCTCCTCGCTCCAGCGATGCAGCAGAAGCACAACTCTTTCTTGCCGAATAGCCACCGGGAACATGTATCTCGCTAGTCCGAGACCATGGGGGATAAATTCTAGAGGGGGAGAGAGATCCTTCACGAGGAGGTGTGAGAGACAAGTGAGGAGGGGGGCTCCTTTTATAGGAAGAGGGGGGAACCCCAAGGGGGTGGCCGGCGCATGGGTCTTCCCCCTTGCACTCCCCTCTTCATGTGGGTGGACACTCCACTCACAAATCTCCTTTAAATTCCCTCCACTCAAAAGTCCACTCAAATTCCCATTAAATTTCCACCAAATTTAATGCAAACTCTCATTAAATAAAACTCTTTTATTTTATTCAGAATTTTGTCAATTACTTTAATGACAAACATTCACAAATAACCCCTTGCTAGAATTCTATTTCACATGCATAACCATTTTATGCAATTTCACCCGAAAACCTGTTTCGGTATCTAGTGAAATAAATTCCTGCGCTTGTTCATTCTTTCGGCATGAAACATTTGCTCCAATTGGATGTCAGTGTCTCTTAAGTGTGTCACCCTACGGTTCGTGAATAATGCGGACATGATTGAGACCCCTCTCGGATCAATAATCAGAAGCGGGGTCTGGAGACCCATACTGACTCCCACACATTCAACGATGACTTTCTTGTGATCGTCGGAACCTTTTACGCTAGTATATTAATCCCTTTGTTTCACGATATATTACATGTCCGAGATTCGATCATCGGTATCTCCATACCTAGTTTGATCTCGTTACCGACATGCACTCTTTTCTCGTTCCTGTGATATAACATTCTAGTGATCAAATCACTTTCTTGCAAGCTAATCAATGTGATATCACCGAGAGGGCCTAGAGTATATCTATCCATCATCGGGATGAACAAATTCCACTCTCGATCCATGAGCCTCAACATAACACTTTATTAGTTCTGAATACATCTTTATAATCACACTGTTACGGTGTGACGTTTGATGTTATCAAGAAACTCTTCCGGTGTTAGTGATTGACATGATCTCATGGTCTAAGGATTAGGATCACTTCGTAAGTTGTTATAGCAATATAAACTCAATGACTTTGATCGTAATGCTATACTTCGGATGAATGTTCATCACACCATTACACTAATGTTGTGATCCCGTTATTAACAACATCCAATGTCCATGATCAGGAAACCTTGATCATCTTGTTAATCAACGAGCTAGTTTATGAGAGAGGCATAACTAGGAACTTTCTGTTTGTTTATTAAACACACATGTATTAACGTTTCCGTATTAATAAAATTATAGCATGCAAAATAAACATCTATCATATACTTGGAATACACATAATAAACACTTTATTATTGCCTCTCAGGGCATATTCCCTTCAGTCTCCCACTTGCACTAGAGACAACAATCTAGTTACATAGTGATAAATCTAACACCCATTGAGTTCTGGTGTTGATCATGTTTTGCTCTAGGGAGAGTTTTAGTCAACGGATCTGCTACATTGAGATCCGTATGTACTTTACAAATCTTTATATCTCCATCCTTGACATGCTCGCGGATGGAGTGAAACCGGCGCTTAATATGCTTGGAATGCTTGTGAGACCTTGGCTCTTTGGCATTGGCAATGGCACCATTGTTGTCACAATAGATCACCATTGGGTCCAACGCGTTTGCCACCACTCCTAGTTCGGATATGAACTCCTTCATCCAAACTGCTTCCTGAGCCGCTTCTGAAGCAACAACATATTCGGCCTCCGTTGTTGATCCCGCTACCACAGGTTGTTTGGAGCTCCTCCAACTAACCGCTCCGCCATTCATGAGAAATACGTATCCGGATTGAGACTTAGAGTCATCCGGATCGGTGTCAAAGCTAGCATCAACATAACACTTAGCGACGAGCTCTTCTTCACCTCCGTATACAAGAAACATATCCTTAGTTCTTCGTAAGTACTTAAGGATATTCTTGACCGCTATCCAGTGTTCCGAACCTGGATCCGATTGGTACCTACTAGTCAAACTAATAGCATGTGCCACATCCGGTCTTGTACATAGCATGGCGTACATTATAGAGCCTATGGCTGAAGCATAGGGGACTTTGTCCATTATCTCTCTTTCTTCCGCCGAAGCCGGACTTTGAGTCTTACTCAATGCCTTGCCTTGCAACATAGGTAAGAACCCCTTCTTACTTCCGTCCATTTTAAACTTCTTTAAAATCTTATCAAGGTATGTACTTTGCGATAGCCCTATTAGGCGCCTAGATCTATCTCTATAGATCTTTATGCCTAATATGTATGACGCTTCACCTAGGTCCTTCATTGAAAATTTGCTGTTTAGATAACTTTTAACACTGTTTAAAAGATCTATATCATTTCCGATCAATAATATGTCATCCACATATAATATCAGAAATGCCACATTGCTCCCACTCACTTTCTTGTAAATACAAGCTTCTCCATAAGTTTGGACAAATCCAAACTCTTTGATCACCTCATCAAAGCGGAGATTCCAACTTCGTGATGCTTGCTTCAATCCATAGATGGATCGCTGAAGCTTGCACACCTTGTTAGCATCCTTAGGATCGAAAAAACCCTTTGGTTGTATCATATACAACTCTTCTTCAATATTACCATTGAGAAACGCGGTTTTGACATCCATCTGCCATATCTCATAATCGAAATATGCAGCAATTGCTAACATAATCCTAACTTACTTTAGCATCGCTATGGGAGAGAAAGTCTCATCGTAGTCAACTCCTTGAATTTGTCGAAACCCCTTTGCGACAAGTCGAGCTTTATAGACGGTCACATTACCATTAGCATCAGTTTTCCTTTTGAAAATCCATTTGTTCTCCACGGCCTTTCGGTCGTGAGGTAATTCCACCAAGTTCCAAACTTGATTTTCATACATGGATTCCATCTCGGATTTCATGGCTTCTAACCATTTGTTGGAATCCGGGCTCATCATCGCTTCTTCATACGTCGCAGGGTCATCATTTTCATCAACCATGAAATTCATGACATGATTTCCGTACAGCTCGGGAGCTGCACGCGTCCTGTTTGACCTGCGAGGTTCGGTAGTACTCTCTTTCGGAGTTTCATGATCATTATCATTAGTTCCCTCTTCAACAGGTGGAGCCAACTCCGGAACAACTTCCGGCACTGCGCTACTCGCCATACTTTGAAGAGAAGGTTCCACAACCTCTTCGAGTTCTACCTTCCGACTACTCACACCTTTCGCGAGAAACTCTTTCTCTAGAAAGGATCCATTCTTGGCAACAAAAACCTTGCCCTCGGATCTGTGATAGAAGGAATACCCAATAGTTTCTTTAGGGTATCCTATGAAGACGCATTTTTCCGCTTTGGGTTCGAGTTTATCCGGTTGAAGTTTCTTCACATAAACATCGCATCCCCAAACTTTAAGAAATGACAGCTTAGGTTTGTTTCCAAACCACAATTCATACGGTGTCTTTTCAACGGATTTAGATGGTGCCCGATTTAAAGTGAATGCAGCAGTTTCTAGTGCATAACCCCAAAATGACACCGGCAAGTCCGTCAGAGACATCATAGATCGAACCATATCTAATAAAGTACGATTACGACGTTCCGACACACCATTTCGCTGTGGTGTTCCGGCAGGTGTGAGTTGTGAAACAATTCCACACTCTTCCATGTGAGTGCTAAACTCGTAACTTAGATACTCACCTCCACGGTCGGACCGTAGAAATTTGATCTTTCTATTATGATGATTTTCCACTTCATTCTGAAATTCCTTGAACTTTTCAAAGGTTTCAGACTTGTGTTTCATCAAGTAGATATAACCGTATCTACTCAAATCATCCGTGAAAGTAACAAAATAACGATATCCACCTCGCGCCGACACACTCATTGGACCACATACATAAAAATGTATGATTTCCAATAAATCTGTCGCCCGTTCCATTGAACCGGAAAACGGCGTTCTAGTCATCTTGCCCATAAGGCATGGCTCACATGTATCAAATGATTCATAATCAAGTGATTCCAAAAGTCCATCTGAATGGAGCTTCTTCATGCGTTTAACGCCAATATGACCTAGACGGCAGTGCCACATATATGCGGATATATCATCATTAAGTTTAATCCTTTTAGCATCAACATTATGAATATGTGTAACATTATCATCGAGATCTAATAGAAATAAACCATTCATCATCGGTGCATGACCATAAAAGATTTCATTCATATAAATGGAACAACCATTGTTCTCGGATTTAAATGAATAACCACTTCGCATCAAACACGATCCAGATACAATGTTCATGCTCAGTGCAGGCACCAAATAACATTTATTAAAGTTTATAACTAATCCCGACGGTAAGTGGAGAGGCAGCGTTCCGACGGCGATCACATCAACGCTTGATCCATTGCCGACACGCATCTTGACCTCACCCCTTGCTAGCGGTCGCTTGTTCCGCAGCCCCTGATTCGAGTTACAAATATTAGCAACCGAACCGGTATCAAATACCCAGGTGCTACTGCGAGCACTAGTCAAGTACACATCAATAACATGTATATCATATATACCTTTATTTGCCTTGCCGGCCTTCTTGTCTGCCAGATACTTGGGGCAGTTGCGCTTCCAGTGGCCAGTCCCCTTACAATAGTAGCACTCTGAATCAGACTTAGGTCCAACTCGGGGTTTCTTTTCAGGCGCGGCAACAGGCTTGCCACCCTTACTTCCCTTCCGTTTTCCCTTCTTGTCTTTCTTGAAACCAGTGTTCCTATTGATCATCAACACTTGATGTTCCTTTTTGATCTCCACTTCTGCAGTTTTAAGCATTGACAGAAGCTCGGGGAGAGACTTCTCCATGCCTTGCATATTATAGTTCATCACGAAGCTCTTATATCTAGGTTGAAGGGAATATGCCCTGAGAGGCAATAATAAAGTGTTTATTATGTGTATTCCAAGTATATGATAGATGTTTATTTTGCATGCTATAATTGTATTAATACGGAAACGTTAATACATGTGTGTTTAATAAACAAACAGAAAGTTCCTAGTTATGCCTCTCTCATAAACTAGCTCGTTGATTAACAAGATGATCAAGGTTTCCTGATCATGGACATTGGATGTTGTTAATAACGGGATCACAACATTAGTGTAATGATGTGATGAACACTCATCCGAAGTATAGCATTACGATCAAAGTCATTGAGTTTATATTGCTATAACAACTTACGAAGTGATCCTAATCCTTAGACCATGAGATCATGTCAATCACTAACACCGGAAGAGTTTCTTGATAACATCAAACGTCACACCGTAACAGGGTGATTATAAAGATGGATTCAGAACTAATAAAGTGTTATGTTGAGGCTCATGGATCAAGAGTGGAATTTTTTCATCCCGATGACGGATAGATATACTCTGGGCCCTCTCGGTGATATCACATTGATTAGCTTGCAAGCAAGTGATTTGATCACTAGAATGTTATATCACGGGAACGAGAAAAGAGTGCATGTCGGTAACGAGATCAAACTAGGTATGGAGATACCGATGATCGAATCTCGGACATGTAATATATCGTGAAACAAAGGGATTAAGATACTAGCGTAAAAGGTTCCGACGATCACAAGAAAGTCATCGTTGAATGTGTGGGAGTCAGTATGGGTCTCCAGATCCCGCTTCTGATTATTGATCCGAGAGGGGTCTCGATCATGTCCGCATTATTCACGAACCGTAGGGTGACACACTTAAGAGACACCGACATCCAATTGGAGCAAAAGTTTCATGCCGAAAAGAAAAGGAAAGCGCAGGAATTTATTTCACTAGACACCGAAACTGTTTCGGTTGAAATTGCTGAAACTGGTTCTGCATGTGAAATGGAATACTAGCAAGGGGTTTTATGTGAATGTTTGTTAATTAAAGTAATTAACAAAATTCTGAATAAATAAATAAAAGAGTTTTATTTAAATGAGAGCTTGCATTAAATTTGGTGGAAATTTAATGCATGTGAGTGGATTTTTGAGTGGAGGCTTTTTAATGGGAGTGGAGGCTTTTCATTTTGAGTGGGAGCTCCACCCACATGAATGTGGAAGAGGTGGGGGCAGCCCCATGGCTGGGCGCCATGCCCCTTGGGTGCCCCCCCTCTCCCCTATAAAAGGCCCCCTCTCCTCCTCTCACACCACACCTCCTCGTGAAGGATCTCTCTCCCCCTCTAGAATTTATCCCCCATGGTCTCGGACTAGCGAGATACATGTTCCCGGTGGCTATTCGGCAAGAAAGAGTTGTGCTTCCGCTGCATCGCTGGAGCGAGGAGGCGGAGGTTGCTCGGTGCCTCGAACGTGTGTGCGAGCACGGATGCGCTGCTGATTTGCGGCGCTAGGACTTCCTCTCGATCTTGAGATCGGCAAGAGATCGTCTACATCAACCACGAGTTGAACTCGTTAAGCTTTGTCGGTCTTCAAGGGTATGTTCTCTACGGATATACATCCGCCCGTTGTTTGTATCTAGTAGATGGATCTTGGTATATAGTTCACATCGTAGGAAATTTTTTGTTTTCTATGCTGCGAACCCTACAGTGGTATCAGAGCCGGATCTATGCGTAGATACTTTACACGGGTAGTACACATATGAGTATGTGGGCGATGATGATCATGTTGTTGCTCCTTTGTTGTAATTTTGGATATTGGTGGCATAGTGGGATGAAGCGGCCCGGACAAACTTTACATGTCCTCGCACATGAGACCTGTTCCACGCTTGACATGCAACTAGTTTGCATAAGTGGCTAGCGGGTGTCTGTCTCTCCTACTATAGTCAATATCTATTTTGCAAGCGAGTTGTCAACAATTTGATTATCCTCGTTGTGGTTCATGTTCGTAGGTAAGAACGGTTCTATCTCGAAAGCCCTAAGCCACGTAAAACTTGCAATGGATAAATTAGAGGCGTCTAGTTTAGATTGTTGCTGGGCTAGTGTTATGATATGGTAGTGTTGTAAGTAGAAGTATGAGATGATACTCTTACAACACACATAGCGTGTAAAATCCATAGACCTTGGATTTACACATATAGGTATGATAGTGATCATACCACGATGCACATGATAGAGATCATCTGCGGGAACCATATAATTTCACTAATAAACATATGATGTTTGATTACATCTTATATTGCTTGTTTAGCGCTTTGTTAAGCATAATAAGATGATCCCTCATTTAAATATCAAGATAAGAATGTGTTCTTCCTTTAGTATGCACCGATTATGTTTTCGTCGCTCCAAGACATCACGTGATGATCGGGTGTTCTTGGATCCACGACCATATTTCGGGTGTAAAACAGTTACACACGCAAATACTAAGGTTCTAACTTGGCGAGCCTA
The DNA here is from genome assembly GCA_910589765.1 of Avena atlantica. Classification (NCBI taxonomy): domain Eukaryota; kingdom Viridiplantae; phylum Streptophyta; class Magnoliopsida; order Poales; family Poaceae; genus Avena; species Avena atlantica. The sequence continues at coordinate 67,521,313 of OU342737.1, forward strand.
GCATGTACAGACATGGCCTCGGAACACAGACCGAAAGGTTAAGCATGAGTCATATAGTTGATATGATGCCCATTTGATGCTCGCCTTTGAAGCTATACCGACTCACGTGATGATCGGACTTGGTGTAGTGGATTTGGTTCATGTAATCACCAAAAGGACACGAGGGATGTCGCTTTTGAGTGGGAGTTGATTCGTAATATAGATTAGTTGAACTCGATCTATCATACACTTAGTCTAAACTTTACAAATTCTGTTGTAGATGGCACCACCTGCTTTTAATTTCAATGCGTTCATGGAGAAAGAGAAACTAGCAACGAACGGTAGCAACTTTACTGAATGGGCCATGAATTTGAGGATTCTCCTCTCTGCTGCACAAAAGCAATATGTGCTAGAAGCGCCGTTAGGCCCCCCACCTTTTGATGATGCCCCTGACGAGGAGAAGAATGTCTATCAGACTCGTCAGGAGGACCACAACTTAGTTCATTGCGGCATATTGTATGGGCTAGAGCCAGAACTTCGACAGCGTTTCGAAAACGGCAATGCATTTGATACAATGGGTGAGTTGAAAATGATTTTCGACACACATGCTGCTGTAGAGAGCTACAACGCTTCAGAAAAGTTCTTTAGCTGCATGATGGAAGAGCACAGCTCCGTTAGTGAGCATGTACTCAAGATGTCGGGTTACGCCGATAAGCTTGTGTCCTTGGGAATATCGATTCCCATTGACTTAGGCATCCATCGTGTTCTGCAGTCTCTGCCACCTAGCTATAAGAGCTTTGTGATGAACTATAATATGCAAGGCATGAAGAAGTCTCTCCCCGAGCTTCTGTCAATGCTTAAAACTGCAGAAGTGGAGATCAAAAAGGAACATCAAGTGTTGATGATCAATAGGAACACTGGTTTCAAGAAAGACAAGAAGGGAAAACGGAAGGGAAGTAAGGGCGGCAAGCCGGTTGCCGCGCCTGAAAAGAAACCCCGAGTTGGACCTAAGTCTGATTCCGAGTGCTACTATTGTAAGGGGACTGGCCATTGGAAGCGCAACTGCCCCAAGTATCTGGCAGACAAGAAGGCCGGCAAGGCAAACAAAGGTATATATGATATACATGTTATTGATGTGTACTTGACTAGTGCTCGCAGTAGCACCTGGGTATTTGATACCGGTTCAGTTGCTAATATTTGTAACTCGAATCAGGGGCTGCGGAACAAACGACCGCTAGCAAGGGGTGAGGTCAAGATGCGTGTCGGCAATGGATCAAGTGTTGATGTGATCGCCGTCGGAACGCTGCCTCTCCACTTACCGTCGGGATTAGTTATAAACTTGAATAAATGTTATCTGGTGCCTGCACTGAGCATGAACATTGTATCTGGATCATGTTTGATGCGAAGTGGTTATTCATTTAAATCCGAGAACAATGGTTGTTCCATTTATATGAATGAAATCTTTTATGGTCATGCACCGATGATGAATGGTTTATTTCTATTAGATCTCGATGATAATGTTACACATATTCATAATGTTGATGCTAAAAGGATTAAACTTAATGATGATATATCCGCATATATGTGGCACTGCCGTCTAGGTCATATTGGCGTTAAACGCATGAAGAAGCTCCATTCGGATGGACTTTTGGAATCACTTGATTATGAATCATTTGATACATGTGAGCCATGCCTTATGGGCAAGATGACTAGAACGCCGTTTTCCGGTTCAATGGAACGGGCGACAGATTTATTGGAAATCATACATTCTGATGTATGTGGTCCAATGAGTGTGTCGGCGCGAGGTGGATATCGTTATTTTGTTACTTTCACGGATGATTTGAGTAGATACGGTTATATCTACTTGATGAAACACAAGTCTGAAACCTTTGAAAAGTTCAAGGAATTTCAGAATGAAGTGGAAAATCATCGTAATAGAAAGATCAAATTTCTACGGTCCGACCGTGGAGGTGAGTATCTAAGTTACGAGTTTAGCACTCACATGAAAGAGTGTGGAATTGTTTCACAACTCACACCTGCCGGAACACCACAACGAAATGGTGTGTCGGAACGTCGTAATCGTACTTTATTAGATATGGTTCGATCTATGATGTCTCTGACAGACTTGCCGTTGTCATTTTGGGGTTATGCACTAGAAACTGCTGCATTCACTTTAAATCGGGCACCATCTAAATCCGTTGAAAAGACACCGTATGAATTGTGGTTTGGAAACAAACCTAAGCTGTCATTTCTTAAAGTTTGGGGATGCGATGTTTATGTGAAGAAACTTCAACCGGATAAACTCGAACCCAAAGCGGAAAAATGCGTCTTCATAGGATACCCTAAAGAAACTATTGGGTATTCCTTCTATCACAGATCCGAGGGCAAGGTTTTTGTTGCCAAGAATGGATCCTTTCTAGAGAAAGAGTTTCTCGCGAAAGGTGTGAGTAGTCGGAAGGTAGAACTCGAAGAGGTTGTGGAACCTTCTCTTCAAAGTATGGCGAGTAGCGCAGCGCCGGAAGTTGTTCCGGAGTTGGCTCCACCTGTTGAAGAGGGAATTAATGATAATGATCATGAAACTCCAAAAGAGAGTACTACCGAACCTCGCAGGTCAAACAGGACGCGTGCAGCTCCCGAGCTGTACGGAAATCCTGTCATGAATTTCATGGTTGATGAAAATGATGACCCTGCGACGTATGAAGAAGCGATGATGAGCCCGGATTCCAACAAATGGTTAGAAGCCATGAAATCCGAGATGGAATCCATGTATGAAAATCAAGTTTGGAACTTGGTGGAATTACCTCACGACCGAAAGGCCGTGGAGAACAAATGGATTTTCAAAAGGAAAACTGATGCTGATGGTAATGTGACCATCTATAAAGCTCGACTTGTCGCAAAGGGGTTTCGACAAATTCAAGGAGTTGACTACGATGAGACTTTCTCTCCCGTAGCGATGCTAAAGTCAGTTAGGATTATGTTAGCAATTGCTGCATATTTCGATTATGAAATATGGCAGATGGATGTCAAAACCGCGTTTCTCAATGGTAATATTGAAGAAGAGTTGTATATGATACAACCAAAGGGTTTTGTCGATCCTAAGGATGCTAAGAAGGTGTGCAAGCTTCAGCGATCCATCTATGGATTGAAGCAAGCATCACGAAGTTGGAATCTCCGCTTTGATGAGGTGATCAAAGAGTTTGGATTTGTCCAAACTTATGGAGAAGCTTGTATTTACAAGAAAGTGAGTGGGAGCAATGTGGCATTTCTGATATTATATGTGGATGGCATATTATTGATCGGAAATGATATAGATCTTTTAAACAGTGTTAAAAGTTATCTAAACAGCAAATTTTCAATGAAGGACCTAGGTGAAGCGTCATACATATTAGGCATAAAGATCTATAGAGATAGATCTAGGCGCCTAATAGGGCTATCGCAAAGTACATACCTTGATAAGATTTTAAAGAAGTTTAAAATGGACGGAAGTAAGAAGGGGTTCTTACCTATGTTGCAAGGCAAGACATTGAGTAAGACTCAAAGTCCGGCTTCGGCGGAAGAAAGAGAGATAATGGACAAAGTCCCCTATGCTTCAGCCATAGGCTCTATAATGTACGCCATGCTATGTACAAGACCGGATGTGGCACATGCTATTAGTTTGACTAGTAGGTACCAATCGGATCCAGGTTCGGAACACTGGATAGCGGTCAAGAATATCCTTAAGTACTTACGAAGAACTAAGGATATGTTTCTTGTATACGGAGGTGAAGAAGAGCTCGTCGCTAAGTGTTATGTCGATGCTAGCTTTGACACCGATCCGGATGACTCTAAGTCTCAATCCGGATACGTATTTCTCATGAATGGTGGAGCGGTTAGTTGGAGGAGCTCCAAACAACCTGTGGTAGCGGGATCAACAACGGAGGCCGAATATGTTGCTGCTTCAGAAGCGGCTCAGGAAGCAGTTTGGATGAAGGAGTTCATATCCGAACTAGGAGTGGTGGCAAACGCATTGGACCCAATGGTGATCTATTGTGACAACAATGGTGCCATTGCCAATGCCAAAGAGCCAAGGTCTCACAAGCATTCCAAGCATATTAAGCGCCGGTTTCACTCCATCCGCGAGCATGTCAAGGATGGAGATATAAAGATTTGTAAAGTACATACGGATCTCAATGTAGCAGATCCATTGACTAAAACTCTCCCTAGAGCAAAACATGATCAACACCAGAACTCAATGGGTGTTAGATTTATCACTATGTAACTAGATTATTGTCTCTAGTGCAAGTGGGAGACTGAAGGGAATATGCCCTGAGAGGCAATAATAAAGTGTTTATTATGTGTATTCCAAGTATATGATAGATGTTTATTTTGCATGCTATAATTGTATTAATACGGAAACGTTAATACATGTGTGTTTAATAAACAAACAGAAAGTTCCTAGTTATGCCTCTCTCATAAACTAGCTCGTTGATTAACAAGATGATCAAGGTTTCCTGATCATGGACATTGGATGTTGTTAATAACGGGATCACAACATTAGTGTAATGATGTGATGAACACTCATCCGAAGTATAGCATTACGATCAAAGTCATTGAGTTTATATTGCTATAACAACTTACGAAGTGATCCTAATCCTTAGACCATGAGATCATGTCAATCACTAACACCGGAAGAGTTTCTTGATAACATCAAACGTCACACCGTAACAGGGTGATTATAAAGATGGATTCAGAACTAATAAAGTGTTATGTTGAGGCTCATGGATCAAGAGTGGAATTTTTTCATCCCGATGACGGATAGATATACTCTGGGCCCTCTCGGTGATATCACATTGATTAGCTTGCAAGCAAGTGATTTGATCACTAGAATGTTATATCACGGGAACGAGAAAAGAGTGCATGTCGGTAACGAGATCAAACTAGGTATGGAGATACCGATGATCGAATCTCGGACATGTAATATATCGTGAAACAAAGGGATTAAGATACTAGCGTAAAAGGTTCCGACGATCACAAGAAAGTCATCGTTGAATGTGTGGGAGTCAGTATGGGTCTCCAGATCCCGCTTCTGATTATTGATCCGAGAGGGGTCTCGATCATGTCCGCATTATTCACGAACCGTAGGGTGACACACTTAAGAGACACCGACATCCAATTGGAGCAAAAGTTTCATGCCGAAAAGAAAAGGAAAGCGCAGGAATTTATTTCACTAGACACCGAAACTGTTTCGGTTGAAATTGCTGAAACTGGTTCTGCATGTGAAATGGAATACTAGCAAGGGGTTTTATGTGAATGTTTGTTAATTAAAGTAATTAACAAAATTCTGAATAAATAAATAAAAGAGTTTTATTTAAATGAGAGCTTGCATTAAATTTGGTGGAAATTTAATGCATGTGAGTGGATTTTTGAGTGGAGGCTTTTTAATGGGAGTGGAGGCTTTTCATTTTGAGTGGGAGCTCCACCCACATGAATGTGGAAGAGGTGGGGGCAGCCCCATGGCTGGGCGCCATGCCCCTTGGGTGCCCCCCCTCTCCCCTATAAAAGGCCCCCCTCTCCTCCTCTCACACCACACCTCCTCGTGAAGGATCTCTCTCCCCCTCTAGAATTTATCCCCCATGGTCTCGGACTAGCGAGATACATGTTCCCGGTGGATATTCGGCAAGAAAGAGTTGTGCTTCCGCTGCATCGCTGGAGCGAGGAGGCGGAGGTTGCTCGGTGCCTCGAACGTGTGTGCGAGCACGGATGCGCTGCTGATTTGCGGCGCTAGGACTTCCTCTCGATCTTGAGATCGGCAAGAGATCGTCTACATCAACCACGAGTTGAACTCGTTAAGCTTTGTCGGTCTTCAAGGGTATGTTCTCTACGGATATACATCCGCCCGTTGTTTGTATCTAGTAGATGGATCTTGGTATATAGTTCACATCGTAGGAAAATTTTTGTTTTCTATGCTGCGAACCCTACATAGGTGGCAGAGACTGGAGAACACGATGGATGCCTAAGTCAATGGGAATCGATATTCCCAAGGACACAAGCTTATCGGCGTAACCCGACATCTTGAGTACATGCTCACTAACGGAGCTGTGCTCTTCCATCATGCAGCTAAAGAACTTTTCTGAAGCGTTGTAGCTCTCTACAGCAGCATGTGTGTCGAAAATCATTTTCAACTCACCCATTGTATCAAATGCATTGCCGTTTTCGAAACGCTTTCGAAGTTCCGGCTCTAGCCCATACAATATGCCGCAATGAACTAAGTTGTGGTCCTCCTGACGAGTTAGATAGACATTCTTCTCCTTGTCACGGGCATCATCAAAAGGTGGGGGGCCTAACGGCGCTTCTAGCACATATTGCTTTTGTGCATCAGAGAGGAGAATCCTCAAATTCATGGCCCATTCGGTAAAGTTGCTACCGTTCGTTGCTAGTTTCTCTTTCTCCATGAACACATTTAAATTAAAAGCAGGTGGTGCCATCTACAACAGAATTTGTAAAGTTTAGACTAAGTGTATGATAGATTGAGTTCAACTAATCCATATTACGAATGAACTCCCACTCAAAAACGACATCCCTCGTGCCTTTTTAGTGATTACATGAACCAAATCCACTACACCAAGTCCGATCATCACGTGAGTCGGTATAGCTTCAAAGGCGAGCATCAAATGGGCATCATATCAACTATACGACTCATGCTTAACCTTTTGGTCCGTGTTCCGAGGCCATGTCTGTACATGCTAGGCTCGCCAAGTTAGAACCTTAGTATTCGCGTGTGTAACTATTTTACACCCGAAATATGGTCGTGGATCCAAGAACACCCGATCATCACGTGATGTCTTGGAGCGACGAAAACATAATCGGTGCATACTAAAGGAAGAACACATTCTTATCTTGATATTTAAATGAGGGATCATCTTATTATGCTAACAAAGCGCTAAACAAGCAATATAAGATGCTATCAAACATCATATGTTTATTAGTGAAATTATATGGTTCCCGCAGATGATCTCTATCATGTGCATCGTGGTATGATCACTATCATACCTATATGTGTAAATCCAAGGTCTATGGATTTTACACGCTATGTGTGTTGTAAGAGTATCATCTCATACTTCTACTTACAACACTACCATATCATAACACTAGCCCAGCAACAATCTAAACTAGACGCCTCTAATTTATCCATTGCAAGTTTTACGTGGCTTAGGGCTTTCGAGATAGAACCGTTCTTACCTACGAACATGAACCACAACGAGGATAATCAAATTGTTGACAACTCGCTTGCAAAATAGATATTGACTATAGTAGGAGAGACAGACACCCGCTAGCCACTTATGCAAACTAGTTGCATGTCAAGCGTGGAACAGGTCTCATGTGCGAGGACATGTAAAGTTTGTCTGGGCCGCTTCATCCCACTATGCCATCAATATCCAAAATTACAACAAAGGAGCAACAACATGATCATCATCGCCCACATACTCATATGTGTACTACCCGTGTAAAGTATCTACGCATAGATCCGGCTCTGATACCACTGTAGGGTTCTCAGCATAGAAAACAAATTTTTTCCTACGATGTGAACTATATACCAAGATCTATCTACTAGATACAAACAACGGGCGGATGTATATCCGTAGAGAACATACCCTTGAAGACCGACAAAGCTTAACGAGTTCAACTCGTGGTTGATGTAGACGATCTCTTGCCGATCTCAAGATCGAGAGGAAGTCCTAGCGCCGCAAATCAGCAGCGCATCCGTGCTCGCACACACGTTCGAGGCACAGAGAAACCTCCGCCTCCTCGCTCCAGCGATGCAGCGGAAGCACAATTCTTTCTTGCCGAATAGCCACCGGGAACATGTATCTCGCTAGTCCGAGACCATGGGGGATAAATTCTAGAGGGGGAGAGAGATCCTTCACGAGGAGGTGTGAGAGACAAGTGAGGAGGGGGGCTCCTTTTATAGGAGGAGGGGGGACCCTAAGGGGGTGGCCGGCGCATGGGGCTGCCCCTTGCCCTCCCCTCTTCATGTGGGTGGACACTCCACTCACAAATCTCCTTTAAATTCCCTCCACTCAAAAGTCCACTCAAATTCCCATTAAATTTCCACCAAATTTAATGCAAACTCTCATTAAATAAAACTCTTTTATTTTATTCAGAATTTTGTCAATTACTTTAATGACAAACATTCACAAATAACCCCTTGCTAGAATTCTATTTCACATGCATAACCACTTTATGCAATTTCGCCCGAAAACCTGTTTCGGTATCTAGTGAAATAAATTCCTGCGCTTGTTCATTATTTCGGCATGAAACATTTGCTCCAATTGGATGTCGGTGTCTCTTAAGTGTGTCACCCTACGGTTCGTGAATAATGCGGACATGATCGAGACCCCTCTCGGATCAATAATCAGAAGCGGGATCTGGAGACCCATACTGACTCCCACACATTCAACGATGACTTTCTTGTGATCGTCGGAACTTTTTACGCTAGTATCTTAATCCCTTTGTTTCACGATATATTACATGTCCGAGATTCTATCATCGGTATCTCCATACCTAGTTTGATCTCGTTACCGACATGCACTCTTTTCTCGTTCCTGTGATATAACATTCTAGTGATCAAATCACTTGCTTGCAAGCTAATCAATGTGATATCACCGAGAGGGCCCAGAGTATATCTATCCGTCATCAGGATGAACAAATTCCACTCTCGATCCATGAGCCTCAACATAACACTTTATTAGTTCTGAATCCATCTTTATAATCACTCTGTTACGGTGTGACGTTTGATGTTATCAAGAAACTCTTCCGGTGTTAGTGATTGACATGATCTCATGGTCTAAGGATTAGGATCACTTCGTAAGTTGTTATAGCAATATAAACTCAATGACTTTGATCGTAATGATATACTTCGGATGAATGTTCATCACACCATTACACTAATGTTGTGATCCCGTTATTAACAACATCCAATGTCCATGATCAGGAAACCTTGATCATCTTGTTAATCAACGAGCTAGTTTATGAGAGAGGCATAACTAGGAACTTTCTATTTGTTTATTAAACACACATGTATTAACGTTTCCGTATTAATACAATTATAGCATGCAAAATAAACATCTATCATATACTTGGAATACACATAATAAACACTTTATTATTGCCTCGCATGGCATATTCCCTTCACCAAGTGTGCTGGACCCAATGTCTATCTACTGTGATAACATGGGCGCCATAGCCAATGCGCAAGAACCAAGGTCACACAAGAAGCTGAAACACATCAAGCTACGTTTTCACGCTATTCGAGAACATGTCCAAGATGGTGACATAAAGATTTGCAAAGTACACACAGATCTGAATGTGGCAGATCCGTTGACTAAACCTCTCCCTAGGGCAAAACATGACCAACACCAAACTGCCATGGGTGTTCAGTATATTACCATGTAATCTAGATTAGTTGACTCTAGTGCAAGTGGGAGACTGTTGGAGATATGCCCTAGAGGCAATAATAAATATAGTTATTATTATATCTTTTTGTTTATGATAAATTTTTACATTCATGCTATAACAGTATTAACAAGGAAACATTAATATTTGTGTGATTTGTAAACTAAATTAGAGTCCCTAGTAAAGCCTCTTCATAATACTAGCTTGTTGGTTAATAAATGATTGTGGTTTCCCCATCATGAACATTGAGATGTTATTAACAACAAGATCATATCGTTAGGAGAATGGTATGATGGACATACTCCTATAGATAAGCGTAGCATAAAGATCAAGTCATTTTAATAGTTCAATTGCTATATGCTTTCTGATACATAGTAATCTAGTTCCTTCGACCATGATATCATGCTTATCACCATCACCGGAAGGATGCTTTGATGACATCAAACACGGAACCATAACTGGGTGGTTATAAAGGTGGCATTGAGTGTTCGGAAAGTATTGGTTGAGACACATGGATCAAGAGTGGGATTTGTACATCCATATGACGGATAGATATACTCTGGGCCCTCTCGGTGAAATGTCATCCAATTGGCTTGCAAGCATGTGACTGGCTCACAAGGGATCACATATCACGGGAACAAGAAAATAGTACTTATCAGTAACGAGGTTGAACTAGGTATGCAGAGATACCAACGATCAAAACCTCGGATAAGTAAACTATCGTGAGACAAAGGGAAATTGGTATCGTATATAAGTGGTTCATTCGATCGCAAAGTAATCATAGAAATATGTGGGAGCCATATGAATTTCCAGATTCCTCTATTGGTTATTGTTCGGAGAAGTGTCTCGGTCATGTCCGCATAATTCACGAACCGTAGGGAGACACACTTAAGGATTCAATGTTGTTGAGTAGTTATGGAATGATGAGTAAGAGACCGAATGTTGTTCGGAGTCTCGGATGGGATCCGGGATATCACGAGGAGATCCGGAATGGTCCGGAGAATAAGATTCATATAAGGAAAGTCCAGTTTTGGGGTTGGAGAATGGTTCCGGTGTTTTCATCGGGAATGTTCTAGAAGGTTCCGGAAGGTCCGGCACTCCGGAGGGGAAGGGTACATGAATGTGTCATAACAAGTTGGAATGGTTGCATCATGTACTAGGTGTCATCGCTGAGCAAAATAAAGGGATAAATCAAATCCTAGTTTGAAAAGTCAAACGCCAATTTGAAAAGTCAAACGGCAAGTTTGCTTGGTGGAGGGAGAGTAGGAAACCTACTTGGGGAGGAGTTCCTCTCCCTCCACCGCCGGCCTTGGAAGCCGAGTTGGGGAGGGACTCCCCTCCCCTTGGCCGCGCCCTCCCACCTATATAAGGAGGGGCAGGGCTGCCCCTCCAAGACTACACCTCCACCACCCAAAACCCTAGCCCTAGCCGCCGGCCCTCCTGCAGCCGCCGCCGCCCTAGGGAAAACCCTAGCCGCCGGCCTAGCCCCCTCTCCTTGGTGTGTCTAAACCCTAGATCACCGAGGGCCTCTCTCATAGTCCACCATACTCGCTCCGGTTTAAGGCGAAGCCCTGCGAGATCTCCCCTCTACTTCCGGTATCACACTGTCGTGCTGCCGGAATCGCGAGGAGAGTGCTACAATCTCCGCTGCCTACTGGAACAAGGGAGAGGAAGGTCTTTATCGAGTACCGAACGTGTGACCGACTGCGGAAGCGCTGCCGGAACGCAGCGCCGGAAGGATCGTCTACACGATCTTGAGATCGGCAAGAGTACGACTACATCACCCACGAGAATCTGCTCTCGTTAAACACTTTGGAATCTTCGAGGGTGAGTTATTCTATCGACTCGTTGCTACAATCTAGTAGATAGATCTTGGCTTGTTTGTTTGTATGCGGTAGAAATTTTTTGTTTTCCATGCTACGAACCCCTACAGTCAGAGATGAGACAATGGAAATCTTAGCCAGTTCGGTTGGAGATTTTTTATTAAACTCCATATCCGGAACAAGGCGGATGATTTCGTTTGGTCTCTGGTCGCTGTATACGGGGCTGCCCAGGATGTTTATAAAGCGGACTTTTTACGTAAGTTGGTTAATCTGGCTAAGGACAATCCTTATCCTATCCTTATAGGTGGGGATTTTAATTTGCTAAGATTCCCTCATGAGAAAAGTCGGGGCCGGTTTGATGAACATTGGCCTTTCATGTTTAGTGATGTCATAGACAACTTAGACTTAAGAGAGGTTACAATGTTAGGAAGACAATTTACTTGGGCTAATAGTCTTCCGGAGCCTACATACGAAAAATTAGATAGAGTGCTTATGGATACCGAATGGGAAGATAAATTTCCTATGGTAACTGTTCGCGCTCTAGAGCGTATTAAGGCTTTATCGGACCATGCTCCATCACTACTATCTGTCGGAATACCACCATGAAAATCCAAAAACAGTTTCAAGTTTGAACTAGGATGGATTGATCATGATGGTTTTTATGACCTTGTGAAGGCTAGTTGGGAAAAACCGATTAGTGGTCATACACCCATAAAACATTGAAACAATAAAATGCGTGCCTTGCGCAAATTTCTCCGTGGTTGGGATAGACATACTTATGGTATCCTTAAAAATGAAAAATACGCCTTTCTGCTATTATTAATGACTTGGAGGCTTCTGCGGAGGTTAGGTTATTGACTGCACAAGAGATTGAGCTTAAAAACCAATCGAATGCAGAAATTGCCAGACTCCTGCGTGAAGAAGAACTCAAGTGGTACCAACGGTCTAAAGCCAAATTCATCATAGAAGGAGATGCGAATACAAGATACTTCCATGCTGTTGCAAATGGCAAGCATAAGAAGAAACGTATTCACTCTCTAACCCAGGAAGAAGGGACGATCGAAGGTCAGCAACATCTTAAATCTTATATTACCAACTATTATAAATCCTTGTTTGGGGCACCTCCTGAAAATTCTTTTTCATTGGATGAGTCCCGGACGGAGGATATTCCCCGGGTTTCTATTGTGGAAAACAACTTTCTGACTGCTCCTTATACTGAGGAGGAGGTTAAGAAGGCCGTCTTCCAAATGGAACCAAACAAAGCGCCAGGACCTGATGGCTTCCCAGCAGAGTTTTACAAAACTTTCTGGGAAGTTATAAAGGTTGACTTGATGCGCTTGTTCGAGTTTTTACATGTTGGTCAGATGGACCTATTCAGGTTAAATTTTGGCAACATAATTTTATTATCTAAGGTTAACAATGCAGAACGGATACAACAGTAACGTCCAGTCTGCCTTCTTAACGTTAGTTTTAAAATTTTCACAAAGGTTGCTACGATTAGACTGAATTTAGTGGCTAATCATGTTGTTCGACCTTCTCAAACCGCTTTCATGCAAGGTAGAAACATCTTAGATGGCGTTGTAACCTTGCATGAAACGATTCATGAACTACACTCAAAAAAATTAAATGGGGTATTGTTCAAGATTGATTTTGAGAAGGCATATGATAAAATTAATTGGTCTTTCCTTCAGCAAACACTCCGTATGAAAGGTTTTTCTGAAGAGTGGTGTGCTCTCATACAGTCTTTTGTGACTGGGGGTAGTGTTGCCATTAATGTCAATGATGACATAGGTAAATACTTCCAGACCAAAAAAGGGCTGCGACAAGGGGATCCATTATCGCCTATACTATTTAATATAGTGGCAGATATGCTGGCCATCCTTACTGAGAGAGCGAAGGCTGATGGCCAAATTGAAGGACTGGTTCCACATCTTGTTGATGGTGGTCTATCTATTCTTCAATATGCCGATGATACAATACTATTTATGGAACATGATCTGGAGAAAGCCAAGAACCTGAAACTAATACTTTCAGCATTTGAACAGCTTTCTGGATTGAAAATAAACTTTCATAAGAGTGATTTGTATTGTTTTGGAGAGGCTAAATACGAGGCTCACCTCTATGCCGATCTTTTTGGCCGTGGTCACGGGCAATTTCCAATCAATTATCTGGGAATACCGATACATTATCAGCGTCTTACAATTGCTGAATGGAAACTTGTTGAGGAAAGACTTCAAAAACGTCTTAATAGTTGGAAGGGTAAATTGCTATCCCTTGGTGGAAGACTGGTCCTTATTAATTCAGTACTCACCAACATGGTACTGTATATGATATCATTCTTCCAGTTTCCAAAAGGAGTCTTGTCAAAACTGGAATATTTACGTTCAAGATTCTTTTGGCAAGGGGATAGTGAGAAAAAAATATCGACTGGCCAAATAGAATGTTGTTTGTCGACCCAAAGAATATGGTGGATTGGGCATACATGATTTAAAAATTAAAAACACCGCATTATTGGGTAAATGGTTATTCAAACTTATTACCGAAGAAGGGGTCTAGCAAACTATTCTTTGGAGGAAAATATGTTGGCTCAAAAGCGGGGTCTACACTGGTTTGGAAACCAGGTGATTCACACATTTGGGCTGGACTAATGGCTTTCAAAACGCAATTCTTCCATTTTGGCACTTTTAATGGTTCACAGATTAGGTTCTGGGAAGATATATGGCTTGACCAAACTTCTCTCCGTGAACAATATCCAGCTCTATACTCGATTGTTAGACACAAAAGGGATACTCTCGCTGAGGTAATGGAAACTAATCCCCCTAATGTGTCTTTCAGACAAAGTCTCTTAGGTCCTAGATTGGTGTCATGGAATAATCTCTTAGTAAGATTATCCAGGATACAACTATCCGAGGGTATGGATGAATTTAAATGGAAACTATTACATAGTGGAAATTTTTCTGTTGATTCATTTTATAGAGCTTTGATCCAACCTAATATTCGAGTCGATGATTATAGTAAAATTTGGAAGTTGAGGATACCCCTTAAAACGAAGATATTCGCTTGGTATCTACGTAAAGGGGTGATTCTCATAAAAGATAATCTTGTTAGGAGGAATTGGCATGGTAGCACTGAATGCGTATATTGTCATCATAATGAGACAATACGTCATTTATTCTTCCAATGTAAATTTGCTCGTGCTATATGGTCAATCATCTAAATAGCCTCTGGTTTATCTCCTCCTAAATCGGTAGTCAATGTTTTTGGCAACCGGATGAATGGGATTGAGGATAAATATGAGACTTTATTTATGGTGGGAGCGCTTGCCATTATTTGGTCGCTTTGGCTATGTAGAAATGACAAGATTTTTAATAATGTTGTATCTTCTCCATTGCAGGTTATCTATCGGGCCACGGCTGTCCTCCGATCATGAACTTGTCTACAACGTATGGAGTTCCGCGACTTGTTTGCGGAGGGTTGTAGGCGGTTGGAAGATACATCGCGAGATGTCTTCTGCCGACATGGATGACAACAACCGCTGCGAATAGATCTTCATTAGATAATTGGGAGAACTATGCTTTTATTTACATTTTATTGTATTTCAGTTACTCTTGTTTTCGACCGAGACTGTGGATGTTTGGCTGTGTCCATCCTAGCTATGCAGAGGCCGGATATAATTAATGTTGAGTAATAAAGCGCTCATTTCAAAAAAAAAAAAAAGGGGCTCCCACATTGCCCGATGTTGGTTGGAGGAAGATCCAAAGAGTTGGTGCCATGACGTCAAGTTAAATTGCTTATGATATGGAGTCGTCTATGATATACTAGTCCCTTACCAAGTACGGAGTAACATGTAGCATCAGCAGTAGTGCCAACATTTCTAATTACTCCAACTGAAGTACTCCGTATTGGGGCTACCCACGACTCAGTTCTAGTCTTCGATTATAAATGCAGTTAATTAACCCTTCTTAACATATTGTTGTTCTTATTTCATAATAAGAAATAGTCAGGACAAACCTGCTGACAATACAGGCAAATATTTTTTTATTTTCTATGGGCACTATATGGTACTTCATTTAAAAAAATAAACGTTTTACCTTTATGAATCGAATGTCGTAGAGGTTCGCAGTGAACTTATACATTAAAAGACGTCTAGATACATTTATTTCATAAAGATAAAATGTCCTATACTTCTGAACGGAGGAATTAGTAGTGCATGCTTCACTTGGTTTGAAATTGATAGAAATGTACTGTCTTTGTTTCACAATATGATACTCCGTTTTTAGGAACGAAGGTAGTAACTAAAAATGCAGGCAAATATTGTTTCTTTATTTTATGTGCGCATTATGGTAGTAGTCCATGCCTCACTTGGTTTGAAATCGTAGAAATGTACCTACCTGTTCCACAATATAAGACTCCCTCCGACCCATATTAGTTGACTTGGATTTATTAAAATTTGGATAAACCTACATAAATAGTGTCTAGATTTATTCAAATCTAAACAAATTTGAATCAACTAATATGGATCGAAGGAAGTACTATGTTTTTAGGGTGTGTTCTGTTCTAGAATTAGGTGGAACGGAACCGGTCTGTTCCGCGCCTAGCGTCCGTTCGTGTGTTCGGTTGGAAGAAAAGAACGGAACCAGGTAATTCCTCGGAACGGAATATTCCTCTAATATGCGGAACGAGGTCGTCCGACCGAATCGGCCGGATCGCGCGGAACGACTCGCTAATTGGCGAACTAACCCAGTTAAGATGATTAATTACTGAATCAACGGGGATTTTTAGCTATGGTGATGATTAGCTGAGATGATTAGCGATAAAATCTTGCAAAAACACGCGGCCCTTTAATTTGAGTATATTTTGCAAAGATTTTAAAACAAAAATATTTCTATGATTTGGTACTTTTAGCAAAGATTTTAAGAAAAAAAATATTTTCTACCGTTAATTACAATTGTTAAATTTAAGCTTAAATTATTAGAATTTTAAGCATCATTATAGTTATTCCGTTCCGGTCCCAATTCTCCCAACCAAACACAATATGGGACCATTCCGTTCCTCGTTCTTTTCCAAACCGAACATAGGGTCGGAACCGTCCCATGCCTCAGAATGGACTCACTCTGTTCCATTTCTTCTCGTTCTAGAACCGAACACACCCTTAGAAAACGGAGGTAGTATTTGGTTTCTTAAATTACTCGTTGTTTCCGTCAGCAAGTGCACATTTCAAAACCTACTACACCTCCATCGAAAAAAGAAACCCTATTACACGATCGGCTACTTGTTGAGAAGAAGAAAAAACAACGTTGTTGGGTACTACTCCTACTAGGACGTTCTTATCTCCCCAACGTTTTAGACTAAACATGACATGTTAGGTAGCGCACTGCACAACGTTTTACACTTTAATTTGCCTTGTGATGTTCGTGCATGATCTCTGATTCTAAGTCCCAGAAAACACTATCCTTACTCGCCTTGGGACACACTGCGGGCGTTTGGTCAATAAAACAAAGCTTGCTCTGGGAGTTTCATCAGGCGAATTCCTTGGCATGGCTCACATGGAACTGATCCCTGACAATATAATGAATCATGTGTTCACCGTCAGAAAAAAGATACTGAAACTGGTATTCACACTGATGATCAGGAACTGGAGCAACTACCAGTGTGATGCACGTTTTTGTAATGCGCAATTGCAATTGGTTAGTTTTCTTTTACTCTGTTTATCGATTCGGAGAAGGTTAATAATCATACTCCTGGGAGCTATCAGGAATATAGTGGCTAGACTCACCTTAAACCTGCCAGATTTGCAATTTCAAGCACAACTTCCCCGGCCCGTAACATCGCGGAACTTTCCTGTAACATCTCCTAGAGACCAGTAAAGAACTGACTTGACCTAGCAATTCTATGGATCTAAAACCTGAAATCTTTATTCTGAGAAATAATTTATGTTTGAACCTGACAACCCGTGAGGCCTTTCTTGGGTCTTGCCGGCAGATCAGACACAAGCTGCTGCATTCCCTAATTGACTTAAGGCTCCAAGACCAGACCTTGATAAAACAAGAAAGACGTGCTAAAAGGTCGGGCTAAAGATGGTAACATATCAAGTGCAAGTGCAATCAAGTTACTATCCAAAATAAACTTCATACCTTTTGGTATTCATCTAACGCCTTAGAATTTGAAACTCAAAACGAATCTGAATTCGAAACGGACTAGATCGTCATCTTCACAGAACCTAAGTTTTATGTTTTTTCTTTATAAATTGCTATAAGACATGGAGCCACCTTTTGATGACGAACCTGTTGAGCATGTTGCTTCCGGAAAAAGGCCAAGCACTCGTCGCAATGCAAAACAGTTTGCATGCCACAACTTTTTTGAGAGGACGTCAAAGACGTGCCTTATTTTTATAGAAGAAAGAAGACCTAAATTACAAGAAAACCAAGAGCCAACTGCGAACAATTGGATTGGCTAAACACACACACTCAGTGGATCACTTTTCTTTCAGTGTATCCCTCAACTGATAATATGTGGATCACTTTTCTTTCAGTGTATCCCTCCTCCCAAACTCACGAAACTGAAAACACAATAATGCCAAGGATTGGTCGATACTCCTTCATGCCCTCTGAACTGAAGGGGTATCAGTCAATCCTGGCCGTCCTTGTGTGTCTGGAAGAAGGGGTACACCGAAGCAAGCACACCTCTGTGTGGAGTATAAACACCTCCATGATTACTCACTTATCAGTGTCCATACGAAGATATTGTACACCTACCATGTAAAACAATTAGAGTTTGCATCATGACATTAACATCTTGATTTCAGATGAGGGCCTATGTGAAGCCCTAGCATCAACTCCTGCAATCATGTTTAAATTAGTACCTACGCTACATTTGTCTTGTTTTCAGTACTATTTACGGTCTCAAAAAAATTGTATCCATCGAACATGGTTCTCCCGGTGAGTAATGAAAGCTCCATACATCTAAATCATACATGGAAACTTCAGGCATGAAACATGATACTATGTTTTTCTATAGAAAAATATGAAACTTCAATCGCAAAGTTGCCCAGCCCCTCCTCCTCCTTCAAACCCTAGCCTCCGCCACCTAGTGCGTGCAAGGTGCGACCTTGATCCGATCCCACACGGATGTACTCTTACCCAGTGCGGCGTCTTGGTGGCAGTGACTACATGGCAGTCTCATCGTATGGGTGCTATGGCATGGAGGCAGACATCCTAGTATGATGGCAGCGAAGGATTTTGGGAATAGGGGCGGCGGCACTGGTTCTTCGATGGTGGCGTCCATTGCGGTTGTGTCGATGGCACATCGGTCGGACCTTGAGATGGTGATGACCTTCACCTCTGTGTTTTCACCATCTTCTTTGACTATGAAGCTTTCAAAGCTAGGTATTGTATTTGTATGGGACACGCTATCCACCATCGGATCGATTAATGTCCGACTCAAGAACTGCTACGCTCATCTGTCTTTGGCGGAAGCATCAAATCATGCACGTTGCTGGCAAGTGCTATGCATGGCATCTCATGCGGAGCCATCACGTCATGCCTATTGGCAACATGCTTTACGGACGATGTCTCATGCGGAGGCGCCAAGTCATGTATGTTGCCGGAAGATGCTACACATGGTAACTCATGTACGGACGTCAAGTCATGCATGTTGCTGGCAGGTGCTACACACAACGTCTCTTGGAGAGGCGTCAATTCATGTTTTCTGCTAGACCGAAGGTGTTGTGACAGCGACCAGAAGCAGGGAGGTATTTTGTACGTCCAAGCTTGTAGCATCTCCTCAAGTTGTATTTGGCTAGTGCGTTGTTAGCCGTTCACACTATAGGACACGCGCGCTACGCCGAGGGCAAAAAGCCGTCGGCGTAGGCCAAAATGCCCTCGACGTATGGTACGCCGACGGATGTCCTCGGCGTAGCCTCCTCGGAAAAGGACTCCCTCAGCGGAGCACATAGAGGCCGTCGGCGTATCAAAATACCGTCGGCGTATGCTACGCCGAGGGGTCGGCATAGCTTGTCGACAGGTTGCAAAAACATTTTTCAAAAAAAAATTAAATTTTTTTTTCTCATTTTTTGAATCTTTGAATTGTTTGACTCGTTAATCTCTCATTTTAAGCATTTTTAACACTAATTATACTTAATATTTAATTAAATTACATTCTTGGTCTTCTCGGCCGGTCACCCATCCTAATACTTCAGCTCCAGCACGCTTAACTTTCTTGTTTTTTCAGAATCTGTTTCCGCAAAGTAATTCATACATTGTTGTCAATACTATGATATCAATCCTATTAACTTTTATATCATCATGTCATATGTTTATATTTTTAAAATTAAAAACAATTATTTAAGTAAACATTAATGAATAAGTAAAAATATTATTGAATTCAAATAAAAATATAATAATTTTACTTTTTTATATTTTTATATTTAATATGGAATAATTAATATCTTGAAATCCGTAAATCGGAATTCGACAAATAATATGTCTAAATTGATCATAAAAATGAGAGGAATCCAAATATTATATCCATATCAACTAATCACAAACCCACCGTTTTTTAATTAGCCATTTGATGGTTGCTTCACAAAACCGTTCGTTTTTTTTGTTCAGAAAATGAAAAATGGCTTTTTGGTGCGACGAAAAGAAAACTTCTTCCTGCAACATTGTTTGCCATCTCATGATGCACATGTATGCACAATATGGGCATATTATCACAAACTATTCCTTCATTCTAGCCGTAACATTGGTCATTTGACCAGAAAGCCAAGAAACCTCGAATAAGATAGGTATTTTGTGAAGGTTTTTTTGAGACATAATCAACATACCAAGTTTGATATTTTTACTTTTAACTATGTCACATAATATGACACCACGCGAAGGTTTCGCATTATTTCGATCGTTTTTGCATTTTTTATGCCCGTTTTAAACTATCGTCAAACTTTGTCGAACGACGGTCATGAAGGTTCTTAGCTCGGGGCCGAGGCTCACTAAACTTGCATTGGATCTTTGATAAAATAGCATATTGTGAACCTAAAAATTATTTTTGTAAAAGAACATAGGCATCGGATCATGTACCTGTAGTTCATATCTGACCCACTTCCTACCGATTCGGCAAAACTTTGTCTTTTTCATCAGAGGTAGACGGAAAGGTTTCAAATCCCCCTGTTGGGACATTGTCCATATAAGGTGGTATAGTATTTTTTGAAAATGTGGTGTTAGCGCCATTTGGTGGTTGCTTCACAAAACCGTCCGTTTTTTTGTGCTCGGAAAATGGAAAATAGCTTTTTGGTGTGACAAAAAGGAAAACTTACTCCTGCAACATTATTCGCCATCCCATGATGCACGTGTTTGCAAAATATGGGCACATTATCATAAACTATGTCTTGATTCTAGCTATAACATTGGTCATTTGACCCGAAAGCCAAGAAACCTCGAATGAGATAGGTCATTTTGTGAAGTTTTTTTTGAGACATAATCAATATACCAAGTTTGATATTTTTTCTTCTAACTATGTCACATAATATGACACCATGCGAAGGTTTCGCATTGTTTCGATCGTTTTTGAAATTTTTATGCCCGTTTTAAACTATCGTCAAACTTTGTCGAACGACAGGCATGAAGATGCTTAGCTCGGGGCCGAGCCTCGCTAAACTTGCATTGGATCTTTGATAAAATAGTATATTATGAACCTAAAAATGATTTTTGTAAAAAAACATAGGCATCAGATCATATACCTGTAGTTCATATCTGACCCACTTCCTTCCGATTCGGCAGGAATTTGTCTTTTTCACCAGATGTGGACAGAAAGGTTTCAGATCCCCCTGTTGGGACATTGTCCATATAAGGTGGTCTAGTATTTTTAGAAAATGTGGTGGTAGTATTTTGAATTAGCTATTTGGTGGTTGTTTCACAAAATCGTCCGTTTTTTGTGCTCGGAAAATGAAAAATGGTTTTTTGGTGCGACAAAAAGGAAAACTTCCTCCTGCAACATTATTCTCCATCCCATTATGCACATCTATGCATAATATGGGCACATTATCACAAACTATGCCTTGATTCTAGCCATAACATTGGTTATTTGACCCGAAAGCCAAGAAACCTCGAATGAGATAGGTCATTTTGTGAAGTTTTTTTTTAGACATAATCAATATACCAAGTCTGGTATTTTTTATTCTAACTATGTCACATAATATGACACCACGCGAAGGTTTCGCATTGTTTCGATCATTTTTGAATTTTTTATGCCCGTTTTAAACTATCGTCAAACTTTGTCGAACAACGGGCATGAAGATTCTTAGCTCGACGCCGAGCCTCGCTAAACTTGCATTGGATCTTTGATAAAATATTATATTATGAACCTAAAAATGATTTTTGTAAAAAAACATGGGCATCGGATCATATACCTGTAATTCATATCTGACCCACTTCCTACCGATTCGGCAGGAATTTGTCTTTTTCACCAGAGGTGGACGGAAAGGTTTCAGATTCCCCTGTTGAGACATTGTCCATATAAGGTGGTCTATTATTTTTGTAAAATGTGGTGGTAGTATTTTGAATTAGCTATTTGGTGGTTGCTTCATAAAACCATCAATTTTTTATGCTCGGAAAATGGAAAATGGCTTTTTGGTGCGACAAAAAAGAAAACTTCCTCCTGCAACATTGTTCGCCATCCCATTATGGACATGTATGCACAATATGTGCATATTATCATAAACTATGCCTTGATTCTAGCCATAACATTGGTCATTTGACCCGAAAGCCAAGAAACCTCGAATAAGATAGGTCATTTTGTGAAGGTTTTTTTTGAGACATAATCAATATACCAAGTTTGATATTTTTTCCTTCTAACTATGTCACATAATATGATACTACGCGAAGGTTTCGCATTATTTCGATCATTTTTGAATTTTTTATGCCCGTTTTAAACTATATATAATGTTTTATGTTTTACTTAATTTTTATTTAAAAATGTGTAACATTTGAGTGTAGATAGATAGATCTTATTTTTCTGCAAATTTTGATATATTATTTGTATTTTTCCGAATTAGAATGATTTAGTTATGATTTTTCAAAGTTTAATGAGGTAAAATAAAAAATAGCTATGCCGAGGGCAGCCGTCGGCGGCGTAGCATAGGATATGCCGAGGGCAATTCTACGCCGACGGCTGCTTGGCGAGGATGGCCCGAACGATGGCTACGCCGACGGCCCCGATGTTTGGCCGTCGGCGTAGCGACCGGCCGTCGGCATAGCATCCTATTCCTGTAGTGTCAAGTGATGATCGTAGGTATGGCTTCCACGACGAGTATGCACACATGAGCGGAAACACGAGATCCCTTATCAAGAAATGTCGACATGCGCCTTTGTCATGCTCTTGTTAAAGGAGTGACTCAAAACTCGGCTCTGGGTTGAAAATCCCAAGATCAATTTACAGTTAGACTCGTCATCATGCCACAAGATCCGTGTTCAAAACTTAACCTAGAAGTTGTGTAGTTCTTTTTTGTTTGAGCTTTTCATCATTGAGCTAATGGTAGCCTGGTGGAGTTACTATCACGGGGCATACATCCTCGGGTTTATTTCTTGTCGACTTTTTTTCTACTAGGATGCCTAGTTTTGCATGACCCCTAATGATATATGGTTGTCCGCCCCTTTGGAGTATGCTTGTTTGAGCCGTTTGATGCAAGGCCGGGGTTATCCTCCTTTCCAATTTAAAAAATATATAATTGTATGAATCGTTTTTTCGAAACGAGGAATACCCCGTCTCTGCATCAATAAATGCACACAGCCATTTATTGTAGTTTTAAAAGATGCACAGTTTGCAACTCATGTATCAGCAAGAGTCACTACAAAAATCAATCATCGAAAAATAATCAAAATTGTCCAGCAATTGTGTGAACAGTATAACGTCATTGTCCTCCTATGGCCGTAACAACTACCGTGTATATATAGGAGTAGTATAAGCTAGCAACGAGGGTTTGCATCATGACATTAACGTTCAGATTTCATAAATTGGCACCTAGAGAGGCTCTTTACTTTGACCAGCCGTAGTTTTCAGATGAGTGAGGTACGAGAGGCACTAGATCCATCTATTTGCTTTTGTCTTGTTTCCATACGCATCAAGTTCTGCTTACGGTCTGGTCAAGTTTTGGATCCATCGCTCATGGTTGTCCTGAGTCGGCGAGTGAAAGGTCCATATGTTTGAGTCCTGGATGGAAATTTCAGGCATGAAACATATGGCCACAGACCACAGGTTGTATCAGCACCAAGATCGATGGCATGGCCGCAGGTTGTAGCAGCAGCAAAGATCGACGATGGATCAGGCTGAGTCCCTTGGCCGCTTCCACGGCGACAATCAACCAATCACCCACATCTGCTTACCGATGCCATCACATATGATAATAACATAACTAGAAACAAAAACAAAAACGGATGGTAACCTTTTGCGGCATACTCTACTTTATTAGCAGCGACTAACCACTGCTGATGGCACCGCCCATCGTGTTAGCTCATCGACATTTTTATATGATTGGATGCAGGCCGCGACAAACATCTACTTTATCGTGGGAGGATGAGGAATTAGCTAGCATTATCATTGACATTATCGTGTGTTAATGAGGCAGCAAGGGTGATGAGACCAGGAGATATTCCTAAGCATATGCCTCTCCTTTTGGGCTGTTTTTGTTTCCCAAGAGACGGAACTGGAAGGAGCTGTCCCATCCGTAGAGGACGATTCTTATTGTCGTAGCTTCTGCCTCGAAATGGAATGTGGGGTTGGAGAACTGCATCTCAGGTAGCAGAATTTTTGGATGGAACATATATAGTACCATTGTTTTTTATTTTCCAAAAAATGCAGAGGATTGTGTTGAACAATATAAGAGTGACAGATCGGTATGCAAAGAATGGCAGAGGGGTTTAATTCCATTTCCAGCTCTGTACTCTTGACATATACTGGAACCAGGTTGTGAGGAATGATATATAATGCAGACACAAAGGCATGAATATCCAATACGGCTGACTGTAGCTAAGCATATGGTTATAAGAGACTCGCACTAATTAATACTTCCTCCGTCCGAAAATAAGTGAATCAGAAATAACAAACCTGGATTCCAAGCATAATAAGAATGTTCTTCAACTATCTTCGGACCGGCACACACATACAAAACCTAGTTTAAACCTACATCCCCAGGATGACGAACACAAGTGGCTAAGAAAACATTATCATACATCATGTCAACATTAGAACCATTTTTTTCTTTTGTGTACCGGAAAAGGCCAAACATTTAGTCGCCGGGTTTCGTCCTAGGCTTAGCTAGTCAGCCAAATTAAGTACAGGCCAAGAAAACATTGTGTTTCTCTAATGCCCACCACTATCAAAACTAATCCAAACAAATTTCGTTCGGGAGGAAAGCAACGTCCGCAACAAGACAGGGTAACACTTTTGGGCGCGCGACCCGATCCCAAGTTCAATTATTGCTCACCTCATCGGAAGGCTGGTCGCTGTCGCCGGCCGGCAGCGCTATGGCAGGATCGCTCACAGCGCAAGGTCGTGGAAGTGCAACGATCTAGTACGGACCTGGTAGTGGTAGTATTATTTTTTTTTGAAAAGGGGACATGCCCCGGTCTGGTATCCTCCCGTTTCTTTTTAAAGCCTTTTTTTTAAGCAATTACGTATTTTATTAATTGAAAATCAAACACATATAGACATTAAAAGACAGATTGGGATAAAATGATTATCCTAAAAACACTGCAGATAAAAGACTAAGAGATCGAAAAATACAAAACGACATGTAGGTTTTACTGTAACCACTAGCGTCCACCGCCTCCAGCGCCGTCGACGAACGCCCAAAGAGACGCCAAGCCACCTCCATTGCAAGATCCAAAAATCACCATCGCCAACGAGGCTTTGTGAGTCGATGAACAGGCCTGCTGCACGCAGCGAGGCACATGTCGTTGTGGCACGTCGACCAGGGGACGTCTCCGTGCTGTCTTGGACCAAGATCCGCCTCCTCCTATCGACGAAGTCGAAGAGGAACGGCAGATCCACCACCTCCGGGCTAACATCCTTGCTCTAGAGAAACCACCTCGTCCTGGCCGCTAGCGCCATCGCGAATAATGACGAGCGCCAGTGACACAACGAGAAACAAATCTCGTCAGATCTGAAGAACGACGAGAAGACCAAGCTGCCGATCTAAAAGACCAAACAACATACGTTGCCACCACCTTCGAGGCGCAACCATGAAAATCAACGCCGGTGTGGGAGGAGAGATGGGGCAGATTTATTTATCCAGGCACAGCTCCCACCACCCCAACGGCGCACCATGACAAAAAGACCCTAACCCTAACTACTAGATGGAGGAACAAGGTTCCCCCTCCCTCCAGCCACCGGAGCGGCAAGCGAAGGGAGAGGGAACTAGCCCGCTCACCGGCTGAGATTTGGGGAAGGAGTTGGGTTGGCCGCCGCCGCCTGACGAGACGTAAACGAGCGGTTCTTTTCTCTCTCGATCTGGTGTGCGTTGTTAAAGCCTCTTTTGATTCATAGGGTACAAAATTCAAATGAATAAGAAATACAAAGGATTGAAATGCCCTGCCCAATTAAATCCTTTGGACATAGGAAATCTCACACATGGGAAATGTGTAGTTCATATCCGCGAAAATGAACTACACAGTTCCTATGGGAACTAATCCTATAGAATGCAATTCTATGAATCAAACTGTTTTGGAAGAAAAATTCCGCAGGTCACCACTCGATGCGACCCTCTTTTCCAAATATTGGCTCTAGCCATCATGTGAGCCATAAAGGATAGATGAATGGGAAAGACAACATGGAGTAGGGTTGTGGGTCTATATGGGCGGAGCCTGCCCAACAAGAGGGCATGTGCTAAATAGGCTATTATTGCGCTGATAACAATATACATCTGTTTTCGGTGTCAGTTAAAAGGTTTTACCTAGGCTAGCTTTTGGTCTCGGACAAGGGCTAGCCTTGGGTTTGGCTCCGTCACTAAGGGTCGGGTTAAGTACCATGTAGACACATCTAGGGTTTTTCACACTTCATTTAGATCCAACTCACTAGCCAAATGGACTTGATATGTGGACCCAACATTTCAAAATCAATTGTTAAATAGGTAAAAATGTAACTAGGGGTAAAATGTGGTTGAAAATCTTAAATGTAGTAAAATTCGTGAAAGATGTATAAAAAGAGTGTAAAAAGTGGAAGTCGCTCATTAAGAAAACAAATTTCAACGTGGAAGGACACCGACCTATAAAACTCATACATAAATCACAGACAAGTCTAAGCGATACAAAAGCACACAAGACCTTACAGGAATTCTTCGCCTTCCTTTTATCGAGCATAATAGCTCTTATATGCTTGTACAGAGGGTCGTCGAACCTATGGATGCATATCTCACTGTCTTCATATTCCCGATTTGTCCTACCAAGGTATAATGGGAATGTTTAATCACACGGGAAAGAACATGCACAAGTTGATATATATACATGATCATGTCCTTTGATTGCCACGATAGAAGCCCCTCGCAAGAAACGGGAGTATAAGTGATTGAAACATATCATCGGATGTCACCCCAAACTTGGTGGATCAAGGACCCAAAGCTACCACTCCAAATGATCTGAGATGAAATCATGGATATAACAAAGTCCAAGATGAAACCACCCTAGAGTTTTTTTTTCGAAAAGGGGTTGGACCCCGGCCTCTGCATCCATGGATGCACACAGCTTTTATTACGAAGTATCAAGTGAATAGAAACCACCCTAGAATACAACGAGCTCATGTGAATAGAAATCGTTAGCCCTTTTCACTTATTATTTGTGCATGATAGAGACACCTTTTTTTTTGCGCATGATAGAGACACCTTTTATAATGTCTTTCTATGTTCAACCTAGCTACATGAGTTATTGCATTTTTATAAATGCATTTATATCATCCCAATTGCACTTGTATTTTTATCAAACCATTTGTTTTTCTCTCTATGCGTACTTCTTTTTTTTTCGCCATTAGAAATGAATATGTCCCGGTCGCCCTGTGACCCGCTCGTCCGGAGCACGGAGAGCCGAGAGCGACGGCTCCGGCCGGAGCGTTGCCGTTTAACTAATGGCGGGGTATACGTACACTTCGAAGTTTGAACGAGGCCAATGGAGCTCTGCAGAGCCGTGCATGGAGCCACATGTCGACCAGGGCGGCAGTTTGACAAGGTAATTCCTGAGGTTTTAGTTTAAAGAAACAGGCAGAGGTTTTGGTTTGTAGATGCTCCGTACTACGCCGGCCAAAATCTCTTTGCAATAGTTAACTAGGACTGCCGGCCGTTACTGGCTATTTCCGATGATTCGTGAAATTTAGTTGACCAGTGGATTGATTTTGACACTACAAGATTCCAAGGTACCATGGTGGATGACTGGATGGCAAGTGAAACTGTTCTTGATATTTTTACTTTTAGGCGTTATGCTCTAGGTAGATTTGCTCCGATGGTTTTGGCGTGTTGCTAATAGCAATCAGTCAATTATTTGCTAAGTAGGTTAGACGTGCTGAATTATTTGAACTTAACCCCCAAAAACAAAATGCTCCTTCGTCTCAAATTAGATGTCACAGATTTTCTAGATTTACATATATCTATACAATAAAACTTATCTAGATACATATATATTTAGATTAAACTGTGCCATCTAATTCGGGACAGAGTGTCGTGTGTTTTCGCTCTTGAGTTCTGTAAAGGGTTGCCGTGAGAGATGAGGAGATTACGATGATAAAGAATTCTAAACAACGCTCCAAATTATTATAACGGATATTCCTTTCTTTCTTATTGAGTTATTGTTATTTCAGCCACAAAGGTTAGCATGGCCGCCTAATCGAATCCAGCGAATGAGACACCACTAGAATAAAATTAGTGCCCACTTAGCTTCACTACTCAACTTTGTTTGGGAGAATCTTTTTGGCTCAGTAGTAACCTACAACTCATCATTCCCAGACGCAACCAAAAACCATAACAAAGAAATCCCAAAGAAATTAGTGGTTCCATCCAACAGTAAAGACAAGAGAGAATGAATCATGCATGGACTAAACTGCCATATTACATCGAAACACTCGAAAACGAATTAAGGTAACCCATATAAACGATGCATGTACGATGGCGGACTATAGCAGCATGAACAGACTCATTGATGTTTATCCTTATTCACTAAAAGACGTATGGCTATGTCATGCATTATTTTTAGATTGCGCATGGCGAAAGTACCCGGAAAATTTTGTGTCCCGTCAGATCAACCTACGGAGGTACAAATCAAGGGGGTCGAATAGTTTTGCGCCATAGATGATTAAAAAGGGAAAATCCAGTGAAGACCGGATCAAGAAATCGATCTTTAATAATGCTCCTTGGAACACACTACTTACTTTTTTCTAAGGATAGATCACTCTTCTTCAAAGCTACCATTGATCAAGCTATTGATAATGGCCTTGGTATCCTTAAAAAGGGTAAGATTTGTCGGCTACATAATTGGAGACATTTTTATTTGTAGATACAATTGGATATTCAAGATGTTTCTGTTAGGGTTATATGAAAGTGATGTAAAGTAGAGCTAGTCTCAAATGGGTGGCTCACCTTACGCTTCCGAATGTAAGATCTTGGAAAGTCTCTCTTGAGCGACATTTTTATCTGCTTGGGTGCAAAAGGTATCATGAAGATTAATCAAGCGCCTCGTTGAAGGGGAAAAGAAAATAAGAAGTGAGCCTACCTCATTTTGTTAGGAAAGTGGATGTACAATCCAGCCACCCAGATTCAGGTTCTTTCGGATGCAGATTTAAGTTCTTATTATTTCAAAAACAAATTGATATATAGTCTTTCCCTACCACATTTCTTTCAAAAATGGGGAAAGGAAAGCGTGGAGCAATATTTAGAAGGTCAATCTTACTAATATTTTTTTGCTTGGAGTCTATGGCTTCTAAGGGGCTCTTTGATTCGCAATATTCTAAAAATGCAGGGATAGTAGAAACATGGGATTGCAATGTAGTACCCACTCCAATCCTACATGACTTTATATGCACCAAAGTTTATTTGATTACACCACAGGAAAAACAAAAGTTTCGAAAAAAGATTTAAGTGAATGTTAGATTTCCTATAAATCTAGTGCAAAGGTTTCCTCGGAGAATTTTTTATGAGATTCAATCCTACAGATCAAACAACCTTCATAGAAAAAATTCTAAGAATTTGGATCCTCTAAAATTTCAAGACAAATTCTTTAAATCAAAAAGACCCTTATACTCTTGTGGTACAGGAGAGTGGATGGAAGCGGGCACTCAAAGTGAAGATGGACACTGTGGCTGAGTGCGCCAAGTCAAGGGTGTTATTTTTGGCTTTAAGGGAATTTGGTGTCTCCCCATGAACCAAACTTAATTTGTTCGAAACAGATATGGTAGACACATGTGTGGTGGGAGAAGAGATCACATCATTGCATGCCAACAATAGCCAGCAAGCCATATCTTACTTATGGTTTTTGTCCCGTCGGATCAACCTATGGAGGTACAAATCGAGTGCGTCGAATAGTTTTGCGCCATAGATGATTAAAAATGAAAAATTCATTGAAGACCAGATTCAAGAACTCAAGCTTTAATAATGCTTCTTGGAACACCCCGCTTACTTTTTTTCTAAGGATAGATCACTCTTCTTCAAAGCTACCATTGATCAAGATATTGAAAATGGCCTTGGTATCCTAAAAAAGGATAAGATTTGTCGGCACATAATTGGAAGACATTTTTATTTGTAGATACAATTGGATACTCAAGATGTTTCTCTTAGGGTGATATGGAAGTGATGTAAAGTAGAGCTAGTCTCAAATGGGTGGCTCACCTGACGCTTCCGAATGTAAGAGGTTGGAAAGTCTCTCTTCGGCGACATTTTTATCTGCTTGGGTGCAAAAGGTATCATGAAGATTAATAAAGTGCCTCATTGAAGGGGAAAGGAAAATAAGGAGTGAGCCTACCTCACGTTGCTAGGGAAGTGGTGCCCACCTTTCGGATGCAGATTTAGGTTTTTATTATTTCAAAAACAAATTGCTATATAGTCTTTCCTACCACATTTCTTTCAATAAAATGGGAAAGGAAAACGTCGAGAAATATTTAGAAGGTCAATCTTACTAATATTTATTTGCTTGGAGTCTATGGCTTCTAAGGGCCTCTTTGATAGCAATATTCTAAAAATGCAGGGATAGTAAAAACATGGGATTGCAATGTAGTACCCACTCCAATCCTGCATGACTTTATATGCACCAAAGTTTATTTGATTACACCACAGGAGAAACAAAAGATTCGAAAAAATATTTAAGTGAATGTTAGATTTCCTATAAATCTAGTGCAAAGGTTTCCTCGAAGAATTTTTTTATGAGATTCAATCCTACAGATCAAACAACCTTTATAGAAAAATTTTCTAAGAATTTGAATCCTCTAAAATTTCAATACAAATTCTTTGAATCAAAAAGACCCTTATATACTATTGTGGTACAGGAGAGCAGGCACTTGATAACCACCTGACCTACCCAGTTTGTGGTTGCCAAACTGAAGATGAACACCGTTGGCTGAGTGCGCCAAGTCAAGTGTGTTATTTCTGGCTTGGAATTTGGTGTCTCCCCATGAACCAAACTTAATATGTTCGAAACAGATATGGTAGACACGTGTGCGGTGGGAGAAGAGATCACATCATTGCATGCCAACAATAGCCAGCAAGCCATATCTTGGAATCGAATTGTGTGCAGACTTGTACAAGATTTCAATTCCACGAGCTTGAACAGATCGGCCAATTGTTAGTTTCGACATGATTTGCTCCGGTTGTTAGCCATCGAACAATCAGGTGCTTCTATTTTTATTTTATTTTTGTAGAATCATGTGTGCTTCTAATATAGTAGAGAGCAATGCGGAATAGGGCGTCCCCACAATCCCATGTCGGTATTATTCTCGGTCGGCATAAGTGCAAATTTTGCATCATTTCTAACTTAATGGAACCAACGCCATATATTCTATTAAGGGGGTACATAATTCACACTAAACTAATATTTTCAAAATAAAGCTCCCTTGTTTCTGTGCTCACTCACCATATCTTCCCGTACGATTTTATTTCGTGCCTCCCAAAATCCTTTAAGATCTGTTTCTTGTGCATTTTGCATTGATCTCATGGCGGTATATATAGTTTTTTTTTTTGACAAAGGAAGGACAACATATAATTAAGCCCACCACCTGGTCTAACAAGAAAAACAAAATCCATCCTTCTTGTCAAATAGTTAGAGCATCTCTACAAGGACCCTTATATGTTACGATCCTTAAAAATAACCGTCACTTTACGATTTTGGCCGAAAAAAGTGGCCAGAACAGACTACTCAAACGACACTGATACTTAAATTTTTTTAAGGGGGGCCATCAAAAACACCCCCTCGTCCCTTACATACAAGGTTTTGACCACCTATCCAGGCAGACCCAAAGCCGCCCCGTATCAGTAGAAATCTTGGCGCGATGGACATTTCAGCTCGTGCCGAGCTCGTTCCCCTCCTTCCGCCGCCAACTACCGCTGCCGTCGATTGAAGCGGTTGTAGACCGATTCCTCCCTCGCTAAAGTCCGCTGCCACCTGCATCTTTCTTTCCCCACCACCGGAGGTCCGTAGGTTGCCTGGAGACAGAGATGCAGCTCACGACGAAGACGCGGTCGCCATGGATCCCGCGCCCGAGCCACGACTCGCAGTTTCCACTGACAAGGCCTGGCCAGGGCTCGGCCCTGTCTTCCCTCGACCTCCACAGGCTCGTTCGTCGCCGACGACCCCCGCACGGTAAAAATTCATATTCCCTTCGCCTTCGGGATGGTATGATTGACGGCACGATTTGTGAGCAATTTTCCTTCTCTATATGCATATGGATTTGAGTCCTTGCGAGCGGTTCTTGCTCGATGACTCGTCGTCGTCCGACGACTCGGATGTAGAGACCATGCTCTACAGCCACCGGCATCAAGAGTTGGTTGTGCTCCTCGCCGTCAAGGAAGACAAAGAAGGCAGGAGGAAGCATCACCGAGGGTCGAAAGTAGGCCGCCTTTGCATCCCTCTCAACCGCAAACTGGGGAAGGACATGCTCATGCGAGATTATTTCGATTATTGTTGTAATATAAAATTAATAATTTTTTGGATTTTACTACATATTGCTATCTTAATTGTATGTGCAAATGATAGATATGTGTGAAAAACGTGAGAAAACATATGGTTATAAGGACTTGGTCCGTGATTCGGCGAAACCGACACCGTATATGTAGACGGCAAAAAAGAATATTCATTTTTCAGGTTCATAAGGGGTCTGTTCCACCTCGGCTATTTCCGCAGCGAAAATCAAACTTTTCTCGTCCCTTATATGCGTTATAAGAGGCAGACGAATAAGGGGTCTGCTAGAGATTCTCTTAGAGCATCTCCAACCGTTTTGTGCCCACCCGGAGACGTTTTTTCCGCCGCTTGGGAGGGTGTCGGCGGAATTTTGGCTCCTCAGGTGTCGTGGTGGTGGCACGGCAGATGCCATGGGTAGGCTTAAGTTGGGGGCCGAATGGGTGCTTGTGGTCACCGGGGAGGGAGTGCACGGTCGAGCTTATCGTGATCCTACCGGGGGTTATCCCCACGACATCGGGACGAAATTTTTCCAGCCGTTGTGCCCTAGGGACTCAGTCCGGCTCCACCAGGCGAGCACACCTACCACACCATGGTCTGGCTCCACACCCACCACCCGGCCATGCTCGCGCACAACGCCGCCAATGTCGCCGCCTTCGCCGAGCTGTTGCACCAGATCATGTGTTGCGGTGTGTCCAACAAATCCGAGAGAAGGATTGCATGATGGCAGCAGCTGCCGCTAGCCCCCACTCCATGCTCCTCTACCTCCCTAGCCTAGCCACCTCCAAGGCCATCCCTGTTGCCGTCTCCTCCATCTGTGTGCCCACCTAGGCCGCCAGGATCTCCTGCGCGGTTGTCGTCGCGCCCTACGCCTCTACCCCTTCATCGTCACCGATGAGTGCGACGTCTACAACTTCGCGACGGGCCCGACCACGCTCCTGCTTGTCGTGCTCCAGAAGGCGCAGGTGGAGCTCGTCGACTACTGAGACTTCGACATGACCATCATGGAGATGAGCCACCGCGGGAAGCAGTTTGACGTCACCATCAAGAAAGCCAAGGCCGACCTCCGCACGCTCCTTGTCGTGCCATGCCAGAGCAAGAGGATAGAAAGCATTCCGACGACAATTGGGCGCAGCCGACAAGGCACCGGCGCGGGCCGGCGGCAGGGCGCGGTGGGCGGTGGGCGGCATGGTACGCACACGTGTGGGCAGAGTGGAGTATGTGGGTAAGATGGCTTCTCCCTATGACGCATGGGCCATGTCGCGTGGTGGCTTCCGCCGGTGCCCCCAGCTGCCCCTGGCGCCTAGGTTTGCATTGGGTACACCGACTGAAAACTAGGGCAAATCCCGCGAAAAACGGTGTCCTAGGGGCGCGACTGGGCCGATTGGTCAATTTATGTCATCCAACGGAAAAAAGGGTCTAAGGGGTTGGCTAGAGATGTAGCACTACCCATAAAAAGGGGGCAAAACAGAAAAACTCCGGCAACATACGGTTTTCGCACGCGGATTAGGGTATGTACTCACAGTCTGGTATATGTACCGCTCCAGCGATCGGAACCGTATCTCCTCTGTCGCAAACCCTATCCTCCTCTGCTACCAACCCTTGCCAAATCAGCCGCCGTCGGCCACCTATGCAGCTGTCAACACCCGAATTTTTAATCCTAGATGCCTGTTATGCCATACATCGCAATCCCAGGATTACCATTTTTGCGAGACATAACAGAATTGGATACCATAGTACATCATTCATTACAAACCGTACATAAGTTCTTACACAAATAGGGATCTCATGATCGAGATCTTAATACAACTTCAAGCAGCGAAATACGTAATAATAACGGTAGCGTAGGCGAAGCTCCATCTTCGGGATCACAGGCAATGCTGACGATGGGAGATGATCCTAGTTGTCGTAACCTTCCTGGGGTCCATCCTCTAGGTACTCCTCTTCATAGTCTGGCCATGGGAATAGCCAGGGACAAAGCCATGAGTACTCTTTAAGTACTTGCAAACTGATACTAACAAGTTAAAGGGTTTTTGGATAATAGGACACTAGGCTCTAGGGTTGTTTTGCAAAAGCCAGATTTATCTCTACTAAGTTTGGAAGCAATGAATACTAGTTAAGGTTTTATAACACCTAAGTGAGAACTTGTATCTTATGCCACAACTCTATTATGGTCAAGTCAAAGTCTCAATTCATTTTGGAAAAGTCTGACGGGGGAACAATATGGCCACTCCAACTGTCCATAACCACGGACGCGGCTATTCGAATAGTTTGACACTCTGCAGAGACTGTACACTTTCACCACAACATTTGATACATCCGCCAGGAACAAATCCTGAATTCACCATACTCAATATGCCGATAATCAATCCTAACCTTTCAATTACACGCCCTAGTATAAGCACCTCTCCTGTGAGTTTGGCCTCCCAACCATGACCAACTGTCATCTTGGGTACTGTACAGGTGGACAATCTTCACAAGGTAGCCTCAGCTCAGACCTTGGCCGTGAGAGAACTAATACTAAGGTATATAAGTTTCCAGTCAAGCCCTACCCAATCTTCGGGTATTGTGGTTGTACGATAAAATTGGAATGGTATTGCATCCAGACAACCATCAGTTTTATAAAGGGCTAAGGCTCATGCCTCATCATTTCCATCACCAAAATCATCAGGTGTTCGGAAACACATGTCAAAACATCTCAGTAGAATGATCCATCATTCTAAGGTTTTTATAACCATTTTCACCAAGTATTCCCATCTAAAGTTGATCAAGTTTTATGCTTAGCACTAGCATCTACAAGTGGGGGTGAGTACTAATGAGGGGTGGTAAACTAGTGGGGTTTCAACTAAGTTCAATCTCAGGCCTTAGGATGAGATCAAGATTATCTAGCTTAGGCCAAATTTTATGCTCTTTATGCAACCTTCAACTATATATTTCTAGAATCTATAAGTCACTTGAGTACTCTCTAAGGAAGAGCTTTGATAAAGAAATAAAGTAATAAACTTGCAAATAAAACTAGGATTGGTTTATCAAGGGGTTATAACACATATGCTTTAAGGCATATAGTGGCATGGTAGCAAGCAAGTAGTAGCCTTCATAGGTCAACTTGATTATTAAGGCTTGCAAGTATTGGCTTGTACAATATCAGTATAAGCTTGCTAAATTGCAAGTGTTAGCTTGCCTTGTGCAGAGCAGTGGTTGAAGTTCTCCTCGGCTTCTTCTTCGTAGTATCCTCCTTCCTCCTCGTATCCTTGGTCGGTACTAGCGTTTATAAATAAATACGATGTACACAATCACCAAACAATACTTAACTACTTGCAATCATCACACAAAAGGGTCCTATAGATGATCTAGCATCATCACTAACATTACAAGATTAAATTTTGGTTTAATTCCTTTTATTTTTAGAAAAGTAATTTCTACTCATTGAAAAACTACTTAAGATTTAATATTCTCCAAACCAAATATGGGATCATGTTGAGAGATGTCATCACCACATATTTTAGTCCATGGGAATGTGATTTAAAGTGGTGTCACAATTTAATAAGATTTAACCTTTTATTTTAATTAAATAAAGTGGTTAGAAATGCCTATGGGGCATTCTTTTATTATTTAAACATTATTTCTGTAAGTAAACCTATAAATTTTTATATATTCTGAAAGTTATGGTTAAATGTGATTTTTGAGAGTTGGAATCAACTCAAAAGCTATTATGGTTTTAATTTGAAAAATGTTTGAATGCAGAAAAGCTTCTGCCTTGTTATTTTTACCATGGATGATCTACAGATCCAAATGACTTGAATCCAACGGGCTTGGATTCATCATTCCCAGACCTTTCTAAAAAAATTGGTTTCATTCAATTTGGTTTACTGAATCGATCTGGGTTGATTTTTGAATCTAGGTACAGAAGTGTGTTTGAAATAAAATGGAAAAGGTTTAATTCAAATAACTAGGCTGCGCGGGAAAGGTTAACGAGCCGGCCTGCTAAGCGCAGCGCTTCCGCGGGCTGTTTAAGTGGTTGTCCCCACGCGTCAGTGAGACAGGGGGTGCGAAACGGTATGGGGAGATGTGGTGCGTTCGATCTGATTCTAATCCAACGGCTGAGGGTCATCGTGGACGTTGGGCAACGACGGCGAGACAGAAACCTAGCGCGGCCAGTGGGGCTCGTTGGGGGCTCACCG
This sequence comes from Avena atlantica, assembly GCA_910589765.1. Taxonomy (NCBI): domain Eukaryota; kingdom Viridiplantae; phylum Streptophyta; class Magnoliopsida; order Poales; family Poaceae; genus Avena; species Avena atlantica. Next base: position 67,557,856 of record OU342737.1, read on the forward strand.
GGGTTCAGGCGAGGGTCGGCGAGGCGGGCGAACGACAAAGTCGACGACGGCGAACCTCATGGTACCGGTGGCTTCTCCTGGGGCGGCTCCAATCGCTGGCTCCCTTCTTCTCCAGCAGCGGGGGGCTCCGGTGAAATTCCGGCGATGTGCTGCTCGCCTTGTTTCGGGAACGGAGTGGAATGGTCAGTGAGGATAGGGGAGTGAGATGGTGTGCTCAATTCGGCTGGGGTGGCCTCTATTTATAGTCGCGACGACGAGACCGAACAGCATGGGCAGGCGACGGTGGCGACATGGCTACGGCCTGCTAGAGGCATGGCCGGCGGTGGCGATCGCTTGGTGGTCTCCTGGCGATGCTCTACGGCTTTAATGCGCGTGTAGGGGCGGTGCGGTTTGGTCTGGAACACGAGACGCTCTGCGCGGCAGAGGCGGTGTCTTCGACGGCGAGCGGTGGCTGTGAGGCATGGGGCGGCAAACGGGGATGTCTGGCGGTCTCCTGGGTCAGTGGCGATCATGTATGCACGCGGCGAGGGCGGAGCGCGGTCTGTGGGCGTCGGTCGAGTGTGGCGCTCTGGCGCATGCTCGGCATGGTTGCTGGCGAGCTGGGCGCGGTTCGTGCGGGTGGTCCAGGGTTTGGCAACGCTCGCGGCTGGGACAGGGAGTGGCGGTGGACGGTGGGCTGCCTCCTAGACAAGGTTGGCACGGCTAAATCTCCTCCCAGCCTGCTGTCTCCACTGGGGTGACATGGTGAGCTTTCGGCTGTTCACCATTGATGTCATTGCCCAGCTTACAGTGAGGCTAGTGCTTTATTTATCTTGCTAGATGATCTACTGAGATGGTTGTGATCTAGAGAGGGAACAAGTTAGGCTTCAATCACTGCTCACAATAGTATTTAAGATTTTGATGATTTGTGTCTGCAATGTGTTTGATGAAATGGCCGCAAGAATTCAAGTTTTGAATTTTGAAAAGATTTTTGGTGGGTGTGCTAGGTTGATGCTGGTGAGTCTGCAGATGATTGGGTTTTGAAAGTTGAGCTTGTTTGAGTGGTTTTTGAAAAAGTGGGACCTTCCCATATGATAAAGATTCAATTTTGAATTGTCATTTAAACTATGCATTTGAAAGTTTCTGGATGATCACAAAGTGGGCCTTGATACTATGTTATGGGTACAATCAAGGGGTGCAAAGATCCAGAAAAGTTTCTGTTAAGTTCTGAAAGTTGGAGACAACCAAAGTAGGCATGAGAGTTAAATTGGTCAAAATGACTATTCCCTTATTTTATTTGTTTTGATTTACTTGTCTTTGGAAAAAGTGTGGGAAATGTTTGGATGATGTTTATTTCACCTAAGCATCCATCTACAAGCAAAGGAACACCCAAACAAGTTGGTTCAAAAGAATTTCAAATGAAATGCATACACTCATGCATGCTTTCATAATTTTATTTAGAAAAGTTTTTGTTAACCCTAATTTTGATGCTTAGAGTTTGATGATCCAAGTTTAGTATTTTTGGGATGTTACAGCAGCCAACAATTCTTATCGCTCACTGCCGCCACCGCCCTTCCCTCCACCTCAACGAGATGAGGCCCGACAACACCTCCCCCCTCCCGCGCTATGGCTCCCGCGGCCAGCGCCTCCTCGGGAGAAGAAGTATGTCGTCCTCAAAGTACCTGAAGTGGCAGAAGCCTTCGCTGCCCTCCCTCGCTTCCTACACTGGGAGCAGCTAGTCGGGAGCTGGATCTTCCTGGCCTCGTCCTTCCTCTCTGCCTCCGGCGAGCTCTGATAGCGACTCCTCCGGCACACGCCCTGCGGGAAACCGAAAGCTTCGATGGCAGGAAATGCCAGCCACGCGGGAAGCCGTCGGTGCTGATAGCCGACGTCGCGTCGCCATTAACGTCATATCGCTGAGGATGTCAAGCGGTGACAGCGAAGGAAGATAAAGAGATGTGTCAGACCACTGGACGCGGTTGGCCGAACAGGCTAGACCACGACCCAAAAACGACCATGACTCGACACAAACTGACAAAAAACCAAACGAACAAAAATGGACCGTTTTCGGTCAGCCGTTTGGGTCGCCTTGTTGAAGAAGCCCTTACGGGCGTTGTATGTTCTTAGACCATATACTATGTGTGCTTAAAGCGATTCAAGGAGGGTTTTGAACCGGTTCCACACATAGTACAGCATCGCATCGCATGGTCTGACAATAAAAGTGAACCAATTTCTTGGTTCGGTTCATACCCATAAACTATCAATTCTTTGCTGAGAAAAAGCAACGTGGAAGAAGGAAGCTTACGGGAAGAAGTAGAAAAGAAGGAAATAATCATTCTTTTATGTCTACTGGGCCCCATCAACACTGTATGATGCGATTCTATACATAGCAAAAACATTCTACCGATCCCTAAACCTGACAGCTTTTTGGTTGAACCGGCGTCACGTAGTGTATGGCCTTAGGGGCCAAACGCCCTGCGGGTGTCAGAGAGTGGCAGAACCGGTGCACCATCGCTGTTGGTTCCCCCTGCCAGTAGTGCCGGTCGGACCTAGTCACGGTGCTCGCTCACACCGGCAGCACAGCCCTTCCCCGTGCCTATAAATAAGCGATCCGCCGTGTACTCCTGTAGAGTACTTGTGAAATTCGTGCTCCCTGCCTACCGGCGCTTGATCCCCTGTTCCTGTTCCCACGCGCCAAAAACATTCCCGGATCCCCAACACCAAACCACGCATCACAGCGTGGCAAACACAGAGGAACACGACGCCATGGACGTGACCATGGAGGATGTGGTCGGGGAGCTCGAGATCTCCGGCTGCAGCTCCATCTCCACCTCCCCGTCCTCCTCCTCCCTCGACGACGGCATGGGGCTCTACGCCTGGAATGCGCTGTCTCCAGTGGTCGCCGACTGGGGCCAGTTCTGCTCCGACGACGTCGGCGGCCAGGACCTTCACGGACTCATCGAGTCCATGCTCTGCGACGACGCCTTCATCGCCGACGACCACCGCCCGGCCTTGCTGTTCCCGGACGGGCCCTGCTGCTCCAACCCGAGCAGCACCACCACCACGAACCCGGGCACGCCCGTGCAGCTGGACGACCTGCAGCTGCAGCAGGCAGAGCGCAGCCCCGAGAAGGGCCTCCGGCTGCTGCACCTGCTCATGGCGGCCGCCGAGGCGCTCTCCGGCCCGCACAAGAGCCGGGAGCTGGCACGGGTGATATTGGTTCGGCTCAAGGACATGGTCTCCACCACCAGCGCCAACGCCGGCGCCTCCAACATGGAGCGCCTCGCCGCGCACTTCACCGACGCGCTCCAGGGCCTCCTCGACGGCTCCCACGCCGTCGCCGGCAGGCAGTCGGCCATGGCCGCGTCTCACTCCCACAGCACCGCCGACGTGCTCACGGCATTCCAGATGCTCCAGGACATGTCGCCCTACATGAAGTTCGGCCACTTCACCGCTAACCAGGCGATCCTCGAGGAGGTGGCCGGCGACAGGCGGGTCCACATCGTCGACTACGATCTCGCCGAGGGCATCCAGTGGGCGTCCCTGATGCAGGCCATGACGTCGCGCCCCGACGGCGTGTCGCCTCCCCACCTGCGCATCACCGCGGTCACGCGAGGCGGCGGGGGCGGCGCGCGGGCGGTCCAGGAGGCCGGACGGCGCCTTGCGGCCTTCGCGGGGTCCATCGGGCAGCCCTTCTCGTTCGGACATTGCCGCCTGGATTCGGACGAGATGTTCAGGCCGGCGACGGTCCGGATGGTCAAGGGGGAGACGCTGGTCGCCAACTGCATACTCCACCAGGCCGCGGCGACGACCACCATCAGACGGCCGCCCGGCTCGGTGGCGTCGTTCTTGACCGGCATGGCCGCGCTCGGGGCCAAGGTGGTGACGGTGGTGGAGGAGGAAGGGGAAGCGGAGAAGGAGAACGAGGAGGAGGCGGCGGGAGGCTTCGTGGGCCGGTTCATGGAGGAGCTTCACCGGTACTCGGCGGTGTGGGACTCTCTGGAGGCCGGGTTCCCGACGCAGAGCCGGGTGCGCGGCCTGGTGGAGCGGGTCATCCTCGCCCCAAACATCGCCGGCGCCGTGAGCCGCGCGTACCGTGGGACGGACGGCACCGACGGCGAGGGCAGGCGCGGGTGGGGAGAGTGGATGCGCGGGAGCGGGTTCAAGGCCGTGCCGCTGAGCTGCTTCAACCACAGCCAGGCCAGGCTGCTCCTGGGCCTGTTCAACGACGGGTACACGGTGGAGGAGACGAAACCGAACAAGATCGTGCTCGGCTGGAAGTCCCGGCGGCTGCTCTCGGCGTCGGTGTGGGCGCCGCCGCCTCTGTCGGTGCCGTCGTCGCCGGCCGAAGGGGCGTTCCAGGCCATGGGGATGACGCCGGCCAGCGGCGGCTTTAGCCGGACGGAGTACGACTTCATTGACTCGTTCCTAGTAGAGCCTGCGTACGCGCTGGCGTGAACTTCGGATCGAGACAGATTTAGATCGTCGTTGAAAATATTCAGGGAGATGTAAATATTCTGTACTTTAGTAGTAGTTGCTTAATTTGTCAGTGTAGTTCCCGTTCCTGTGTCAAAAACTGTCAATTGCGAGACGTTGAGAGTTGCTAACTCTAGTACCCAATCTACTTCTACTAGTGATCCAAGACGTAGAAACTTTGAGAAAAGCAGTACATGTCGACTCTGATTTGTCATACGAGTATGGCTGACTGAACATCATCCTCAGGAAATCACGCTGTAACTCTCACTTGACAATGGCTGACTGAATTGTATCCCGAGAAAAATCAGAGGCTGGGACGGTGATCATTTGATCACCTAAATTAATTTGTTGCTTTACTCGGAAGTCTGAACTTCCTAAACTTCCTGATATACCTAAACTCCCTGATATACTCTCAGTAAGCATTCACTTGTAATTGTAGCCCGCGTTTTTTTTTTTGAATTGGGGAACATAGCCCCGGCCCCTGCATCGAAAGATGCGCCCATTTTTGTTTTAACGTGCAAAAATAATTTAAAGTATTACATAAATGGATCACAAAGAGTTGAAACATGTATCAACCATCAGCAAATAAGCATCACAGCTAGCCATTCTGAATTCTACCAGTATGTCGCCACCCAGTAGCCTAGAAAAAAAAGACATGTGCAACCGTAAGCAACTGGTTGCAACGCATAGTCATAGGCTCCCGCTGGTCCGCCGGGAGGAGATAGGACCAAAGTTGAATCCAATGTGTAGCCATACGAATAACCTGCAAAAAATTAGTAGCCGTTTGATTATTAAAGATAAAGTTATTTCTACACTTCCAAATGGACCAACATAAAGCAGAAACTCCAATGCGTATTCTAGCTTTATTCCTCTTGTCCACCGCATTTAACCAATTTCCGAACATATTCTTAATATTGGTAGGAGGTGGTATGTTATATGTGAAAAAAATCATACGCCAAATAATACGTGCGAAAGGATATAAGATGAACAAGTGCTCCACAAATTTCATTGAATCACAGAAGCAACATTTCTTACATCCGTTCCACTTTCGTTTGGCCAGGTTATCATTTGTCAATAACACCTTATTATTTAAGGGACCACATAATTTTTTAACTTTAAGTGGTACTTTTATCTTCCAAAGGTACTTATGTAGGAATTTAGTATGACCATTCATAAGGTCTAAATATATTGATTTAACTGTAAAAGTACCTGAATCAGTTAATTTCCAAACAACGATCTGGATCGATAGATTTACCCTCATTAATCTTGGCATAAATATAACCATTTGTTTCATTTATTCTCATTCAAAGCCCTTCTGAAAGCAATATTTAGCGGAGTTTGAGCAAGTACGGTTAGCCACAAGAACATTTTTTTCTTTGTAGCCCGCGCTGATCCTCCAAGCTTCAGGTTAGCCACTGATCTGTACCAACGGGCACAGTGATCAGAACAATCATCTTTGATGGAGATTTTCAGGCTCCCGTGATTTACTTGGCACAAGTAATCGGATGGCGTATCAATGTCCAAACCCATAATCGCAATGAAATTGTGCATGACAAACGGCCCCCTCAAGTGGAAGCATCTCGGCAATTTTTTATGAGCTACATGGAATCATTGCTATAGATTTAATATCATTCAGGAGAAGATATAGTGAAAGAGAAATTTGTCCTAAACATTGAACATATGCACATTCATAAAGCCAAGGAACATGGATCTGATCCGATTTTGCGTTGGACTGCACCACCAATTGAATGGTATAAAATCAATATTGATAGTTCCTTTGGAGCTGCTGGAGACACAGGAGTGTGTACATTGTTCGTGATCATATTGGGGAGATCGTTTTGTCTTCTTGTCGCCAACTATTTAAGAGTAGAGATGCTCTTGAAGCTGTATATGCGGCAAAGGAGGGAGTAGCGTTGGATTTGAATTGATGCATTCAACTCATAATCCAATAGATGGATTGGTGGAGATAGTCAAATTGATAAAGAATCATGACATGGGATTGCTCCTTGCTGAAGGATCGTGAGACCTAAATTACTCATGTCAACAGACCTCGGAATATTAATAGCCATTTTATGGCAAATTTTGCAAGGATAAATGGTTGTACAGCAGTGTACCTAACCTCCGGTCCGAAGGGTTTAGCATACACCTGCCAAGATATTGTAATTCCTAATGTTTTCAAAGTAACACAAGTGCTATCCGAGAAAAAATTGCCCAAACCGATATGGTCACAAAACATTGAACTAGACCTAACAATATGTATACATCAGCCAACTTATAAACATTAGGAAAAGTATCGATTATGTTATAGTAATATTGGAAGAGCATATTTAAAATTCGGGCGACCTACTGTTGGCCAGCAGTCCAATTTGCCTACCACCCACGAGTGCCGTTTGAATACCGCTATGACATGTACGCTCTCCGTTTTAAAATATAAGATGTTTTAGGTTTGTGAAGAAAATGTATTTAGACTTGTTTTAGTGTATAGATTAACTCATATTAGAACGAACCTATACACTAAAAGAAGTCTAGATACATTTTTTTTACAAACCTAAAATATCTTATATTTTGAACGAAGGGAGTATATAGATTCAAGTTATGTCACTCCCTCTGAACTCTGAAGCCTCTCTTTTAGTGCCATTTTTTCTCTGCGATTACTCCAGCTTCTCACTTTTGAATACCGCAGTATTGGGCCTTGGTTTATTAGATGGCAAAGCCTGGTCTTCCCGTTTCCAGTAGGAGAGACGGACAGTACGGCCTGCCACGAATGATGCTCCTTTAAAGTGGCACCGGTCCGCTGAGAAACCTTATTTGTCGCCCATGGCGGCAAATAGCGGCATTGCAGCTGAAGTGCCACAATGATGGGCCGGATCGATATGGTTCATTTTTCTTTAGCCGTCGTTTTTCTTGTTTTGCTGCTTATTTCTTTCTTTATTTTCTTTTACTTTCATGGGGAGGAACTCTCCCTCGGTTACACTTTTTGGTACTCGTTTTGAGCCGATAGCTAATCAATAATAAAATCCCGTAATTTTTTGGGTAAAGTAAGAAACAAGTATCCGGGTTCTAGCTAGTACAAGTACTAGTCGGGCTTTGTCTAGACAAAATCTAAACTGAATTTAGAAACATACCAAAAAAAGCATCAAGATCAAATCGGATGCAATGGAAGAAGCTCTCGGCATGTGATAGTGCAGAAGAAGCCGAAGTTCTCGCATGTTTGAAAGGTATCCGTTACCTGGAGGCACATCCACAACATCCTGATGTCGTAGAGTCATAGAGTCTGATTGTGCCAGGTTGATCAAAGTGCTTATGTCCGAGGAGAGAGATCGATCAAATCACTGGAGTTTGCTGTTAGAGGCGCTAAGCAAGGTTGCTCGGGTGAGTAATAAATTAGCGTATGATTTAGCACAGTTAGCCAAGCATGAGTGTAGTGTGTTGCATGGGAGCAATTTTTTCTTGCGTGTTGGACTCCTTAATGCGTTACTGTAAAAACGTTGTTGCCTAATTAATAAAGCTCACCCATTCTCAAAAAAAGATCAAATTGAATGGAAAATTGTCCAACATGAAAGTTTTTCTTTTTTTATACAAACAATTTTACGTTTACAAGATTTTGATCTGAGCTTATTTACTATCTGGCGTGGGGTGAACACGCCAAAAGAGTCCGAAAAGTACAAACAAAATTTTGATCAAACAATTATGAAAAGTTCAGGTTTTTCTATTCAAGTTGGATCCTAATTATGGGCGTGATTTCAATCCTCTTTTTATTGCATGGAAATTTTATGTGAGGGGTGCCAGCTGATCGAACCAACACCAATCAAACAAACTAATCTAACACTTGTTCATGTTAGAGTATATTACGGCTAGAGATATTTGGTAGTTTAATATTGTAATCTAACTTGCCCCCAAATCTTCTAGTACCATATAAACAGTCTAAGAGCATCTCCACTCGCCTATCCAGGACGCCAATCCGGACGCCAAAATTTGGTCCGGACGCCGAAAAGCGGCCCGGTCTCGTATCCAAGAACCTGTTTTCGTCCGGATTTAGGCGATTTTTGGTCTGGGCTTCGCATGCCGAACCCAGGTTCCCGGGTACGCCCTGAAAACGCCGGACGCAGCGAAAATGGGCGTGGGCCAACTCTGTCGGCGAGACAGTCCCATTCCCACCCACCCCACTCGCCCAGACTGCGGTGAAGAGCTTCCAACGCCTCTGTCACCATGACTTCGCCGGCGGAGCTCCTCCACGCCGAGAAATTCCCACGCCTCTAGATACGCTCGTCGTAGTTGTTGCCCAGTCCGTCGCCGCTTTCGCCGCCCAAACATCGCCGTAGCTCTACTTCGCTGCGTGCTCCCACCACCACGCCCGCCAAGTGTTCGGCATTTGGCCGGTTCGGCCATGGACTCCGACGACGACGAGATACTCGCCATGGACTCCGACGACGAGGAGATACTCGCCATACTAATGGAGGAGGAGAGCGCTGAGGTCGCCGAAGGTGAAGAACACTTGGAAATCCTCGCCTCGCTCGCCCATCTGTACATGCAGATGGCAAAGCCGAAGCGCGATGGTTCGACACCGGGTCGCCGGAAGTGCAAGGCGAGGCAAAGGATAGAGGGCTACTGCTTGTTGTACGCCGACTACTTCGCTGACCAGCCACTCCATGGAGAGGACGTGTTTCGCCGCCGTTTCAGGATGAGCCGGAAGCTCTTCTTCAAGATCGTGAATGCCATCCGGGAGTTCGACCCCTATTTCGTTTGCAAGAAGGACTACACCGGCTTGGTTGGGTTTTCCTCACTGCAGAAGTGCACCGTGGTGATGAGGTTGCTTGCACATGGAGCGACGGCTGACAGTGCCGATGAATATCTTCGCATCGCCGAGTCTACCGCCATCGATTGCTTGTACAGGTTCTGTAGAGCAGTGATTGCAGTGTTCGGGGAACACTACTTGAGATCACCCACTACTGAAGACACTGCTCGGATCCTCGCAGTCAATAAAAATAGAGGATTTCCTGGTATTCTTGGAAGCATAGTGCGGTGACCCAGCATACCACTGTAGGGTTCGCAGCATAGAAAACAAAAATTTTCCTACGATGGGAACAACTATGTACCAAGATCTATCTACTAGATACAAACAACGGGCGGATGTGTATCCGTAGAGAACATACCCTTGAAGACCGACAAAGCTTAATGAGTCCAAACTCGTGGTTGATGTAGACGATCTCTTGCTGATCTCAAGATCGAGAGGAAGTCCTAGCGCCGCAAAACAGCAGCGCATCCGTGCTCGCACACACATTCGAGGCACCGAGCAACCCCCGCCTCCTCGCTCCAGCGATGCAGCGGAAGCATAACTCTTTATTGCCAAAAAGCCACCGAGAACATGTATCTCGCTAGTCCGAGACCATGGGGGATAAATTCTAGAGGGGGAGAGAGATCCTTCACGAGGAGGTGTGAGTGAGAGAGAGGGAGGGGGCTCCTTTTATAGGGAGAGGGGGGCACCCAAGGGGCCATGCGCCCAGCCATGGGGCTGCCCCCACCTCTTCCACATTCATGTGGGTGGACACTGCACTCACTCAAATGCCTTTCAATTCCCTCCACTCAAAAACCCACTCAAATTCCCATTAAATTTCCACCAAATTTAATGCAAACTCTCATTAAATAAAACTCCTTTTATTTATTCAGAATTTTGTCAATTACTTTAATGACAAACATTCACATATAACCCCTTGCTAGTATTTCATTTCACATGCAGAAACACTTTCTGCAATTTCACCCGAGAACCCATTTCGGTATCTAGTGAAATAAATTCCTGCGCTTGTTATTCTTTTCGGCATGAAACTTTTGCTCCAAATGGATGTCGGTGTCTCTTAAGTGTGTCACCCTACGGTTCGTGAATAATGCGGACATGATCGAGACCCCTCTCGGATCAATAATCAGAAGCGGGATCTGGAGACCCATACTGACTCCCACACATTCAACGATGACTTTCTTGTGATCGTCGGAACCTTTTACGCTAGTATCTTAATCCTTTTGTTTCGCGATATATTACATGTCCGAGATTCGATCATCAGTATCTCCATACTATTTTGATCTCGTTACTGACATGTACTCTTTTCTTGTTCCCGTGATATAACATTCTAGTGATCAAATCACTTGCTTGCAAGCTAATCAATGTGATATCACCGAGAGGGCCCAGAGCATATCTATCCATTATCGGGATGAACAAATTCTACTCTCGATCCATGGGCCTCAACATAACACTTTAGTAGTTCTAAACCTATCTTTATAATCACCCTGTTACGGTGTGACGTTTGATGTTATCAAGAAACTCTTCTGGTGTTAGTGATTGACATGATCTCATGGTCTAAGGATTAAGGTCACTTCTTAAGTTGTTATAGCAATATAAACTCAATGACTTTGATCGTAATGCTATACTTCGAATGAATGTTCATTACACCATTACACTAATGTTGTGACCTCGTTATTACCAACATCCAATGTCCATGATCAGGAAACCATGATCATCTTGTTAATCAATGGGCTAGTTTATAAGAGAGGCATAACTAGGAACTTCCTTTTTTGTTTATTAAACACACATGTATTAACGTTTCCGTATCAATACAATTATAGCATGCAAAATAAACATTTATCATAAATAAGGAATACGATAATAACCACTTTATTATTGCCTCTCGGGCATATTCCCTTCAGTCTCCCACTTGCACTAGAGACAATAATCTAGTTTGAAAACTTTGCGTATTGAACACCTATGGCTTTCTGGTGTTCCATATACGCAACTGCAAGTGGTTAACATAATCTACGGATCTGACGCTTTCAGGTTCGTGTGTATTTGCATGTCTTTGCGTCTTCACGCATCACTCATTCTCCAATGAGATGGCATTGTATAAATTTGGTCTTTTGTTGAGACCTTTAGTTCCTTGGGGTTAAAACACGTCGATACTATTGTCGTACAATATATCTTTAGTGTTAGCCCGTTGCGAACCACACCTTAGTTTGATAACAAACTACTTGACACAAATTCTCTCCTTTGCTGCTACTATAGCAGTCATATACTTAGCCTTTTTGTTGTAGTATTCGTCACAATGTCTTAACTATGGATTTCATCCAAATCCATCATGGAATATCCTTTCCATTACATTGTGCCACCCATAGTTTAAATTGAGATAAACTTAATTTGTATCTTGTGACAAAACTAGTATCAATGCAACGCTTTACAATGAACTATTTGTAATTGACGAGGTTTGATCTCATCAATGCCCATTGTTATGGACTTGGGTTTTGGAGAAGATGGGGATGTTGGAGATCGTGGAACGGTTAGCAAACAAGCAACACGGGGATACAAGGTTTACCCAGGTTCAGGCCCCCGGAGGGAAAACCCTACTCCTGCTTGTCTGCTCTTGATTACGGCGGAACCGAAGGTTACAGGGGTGCGCATATGCAATCTGGCGTGGAGGTGTGTATGAGGAAATATGAGTCGAGAGATCTAGGTCGTGCCCTCCTGGCCTTTATATAGACTTAGGCAGGTCCCGGGCATAGACTTAGTCGGTTACAGGTTCTAGGGTTTTACCCCTTTGAATTTCCTATCTACTCTAGTCTTGCTCTCCAAGGATCCGAAGGCGTCATGGGCCTGGGTCACCCGAAAGTCTTCATGGGCCGGCGTACATCCGCCGTGGGCCTTCCTTGGGCTGGACCAGTGTAACTACCTCGGTGAATTACGCTCCTAGTTACAAGCCTGGATGAGCGGAAATGGTTGAAATAGTACGGTGGGGCCCAAATGCCACTCACAGGTAGACCTTTCGGCCGTCCCAACCACTTCCAAACATCGGGACAAGAACGGGCGGCGTAATCGGCAGGCGAAGGGATCAACTACATACACAAATGAGTATGTATGCAAGCCACCATACAACAGTACATCAGAGCCATTCCATCTAAAAGAAATAGAAATATTGCAATGCCATACGGCAAGATCCAAATATCCTAGATAGATATAATAGTTTAGGATAGCTCCTCATACATCAAACATCAGAGTGTCAGGCGGAAGCGGAAAACAAGATCCGAGTACGGATAAGAAGCAAATCGGCATAAGATGCCCCATAAATAAACACATCCCGCCCACAGATCTCACGGATCCCCGTTCCCGGAATCTCTACACCGAATGATCGTTGCCCACATCGTCCGTCTCCTCCACCCAGTATCCATCCTGTGAGTGTACATGTTCATCTGAATCAAATAATTTATCGTGTGAGACCCTAGGGGTACTCATCAAGTCTTTATGCCTCTAAAGGGGACACAACCTGGGGTGACGCAATTGCAGCAAAAGATAAACCCTAACAATTCTATAGATACTCGCTAACCATCCGCCTAACCGAAGATAGACGGATGTCCGTGAATTAATGACAACAGTTATGACGGTAATATTAACAGATCCATCCTCCTCCTCGCTTACCAACGAGGAAGCGGACGAACAACCCCCCCATCCGTTGGCAGTTTTATTATCCATTCCATGAGTGTTGCACTATTTACTAGTCAGTTACTTAGTCAAATTAAAAGCGGTACTTTAGTTATACTTGTCTATGATCGAGAAACTGTGCTCCAAGTCATCCATAACCGCGGACACGGCTTTCAGAAAGTTTTACCCTGCAGGGGGTGCACAAATAGCAACACACACTCGATCAACCTCGGAAAAACCAAATCAAAACCCAACGAGGCTTTCACGACAATGCAATCACAAGATTCAGAAATATTTCAGGGGGCCACCCCATTAAATATACCCGCAACGAAGTTAGCTGACTTCGAGACGGACTCAAGGTTTGTGGGGACGGCTGTAAACGACTGGGAACCCGAAAATGTGACTGGGCTTGTCGATACAGCGAAAACGTGTCACGATCCTAAACAGTACAGGTGCTCCTCGCACAATCGTAAATAAAGCAGTAAAGCATGGCATAAGTACAGGATAGTAAATAAAACCTCAAACTAGTTTGTGGCCCCAAGAAATAAGAATGAATCAAGCTCTGGCTCAGGGGGGTCCCATTGTAGGGTTCGCAGCATAGAAAACAAAAATTTTCCTACGATGTGAACTATATACCAAGATCCATCTACTAGATACAAACAACGGGCGGATGTATATCCGTAGAGAACATACCCTTGAAGACCGACAAAGCTTAACGAGTTCAACTCGTGGTTGATGTAGACGATCTCTTGCCGATCTCAAGATCGAGAGGAAGTCTTAGCGCCGCAAATCAGCAGCGCATCTGTGCTCGCACACACGTTCGAGGCACCGAGCAACCTCCGCCTCCTCGCTCCAGCGATGCAGCGGAAGCACAACTCTTTCTTGCCGAATAGCCACCGGGAACATGTATCTCGCTAGTCCGAGACCATGGGGAATAAATTCTAGAGGGGGAGAGAGATCCTTCACGAGGAGGTGTGGTGTGAGAGGAGGAGAGGGGGGCCTTTTATAGGGGAGAGGGGGGCACCCAAGGGGCATGGCGCCCAGCCATGGGGCTGCCCCCACCTCTTCCACATTCATGTGGGTGGAGCTCCCACTCAAAATGAAAAGCCTCCACTCCCATTAAAAAGCCTCCACTCAAAAATCCACTCACATGCATTAAATTTCCACCAAATTTAATGCAAGCTCTCATTTAAATAAAACTCTTTTATTTATTTATTCAGAATTTTGTTAATTACTTTAATTAACAAACATTCACATAAAACCCCTTGCTAGTATTCCATTTCACATGCAGAACCAGTTTCAGCAATTTCAACCGAAACAGTTTCGGTGTCTAGTGAAATAAATTCCTGCGCTTTCCTTTTCTTTTCAGCATGAAACTTTTGCTCCAATTGGATGTCGGTGTCTCTTAAGTGTGTCACCCTACGGTTCGTGAATAATGCGGACATGATCGAGACCCCTCTCGGATCAATAATCAGAAGCGGGATCTGGAGACCCATACTGACTCCCACACATTCAACGATGACTTTCTTGTGATCGTCGGAACCTTTTACGCTAGTATCTTAATCCCTTTGTTTCACGATATATTACATGTCCGAGATTCGATCATCGGTATCTCCATACCTAGTTTGATCTCGTTACCGATATGCACTCTTTTCTCGTTCCCGTGATATAACATTCTAGTGATCAAATCACTTGCTTGCAAGCTAATCAATGTGATATCACCGAGAGGGCCCAGAGTATATCTATCCGTCATCGGGATGAACAAATTCCACTCTTGATCCATGAGCCTCAACATAACACTTTATTAGTTCTGAATCCATCTTTATAATCACCCTGTTACGGTGTGACGTTTGATGTTATCAAGAAACTCTTCCGGTGTTAGTGATTGACATGATCTCATGGTCTAAGGATTAGGATCACTTCGTAAGTTGTTATAGCAATATAAACTCAATGACTTTGATCGTAATGCTATACTTCGGATGAGTGTTCATCACATCATTACACTAATGTTGTGATCCCGTTATTAACAACATCCAATGTCCATGATCAGGAAACCTTGATCATCTTGTTAATCAACGAGCTAGTTTATGAGAGAGGCATAACTAGGAACTTTCTGTTTGTTTATTAAACACACATGTATTAACGTTTCCGTATTAATACAATTATAGCATGCAAAATAAACATCTATCATATACTTGGAATACACATAATAAACACTTTATTATTGCCTCTCAGGGCATATTCCCTTCAGTCTCCCACTTGCACTAGAGACAATAATCTAGTTACATAGTGATAAATCTAACACCCATTGAGTTCTGGTGTTGATCATGTTTTGCTCTAGGGAGAGTTTTAGTCAACGGATCTGCTACATTGAGATCCGTATGTACTTTACAAATCTTTATATCTCCATCCTTGACATGCTCGCGGATGGAGTGAAACCGGCGCTTAATATGCTTGGAATGCTTGTGAGACCTTGGCTCTTTGGCATTGGCAATGGCACCATTGTTGTCACAATAGATCACCATTGGGTCCAACGCGTTTGCCACAACTCCTAGTTCGGATATGAACTCCTTCATCCAAACTGCTTCCTGAGCCGCTTCTGAAGCAGCAACATATTCGGCCTCCGTTGTTGATCCCGCTACCACAGGTTGTTTGGAACTCCTCCAACTAACCGCTCCGCCATTCATGAGAAATACGTATCCGGATTGAGACTTAGATTCATCCGGATCGGTGTCAAAGCTAGCATCGACATAACACTTAGCGACGAGCTCTTCTTCACCTCCGTATACAAGAAACATATCCTTAGTTCTTCGTAAGTACTTAAGGATATTCTTGACCGCTATCCAGTGTTCCGAACCTGGATCCGATTGGTACCTACTAGTCAAACTAATAGCATGTGCCACATCCGGTCTTGTACATAGCATGGCGTACATTATAGAGCCTATGGCTGAAGCATAGGGGACTTTGTCCATTATCTCTCTTTCTTCTGCCGAAGCCGGACTTTGAGTCTTACTCAATGTCTTTCCTTGCAACATAGGTAAGAACCCCTTCTTACTTCCGTCCATTTTAAACTTCTTTAAAATCTTATCAAGGTATGTACTTTGCGATAGCCCTATTAGGCGCCTAGATCTATCTCTATAGATCTTTATGCCTAATATGTATGACGCTTCACCTAGGTCCTTCATTGAAAATTTGCTGTTTAGATAACTTTTAACACTGTTTAAAAGTTCTTTATCATTTCCGATCAATAATATGTCATCCACATATAATATCAGAAATGCCACATTGCTCCCACTCACTTTCTTGTAAATACAAGCTTCTCCATAAGTTTGGACAAATCCAAACTCTTTGATCACCTCATCAAAGCGGAGATTCCAACTTCGTGATGCTTGCTTCAATCCATAGATGGATCGCTGAAGCTTGCACACCTTCTTAGCATCCTTAGGATCGAAAAAACCCTTTGGTTGTATCATATACAACTCTTCTTCAATATTACCATTGAGAAACGCGGTTTTGACATCCATCTGCCATATCTCATAATCGAAATATGCAGCAATTGCTAACATAATCCTAACTTACTTTAGCATCGCTATGGGAGAGAAAGTCTCATCGTAGTCAACTCCTTGAATTTGTCGAAACCCCTTTGCGACAAGTCGAGCTTTATAGACGGTCACATTACCATTAGCATCAGTTTTCCTTTTGAAAATCCATTTGTTCTCCACGGCCTTTCGGTCGTGAGGTAATTCCACCAAGTTCCAAACTTGATTTTCATACATGGATTCCATCTCGGATTTCATGGCTTCTAACCATTTGTTGGAATCTGGGCTCATCATCGCTTCTTCATACGTCGCAGGGTCATCATTTTCATCAACCATGAAATTCATGACAGGATTTCCGTACAGCTCGGGAGCTGCACGCGTCCTGTTTGACCTGCGAGGTTCGGTAGTACTCTCTTTTGGAGTTTCATGATCATTATCATTAGTTCCCTCTTCAACAGGTGGAGCCAACTCCGGAACAACTTCCGGCGCTGCGCTACTCGCCATACTTTGAAGAGAAGGTTCCACAACCTCTTCGAGTTCTACCTTCCGACTACTCACACCTTTCGCGAGAAACTCTTTCTCTAGAAAGGATCCATTCTTGGCAACAAAAACCTTGCCCTCGGATCTGTGATAGAAGGAATACCCAATAGTTTCTTTAGGGTATCCTATGAAGACGCATTTTTCCGCTTTGGGTTCGAGTTTATCCGGTTGAAGTTTCTTCACATAAACATCGCATCCCCAAACTTTAAGAAATGACAGCTTAGGTTTGTTTCCAAACCACAATTCATACGGTGTCTTTTCAACGGATTTAGATGGTGCCCGATTTAAAGTGAATGCAGCAGTTTCTAGTGCATAACCCCAAAATGACAACGGCAAGTCTGTCAGAGACATCATAGATCGAACCATATCTAATAAAGTACGATTACGACGTTCCGACACACCATTTCGCTGTGGTGTTCCGGCAGGTGTGAGTTGTGAAACAATTCCACACTCTTTCATGTGAGTGCTAAACTCGTAACTTAGATACTCACCTCCACGGTCGGACCGTAGAAATTTGATCTTTCTATTACGATGATTTTCCACTTCATTCTGAAATTCCTTGAACTTTTCAAAGGTTTCAGACTTGTGTTTCATCAAGTAGATATAACCGTATCTACTCAAATCATCCGTGAAAGTAACAAAATAACGATATCCACCTCGCGCCGACACACTCATTGGACCACATACATCAGAATGTATGATTTCCAATAAATCTGTCGCCCGTTCCATTGAACCGGAAAACGGCGTTCTAGTCATCTTGCCCATAAGGCATGGCTCACATGTATCAAATGATTCATAATCAAGTGATTCCAAAAGTCCATCCGAATGGAGCTTCTTCATGCGTTTAACGCCAATATGACCTAGACGGCAGTGCCACATATATGCGGATATATCATCATTAAGTTTAATCCTTTTAGCATCAACATTATGAATATGTGTAACATTATCATCGAGATCTAATAGAAATAAACCATTCATCATCGGTGCATGACCATAAAAGATTTCATTCATATAAATGGAACAACCATTGTTCTCGGATTTAAATGAATAACCACTTCGCATCAAACATGATCCAGATACAATGTTCATGCTCAGTGCAGGCACCAGATAACATTTATTTAAGTTTATAACTAATCCCGACGGTAAGTGGAGAGGCAGCGTTCCGACGGCGATCACATCAACACTTGATCCATTGCCGACACGCATCTTGACCTCACCCCTTGCTAGCGGTCGTTTGTTCCGCAGCCCCTGATTCGAGTTACAAATATTATCAACTGAACCGGTATCAAATACCCAGGTGCTACTGCGAGGACTAGTCAAGTACACATCAATAACATGTATATCATATATACCTTTGTTTGCCTTGCCGGCCTTCTTGTCTGCCAGATACTTGGGGCAGTTGCGCTTCCAATGGCCAGTCCCCTTACAATAGTAGCACTCGGAATCAGACTTAGGTCCAACTCGGGGTTTCTTTTCAGGCGCGGCAACCGGCTTGCCGCCCTTACTTCCCTTCCGTTTTCCCTTCTTGTCTTTCTTGAAACCAGTGTTCCTATTGATCATCAACACTTGATGTTCCTTTTTGATCTCCACTTCTGCAGTTTTAAGCATTGACAGAAGCTCGGGGAGAGACTTCTTCATGCCTTGCATATTATAGTTCATCACAAAGCTCTTATAGCTAGGTGGCAGAGACTGTAGAACACGATGGATGCCTAAGTCAATGGGAATCGATATTCCCAAGGACACAAGCTTATCGGCGTAACCCGACATCTTGAGTACATGCTCACTAACGGAGCTGTGCTCTTCCATCATGCAGCTAAAGAACTTTTCTGAAGCATCGTAGCTCTCTACAGCAGCATGTGTGTCGAAAATCATTTTCAACTCACCCATTGTATCAAATGCATTGCCGTTTTCGAAACGCTTTCGAAGTTCTGGCTCTAGCCCATACAATATGCCGCAATGAACTAAGTTGTGGTCCTCCTGACGAGTCTGATAGACATTCTTCTCCTCGTCAGGGGCATCATCAAAAGGTGGGGGGCCTAACGGCGCTTCTAGCACATATTGCTTTTGTGCAGCAGAGAGGATAATCCTCAAATTCATGGCCCATTCAGTAAAGTTGCTACCGTTCGTTGCTAGTTTCTCTTTCTCCATGAACGCATTGAAATTAAAAGCAGGTGGTGCCATCTACAACAGAATTTGTAAAGTTTAGACTAAGTGTATGATAGATCGAGTTCAACTAATCTATATTACGAATGAACTCCCACTCAAAAGCGACATCCCTCGTGTCCTTTTGGTGATTACATGAACCAAATCCACTACACCAAGTCCGATCATCACGTGAGTCGGTATAGCTTCAAAGGCGAGCATCAAATGGGCATCATATCAACTATATGACTCATGCTTAACCTTTCGGTCTGTGTTCCGAGGCCATGTCTGTACATGCTAGGCTCGCCAAGTTAGAACCTTAGTATTTGCGTGTGTAACTGTTTTACACCCGAAATATGGTCGTGGATCCAAGAACACCCGATCATCACGTGATGTCTTGGAGCGACGAAAACATAATCGGTGCATACTAAAGGAAGAACACATTCTTATCTTGATATTTAAATGAGGGATCATCTTATTATGCTTAACAAAGCGCTAAACAAACAATATAAGATGTAATCAAACATCATATGTTTATTAGTGAAATTATATGGTTCCCGCAGATGATCTCTATCATGTGCATCGTGGTATGATCACTATCATACCTATATGTGTAAATCCAAGGTCTATGGATTTTACACGCTATGTGTGTTGTAAGAGTATCATCTCATACTTCTACTTACAACACTACCATATCACAACACTAGCCCAGCAACAATCTAAACTAGACGCCTCTAATTTATCCATTGCAAGTTTTACGTGGCTTAGGGCTTTCGAGATAGAACCGTTCTTACCTACGAACATGAACCACAACGAGGATAATCAAATTGTTGACAACTCGCTTGCAAAATAGATATTGACTATAGTAGGAGAGACAGACACCCGCTAGCCACTTATGCAAACTAGTTGCATGTCAAGCGTGGAACAGGTCTCATGTGCGAGGACATGTAAAGTTTGTCCGGGCCGCTTCATCCCACTATGCCACCAATATCCAAAATTACAAAAAAGGAGCAACAACATGATCATCATCGCCCACATACTCATATGTGTACTACCCGTGTAAAGTATCTACGCATAGATCCGGCTCTGATACCACTGTAGGGTTCGCAGCATAGAAAACAAAAATTTTCCTACGATGTGAACTATATACCAAGATCCATCTACTAGATACAAACAACGGGCGGATGTATATCCGTAGAGAACATACCCTTGAAGACCGACAAAGCTTAACGAGTTCAACTCGTGGTTGATGTAGACGATCTCTTGCCGATCTCAAGATCGAGAGGAAGTCCTAGCGCCGCAAATCAGCAGCGCATCCGTGCTCGCACACACGTTCGAGGCACCGAGCAACCTCCGCCTCCTCGCTCCAGCGATGCAGCGGAAGCACAACTCTTTCTTGCCGAATAGCCACCGGGAACATGTATCTCGCTAGTCCGAGACCATGGGGAATAAATTCTAGAGGGGGAGAGAGATCCTTCACGAGGAGGTGTGGTGTGAGAGGAGGAGAGGGGGGCCTTTTATAGGGGAGAGGGGGGGCACCCAAGGGGCATGGCGCCCAGCCATGGGGCTGCCCCCACCTCTTCCACATTCATGTGGGTGGAGCTCCCACTCAAAATGAAAAGCCTCCACTCCCATTAAAAAGCCTCCACTCAAAAATCCACTCACATGCATTAAATTTCCACCAAATTTAATGCAAGCTCTCATTTAAATAAAACTCTTTTATTTATTTATTCAGAATTTTGTTAATTACTTTAATTAACAAACATTCACATAAAACCCCTTGCTAGTATTCCATTTCATATGCAGAACCAGTTTCAGCAATTTCAACCGAAACAGTTTCGGTGTCTAGTGAAATAAATTCCTGCGCTTTCCTTTTCTTTTCAGCATGAAACTTTTGCTCCAATTGGATGTCGGTGTATCTTAAGTGTGTCACCCTACGGTTCGTGAATAATGCGGACATGATCGAGACCCCTCTCGGATCAATAATCAGAAGCGGGATCTGGAGACCCATACTGACTCCCACACATTCAACGATGACTTTCTTGTGATCGTCGGAACCTTTTACGCTAGTATCTTAATCCCTTTGTTTCACGATATATTACATGTCCGAGATTCGATCATCGGTATCTCCATACCTAGTTTGATCTCGTTACCGATATGCACTCTTTTCTCGTTCCCGTGATATAACATTCTAGTGATCAAATCACTTGCTTGCAAGCTAATCAATGTGATATCACCGAGAGGGCCCAGAGTATATCTATCCGTCATCGGGATGAACAAATTCCACTCTTGATCCATGAGCCTCAACATAACACTTTATTAGTTCTGAATCCATCTTTATAATCACCCTGTTACGGTGTGACGTTTGATGTTATCAAGAAACTCTTCCGGTGTTAGTGATTGACATGATCTCATGGTCTAAGGATTAGGATCACTTCGTAAGTTGTTATAGCAATATAAACTCAATGACTTTGATCGTAATGCTATACTTCGGATGAGTGTTCATCACATCATTACACTAATGTTGTGATCCCGTTATTAACAACATCCAATGTCCATGATCAGGAAACCTTGATCATCTTGTTAATCAACGAGCTAGTTTATGAGAGAGGCATAACTAGGAACTTTCTGTTTGTTTATTAAACACACATGTATTAACGTTTCCGTATTAATACAATTATAGCATGCAAAATAAACATCTATCATATACTTGGAATACACATAATAAACACTTTATTATTGCCTCTCAGGGCATATTCCCTTCACCCATAATCCTCCCGGATGTGGATAGCGCGAATATTCAAGGAACAGGAATCAAGTACTCGGGGCCCTACGGTACACAAGTGAGCATGAAAAACCAAATAGCAGATATTGCTCACCGGTGCCACTTTCATTAGTTATCCCATTACTACTCAGGTTAAGTCGTTTGGGTACCTCGTTATCCATCAGACTCTCACATACCCTACACATGCTGTTCTACGACTCGCATGGCTCAAACAACTCCTGTAGTAATGGCTCATGGGATGGAGGAACAAGCTTCGGTGGGGTGTAAAAGTAAAGACTTTGCAATACTTGGGATTCAATTTAATGCAATCGCGACTCAATGATGCAAGAATAAGAGAGAGGCAATAGGTACTATATGTATGGAAGCATGTGATAGTGCTTGCCTGGCAGCTCAGTTGAAGCGAGAGAAGGATCTGGGTAGTGCTCCTGTGTTTCTTGATATATCCCCTGCTCAGCGTCTATTCGAAGAAGAACCAAACAAACAAGGGCCAACATAAATAAAGTGCACAAGCATATGAATTAAATGCGACAAGCAAACAATCATGCCATGATGAATGATGCACAATTTGCATGGCATTAAAGTAGCATGGCATGGGTGAGGTGAGAAAACAATAATAAAACACTTGGTTAAAGTATTTAGGCATGTTTTACTCCCATAAACAGTTCTGATTATTCAATACTTATATGATGCATGCCTCAATTCATATCATGGAATCCATAAACAGAAAGTTCTCGTCGAGCTAATCATTTTAGACATATTATTTGTCAAATTTGGAGTTATAAAACAAAAGTTATTAATTAATTAAGGGAAAAGGGCATTTTGTTGTAATTTTTGTCAACTTGAAATTTAAAGTGTTCAAAATATATTTTGGATGGCATACTTGAAATCCTCACATTTTTCTGATTCAAAAACATATATTATTTGTATTAAATGGATTTACAAATTAAAAGTTATTAAAACAGAATTAAATTTATATTAAAACATTTTCAGAAATTGTTTTATTAAAACGGAAATCATACAGACTTTTGTTACCCAGGAGAAGTCCACCCAAGGAGGATGACATGCGGGGCCAGGGGCAGAGCAGGGGCCACGCACGCGCACGGGCTGGCTAAGCCGACACGTGGCCAACCTGGCCCGCGGGTTGAGGATGGAAAAAGTGTGGGTTGCTTTTTGCAAAAAGGTTGAGGAGGGAGGGACCGCGGGTTAGGAAGAAGGAAAGGTCAGGGTCTTTCTACAAAAACACCTCGCTGGGTTGGTTTGTAAACTGACGAACTGAGTTGGATTTCTGCAGAAACTGCCAGCTGAATCCAACGATCGGAGGAAGATGGCAACTAAACGAAGCCGAATTTCGCGTTTCCGCAAAAACCAAAACTGGAGAGGGGGATTCGTTCTACAAGTTCCATTTAGGAAGTATCTCCGGAGGAGGGTCACAGAGACGGGGATCTGGCGACGAACAACAGCTCAAAACAGGTGTATTCCTGACGAACTACACACAACGACGGAGCGCGGGTCTGAACTGACGGAAGTCTTCAGTTTTACAACGGGTTCGAGTGATCTTCTGGAGACGATGGCGAGCGATGGAGGCCGAAACGGACGACGCCGGTAAGAGAGAAAATGTAGATCCAAGTACAGTCTACAACTTTGCTAAAAGGTGCTCATCGAGATATCGCCTGAATCACGGGGCTTGCACGGAAGAACAGAGGGAAAAAGGGGTTGCGCGAGACGGCGGTGCGCGTGTGCGGTTCTGAGCGCGAGCAGCGACGAGAGTCGGTGGCGTGACGCGGCTACGACTTCAGGGAGGACGACGTGAGCCAGGGAGAGGAGGGGCGAGGCGGCAGCTCACCCGGGAGGTGTCGGGGACGGCGGTGTACAGAAGCTCCATGAAGAAGAGGAGGCAGATGGTGGTTGCTTCTCCAGGAAGAAGGGCTCGTCGCGGGCGAAGATCCTGCGCGGCTCCGGCTTCTGGGCTTCAGGGTAGAGGACCTCGGTGACATTGTGGTTCCATTCCAGCGTTTGGGTGCTCACGAGGTGGCCCAGGGCGGCGGGACCATGGCGGTTCAGCGGCGGCGCACAGGGAAAAATAGAGGAGGGACAGGGGAGCTGCGGCGCATGGGGAGGAAGAAGGCTAGGGTTCACTGGGGACCGGCCTGGGGTGGATAAGAAGGGGCAGGTGGTGACGTGGCTGACGGGAGGCGACGGCCACCTGCTTCCTTCCGTCGGTCGCTGAGAGAAACAGAGAACAGGAGGTCGCGAGATGAAGACGGTGAACAGGACGGCGTCGAAGGGGTATGGGGTCCAGGGGGTGTTGGGCTGGGATGGGAAAGGGACACTGCACTGCTGGGCTGGGCTGAAGCAGGCTACTCTCTCTTCCTCTTCTCTCTGGTTTGGGTTTTGTTTACTATTTGTTTTGTTATTTAAAATTCAAACAAGCATCTGATTTTAAACTCTTTTGAATTTTGCAGAAATATTTGAACCGAGGAAGATGGCATAAAAAGGTGAGACAAGAGGGACATAGAATAGAGGAAGAGTGATGCCCCCATATACTCAAATTTGGCATTACTACGAGATTTGGGATAGCTATTTTAGGAAAGAAGCATCAAAAGCATTTGGAAAATATCGAACCCTAACCAATGGATCCTTCTTGGGAAAAACCAAAATATGGAGATAGCCAAAATAGAGAGGGGGGGGGGTATATAGATAACAAGATCAAACACAATACATAAATACAAATGCAACAAAGGACGACCCATGCAATGTGGCATGATGACATGAGCATGATATAATTATGATGCAACAATTATATATAGGAAGTAGCATTTATATAGACTAGGCTAGTAGCATTGCAATTGTTAGACAATTGGGATGCTACAACCAGGTATGCTGAGATCACGTACCCGTAGGGTATAACCATGTCAGTAGCCCCCGAGTGATCAGTCGAATCGTAGATTCGGCTGAGGACTCTTCAATCCTTCGGGTGCAACTATGTATTAACAGTATGTGTGTAGGGATTGTTGATGCGTGTGCCCGACTCACCCGACGGATCAGGGTCAGTTAACTGTCTTAGGACGAAACAACATGATCTTCCTCAGGTTCGAGTCCCTCAACTCAAAACTGGAACATATGCCGGCGTAATTCGACTCAGGCCGCGGAGGACTTACAGGAGTGGAATTCCAGTGAATTTAATTGATGTACCCAACGCGTCCGTCGGGATTTTTCATCGCACCTGTTAGCACGGGTTTTTACTAGCAGAGCGCAGTCGTGTGTGTTGCCAGGCCATCAGATGATATCTGTAGGTCTTATCTTTGTGTCGCAGACACAGCATCCGAATGTTTGTCACCGCGGAGGTGTTTCGGGTGGCCAAGGAGATCGTTGCTTACTCAGCATTTTGTTGGGGCAGAGTTGCCGAAAAGTTTTTGCATGCTGATCCGAAAGATCGCAGTCGAATATTTCATAGGGTGCGCGACCAGCGCTCCCTATGGGAGTAGCCCCCGAGTGTCTGTTTGAGTCGTAGACTCGAGTGGAGACTTTAGTTCAAACATTGTTCAGTTGTTAAGTCCGTAGGACACAAAAAAATTCAGATGCTTAAATCCATCCTCCCTATGGGAGTAGCCCCCGAGTCCGTAGTGGAGTCGTAGACTCGACGTAGGACTCGAATAAATAGTTAGTTTTTATTCATCTTTCGGGTGCGCGGCCAGCGCTCCTAATAGGAGTAGCCCCCGAGTATTTAGTCGAATCGTAGATTCGAGTGAGTACTCTTAGCTTTGTAGCCGAAGAAATTGTAGTTGTTGCTAGTATAGCTTTTGATGACATCAGTGCTGACGATCAATGACCTCAAGCGTCTGCTGCGCCAGAGATGATTTGACTGGACGAACGTGGGTCCCACTTGCTGACCTTGAATTGACCGGTCACGCGCGGTGTGGAGATAATTACGGCGTCTCCTCGATTTCCGCGTGTAGTGGACGGCGTGGTAATGACGGTTCGTTGTGATGCTGACACGTGTATGGCCAGATCTGCCGTTGGCGTTAGGTCTTCCTGATGGACAGTTGTCGTGCATCGTCTTCGCCGTTATAATCATTGGGGAAAGCTGCAGTTTGTTTTCACCGCATCAGTTCTTGTTTTCACTGCCTCCTTGTGCTCTAGCGATTCTTGCTGCGCGCTGGGATTTCCTTCCACATTTCCATCTTCCCTTCTGCGCTTTCTGTTGGAGATATGCCCTAGAGGCAATAATAAATATAGTTATTATTATATCTTTGTGTTTATGATAAATGTTTACATTCATGCTATAATAGTATTAACAAGGAAACATTAATACTT
Organism: Avena atlantica; assembly: GCA_910589765.1. Taxonomy (NCBI): domain Eukaryota; kingdom Viridiplantae; phylum Streptophyta; class Magnoliopsida; order Poales; family Poaceae; genus Avena; species Avena atlantica. The sequence goes on from OU342737.1 coordinate 67,584,086, forward strand.
GTGTGATTTGTAAACTTAATTTGAAGTCCCTAGTAAAGCCTCTATATAATACTAGCTTGTTGGTTAATAGATGATTGTGGTTTCCCTATCATGAACATTGAGATGTTATTAACAACAAGATCATATCGTTAGGAGAATGATATGGTGGACATACTCCTATAGATAAGCGTAGCATAAAGATCAAGTCATTTTAATAGTTCAATTGCTATATGCTTTCTGATACATAGTAATCTAATTCCTTCGACCATGAGATCATGCATATCACCTTTACCGAATGGATGCTTTGATGACATCAAACACCACACCGTAACTGGGTGGCTATAAAGGTGGCATTGAGTGTTCGGAAAGTATTGGTTGAAACACATGGATCAAGAGTGGGATTTGTCCATCCATATGACAGATAGATATACTCTGGGCCCTCTCGGTGAAATGTCATCCAATTAGCTTGCAAGCATGTGACTGGCTCACATATCACGGGAACGAGAAAAGAGTACTTATTGGTAACGAGGTTGAACTAGGTATGCAGAGATACCGACGATCATAACCTCGGATAAGTAAACTATCGTGAGACAAAGGGAAATTAGTATCGTATGTAAGTGGTTCATTCGATCGCAAAGTAATCATAGAAATATGTGGGAGCCATATGAATTTCCAGATTCCTATATTGGTTATTGATCGGAGAAGTGTCTCGATCATGTCCGCATAATTCACGAACCGTAGGGAGCACACTTAAGGATTCGACATTGTTTGAGTAGTTATGGAATGATGAGAAAGAGTACGAATGTTGTTCGGAGTCTCGAATGGGATTCGGGATATCACGAGGAGATCCGGAATGGTCCGGAGAATAAGATTCATATAAGTAAAGTCCCGTTTCGGAGTTGGAGAATGGTTCCGGTGTTTTCGTCGGGAATGTTCTAGAAGGTTCCGGTATGTCTGGCACTCCGGAGGGGAAGGGTACATGAATGTGTTATATCAAGTTGATATGATTGCATCATGTACTCGGTGTCATCGCTGAACAAAATAGAGGGTTTATTCAAATCCTAGTTTGAAAAGTCAAACGGCTAGTTTGAAAGTCAAACGGCTATTTTTGTGAAGTGGGGAAGGAGGAGGAAACCGAGTTGGGGAGGAGTCCCTCCTCCACCGCCGGCCCACCTCCAAGACGAGTTGGGGAGGGACTCCCCTCCCCTTGGCCGGCCGGCCCCTCCACCTATATAAGGAGGGGCAGGGCTCCCTCCTAGACACACAAGATCCTCCCCTCCAAACCCTAGTACCAAGCCGCCGCCGCCTCCATGGCCGCCGCCGGCCCTAGGGAAAACCGCCGCCGCCGCCTAGCTAAACCCTAGCCGCCGGCTTGCCTCTCCTCGACGTGTCTAAAACTCTAGATCGTCGAGGAACTCTCTCATACACCACCATACTCGCTCCGGCTTAAGGCGAAGCCCTGCGAGATCTCCCCTCTACTTTCGGTACCACGCCGTTGTGCTGCCGAAATCACGAGGAGAGTGCTACAACCTCCGCTGCCTGCTGGAACAAGGGAGAGGAAGGTCTTCGTCGAGTACCGAACGTGTGACCGACTGCGGGAGCGCTGCCGGAACGCAGCGCCGGAAGGATCGTCTACGCGATCTTGAGATCGGGAAGAGTACGACTACATCACCCACGAGAATCCGCTCTCGTTAAACACTTTGGAATCTTCGAGGGTGAGTTATTCCATCGACTCGTTGCTACAATCTAGTAGATAGATCTTGGCTTGTTTGTTTGTATGCGATAGAAATTTTTTGTTTTCCATGCTGCGAAACCCTAGAGTGGTATCAGAGCCATCTCTATATGTAGATCTGTTGCACGAGTAGAACACAATGGTCATTGTGGGCGTTGATGCTTTTATTGTCGATTGCTTCTTGTGTACTTAGCATCTTGCGGTATGTTGGGATGAAGCGGCCCGGGCTAACCTTACATGACATCGTTCATGAGACTTGCTCCACGCTTGACATGCAACTTGTATTGCATATGTGGCTTTGCGGGTGCCTGTTTCTCCTAGCATAGTTAAGATCCAATTTACAACGGGTGATTAACAATACTAGTATCAATGTTGTGGTTCTTGTTCGTAAGTTAGAACGACACTTATTGAAAGCCCCAAACCACGTAAAATATGCAAAGAAAGTAGAGGCGTCTAACTTTGTTTTGCAGGGGTGTGCAGTGATGTGATATGGCCATGATTGTGATTATATTTGATGTATGCAATGTTCCTTATTGTAAGTTGGCAACCGGCAGGAGCCATATGGTTGTCTTTAATTTATGTTAAGACCCGCGTGTCTATTCAAAGTAGTCGTGATAGTTGAAGCCGGTGGACGACAACCATGGAGAAGCGTCATTGACCTTGATGCAATGCCGGTGATGATGGAGATCATGTTCGTGCTTGAAGATGGAGATCGGAAGCACAAAGAAGAAAGGCCATATCATATCACATATTATGAATTGCATGTGATGTTAATCCTTTATGCATCTTGTATTGCTTAGTAGACGACGGTAGCATTATAAGATGATCCCTCATGCACATGAATTTCAAGTAATAAAGTGTTCACCCTTAGTTAGCACCGTTGCTAAAGCTTGTTGTTTCGAAGCACCACGTGATGATCTGGTGTGTTAGATTCCGCAAGTGTATACAACGTGAGCAAGCCAGATTTTCTCATGCGGAAACTAAGGTTTGATCTTGACGAGCCTAGCATGTACAGACATGGTCTCGGAACACGGATCACCGAAAGGTAAAGCATGAATCTTATAGTAGATATGATGAACATGTCGATTGTTCGCCATTGAAACTATATCAACTCTCGTGATGATCGGTGTTGATGTGGTGGATTTGGTTCGTGTGATCACTAAAACAAAGTGAGGGATATTGTTTTGAGTGGGAGTTCACCTAGATTAATTTTATTATTAATTTGAACTCAATTTGTCATAAACTTAGTCTAAACTATTGCAAATATGTTGTAGATCAATGGCAGCCCCTACCATCAATTTTAATGCGTTCCTAGAGAAAGAAAAGTTGAAAAACAATGGAAGCAACTTCACGGATTGGTTCCGCAATTTGAGGATTGTCCTCACAGCTGGTAATTTGACCTATGTGCTGGATGCACCGCTGGGTGACCCACCTGCAGCTGATGCTGCCGATGAAGTAAAGAACGTTTACCTCACTCGAAAGACTCAGTACTCCACAGTTCAGTGTGCTATCTTGTATGGTTTAGAATCAGAGCTTCAAAAAAGGTTTGAGAATTTAGACCCATATGATATTGTCGAGGATCTCAAATTGATCTTTGAGACTCATGCGGCAATTGAAAGCTATGAGGCTTCTGAAAAGTTCTTTAACTGCAAGATGGAAGAGGGCAGCTCCGTCAGTGAGCATGTGCTTAAGATGTCTGGGCACGCAAACAAACTTCAAAGCTTGGGTATAGTGATTCCTAATGCTTTGGGGATTTACCGTGTCCTCCAATCACTACCACCAAGTTATAAGAACTTTGTGATGAACTACAACATGCAAAACATGAACAAGACATTGCCAGAACTCTTTGCCATGTTGAAATCTGCAGAAGTGGAGATCAAGAAAGAGCACCAAGTGTTGTTGGTCAATAAGACCACCAAATTCAAGAAAGGCAAGTCTAAGCAGAAGGGACACTTCAAGAAGGGTGGTAAGAAAGTTACCACGCCAACGAAGAAGACCAAGGCTGGACCTAAGCCAGATACTGAGTGCTTTTACTGCAAGGGAGAAGGTCACTGGAAGCGGAATTGCCCAAAGTACTTGGCGGATTTGAAGAACGGCAACATCAAGAAGAAAGGTATATCTGATATACATGTTATTGATGTGTATCTCACTAGTACTCGTAGTAGTGCCTGGGTATTTGATACTGGTTTGGTTGCTCATATTTGTAACTCGAAACAGGTGCTGCAGAATAAACGGAAGCTAGCGAAGAACGAGGTGACGATGCGCGTGGGAAACGGATCAAAGGTTGATGTGATCGCGGTCGGCACGCTACCCCTTCATCTACCATCGGGATTAGTTTTATACTTAAATAATGTTATTTGGTTCCTGCGTTGAGCATGAACATTATATCGGGATCTTGTTTATTGCGAGACGGTTACTTGTTTAAGTCCGAGAATAATGGTTGTTCGATTTATATGAGTAATATGTTTTATGCACATGCACCTTTGATAGATGGTCTATTCTTATTGAATCTCGATAGTGGAAATACACATATTAATAACATTGAGGCTAAACGTTTGAAATCGAGCGATAACTCGACCTATATGTGGCACTGTCGTCTTGGTCACATTGGAGTGAAGCGTATGAAGAAACTCCATTCCGATGGACTTCTTGAATCACTTGATTTCGAATCACTTGAAAGATGCGAAGCATGTCTGATGGGTAAAATGACAAAGACTCCATTTTCTGGTATGATGGAGCGAGCTACGAACTTATTGGAAATCATACATACCGATGTGTGTGGTCCAATGAGTGTAGCGTCGCATGGTGGTTATCGTTATGTTCTTACCTTCACGGATGTTTTGAGTAGATATGGGTATATCTATTTCATGAAACATAAGTCCGAAACTTTCGAGAAGTTTAAGGAATTTCAAAGTGAGGTAGAGAATCAACGTAACAAGAAGATTAAATTTCTACGTTCTGATCGTGGAGGTGAATATCTAAGTTACGAGTTTGGCTAGCATTTGAAGAAATGCGGAATACTTCCACAATTGACACCGCCGGGAACACCACAGCGTAATGGTGTGTCCGAACATCATAATCGAACTCTCTTAGATATGGTTCGTTCTATGATGTCACTTACAGATTTACCGCTATCATTTTGGGGTTATGCATTAGAAACAGACGCATTCACTTTAAATAGGGCACCATCTAAATCCGTTGAAATGACACCGTATGAATTATGGTTTGGGAAGGAACCTAGATTGTCGTTCCTTAAAAGTTTGGGGATGCGAAGCCTATGTAAAGAAGTTACAGCCGGACAAGCTTGAACCCAAAGCGGAAAAATGCGTCTTCATAGGATACCCAAAGGAAACTATTGGGTATACCTTCTATCATAGATCCGAAGGCAAAATCTTCGTTGCCAAGAATGGATCCTTTCTAGAGAAGGAATTTCTCTCGAAAGAAGTGACTGGAAGGAAAGTAGAACTCGACGAGGTTGTCGAACCTTCTCTCGAAATTGCGAGTAGCGCAGCGCCGGAAGAAGTTCCTATGGTGCCTGCACCAATTAGAGAGGAAGCTAATGATGATGATCATGAAACTTCGGTTGAAGTTTCTACAGAGCCTCGCAGGTCAACGAGAACTCGTACCACTCCAGATTGGTATGATCCCGTTATGAGTGTCATGTTGGTGGACAACACCGACGACCCTGAGACATATGAGGAAGCGATGATGAGCCCAGATTCCAATAAATGGCAAGAAGCCATGAAATCCGAGATTGGATCCATGTACGAAAACCAAGTATGGACTTTGGTGGACTTACCAGATGGCCGGAAGGCTGTCGAGAACAAATGGATTTTCAAGAAGAAAACAGATGTTGATGGTAATGTTACTGCTTATAAAGCTCGACTTGTCGCAAAAGGGTTTCGACAAATTCAAGGAGTTGACTACGATGAGACTTTCTCACCAGTAGCGAAGCTAAAGTCTGTGAGGATTATGTTAGCAATTGCTGCATATTATGATTATGAGATATGGCAGATGGATGTCAAAACAGCATTCCTCAATGGAGACATTGATGAAGAGTTGTATATGATGCAACCCAAAGGTTTTGTCGATTCTAAAGATGCTAACAAGGTATGCAAACTTCAACGGTCCATCTATGGATTGAAGCAAGCATCCCGAAGTTGGAATCAACGTTTTGATAAGGTGATCAAAAGTTTTGGTTTTATACAAACTTATGGAGAAGCTTGTGTTTACAAGAAAGTGAGTGGGAGCTCTGTAGCATTCTTAATACTATATGTAGATGACATATTGTTGATTGGGAATGATGTAGACCTTCTTAGTAGTGTCAAGGAATATTTGAATAATAGTTTTTCAATGAAGGATCTTGGCGAAGCAGCTTACATATTAGGCATAAAGATTTATAGAGATAGATCGAAACGCCAAATATCATTGTCACAAAGTACATATTTGGACAATGTTCTAAAGAGGTTTGGAATGGAAGATAGCAAGAAAGGGTTCTTGCCCATGTTGCCCAATACGACCTTGAGTAAAACTCAAAGTCCGACATCGCCAGAAGATAGAGAAAGGATGAGTAAGACTCCCTATGCCTCAGCCATAGGATCTCTAATGTATGCCATTCTATGTACTAGACCCGACATTGCATATGCTGTTAGTTTAACTAGCAGATATCAAAGTGATCCAGGAGTGGATCATTGGACAGCGGTCAAAAACATCCTTAAGTACTTGAGAAGAACTAAGGACATGGTTCTTTCTTATGGAGGTAATGAACAGCTCGTTGTTAATGGTTACACCGATGCTAATTGGAAGACCAATCCGGATGATTCTAAATCACAGTCTGGATACGTATTTATTTTGAATGGTGCAACAGTTAGCTGGTGGAGTGCAAAGCAAAGCGTTGTGGCGAGATCTTCAACTGAATCGGAATACATGGCTGCTTCGGAGGCTTCACAAGAAGCGATATGAATGAAAGAGTTCATTACAGAGCTGGGTGTGGTTCCTAGTGCGTTGGACCCAATGTCTATCTACTGTGATAACATGGGCGCCATAGCCAATGTGCAAGAACCAAGGTCACACAAGAAGCTAAAGCACATCAAGCTACGTTTTCACGCTATTCGAGAACATATCCAAGATGGGGATATAAAGATTTGCAAAGTACACACAAATCTGAATGTGGCGGATCCGTTGACTAAACCTCTCCCGAGGGCAAAACATGACCAGCACCAAACTGCCATGGGTGTTCGGTATATTACCATGTAATCTAGATTAGATGACTCTAGTGCAAGTGGGAGACTGTTGGAGATATGCCCTAGAGGCAATAATAAATATAGTTATTATTATATCTTTGTGTTTATGATAAATGTTTACATTCATGCTATAATAGTATTAACAAGGAAACATTAATACTTGTGTGATTTGTAAACTTAATTTGAAGTCCCTAGTAAAGCCTCTATATAATACTAGCTTGTTGGTTAATAGATGATTGTGGTTTCCCTATCATGAACATTGAGATGTTATTAACAACAAGATCATATCGTTAGGAGAATGATATGGTGGACATACTCCTATAGACAAGCGTAGCATAAAGATCAAGTCATTTTAATAGTTCAATTGCTATATGCTTTCTGATACATAGTAATCTAATTCCTTCGACCATGAGATCATGCATATCACCTTTACCGAATGGATGCTTTGATGACATCAAACACCACACCGTAACTGGTTGGCTATAAAGGTGGCATTGAGTGTTCGGAAAGTATTGGTTGAAACACATGGATCAAGAGTGGTATTTGTCCATCCATATGACGGATAGATATACTCTGGGCCCTCTCGGTGAAATGTCATCCAATTAGCTTGCCAGCATGTGAATGGCTCACAAGGGATCACATATCACGGGAACGAGAAAAGAGTACTTATCGGTAACGAGGTTGAACTAGGTATATAGAGATACCGACGATCATAACCTCGGATAAGAAAACTATCGTGAGACAAAGGGAAATTGGTATCATATGTAAGTGGTTCATTCGATCGCAAAGTAATCGTAGAAATATGTGGGAGCCATATGAATTTCCAGATTCCTCTATTGGTTATTGATCGGAGAAGTGTCTCGATCATGTCCGCATAATTCACGAACCGTAGGGAGACACACTTAAGGATTCGACGTTGTTTGAGTAGTTATGGAATGATGAGGAAGAGTACGAATGTTGTTCGGAGTCTCGAATGGGATTCGGGATATCACGAGGAGATCCGGAATGGTCCGGAGAATAAGATTCATATAAGGAAAGTCCCGTTTCGGAGTTGGAGAATGGTTCCGGTGTTTTCGTCCGGAATGTTCTAGAAGGTTCCGGAATGTCCGGCACTCCGGAGGGGAGGGGTACATGAATGTGTTATATCAAGTTGATATGATTGCATCATGTACTCGGTGTCATCGCTGAACAAAATAGAGGGTTTATTCAAATCCTAGTTTGAAAAGTCAAACGACTAGTTTGAAAGTCAAACGGCTATTTTTGGGAAGTGGGGAAGGAGGAGGAAACCGAGTTGGGGAGGAGTCCCTCCTCCACCGCCGGCCCACCTCCAAGCCGAGTTGGGGAGGGACTCCCCTCCCCTTGGCCGGCCAGCCCCTCCACCTATATAAGGAGGGGCAGGGCTCCCTGATAGACACACAAGATCCTCTCCTCCAAACCCTAGTACCAAGCCGCCGCCGCCTCCATAGCCGCCGCCGGCCCTAGGGCAAACCGCCGCCGCCTAGCTAAACCCTAGCCGCCGGCTTGCCTCTCCTCGGCGTGTCTAAAACTCTAGATCGTCGAGGAACTCTCTCATACACCACCATACTCGCTCTGGCTTAAGGCGAAGCCCTGCGAGATCTCCCCTCTACTTACGGTACCACGCCGTTGTGCTGCCGGAATCACGAGGTGAGTGCTACAACCTCCACTGCCTGCTGGAACAAGGGAGAGGAAGGTCTTCGTCGAGTACCGAACGTGTGACCGACTGCTTGAGCGATGCCGGAACGCAGCGCCGGAAGGATCGTCTACGCGATCTTGAGATCGGGAAGAGTATGACTACATCACCCATGAGAATCCGCTCTCGTTAAACACTTTGGAATATTCGAGGGTGAGTTATTCCATCGACTCGTTGCTACAATATAGTAGATAGATCTTGGCTTGTTTGTTTGTATGCGATAGAAATTTTTTGTTTTCCATGCTGCGAAACCCTACACTTTCACCGCCGGCGCCGCCGTAGCGCGATGGGGAAACCGAAGAAATCGTCATCTGCAGTTGGTACTAGCGCCGCCGGAGGAAAGAAAGGCGCCACCGCTACCCATGTCACCGACGGTGGTTGGCGGCGATCAGAGACGCGGGAGAGTGATCTCCGCAAGCTTCGCGAGCGGGGTTTGATCCCGCAAGATAGGGAGGCCGTCAGACTCCCCGGCAACGAGGTAATCCCCCGTCCCCTAGCTGGGTATCGGGTTATGTTTCTCGCCTTCGTTATGCGTGGGTTTTCTTTTCCAGTCCACAACTTCCTCCGTGGACTGTTCTTTCTCTATGGCATTCAGCTTCATCATCTGTCGCCCAATTCTCTTCTCCACATTGCTTGCTTCATCACTTTCTGCGAGTGCTGGCTCGGCATTGAGCCGCACTTTGGCCTCTTCCGGAAACTTTACTCCGTGAAGAGGCAGTCTGGTTCGGATGGTGTTTATCCCATTGGGGGTTGCATCATCTCCCTTAGTCCCAATCTTCTTTTCTTTTCTTTTTCCATGTCCGAATCTGTCCAATACTGGCGGAGGCGATGGTTTTATATCCGCGACTCCGTAGTGCCTGACAAGATTTTGGTCTTGTTCCCTTTGACCCCTCCCAAAAGATTGAGCCGAAAAGGTCTTGGAAAAACAACATCTTGGATGGCGAGGTGGCGGAGATAGAGGCCCTTTACCGTCGGGTGGAGGATCTCCAGCTGATTCTGGAGAAGGAAGTGAACAGCGTGGACATCATCCGGACATTTCTCGAGCATCGGGTGCAGCCTCTCCAAGCGAGGGTGGACCCGATGTTTCTTTATTCTGGGCGCCGTGATCCGACGAGGGTTTCAGCTGAGAAAATCTCCGAGGGGGATCTTGGCAGGACCCTTCGCTCGCTGCTGAAGTTCAAGGGCGGAGAGGAAATCCCGGGGAAGTCGCTAACTCCGCCGTTTTCTTCGGCGTTGGATGTTCCACAGGTGTAGATTTGTGCGCGTAGCGCTTTTTGTCGACTGCGTATTTATTTTCCTTTGTTTGCTAACAAGGTCCCTTCTGGTTTTGCAGAGCTTCAAGGTGCCGGGCATGGTACTGACATTGCTTGAAAAATATCCGAATGCCCCGGATAATGACGTGGTGGATTCCGTGTCCGAGCTGCCGTCGCCGCGATCTCCGGCGGAAGATGCCGACGAGTCGAGTGAGGACCATACGCGCAAACGATCACGGAGCTCCAGCGAGTCTTCGGATGCCTCGACTCCTCCGACTCCCAGAAACCCTCTGTGCCTTGAGCGTCATAGTGACGGGCATGGAGGCTCTTCCTATCCCATTCCTGCCATTCCTGTGCGGGCTGTAGCGCCACACCCGCCAGCGAAGCGGAAGAAGGAAGAAAAGAAGGAAGAGAAGAAGGGGGATAAGAGATCCCGAAGGACTCCTCCTGTCTTTGACCTGAGCTTGCTGGACTCGTAAGTTTCCTTTATACTGCTGTCTTTCTGCTGTTGACTTTTTGTTCTTGTGCTCAATATTTCGTGTGCAGGCACTCCTCCCACGACTCCTCCAGCGATGGTGCTCGGGAGATGATGGGAGAGTCGAAGGTTGCGTCTCCTCCTCCTCAAACGGTGGCAACATCAGGGGGTGCCGCTCCGAATCCTCCTCTGCAGGAGGTGCAGGTGGTTGCGCCTCAGAATTTCGCCAGCAGGCCTTCGGAGTCACCATCAGAGCATGTAAGTACCTCTGCTTCGTACCACGGGGGGAGCCCCCGGGTGTCTGAAAAATTTCGTGTCTTGTTCTTTTTTCGAATCTTCGGGGGGGGGGGGGGGGGAAGCCCCCGAGTGTCTTCATGTTCGAGTTTTGCCTTTATTCCTTAATGTTGGGCACATCCCCCAAGTCCTTTTTCTTACTGGTGTTTCTTTTTCTGCAGCCTTTTGTGGAGGAGGCCAAGCGGCTGGTGCAGGAGCGCCTGGTTCTAGAGGCTAACCTCCGACAGCTTCAAGGTACCTGTTTGTTTCTGGTGTTTCTTTCATTTATTCCGGTCTTGCTCTCTAACGTTTGCTTGTTTCGAATGCAGAGGAGCATAATACTTCTCTCCGTGAGGTCGACGCTCTCAAGAAGATCCTTGGTCAATCGGAGAAGAAGGCCGAGGCCGCCGTTGGTGCGAAGGAACGCCTCGAGCTAGAGCTGACCAAGGCAGCCGAAGCTAAGGAGCGTCTGCAGCAGGAGGCCGCGGACCGTGAGGAGCATCTGGCCACTTTTGCGGCTGCGCGCGAGAGGGAGGTGGCAGGCAAGCTCATGGCTTCTGCCAAGGCTGTTTCGGGTGAGTGTTGTATTTGTGCTTCTTTCTTCTTGTTTTCTTGTCTTTTTCTGCGTTGCTTTCGTTATGTCCCTTTTTTTTGTCTCAGATGCCGCAGGCATCGAGTTTGACCGAGGCACTCTGGAGCACGAGAGTGCTCTAGAGGATGCTACTGCAATGGTCGAAGATCGTTGCAGCACCGTCGTTAGCTCCCTTGCCAAGGCGAAGGAGGTCCTTGGCCGCTTCTACAAGGAGCTTGTCCCTAAGGGTGCGGCCCTTGATGATGTGGATGCTCTGGCGGAGGCTTTGTCAGCCGAAGCGCCTGCGGTGTACAAGTGCAAGCAGAAGGGCATCGGCGCGTCCGTCGGGCTGGCGATGGCTTTGGCGGCTGGAGCGGAGCTGGACCTGCCCCAGATCACCTCCCGGATGCTGACGACTGCAGACAGATCTGAGGTAGCCTTTGCTGCCTACTCTGCTCGCTGCAAGCGATATGGGCCGAAGCTCATTGATTTGTTGTCTGAGTATGCGCTGCGGCAGCAAGGGGAGGCCAAGGCTAGGCATTCCGGCTCCGAGGCGACTCAGGGTGCCGCGTCTTAGGCGTTGTAGATGTAGGATAGTTTGTAGTCTGCTTTTGCTATAAATATTTTGAAGAACACAGTCCTTGTGCCACGTAGTGGCCTTATATGCTTAATGAATTCTTCTGAGTTGTGCTCTATCATTGTCTGAATGTTTGTGTCCTTTTCTTTTTATGCTGCTCTAGGTTCCTTCGGGTGCTGACCCTGTTGACACCTCGCCTGCAGTGCAGCTGCGGCCATCTTTGGATGATCCTTCACAACTCGCTTTTGTTCGGGACCATGTTCGTAGTCTTGAGAGGGAGTTTCTTGGGTTGCGTGGTCACGCCGATGTTTGGAAGTCCAAGGCGGATCGTGGTGCAGCCATAGAGGAGTACTTGATGGTGGAACTGCTTCGGCTGTCTGAGCAGCTTCAATATAAGTTGTTCTTTGTTTCGAGCTGCAGCTCAGTTCTTCGAATGAGCCTGCTGGCCTTGCCTCTTATTTTGTGCAATTGTCGCAGGTGCTAACCTTGCTCCGAGGGAAGAGAAGGAGCGTGTCGCTGTTCGGGTCAATTGCTTGACTCAACAGGACATGGAGGCTGGTGGCTTCTTCTGGATGGATCGTGACCGTGCCATGGCTCTGGCGACGGTGCAGGATCGTGTGCACCAGGTTTCGCGGGTGCTTCGCCAAGTGCAGACGTCGCTTGCCTCGGTGCTGCACGTCATGTTTCCTTTGGATGCCGTACCGACGAGCCTTGCAGGTCTTCTGTCGAAGTTTCGGAGCGTGAGCAATGTCAAGGAGTTGGTGCGGCAACAGCTCGTCGCAGGAGTGAAGGCTGCTTTGTCTCTCGTGAGGCTGCACCGGCCTAATGTAGATTTGACTGTTGTGGCAGCTGGGCCACCTCCTCGGCCGGATGGTGATGAGTGGGACATGCGTCCACATTACACAGCTGTAAGGTAGTATGCCGAACAGGTCGTAGGTTTGTTTGAGCAGCGTGCTCAGGTTATTCTTCAGAATAGGTAGTACCTGTAAAAGAGATAGGTGTAAAATTTGTATATTTTGACTGGGCGTGTTGTGCCCTTTGTTGTAAAGATTTGTTTGTTGTAAGCACACAGTGACTTGTTTGGGTACATGTCCTTTTCATTTGTCTGACGTTGTCAGCTACTCAGGTGTACACGCGTAATCCTCGGTTGATGAAATCATGAGGTGGGGGGAGCCCCCGAGTGCGTTTGTAGCATAAAGTAAGGTTGCAAATAATGAACGGAAGTTTGGGGTGAGACACTTAGCTTTATTTATATCGTAATGGAGGAAGTACATTGTTTAGCTGAATAGCCTTGGCTGAAAAGCCTTATTGAAAGTAAAGGGGTAGGTAGCTAGGGGTAGAATCGTCGCAAGTGCGCGATGTTCCATGGGTTGGAGTATGCGACTCCAGACTCCACCTGCTTGAGGCGGTAGGCGCCACCTAGGATGACTTCGGTGATGACGTAGGGTCCTTCCCATGGTGACTCGAATTTCTTCGGTCGCTCTTGCTTGAGTCGCAAGACGAGGTCTCCTTCGACGAAGGACCTTGGGCGCAGTCGGCGGCTGTGGTAGTTGCGGAGACTCTGCTGGTACACCGCTGATCGAGCTGCTGCTATGTCTCTTGCTTCGTCGTGTGTGTCGACGGCGTCTTCGAGTGCAGCCGTGGATTCGGCTTCGCTGTAAGCGATGACCCGGGGGTCCTGGTGGCGTACTTCGGCTGGTAGCACGGCCTCAGCTCCGTGCTCCATGACGAACGATGTGTAGCCTGTGGAGCTGTTTGGCGTAGTCCGTAAGCTCCACAGGACGGATGGTAGCTCTTTCGTCCAGGCTCCGGCGTTCCGTTCGAGTGGACTCATGAGGCGCTTCTTGATGCCAGCGCCGATTAGGGCGTTGGCTTTTTCCACTTGCCCGTTCGTTTGCGGGTGTGCCACTGAGGCGTACGTGATGTTGATCCCAAGGCCTTCGCAGAAGTCCTGGAACTCCTTGGAGATAAAGTTCGATCCATTGTCGGTGATGATGCTGTGCGGTACGCCGAACCTGTAGACAATGGACTCGAAGAACTTGACGGCAATTTTGCCTTTCTGTTTGTTAACCGGCATGGCCTTGATCCACTTGGTGAATTTGTCGACTGCGACCAGGAGGTAAATGTGTCCCCCTTTCGAGGACTTTGGCAGTTTGCCGATCATGTCGAGGCCCCATTGAGCAAAAGGCCAGGCTATAGGTATGGGTCTGAGCTCGGACCCGGGTGCGTGCGGTTTGTCGGCGAACCGTTGGCACCCGCTGCATCTTCGGACTATGTCCTTTGTGTCGCTCATGGCCGTGATGGCCGCAGATCACCTCGTGGATGTCTTGGAGGATGGATTTTCTGTCACCGATGGTGACACACGTTTGTAGTACACCCGTAATACTGCGTTTGTACAACTCGCCATTGATGATGGTGAAGGCTTTTGACCGACGAGATATGCGCCGGGCATCTGTCGGGCTGTCAGGCAGTTCTTCGTTTATCAAGAACTGGAGGTATGGTCGCATCCAAGTTTCTTCGACTGCCATGACCTACATTAGGTTTACCATGGCGACCTCTGTGTCCAGTTTCTCGGGTCCTTCATGTCCTTCGGGCAGTGTGGCCCCCGAGTGTTCTGCTTCTTCGGGTGATTCTTTGGGGAATTTTCGCTTGATCAATGGCACACAGATCTGTTCGAGGAACACACCTGGTGGCAACTTTGCGCAGGTGGAGCCGATGTTGGCGAGTCTGTCGGCTTCCTCGTTGCTTTCTCTTCCGACGTGCCGAAGCTCGCAGCCGTCAAATTCTCCTTTGAGTGCGTTGTAGAGCGCGCGGTACGCGATCATGTTTTCGGCGTGTGCGTCGCACTCGTTCATCGTCTGCTGGACGACAAGTATGGAGTCACCGTAGATGACCAGGCGCGTTGCGCCGCATATATTTGCCATCCTCATGTCGTGGATGAGGGCTTCGTATTCGGCCTCGTTGTTGGAGGCTCGGAATTTCATCCGTAGGACGTACTTCATCTGGTCGCCCTGCGGGGAGGTCAATATGACCCCGGCTCCTGCTCCAGCTTCGCGCTTGGAGCCGTCGAAGTGCATTGTCCACGACTGCGACATGTCAGGGGTGTCTGGCAGCTGCAGCTCCATCCAATGTACCAGGAAGTCCGGAAGGACTTGAGATTTGATTGCGAGTCGCTTCTCATAGATGATGTCCAAGGGTGACAGCTCGATGCCCCACAGGTCCACGCATCCTGTGGCCTCTGGGTTATTTAGGATGCTGTTCAGGGGTGCCTCGTTGACGACCATTACCTGGTGCTCCTGGAAGTAATGGCTCAGCCGTCGAGCTGTCATGAACACGTCGTAGGCGAGCTTCTGGTAGTGAGGGTACCTCTGCTTTGTTGGTGTCAGTACCTCGCTGAGGTAGTAGATTGGGCGCTGGACCCCGTGGGTCTTGCCTTCTTCGGGTCGTTCGACCCCTAGCACAGTGCTGACCACTTGGTGTGTGGCTGCTATGTATAGCAGCAGAGGCTCGCGCTCCTTTGGCGTGACCAAGACGGGCGAGGTGGAGAGAAGCCGCTTGAGGCTTTCGAATGCATCGTTGGCTTCCGGCGTCCACTCGAATTTATCTGATTTGCGTAGCAGCTGGTAGAATGGTAGGGCCTTCTCGCCCATGCGTCTGATGAATCTGCTCAATGCCGCTATTCGTCCTGCGAGCTGCTGGACACCCTTGATGTTTTTCGGCTTCTCCATCGTCATGATGGCTCTGATTTTCTTCGGGTTCGCCTCGATCCCTCGCTGAGAGATGAAGTACCCAAGCAGCTGACCCGATGGGACGCCGAAGGCGCACTTTTCAGGGTTTAGCTTGATCCTATAGCGGTCAAGGTTGTCGAACGTCTCGCGGAGATCGTCGATAAGTGTCCTTGCCTCCTTGGTTTTTATGACTATGTCGTCAACATAGACTTGGACGTTGCGACCGATCTGGTCCTTGAGGTAGGCCTGCATGCATCGCTGGTACGTGGCACCTGCGTTCTTTAGCCCGAAAGGCATTGTGTTGTAGCAGAATACTCCGAACGGTGTGATAAACGCCGTTTTCTCCTGATCTTCGACCTTGAGTCGAATCTAGTTATAGCCTGAGTAGGCGTCGAGGAAGGAGAGTTTCTCGCAACCTGAAGTCGAATCGATGATCTGATCGATCCGAGGAAGGGGAAAGTGGTCCTTTGGGCAGTGCTTGTTTAGTGACGTGAAATCCACACACATCCGCAGGATGTCCGTGTCCTTCTTTGGGACCATGACTGTGTTTGCAAGCCACTCGCTTTCTTTGATTTCCCTGATGAAGTCTGCAGCGAGTAGTCTAATGATTTCCTTGCCGATAGCTTTGGCTCGTGGCTCGGACAGTCTTCGGATGGACTGTTTGACGGGCCTGGTGTCTGGAAAGACGTTGAGTGCGTGCTCGGCGAATTCCCTGGGAACTCCTGGCATGTCCGCAGGACACCAGGCGAAGATTTCCCAGCGCTCACGGAGGAATTCGACGAGCGCGCCTTCCTATGAGGGGCTGAGGTCGTTGGCGATCAGCGCCGTCTTGGAGGCATCTGTCGGGTGGACCTGCACCTTCTTTGTGTTGACCGTGGAGTCGAAAGACATGTCGGGTGCATTTTGTCGTGCGACTGGGGTTGCCCCATTGTCCGTCACCTCGCGGATCCTAAGGAGCTCCTCCTGCGTACCGAATGATTGGGAGATTCTGTTGAAATCTCTGTCGCATTGGTCCGATCAGGTGAAGCTCCCGTGGACTGTGATGACGCCCTTCGGTCCTGGCTTCTTGAGTAGCAGGTATGCATAATGTGGGACAACCAGGAACCTTGCGAATGCTACACGCCCGAGGATGGCGTGGTACTGTGATGGCCAGTGCACCACTTCGAATTCGAGCCGTTCCAGTCGGAAGTTGTCCGGCTTGCCGAAGATGACGTCGAGCCATATCTTGCCCAGGGGAAATATGCCCTTCCCTGGAACGATGCCGTGGAACGTTGTGTCTGATTGTTCCAGGCTGCACTGCGGGATCCGCATTGCTGCTAGAGTGCTTGCGAACATCAGGTTGATGCCGCTGCCGCCGTCCATGAAGACGCGACTCATCTCGAAACCTCCGATCTGCACCTCCAGCACCAGGGCAGCATGACCTGGGCGAGGGATCTGGCAAGGGTGATCCGAACGAGTGAACGTGATGCAGGACTCCGATCCGCTGAGGTACTCAGGGATGGCGGGTGGAGTTGCCATGGCCAGGTTGATCTGTCGGGTGATTTTCTTCTGCACCCTATTCGTAGGGCGCCCCTTCTGGATCATCAGTGCTCCTTTCGGCGGGGGATACCCGTTTCCAGCGTTGTTCTGTGCTGGTGCGACCGGTTAGTTCGGGCCTCCTACAGGTGGCGGTGGAGGAGCTCCATGCGCTATCTCACCTGGCGCGGGTGCGTTTCCGAACGCAGGGATTGGAGCTTCCTGCCTCATCTGCACCATGATTTCGCGGAGCTTTTGGAACTCGCGGCAGTCCTTGAGCATGTGGCTTGCTTTCTTTTTGCCATCCTGCTTGTCGATGTAGAAGTAGATGGTGCATGGACCCGAAAGCTTTTCGTATGCTGAGGGTCCGTTATAGCGGTCGCGGCGTTGCCACGACTGCGCTGGGCGTCCTCCATCGCGGAAGTTTCCTCCGCGGTATCCTCCGCTGTTGCGGTTGGCGTCGTTGCGGCGATCGGCGTAGCCAGCCGCGACCATGTCGGGTCCGTCGCGATCGTCGTAGACGCGCGATCTCCGCTTGCTACGGCGTTCCCGTCTTTGGCCGTAGTCGTCCTCTTCATCCGATTGTGCTCGGTGAATGGAATCTTCGCCGTCGGCCCACCTGTTGGCGACGTCCATGAGGTGGTCGAGTGTTTTGGGCTTGACGCGCCCAAGTTCCTCCTTGAAGTCTTGACGCTTGACGCCGTCCCTGAAGGCGTCGATGGCCCTCTCTTCGGAGATGTGTGCTGCGGAGTTCTTGGTGTTGGACCAGCGTAGTATGTATGAGCGAATGGATTCGCCCGTTCGTTGAGTGCAGGCGCGCAACTCTTTGATTGAGGCGGGACTCTTGCTGGTGCCCTTGAAATTTCGGATGAAGCTGTAAGCTAGCTCCTCCCAGCTTCGGATGGACCCTGATGATAGGCTGCTGAGCCAGATCCGTGCCGCGCATGTCAGCTGCAGCTGAAGGCATTGCATGGCGGTTTCTTTGTTACCGCCGTGCAGCTTGACGGATGATAGATGGTCAATGAGCCATGCTTTTGGGTCTTGCGTGCCGTCGAACTTCGGAGTATCCGAAGGAATCTTGAAATTGCATGGCATCCGCGTTTGCCGAACGGATCTGCTGAAGCATTGGGCTCCACAGAGTTCTCCTTCGTCTTCGTCCATCTCGGATTCAGACGAGCATGCGTGCTTGGCTCGTGCTTTGTCGATTTTGTGTTGTGTGAGCGCGTCTCTGGCGTCGTAGTCGCATTAATGGTGACGCGAGCTCTTCTTCCTTCGAGGAAGGTCGTATTCCTCTTCCTCTTCGGATGAAGGGGTGGGGCTCCGGTCGTGCCTGGCCGGAGCCTTCTTCTTCGGCTCCACAGGAGCGTCTTGGTGGAGCGCAGCTCCGACAAGTCCGAGTTTGGTAAGTCCGGACTTATGCATGGCCCTCTTCGGGTCCCCCTCGGGAGGTGGGTGGGCCGCGAGGTACGCAGTGGCTGCCATGATCGCAGCCTGCGGCGTTTTCGGGATGACGTTGCCATCGGCGTCCATCTCCATGAAGGATGTGTGGAGAGTTCGCGTCAACTCGCGGCGCTCCTTGGGATCCATGTTCTCCATCCGAGAGCGGTGCTTATTGCCTGGGTTGGCGTTCGAGCTGGAGCCGATGCCCATGGCGGAGAGCGCGGCTCGTCGCGCGCTGGACTCTGAGGCTGCTTGCTTGCGTTTTTCTAGCACCTCCTGCATCTTGACCTGCTTCTTGTGCTCCTCGATTAGGAGCAGGTGGTAGGCCATCAGCATATCTCGCGAGGCGTCTGCGGGCAGTACTATGTTGCCTGCCACAGCTTCGCGGACCTGGGTCCATCCTTCTTTGCTAAGGCGGATGACGTGGCCGCCATTGTTTTCCCCTTCGGGTGGGGGAGATTGGCTTCTTCTGTTCCCGCCGTTTCGTTCTGGCGGGTTAGGCGGCGGGTTGGGTGTTTGCTGATCCACATCGCTTTGGATGACTGCGGCGCATTGGTAGCGCCGTAGATTGTCCCTCTGCTGCCGCAGCTTTCAGATCTGGAACCGTAGGTCCCTGCATCCGATGGCGGATCGCACAGATCGGAGTTGCAGCTGCTGCTGTCATAGGAATCATCTGCTGATGATGTTGTGCGTAGCACGGGGTGTGGGGCCCATGAAGCGGGCCTGATTGATGGTAGGGGCACCCTCTCAGGGAGGAGGAGGGTGCCAGTTTGCCCCACCTGGAAGCAAAAGCTCCCGAATAGGATTTCGAGTCCGTCGCCTACGGGCTCGAAGTCCTTCATGGTGGCCGGCGAGTGGGCGGTGAAGTCGAAAGCGCCAAAGAGGAGATGACTCTCCGTTGCTGCAGAGTTGTAGATCGATCGGGTTGGGACCGTCACGATCGCACAATCAGTGCCCCCAGTTCCCATAGACGGCGCCAATTGACGAGGTTTGATCTCATCAATGCCCATTGTTATGGACTTGGGTTTTGGAGAAGATGGGGATGCTGGAGATCGTGGAACGGTTAGCAAACAAGCAACACGGGGACACAAGGTTTACCCAGGTTCAGGCCCTCGGAGGGAAAACCCTACTCCTGCTTGTCTGCTCTTGATTACGGCAGAACCGAAGGTTACAGGGGTGCGCAGATGCAATCTGGCATGGAGGTGTGTATGAGGAAATATGAGTCGAGAGATCTAGGTCGTGCCCTCCTGGCCTTTATATAGACTTAGGCAGGTCCCGGGCATAGACTTAGTCGGTTATAGGTTCTAGGGTTTTACCCCTTTGAATTTCCTATCTACTCTAGTCTTGCTCTCCAAGGATCCAAAGGCGTCATGGGCCTGGTTCACCCGAAAGTCTTCATGGGCCGGCGTACATCCGCCGTGGGCCTTCCTTGGGCTGGACCAGGTATGCTGAGATCACATACCCGTAGGTTATAACCATGTCAGTAATTGTTTGTCACCTCTACACAAATATATTCTTAGTTCTTCCAAAAGATCATAAGAATATCCTTACTATCGTCCAATGATCATTTTATGATTCATTCTGGTATATGCTCATAACACTTAGAGCATAGGACATATCTGGATGTGTACATATTATGGTATGATTGATCAAAACATTCTCGTGATTTCACTCATCAAGTGTCAAAGCACTTGAATCTTGTTTCACTTATCAAGTGTCGATACACTTGAATCTTGATTCAATTCCTTTCCATGCGACAAGAACCGTTTCTTGTCGTTTCTATATTGAACACCTTCAATATCTCATATATGTACATTTGGCATAACCATATTAGCGTCATAGTCTATCCACTATAGACATTCATGCTAAATATTTGGGTTTTGCCTAAGTCTTTCATCGAAATGAAATTCTTATCCTTTGTCAATAAAAGATACATCATTTCTAATCAACAAGATGTCCTCTACATAATGTATTAGAAATATGTCTTAGCGCTCCCACTTAATTTCTTGCAAATGCAAGCATCTTCATCGTCTCCTGATGAAAACTCCTTTTTCATCATGGTGAAGATTCCAACTCCATGATGCTTACTTCAACCATTGAAGTTTGCATGCCCTTTTAGCATCCTTTGAATTTAACAAAACCCTTTGGACCGTGTCTTGTACACGTCCTAGGTAACCATTCTATTAGAAGAATTTTGTTTTGTTTATTCATCTACCATATACCAAATTATATGTAGTGGTTGCTATTTTTAATCCGTCCAGACTAAATATCGCTATGAAAGATCAAATATTGTTATAGTCAACTCCTTAAACATTGTCGTAAAATATTTTACCGACATGTCACTATTTCATAGATGTAAAACATCCAAGTCTGTTTCTTTATATATCCAAATACGACCGATAGGTTTTTACACCTTTCCGGAGGGTCTTCCAAGTTCAAAACTTGATTTCTCGTGTATGGAACTATCACGGATTTTATGGATTCAAGCCATTTGACAGATTCAGGGCCCATCATCTCTTCTTTGCATGTATTCGGTTCATCATTGTCAAACAATAATGATTTACTCTCAAATCTCAGTATTTGATTGTTTTATCTGACCGACTTGGTTCAATAAGAACTTAGACCTCCGTGACCACAACCTTTGAGGAACGTGAGCCATGAGCATTCTGGCTGCCTCCGGAACATTTTCTGGCACTGCGCAACTCATCAGATATATCTAAGGTTCGTTAACCTTATCAAAGTTCTATTATCCTCCCACTTAACTTTTGCGAAAAATTCCTTTTTCAAGAAACTTCACATTTCAAGCGACAAACCCTTTTGTCCTCAGTGTTATGGAGGAATAACCAATTGTTATTCGAAATAACCTACAAAGACATGCTCATCCGACTTCGGTTGTAAACATCTTACTTATGTTTCGAATACCAAAATTTAAGAAATGACAACTTGGGTTTTACCCCAAACCATAGCGCATATGGTGTCATTTCAACGGATCAAGATGGAGCTCTTTTCAGTGTAAAAGCGATAGTCTCTAAAGCTTTAATCTTTTAAAACATAATGGCAGTTTTATAAATAACACCTTTGATCCAACCATGTCAAACAAGGTTTCATTACAAATCTCAAACACTCCATATTCCTATGGTGTTTCGGGATATGTAAATCTAGGTGTTTTGCTAAACTTGCAACTCAAATAAATCCCTTTATGATAAAATCATAATTCATTTATTTTCTTGTTACACTTGTAACTCAAACAAATCCCTTATGATAAAATCATAAACCATTTATTTTCTTGTTACAATGATTTTCCACTTCATATTGAAAGTCTTTGAAACGTTTTTCAAATATTTCATACTTCTTTCTCATTAAGTGAATATTCACTCGAATTTCCGGAGAAAGCATATGAAGTTGAAACCCATCGCTTACGACTACACATAATGGACTACATACATCGATATGTATAAATTCCAATAATTTAGTCGTTCGTTCTTCTTTGGCCTTTGAACGAAGTTTTAATTATCACGTGGAAAGTCTCACAAGCGTCACTTGATCAAATCAAAGACTCCAAAAATCCATGAATATGGAGATTCTTCATGTTTTCTTTCCAATATAATTTAAACAGCGATGTCACTTCGTAAGTGATCTTTCAATCATTTGTCTTGCGACATTTTAGCATTAGGTTTTCTGGATGTGATTTCTCCAACTAGATTTGTAAATCATCCATCTTATATGGAAT
The DNA here is from genome assembly GCA_910589765.1 of Avena atlantica. NCBI lineage: Eukaryota > Viridiplantae > Streptophyta > Magnoliopsida > Poales > Poaceae > Avena > Avena atlantica. Next base: position 67,606,313 of record OU342737.1, read on the forward strand.
ATGGTAATTATTTGAACAACCTTTGTTCTCGTAATACCTGATTCAAATAACAATTATTAAAACAAATCTTGAAGTCAAGCTTTGATGTCAACGAGAAATACAAACAACGGTTTGTTTGTTTTCGATGAACATCATCACATATTCTCTTGCTAGTTACTTAGGCCATTGTGGTTCATGAATTGCGTTGTTACATATGAAATTTCATAGCAACCAATTCGGTATCCAATACCCAAGAACCACATTGTTTAACAAGCAAAGAATACAACCATAACATGTATATCATCCATATACGTTAATTGGATATTTCCAATCTTTTATTTTCTACCAAATATATTTTATAGATTCTCTTTCAGCATTTCCTTTTTCCTTTTAAAAGAATCTATCAACATCAAAAGTGGCGCCATATACATGACACATAGTCCAAAGCGTGTATATTGAAATAATAATACCTTTGGACTTGCACTTTGAAGTAGATCACCATCATCAAAATGATCGGTATTCTTTCAAAATCCATTCTTTAGTAATCTTTTAGTGTAGTAAGCACTTTACATACATCTTCTATTCATCCTTATCATGACGACTTTCATGATCAAGCTAATGTATCTTATAAAGGCGAATCGTGAGTATAACATTACTTTCCAAAACCCTTTTGGATGATTAGGATGTCTAGCATCTCCAACATTCGTAAATTCTCATCCAATATGAGAACATATATTATACTCTATCATATTGCAACCAAAACATTGTTTTAGATATTGTTATATCTGCCACACATGATGGTTTCTAAAACAATTCTTTTAGCTCCTAGATAAACTTGATATTAAAACAATCAAGAATTGTGGAGGCAAACATGATACTTAAGATACTAAGATTGGAATTGTTAATCTTCATTTAATACCAATTATTAAATTTCACGGAGTAAATAGAGTTTGCTGAAAGTTTGCAATAGGACTTTAAACTTTGATTGACACTCAACACAATACGATACCAGTTCGTAAAGTAAATATCCAGAATTCTATAGTTCTATTATCTCAATTACAACTATGCATAAGGTAGTGAACGAATGCCAATGACTACAACAAATTGTGCAAATTCACTTTGATTTAATTTTATGATAAATTGAGTTTTACTAATCCAAATTAGAAATGAACTCCCACTCAAAAACGACATCCCTCGTATCTTTTTCGTGATTACATGAACCAAATCCACTACACCAAGTCCGATCATCACGTGAGTCGGTGTAGCTTCAAAGGCGAGCATCCATATGGTCATCATATCAAAACATATGACTTATGCTTAACCTTTCGGTCCGTGTTCTGACGCCATGTCTGTACATTCTAGGCTCGCCAAGTAAGAACCTTAGTATTCGCGTGTGTAACTGTCTTACACACGAGATATGATAGGTTTCGTACCATAGTAAATCAAAAAAAATCTACGGATGCGAACGGAAAAGCCAAGATCTAATCTAGGAGATGCAAACAAGGAGGGGGGATAGATGAGATCTTCATACCCTTGAAGATTCGCACAGCGGAACGTTCAACGGAACGTGGGTGATGTAGTCGTACTCGCTTCTCCTCCTCGCGATCCGATCTGATCTAACACCGCAAGTGGCGATGCCTCCGAGAGATGCACACGTGCGACACCTCGACGTCTCCTCCTTCCTCGGTCCAGCAAGTATGGTGGAGAGTCGGATTGGATCTACAACGCGACGGCACGGCGCAAGTGGTGGAGAGTTTCTGCAGCAGGGCTTCGCCTACACGCGGTCGGGAGGGAGAGAGAGAGAGAGGAGGGCAGCAGGGCGGCTAGGGCTTGAGGAGGAGGTGTGGGAGGGGGTGCGCCCCCATCCCTCTTTATATAGAGGGGTGGGCGGCCAGCCCTTGCCCCTCTACCAAGCCCTAGGGCCGGCGGCCAAGGAGGGAGGAGTGGGGGGGCAAGTTTCCCCCTTCTAGAAGCTCCCCTAGGGTTTGCCCTAGGTTTGACCGGCTGGGCCCTATGGGGCCTTGTGCCCCTGGCACAATGCGGCCAGGGAACTCCCTCATAGGCCCATGCCCCCTCCCGGCAGGTGGGGCCACGTTGGTCCCCATCCGGAAGGTTCTAGAAGGTTCTGGTACAATACCGATTAACCCGAAACAATTCCGAACTCCAAAAACTGCATTGCCTTATATGAATCTTATTCTCCGGACCATTCCGGAACCTCTCGTGATGTCCCGGATCCCATCCGAGACTCCGAACAAAAACTTATAAACCAATTATCCAATCTATCCTAGCGTCGAGACACGTTAAGTGTGTGACCCTTCGGGTTCGAGAATATGCAGACATGATCTTATATCAATAATCAACAGCGGGGTCTGGAAACCCATATTAACTCCCACACATTCATCGATGATCATATCGGATGAACCACGATGCTAGGATTCAATCAATCCCATATATATATTCCCTTCGTCTCGCGATATTTTACTTGCCCGAGATTTGATCATCGGTACCGTCATACCTAGTTCAATCTCGTTCACAGCAAGTACTTTACTCGTTCCGTAGTCCGATATCACTTCGTTATTAACTCCTTAACCACATGCTTGCAAGCGGTGTTGATATCGATTACCGAGTGGGCCCGAAGTATATCTCTCCGACTTGGGAGGGACAAATCCCATCTCGATACATACAACCCAACAGGTACTTTCCGATCACCTGAGAGACACCTTTATGATCACCCTCTCATAGGATGACGTTTGATGACATCAAAGCTTTCTTTCGATACCAGGGAGTTGTATTATCTCATGGTCTAAGGAATACAATATTTGACATAAGAAAATCTTCGCAAAGATGAACACGATGACACGATCTAATTGCTTCGCTTAGTTTGGGTCTGTCCATCATATCATTCTCCCAATGATATGATCTCATTATTGATCGACAACTCATGTCTATGGTTAGGAAACCTTAACCATCATTAATCAATGAGCTAGTCCATAGAGTCATACTAGGGACACGGTGTTGTTCACAAACCACACAAGTATTAAAGTTTCCGCTTAATACAATTCTAGCATGGAATATAAACTTTATCATGAACAAGAATTATAATAATAACATCTTTATTATTGCCTCTAGGGCATAATTCCAACAGTCTCCCACTTGCACTAGAGTCAATAATCTAGTTTACATCTGGCAACAATCTAACACCCATGGCACTAAGGTGTTGATCATGTTTTGCATGTGGAAGAGGTTTAGTCAATGGATCTGCGACATTCAGATCTGTATGTACTTTGCTAATCTTCAGATCTCCATCTGCTATATAATCTCGGATTATATGAAACTCGCGGTTGATATGCTTGGTCTTTGGATGATATCTTGGTTCCTTAGCGAGTGCTATGGCGCCAGTGTTGTCACACAATATCTTCAGTGGGTCCAATGCACTTGGAACCACGTCAAGTTCAGTGATGAAGTTCCTGATCCAAACTCCTTCACTTGACGCTTCTGCAGCAGCCATGTATTCCGCTTCTACTGTAGATCCCGCGATCACGCTTTGCTTGCAGCTTCTCCAGCTCACAGCTCCTCCATTCAAAATATAAATGTATCCTGTCTGAGATTTAGAATCATCCTTGTCGGTGTCGAAACTAGCATCGACGTAACCTTTTAGGACGAGTTGTTCATCACCTCCATAGACTAAGAACATTTCTTTAGTCCTATTTAGGTACTTTAGGATGTTCTTCACGGCTGTCCAGTGTTCCACTCCTGGATCACTTTGATATCTGCTCGTCAAACTAAGAGCATTGGACACATCCGGTCTAGTACACAGCATGGCATACATGATAGAACCTATGGCCGAGGCATAAGGCACTTTGCTCATAGCTTCTCTATCATTTACCGTAGCTGGACACAGAGCCTTGCTCAATATCTTACCTGACAACATAGGCACTGAACCTTTCTTTGCCTTATCCATTCTGAACCTTTTCAGAACTTTGTCTAGGTATGTACTCTGGCTTAAAGCTATCAGGCGTATTTGTCTATCTCTATAGATTTTGATGCCCAATATATAAGCAGCTTCACCTAGGTCTTTCATTGAAAAACATTTGTTCAAATAACTCTTCACATCGTTAATCATGTCAATGTCATTTCCAATAATGAATATGTCATCCACATATAGTACCAGAAATGTCACTGAGCTCCCACTCACTTTCTTGTAGATACAAGCTTCGTAGCAATTTGGAACAAATCCAAAGCTCTTGATCACTTGATCAAAACGAAGGTTCCAACTCCGAGATGCTTGCTTTAGTCCATAAATGGAACGCTGAAGTTTGCACACTTTATCAGCATCCTTAGGATCGACAAAACCTTCGGGTTGCATCATATACAACTCTTCATCAATGTTGCCATTGAGGAACGCAGTCTTGACATCCATCTGCCATATTTCATAATCATGAAACGCAACAATCGCTAATAATATCCGAATGGACTTAAACATCGCTACAGGAGAGAAAGTCTCATCGTAGTCAACACCTTGAACTTGTCGAAAACCTTTCGCGACAAGTCGTGCTTTATAGACGGTAACATTACCATCTGCGTCCGTTTTCCTCTTGAAGATCCATTTGCACTCAACGGCCTTTCGGTCGCTAGGAGGGTCCACCAAAGTCCATACTTGGTTTTCCCTCATGGATCCTAATTCGGATTTCATGGCCTCCAGCCATTTCTCAGAGTCTGGGCTCATCATCGCTTCCTCATAGTTCGCAGGTTCACTGTCATGTACTAACAAGACAGTTAAGACAGGGTTTCCATACCACTCAGGAGGGGCACGCGACCTTGTCGACCTGCGACGTTCAGTAGCAGCATCGTCTCAAGCTTCATGATCCTTGTCATTAGCTTCCTCTATTGTTGGTGCAGGCGACACTGGAACAATTTCAGGTGCTGCGCTACTCTCCAACTCAAGAGAAGGTTCAACAACCTCGTCTAGCTCTACTTTCCTCCCACTCACTTCATTCGAGAGAAACTCCTTCTCAAGAAAGGAACCGTTCTTTGTGACAAACACTTTGCCTTCGGTTCTGTGATAGAAGGTATACCCAATAGTTTCCTTAGGGTATCCTATGAAGACGCATTTCTCCGCTTTGGGTTCGAGCTTGTCCGACATCAACTTCTTGATGTAAGCTTCACATCCCCAAACTTTAAGAAACGACAACTTAGGTTTAGCACCAAACCACAGTTCATACGGTGTCATCTCAACGGATTTAGATGGTGCCCTATTTAAAGTGAATGCAGCGGTTTCTAATGCATAACCCCAAAATGATAACAGCAAATCAGTGAGAGACATCATCGATCGGACCATATCTAATAGAGTTCGATTCCGGCGTTCAGACACACCATTGCGCTGTGGTGTTCCGGGTGGCGTGAGTTGCGAAACGATTCCGCTTGCTTTAAGATGCGTGAGAAAATCATAACTCAAATATTCACCTCCACGATCGGATCGTAGAAACTTAATCTTTCTGTTATGATGGTTCTCCACTTCATTCTGAAATTCCTTGAACTTTTCAAATGTTTTAGATTTATGTTTCATTAAATAGATATAACCATATCTACTTAAGTCATCGGTAAAAGTGAGAAAATAGCGATATCCACCGCGCGTCGAAACACTCATCGGTCTGCATACATCGGTATGTATGATTTCCAACAAGTCCGTTGCTCGCTCCATCATACTGGAGAACGGGGTTTTGATCATCTTGCCCATGAGGCATGGTTCGCATGTGTCAAATGATTCAAAATCAAGAGACTCCAAAAGTCCATCAGAATGGAGTTTCTTCATGCCCTTTACACCAATATGACCTAGACGACAGTGCCACAAATACATAGTATTATCACTATCTACTTTGCATCTCTTAGCCTCAATGTTATGGATGTGTGTTTCATCCCTTTCGAGATTTAGAAGAAATAAACCATTCACAAGAGGTGCATGACCATAAAAGATGTTACTCATATAAATAGAACAACCATTATTCTCAGATTTAAATGAATAACCGTCTTGCAATAAACACGATCCAGATATGATGTTCATGCTCAACGCAGGCACATAATACCATTTATTAAGGTTTAAAACTAATCCCGAAGGTAAAACTAAGGAGAGCGTGCCGACGGCCATCACGTCAACTCTTGATCCGTTGCCAACGCGCATCGTCACCTCATCCCTCGCAAGCCGTCGTCTATTCCGTAGCTCCTGTTTCGAGTTACAAATATTAGCAACTAAACCAGTATCAAATACCCAGGCACTACAATGAGGGCTAGTAAGGAAAACATCAATAACATGTATATCAAATATACCTTTGATGGTGCCAGCCTTCTTGTCCGCTAAGTACTTTTGACAGTTGCGCTTCCAGTGACCGTTGTCCTTGCAATAGAAGCACTCAGTGTACGGCTTAGGTCCAGACTTGAGCTTCTTCTCAGCAGGGGCAACGCGCTTGCCGCCGCCTTTCTTGAAGGGCTTGTTTGCACCCTTACCTTTCTTGAAGGTGGGGGGCTTGTTGACCATCAACACATGATTATCCTTTTTGATGTCCACCTCCGCAGCCTTCAGCTTTGCGAAGAGCTCGGTGATCGTATCAGTGGAACCAATCTGATTATGAGTCACTACAAAACTTTTGTAGCTGGGAGGGAGTGATTGCATAACCCTGTCAATCTTGAGCTCCTCTGGAATCTTGCAGTCCAGTTGCTCAAGGCGTTGAGTGTATCCCGACATCTTTATGGCGTGCTCACTAACGGAACTCCCTTCCTCCATCTTATAGTTAAAGAATTTCTCAGAGATCTCATATCTCTCAGAACGAGCCTAAGTCTGAAACATAGTTTTCAGCTCCTCAAGAACCTCAAAGGGCCCGGGATAGTCTTCAAAACGATTTTGAAGGTCCGATTCCATAGCAAACAACATGGTGCTCTTAATCACACCATAATCATCTTTGCGCGACTGATAGATAGCTTTCTCATCAGCCGACGCATCTACAGCAGGGGCATCACCTAGCGCATTCTCAAGGACATAGTCCTTTTGACCGCCAGAGAGAATGATTCTCAGATTGCGGAACCAGTTGGTGAAGTTAGACCCATTGTTTCTAAGCTTTTCCTTCTCAGCAAAAACGTTGAAGTTGAAGTTGGACTTAGCCATTTGATCTACAATATTTGGAAGTACAAATTAGACTATGTTCATGATAACTAGTTCAACTTTTTAATCAAATTACTAGATGAACTCCCACTAAATTCAACATCCCTCAAGTTGTTCAGTGAACATGATCCAAATTCACCACACCTAATCTGATCTTCACGAGAAGAGATGTGGTTTCAATGGTGGACAACGAAGTGTCAATCATATCATTCATATGACTCATGCTTAACCTTTCGATTCATGTGTTCCGAGGCCATGTTTGTACATGCTAGGCTCGTCAAGTCAAACCCAAGTATTTTCGCGTGTGCAAAACTGCCTTACACCCGTTGTATGTGAACGTAGAGTCTATAGCACCCGATCATCACGTGATGCTTGGACACGACGAATTTTTGCAACGGTGCATACATGGGGAGAACACAGTTTTATCTTGATCTTTAAGTGAGGAATCATCTTATAATGCTACCGTCGCGATCTAAGCATAATAAGATACATAAAAGGATAAACATCACATGCATATAACTTTATGTGACATGGTATAGCCAATCTTCGCGCAATGATCTCCATCTTGTGTGTGCCGGCATGATCTCCATCACTCCACCATGATTGCCTCCACCACGAATAACAACTACAACTATTGCTAACTACTTAGCGATAAAGTAAAGCTATTACATGGCGTATAAGAAGTTGACACACAGGTCATACACAATTATAAAGACAACCATATGGCTCCTGCCGGTTGTGTACTCATCGACATGCAAGTCGTGAAACATTACAAAACATGATCATTGCATACAACATACACATCACATCTTGGGCCATACCATATCACAGAAAAAACTCCCTGCAAAAACAAGTTAGACGCCTCTACTTTGTTGTTGCATGTTTTACGTGGCTTATGGGAGTAGCAAGCTAAGAACGATTCTTACCTACGGAAAGCCACAACGGTGATATTATGGTTGCCAAACTCCGGTGTAAATCCCATGACAACAATAGTGAGAGAAACTGGCATCCACCAGCCGCATGTGTGGAACAAGCCACACGTCAAGTGTGGAGCGGTCTCGCGAACGGCGTCGCGTAAAGTTGGCCTGGACCGCTTCGATCTCACTATCCCGCATCATAAGAAGAACACAAACAAGAGGCTTGCAACAGAAAACATCAACGCCCGTAACAACCATGTTGCGTTCTACTCGTGAAACACATCTACACATAGATCTAGCTCTGATACCACTGATAGGTTTCGCAGCATAGTAAATCAAAAAAATTCTACGGATGCGAACAGGAAATCCAAGATCTAATCTAGGAGATGCAAACAACGTGGGGGGATAGATGAGATCTTCATACCCTTGAAGATTCGCACAACGAAACGTTCGACGGAACGTGGGTGATGTAGTCCTCCTCGCTTCTCCTCCTCGCGATCTGATCCGATCTAACACCGCAAGTGGCGATGCCTCCGAGAGATGCACACGTGCGGCACCTCGACGTCTCCTCCTTCCTCGGTCCAACAAGTATGGTGGAGAGACGGATTGGATCTACAACGCGACAGCACGGTGCAAGTAGTGGAGAGTTTCTGCAGCAGGGCTTCGCCTACACGCAGTTGGGAGGGATAGAGAGAGGAGGGCAGCAGGGCGGCTAGGGCTTGAGGAGGAGGTGTGGGAGCGGGTGCGCCCCCAAAACTCTTTATATAGAGGTGTGGGAGTCCAGCCCTTGCCCCTCCCCCAATCCCTAGGGCAAGCGGCCAAGGAGGGAGGAGTGGGGGGGCAAGTTTCCCCCTTCTAGAAGCTCCCCTAGGGTTTGCCCTAGGTTTGACCGGCTGGGCCCTATGGGGCCTTGTGCCCCTGTCCCAATGCGTCCAGGGAACTCCCTCATAGGCCCATGCCCCCTCCCGGCAGGTGGGGCCACGTTGGTACCCCTCCGGAAGGTTCTAGAAGCTTCCGGTACAATACCGATTAACCCGAAACAATTCCGAACTCCAAAAACTGCATTGCCTTATATGAATCTTATTCTCCGGACCATTCCGGAACCTCTCGTGATGTCCCGGATCCCATCCGAGACTCCGGACAAAAAATCATAAACCAATTATCCAATCTATCCTAGCGTCGAGACACGTTAAGTGTGTGACCTTTCGGGTTCGAGAATATGCAGACATGATCTTATATCAATAATCAACAGTGGGGTCTGGAAACCCATATTGACTCCCACACATTCATCGATGATCATATCGGATGAACCACGATGCGAGGATTCAATCAATCCCATATATATTCCCTTCGTCTCGCGATATTTTACTTGCCCGAGATTTGACCGTCGGTACCGTCATACCTAGTTCAATCTCGTTCACAGCAAGTACTTTACTCGTTCCATAATCTGATATCACTTTGTGATTAACTCCTTAACCACATGCTTGCAAGCGGTGTTGATATCGATTACCGAGTGGGCCCGAAGTATATCTCTCCGACTTGGGAGGGACAAATCCCATCTCGATACATACAACCCAACGGGTACTTTTCGATCACCTGAGAGACACCTTTATGATCACCCTCTCATAGGATGACATTTGATGACCTCAAAGCTTTCTTCCGATACTAGGGAGTTGTATTATCTCATGGTCTAAGGAATACAATAATTGACATAAGAAAAACTTCGCAAAGATGAACACGATGACACGATCTAATTGCTTCGCTTAGTTTGGGTCTGTCCATCATATCATTCTCCCAATGATATGATCTCATTATTGATCGACAACTCATGTCTATGGTTAGGAAACCTTAACCATCATTAATCAACGAGCTAGTACATAGAGTCATACTAGGGACACGGTATTGTTCACAAACCACACAAGTATTAAAGTTTCTGCTTAATACAATTCTAGCATGGAATATAAACTTTATCATGAACAAGAATTATAATAATAACATCTTTATTATTGCCTCTAGGGCATAATTCCAACAATATATGCTCGTGGATTCAAGTATACCCGATCATCACGTGATGTCTTGAAGCGACGAAACATTGTCGATGCATACTTAAGGAAGAACACATTCTTATCTTGATATCTAAATGAGGGATCATCTTATTATGCTAATAAAACGCCAAACAAGCAATATAAGATGCAATCAAAACATCACAAGTTTATAAGTGAAATGATATGGTTCCCGCATATGATCTCCATCATGTGCACCGTGGTATGATCTCTATCATACCTTTATGTGTAAGTCCAAGGTCTATGGAACTTACATGCTATGTGTGTTGTAAGAGTATCATCTCATACTTCTACTTACAACATCACCATATCATAACACTACCCCAGCAACAATATAAACTAGACGCCTCTAATTTATCCATTGCAAGTTTTACGTGGCTTAGGGCTTTCGAAGATAGAACCATTCTTACCTACGAACATGAACCACAACGAGGATAACCAAATTGTTGACAACTCGTTGCAAATTAGATATTGACTATAGTAGGAGAGACAGACACCCGCTAGCCACTTATGCAAAACTAGTTGCATGTCAAGCGTGGAACAGGTCTCATGTGCGAGGACATGTAAAGTTTGTTTGGGCCGCTTCATCCCACTATGCCACCAATATCCAAAGTACAACTAAGAAGCAATAAAATGATCATCATTGCCCACATACTCATATGTGTACTACCCGTGCAAAGTATCTACGCATAGATCCGGCTCCGATACCACTGTAGGGTTCGCAGCATAGAAAACAAAAAATTTCCTACGATGGGAACAACTATGTACCAAGATCTATCTACTAGATACAAACAACGGGCGGTTGTATATACGTAGAGAACATACCCTTGAAGACCGACAAAGCTTAACGAGTCCAAACTCGTGGTTGATGTAGACGATCTCTTGCCGATCTCAAGATCGAGAGGAAGTCCTAGCGCCGCAAAATAGCAGCGCATCCGTGCTCGCACACACGTTCGAGGCACCGAGCAACCTCCGCCTCCTCGCTCCAGCGATGAAGCAGAAGCACAACTCTTTCTTGACGAAAATCCACCGGGAACATGTATCTCGCTAGTCCGATACCATGGGGGATAAATTCTAGAGGGGAGAGAGATCCTTCACGAGGAGGTGTGAGTGAGAGAGAGGGAGGGGCTCCTTTTATAGGGAGAGGGGGGCACCCAAGGGGACATGCGCCCAGCCATGGGGCTGCCCCCACCTCTTCCACATTCATGTGGGTGGACACTTCACTCACTCAAATGCCTTTCAATTCCCTCCACTCAAAAACCCACTCAAATTCCCATTAAATTTCCACAAATTTAATGCAAACTCTCATTAAATAAAACTCCTTTTATTTATTCAGAATTTTGTCAATTACTTTAATGACAAACATTCACATATAACCCCTTGCTAGTATTTCATTTCACATGCAGAAACACTTTCTGCAATTTCACCCGAAAACCCGTTTCGGTATCTAGTGAAATAAATTCCTGCGCTTGTTATTCTTTTTGGCATGAAACTTTTGCTCCAAATGGATGTCAGTGTCTCTTAAGTGTGTCACCCTACGGTTCGTGAATAATGCGGACATGATCGAGACCCCTCTCGGATCAATAATCAGAAGCGGGATCTGGAGACCCATACTGACTCCCACACATTCAACGATGACTTTCTTGTGATCGTCGGAACCTTTTACGCTAGTATCTTAATCCTTTTGTTTCGCGATATATTACATGTCCGAGATTCGATCATCGGTATCTCCATACCTAGTTTGATCTCGTTACTGACATGTACTCTTTTCTCGTTCTCGTGATATAACATTCTAGTGATCAAATCACTTGCTTGCAAGCTAATCAATGTGATATCACCAAGAGGGCCCAGAGCATATCTATCCGTCATCAGGATGAAAAAATTCCACTCTCGATCCATGGGACTCAACATAACACTTTAGTAGTTCTGAACCCATCTTTATAATCACCCTGTTATGGTGTGACGTTTGATGTTATCAAGAAACTCTTCTGGTGTTAGCGATTGACATGATCTCATGGTCTAAGGATTAGGATCACTTCGTAATTTTTTATAGCAATATAAACTCAATGACTTTGATCGTAATGTTATACTTCGGATGAATGTTCATCACACCATTACACTAATGTTGTGACCTCGTTATTAACAACATCCAATGTCCATGATCAGGAAACCTATGATCATCTTGTTAATCAACGAGCTAGTTTATAAGAGAGGCATAACTAGGAACTTCCTTTTTTGTTTATTAAACACACATGTATTAACATTTCCGTATTAATACTATTATAGCATGCAAAATAAACATTTATCATAAATAAGGAATATGATAATAACCACTTTATTATTGCCTCTCGGGCATATTCCCTTCAACCACTGCATGATGTAGTACACTATAGTCGTTGACATAACACCAATGAAACACCGTTCACTAGTATTACATCCCTCAGAGTAGTACAACAGAAACACAACAGGTCCAAGACATGACTATAGGTTACAACTCAACTCTTTACACAAGATCCAGAGAACACTCTATGTTAAAGAGAGAGAAAGAAATTTTTACAAAGAAGAATCAGAAATAAATAACTCATAGCTACCATACTGATAAAACTAATAGCTGAACTACTAGGCTTGCATTGCTGCTATTGCAATACTCTACTGAAGTAGGTTCTATGGTTAGAAATTGAAGGGAATGTGCCCGAGAGGCAATAATAAAGTGGTTATTATCGTATTCCTATTTATGATAAATGTTTATTTTACATGCTATAATTGTATTAATACGGAAACGTTAATACATGTGTGTTTAATAAACAAAAGAAAGTTCCTAGTTATGCCTCTCTTATAAACTAGCTCGTTGATTAACAAGATGATCATAGGTTTCCTGATCATGGACATTGGATGTTGTTAATAACGAGGTCACAACATTAGTGTAATGGTGTGATGAACATTCATCTGAAGTATAGCATTACGATCAAAGTCATTGAGTTTATATTGATATAACATCTTACGAAGTGATCCTAATCCTTAGACCATGAGATCATGACAATCACTAACACCGGAAGAGTTTCTTGATAACATCAAACGTCACACCGTAACAGGGTGATTATAAAGATGGATCCAGAACTACTAAAGTGTTATGTTGAGGCCCATGGATCGAGAGTGGAATTTGTTCATCCCGATGATGAATAGATATACTCTGGGCCCTCTCGGTGATATCACATTGGTTAGCTTGCAAGCAAGTGATTTGATCACTAGAATGTTATATCACTCGAACGAGAAAAGAGTGCATGTTAGTAACAAGATCAAACTAGGTATGGAGATACCGATGATCGAATCTTGGACATGTAATATATCGCGAAACAAAAGGATTAAGACACTAGCGTAAAAGGTTCCGACGATCACAAGAAAGTCATCGTTGAATGTGTGGGAGTCAGTATGGGTCTCCAGATCCCGCTTCTGATTATTGATCTGAGTGGGGTCTCGATCATGTCCACATTATTCGCAAACCATAGGGTGACACACTTAAGAGACACCGACATCCAATTGGAGCAAAAGTTTCATGCCAAAAAGAAAAGGAAAGCGCAGGAATTTATTTCACTAGACACCGAAACTGTTTCGGTTGAAATTGCTGAAACTGGTTCTGCATGTGAAATGGAATACTAGCAAGGGGTTTTATGTGAATGTTTTTTAATTAAAGTAATTAAAAAATTCTAAATAAATAAATAAAAGAGTTTTATTTAAATGAGAGCTTGCATTAAATTTGGTGGAAATTTAATGCATGTGAGTGGATTTTTGAGTGGAGGCTTTTTAATGGGAGTGGAGGCTTTTCATTTTGAGTGGGAGCTCCACCCACATGAATGTGGAAGAGGTGGGGGCAGCCCCATGGCTGGGCGTCATGCCCCTTGGGTGCCCCCCTCTCCCCTATAAAAGGCCCCCCTCTCCTCCTCTCACACCACACCTCCTCGTGAAGGATCTCTCTCCCCCTCTAGAATTTATCCCCCATGGTCTCGGACTAGCGAGATACATGTTCCCGGTGGCTATTCGGCAAGAAAGAGTTGTTCTTCCGCTGCATCGCTGGAGCGAGGAGGCGGAGGTTGCTCGGTGCCTTGAACGTGTGTGCGAGCACGGATGCGCTGCTGTTTTGCGGCGCTAGGACTTCCTCTCGATCTTGAGATCGGCAAGAGATCGTCTACATCAACCACGAGTTTGGACTCGTTAAGCTTTGTCGGTCTTCAAGGGTATGTTCTCTACGGATATACATCTGCCCGTTGTTTGTATCTAGTAGATAGATCTTGGTACATAGTTGTTCCCATCGTAGGAAATTTTTTGTTTTCTATGCTGCGAACCCTACAGTGGTATCAGAGCCGGATCTATGCGTCGATACTTTGCACGGGTAGTACACATATGAGTATGTGGGCGATGATGATCATTTTATTGCTTCTTAGTTGTACTTTGGATATTGGTGGCATAGTGGGATGAAGCGGCCCGGACAAACTTTACATGTCCTCGCACATGAGACCTGTTCCACGCTTGACATGCAACTAGTTTGCATAAGTGGCTAGCGGGTGTCTGTCTCTCCTACTATAGTCAATATCTAATTTGCAACGAGTTGTCAACAATTTGGTTATCCTTGTTGTGGTTCATGTTTGTAGGTAAAATGGTTCTATCTTCGAAAGCCCTAAGCCACGTAAAATTTGCAATGGATAAATTAGAGGTGTCTAGTTTAGATTGTTGCTGGGCTAGGGTTATGATATGGTAGTGTTGTAAGTAGAAGTATGAGATGATACTCTTACAACACACATAGCGTGTAAACTCCATAGACCTTGGATTTACACATATAGGTATGATAGTGATCATACCACGGTGCACATGATAGAGATCATCTGCGGGAACCATATCATTTCACTAATAAACATATGATGTTTGATAGCATCTTATATTGCTTGTTTAGCGCTTTGTTAGCATAATAAGGTGATCCCTCTTTTAGATATCAAGATAAAAATGTGTTCTTCCTTAAGTATGCACCGACAATGTTTCGTCGCTTCAAGACATCACGTGATGATCGGGTGTACTTGAATCCATGAGCATATCTTGGGTGTAAGACAGTTACACACGCGAATACTAAGGTTCTTACTTGGCGAGCCTAGCATATACAGACATGGCCTCGGAACACGGACCGAAAGGTTAAGCATGAGTCATATGTTTATATATGATGACCATATGGATGCTCGCCTTTGAAGCTACACCGACTCACGTGATGATCGGACTTGGTGTAGTCGATTTGGTTCATGTAATCACCAAAAAGACACGAGGGATGTCGTTTTTGAGTGGGAGTTCATTTCTAATTTGGATTAGTAGAACTCAATTTATCATAAATTAAATCAAAGTGAATTTGCATAATTTCTTGTAGTTATTGGCATTCGTTCACCACCTTATGCTTAGTTGTAATTAAGATAATAGAACTATAGAATTCTGGATATATACTTTACGAACTGGTAACGTATTGTGTTGAGTGTCAATCTAAAGTTTAAGTCCTATTGCAAACTTTCAGCAAACTCTATTTACTCCGTTAAATTTAATAGTTGGTATTAAATCGAGAGTAACAATTCCAGTGTTAGTATCTTAAGTATCATGTTTGCCTCCATGATACTTGATTTTGTTTTTTTTAATATCAAGTTTATCTAGGAGCTGAAAGAATTGTTTCAGAAACCATCATGTGTGGCAGATATAACGATATCTGAAACAATGTTTTGGTTGCAATATGATAGAGTATAATATATGTTCTCATATTGGATGAGAATTTACAAAGGTTGGAGAGGCTAGACATCCTAATCATCCAAAAGGGTTTTGGAAAGTAATGTTATATTCACGATTCGCCTTTATAAGCTACAGTAGCTTGATCATGAAAGTCGTCATGATAAGGATGAATAGAAGATGTATGTAAAGTGTTTACTACACTAAAAGATTACTAAAGAATGGATTTTGAATGAATACCGATCATTTTGATGATGGTGATCTACTTCAAAGTGCAAGTCCAAAGGTATTATTATTTGAATATACACGCTTTGGACTATGTGTCATGTATATGGCGCCACTTTTGATGTTGATAAATTCTTTTAAAAAGGAAAAGGAAATGCTGAAAGAGAATCTATAAAATATACTTGGCAGAAAAGAAAAGATTGGAAATATCCAATTTAGGTATATATATGATATACATGTTATGGTTGTATTCTTTGCTTGTTAAACAATGTGGTTCTTGGGTATTGGATACCGAATTGGTTGGTATGAAATTTCATACGGAACGATGCAATTCATGAACCACAATGGCCTAAGTAACTAGCAAGAGAATATGTGATGATGTTCATCAAAAAAAACCGTTGTTTGTATTTCTCGTTGACATCAAGGCTTGACTTCAAGATTTGTTTTAATAATTGTTATTTGAATCAGGTATTCTGAGAACAAAGGTTGTTCAAATAATTACCGTATTCCATATAAGATGGATGATTTACAAATCTAGTTGAAGAAATCACATCCATAAAACCTAATGCTAAAATGTCGCAAGACAAATGATTGAAAGATCACTTATAAAGTGACATCGCTGTTTAAATTATATTGGAAAGAAAACATGAAGAATATCCATATTCATGGATTTTTGGAGTCTTTGATTTGATCAAGTGACGCTTGTGAGACTTTCCACGTGATAATTAAAACTTCGTTCAAAGGCCAAAGAAGAACGAACGACTAAATTATTGGAATTTATACATATCGATGTATGTAGTCCATTATGTGTAGTCGTAAGCGATGGGTTTCAACTTCATATGCTTTCTCCGGAATTTTGAGTGAATGTTCACTTAATGAGAAATAAGTATGAAATATTTGAAAATGTTTCAAAGACTTTCAAGATGAAGTGGAAAATCATTGTAACAAGAAAAATAAATGAATTATGATTTGATCATAAAGGGATTTATTTGAGTTACAAGTGTAACAAGAAAATAAATGAATTATGATTTTATCATAAAGGGATTTATTTGAGTTGCAAGTTTAGCAAAACACCTAGATTTACATCTCCCGAAACACCATAGGATTATGGAGTGTTTGAGATTTGTAATGAAACCTTGTGAGACATGGTTGGATCAAAGGTGTTATTTATAAAACTGCCATTATGTTTTAAAAGATTAAAGCTTTAGAGACTACCGCTTTTACACTGAAAAGAGCTCCATCTAGATCCGTTGAAATGACACCATGGAAGTTATGGTTTGGGGTAAAACCCAAGTTGTCATTTCTTAAATTTTGGTATGCTAAACATAAGTAAGATGTTTACAACCGAATTCGTATGAGCATGTCTTTGTAGGTTATTCCGAATAACAATTGGTTATTCCTCCATAACACCGAGGACAAAAGGGTTTGTCGCTTGAAATGTGAAGTTTCTTGAAAAAGGAATTTTTCGCAAAACTTAAGTGGGAGGACAATAGAACTTTGATAAGGTTAACTAACCTTAGCTAAATGTGCTGAGTTGCGCAGCGCCGGAAATTGTTCTGGAGGCTGCCATAATGCTCATAGCTTATGTGCCTCAAAGGTTGTGGTCACGGAGGTCTAAAGTTCCTATTGAACCAAGAAGGTCGGTTAAACAATCAAATGCTAAGATTTGAGAGTAAATCATTATTGTTTGACAATGATGAACCGAATACATACAAAGAAGCGATGATGGGCCCTGACTCCGTCAAATGGCTTGAAGCCATAAAATCCGTGATAGTTCCATATACGAGAAATCAAGTTTTGAACTTGGAAGACCCTCCGGAAAGGTGTAAAAACCTATCGGTCGTATTTGGATCTATAAAGAAACAGACATGGATGTCTCACATCTATGAAATATTCGACATGTCATAAAGTATTTTATGACAATGTTCAAAGAGTTGACTATGACAAGATTTGATCTTTCATAGCGATATTTAGTATGAACGGATTAAAGTAGCAACCACTACATATAATTTGGTATATGGTAGATGAATAAACAAAACAAAGTTCTTCTAATAGAATGGTTACCTAGGACGTGTACATGACATGGTCCAAAGGGTTTTGTTAAATTCAAAGGATGCTAAAAGGGCATGCAAACTTCAATTGTTGAAGTAAGCATCGCGGAGTTGGAATCTTCACCATGATGAAAAATGAGTTTTTCATCTGGAGACGATGAAGATGCTTGCATTTTCAAGAAATTAAGTGGGAGCGCTGAGACATATTTCTAATACATTATGTGAAGGACATCTTGTTGATTAGAAATGATGTATCTTTTATTGACAAATGTTAAGAATTTCATTTCGATGAAAGACTTAGGCAAAACCCGAATATTTAGCATGAATGTTTACAGTGGATAGACTGTAACGCTAATATGTTTATGCCAAACATACATATATGAGATATTGAAGGAGTTCAATATAGAAACGACAAGAAACAGTTCTTGTTGCATGGAAAGGAATTGAATCAAGATTCAAGTGTATCGACACTTGATAAGTGAAACAAGATTCAAGTGCTTTGACACTTGATGAGTGCAATCACGAGAATGTTTTGATCAATCATACCATGATATGTACACATCCAGATATGTCCTATGCTCTAAGTGTTATGAGCATATACCAGAATGAATCATAAAATGATCATTGGACGATAGTGAGGATATTCTTATGATCTTTTGGAAGAACTAAGAGTATATTTGTGTAGAGGTGAAAAACAATTACAAATAGTTCATTGTAAAGCGTTACATTGATACTAGTTTTGTCACAAGATACAAATTAAGTTTATCTCAATTTAAACTATGGGTGGCACAATGTAATGGAAAGGAGATTCCATGATGGATTTGGAAGAGTTCCAAAGTTAAGACATTGTGACGAATACTACAACAAAAGGCTAAGTATATGACTGCTATAGTAGCAGCAAAGGAGGGAATTTGTGTCAAGTAGTTTGTTATCAAACTAAGGTGTGGTTCGCAACGGGCTAACACTAAAGATATATTGTATGACAATAGTATCGATGTGTTTTAACCCCAAGGAACTAAAGGTCTCACCAAAAGACCAAATTTATACAATGCCATATCATTGGAGAATGAGTGATGCGTGGAGACACAAAGACATGCAAATACACACGGACCTGAAGCGTTAGATCCGTAGATTATGTTAACCACTTGCAATTGCGTATTTGGAACACCAGAAAGCCATATGTGTTCAATACACAAAGTTTTCAAACTAGATTATTGTCTCTAGTGCAAGTGGGAGACTGAAGGGAATATGCCCGAGATGCAATAATAAAGTGGTTATTATCGTATTCCTATTTATGATAAATGTTTATTTTACATGCTATAATTGTATTACTACGGAAACGTTAATACATGTGTGTTTAATAAACAAAAGAAAGTTCCTAGTTATGCCTCTCTTATAAACTAGCTCGTTGATTAACAAGATGATCATAGGTTTCCTGATCATGGACATTGGATGTTGTTAATAACGAGGTCACAACATTAGTGTAATGGTGTGATGAACATTCATCCGAAGTATAGCATTACGATCAAAGTCATTGAGTTTATATTGCTATAACATCTTACGAAGTGATCCTAATCCTTAGACCATGAGATCATGTCAATCACTAACACCGGAAGAGTTTCTTGATAACATCAAACGTCACACCGTAACAGGGTGATTATAAAGATGGATTCAGAACTACTAAATTGTTATGTTGAGGCCCATGGATCGAGAGTGGAATTTGTTCATCCCGATGACGGATAGATATACTCTGGGCCCTCTCGGTGATATCACATTGGTTAGCTTGCAAGCAAGTGATTTGATCACTAGAATGTTATATCACGGGAACGAGAAAAGAGTGCATGTCAGTAACGAGATCAAACTAGGTATGGAGATACCGATGATCGAATCTTGGACATGTAATATAGCGCGAAACAAAAGGATTAAGATACTAGCGTAAAAGGTTCCGACGATCACAATAAAGTCATCGTTGAATGTTTGGGAGTCAGTATGGGTCTCCAGATCCCGCTTCTGATTATTGATCTGAGAGGGGTCTCGATCATGTCCACATTATTCGCAAACCGTAGGGTGACACACTTAAGAGACACCGACATCCAATTGGAGCAAAAGTTTCATGCCGAAAAGAAAAGGAAAGCGCAGGAATTTATTTCACTAGACACAGAAACTGTTTCGGTTGAAATTGCTGAAACTGGTTCTGCATGTGAAATGGAATACTAGCAAGGGGTTTTATGTGAATGTTTGTTAATTAAAGTAATTAACAAAATTCTGAATAAATAAATAAAAGAGTTTTATTTAAATGAGAGCTTGCATTAAATTTGGTGGAAATTTAATGCATGTGAGTGGATTTTTGAGTGGAGGCTTTTTAATGGGAGTGGAGGCTTTTCATTTTGAGTGGGATCTCCACCCACATGAATGTGGAAGAGGTGGGGGCAGCCCCATGGCTGGGCGCCATGCCCCTTGGGTGCCCCCCCTCTACTCCTCTCACACCACACCTCCTCGTGAAGGATCTCTCTCCCCCTCTAGAATTTATCCCCCATGGTCTCGGACTAGCGAGATACATGTTCCCGGTGGCTATTCGGCAAGAAAGAGTTGTGCTTCCGCTGCATCGCTGGAGCGAGGAGGCGGAGGTTGCTCGGTGCCTCGAACGTGTGTGCGAGCACGAATGCACTGCTGTTTTGCGGCGTTAGGACTTCCTCTCGATCTTGAGATCGGCAAGAGATCGTCTACATCAACCACGAGTTTGGACTCGTTAAGCTTTGTCGGTCTTCAAGGGTATGTTATCTACGGATATACATCCGCCTGTTGTTTGTATCTAGTAGATAGATCTTGGTACATAGTTGTTCCCATCGTAGGAAATTTTTTGTTTTCTATGCTGCGAACCCTACAGAAATTCTATTCTTATCTAATCTGCAACTTTGTCTTCACTCGAGTTGATGTATATGTTGACTTTCTTGACTTCCTTGAAGAGCTTTAGCTTTTGATGATGATTCCTGGAGCATAACTTGATGTAGACATCGTCTGTAATGGCTTTAGAACCTAGCAAGGGTTAAGAAGATACTTTGTGTACGAGCGTACTCAGCAAGTTCACTAGAAAAGGAGTGTTTGATGCACTATAGCTACAGCCACAGACCGCAGGTCGTAGGCAATGCGAGTTTTCGTAAACATTTCTTCAAAGGTTGCTTTTATTCTGAAAATCTATGTCCGTCAGCCTTCACGGGTTTACCAGAACTTTCATGGAGTTCCTTTCCCGTCGCGTTCGCAGCTCCTTCCCGGAACAGGGAGTAACAAGTTACAGTTCTTACCTCTACAGAGGTGCGTCACTTTACCCATGAGAGATCTTAGCTTTGTTGCACATCCGGACCGCGAACCCGTTCACACTTCCTTGGTGTGAGGCCAAGACTAAGACCCAAGCCAATCACTGCCTTCTCCGCGACCCCGCATGTCTCCTTGGTGTACGACAGCCCACCTATTGAATTACGACAATGGCAGTACAAACCGTTCAGATGTCGGAACTATCGTGGGACGTTGAGGGCTCCCACCCATATGCTGCATATCCTCTATGAATTACCATAAATAATATGTACGCTACGAGTGATAACATCCATGACCCGCACATCCAGCTCCATGCGAGAGGGAAAAGATACAACTGACTTCTTCGTCGCATTCCAAATCTCATGGTCAACGCGTAATATACGGCGCAAGAATCACTGGCGACATTGGTTGTTAAGTCCTAGATAATATGTTCCTTTACCACCGGAACTCTTATAGTAGGTTATTACCTCATGGTAATTAACCTATAATCACATTATTATGAAAATAGTGTTTTCGGTTATTTTTCAAATGCAGGTAATGACAACACTGGATTTGTAAAATACTTTACAGAAAATAACCAAAGGACATGAGAAAGTGTGAAATTGCCTTTTGTGATTGCAAGATTATGCACTCACGGTCTTCAAGACAATATAAAAGATCCAATATCTGAAATCAGCATCATTGGTAAGGTAAGGACTAATGTTTAAAGAAGCAAGATGCTATTATGTATAAGTAATGTAATGCAATTTCATAAACTCGAATCCCGAGGTAACGTTTTTCTAGGGTTTGGATACTGGAAAGGTTTATTTGGAATGTGTTGCCCTTTTAGATTAAGTTTCTCACATGTGCTTCTTATTAAGGCTTATGAGTGTGTGTGAAACAACATATACACATGTTGGCATACGACAATAAGATATATTAATGAGATGTGCTACTCAAGGACTGCTTATATATGAATTATTTTATCTTCAAGTTTTACCTTGCAAGTGATGACATTTATAATGAACTTAAGTGTTAACAATTCTAGGTATATAAGTGAATCTTAATGTATTGTGATTATTATTAATTGTCATTTGATGTTTGAAGTGGCAAAAAGAATAACATTTGAAGAAAATCTTATTCAACTAAGCAGAAGCATTTAAGCTTTTAAGTTAATTTTATGATGTGTTCTTTCTAGTTATAGTCTTTAAGTAAGAAAGAATTACTCCATTTGAATAATGTCAGCATTTGTATTTGAGACTTATCTATCTTGGTTTTTAACTTGGTTGGTTTGGTATTGAGATACTTTATAACCTGATTATAGTAGACCAAGGTTAACTATAAAGTATATAATAAAGTTTTTAGCATTATTTAAAGTATTATAAACTAAAGTTAACTTTAAAGACATAGATGGACTTTAGGTGAAATACTTGTTATACTTATACCTTGTTCACTTTATAATGTTTCTTTAAAGTTACTTAAAAATGGTATTACTTTTGTTTGGTAGTGGTTTCTTTACATTATGAGTGTATAAAAGGGATTTATTTCTTTATAAGGGTGTGGTTAAGGTTTATGAATAAGTAAACCATATTTAATTCACTATAGTGTTTTGATTTGTTTATAAACTTGTGATTAAAATAAAGGAATAGGTTTTATTTCATTACCAATTATTCTTGGAGATTTTATATTAAATAAGAATCCTTTTATAAAATAATTTGCACTTATCGTTGAAGGATAATTAGATAAAATTGCATTTAAAATGTGTTGAATCATTTGGAATTCATAATACTATTTATTAGATTTAATTGGTTAATTTAAGAATATTAACAAATTTTATTTGACATTTTATGAATTATTAACTAAAGAAATAGATTTTAAATTCAAGTTATTAAAGTGTTTAACTTTTTATTTAAATTAAAATTGGAATATTATATTTTTAACATATTGGTATTATCTTTGTGATCATTTTGGTATATTACACTTATTTTTGTGATTTAAAAATAATAAGATATGATTTTTATAATAATTATTATTTTATAAGGACTTAATAAATAACAAATATTTAATTAAGTGGAATAATAGTGCATGATTATAGTTTTAAATTATAATTCTTATTTTTCTAAGATTTTTGGTATTTTATTTATATTTTTAACATTTACCATAATTAAAATATGAATTACCAAAGTTTTATTACTTATAGAATCTTTATTAAATAATATTTATTTAAATAATACTCATAATAATATTTTATAATAGTTTTAAGTTGTAGATTTTATTTTTATAAACATTTTCATATATTATATGTATTTTTCTGATTTATAAAACAAAAGATATCAAATTTACAAGATTTAATCATTTTATTTCATTTCTAGAATATTGTTATTTGAATTTATATTGTTTTAATTATTTCCTAAACATACACTAAACTTTTTACACACAGACTGGATATACCCAAGTCACAAACATGTGGGGCTTAGGGCCACGTTGATGTTGTAGGGTTTCGTAGCATGGAAAACAAAAAATTTCTATCGCATACAAACAAACAAGCCAAGATCTATCTACTAGATTGTAGCAACGAGTCGATGGAATAACTCACCCTCGAAGATTCCAAAGTGTTTAACAAGAGCGGATTCTCGTGGGTGATGTAGTCGTACTCTTCCCGATCTCAAGATCGCGTAGACGATCCTTCCGGCGATGCGTTCCGGCAGCTCTCCCGCAGTCGGTCACACGTTCGGTACTCGACGAAGACCTTCCTCTCCCTTGTTCCAGCAGGCAGCGGAGGTTGTAGCACTCTCCTCGCAATTCCGGCAGCACAATGGCGTGGTACCGGAAGTAGAGGGGAGATCTCGCAGGGCTTCGCCTTAAGCTGAAGCGAGTATGGTGGACTATGAGAGAGATCCCCGGCGATCTAGGTTTTAGACGCACCGAGGAGGAGGCTTGGCTGGCGGCTAGGGTTAGCTAGGCGGCGGTGGCGGCTTGCCTTAGGCGGCGGCGGCAGCAGGAGGTGGCGGCGCCGGGCTAGGGTTTTGGGTGGAGGTGTTGGGTCTAGGAGGGGCAGCCCTGCCCCTCCTTATATAGGTGGAGGGGCGTGCCAGGGGAGGGGAGTCCCTCCCCAACTCGGTTTCCCAAGGGGCCGGCGGTGGAGGGGAGGAACTCCTCCCCAAGTAGGTTTCCTACTTCCCCTCCACCTTCCAAAATAGCCGTTTGACTTTTCAAATTGGCGTTTGACTTTTCAAACTAGGATTTGATTAAACCCTTTATTTTGTTCAGCGATGACACCTAGTACATGATGCAATCATTCCAACTTGGTATGACACATTCATGTACCCTTCCCCTCCAGAGTGCTGGACATTCCGGAACCTTCTAGAACATTCCCGATAAAAACACCAGAACCATTCTCCAACCCCGAAACAGGACTTTCCTTATATGAATCTTATTCTACGGACCATTCCGGATATCCTCGTGATATCCCGGATCCCATCCGAGACTTCGAACAACATTCGGTCTCTTACTCATCATTCCATAACTACTCAAACAACGTCGAATCCTTAAGTGTGTCTCCCTACGGTTCGTGAATTATGCGGACATGATCGAGACACTTCTCCGAACAATAACCAATAGAGGAATCTGGAAATTCATATGGCTCCCACATATTTCTACGATTACTTTGCGATCAAATGAACCACTTACATAGGATACCAATTTCCCTTTGTCTCACGATAGTTTACTTATCCGAGGTTATGATCGTCGGTATCTCTGCATACCTAGTTCAACCTCGTTACTGATAAGTACTCTTTTCTCGTTCCCGTGATATGTGATCCCTTGTGAGCCAGTCACATGCTTGCAAGCTAATTGGATGACATTTCACCGAGAGGGCCCAAAGTATATCTATCCGTCATGTGGATGGACAAATCCCACTCTTGATCCATGTGTCTCAACCAATGCTGTCCGAACACTCAATGCCAGCTTTATAGCCACCCAGTTACGGTGTGGTGTTTGATTTCATCAAAGCATCCATCTGGTAAAGGTGATATGCATGATCTCATGGTCGAAGGAATTAGGTTACTATGTATCAGAAAGCATATAGCAATTGAACTATTAAAATGACTTGATCTTTATGCTACGCTTATCTATAGGAGTATGTCCATCATATCATTCTCCTAACGATATGATCTTGTTGTTAATAACATCTCAATGTTCATGATAGGGAAACCACAATCATTTATTAACCAACAAGCTAGTAATATATAGAGGCTTTACTAGGGACTTCAATTTAAGTTTACAAATCACACAAGTATTAATGTTTCCTTGTTAATACTATTATAGAATGAATGTAAACATTTATAATAAACACAAAGATATAATAATAACTACATTTATTATTGCCTCTAGGGCATATCTCCAACAGTCTCCCACTTGCACTAGAGTCATCTAATCTAGATTACATGGTAATATACCGAACACCCATGGCAGTTTGGTGCTGGTCATGTTTTGCCCTCGGGAGAGGTTTAGTCAACGGATCCGCCACATTCAGATCTGTGTGTACTTTGCAAATCTTTATGTCCCCATCTTGGACATGTTCTCGAATAGCGTGAAAATGTAGCTTGATGTGCTTCAGCTTCTTGTGTGACCTTGGTTCTTGCGCATTGGCTATTGCGCCCATGTTATCACAGTAGATAGACATTGGGTCCAGCGCACTAGGAACCACACCCAGCTCTGTAATGAACTCTTTCATCCATATCGCTTCTTGTGAAGCCTCCGAAGCAGCCATGTATTCCGATTCAGTTGAAGATATCGCCACAACGCTTTGCTTTGCACTCCTCCAGCTAACTGCTGCACCATTCAAAGTAAATACGTATCTAGATTGTGATTTAGAATCATCCGGATCGGTGTTCCAACTAGCATCGGTGTAACCATTAACAACGAGATGTTCATCACCTCCATAAGAAAGAACCATATCCTTAGTTCTTCTCAAGTACTTAAGGATGTTTTTGACCGCTGTCCAATGATCCACTCCTGGATCACTTTGATATTTGCTAGTTAAACTAACAGCATATGCAATGTCGGGTCTAGTACATAGCATGGCATACATTAGATATCCTATGGCTGAGGCATAGGGAGTCTTACTCATCTTTTCTCTATCTCCTGCCGTTGTCGGACTTTGCATTTTACTCAAGGTCATATTGGGAAACATGGGCAAGAACCCTTTCTTGCTATCTTCCATTCCAAACCTCTTTAGAACTTTGTCCAAATATGTACTTTGTGACAATGATATTAGGCGTCTCGATCTATCTCTATAAATCTTTATGCCTAATATGTAAGCTGCTTCGCCAAGATCCTTCATTGAAAAACTATTATTCAAATATTCCTTGACACTATTAATAAGGTCTACATCATTCCCAATCAACAATATGTCATCTACATATAGTATTAAGAATGCTACAGAGCTCCCACTCACTTTCTTGTAAATACAAGATTCTCCATAAGTTTGTATAAAACCAAAACTTTTGATCACCTTATCAAAACGTTGATTGCAACTTCGGGATGCTTGCTTCAATACATAGATGGACCGTTGAAGTTTGCATACCTTGTTAGCATCTTTAGGATCGACAAAACCTTTGGGTTGCATCATATACAACTCTTCATCAATGTCTCCATTGAGGAATGTTGTTTTGACATCCATCTGCCATATCTCATAATCATAATATGCAGCGATTGCTAACATAATCCTCATAGAGTTTAGCTTCGCTACAGGTGAGAAAGTCTCATCGTAGTCAACTCCTTGAATTTGTCGAAACCCTTTTGCGACAAGTCGAGCTTTATAGACAGTAACATTACCATCAGCATCTGTTTTCTTCTTGAAAATCCATTTGTTCTCGACAGCCTTCCGGCCATCCGGTAAGTCCAACAAAGTCCATACTTGGTTTTCGTACATGGATCCAATCTCGGATTTCATGGCTTCTTGCCATTTATTGGAATCTGGGCTCATCATCGCTTCCTCATATGTCGCAGGGTCATCGGTGTTGTCCACCAACATGACACTCATAACGGGATCATACCAATCAGGAGTGGTACGAGTTCTCGTTGACCTACGAGGCTCTGTAGCAACTACAACCGAAGTTTCATGATCATCATCATTAGCTTCCTCTCTTATTGGTGCAGGCACCACAGGAACTTATTCCGGTGTTGTGCTACTCGCAATTTCGAGAGACGGTTCAACAACCTCGTCGAGTTCTACTTTCCTTCCAGTCACTTCTTTCGAGAGAAATTCCTTCTCTAGAAAGGATCCATTCTTGGCAACGAAGATTTTGCCTTCGGATCTATGATAGAAAGTATACCCAATAGTTTCCTTCGGGTATCCTATGAAGACGCATTTTTCCGCTTTGGGTTCAAGCTTGTCCGGCTGTAACTTCTTTACATAGGCTTCGCAACCCCAAACTTTAAGGAACGACAATTTAGGTTTCTTTCCAAACCATAATTCATACGGTGTCGTTTCAACGGATTTAGACGGTGCCCTATTTAAAGTGAATGCGGTTGTTTCTAATACATACCCCAAAATGATAGCGGTAAATCTGTAAGTGACATCATAGAACGAACCATATCTAAAAGAGTTCGATTACGACGTTCGGACACACCATTACGCTGTGGTGTTCCCGGTGGTGTCAATTGTGAAAGTATTCCGCATTTCTTCAAATGCTCGCCAAACTCGTAACTTAGATATTCACCTCCACGATCAGAACGTAGAAATTTAATCTTCTTGTTACGTTGATTCTCCACCTTACTTTGAAATTCCTTAAACTTCTCAAAAGTTTCGGACTTATGTTTCATGAAATAGATATACCCATATCTACTCAAGTCATCCGTGAAGGTAAGAACATAACGATAACCACCGCGCGATGCTACACTCATTGGTCCACACACATCGATATGTATGATTTCCAATAAGTCCGTAGCTCGCTCCATCATACCAAAAAATGGAGTCTTAGTCATTTTTCCCATCAGACATGCTTCACATCTTTCAAGTGATTCGAAATCAAGTGATTCAAGAAGTCCATCGGTGTAAGATCCCTCCTTTATAAAGGAAAAGGATCCCTGTGATTGCAATGCTAGTCCCTGGATCAATAGCTAGCATCCACAGTTAAGATGTAATATCAAGAAACAAAGGTCATAATACAACTTTATAACCAGGAATAACATAATTTTATTACATCTTACATAGCTCATTTGGCTATTACATTACATTGCAGCAGAATATCTATAAGCATGGGGTCCTTCATATTCAAAGTGCCACAGGCAAACATGTTGGTTGTAGACTTGTAATCCTAATCAATCAACTTCACTAATACCAAACCAACCTGCAACATAACAAGTTACAGCCACAAGGGTCAATACATTTGAATTGTATTGGTAAGTTTCACTACTATGTAGAAATAAGTGGATCCTACCATTACATGCATATTTGTCTAAGTAGGGTTTTAGGCTCATTTGCAGAAAGCAATAATTTATCCTATCTTTTCAAAACAGTTTTGATCTTTTGTCAAAAATCTTTCTGAGCTCCTTGGTACACCCCAAGTGCTTCAGGTCTTTGTCAAAATCTCTTGAGCTCCTTGGTACACCCCAAGTGCTTCAAGTCTTTGTCAAAATCTCTTGAGCTCCTTGGTACACCCCAAGTGCTTCAAGTCTTTGTTGTCACTTTCAAGTT
Organism: Avena atlantica; assembly: GCA_910589765.1. NCBI lineage: Eukaryota > Viridiplantae > Streptophyta > Magnoliopsida > Poales > Poaceae > Avena > Avena atlantica. The sequence goes on from OU342737.1 coordinate 67,635,442, forward strand.
TTTCTTTTAGAAATTGGAATGTTGATATTTCCCATAGCTTCAGGCCTTGTTGCTCAGTATTGTCCATAACCGGGGACACGGCTAAGTACTTAGAATTTTATCTTTTGTAGAAGTTGTACACTTTACCCACATGACACACTCTCATCTTGTTGCCACCAGTGGCCGCTGGATAAGTACTCACCAAGATGGAGTACCGACAGATTGAGAATGTGACGAAGTCTTTCCATAGGGTCCTCCCAATCTATCTTGTCTACCAGGCACCAATGTAGGGTTCCAAGTTCCCTCATTTAGTTAACCTGAAGAGGCCAATGCATGGGTTTTCCCAATGTAGTTGACTAAGCCAGTGCCCATTTAGCATGTGTCTGTACACGGAAGCCACTGTACGAGAAACATGTTCAATCTCTAAGTCCCTGGGTGGTTTTCATCTGGTGCACAACAAAAAGAGATTGCCATATAAACATGGTTCCTCTTGTTGCCACCTTGTCCAAAACTTGAGTATCCTTGTCCACCCAGGTGGTTCATTGAGTACTTGTTTTATTATATAAAACACAAGTCTTTTCAATACTTCAAAATCTCAACATGTATCCTTTCTCAAAAAATATATAGCAGGTCTAAGCATATTACAACTACATTGTTTTCACTAAGGAATGTATAAGGGTATCCTATTAGGATTTAGCATAGCAAAATATAGTAGTCCTTCTCATGCATGTTTCAAAATCCACTAAGTGTAATGAAAATAGTAGGACTTGGATGATAGTGTCACTTGCCTTTTTGGTAGGGAATGTTGGTTCACTTCTTGATCTTGCTAATATCACACTCTTCTAGCTTCACTACAAATCAATCAAGCAAACACAAATTCAACTAGCATTCCAACCAATATTCAAACAATTCATCACACATAAAATAATAGAAACTAAGTCATGCATGCAAGCATGCAAAAGATAGTTTTATTTGCAAAGGTGGTTTCTACTAGGCTCTATACATTGTAAGGTTCAAAGTGGTCATTTTCCAAAGTGGCAAAGTCATTTGCAAAAGGGGTTTGTCTATAAACCATTTTTAAATCCAATCATTATTTTATGTGGTGGAAAATGTTTTTAGCAAGGCATCAATTTTTATATTGTTCACCATATAAGTTGTTAAATCACAAAACTTGGTGTTTAGGGTCAGTAGGTTTGAATCAAAACATTTTCCAATGGTTTTTCTCAAAAAACATTTCCATATCAAAATCAATATTTTTATTTGACTAGAAATGGGCTAATTCAATTATTGAATCCTAACCTTTACAAAATACATTTTTAAATCCATGAGTTGGTTCCTAGGGTCAGTAGGTTCACAACAAACCATTTTGCAAAGATTTCAACCCCAAAATCATTTTGGAATAAATTTTATAACCTAAACAAGCATACAAATGTTTCTGCAAAAACAAACATTTTACCAGAAGCTTTTTACTAAACAAATTGCATGGTTGGCTAGGGCTTGTTCCACTGATTCCATTGATATAAAATTTGTAAAATTTGGACGTGTAGAACTAACGTTATGGATTTTTCAAATTTGCAAACAAATCAGATTCTAATTCTATTTTAAATCAAAGGCTGGCCACACGACGCAATACTACTGGTCGGTACCGGTTCACATGGATCGGCCTCTGTGAGGCGTTGGATCTAAACAGATCGCGCGGCTCAGATGTGCTCGTACCCTTTCGCTCAGGTTCTAATCTTAGCCATAGGATCAAGATCTAACGGTGTAAATCTGATTGACCAAACTCGAGCAGCGCTGACGGCGGTGAGCGGCGGCGCACGGTCGGACGATGTGCTATCGGCGGTTACAGGAAGCAAGGATGACAGAGGAGGGTCTCACCGTGTTCCTGAGGTCGAGATGAAGCTCGAGGTAATGCTGGTCTGGCGAGGGGCGCTCAGACGCGACGGGGATTGCTCGCCGGAGCGGTTGGCGGCGTCAGGCCGCTCTGGAGGTCGTCGAAGGCGACGTTGCAGATCACCCCGAGGAAGAATAAGGGCATGGTTAGACGCGGTTTGATCTGCTGATGAAGTGAGCATCAAAAGGAGGTGCCGGGGCGGTCTGGCTTACCAGGGGAGGTCGCCGGAGAAAGAAGCAGACGCGGTGGCGCTCAGAGGTTGTCGAAGCCGAGGCTCTAGGGTGAGCGCGGTTGAACAGAAGGCACAGGGAGAAGCGCCAGAGGCTGGGGATCACGTCTGTGTGCTCAGGAAGGCAAGGGCGGCAGGGTTCGGCCGGAATTGCTCGGTGAGGCTCGCCGGAGGAGCGGCGGTGCAAATTCGATTCAGGGCAGCCTGGTGGCTCTCGTGCAGCGGTGTTTGAGGGGAAGGGAGGAGGAGACAGAGGCGATTAAAAGGGCGTAGACGTTGGAGAGATTTATGCCTCCATTGACGCGAATTGATCGATGCAATTCAAGACAGAAACGACGAGGAGTAATCGGTGCGGGTTTGAAGACGATGAACAGGAGGGGTGGGGCCTTGCTGTCAGCGAGGGAGATAGATAGGGAGAGGGTCCACTCGTCGGTGTCTGCGTGGGTCAGTAAGTAGGTGCAAATCGTTTTCTGCGGGGAGAGAGGGAGTGGCCTAACTGGGCTTAAGTTGGGTCAGGTCTGATTCTCTTTTTTTTGTTCAGTAATCTTTTTCTTTTTCTAATTGGTTTTCTGTTTTGAATTTCAAATAACAATTCAAACAACCAAATCAAATCAAACTTCCACCAAACTTTGTATTCTGTTTAACAACATAATTCCAAGTCCCAAAATAATTTTTTTATTCTTTTTAGGGTCCATTAATAATTAAATAAAATGGACCTTAGTTATTATATCAAATAGGATTTGATTTATTTTAAACTCCATTTGAAATCGAAAATAAAACCAAAAACACTTCAGTAGGTTTTATTTGAGAATATAAAATACTTGGAAAACTTATTTAAAATAAATTAATAAGTTTTAGTGTTTTATTAAAATGGAAAAGTCTTTACTTTAACAAAATTGGGTATTAATAAATCCTCATTATTTTATTTAAATAAACCTTTTACTATTTTTACCAAATACAAATATTTTAGTTCAAAGGCTTGGCCAAGTTTTAATTTGGCTTATAAAATAATCCTTATTTAATATTCTACCTTGCTTTATAAAATCCAAATCTTTTTATTAAAAGGTTCAAGAATAGTAATTTCACAAATTTATATTTTCTTTATTATTATTTTTATCTTTTCAAATCCCTTTTGGATTTGTTTGATCAAATGGTTTGAAGGTTTCCAATTGATATCAAAAAGTTTCTTCTCACCCTGAAAATCAACAAAGTTTTATTTTATTCATTTATTTTTCACATTACAAGATTTGGAAAATCTTGGGATGTGACAGGCTACCACCCTTAAAATAAATCTCGTCCCGAGATTTGGGAAGGCTAGGGTTACAAGTAGGCTCAAAGCATCTAGGGTACTACCACCCTTAGAAATTTTCCAACTAGATTACATATTGGCTTGCTTGGGATCTTGGGGAAACTTCTCTGGGCAAACATCTGCATAGTGTCCTTTGTTTCCACACTTGGAACAGGTGACAAGGTTGAGATCCTTCATAGGCTTGTTTATCTTGTGCTTCATCTTTTCTGGACAGTTGCTTGCATAATGTCCTTGGTTACCACAATTGAAACATGTGATAAGTTTGAGTTCTTCACGTATCTCTTGTGGACAAGTTGCTGCATAATGGCCTAGCTCTTTGCAGTTGTTGCACCATACTTGGCCAATCTCTTTATACTTCTGTTTCTCTGGACATTCACTAGAATAGTGTCCCATTTCTTTACAATGATGACATTGCACATGGCTTTTGTCCTTCTTTTTCTTGGGTTTCTCCAAAGCTAGGAGTGCATCTAGTTCATGTTGTTCATATGTTATCTCATAGGTACGAATGTCTACTGGTTTCCTTGACCTTCTATTGCTCCTTGGATAATTCATATGCCTCATCTTTGGTCCTTTAAATTGGGTTGTATTGCATGGAGGTATAAGTGGAGCTTTTCCTTTGTCCTCATCCTTCTTGGTAGACTTGGATCCCTCTTGATAGTTTGCAATCAGTTGTTGCACTCCACCTTGTTTCCTTTTTTCAACTATGGAATAGATGGGGCATTGGATAGGTACATGATTATTTCCTTCACAGAGGTGGGACATTGGCCGACTGGATGTTTCTCTTCGCAGTTGGGGCATTGATCTCCATGATCCTTGGAAGTGTGATCCTTGTCTCCACAAATATTGCAAGCTTTGGTTCCTTCTAGAATAACATCTTTGTCATCCTTGTTGTCACAAACTCCTTTGGAAGAGTTGCCTTCCATGGTGATCATTTGATCTGTCACCTTATGCAACATTTGGGCTTAGTTTTCCAAAAATCCTTGCAGGGTTGGATCTTCCCCACTGGTGTTGCCTATGAATTGAGCTATCATTTGGTTCAACTGGTTTTGGGTTGATATGAGTTCTCTCATGTTGTCCTCTTGGTTGGTGTTGTTGTCATCAACCTTGATGTTGGAGTCTCTTGGAGTAGTCATCTGTTTGGTTTTGAATTGAGATTAGAATAGTCAAAAGATCTTCTAAGGAAATAATTCTAATCACACTCATCACAATTCACTCAAGCAATGTGCAAGAAATCACAAACAAACACTCCTTTCAAACAAAGTTTCCAAGCATATTCTTAGGAAACCAAAAATATTTTTGTTACTCCACATAAGTTGGTGGGTTTGGCTTAAACTAAATATGGTGGTCCATCTATATGGTTCACTTGTGATTTTTCCATCCTTCTTGGTTGATTCCTCTTGTATGAGATCATGGTTTCCTTAGGAAAATTCTTGGTCACAAAACTTCAAAGGTGAGGATGGCTCCTTCTAAGTTGTGTTTCCTTAGTCTCCAAATCTTGAGCAAGATTTCTTATCTCACTTGTCCTTAGTGATATCCAAGGTTGAGGTCCTTGGTGAATATGCTGAAGATGTTGAAGTCATTAGAGTTGAAGATGTTGAAGTCATTAGAGTTGAAGATGTTGAAGTCATTAGAGTTGATGGAGTCCTTTGCACATGGTGAAGTCTTTGGTCATGGGGTAGGCTTTTCTATCAAGTTTGAAATAGAAGAGATGTAGAGTCAAAATCAAAATGGTTGAGGAAAGAGTTTACAAGATTGTTTGTAAATAAGTTTGGAACAAATGCAACTCCTATTTTCTAAGGGGTTTTGTCCAATCCTAGGGTTTACAAATCCTACAGGCAACACAATGCTCTGATACCATCTGTAAGATCCCTCCTTTATAAAGGAAAAGGATCCATGTGATTGCAATGCTAGTCCCTGGATCAATAGCTAGCATCCACAGTTAAGATGTAATATCAAGAAACAAAGGTCATACTACAACTTTATAACCAGGAATAATATAATTTTATTACATCTTACATAGCTCATTTGGATATTACATTACATTGCAGCAGAATATCTATAAGCATGGGGTCCTTCATCTTCAAAGTGCCACAGGCAAACATGTTGGTTGTAGACTTGTAATCCTAATCAATCAACTTCACTAATACCAAACCAACTTGCAACATAACAAGTTATAGCCACAAGGGTCAATACATTTGAATTGTATTGGCAAGTTTCACTACTATGTAGAAATAAGTGGATCCTACCATTACATGCATATTTGGCTAAGTAGGGTTTTAGGCTCATTTGCAGAAAGCAATAATTTATCCTATCTTTTCAAAACAGCTTTGATCTTTTGTCAAAAATCTTTCTGAGCTCCTTGGTACACCCCAAGTGCTTCAGGTCTTTCACTACAAGGAATCTGGCTATATATGATCCTCTATTTTCGTCACAGAATCGTCACAATAGCCCATTTATGACGATTCTATGACGATTTTAAGATCGTCGAAAGCTGGGCGTCGCAAATGAACTATAACGACGATTTCAATAAAATCGTCATAACCATCTATGACGATATTGGATCGTCATAACCATTATGACGATCCGATATCGTCATGGGCAAACTAGCCTTGCCAGGTCAGATCCTACGTGGCCAATCCAACGTGGCAAGGAATCAGCCCGGTCCACTTCAGCCATTTATTTGGGCCAAGACCAACAATTCAGCCTGTTTATGTTTTTTCTTGCTAGTTCTTATCAGCTACATAGGCCATGGGCCGCCTTTTTCAGTCCATTTAAATTCAAAATCAGTGTTCGTATTTTATGGGCCATAGCCTGTTTATAGTCCATTTAAATTCAAATTCATCCTTTTTATGACCTGGTTCCACTTTTCAGATAGGTTTGACTTGTCATGTTCATCTCAAAATGTGACCTCACACGTAATAAGGGTCTAAAATAATAGTCATGGGTTTCTATTCACAAGTTTGAGAACCCATACATAATCAATATTTGATACAGATAAAAAAGAACACATGCAACTATTCAAAACAACTAGACTATTACAATTTTACACACTCTAGTACAACCCAGATGTCGAACTATTACAAATGGCTACTGTTCAATGGCTACTCTTCAGGGCTTCACTGACTTCTGATCTTTTAGGGCTGGAGCTCCTGTAAACAAGGAACAACTACACTTTTAGTCTCAATGAAAGACATACTTTTAGTACAACAAATCAATCTTGCAACCAAATGTAAACAAGTACTTTCAGTATTCTATAATATAGGCAATACCCTATGAGTACTCTGCCAGGTCCAGCAACACACATGCACACAACAGACACGCTTGATCAGTGAACAATACCATTCTTATGAACTCCAATCCAGAAATAGTACATGATGCTTAAGAACTACCACAATTGATACTGACCAAGGATAAAATACGTAGGTATATTTCTTAACATGGAATTGAAAAATCACAAGAGCAGTGGATTAACTAAAGTGTCCAGATAACATAGCCATGGAGGTCACCATCATATACAAGAGGAAGAGTGGGACAGACCGAGGACTTACGCATTGGAAAGTTGTAGTTGAAGAAGATATGGTACATGCCGTCGTTGACGCTAGTCATTGTAGGAGCTCGTCCGTGTAGAAGTCCATCATGCGCTCCCGCCAGTATTCAGGAATGACAAGCCTTAATCACGACATTGTCTCCCAGTTTGGCTATCAGTATGTCCAAAATTACAATCAAGAATGATGTATGAGTAGCATTTTACAACAACACCAACACTAAAATAATCATAAAGAAAAGATATACGATTTCAAAATCTAAGATCTCTATCACAGAAATATCTGAACACCTTCATGCACGACAAGCAGAAACATACATCCATTCTCACAATTTATAATCTCGCAGAAAGTAAAATTATTTCCACTATAAGAAAATCATATAGAAGTAATCTAACATGTTTGATCAGAACAGCAGAGAGACAAGATTGATCTCACTACCATCAAGGACTACCTCAAAACAGCAATAGCAGATGTTATATCTGTTCCATGCACAGTTTAAAAGAAAGGTTTTGTTCATGGCAAAAAGTATATTATATGTGGTAATCAGTCTAAACAGATAGTATAATGCAAGCACACACACAAGCAACTCAGCAACTCAACGCCCACTAGAATTCGGTGAAGACAGTCTTGAGATTTACACCAAGCCTGTGTTGGGGGAGAGCAGCGCAAAGACCACGTTGTTAGCTTGCCTGCACAACGCAAAGTAATCAGCTGAATCTTCAAGGCATACAAGCTCAAAGATATGATCAACTAAAACTATCAACAAGGCAATAGAAAGTACTGTAATCACAATGACATTACTGTAATCACTAAAGCAAACCTAACAAGAAGCAGCATATTTTATTCCCTTCATGAACACAAATCAGGCCCAGTAGATGTTATACAATGATTAATCTAGAGCTAAATGTTACAACTACCAACATATTAATTTCCCATAGAACAACTATACCAAAATATAAGGCTCGGTACCTACCAATATAAACTAAAGGATGGATCAATTACCAATCTGAGGATCTGCAAGTCAAATTTCATAGTGTGCCTATTAGTACCATTCTACCACTACTTAGTATTGCTACCACAACACATGAACATTATTATAATGATAGAAACGTCTTACTTCCAAGGAAATCAGGCCAAGGAAATTAGGAAATCAGGCCACAAATCAGGCCTATTAGTACCATTCTTCATCGTCTCCAGCTCCTCCACGTAGTCCTCCACCTGGACACACATACACAAGTGGTCAAAATTCAAAAACATCACTAGCGAGCTACATTGTGATCACAAGCAATGTATGGCACGTTGTAAACTGGAGTTTGGGAGTGAATTGATCACCGGGAAATTGATGTATGTGGACAGGCCCCAGTACTTGAGCGCCACTGGATCAAACGCCAGTGCCGCCTTCTGCATGTCATACCCACCTGGCCAAATTAACAAGTTCTATATCAGTACTGGTACCAGCGTCTGATTACAAAATCATGTGTTGGTACTGACTGAATATACCAGGTAGTACCCCTACTACTCACCAAGATAAACTGCCGCAGGAGACACTAGAAGTAGCACGATCTCCATGCAAAAGGTTCAGCAAAGTACAGTTACACATGCAAGAAAACTTAATTAGTGGATCCTACATTTGAATTGTATTGGCAAGTTTCACTACTATGTAGAAATAAGTGGATCCTACCATTACATGCATATTTGTCTAAGTAGGGTTTTAGTCTCATTTGCAGAAAGCAATAATTTATCCTATCTTTTCAAAACAGTTTTGATCTTTTGTCAAAAATCTTTCTGAGCTCCTTGGTACACCCCAAGTGCTTCAGGTCTTTGTCAAAATCTCTTGAGCTCCTTGGTACACCCCAAGTGCTTCAAGTCTTTGTCAAAATCTCTTGAGCTCCTTGGTACACCCCAAGTGCTTCAAGTCTTTGTTGTCACTTTCAAGTTTTTCTTTTAGAAATTGGAATGTCGATATTTCCCATAGCTTCAGGCCTTGTTGCTCAGTATTGTCCATAACCGAGGACACGGCTAAGTACTTAGAATTTTATCTTCTGTAGAAGTTGTACACTTTACCCACATGACACACTCTCATCTTGTTGCCACCAGTGGCCGCTGGATAAGTACTCACCAAGATGGAGTACCGGCAGATTGAGAATGTGACGAAGTCTTTCCATAGGGTCCTCACAATCTAGCTTGTCTACCAGGCACCAATGTAGGGTTCCAAGTTCCCTCATTTAGTTAACCTGAAGAGGCCAATGCACGGGTCTTCCCAATGTAGTTGACTAAGCCAGTGCCCATTTAGCATGTGGCTGTACACGGAAGCCACTGTACGAGAAACATGTTCAATCTCTAAGTCCCTGGGTGGTTTTCATCTGGTGCACAACAAAAAGATATTGCCATATAAACATGGTTCCTCTTGTTGCCACCTTGTCCAAAACTTGAGTATCCTTGTCCACACAGGTGGTTCATTGAGTACTTGTTTTATTATATAAAACACAAGTCTTTTCAATACTTCAAAATCTCAACATGTATCCTTTCTCAAAATATATATATAGCAGGGCTAATCATATTACAACTACATTGTTTTCACTAAGGAATGTTTAAGGGTATCCTATTAGGATTTAGCATAGCAAAATATAGTAGTCCTTCTCATGCATGTTTCAAAATCCACTAAGTGTAATGAAAATAGTAGGACTTGGATGATAGTGTCACTTGCCTTTTTGGTAGGGAATGTTGGTTCACTTCTTGATCTTGCTAATATCACACTCTTCTAGCTTCACTACAAATCAATCAAGCAAACACAAATTCAAATAGCATTCCAACCAATATTCAAACAATTCATCACACATAAAATAATAGAAACTAAGTCATGCATGCAAGCATGCAAAAGATAGTTTTATTTGCAAAGGTGGTTTCTAATAGGCTCTATACATTGTAAGGTTCAAAGTGGTCATTTTCCAAAGTGGCAAAGTCATTTGCAAAAGGGTTTTGTCTATAAACCATTTTTAAATCCAATCATTATTTTATGTGGTAGAAAATGTTTTTAGCAAGGCATCAATTTTTATATTGTTCACCATATAAGTTGTTAAATCACAAAACTTGGTGTTTAGGGTCAGTAGGTTTGAATCAAAACATTTTCCAATGGATTTTCTCAAAAAACATTTCTATATCAAAATCAATATTTTTATTTGACTAGAAATGGGCTAATTCAATTATTCAATCCTAACCTTTACAAAATACATTTTTAAATCCATGAGTTGGTTCCTAGGGTCAGTAGGTTCACAACAAACCATTTTGCAAAGATTTCAACCCCAAAATCATTTTGGAATAAATTTTATGACCTAAACAAGCATACAAATGTTTCTGCAAAAACAAACATTTTACCAGAAGATTTTTACTAAACAAATTGCATGGTTGGCTAGGGCTTGTTCCACTGATTCCATTGATATAAAATTTGTAAAATTTGGACGTGTAGAACTAACGTTATGGATTTTTCAAATTTGCAAACAAATCAGATTCTAATTCTATTTTAAATCAAAGGCTGGCCACACGACGCAATACTACTGGTCGGTACCGGTTCGCACGGATCGGCCTCTGTGAGGCGTTGGATCTAAACAGATCGCGCGGCTCAGATGTGCTCGTACCCTTTCGCTCAGGTTCTAATCTTAGCCATAGGATCAAGATCTAACGGTGTAAATCTGATTGACCAAACTCGAGCAGCGCTAACGGCGGTGAGCGGCGGCGCACAGTCGGACGATGTGCTATCGGCGGTTACAGGAAGCAAGGATGACAGAGGAGGGTCTCACCGTGTTCCTGAGGTCGAGATGAAGCTCGAGGTAATGCTGGTCTGGCGAGGGGCGCTCAGACGCGACGGGGATTGCTCGCCGGAGCGGTTGGCGGCGTCAGGCGGCTCTGGAGGTCGTCGAAGGCGACATTGCAGATCACCCCGAGGAAGAATAAGGGCATGGTTAGACGCGGTTTGATCTGCTTATGAAGTGAGCATCAAAAGGAGGTGCCGGGGCGGTCTGGCTTACCAGGGGAGGTCGCCGGATAAAGAAGCAGACGCGGTGGCGCTCAGAGGTTGTCGAAGCCGAGGCTCTGGGGTGAGCGCGGTTGAACAGAAGGCACAAGGAGAAGCGCCAGAGGCTGGGAATCACGGTTGTGTGCTCAGGAAGGCAAGGGCGGCAGGGTTCGGCCGGAATTGCTCGGTGAGGCTCGCCGGAGCAGCGGCGGTGCAAATTCGATTCGGGGCAGCCTGGTGGCTCTCGTGCAGCGATGTTTGAGGGGAAGGGAGGAGGAGACAGAGGCGATTAAAAGGGCGTAGACATTGGAGAGATTTTTTATGCCTCCATTGACGCGAATTGATCGTTGCAATTCAAGACATAAACGGCGAGGAGTAATCGGTGCGGGTTTGAAGACAATGAACAGGAGGGGTGGGGCCTTGCTGTCAGCGAGGGAGATAGATAGGGAGAGGGTCCACTCGTCGGTGTCTGCGTGGGTCAGTAAGTAGGTGCGAATCTGTGGCATCCCGCAAAAACCACTACTAGAAAATCGCGTTGTTTTTGTGCATCGCATCATCATGACCGCATGCTCATGTCATCATGCCACATTGCATTTGAGCATCGCCATCATCTTGCATTTGCTTGCATAAAACTATTTGCGGGAAAACCCATTCTTGTTTTCTAAACGCCCCGTCTATGTTCCAAACGCAAAACTCGGGTCTCCGAATTATTTTGTTTTGTCTGCTATCAGTTTGCAAAAACCTGTTAAAACAAATAAAATATTTATTTATTTTATTGGGGGCAGCCAAACCGGGCCGATCCGACCCAGTCGGCCACCCCCAGAATTAAATCGGTCCACCCAAACTCTAAATCCTATTCCCACACAATCCTAGTCTACCCACCAATCCCCTCCCTCCACCTCACCTTCCCTCCACCTCATCACAGCCACCGCCAGCTCATCAATCCACCAGCCCCTCTCCCTCTCTCACTCAGCCCCTTCTACCCCCCTCTCCTTTACACCCTGACCCCACCGCCCTGGGTCCCACATGCAGGCCCGCAGACCACTCTCTCACCCCGCCCCCTCTCTTCCCTCTGGCCCCACCGACCTGGTCAACCGCCTGCCCCGCGGGACCCACCTGCAAACCCCACCAATCCCGCGCCGTCTCTCCCTTCTTCCCCATCGCCCCGACCCCGCGTCTCTCTCCTCCCCTCTCCCTTCTGCCGCCACCGCCACCAGGGGGCTTCCCTCCCGCCGTCGCCACAACCACCCACTCCCCTCGCCGGCGACCGCCCCGCGCCGCCAGGTCTCCTCCTCGCCCTCAACCCCTCCACCGCCGCCGACCTCCTCTCTACCGCCCCTCCCTCCTCGGCTTCCCGGCCGCCTCCCTTCAAGCTCCGCTGCCGGCCGTCGCCCCCTCCTCTCGCCGGCCTCCTCCGCATCCCCGCCGAGCCGCCTCTCCTCCTTCCTCCCTCCGGCCGGGGCTCGAGCTCGCCCCGCTCGATCTCCGCCCTCCTCCCGCCATGGCCACGTCGACCACGTCCTCTGCCCCGCCGTCGTTGGCCGCGAGCGCGCCGCCCCGAGCACCCCCGTCGCCACCGTGGTTCCTCCCGAGCGCCACCGGACCCCGCCGCAGCCGGACCGCCGCCCGGCCACGGCCTCGTCCGCGCCGCCACTACCACCCTGCCTCCGCCCTCGGCCTCCGCGTACCGCCCATCCCCGCGTGCTCGTGACCGCCGTTTTCCGCCGCCCGGCGCCCTCTGTCCGCTGCTCGCCAAGACCGACGCCCTGCAACCTCTTGTCGCGTCGCCCTCTGCGCGCCGCGGAGCTCCGCCGTCCTCCGTCTGCCTCTAGCGCGAGTGAGCCAAGGGGGGGCAGCACGTCCATGTCCATGTGTGTATGTGTTAAGTGCTTGTGTGTTGTACCAAGTCAACGTCCGAACACCATAGTGACAACCCAAGTCCGTCTTCAACCACCGGCGTCGAATCTCGAGAACTTCGCCCTGGAACTCCAAGATCTCCGTTTAGCCGTGTGTGCCGCAAGATGCCAAGCCCTTCTCATCGACAAGACCGGCCGATCCATGGACCCGACAAGATCGACCGCTTGGAATCAAGATCTCCGGCACGTCACGACAAGTTCTCCGTCTTGTATCCGAACCTCGATCCCGTCGAACCCTGAACCCTGAGACCGAACCCCGAACCCCGGAACCAAGTTCGTCGAGACCCTCTAAAGTGTGAACCCCTTCCCGAAAACCCTATTTTATAATATAATACAACTTGCCGCATATTAAATTGTCATATTCGCATGCATATTGTCATGTGGTTTGGGGGCACTATGCTGATTCACCTTATAATTAAATATGGGGCCCATATGCGGGCAAATCTAGTCTCATATTGGCCTCATTTAAATTTGTGTAGCGAACCGGTAACTTATCTTGCCTTGTTAACACAACATTTAAATTGCGGGGCATCTAAACAACATGAACCTAGTAAATAATTGTCGGGACCCCGGTTCCGCTTAATCTAGCCTAATTGCATCGCACTTCTGCCATGTCATACATCATACATGCATCATGCCGATCTTCTGCCGTTGTATTAAATAGTGCATCCGGTGTTTCTTCTAGTGTTTTGCTTCTTCGCGGATAAGGCCGATGAGTTGATGTGAGCTTCATCCCGATCTTCGGATGAACCTTCGGCAATGTTTTCAGGCGAGCATCTCCCCCTTTCTACCTATCTTACTTTTATAGTATTTATTCCCTCCTGTTGATCTATTGCTATCTGTGTTGCGATGCTCTAGCTTTCATAACCGTGATATCCCTTGCAGCCTTATATTGCCTTGGACACCTCCTATTACCTGTTGTTTGGTAGATAGTTGGACCTGCGCATCGTAGTGGCTTGCTCAAGTGTTGTTGCGTGTCATCAAGTACCACAGTTGTTGGAGTGTTGCCGCATGTTTTAGGTTGGAGATGTTCATGGCTTTAAATATCGTTCACCTTAATTGTTGTTTAACAACTAAAATTGAAGTAAGTAAGCAGAGGCACAGGTGGGCAATAGATGTTATTTGGTTGTTAACCGTCCACTTGTGTCCCGTAGGACACCGAGTACTTGATACCTGTTACTTGATTATTCGCGCTATCCACATCCGGGAGGATTATGGGACCCCCCTGAGCCAGAGCTTGATTCATTCTTATTTCTTGGGGCCACAAACTAGTTTGAGGTTTTATTTACGATCCTGTACTTATGCCATGCTTTACTGCTTTATTTACGATTGTGCGAGGAGCACACTATACTGTTTAGGTAAGCGGAGTGTTTTCGCGGTATCGACAAGCCCAGTCACACTTTCGGGTTCCCAGTCGTTTACAGCCACTGGCGCAAACCTTGAGTCCGTCTCGGAGTCAGCTAGCTTCGTTGCGGGTCTACTCAATGGGGTGTCCCCCTAAAATATTTCTGAATCATGCGATTGCTTTGTCGTGAAGGCCTCGTTGGGTTTTGATTTGGTTTTTCCGAGGTTGATCGAGTGTGTGTTGCTATTTGTGCACCCCTGCAGGGTAAAACTTTCTGAAAGCCGTGTCCGCGGTTATACACGACTTGGAGCACAGTATCTCGATCATAGACAACTATAACTAAAGTAGTGCTATGAATTTGACTTAATAATGACTAGTAATCAGCTCCACTATAATGTAATGGCTAAATAAAACTGCCAACAATTGCTTGTTTTGGTGGTCGCTTGCGACCATTGTACCTGACTAGTAAGTATTGCAACTAAAACGGAATGGCTAAATAAAAGTACCAACAACTGCTGGGTTTTGGGTTATCTCATGCTAATTGTATTTGACTAGTAAGTGTCGCAACTACAACGGAATGGTTAACTAAAACTGCCCACCGCTTATTTTATCCGGATGACTATCTATACTTGACTAGTAATTGCTGCAACGATAACTGAATAAATAAAACTGCCAACTGTGTGAGTTCCTCGGTTGACTTCCTCGTTTGGTCTCGAGGGGGAAACACCAGGATGGGTTTGTTTGGTGTTAGAATCAGGTTGGTTCCGGATAGGTCTTTCTTACCCCTCGCTGATAGCCGCTAGTTGTATCGAGTCTCTATAGGTTGTTTAGTGCTTGCTGCTACTGCCGCTTCAGTCCACCATACCTATGTAGGCGAGGACCGCCGAATTCTAGCCTCGCCGTGTACTGGCCTCAGTACTGACGCTCCTCTTTTTCCTTTGCCCTTTGTCGGCACCCCTTTTGTTTAAGCAGGTTTTGAGATCGACGTCGTTAGCAGGGTTACCCTTCCGGCTTGGCCTGGGCAGGGTTATGGACGCCATTGGTTATTCTTCAGGGCTCTTTGCCCCATTTGCATCTTGTCCGTAGCTGGACGCTCTATCGTTTTCAAGGTGATTTGGATCTTTGTATATTATATCTGTATTCTTGACTCATTGAGTCGCTGTTATATATATATCTGTTCTGTGGGTCCCATCGAGGACGGTTGTGTAATGTTATTACTTCGTTTTCCACCCGCACGAAAGTGTCTGGTGGGCACCTTTGAATCGTTTCTATGCGGGTTTGGCGGGTTTCGCTAAAACTTGCATAGGGTCGATTCTGAGGGTGTTACAGAGTGGTATCAGAGCTCAGCAGTTGCGATACCCCACAAGTCCAGCCTGTAGGATAACCTAGCTAACGGCCGAAGTAGAGTGTCAAAACTATTTTGGAAAATCGGTTGGATAGTTCTGATTAGGTCTGATTTTACTCCTTACCCCTCTGCTATTCTCCTCTTATCTCTGCCTGTTTTGAATCCGCTCTCTTCTCTCTCTTCGAGTCCAGGATTTCTCGTGGTTGGGTTCCGTCGTACCTTCAGGGTTTCGCTTCCTCCTTTGGTAACGGTGTTGCTACATCTGGTCTTCATGCTATCCGAGGAAATCCTCCGTCTGGTGGACTTTTCTTTGTTCCTTGTTTGTGCCTTCCGGTGTTTCCCGACGCGACGACATCCTCTACGCCAGATCCGATGCAGAGTCTACATTACTCCTTTGTTCCTGAACCTCGATTGTCGAGATCTTCAGTCTAATTCCGAGAATGGTTGTATTCTTTTCTACTGATTGTGCAGGGTAATAGTTTGGGTGCGTGATGGATTGGCCCCCATTCCGACTACCCCTTCTATTCGCTTTTGTACATTGAAGTGGATGAGAATGCATCGGTTCCCTCTTTCCATCGGAGTTAGAGGTGGCTTTATTTGTTGATACCTCTACCTTCGCCTTTGTTTTCCGGAGTGTTCTCTCGACAATCACGGACAACGACCTCTTGTTAGTGGTGTCGCGAGGATCTACACGATGCGAGAAGATTCAGATCGCCGCCCTTCTTCCCGGTACCATGAGGCGGATCTCGAGGGCGAGATCCATTGTTAGTGGTGTCGAATTGTGGCATCCCGCAAAAACCACTACTAGAAAATCGCGTTGTTTTTCTGCATTGCATCATCATGACCGCATGCTCATGTCATCATGCCACATTGCATTTGAGCATCGCCATCATCTTGCATTTGCTTGCATAAAACTATTTGCGGGAAAACCCATTCTTGTTTTCTAAACGCCCCGTCTATGTTCCAAACGCAAAACCCGGGTCTCCGGATTATTTTGTTTTGTCTGCTATCGGTTTGCAAAAACCTGTTAAAACAAATAAAATATTTAATTATTTTATTGGGGGCAGCCAAACCGGGCCGATCCGACCCAGTCGGCCACCCCCAGAATTAAATCGCTCCACCCAAACTCTAAATCCTATGCCCACCCAATCCTAGTCTACCCACCAATCCCCTCCCTCCACCTCACCTTCCCTCCACCTCATCACAGCCACCGCCACCTCATCAATCCACCAGCCCCTCTCCCTCTCTCACTCAGCCCCTTCTACCCCCCTCTCCCTTACACCCTGACCCCACCGCCCTGGGTCCCACCTGCAGGCCCGCAGACCACTCTCTCACCCCGCCCCCTCTCTTCCCTCTGGCCCCACCGATCTGGTCAACCGCCCTGCCCCGCGGGACCCACCTGCAACCCCCACCAATCCCGCGCCGTCTCTCCCTTCTTCCCTATCGCCCCGACCCCGCGTCTCTCTCCTCCCCTCTCCCTTCTCCCGCCACCGCCGCCAGGGGGCTTCCCTCCCGCCGTCGCCACGACCACCCCCTCCCCTCGCCGGCGACAGCCCCGCGCCGCCAGGTCTCCTTCTCGCCCTCAACCCCTCCATCGCCGCCGACCTCCTCTCTGCTGCCCCTCCCTCCTCGGCTTCCCGGCCGCCTCCCTTCAAGCTCCGCTGCCGGCCGTCGCCCCCTCCTCTCGCCGGCCTCCTCCCCATCCCCGCTGAGCCGCCTCTCCTCCTTCCTCCCTCCGGCCGGGGCTCGAGCTCGCCCCGCTCGATCTCCGCCCTCCTCCCGCCATGGCCACGTCGACCACGTCCTCTGCCCCGCCGTCGTTGGCCGCGAGCGCGCCGCCCTGAGCACCCCCGTCGCCACCGTGGTTCCTCCCGAGCGCCACCGGACCCCGCCGCAGCCACCTCGCCAGCAAGCTCGCCGGACCGCCGCCCGGCCACGGCCTCGTCCGCGCCGCCACTACCACCCTGCCTCCGCCCTCGGCCTCCGCGTACCTCCCATCCCCGCGTGCTCGTGACCGCCATTTTCTGCCGCCCGGCGCCCTCTGTCCGCTGCTCGCCAAGACCGATGCCCTGCAACCTCTTGTCGCGTCGCCCTCTGCGCGTCGCGGAGCTCCGGCGTCCTCCGTCTGCCTCTAGCGCGAGTGAGCCAAGGGGGGGCAGCACGTCCATGTCCATGTGTGTATGTGTTAAGTGCTTGTGTGTTGTACCAAGTCAACGTCCGAACACCATAGTGACAACCCAAGTCCGTCTTCAACCACCGGCGTCGAATCTCGAGAACTTCGCCCTGGAACTCCAAGATCTCCGTTTAGCCGTGTGTGCCGCAATATGCCAAGCCCTTCTCATCGACAAGACCGGCCGATCCGTGGACCCGACAACATCGACCGCTTAGAACCAAGATCTCCGGCACGTCACGACAAGTTCTCCGTCTTGTATCCGAACCTCGATCCCGTCGAACCCTGAACCCTGAGACTGAACCCCGAACCCCGGAACCAAGTTCGTCGAGACCCTCTAAAGTGTGAACCCCTTCCCGAAAACCCTATTTTATAATATAATACAACTTGCCGCATATTAAATTGTCATATTCGCATGCATATTGTCATGTGGTTTGGGGGCACTATGCCGATTCACCTTATAATTAAATATGGGGCCCATATGCGGGCAAATCTAGTCTCATATTGGCCTCATTTAAATTTGTGTAGCGAACCGGTAACTTATCTTGCCTTGTTAACACAACATTTAAATTGCGGGGCATCTAAACAACATGAACCTAGTAAATAATTGTCGGGACCCCGGTTCCGCTTAATCTGGCCTAATTGCATCGCACTTCTGCCATGTCATACATCATACATGCATCATGCCGATCTTCTGCCGTTGTATTAAATAGTGCATCCGGTGTTTCTTCTAGTGTTTTGCTTCTTCGCGGATAAGGCCGATGAGTTGATGTGAGCTTCGTCCCGATCTTCGGATGAACCTTCGGCAATGTTTTCAGGCGAGCATCTCCCCCTTTCTACCTATCTTACTTTTATAGTATTTATTCCCTCCTGTTGATCTATTGCTATCTGTGTTGCGATGCTCTAGCTTTCATAACCGTGATATCCCTTGCAGCCTTATATTGCCTTGGACACCTCCTATTACCTGTTGTTTGGTAGATAGTTGGACCTGCGCATCGTAGTCGCTTGCTCAAGTGTTGTTGCGTGTCGTCAAGTACCACAGTTGTTGGAGTGTTGCCGCATGTTTTAGGTTGGAGATGTTCATGGCTTTAAATATCGTTCACCTTAATTGCTGTTTAACAACTAAAATTGAAGTAAGTAAGCAGAGGCACAGGTGGGCAATAGATGTTATTTGGTTGTTAACCGTCCACTTGTGTCCCGTAGGACCCCGAGTACTTGATACCTGTTCCTTGATTATTCGCGCTATCCACATCCGGGAGGATTATGGGACCCCCCCTGAGCCAGAGCTTGATTCATTCTTATTTCTTGGGGCCACAAACTAGTTTGAGGTTTTATTTACGATCCTGTACTTATGCCATGCTTTACTGCTTTATTTACAATTGTGCGAGGAGCACACTATACTGTTTAGGTAAGCGGAGTGTTTTCGCGGTATCGACAAGCCTAGTCACACTTTCGGGTTCCCAGTCATTTACAGCCACTGGCGCAAACCTTGAGTCCGTCTCGGAGTCAGCTAGCTTCGTTGCGGGTATACTCAATGGGGTGGCCCCCTGAAATATTTCTGAATCCTGCGATTGCTTTATCTTGAAGGCCTCGTTGGGTTTTGATTTGGTTTTTCCGAGGTTGATCGAGTGTGTGTTGCTATTTGTGCACCCCTGCAGGGTAAAACTTTCTGAAAGCCGTGTCCGCGGTTATGGACGACTTGGAGCATAGTATCTCGATCATAGACAACTATAACTAAAGTAGTGCTATGAATTTGACTTAATAATGACTAGTAATCAGCTCCACTATAATGGAATGGCTAAATAAAACTGCCAACAATTGCTTGTTTTGGTGGTCGCTTGCGACCATTGTACCTGACTAGTAAGTATTGCAACTAAAACGGAATGGCTAAATAAAAGTACCAACAACTGCTGGGTTTTGGGTTATCTCATGCTAATTGTATTTGACTAGTAAGTGTCGCAACTACAACGGAATGGTTAACTAAAACTGCCCACCGCTTATTTTATCCAGATGGCTATCTATACTTGACTAGTAATTGCTGCAACGATAACTGAATAAATAAAACTGCCAACTGTGTGAGTTCCTCGGTTGACTTCCTCGTTTGGTCTCGAGGGGGAAACACCAGGATGGGTTTGTTTGGTGTTAGAATCAGGTTGGTTCCGGATAGGTCTTTCTTACCCCTCGCTGATAGCCGCTAGTTGTATCGAGTCTCTATAGGTTGTTTAGTGCTTGCTGCTGCTCCCGCTGCCGCTTCAGTCCACCATACCTATGTAGGCGAGGACCGCCGAATTCTAGCCTCGCCGTGTACTGGCCTCAGTACTGACGCTCCTCTTTTTCCTTTGCCCTTTGTCGGCACCCCTTTTGTTTAAGCAGGTTTTGAGATCGACATCGTTAGCAGGGTTACCCTTCCGGCTTGGCCTGGGCAGGGTTATGGACGCCATTGGTTATTCTTCAGGGCTCTTAGCCCCATTTGCATCTTGTCCGTAGCTGGACGCTCTATCGTTTTCAAGGTGATTTGGATCTTTGTATATTATATCTGTATTCTTGACTCATTGAGTGGCTGTTATATATATCTGTTCTGTGGGTCCCATCGAGGACGGTTGTGTAATGTTATTACTTCGTTTTCCACCCGCACGAAAGTGCCTGGTGGGCACCTTTGAATCGTTTCTATGCGGGTTTGGCGGGTTTCGCTAAAACTTGCATAGGGTCGATTCTGAGGGTGTTACATAATCGTTTTCTGCGGGGAGAGAGGGAGTGGCCTAACTAGGCTTAAGTTGGGTCAGGTCTGATTCTTTGTGTTCTGTTTAACAACATAATTCCATGTCCCAAAATAATATTTTTATTCTTTTTAGGGTCCATTAATAATTAAATAAAATGGACCTTAGTTATTATATCAAATAGGATTTGATTTATTTTAAACTCCATTTGAAATCTAAAATAAAACCAAAAACACTTCAGTAGGTTTTATTTGAGAATATAAAATACTTGGAAAACTTATTTAAAATAAATTAATAAGTTTTAGTGTTTTATTAAAATGGAAAAGTCTTTACTTTAACAAAATTGGGTATTAATAAATCCTCATTATTTTATTTAAATAAACCTTTTACTATTTTTACCAAATAGAAATATTTTAGTTCAAAGGCTTGGCCAAGTTTTAATTTGGCTTATAAAATAATCCTTATTTAATATTCTACCTTGCTTTATAAAATCCAAATCTTTTTATTAAAAGGTTCAAGAATAGTAATTTCACAAATTTATATTTTCTTTATTAATTTTTTTATCTTTTCAAATCCCTTTAGGATTTGTTTGATCAAATGGTTTGAAGGTTTCCAATTGGAATAAAAAAGTTTCTTCTCACCCTAAAAATCAATAAAGTTTTATTTTATTCATTTATTTTTCACATTACAAGATTTAGAAAATCTTGGGATGTGACAATCGGAATGGAGTTTCTTCGTACGCTTCACTCTAATGTGACCAAGACGATAGTGCCACATATAGGTCGAGTTATCGCTTGATTTCAAACGTTTAGCCTCAATGCTATTAATATGTGTATTTCCACTATCGAGATTCAATAAGAATAGACCATCTATCAAAGGTGCATGTGCATAAAACATATTACTCATATAAATCGAACAACCATTATTCTCGGACTTAAACAAGTAACTGTCTCGCAATAAACAAGATCCCGATATAATGTTCATGCGTAACGCAGGCACCAAATAACAATTATTTAAGTATAAAACTAATCCCGATGGTAGATGAAGGGGTAGCGTGCCGACCGCGATCACATCAACCTTTGATCCATTTCCCACGCGCATCGTCACCTCGTTCTTCGCTAGCTTCCGTTTATTCTGCAGCACCTATTTCGAGTTACAAATATGAGCAACCAAACCAGTATCAAATACCCAGGCACTACTACGAGTACTAGTGAGATACACATCAATAACATGTATATCGGATATACCTTTCTTCTTGATGTTGCCGTTCTTCAAATCCGCCAAGTACTTTGGGCAATTCCGCTTCCAGTGACCTTCTCCCTTGCAGTAAAAGCACTCAGTATCAGGCTTAGGTCCAGCCTTGGTTTTCTTTGTCGGCGCGGTAACTTTCTTACCACCCTTCTTGAAGTGCCCCTTTTGCTTAGACTTGCCTTTCTTGAATTTGGTTGTCTTATTGACCATCAACACTTGGTGCTCTTTCTTGATCTCCACTTCTGCAGATTTCAACATGGCAAAGAGTTCTGGCAACTGCTTGTTCATGTTTTGCATATTGTAGTTCATCACAAAGTTCTTGTAACTTGGTGGTAATGATTGAAGGACACTGTAAATCCCCAAAGCATTACGAATCACTATACCCAAGCTTTGAAGTTTGTTTGCGTGCCTAGACATCTTAAGCACATGCTCACTGACGGAGCTGCCCTCTTCCATCTTGCAGTTAAAGAACTTTTCAGAAGCCTCATAGCTCTCAATTGCCACGTGAGTCTCAAAGATCAATTTGAGATCACGGACAACATCATGTGGGTCTGAATTCTCAAACCTTTTCTGAAGCTCCGATTCTAAACCATACAAGATAGCACACTGAACTGTGGAGTACTGAGTCTTCCAAGCGAGGTAAACATTCTTTACTTCATCGGTAGCAGTAGCTGCAGGTGGGTCACCCAGCGGTGCATCCAGCACATAGGTCAAATTACCAGTTGTGAGGACAATCCTCAAATTGCGGAACCAGTCCGCGAAGTTGCTTCCATTGTTTTTTAACTTTTCTTTCTCTAGGAACGCATTAAAATTGATGGTAGGGGCCGTCATTGATCTACAACATATTTGCAATAGTTTAGACTAAGTTTATGACAAATTGAGTTCTAATTAATAGTTAAATTAATCTAGGTGAACTCCCACTCAAAACAATATCCCTCACATTGTTTTAGTGATCACACGAACCAAATCCACCACATCAACACCGATCATCACGAGAGTTGATATAGTTTTAATGGCGAACAATCGACATGTTCATCATATCTACTATATGATTCATGCTTTACCTTTCGGTGATCCGTGTTCCGAGACCATGTCTGTACATGCTAGGCTCATCAAGATCAAACCTTAGCTTCCGCATGAGCAAATCTGGCTTGCTCACATTGTATACACTTGCGGAATCTAACACACCCGATCATCACGTGGTACTTCGAAACAACAAGCTTTAGCAACGGTGCTAACTAAGGGTGAACACTTTATGACTTGAAATTCATGTGCATGAGGGATCATCTTATAATGCTACCGTTGTTAACTAAGAAATACAAGATGCATAAAGGATTAACATCACATGCATTTCATAATATGTGATATGATATGGCCTTTCTTCTTTGTGCTTCCGATCTCCATCTTCAAGCACGAACATGATCTCCATCATCACCGGCATTGCATCAAGGTCCATGATGCTGCTCCATGGTTGTCGTCCACCAGCTTCAACTATTACAACTACTTTGAATAGACACGCGGATCTTAACAGAAATTAAAGACAACCATATGGCTCGTGCCGGTTGCCAACTTACAATAAGGAACATTGCATACATCAAATATAATCACAATCATGGCCATATCACATCACTGCACACCCCTGCAAAACAAAGTTAGACGCCTCTACTTTCTTTGCATGTTTTACGTGGTTTGGGGCTTTCAATAAGTGTCGTTCTAACTTACGAACAAGAACCACAACATTGATACTAGTATTGACAATCACCCATTGTAAATTGAATCTTAACTATGCTGGGAGAAACAGGCATCCGCAAAGCCACTTATGCAATACAAGTTGCATGTCAAGCGTGGAGCAAGTCTCATGAACGATGTCATGTAAGGTTAGCCCGGGCCGCTTCATCCCAACATCCCGCAAGATGCAAAGTACACAAGAAGCAATCGACAATAAAAGCATCAACGCCCACAATGACTATTGTGTTCTACTCGTGCAACAGATCTACATATAGACACGGCTCTGATACCAATGTAGGGTTTCGTAGCATGGAAAACAAAAAATTTCTATCGCATACAAATAAACAAGCCAAGATCTATCTACTAGATTGTAGCAACGAGTCGATGGAATAACTCACCCTCGAAGATTCCAAAGTGTTTAACGAGAGCGGATTCTCGTGGGTGATGTAGTCGTACTCTTCCCGATCTCAAGATCGCGTAGACGATCCTTCTGGCGCTGCGTTCCGGCAGAGCTCCCGCAGTCGGTCATACGTTTGGTACTTGACGAAGACCTTCCTCTCCCTTGTTTCAGCAGGCAGCGGAGGTTGTAGCACTCTCCTCGCGATTCCGGCAGCACAACGGCGTGGTACCGGAAGTAGAGGGAAGATCTTGCAGGGCTTCGCCTTAAGCCGGAGCGAGTATGGTGGACTATGAGAGAGATCCCCGACGATCTAGGTTTTAGACGCACCGAGGAGGAGGCTTGGCCGGCGGCTAGGGTTAGCTAGGCGGCGGAGGCTTGCCCTAGGCGGCGGTAGCAGGAGGTGGCGGCGCCGGGCTAGGGTTTTGGGTGGAGGTGTTGGGTCTAGGAGGGGCAGCCCTGCCCCTCCTTATATAGGTGGAGGGGGCGCGCCAGGGGAGGGGAGTCCCTCCCCAACTCGGTTTCCCAAGGGGCCGGCGGTGGAGGGGAGGAACTCCTCCCCAAGTAGGTTTCCTACTTCCCCTCCACCTTCCAAAATAGTCGTTTGACTTTTCAAATTGGTGTTTGACTTTTCAAACTAGGATTTGATTAAACCCTTTATTTGTTCATTGATGACACCTAGTACATGATGCAATCATTCCAACTTGGTATGACACATTCATGTACCCTTCCCCTACGGAGTGTCGGACATTCCGGAACCTTCTAGAACATTCCCGATGAAAACACCGGAACCATTCTCCAACCCCGAAACAGGACTTTCCTTATATGAATCTTATTCTCCGGACCATTCCGGATCTCCTCGTGATATCCCGGATCCCATCCGAGACTCCGAACAACATTCGGTCTCTTACTCATCATTCCATAACTACTCAAACAACGTAGAATCCTTAAGTGTGTCTCCCTACGGTTCGTGAAATATGCGAACATGATCGAGACACTTCTCTGAACAATAACCAATAGAGGAATCTGGAAATTCATATGGCTCCCACATATTTCTACGATTACTTTGCGATCAAATGAACCACTTACATAGGATACCAATTTCCCTTTGTCTCACGATAGTTTACTTATCTGAGGTTATGATCGTCGGTATCTCTGCATACCTAGTTCAACCTCGTTACTGATAAGTACTCTTTTCTCGTTCCCGTGATATGTGATCCCTTGTGATCCAGTCACATGCTTGCAAGATAATTGGATGACATTTCACCGAGAGGGCCCAAAGTATATCTATCCGTCATGTGGATGGACAAATCCCACTCTTGATCCATGTGTCTCAACCAATGCTGTCCGAACACTCAATGCCAGCTTTATAGCCACCCAGTTACGGTGTGGTGTTTGATGTCATCAAAGCATCCATCTGGTAAAGGTGATATGCATGATCTCATGGTCAAAGGAATTAGGTTACTATGTATCAGAAAGCATATAGCAATTGAACTATTAAAATGACTTGATCTTTATGCTACGCTTATCTATAGGAGTATGTCCATCATATCATTCTCCTAACGATATGATCTTGTTGTTAATAACATCTCAATGTTCTTGATAGGGAAACCACAATCATTTATTAACCAACAAGCTAGTAATATATAGAGGCTTTACTAGGGACTTCAATTTAAGTTTACAAATCACACAAGTATTAATGTTTCCTTGTTAATACTATTATAGCATGAATGTAAACATTTATCATAAACACAAAGATATAATAATAACTACATTTATTATTGCCTCTAGGGCATATCTCCAACAGATGTGCCACGCTGGCATGAACCATTAATCTTTTTTACACTGAGAACAAACCTAGCCACAGAGATGAACTAGTGGGTCCGTGGCCACGTTGGCAAGCCACATTAGCAACGATACCCACACCATGTTTGACTTGTTCTGATCGGCACGATGGACGGTGGCCGTCGCCGGCGACCATCCAGCAGCGACGCTACGGTACGCGTGTGGATGCGAATGTTAGTGGATCGGAAGCGTATGAACCTGGGCAACCTAACTATGGTGGCGTAGTATCTAGGGGTGGCCGGGAGCCTCGCCGGCGGTGACCGAAGCGGAGACAGCACGGCGGCGCTCGAGGCCAGAACGATCCAGGGATGGATAGAGAGAAAGGTAAGGTCCTAGAGGACCATCAGCTCACCGGGAATGCAGAGGAGTGGTCGAGGAGGCAAGGTGCATTGGAGACGGCGGCGATTGACATCGACGAACGGCGTCGGGGTCGGAGAAGATAGATTAAATCCCGCAGTTAGGGAACTCCCTGACCAGCGTGCTTCGGGGCAATTGACGAAGTCGAGCACCGCGGTCATCGTGGTGGTATTAGAATGGCAAGGGGAGGCCGGGGGCGAGCTCTGGCTCGAAGCACGGCGGTTAGGGTTTCGGCATTTTTGCGGAAGAGGAAGAGATAGGTTGAGATAGAGGTGATGGGGAGATAAGAATGAGAGAGGGTATCCCGGCGGTTCTTATACCTTCCTCTGGAGCTCAGCAGCGGTGGGAATCACAACGTCCGATCGACGGCGGCTGGCACGACATGCAGTTGCTTCCGCCATCGCGGAAGACGATGACGAACACAAGGCCGAAGCGGTACGGGCTACCGGTGGGCTAGTGTTGGGACGAAGTGGGCTGCTGCGGAGTGTGCGGTGAGTTTTGGCTGTGACTTGCAGGCGACAAATAGAGAGGAAAGGAAATGGGCCATGGGCCAGAAACTGGGCTAACCTTGTTCCCCTTCTTTTTCTTTTATATTTTTCTTATATTCTGTTTTATTTTATAGCTTTTTATTTAAGCATTTGTTTTGACATTTCTTAATGGAATTTCCTTGCTAAATAATTGCAGCAATCATACAGTTATTTAGATTCAATTTGTGGACTTTTATTTGGAGAAATGAAGTTTTTAAAATGTTTAGTAATAGTCATATGGTTTAATTATATGTTAAATCATAGTAAAGCATAGGGTGATTTATAATTATTGTATCCCACTTATTCCATGCTCATATGAAATGAGTGGTTAGAGAAATGGATCATTGAATTTGCCCAATGACTATAGATGGGATATTTATGAGATGTTGATGAGAAAACTCATTAATAAGTTTAGGATTCTGAATTGTAATTGCTTACCCTAGGGTTTAGGGTACTTGCTATACTTATATTCTTTTGTTGATGTGAATAAAGATTAATGGTTAATCACATTGTCTTTATGTTTGTGATCTTTAATAACATCACCATTCAAAGTAAAATAATGGAATTGTTTTCTAGGATAACTTATGAGAAAGAATTGATAAAGATAGTTCCATAAGAACCTATGATAATGATGTTTGAAAATGACAAAGATGTGCTCAGGTGATTTGATATAGTAAATATTTCTATGAAGCTTTGTGTAAATAAGATGATAGATCAATTAGATGAAATGGATAATATGTTTGGTAAAGACCTAGGGTCTAGTGTTTACCAAGAATTCCTATATTCCGTACTTAATAATTCTGGACTTCTAATTAAGGAATTCCTTTCCTAGATATATTACTTCTCTATATCCATCATCATGTGTTAACATGATGAGCTTTGCTTCACAATAATATTCTTATCCACCTTTTATGCTTCTAAAGACATTTATAAATCCAATGAGCTTGTCATTAAAGCTTTCATAATCCTCTTATATTCTTCCTTAATCACCCACCACTAATACTATCCCAGTAGATGTACATATCAAATTCTACTCTCCTTAAGTGTTTAGTATTTCCCAAGAGAAAACTACTACTTCTATAATCCAATGTTATTTTAGCATCATCTTATTCATACTATCTTGTCTCTTCTTAACTCCAGTATCTAACATTACAACCTCACATTATATTAATGTGACTTGTAATGACTAATCTAGGATAATAAACCTATACTATGGTTCAATCATGTTTTATCCACCAATGTCACTTATACTTGGTATAAGCATTCAATATTGGTGAGTAAGGCATGTTCATTATGATCCTTTGATCCTTTATGGTTCAGGTTTCCAGTTGACTGAACAAGGCTTTATCAATACAACATTACAGTTGTATTATAATTATATCCTGTTTATCTCTATTGGATTAAGAGATATAATTCATTGACTATACCTACTTGATCCAATAGGACTACTCCTGGTAACTATCTTTAGACTTCATTCTTGTAATCTTCTTTGTTACCATATTGATTTGATTTCCTCAAATCACTCCCATCCTACAGATGACATCTAGAACTAGCATCACTACTTATCTCTTCTTACTTCTTTCTTTATAAGCCTTAAGTGAATGCTATAATAAGGACAAGAGTTGATAGATCAAGAATTAATAGGTTAAGAATTGGTGAATCAATAGTTGATTACTCAATATTGATGAACAACAAATATAAGGATATGATTCAATAGAGATGATAAAGATTGATATGGAAAGAAAGATTTATGGTGAATGATCTTGACTTGGTTTCTTTCCTACTCAATCTCACTAAAGAGTTAAAGTTGGGTATTTCCATGATACACATGGTATAAGTAGATAATATTAAGATATATTTGTTACATTCTTATTATTTGTGTTATATCCTTAACTTGGTACTCATGAGTGATTATAATGAATACTATGATATGATCACCTAAGGATCAAATATAAATCATTAAGTAATGTATTAGGGTTTAGTTTCATTCCATTTGATCTACCCTTAGATCAAATCATGTTTACCCAAAATAAGGTTTTAGCAAAGGTCATATTGAAACTTATCGCAGTTAACTTGATGATCTACTTCTATTCCATCAAGTTAAGAGAAGCTTCAATCACTTCGACCAATTTTTATTTAAAAGCGCGAAAATTATTCAGATTTTCTATGCATGAATGCAATGCACACACATGTGTTCAGCTTATTTCTAAGCTCCAATGCTGGGATGTTACACATAGATTGCATGTATTGTGAGTCGAAGAACTGTCCATTTGCGTGGCAAGGAATGTACAAAGGCCACAAAGGAGGTTGCACTGTGATACTTGAGGCAGTTGCTACACATGATATTTGGATCTGGCACTCCTTCTTTGGCATGGCAGGATCGAACAACGACATCAACGTCCTCAACTCCTCAACTGACTTTTCCAAACTTGTTGAAGGTCATGCTCCCCTGTGGAATTTGAGATCAGCGGTCACCACTACAACAAGGGATACTATCTAGCAGATGGCATCTATCCAAGATGGCCAACATTTGTGAAGACTATCTCAAACCCAATGCTCCTCAAGCATTCTCACTTTGCCAAGGAACATGAAGCTTGCAGGAAGGACGTGGAGCGGGCATTCGGTGTGCTCCAGCAGAGGTTTGCAGTTGTCCGGTTCCCTACTATGACCTGGTCGAAAGATTAGATGTAGGAAGTGATGAAGTGTTGTGTGACCTTGCACAACATGATCATTGAGGATGAGAGGAAGGATCCACTGAGTTTGCTCAAGGAGAATGAGACATACTACAGACAGGGTCCTCTTGCCGAGCCTGATAATCAGGTGCCTCCAACCTAGGCTGCATTCATCGCCATGCGTCAGGAGATCCAGATTTGGCGATGCATCAACAGGTGCAAGATGATCACTACAAGGAATCTGGCTATATATGACCCTCTATTTTTGTCACAGAATCGTCACAATAGCCCATTTATGACGATTCTATGATGATTTTAAGATCGTCGAAAGCTGGGCGTCGCAAATGAACTATAACGACGATTTCAATGAAATCGTCATAACCATCTATGACGATATTGGATCGTCATAACCATTATGACGATCCGATATCGTCACGGGCAAACTGGCCTCGCCAGGTCAGATCCTACGTGGCCAATCCAACGTGGCAAGGAATCAGCCCGGTCCACTTCAGCCATTTATTTGGGCCAAGCCCAACAATTCAGCATGTTTATGTTTTTTTCTTGCTAGTTCTTATCAGCTACATAGGCCATACCAAACATTTTAGCCTTCTAATTTTATGGGCCATAACCTATTTCAGTCCATTTAAATTCAAAATCAGTGTTTTTACTTTATGGGCCATAGATTCAAATTCATCCTTTTTATGACCTGGTTCCACTTTTCAGATAGGTTTGAATTGTCATGTTCATCTCAAAATGTGACCTCACACGTAATAAGGGTCTAAAATAACAGTCATTTCAGTCATGGGTTTCTATTCACAAGTTTGAGATCCCATACATAATCAATATTTGATACAGATAAAAAAAACACATGCAACTATTCAAAATAACTAGGCTATTACAATTTTACACACTCTAGTACAACCCAGATGTCGAACTATTACAAGTGGCTACTGTTCAATGGCTACTCTTCACGGCTTCACTGACTTCAGATCTTTTAGGACTGGAGCTCCTGTAAACAAGGAACAACTACACTTTTAGTCTCAATGCAAGACATACTTTTAGTATAACAAATCAATCTTGCAACCAAATGTAAACAAGTACTTTCAGTATTCTATAATATAGGCAATAGCCTGAGAGTACTCTGCCAGATCCAGCAACACACATGCACACAATAGACACGCTTGATCAGTGTACAATACCATACTTATGAACTCCAATCCAGAAATAGTACGTGATGCTTAAGAACTACCACAATTGATACTGACCAAGGATAAAATACGTAGGTATATTTCTTAACATGGAATTGAAAAATCACAAGAGCAGTGGATTAACTAAAGTGTCCAGATAACATAGCCATGGAGGTCACCATCATATACAAGAGGAAGAGTGGGACAGACCGAGGACTTACGCATTGGAAAGTTGTAGTTGAAGAAGATATGGTACATGCCGTCGTTGCCGCTGGTCATTGCAGGAGCTCGTCCGTGTAGAAGTCCATCATGCGCTCTCACCAGCATTCAGAAATGACAAGCCTTAATCACGACATTGTCTCCCAGTTTGGCTATCAGTATGTCCAAAATTACAATCAATAATGATGTATGAGTAGCATTTTACAACAACACCAACACTAAAATAATCATAAAGAAAAGATATACGAATTCAAAATCTAAAATCTCTATCACAGAAATATCTGAACACCTTCATGCACAACAAGCAGAAACATACATCCATTCTCACAATTTATAATCTCGTAGAAAGTAAAATTATTTCCACTATAAGAAAATCATATAGAAGTAATCTAACCTGTTTGATCAGAACAGCAGAGAGACAAGATTGATCTCACTACCATCAAGGACTACCTCAAAACAACAATAGCAGATGTTATATCTGTTCCATTCATAGTTTAAAAGAAAGGTTTTGTTCATGGAAAAAATTATATTATATGTGGTAATCAGTCTAAACAGATAGTATAATGCAAGCACACACACACAAGCAACTCAACAATTCAACGCCCACTAGAATTCGTTGAAGACAGTCTTGAGATTTACACCAAGCCTGTGTTGGGGGAGAGCAGTGCAAAGACCATGTTGTCAGCTTGCCTGCACAACGCAAAGTAATCAGCTAAATCTTCAAGGCATACAAGCTCAAAGATATGATCAACTGAAACTATCAACAAGGAAATAGAAAGTACTGCAATCACATTGACATTACTGTAATCACTAAAGCAAACCTAACAAGAAGCAGCATATTGTATTCCCTTCATGAACACAAATCAGGCCCAGCAGATGTTATACAATGATAAATCTAGAGCTAAATGTTACAACTACCAACATATTAATTTCCCATAGAACAACTATACCAAAATATAAGGCTCGGTACCTACCAATATAAACTAAAGGATGGATCAATTACCAATCTGAGAATCTGCAAGTCAAATTTCATAGTGTGCCTATTAGTACCAGTCTACCACTGCTTAGTATTGCTACCACAACACATGAACATTATTATAATGATAGAAACGTCTTACTTCCAAGGAAATGGTTCCTATGAAGAGGAAAATTAATAGTGGGAGCCTGATGCATACTAGAAAGTACGGGTGTTTTACATGTTCAAGTCCTTATTCTTCTATACAAAACTTCGGGTATTGATAAGAAAACATCTTAATTTGAACAGTGTCATCTTTAAGAACTGCAGCAGCTAGCTAGTTTACTTGCTACTCCCTCCAGCGAATAGTAACTCGTTACAACATAGCAATAATGTGTTGTTGTTGCCTAACAAGCAAACAAATAGCAAGCACCCAATCTGAGGAGGGTATCTAGCATGGAAAGCTATATATCTACTCCATGGCAAAGGCAGAAACGGTGGATGTGACGAGGAAAAAATGATGGTGAAAGCGAGATGAGATGGACCTGCGTGTCGTAGCCATCGGGAAGCTTGATGATGAAGGAGTGGGCCTTGGCGACCCTGGCGGCCTCCTCCGTCGCCTCCTCCTGGCTCACCAGCACCGGCTCCTGGCTCCTGGCTCACCAGCACGATCTGCCAACGCGGCTTCAAATCCTTGAGCTCCACACCATATAGCATGAGCTGCCCTGCTCGATGAACATATCCACATCTTGATGCCCTCATGCTCAGTGAGGGATCCATAGCGGAGCACCGACGCGGGCCTCTAAGTAGGTGAGGTACTCGAAGTGGACGCTCCAGGCCCCGCGTAGTCGACGATGAGGCTGTCGCCAGCGGGATAGTGGAGGAAAGGAGGAGCGTCTGTGGCAGCTAGCCCCCCGACAAAGATGGAGAGGGGATCTTGCTTGGGTGGCGCTGCTTCCCGTGTTTGTCATCGGGGAGGGGAGAAGAAGATGGAGAGGGAGATCTGGGGCACAACAGATCGGGTCGGGCCCATCGTCTCCAGATCTAGGGAGGTAGGTGGTGGCGGCAGGAGGTGGTGGCAGGGCCAGGTGACATTGAGTGGAGGTGGAGATGGCGGAGGGGAGGGCGGTCGTGGCTTGGGGAGAAGGGCGGCGCCGGAGCGAAGCTGTCGGCCAGGGAAGAAGCGGCGGCAGCGTTCGATCTGGAAGGAGGAGGAGGGGATCGCGGTGGCGGCGCCAGGGAGAGAGAATAGCAGGCTGCCACTATGTTAGGTCATGGGCGTGTGGGGAGTTGGTGAGGCCGTGGGTGTGCTTCTTCAGCTGAGCTTGCACACGTTGGATGGACAGTTAGGCTAAGATGGAGGATATGTGGGAGTTTGTTTCCAGCGATTTGATTGGTTGCAAACTACCTCATGCGGACACAGACTAATGTTTTGTGGAGGGGTCACTAAATGAAAGTTGCACGATGCTACCATCCCATTTTACAAAAGTAAGAGGACACCTTAAATGGACAAATGTTCCAACCAGGGTATCTCGAACCTTTCCGTCCACCCTTGGCGAAAAAGACAAATTCCTGCCAAATCGGTAGGAAGTGGGTCCGATTTGAACTATAGGTACATGATCCGATGCCCATTATTTTTTGCAAAAATGTTTTTCAGACTCACAATATCATGTTTCTTCAAAGATCCAATGCAAGTTTAGCGAGGATCAGCCCCGAGCTAAGAACCTTCATGCCCGCCGTTTTGACCATAGTTTGAAACGGGCATAAAAAATTAAAAAATGGTCCGATCAATGCAAATCCTTCGCGTGGTGTCTTATTATGTGAAATAGTTGCAAGGAAAAATACCAAACTTGGTATATTGCAAGTGTCTCAAAAAAACCTTCTCAGAATGACCTATCATGTCTGAGGTTTCATGGCTTTCGGGTCAAACGACCAATGTTATGGCCAGAATCACGGCATAGTTTGTGATAATGTGCCTATATTATGCATACATATGTATCATGGGATGGGGAACAATGTTCCAGGAGGAAGTTTTCCTTTTCGTCGCACTGAAAACCATTTTCCATTTTCCGAGCGCCAAAAACGGGATCGTTTTGTGAAGTAACCACCAAATAAAAGTTTCAAAATGCTATCATCCCATTTTTCAAAAATAATAGTCCACCTTACATGGACAAATATCCTAACCGGGGTATCTCAAACCTTCCCGTCCACCTCTGGCGAAAAACACAAATTCCTGCCGAATAGGTAGGAAGTGGGTCCAATTTGAACTACAGGTACATTATCTAATGCCCATTATTTTTTGAAAAAATGATTTTTAGACTCACAATATGCCATTTTTTCAGAGATCCAATGCAAGTTTAGCGAGACTCAACCCCTAAACGAGAATTATCACTCCCTAGTTTCAAACTCATATTTTGAATTATAATATTGTCCCTACTATGGACTAATGTGAAATTAGTAAATCTACTATTTTTAAATAATAAAATTATTTATATTTAACACCCTAAGATGATCTACTGAATTTTATAAAAATTTAGAGACAAAAAACAATTATTTTAGACTTCCTATGAAAAAGCTACAAAAATATTAAGAAAATAGAAAAAAAAAACTACTATAACTGGACCGACCTAATATACAGCGCGTAATCAAAGTCTATAACTGGACCGACCTAATATACAACGCGCAATCAAAGTCGGCCCAGATAACAATGAAGCCCACCTCCTTCCCACCGACAGGCCACCTATTTTAGTTATAAGGTGTCGATGTAGTATTTTAACACAAAGGTATAAGTGGTGTAGTGGTATTGGGTTGTTGTCGCTGTTGGGAGGTGGGGAGTTCGACTCCGAGGCTAGCTTATTTTTGTGGATTATTTCCACACAGGCCGCGCCCGGAGAGATTAAAAGCACATCGCGATTCTAATGTTACAGAAGTAGTTGGCCGGCCTATTGGTTAGGCTTGCCCTTGTTTAACCGCATGGTCGTGGGTTCAAATCCTAGGCTATCCTTTTTGACTAATAATTCTACAATTTATGTAATAAATTTCGAGTTTTCTTTTAAAAAATATATATTAATATAATTATTAAATTATACCAAATAATTCGCATGACTCTTTTTGACTAATATAATCCTGCTAAATATTGACATATAAGTCAATATTGACACATGGATAAGATATGTAGTAAAAAACTGACACATAGACACGCCACATAGGCGCAAGTGCTAATGTGGCCGACTACTCATTTCAAGTTATGCTAATTTGGACAATATGACGATTTAAAATCGTCATAGTGAGCTACAAGTAACACCATAGACTGCTTCCACCAGATTATGACGATTTCATCTAAAGTAATTATGACGATTTTTAGCAAAATCGTCATAATTTTCTAGGTATAGGCCCTCTTTAACTACTTACGACCATCTCGTGTAAAATCATCATAACTCTATGAAGATTTTGTTCACTGTCACTATTAGAAGGTCATAGAATAACACATTCCTTATAGTGGATCTTGTTGAGCACCTATGGATACACAGGGGCAACACGTCGTAGATGCCCAGCATGAACTGCCGGACTTGGCCGAAATATGTTGTATTTTCACTGCAGACCAAACTATGTTTACATTTACGCCGAACTATGTTTAAAATTTTACCGAACTTTGGTTGTAATTTGTTTTGTAATCATTGTATGCCGTACTATGCCGAAATCTGGACGAACTTGAGCCGAGTTTGAGCGGAAAAGGGCGTCCCGGAAACTAGGCCTGGGTACGCGAGTGGAAAACTGGGCGTACCTAGGCCGAAATCAAGTTCCGTCTGGCCAAAAAAGGTCCAGATTTCGGCCTGGATTCGCCCAACGAGTGGAGATGCTCTAAGGGCTCACGATGTAATCACCCCACACAATATCAATACAATCAATACTTTCGCAATCCATCATGGTATCAGAGCGGTTTGTTCCGCCTAGGGTGTAGCCACTGTTTCCGGCATGTCGCCCCCGGCGAGATCGAGCTCCATGATCTCCTTCGGGGGCACCAAATCTCATAGCTAGTTTTTCTTCTAATCTAAAGATCTATTTTCTCTAGATTTAGCAATTTTTCGTTTTCCAAATTAGATCTATCTCTTCTTGCCACCACGTCATCGTCAAGTCGTCGTGCGCCTCTGCACTAGCCTTGGTATCGACGCATCTCCGACTACTCCTTATCATCAAATGCGTCGGATCGTCTTCGCCAACATCGACCGGGATGTATGTCCCGAGTATGCGCCTCGCCGTCAATACAAGGCTACACCTTCATCACCCTGTGGTCATTATCGCCGACAACAATCTACACCAACAACATCTCCACATCGTCGCCGCCACCACCGATCATGGTCATCGTTAACGCCAACAAGTTCTTTTACACGAGCAACGTCGCGCTCATACAAGCGGAAAATATGGGTCTAATCCCCGAAATCGACTACCGCTACAATTCAATCTCCATCGACAAATACCAGTGTCATCTTCGTCCACCACGATCTTGCCACCAGAGTCGCAGTCTAATTTTTATTTGCACAAGTCTGTGCTCAATTTTCTTCTTGCAGCCACTTCGTCTACTCGGACACGGCGGATAACTTCTACACCTACCGTTTACGGAAAATTTTCTTTGCTCCTCAATCCGGCTCTGGCACGCATGGTTCATGATGGTCCTTGTCTTTGCACGCTCGATATTGGCAACACCGATGCATGTCTTCATCCCCGACACGCTCCCGAGTCTAGCAAGCTCGGCATTGCGGGTCGAGCTACTTCGACTCCAGCTACGTCTACTGACTACTACTACTGCAAACACTGCGTTGATTTTTCTCCGGCTCAACAACAACATCGACCATAACACAACAATATCATCGACATCATCGACTTAATCAACGATGACAACTTCACCAACAGCACCATCGACCACCACTACAGCGTCTCACTTTCGGCTACATTGACATCGGCATCCACCGGCATCCTCTCCAGTCCGTGACTTCAGATTATGCTCCAGTCAGACCGTTCGCGACGCTCCTGCTGTTCGTGTCACTACCGATTCGACTGCGGGAGAGGGGGTCTTAGAGTATATTACGGCTATACATATTTGGTAGTTCAATATTGTAATATAAGTCTATCTCTATTAGGTTTCTTGCCTCCCAAGTCTTCTAATACTATATAAACAACCCAAGGGCTCACGTTGTAATCACCCCACCCAGTATCAATACAATCAGTACTTCCGTAATCTATCGGTCCATGTTCATCTACTTTTTATCCCTCTCTCGTGTATCTTGTTTCTTGTTCTTCATCATTCTTCAAGATTGGAGGCTGTGAATCCACAAAGCTCTAGGGCGGTCAGGCCAACCTAGGGCAGCCCACAGCCGCCGCTTCACCCAAACAAGATCTCACCCAGACGAGCGGCATTTTGAGTCTTCAAAAGCGCCGACCAAACTGTCTTATGTACATTGCTTATTATTCATCACTGAAGCACCAATACCACCTTGTAATGTCCTTTCATGGTCAGGCTTTATAGCCGATTGTGTTAGCGTTTGGAGAAGATTTAGAAATCAATATATGAAGGTTTCCACTAAGATGTCTGTAAAATGATTTTGAATGAAAAAGTTCTCACAAGAAAGGTGTACGCCTCATCGAGAGAAGCAACTCTGATATTTAGATCATCTTAATCTGAAGTGGTATGTGATTTTTGCGGGAAACGTGAAAAAGAATAGGTAGTACAACAAGTACTAGTCTGGATCTCTCCGGACGGAATCTGAACCGAATTTAGAAACTTAGCAAAAAGAGTATCAATATCAATTCATATGGAAAATTATCCAACATGAAAGTTCTTTTTTTCTAGATGAACAAATTTACATTTTACGATATTTTGATCTAAGGTTGCTTAGTGCGCCAAAAGGGCTCGGGAGGTACAGACAAGTTTTTGACCAAACAATTAAGAAAAGTCCGGGTGTGTCCATTCGAGTTGGGTCCTAATTACGCTTTTGTAAGTGATTACAACCTTATTTCTTGTATGGAAAGTCCGGCCGCTCCTTATACACGTAAGAGGTGCCAGCCGATTGAACCACCACCAATTAAATAAACCAATCTACTACTTTTTCGTGTTCATATAGTTTGTGTCCCTCTCATTTGTATATTTTTCCTCATTCTTCAAGTTTGGAGGCTGTGAATCCACGAGGCTCTAGGGATGGTCAGTCGATCTAGGGTTGCATGTAGTCACCGCTTCGCCCTAACAGGGCCCCTCTCGGATGAGCGGGGTTTCGAGTCTTTAAAAGATCTTGCTAGACTGTCTTGCATACGACACTTATTATTCATCACCAAAGATACACCAAGCCCAATACGTCATGTCGTGTCATGATAAGCTTTATAGTCTGAGAAACATAATGGCTTAGCTTTCATATTCATTTTATTCATGTTTTGCACATTCTAGTTTGATCAACCTACATGAGGTACTTTGGTTGATTGATCGCATTATTATTTTTGTCCCATGAAATATTTTTGGATTCATTCGAAATGAACTTGTGGTTTGTTTCCCAGGTTTGTTGTTTAAGTAACTTGTTTTGTCTTGGTTTCAGCCATCTTAAAGTAGAGTTGTCATTTCACATAGTAGCACATATCGCATTGGTCCATGGCTTCAACTGGTCCAATTATTCAAGAAAAAAGAGATATATGAGGTACCACTGTTAATTTCTTGCTTCCTTATATCACCATATTGACACATTAAAATTCATGGTGGTGTGTTTGCCTGTTAATGATGTTATAACTTGTTTTTTCTTTGGTTCAGGCTGCAAATATCCCTCTAAAGGCGGAATAGAGACCAGCTTCTATAAGTTTAGAGTTAGTTTCATACAGCAATAGTGATAATACCTATTGCTCATGGAACACCGCTTCGTCTGATCCTTTTATTCTAGTTGAAAGATTATTTGGGTATGCCCTCCTAGATGCCCTTGATATTGTTGAGAAAGAAGCCAACAAAACATATTCAGTATTCACTATAGCATGCAAAGACTTATATGAATTAAAAAAGAGGCAAGCTTTGACACATAATGTACTTAATAATCTCATGTGTAGCTCTCATGGAAAGCCGGTTGTTACATGTTTCGCGATGCAAGCTCTATATAGACCTTTTCTGTAACACCAATTATGGTGTTTTTTCAGTTGTGCTGGACTCGGATGCAACTTTTATGCTTCATTTAATTCCTGACAAGTTGATTAAGGATTGTAATAATCTACTATAATTCACATTTTTAAGTTTTTTGAGGATTTTAACAAACCGAACATTTATCAGAATTACTACACGTACACAAAGAATAGTGAAACTGTAAGAGGTACAACACACAATATTCTTGAACCAACAAGAACTTCCAGTGCATTACGGGCACCACAGAAGTTGCATAATTCACAGACATTCACTCAACAAAGTAAACACATAAAGAGCAGCCCTGCAGAGAATACAAATGGAGCAGACCCACACGAGCCATCAATCTGATAGATAGCCGTCATACTAATTTTAGTGGGTGGTACCATGCTCGCCATAAGGAGGCACCATCTGTAGCTCAGAATGCTCGATCATTCTGCAATACTCTATTGATAGCTATGAGATTCGGCATATTTTTATGGTTTTTATTGATGGTTTTCGTCTAGATTTGATGGTTTTATAGCTTTACCTAACGCTAATACTTCGGTAGCAAAGAAAACTTGGTTTTTAATGTGTGTTTCAGGTTCTGAACATCAACAGAAGGTTTTAACAACAGAAATACAATATTCAGGCAAAAACAAGCAAGTCTCTTTTTGGAAGCAATCGAGGAAGGCATCCAGGAGGTTTAGCGGCCAACTATACGGCGGGAACATTTTCTTCGACCGTATGTTCCCGCCGTATAGTTTCCACCGCCTTCTTCTTGTCAAAAGGAACAACTTTCGTGAAGAGACCGGTGATGAAAACATAACACGGCAATCACTGTTCCATCCAGAAGGGAGAAAGAAAAGATCCGAAGAAGAAGGGGAAGGCGTTCTTCATCTCCCTCGACGATCTTCGACCTCCTAGCCACCACACCCCCATAGCCATTACTTGTACTTGAGAGAGAGAGATCTTCACCTTGCAAGATTAGGGTTTGAGATTGTTTCTTCCTATCTTGAATTGTGTTGGATTGCTTTTCTATTTCTATTGTGGATCTCCACAGTAATATCGAGAAGAACTCCCTTTATTTAATTGTATCGATGATGCTTTGTTCTCTCGTGTGTGAGTAAGTTCCCTTGGGCATGGGAGATGTAAGGGATTGGTGAGATGTGATGTGCCTATATATTTTCCATTAGTTTATGATTGATTTTAATTACTATATTATGTGTGCTTTACTATCTGTGTGATGCTAATGCTTGTTGTCCAATTAAGGGCCCAGACAACATGATACTTTGTTCTACATAGATAAGATCATGTTTGCTAGTAGACCGACGACCCCTGAGTGACACGGGGATATCAATGGAAAAGTAGTTGAACTCGAGGAGCACGAGGAGCCACTGTGCCTATTGCATTAGTCTGATCCAAGGAGCATAATTGCTAAGCAACCTGAAGGATCTTTGTTGGGGAGGTGACCTCGGATAGGGTAAAGATGGGGAAAGACGAAAGGATGTCCCCCATCCAGTTTCCGAGTTATAGTCTGAGTCGGCCGAATCCTGTAGAGGTCGGCCGAGATAGGAAAGGGCAGGACCCTTATGATAATGGCAAGGCATTACCCGGCCGAGATACTACGTGAGTCGGCCGGGTTAGCCCAAGTAATCTTAATCCAGGTGAAGGACGGTCCGAGTTACGTGAGGCAAGGCCGAATGATACGAAGCTTGCAGGAGAAGGAGAAGCCTAAAGTCAAACTCTAGCCACAGGGTAGGGAGAATCTGAGCAGAGCCAAGCACAAGGGAAAAGGCGCAGAGCGACAGAGGGGCAGAAGGAGGTCACAGAGGTGACAGTCCTGAAGCCCGAGGCACGCTGGAGGGGCCCTCTGGAACCTTGCCGTCATTAGAGGGGCGACAGGGAAAGGAGGCCGCCGAACTACTATTTTGGGACAAGCATATTCCTCGAATATGCTTGCCACGTCAGCCCTAACAGAACCCAAGGCTCTCCTTTATAAGGGGAGGCTTGGACCCTGAGTAGGGGATCGGCTCATTTTTAGTACCGTTAGGCTGATAAAGCTCTTCCTTTCTCCTTGTATACAGCTCAAGGAGCACTTGTAGCCCAAGGAAGGAGAAATAAAGATCTTTACCTTAGTCTTTTGTGTGTAGAATCAACTACATCTTCCCTCCCCAGATCCCACTAGAATCCATTGGGCCCAAACTTTAGCCTACCCATGGCATCTGTCGTGCCACCACCACGACAGTTGGCGCCCACCGTGGGGCCAGCAGCAGTGCTAGTTGGAGTCATGATCCGGACGGGAAATTTCATCAACACTGGCAAGCGCATTGTCTCTGGCTTGGTCCAGAGACTTGATCTCTATGACTACGTCAGCGACAACGCAGGCAGCTTCAAGGGAAAAACTCCTCCGCGCAATGGCGTCTTCATCAACTTGGGCATGCACCAGATTTTCGTCGGCGTCGACATCTCCGGCGTTTATCCTCACCAGGTTGTTATTGCAGGAGAACCTCCCCTTAGCGTCGCGAGCAGTCCGCGCGGAGCGCGCCCTGTCAGCAGCGTCGAGGTGATGGTTGCAGCCGGGGTGCAGGCGGGAGTAGCAGGCGCAGGATCAAGCAGAGACCCGGCGGTGGGCGTGTAGGTCGCGCCCAGGCAGACAGCTCCACAACCCACCGAGGTAATCCCTTCAGTGGCCAACCAGGCCGAGGTGCAGGAGACAACCCCAAAGGAACCAAGGGTAAGAGGGCCACCTCTAGAAAGACCAGAAAACATTCTTCATGCAACCATAGATAATATGACTACACCTATAGGGCCGATACTTGATCCGGCAAATGCTCAGGCAGAGTTGGAAGAAACCAGGCAAAAGGTGCTGGTACAGGCAGAAAAGGTGTCGGCCTTGCGGGAGTCCTTAAACAGGACCCTGCGAGAGTATGCCAAAGCAAACAAGCTTGACGTCGCCCCCGAGAGGGTTGACGAGTTGAGATTAAGAGGAAAGAACCTCATAGATGATATCAACAAGGAGCATGACACTCATAAGGCAGAGTCAGTTGATTTAGGCTTGCCGAGGTACAGTACCCTGACAAAGAACCTGAAAGCGGCAAATGCCGCAGCATTAGAGTTAGAAGGATTGACCGGCGAGACCCGGCAGAAACAGCAAGAAAGAGTGAATGAGCTGGTGCGCATTGCGAACCAGCAGAATGAAGAAATGATCAGAGCAGACCCAGCGAGGCCAGGGGCCTCGCGAATGGTTCACTCGGCTGGAGCAGCACCTGCCTTATCTGTGGCAGCAGCATCTTCACCCGGAAACAATGCACGAAAAGACAGAGCGATAACTTCGGGAAAGAGAAACAAGCAAATTGTTCCATATGATCCGGCGATAGCTGGAAAAGCAAACGAGAACAGAGGCAATGGAAGCCGAGGTAACAGTGGCGAGAGAAATCCCGGCCGTGCTGAGAAAGGCGGCGGAAGCCGAGGCAATGGAGATCTCGGCAGAGGAGAACTCGGAAGAGGAAATCACGAGAACAATATCCCGGTCGAAGGAAGGAGAGAACCGCCGCCCAACCCACAGCCGAGACATGAACCTCGGCAGGAAAAAGAAGCGAGACTAGCTCGCCACAATCAGGTGAATGAGAGGTACAATGATGGTTATTCCGAGATGGAATATGTGATCCATGGTGGAAATAACCACTATGGAATGCAGGAGAGAGTTCTGTACAGAGATTTGCCGTCAAATGATGCCAGAGTAAAGCTAGACCGGCTATACCGATCCGAGTTGCTGGAAGAACAGGGTCCACCGGGTCCGACATGCTTCGGACCACGGATCATGGGCGAACCGCCTGTGCCGAACTTTCAGCTGGCGAGAGGCACAAAAACATATAATGGGAGCACCAAACCACAAGATTGGTTGATCGATTATGCCACTGCTGTAAAAATAGCAGCTGGAAATTTACGATGGGCAGTGCGGTATGTCCCGCAAATGTTGGAAGGACCAGCTAGAGTATGGCTGAATAATCTGCCAGCAGGCAGCATCAACTGTTGGTTGGATTTTGAAGAAATGTTCGTTAGCAACTTCACCAGTACTTACAAGA
Organism: Avena atlantica; assembly: GCA_910589765.1. Taxonomy (NCBI): domain Eukaryota; kingdom Viridiplantae; phylum Streptophyta; class Magnoliopsida; order Poales; family Poaceae; genus Avena; species Avena atlantica. Next base: position 67,678,252 of record OU342737.1, read on the forward strand.
GGCCAAACAGGCCGCAGCAGCTAGCCATGTGCAAGCAAAGGCCGAATGAGACGGACAGAGAGTTTTTAACTCGGTGGTGTAACCTGAGAAATTCGTGTGAGGGAGTTATAGAATCACAAGGGATAGCTTGTTCGCTCAAGGATGCCGCTATGCCAGTGTATTATGGCAGCGACTGCAAAGAGATATGTCAACCACATTGGTAGAAACCATCAGAATAGCGGATTCCTATGCATTGGGGGATCCGACGCAACCAGAATTAATGTAGGCAGATCATCGGGAGCATCAAGATCAATATGCAAGAGATGTGGTCGGGTCAGCCAGGCGCAATGACTTCAGAGGAGGAAGAAGAGAAGAAAGACCAGATTATAGATATGGTTCAACTCAGGTGGCAGCAATAGTGCAAGATCAGCCGAGTCACGGAAATAGTCAGCGGCAGAAGAATGGCCCTCAGCAATGGACACCAAGGAATGAAGGAAAAAGGCAGTGGACACCAGAGCAAAAGAAGCAATGGCAGGAGAGGCCGAAGTACACATTCGAGTCTATGTTAGATCAGTCGTGTAAATTTCACACGTCAAACCCGGCTAGGCCAGCCAACCATACAACCCGCCAATGTGCATGGATGAAAAATGCAATAGGTAACCCCGCAGGCATACAGGCAGCGCCTCTCCAGGCACATCAGCAGCATCAGCCACAGTTGACTGGAGCAAATGCACAGCAACTAATGTTACCACCTCCTCCCCCGAGGTATGAAAACTCGGACCGGAGAGATGCGGTGCATCAAGTGATAAATCAAGGTCCGGATGGAAGGACAAATCCAGGAAATAATGGACGCAATGATTATAGAGAACATCATCAGTCGTATTGCGTGTTCACAACAGAACAGCAAGACAAGCAGAGTGTACAGCGCCGGCATATGGAAGTAAATGCAGTTATGTCGGCAGTACCAAGATATGTGCATTGGTCGGGTCAAGAAGTAACTTGGAGCATAAAGGATCACCCCAAGATAATGCCGAGTCCGGGGTCGTATGCACTCGTGTTAGATCCAACATTTGTCGGACCAAGCATTAATGTGAAATTTTCAAAGGTACTCATTGACAATGGGAGCAGTATCAATATCATGTACAAAGATACAATGCATAAACTCGGAATATCGCAGAACATGCTGCAATCCACGAGGACCACTTTCCATGGGATAGTACCAGGGCTTTCATGCGAACCCATTGGTAAGGTTCGAGTGGATGTGTTATTCGGCACAAGATATAACTGCAGAGCAGAAAATTTAGAGTTTGAAGTGGTGGATCTAGAGAGTTGTTATCATGCTCTACTCGGACGACCAGCATTGGCCAAATTCATGGGCAGCTGTCATATAAGTTATCTGAAAATGAAGTTACCCGGACCACAAGGGGTGATAACAGTTGCAGGGGATTACAGGAAGTCAATGGAATGTGCTTCAGTCGGGTCAAATTTTGCCGAATCATTGGTAATAGCAAGAGAAAAAAGAAGGATTCAGGAGGTAGCAGCCCTCGGTCAATCGGCACAGCTGAATATGCCGGCATTATCCAACCCACATGGAAGTGTCTCCTTTCAGCCGACTAAAGAAACAAAAAAGTTCCAGATAGATGAGCAATTCCCAGAGCGCACCGTCACTATTGGTGTCGGCCTAGATGCTAAATAGGAAAGCGAGCTCACCAACTTCCTCTGTGAGAATCGGGATATCTTTGCATGGTCAACTCAGGATCTGCAAGGTGTGCCGAGGGAGTTGGTTGAACACTCTCTGAATGTAAGGCCAGGAGCAAGGCCGGTGAAGCAACCTCTCCGCCGCTTCGCCGAGGACAGGAGAAAAATAATAGGGGATGAAATAGCTCGGCTCCTTGCGGCCGGGTTCATCATGGAGGTACTATATCTGGATTGGCGATCAAACCCGGTGCTAGTGGAAAAGAAGAAGGATGATCCAAATGTAGCCATTGTATGGCGAATGTGTATCGATTACACGAACCTGAACAAGGTGTGTCCAAAAGATCCTTTTCCTTTACCTAGAATAGACCAAGTCATTGATTCGACCGCTGGTTGTGAACTATTATCATTTGTAGACGCGTATTCTGGTTTTCACCAGATACCGTTAAATCTGGCCGATCAAATAAAGACTGCGTTTATTACCCCGTACGGGGCTTATTGCTATCGCACCATGCCATTCGGCCTGCACAACGCAGGAGCAACGTATCAGAGATGCATGCTAAAATGTCTACATAACCAGATAGGGAAAAATGTACAAGTATATGTAGATGATGTGGTTATCAAAACCAAAGAAAGCAAAACGCTACTGGATGATATCCGGAAGACTTTCACGAACCTGAAAAGGTTCCGAATGAAGCTTAACCCGGAAAAATGCACATTTGGTGTTCCAGCGGGAAAATTGCTCGGTTTTCTCGTATCTAGCCGAGGTATAGAGGCCAACCCAACTAAGATAAAAGCAGTGGAAAAGATGGAATTGCCAAGATGTCTAAATTAAGTACAAAAGTTCACAGGTTGTTTAGCCTCGCTCAGCCGATTTGTATGTCGGCTGGGAGAGAAAGCACTACCACTTTATCAGCTGATGAAAAAATCGGATAAGTTCATTTGGACTCCACAAGCAGACAATGCATTTCATGAATTGAAAAAGATGTTGGTCACAGCGCCGGTCTTGGCTTCTCCATTATCGAAAGAGCCTATGTTACTTTACATAGCAGCCACCAACAGAGTAGTGAGCGCTGTGATCGTGGTGGAACGAATTGAAGATGATAAATCAGTACAAAGGCTGGTGTATTACCTAAGCGAGGTATTATCAGCCTCAAAACAAAATTACCCACATTATCATAAGATGGCATATGGGGTGTAAATGTTAGCAAAGAAACTTAAACATTACTTCGAAGAGCACCCCATCAAGGTGATTTGTGAAGCACCCATAGCCGACATATTGAGCAACAAAGATGCAAGTGGCCGAATAGCAAAATGGGCAATTGAATTGTCACCTTATGCTCCGCAATTCGATAGGCGAGATGCAATCAAATCTCAGGATGTGGCCGACTTCTTCGTAGATTGGGCCGAGGTACAATACGAGCCACCATTACCAGATCCGAATTATTGGACGATGCACTTTGACGGTTCCAAACTAAAAAATGGTTTGGGGGCAGGAATAGTGTTAACCTCGCCAAAAAGAGATGCAAATACATTTTGCCGCGTCAAACAATGTAGCAGAATATGAAGCACTAGTCCATGGATTGAAGGTGGCGAAAGAGATTGGTATTCGCCGAATCTTGTGCTATGGAGATTCAGATCTAGTAGTACAGCAAGTCTCGGGCAATTGGGATGCGTTGGACGATAATATGGCTTTGTATAGGTTTCGTGTGCAAAAACTCAGTGGATACTTCGATGGATGTGAATTTCATCATGTACCTCGGGCAGAAAACGACGCCACAGACACATTGTCAAAACTCGGATCAACCAGACAGTCAATTCCCCTAGGTATCGCCCTAGAACACCTGAGGAAGCCATCAATAACACCGTCTCCAGAGTCTGAATCCATCTTTATTCCGGCAAAATCAAGAGAGGATAATGTGCCGATGGAAATTGACAAGCAATGTAACCCAGAATTTCCAAAAATAAAGCCAGCCGATGCAAGGATGAGTATGGAGAAATCCGAGGTCGTTATGTCGGCAGAAAATATGGAAATAGATAGTGAAACTACACCAGAGAAAATCACACCAACATGGGCGCAGCCCATATTCTCTTTCCTCAGAGATGCGATTTTGCCGAATAACGAGATATTGGCAACACAGACAGTGAGAAGAGCTAAAGCTTATACAATCATAAACAACGAGTTGTATAAAAGGAGTGTCACAAGTGTGTTGCAATTGAACTATTAAAATGACTTGATCTTTATGCTACGCTTATCTATAGGAGTATGTCCATCATATCATTCTCCTAACGATATGATCTTGTTGTTAATAACATCTCAATGTTCATGATAGGGAAACCACAATCATTTATTAACCAACAAGCTAGTAATATATAGAGGCTTTACTAGGGACTTCAATTTAAGTTTACAAATCACACAAGTATTAATGTTTCCTTGTTAATACTATTATAGCATGAATGTAAACATTTATCATAAACACAAAGATATAATAATAACTACATTTATTATTGCCTCTAGGGCATATCTCCAACAGATGTGCCACGCTGGCATGAACCATTAATCTTTTTTACACTGAGAACAAACCTAGCCACAGAGATGAACTAGTGGGTCCGTGGCCACGTTGGCAAGCCACATTAGCAACGATACCCACACCATGTTTGACTTGTTCTGATCGGCACGATGGACGGTGGCCGTCGCCGGCGACCATCCAGCGGCGACGCTACGGTACGCGTGTGGATGCGAATGTTAGTGGATCGGAAGCGTATGAACCTGGGCAACCTAACTATGGTGGCGTAGTATCTAGGGGTGGCCGGGAGCCTCGCCGGCGGTGACCGAAGCGGAGACAGCACGGCGGCGCTCGAGGCCAGAACGATCCAGGGATGGATAGAGAGAAAGGTAAGGTCCTAGAGGACCATCAGCTCATCGGGAATGCAGAGGAGTGGTCGAGGAGGCAAGGTGCATTGGAGACGGCGGCGATTGACATCGACGAACGGCGTCGGGGTCGGAGAAGATAGATTAAATCCCGTAGTTAGGGAACTCCCTGACCAGCGTGCTTCGGGGCAATTGACGAAGTCGAGCACCGCGGTCATCGTGGTGGTATTAGAATGGCAAGGGGAGGCCGGGGGCGAGCTCTGGCTCGAAGCACGGCGGTTAGGGTTTCGGCATTTTTGCGGAAGAGGAAGAGATAGGTTGAGAGAGAGGTGATGGGGAGATAAGAATGAGAGAGGGTATCCTGGCGATTCTTATACCTTCCTCTGGAGCTCAGCAGCGGTGGGAATCACAGCGTCCGATCGACGGCGGCTGGCACGACATGCAGTTGCTTCCGCCATCGCGGAAGACGATGACGAACACAAGGCCGAAGCGGTACGGGCTACCGGTGGGCTAGTGTTGGGACGAAGTGGGCTGCTGCGGAGTGTGCGGTGAGTTTTGGCTGTGACTTGCAGGCGACAAATAGAGAGGAAAGGAAATGGGCCATGGGCCAGAAACTGGGCTAACCTTGTTCCCCTTCTTTTTCTTTTATATTTTTCTTATATTCTGTTTTATTTTATAGCTTTTTATTTAAGCATTTGTTTTGACATTTCTTAATGGAATTTCCTTGCTAAATAATTGCAGCAATCATACAGTTATTTAGATTCAATTTGTGGACTTTTATTTGGAGAAATGAAGTTTTTAAAATGTTTAGTAATAGTCATATGGTTTAATTCTATGTTAAATCATAGTAAATCATAGGGTGATTTATAATTATTGTATCCCACTTATTCCATGCTCATATGAAATGAGTGGTTAGAGAAATGGATCAAAGAATTTGCCCAATGACTATAGATGGGATATTTATGAGATGTTGATGAGAAAACTCATTAATAAGTTTAGGATTCTGAATTGTAATTGCTTACCCTAGGGTTTAGGGTACTTGCTATACTTATATTCTTTTGTTGATGTGAATAAAGATTAATGGTTAATCACATTGTCTTTATGTTTGTGATCTTTAATAACATCACCATTCAAAGTAAAATAATGGAATTGTTTTCTAGGATAACTTATGAGAAAGAATTGATAAAGATAGTTCCATAAGAACCTATGATAATGATGTTTGAAAATGACAAAGATGTGCTCAGGTGATTTGATATAGTAAATATTTCTATGAAGCTTTGTGTAAATAAGATGATAGATCAATTAGATGAAATGGATAATATGTTTGGTAAAGACCTAGGGTCTAGTGTTTACCAAGAATTCCTATATTCCGTACTTAATAATTCTGGACTTCTAATTAAGGAATTCCTTTCCTAGATATATTACTTCTCTATATCCATCATCATGTGTTAACATGATGAGCTTTGCTTCACAATAATATTCTTATCCACCTTTTATGCTTCTAAAGACATTTATAAATCCAATGAGCTTGTCATTAAAGATTTCATAATCCTCTTATATTCTTCCTTAATCACCCACCACTAATACTATCCCAGTAGATGTACATATCAAATTCTACTCTCCTTAAGTGTTTAGTATTTCCCAAGAGAAAACTACTACTTCTATAATCCAACGTTATTTTAGCATCATCTTATTCATACTATCTTGTCTCTTCTTAACTCCAGTATCTAACATTACAACCTCACATTATATTAATGTGACTTGTAATGACTAATCTAGGATAATAAACCTATACTATGGTTCAATCATGTTTTATCCACCAATGTCACTTATACTTGGTATAAGCATTCAATATTGGTGAGTAAGGCATGTTCATTATGATCCTTTGATCCTTTATGGTTCAGGTTTCCAGTTGACTGAACAAGGCTTTATCAATACAACATTACAGTTGTATTATAATTATATTCTATTTATCTCTATTGGATTAAGAGATATAATTCATTGACTATACCTACTTGATCCAATAGGACTACTCCTGGTAACTATCTTTAGACTTCATTCTTGTAATCTTCTTTGTTACCATATTGATTTGATTTCCTCAAATCACTCCCATCCTACAGATGACATCTAGAACTAGCATCACTACTTATCTCTTCTTACTTCTTTCTTTATAAGCCTTAAGTGAATGCTATAATAAGGACAAGAGTTGATAGATCAAGAATTAATAGGTTAAGAATTGGTGAATCAATAGTTGATTACTCAATATTGATGAACAACAAATATAAGGATATGATTCAATAGAGATGATAAAGATTGATATGGAAAGAAAGATTTATGGTGAATGATCTTGACTTGGTTTCTTTCCTACTCAATCTCACTAAAGAGTTAAAGTTGGGTATTTCCATGATACACATGGTATAAGTAGATAATATTAAGATATATTTGTTACATTCTTATTATTTGTGTTATATCCTTAACTTGGTACTCATGAGTGATTATAATGAATACTATGATATGATCACCTAAGGATCAAATATAAATCATTAAGTAATGTATTAGGGTTTAGTTTCATTCCATTTGATCTACCCTTAGATCAAATCATGTTTACCCAAAATAAGGTTTTAGCAAAGGTCATATTGAAACTTATCGCAGTTAACTTGATGATCTACTTCTATTCCATCAAGTTAAGAGAAGCTTCAATCACTTCGACCAATTTTTATTTAAAAGCGCGAAAATTATTCAGATTTTCTATGCATGAATGCAATGCACACACATGTGTTCAGCTTATTTCTAAGCTCCAATGCTGGGATGTTACACATAGATTGCATGTATTGTGAGTCGAAGAACTGTCCATTTGCGTGGCAAGGAATGTACAAAGGCCACAAAGGAGGTTGCACTGTGATACTTGAGGCAGTTGCTACACATGATATTTGGATCTGGCACTCCTTCTTTGGCATGGCAGGATCGAACAACGACATCAACGTCCTCAACTCCTCAACTGACTTTTCCAATCTTGTTGAAGGTCATGCTCCCCTGTGGAATTTGAGATCAGCGGTCACCACTACAACAAGGGATACTATCTAGCAGATGGCATCTATCCAAGATGGCCAACATTTGTGAAGACTATCTCAAACCCAATGCTCCTCAAGCATTCTCACTTTGCCAAGGAACATGAAGCTTGCAGGAAGGACGTGGAGCGGGCATTCGGTGTGCTCCAGCAGAGGTTTGCAGTTTTCCGGTTCCCTACTATGACCTGGTCGAAAGATTAGATGTAGGAAGTGATGAAGTGTTGTGTGACCTTGCACAACATGATCATTGAGGATGAGAGGAAGGATCCACTGAGTTTGCTCAAGGAGAATGAGACATACTACAGACAGGGTCCTCTTGCCGAGCCTGATAATCAGGTGCCTCCAACCTAGGCTGCATTCATCGCCATGCGTCAGGAGATCCGAGATTTGGCGATGCATCAACAGGTGCAAGATGATCACTACAAGGAATCTGGCTATATATGACCCTCTATTTTTGTCACAGAATCGTCACAATAGCCCATTTATGACGATTCTATGATGATTTTAAGATCGTCGAAAGCTGGGCGTCGCAAATGAACTATAACGACGATTTCAATGAAATCGTCATAACCATCTATGACGATATTGGATCGTCATAACCATTATGACGATCCGATATCGTCACGGGCAAACTGGCCTCGCCAGGTCAGATCCTACGTGGCCAATCCAACGTGGCAAGGAATCAGCCCGGTCCACTTCAGCCATTTATTTGGGCCAAGCCCAACAATTCAGCATGTTTATGTTTTTTTCTTGCTAGTTCTTATCAGCTACATAGGCCATACCAAACATTTTAGCCTTCTAATTTTATGGGCCATAACCTATTTCAGTCCATTTAAATTCAAAATCAGTGTTTTTACTTTATGGGCCATAGATTCAAATTCATCCTTTTTATGACCTGGTTCCACTTTTCAGATAGGTTTGAATTGTCATGTTCATCTCAAAATGTGACCTCACACGTAATAAGGGTCTAAAATAACAGTCATTTCAGTCATGGGTTTCTATTCACAAGTTTGAGATCCCATACATAATCAATATTTGATACAGATAAATAAAACACATGCAACTATTCAAAATAACTAGGCTATTACAATTTTACACACTCTAGTACAACCCAGATGTCGAACTATTACAAGTGGCTACTGTTCAATGGCTACTCTTCACGGCTTCACTGACTTCAGATCTTTTAGGACTGGAGCTCCTGTAAACAAGGAACAACTACACTTTTAGTCTCAATGAAAGACATACTTTTAGTATAACAAATCAATCTTGCAACCAAATGTAAACAAGTACTTTCAGTATTCTATAATATAAGCAATAGCCTGAGAGTACTCTGCCAGATCCAGCAACACACATGCACACAATAGACACGCTTGATCAGTGTACAATACCATACTTATGAACTCCAATCCAGAAATAGTACGTGATGCTTAAGAACTACCACAATTGATACTGACCAAGGATAAAATACGTAGGTATATTTCTTAACATGGAATTGAAAAATCACAAGAGCAGTGGATTAACTAAAGTGTCCAGATAACATATCCATGGAGGTCACCATCATATACAAGAGGAAGAGTGGGACAGACCGAGGACTTACGCATTGGAAAGTTGTAGTTGAAGAAGATATGGTACATGCCGTCGTTGCCGCTGGTCATTGCAGGAGCTCGTCCGTGTAGAAGTCCATCATGCGCTCTCACCAGCATTCAGAAATGACAATCCTTAATCACGACATTGTCTCCCAGTTTGGCTATCAGTATGTCCAAAATTACAATCAAGAATGATGTATGAGTAGCATTTTACAACAACACCAACACTAAAATAATCATAAAGAAAAGATATACGAATTCAAAATCTAAAATCTCTATCACAGAAATATCTGAACACCTTCATGCACAACAAGCAGAAACATACATCCATTCTCACAATTTATAATCTCGTAGAAAGTAAAATTATTTCCACTATAAGAAAATCATATAGAAGTAATCTAACCTGTTTGATCAGAACAGCAGAGAGACAAGATTGATCTCACTACCATCAAGGACTACCTCAAAACAGCAATAGCAGATGTTATATCTGTTCCATTCATAGTTTAAAAGAAAGGTTTTGTTCATGGAAAAAATTATATTATATGTGGTAATCAGTCTAAACAGATAGTATAATGCAAGCACACACACACAAGCAACTCAACAATTCAACGCCCACTAGAATTCGTTGAAGACAGTCTTGAGATTTACACCAAGCCTGTGTTGGGGGAGAGCAGTGCAAAGACCATGTTGTCAGCTTGCCTGCACAACGCAAAGTAATCAGCTAAATCTTCAAGGCATACAAGCTCAAAGATATGATCAACTGAAACTATCAACAAGGAAATAGAAAGTACTGCAATCACATTGACATTACTGTAATCACTAAAGCAAACCTAACAAGAAGCAGCATATTGTATTCCCTTCATGAACACAAATCAGGCCCAGCAGATGTTATACAATGATAAATCTAGAGCTAAATGTTACAACTACCAACATATTAATTTCCCATAGAACAACTATACCAAAATATAAGGCTCGGTACCTACCAATATAAACTAAAGGATGGATCAATTACCAATATGAGAATCTGCAAGTCAAATTTCATAGTGTGCCTATTAGTACCAGTCTACCACTGCTTAGTATTGCTACCACAACACATGAACATTATTATAATGATAGAAACGTCTTACTTCCAAGGAAATGGTTCCTATGAAGAGGAAAATTAATAGTGGGAGCCTGATGCATACTAGAAAGTACGGGTGTTTTACATGTTCAAGTCCTTATTCTTCTATACAAAACTTCGGGTATTGATAAGAAAACATCTTAATTTGAACAGTGTCATCTTTAAGAACTGCAGCAGCTAGCTAGTTTACTTGCTACTCCCTCCAGCGAATAGTAACTCGTTACAACATAGCAATAATGTGTTGTTGTTGCCTAACAAGCAAACAAATAGCAAGCACCCAATCTGAGGAGGGTATCTAGCATGGAAAGCTATATATCTACTCCATGGCAAAGGCAGAAACGGTGGATGTGACGAGGAAAAAATGATGGTGAAAGCGAGATGAGATGGACCTGCGTGTCGTAGCCATCGGGAAGCTTGATGATGAAGGAGTGGGCCTTGGCAACCCTGGCGGCCTCCTCCGTCGCCTCCTCCTGGCTCACCAGCACCGGCTCCTGGCTCCTGGCTCACCAGCACGATCTGCCAACGCGGCTTCAAATCCTTGAGCTCCACACCATATAGCATGAGCTGCCCTGCTCGATGAACATATCCACATCTTGATGCCCTCATGCTCAGTGAGGGATCCATAGCGGAGCACCGACGCGGGCCTCTAAGTAGGTGAGGTACTCGAAGTGGACGCTCCAGGCCCCGCGTAGTCGACGACGAGGCTGCCACCGGCGGGACAGTGGAGGAAAGGAGGAGCGTCTGTGGCAGCTAGCCCCCCGACAAAGATGGAGAGGGGATCTTGCTCGGGTGGCGCTGCTTCCCGTGTTTGTCATCGGGGAGGGGAGAAGAACATGGAGAGGGAGATCTGGGGCACAACAGATCAGGTCGGGCCCATCGTCTCCAGATCTAGGGAGGTAGGTGGTGGCGGCAGGAGGTGGTGGCAGGGCCAGGTGACATTGAGTGGAGGTGGAGATGGCAGAGGGGAGGGCGGTCGTGGCTTGGGGAGAAGGGCGGCGCCGGAGCGAAGCTGTCGGCCAGGGAAGAAGCGGCGGCAGCGTTCGATCTGGAAGGAGGAGGAGGGGATCGCGGTGGCGGCGCCAGGGAGAGAGAATAGCAGGCTGCCACTATGTTAGGTCATGGGCGTGTGGGGAGTTGGTGAGGCCGTGGGTGTGCTTCTTCAGCTGAGCTTGCACACGTTGGATGGACACTGAACGGTCCAGGTTAGGCTAAGATGGAGGATATGTGGGAGTTTGTTTCCAGCGATTTGATTGGTTGCAAACTACCTCATGTGGACACAGACTAATGTTTTGTGGAGGGGTCACTAAATGAAAGTTGCACGATGATACCATCCCATTTTACAAAAGTAAGAGGACACCTTAAATGGACAAATGTTCCAACCAGGGTATCTCGAACCTTTCCGTCCACCCTTGGCGAAAAAGACAAATTCCTGCCAAATCGGTAGGAAGTGGGTCCGATTTGAACTATAGGTACATGATCCGATGCCCATTATTTTTTGCAAAAATGTTTTTCAGACTCACAATATCATGTTTCTTCAAAGATCCAATGCAAGTTTAGCGAGGATCAGCCCCGAGCTAAGAACCTTCATGCCCGCCGTTTTGACCATAGTTTGAAACGGGCATAAAAAATTAAAAAATGGTCCGATCAATGCAAATCCTTCGCGTGGTGTCTTATTATGTGACATAGTTGCAAGGAAAAATACCAAACGTGGTATATTGCAAGTGTCTCAAAAAAACCTTCTCAGAATGACCTATCATGTCTGAGGTTTCATGGCTTTCGGGTCAAACGACCAATGTTATGGCCAGAATCACGGCATAGTTTGTGATAATGTGCCTATATTATGCATACATATGTATCATGGGATGGGGAACAATGTTCCAGGAGGAAGTTTTCCTTTTCGCCGCACTGAAAACCATTTTCCATTTTCCGAGCGCCAAAAACGGGATCGTTTTGTGAAGTAACCACCAAATAAAAGTTTCAAAATGATATCATCCCATTTTTCAAAAATAATAGTCCACCTTACATGGACAAATATCCTAACCGGGGTATCTCAAACCTTCCCGTCCACCTCTGGCGAAAAACACAAATTCCTGCCGAATAGGTAGGAAGTGGGTCCAATTTGAACTACAGGTACGTTATATAATGCCCATTATTTTTTGAAAAAATGATTTTTAGACTCACAATATGCCATTTTTTCAGAGATCCAATGCAAGTTTAGCGAGACTCAACCCCTAAACGAGAATTATCACTCCCTGGTTTCAAACTCATATTTTGAATTATAATATTGTCCCTACTATGGACTAATGTGAAATTAGTAAATCTACTATTTTTAAATAATAAAATTATTTATATTTAACACCCTAAGATGATCTACTGAATTTTATAAAAATTTAGAGACAAAAAACAATTATTTTAGACTTCCTATGAAAAAGCTACAAAAATATTAAGAAAATAGAAAAAAAAACTACTATAACTGGACCGACCTAATATACAGCGCGTAATCAAAGTCTGTAACTGGACCGACCTAATATACAACGCGCAATCAAAGTCGGCCCAGATAACAATGAAGCCCACCTCCTTCCCACCGACAGGCCACCTATTTTAGTTATAAGGTGTCGATGTAGTATTTTAACACAAAGGTATAAGTGGTGTAGTGGTATTGGGTTGTTGTCGCTGTTGGGAGGTGGGGAGTTCGACTCCGAGGCTAGCTTATTTTTGTGGATTATTTCCACACAGGCCGCGCCCGGAGAGATTAAAAGCACATCGCGATTCTAATGTTACAGAAGTAGTTGGCCGGCCTATTGGTTAGGCTTGCCCTTGTTTGACCGCATGGTCGTGGGTTCAAATCCTAGGCTATCCTTTTTGACTAATAATTCTACAATTTATGTAATAAATTTCGAGTTTTCTTTTAAAAAATATATATTAATATAATTATTAAATTATACCAAATAATTCGCATGACTCTTTTTGACTAATATAATCCTGCTAAATATTGACATATAAGTCAATATTGACACATGGATAAGATATGTAGTAAAAAACTGACACATAGACACGCCACATAGGCGCAAGTGCTAATGTGGCCGACTACTCATTTCAAGTTATGCTAATTTGGACAATATGACGATTTAAAATCGTCATAGTGAGCTACAAGTAACACCATAGACTGCTTCCACCAGATTATGACGATTTCATCTAAAGTAATTATGACGATTTTTAGCAAAATCGTCATAATTTTCTAGGTATAGGCCCTCTTTAACTACTTACGACCATCTCGTGTAAAATCATCATAACTCTATGAAGATTTTGTTCACTGTCACTATTAGAAGGTCATAGAATAACACATTCCTTATAGTGGATCTTGTTGAGCACCTATGGATACACAGGGGCAACACGTCGTAGATGCCCAGCATGAACTGCCGGACTTGGCCGAAATATGTTGTATTTTCACTGCAGACCAAACTATGTTTACATTTACGCCGAACTATGTTTAAAATTTTACCGAACTTTGGTTGTAATTTGTTTTGTAATCATTGTATGCCGTACTATGCCGAAATCTGGACGAACTTGAGCCGAGTTTGAGCGGAAAAGGGCGTCCCGGAAACTAGGCCTGGGTACGCGAGTGGAAAACTGGGCGTACCTAGGCCGAAATCAAGTTCCGTCTGGCCAAAAAAGGTCCAGATTTCGGCCTGGATTCGCCCAACGAGTGGAGATGCTCTAAGGGCTCACGATGTAATCACCCCACACAATATCAATACAATCAATACTTTCGCAATCCATCATGGTATCAGAGCGGTTTGTTCCGCCTAGGGTGTAGCCACTGTTTCCGGCATGTCGCCCCCGGCGAGATCGAGCTCCATGATCTCCTTCGGGGGCACCAAATCTCATAGCTAGTTTTTCTTCTAATCTAAAGATCTATTTTCTCTAGATTTAGCAATTTTTCGTTTTCCAAATTAGATCTATCTCTTCTTGCCACCACGTCATCGTCAAGTCGTCGTGCGCCTCTGCACTAGCCTTGGTATCGACGCATCTCCGACTACTCCTTATCATCAAATGCGTCAGATCGTCTTCGCCAACATCGACCGGGATGTATGTCCCGAGTATGCGCCTCGCCGTCAATACAAGGCTACACCTTCATCACCCTGTGGTCATTATCGCCGACAACAATCTACACCAACAACATCTCCACATCGTCGCCGCCACCACCGATCATGGTCATCGTTAACGCCAACAAGTTCTTTTACACGAGCAACGTCGCGCTCATACAAGCGGAAAATATGGGTCTAATCCCCGAAATCGACTACCGCTACAATTCAATCTCCATCGACAAATACCAGTGTCATCTTCGTCCACCACGATCTTGCCACCAGAGTCGCAGTCTAATTTTTATTTGCACAAGTCTGTGCTCAATTTTCTTCTTGCAGCCACTTCGTCTACTCGGACACGGCGGATAACTTCTACACCTACCGTTTACGGAAAATTTTCTTTGCTCCTCAATCCGGCTCTGGCACGCATGGTTCATGATGGTCCTTGTCTTCGCACGCTCGATATTGGCAACACCGATGCATGTCTTCATCCCCGACACGCTCCCGAGTCTAGCAAGCTCGGCATTGCGGGTCGAGCTACTTCGACTCCAGCTACGTCTACTGACTACTACTACTGCAAACACTGCGTTGATTTTTCTCCGGCTCAACAACAACATCGACCATAACACAACAATATCATCGACATCATCGACTTAATCAACGATGACAACTTCACCAACAGCACCATCGACCACCACTACAGCGTCTCACTTTCGGCTACATTGACATCGGCATCCACCGGCATCCTCTCCAGTCCGTGACTTCAGATTATGCTCCAGTCAGACCGTTCGCGACGCTCCTGCTGTTCGTGTCACTACCGATTCGACTGCGGGAGAGGGGGTCTTAGAGTATATTACGGCTATACATATTTGGTAGTTCAATATTGTAATATAAGTCTATCTCTATTAGGTTTCTTGCCTCCCAAGTCTTCTAATACTATATAAACAACCCAAGGGCTCACGTTGTAATCACCCCACCCAGTATCAATACAATCAGTACTTCCGTAATCTATCGGTCCATGTTCATCTACTTTTTATCCCTCTCTCGTGTATCTTGTTTCTTGTTCTTCATCATTCTTCAAGATTGGAGGCTGTGAATCCACAAAGCTCTAGGGCGGTCAGGCCAACCTAGGGCAGCCCACAGCCGCCGCTTCACCCAAACAAGATCTCACCCAGACGAGCGGCATTTTGAGTCTTCAAAAGCGCCGACCAAACTGTCTTATGTACATTGCTTATTATTCATCACTGAAGCACCAATACCACCTTGTAATGTCCTTTCATGGTCAGGCTTTATAGCCGATTGTGTTAGCGTTTGGAGAAGATTTAGAAATCAATATATGAAGGTTTCCACTAAGATGTCTGTAAAATGATTTTGAATGAAAAAGTTCTCACAAGAAAGGTGTACGCCTCATCGAGAGAAGCAACTCTGATATTTAGATCATCTTAATCTGAAGTGGTATGTGATTTTTGCGGGTAAAACAAGAAACGTGAAAAAGAATAGGTAGTACAACAAGTACTAGTCTGGCTCTCTCCGGACGGAATCTGAACCGAATTTAGAAACATAGCAAAAAGAGTATCAATATCAATTCATATGGAAAATTATCCAACATGAAAGTTCTTTTTTTCTAGATGAACAACTTTACATTTTACGATATTTTGATCTAAGGTTGCTTAGTGCGCCAAAAGGGCTCGGGAGGTACAGACAAGTTTTTGACCAAACAATTAAGAAAAGTCCGGGTGTGTCCATTCGAGTTGGGTCCTAATTACGCTTTTGTAAGTGATTACAACCTTATTTCTTGTATGGAAAGTCCGGCCGCTCCTTATACACGTAAGAGGTGCCAGCCGATTGAACCACCACCAATTAAATAAACCAATCTACTACTTTTTCGTGTTCATATAGTTTGTGTCCCTCTCATTTGTATATTTTTCCTCATTCTACAAGTTTGGAGGCTGTGAATCCACGAGGCTCTAGGGATGGTCAGTCGATCTAGGGTTGCATGTAGTCACCGCTTCGCCCTAACAGGGCCCCTCTCGGATGAGCGGGGTTTCGAGTCTTTAAAAGATCTTGCTAGACTGTCTTGCATACGACACTTATTATTCATCACCAAAGATACACCAAGCCCAATACGTCATGTCGTGTCATGATAAGCTTTATAGTCTGAGAAACATAATGGGCTTAGCTTTCATATTCATTTTATTCATGTTTTGCACATTCTAGTTTGATCAACCTACATGAGGTACTTTGGTTGATTGATCGCATTATTATTTTTGTCCCATGAAATATTTTTGGATTCATTCGAAATGAACTTGTGGTTTGTTTCCCAGGTTTGTTGTTTAAGTAACTTGTTTTGTCTTGGTTTCAGCCATCTTAAAGTAGAGTTGTCATTTCACATAGTAGCACATATCGCATTGGTCCATGGCTTCAACTGGTCCAATTATTCAAGAAAAAAGAGATATATGAGGTACCACTGTTAATTTCTTGCTTCCTTATATCACCATATTGACACATTAAAATTCATGGTGGTGTGTTTGCCTGTTAATGATGTTATAACTTGTTTTTTCTTTGGTTCAGGCTGCAAATATCCCTCTAAAGGCGGAATAGAGACCAGCTTCTATAAGTTTAGAGTTAGTTTCATACAGCAATAGTGATAATACCTATTGCTCATGGAACACCGCTTCGTCTGATCCTTTTATTCTAGCTGAAAGATTATTTGGGTATGCCCTCCTAGATGCCCTTGATATTGTTGAGAAAGAAGCCAACAAAACATATTCAGTATTCACTATAGCATGCAAAGACTTATATGAATTAAAAAAGAGGCAAGCTTTGACACATAATGTACTTAATAATCTCATGTGTAGCTCTCATGGAAAGCCGGTTGTTACATGTTTCGCGATGCAAGCTCTATATAGACCTTTTCTGTAACACCAATTATGGTGTTTTTTCAGTTGTGCTGGACTCGGATGCAACTTTTATGCTTCATTTAATTACTGACAAGTTGATTAAGGATTGTAATAATCTACTATAATTCACATTTTTAAGTTTTTTGAGGATTTTAACAAACCGAACATTTATCAGAATTACTACACGTACACAAAGAATAGTGAAACTGTAAGAGGTACAACACACAATATTCTTGAACCAACAAGAACTTCCAGTGCATTACGGGCACCACAGAAGTTGCATAATTCACAGACATTCACTCAACAAAGTAAACACATAAAGAGCAGCCCTGCAGAGAATACAAATGGAGCAGACCCACACGAGCCATCAATCTGATAGATAGCCGTCATACTAATTTTAGTGGGTGGTACCATGCTCGCCATAAGGAGGCACCATCTGTAGCTCAGAATGCTCGATCATTCTGCAATACTCTATTGGTAGCTATGAGATTCGGCATATTTTTATGGTTTTTATTGATGGTTTTCGTCTAGATTTGATGGTTTTATAGCTTTACCTAACGCTAATACTTCGGTAGCAAAGAAAACTTGGTTTTTAATGTGTGTTTCAGGTTCTGAACATCAACAGAAGGTTTTAACAACAGAAATACAATATTCAGGCAAAAACAAGCAAGTCTCTTTTTGGAAGCAATCGAGGAAGGCATCCAGGAGGTTTAGCGGCCAACTATACGGCGGGAACATTTTCTTCGACCGTATGTTCCCGCCGTATAGTTTCCACCGCCTTCTTCTTGTCAAAAGGAACAACTTTCGTGAAGAGACCGGTGATGAAAACATAACACGGCAATCACTGTTCCATCCAGAAGGGAGAAAGAAAAGATCCGAAGAAGAAGGGGAAGGCGTTCTTCATCTCCCTCGACGATCTTCGACCTCCTAGCCACCACACCCCCATAGCCATTACTTGTACTTGAGAGAGAGAGATCTTCACCTTGCAAGATTAGGGTTTGAGATTGTTTCTTCCTATCTTGAATTGTGTTGGATTGCTTTTCTATTTCTATTGTGGATCTCCACGGTAATATCGAGAAGAACTCCCTTTATTTAATTGTATCGATGATGCTTTGTTCTCTCGTGTGTGAGTAAGTTCCCTTGGGCATGGGAGATGTAAGGGATTGGTGAGATGTGATGTGCCTATATATTTTCCATTAGTTTATGATTGATTTTAATTACTATATTATGTGTGCTTTACTATCTGTGTGATGCTAATGCTTGTTGTCCAATTAAGGGCCCAGACAACATGATACTTTGTTCTACATAGATAAGATCATGTTTGCTAGTAGACCGACGACCCCCGAGTGACACGGGGATATCAATGGAAAAGTAGTTGAACTCGAGGAGCACGAGGAGCCACTGTGCCTATTGCATTAGTCCGATCCAAGGAGCATAATTGCTAAGCAACCTGAAGGATCTTTGTTGGGGAGGTGACCTCGGATAGGGTAAAGATGGGGAAAGACGAAAGGATGTCCCCCATCCAGTTTCCGAGTTATAGTCTGAGTCGGCCGAATCCTGTAGAGGTCGGCCGAGATAGGAAAGGGCAGGACCCTTATGATAATGGCAAGGCATTACCCGGCCGAGATACTACGTGAGTCGGCCGGGTTAGCCCAAGTAATCTTAATCCAGGTGAAGGACGGTCCGAGTTACGTGAGGCAAGGCCGAATGATACGAAGCTTGCAGGAGAAGGAGAAGCCTAAAGTCAAACTCTAGCCACAGGGTAGGGAGAATCTGAGCAGAGCCAAGCACAAGGGAAAAGGCGCAGAGCGACAGAGGGGCAGAAGGAGGTCACAGAGGTGACAGTCCTGAAGCCCGAGGCACGCTGGAGGGGCCCTCTGGAACCTTGCCGTCATTAGAGGGGCGACAGGGAAAGGAGGCCGCCGAACTACTATTTTGGGACAAGCATATTCCTCGAATATGCTTGCCACGTCAGCCCTAACGGAACCCAAGGCTCTCCTTTATAAGGGGAGGCTTGGACCCTGAGTAGGGGATCGGCTCATTTTTAGTACCGTTAGGCTGATAAAGCTCTTCCTTTCTCCTTGTATACAGCTCAAGGAGCACTTGTAGCCCAAGGAAGGAGAAATAAAGATCTTTACCTTAGTCTTTTGTGTGTAGAATCAACTACATCTTCCCTCCCCAGATCCCACTAGAATCCATTGGGCCCAAACTTTAGCCTACCCATGGCATCTGTCGTGCCACCACCATGACAGTTGGCGCCCACCGTGGGGCCAGCAGCAGTGCTAGTTGGAGTCATGATCCGGACGGGAAATTTCATCAACACTGGCAAGCGCATTGTCTCTGGCTTGGTCCAGAGACTTGATCTCTATGACTACGTCAGCGACAACGCAGGCAGCTTCAAGGGAAAAACTCCTCCGCGCAATGGCGTCTTCATCAACTTGGGCATGCACCAGATTTTCGTCGGCGTCGACATCTCCGGCGTTTATCCTCACCAGGTTGTTATTGCAGGAGAACCTCCCCTTAGCGTCGCGAGCAGTCCGCGCGGAGCGCGCCCTGTCAGCAGCGTCGAGGTGATGGTTGCAGCCGGGGTGCAGGCGGGAGTAGCAGGCGCAGGATCAAGCAGAGACCCGGCGGTGGGCGTGCAGGTCGCGCCCAGGCAGACAGCTCCACAACCCACCGAGGTAATCCCTTCAGTGGCCAACCAGGCCGAGGTGCAGGAGACAACCCCAAAGGAACCAAGGGTAAGAGGGCCACCTCTGGAAAGACCAGAAAACATTCTTCAGGCAACCATAGATAATATGACTACACCTATAGGGCCGATACTTGATCCGGCAAATGCTCAGGCAGAGTTGGAAGAAACCAGGCAAAAGGTGCTGGTACAGGCAGAAAAGGTGTCGGCCTTGCGGGAGTCCTTAAATAGGACCCTGCGAGAGTATGCCAAAGCAAACAAGCTTGACGTCGCCCCCGAGAGGGTTGACGAGTTGAGATTAAGAGGAAAGAACCTCATAGATGATATCAACAAGGAGCATGACACTCATAAGGCAGAGTCAGTTGATTTAGGCTTGCCGAGGTACAGTACCCTGACAAAGAACCTGAAAGCGGCAAATGCCGCAGCATTAGAGTTAGAAGGATTGACCGGCGAGACCCGGCAGAAACAGCAAGAAAGAGTGAATGAGCTGGTGCGCATTGCGAACCAGCAGAATGAAGAAATGATCAGAGCAGACCCAGCGAGGCCAGGGGCCTCGCGAATGGTTCACTCGGCTGGAGCAGCACCTGCCTTATCTGTGGCAGCAGCATCTTCACCCGGAAACAATGCACGAAAAGACAGAGCGATAACTTCGGGAAAGAGAAACAAGCAAATTGTTCCATATGATCCGGCGATAGCCGGAAAAGCAAACGAGAACAGAGGCAATGGAAGCCGAGGTAACAGTGGCGAGAGAAATCCCGGCCGTGCTGAGAAAGGCGGCGGAAGCCGAGGCAATGGAGATCTCGGCAGAGGAGAACTCGGAAGAGGAAATCACGAGAACAATATCCCGGTCGAAGGAAGGAGAGAACCGCCGCCCAACCCACAGCCGAGACATGAACCTCGGCAGGAAAAAGAAGCGAGACTAGCTCGCCACAATCAGGTGAATGAGAGGTACAATGATGGTTATTCCGAGATGGAATATGTGATCCATGGTGGAAATAACCACTATGGAATGCAGGAGAGAGTTCTGTACAGATATTTGCCGTCAAATGATGCCAGAGTAAAGCTAGACCGGCTATACCGATCCGAGTTGCTGGAAGAACAGGGTCCACCGGGTCCGACATGCTTCGGACCACGGATCATGGGCGAACCGCCTGTGCCGAACTTTCAGCTGGCGAGAGGCACAAAAACATATAATGGGAGCACCAAACCACAAGATTGGTTGATCGATTATGCCACTGCTGTAAAAATAGCAGCTGGAAATTTACGATGGGCAGTGCGGTATGTCCCGAAAATGTTGGAAGGACCAGCTAGAGTATGGCTGAATAATCTGCCAGCAGGCAGCATCAACTGTTGGTTGGATTTTGAAGAAATGTTCGTTAGCAACTTCACCAGTACTTACAAGAGGCCAAACAGGCCGCAGCAGCTAGCCATGTGCAAGCAAAGGCCGAATGAGACGGACAGAGAGTTTTTAACTCGGTGGTGTAACCTGAGAAATTCGTGTGAGGGAGTTATAGAATCACAAGGGATAGCTTGTTCGCTCAAGGATGCCGCTATGCCAGTGTATTATGGCAGCGACTGCAAAGAGATATGTCAACCACATTGGTAGAAACCATCAGAATAGCGGATTCCTATGCATTGGGGGATCCGACGCAACCAGAATTAATGTAGGCAGATCATCGGGAGCATCAAGATCAATATGCAAGAGATGTGGTCGGGTCAGCCAGGCGCAATGACTTCAGAGGAGGAAGAAGAGAAGAAAGACCAGATTATAGATATGGTTCGACTCAGGTGGCAGCAATAGTGCAAGATCAGCCGAGTCACGGAAATAGTCAGCGGCAGAAGAATGGCCCTCAGCAATGGACACCAAGGAATGAAGGAAAAAGGCAGTGGACACCAGAGCAAAAGAAGCAATGGCAGGAGAGGCCGAAGTACACATTCGAGTCTATGTTAGATCAGTCGTGTAAATTTCACACGTCAAACCCGGCTAGGCCAGCCAACCATACAACCCGCCAATGTGCATGGATGAAAAATGCAATAGGTAACCCCGCAGGCATACAGGCAGCGCCTCTCCAGGCACATCAGCAGCATCAGCCACAGTTGACTGGAGCAAATGCACAACAACTAATGTTACCACCTCCTCCCCCGAGGTATGAAAACTCGGACCGGAGAGATGCGGTGCATCAAGTGATAAATCAAGGTCCGGATGGAAGGACAAATCCAGGAAATAATGGACGCAATGATTATAGAGAACATCATCAGTCGTATTGCGTGTTCACAACAGAACAGCAAGACAAGCAGAGTGTACAGCGCCGGCATATGGAAGTAAATGCAGTTATGTCGGCAGTACCAAGATATGTGCATTGGTCGGGTCAAGAAGTAACTTGGAGCATAAAGGATCACCCCAAGATAATGCCGAGTCCGGGGTCGTATGCACTCGTGTTAGATCCAACATTTGTCGGACCAAGCATTAATGTGAAATTTTCAAAGGTACTCATTGACAATGGGAGCAGTATCAATATCATGTACAAAGATACAATGCATAAACTCGGAATATCGCAGAACATGCTGCAATCCACGAGGACCACTTTCCATGGGATAGTACCAGGGCTTTCATGCGAACCCATTGGTAAGGTTCGAGTGGATGTGTTATTCGGCACAAGATATAACTGCAGAGAAGAAAATTTAGAGTTTGAAGTGGTGGATCTAGAGAGTTGTTATCATGCTCTACTCGGACGGCCAGCATTGGCCAAATTCATGGGCAGCTGTCATATAAGTTATCTGAAAATGAAGTTACCCGGACCACAAGGGGTGATAACAGTTGCAGGGGATTACAGGAAGTCAATGGAATGTGCTTCAGTCGGGTCAAATTTTGCCGAATCATTGGTAATAGCAAGAGAAAAAAGAAGGATTCAGGAGGTAGCAGCCCTCGGTCAATCGGCACAGCTGAATATGCCGGCATTATCCAACCCACATGGAAGTGTCTCCTTTCAGCCGACTAAAGAAACAAAAAAGTTCCAGATAGATGAGCAATTCCCAGAGCGCACCGTCACTATTGGTGTCGGCCTAGATGCTAAATAGGAAAGCGAGCTCACCAACTTCCTCCGTGAGAATCGGGATATCTTTGCATGGTCAACTCAGGATCTGCAAGGTGTGCCGAGGGAGTTGGTTGAACACTCTCTGAATGTAAGGCCAGGAGCAAGGCCGGTGAAGCAACCTCTCCGCCGCTTCGCCGAGGACAGGAGAAAAATAATAGGGGATGAAATAGCTCGGCTCCTTGCGGCCGGGTTCATCATGGAGGTACTATATCTGGATTGGCGATCAAACCCGGTGCTAGTGGAAAAGAAGAAGGATGATCCAAATGTAGCCATTGTATGGCGAATGTGTATCGATTACACGAACCTGAACAAGGTGTGTCCAAAAGATCCTTTTCCTTTACCTAGAATAGACCAAGTCATTGATTCGACCGCTGGTTGTGAACTATTATCATTTGTAGACGCGTATTCTGGTTTTCACCAGATACCGTTAAATCTGGCCGATCAAATAAAGACTGCGTTTATTACCCCGTACGGGGCTTATTGCTATCGCACCATGCCATTCGGCCTGCACAACGCAGGAGCAACGTATCAGAGATGCATGCTAAAATGTCTACATAACCAGATAGGGAAAAATGTACAAGTATATGTAGATGATGTGGTTATCAAAACCAAAGAAAGCAAAACGCTACTGGATGATATCCGGAAGACTTTCGCGAACCTGAAAAGGTTCCGAATGAAGCTTAACCCGGAAAAATGCACATTTGGTGTTCCAGCGGGAAAATTGCTCGGTTTTCTCGTATCTAGCCGAGGTATAGAGGCCAACCCAACTAAGATAAAAGCAGTGGAAAAGATGGAATTGCCAAGATGTCTAAATTAAGTACAAAAGTTCACAGGTTGTTTAGCCTCGCTCAGCCGATTTGTATGTCGGCTGGGAGAGAAAGCACTACCACTTTATCAGCTGATGAAAAAATCGGATAAGTTCATTTGGACTCCACAAGCAGACAATGCATTTCATGAATTGAAAAAGATGTTGGTCACAGCGCCGGTCTTGGCTTCTCCATTATCGAAAGAGCCTATGTTACTTTACATAGCAGCCACCAACAGAGTAGTGAGCGCTGTGATCGTGGTGGAACGAATTGAAGATGATAAATCAGTACAAAGGCTGGTGTATTACCTAAGCGAGGTATTATCAGCCTCAAAACAAAATTACCCACATTATCATAAGATGGCATATGGGGTGTAAATGTTAGCAAAGAAACTTAAACATTACTTCGAAGAGCACCCCATCAAGGTGATTTGTGAAGCACCCATAGCCGACATATTGAGCAACAAAGATGCAAGTGGCCGAATAGCAAAATGGGCAATTGAATTGTCACCTTATGCTCCGCAATTCGATAGGCGAGATGCAATCAAATCTCAGGATGTGGCCGACTTCTTCGTAGATTGGGCCGAGGTACAATACGAGCCACCATTACCAGATCCGAATTATTGGACGATGCACTTTGACGGTTCCAAACTAAAAAATGGTTTGGGGCAGGAATAGTGTTAACCTCGCCAAAAAGAGATGCAAATACATTTTGCCGCGTCAAACAATGTAGCAGAATATGAAGCACTAGTCCATGGATTGAAGGTGGCGAAAGAGATTGGTATTCGCCGAATCTTGTGCTATGGAGATTCAGATCTAGTAGTACAGCAAGTCTCAGGCAATTGGGATGCGTTGGACGATAATATGGCTTTGTATAGGTTTCGTGTGCAAAAACTCAGTGGATACTTCGATGGATGTGAATTTCATCATGTACCTCGGGCAGAAAACGACGCCGCAGACACATTTTCAAAACTCGGATCAACCAGACAGTCAATTCCCCTAGGTATCGCCCTAGAACACCTGAGGAAGCCATCAATAACACCGTCTCCAGAGTCTGAATCCATCTTTATTCCGGCAAAATCAAGAGAGGATAATGTGCCGATGGAAATTGACAAGCAATGTAACCCAGAATTTCCAAAAATAAAGCCAGCCGATGCAAGGATGAGTATGGAGAAATCCGAGGTCGTTATGTCGGCAGAAAATATGGAAATAGATAGTGAAACTACACCAGAGAAAATCACACCAACATGGGCGCAGCCCATATTCTCTTTCCTCAGAGATGCGATTTTGCCGAATAACGAGATATTGGCAACACAGATAGTGAGAAGAGCTAAAGCTTATACAATCATAAACAACGAGTTGTATAAAAGGAGTGTCACAAGTGTGTTGCAAAGATGTGTGAGCTCGGCGGAAGGTCAGGAGATCCTCCTAGATATACACCAAGGAGAATGCGGACATCACGCCTCATCCCGAGCTTTAGTAGCCAAAGCATTCAGGCATGGGTTTTATTGGCCAACAGCGTTGAAAGAGGCCAAAGAACTGGTCGAAAAATGTAATGGTTGCCAAAGATATGCCAGCAAAATACATATGCCTTCGTCCGAGTTAAAAACAATACCAATTACTTGGCCATTTTCTGTATGGTGCCTAGATATGGTGGGACCATTTAAGCCGGCCCGAGGCGGGATGACCCACATATTAGTAATGGTGGACAAATTCACAAAATGGATTGAAGTGAAACCAATAAATAAATGTGATGGGCCCACAACAGTGAAATTCCTCAAAGATATTATCTTAAGATATGGGTACCCACACAGTGTTATTACAGACAACGGTACAAACTTTGCAGAAGGAGCCTTCGCTAGATTCTATCAAGAAAAGCACATAAGACTAGATGTCGCCTCTGTGGCTCACCCAGCATCCAATGGGCAAGTAGAAAGGTCTAATGGACTAGTACTATCCGGAATAAAACCACGACTCGTCGAACCGCTGCGAAGGTCGGCAGGATGTTGGATTGAGGAACTACCAGCAGTACTATGGAGCCTCAGGACTACCCCAAACAGATCAACAGGTTATACACCATTTTTTCTAGTGTATGGGGCAGAAGCTGTGCTTACAGCCGACATAATACATGACTCGCCAAGGGTTACCCAGTATACAACCGCTGAAGTAAAAGAGGTAGCTCGGCAGGATGATGTCGATCTGCTAGAAGAAGCTAGAGAGCTGGCGCTATCAAGATCAGCTATCTATCAGCAAGATTTGCAATGATATCACAGCAAGAAGGTGAATCCAAGAGTGTTTAAAGAAGGATATTTGGTTCTCCGGCTGGTGCAACGCACGGCCGGCATGCACAAGCTGTCGCCTCCATGGGAAGGACCATTCATCGTGAGCAAAGCATTGCACAATGATGCGTATTACCTAATCGATGCTCAATCACCAGGAAAGAACAGGGCAGACAAAGCCAGCAAAGAATCGAAAAGACCATGGAACATAGCTTTACTTCGTCCATTTTACTCGTAGGAGTCATCTATGACACATTGTAAAATGATGCCTCGGGATGGAGCACCAACTATGTATTGAACCTCGGCGTCCAGAGCAGTGGCTCGGGGACTGCCATATATTGTTTTAAATTTCATGTTATGTATCAAACCTCGGCACCTTGAGCAGTGGCTCGGGGATTGCACTATATTGTTTTTAAGTTTGGTTTATGTATTAAACCCCAGCACCTTGAGCAGTGACTTGGGGACTGCCCCATATTGTTTCTAAGTTTGATTCATGTATTGGACCTCGGCGCTAAAGCAGTGGCTCAGGGACTGACATATATTATTTTTTGATTTGTGTTATATATTAAACCTCGGAACCTTGAGCAGTGACTCGGGGACTGTCCTATACTGTTTCTAAATTTGGTTTATATATTAAAAACCTCATTGCCTTGAGCAGTGGCTCGGGGACAACCCTATATTGTTTTTAAGTATGGGTTATCCTTTGTTACAAGAGTGGGTATCAAACTTAGGCTCCCAGAGTGATATTATTTTGCTCCCCCAAATACGGTCTTCAAGGTTTACGCCCAGGTTAACAGTCCAAACCACAGTGGTCAAGTGGCAAAGTTTATCAAAGTCAGGCAATATTGGACGCCGAACTACGGGAGAACAAGGGCAAATATATAATCCAAACTCAAGAAATTGAAGGCCGCCAAAGCAAGGATTCGGACAGACAGGACCAGTTAAACAAAGTAATAACGATTACAACCACATGTGTCTCAGCGGCACACGGCAAAGGAAATTCATACCACACAAAAGACGGACAAATGTTTGACGTACATCATACGCCCGGCATACCAGGGGTAAGAAATGACTTAGAGTTTTTTAGCTGGAGAGGCAGTGATTTGGTCAGGGGCTGGGCACTCCGAGGTAGGTGGAACTTCGGCCGAGGTTGCCTCGCCCTCCACAGACCCAGGAGCGACTTCGGAGGAAGCCCGAGGCTGTTGAGGAGCGTCAGCTTGCGCAGTGGAATGCCCAGTACCTTTGGAGGAGGATCGCGCGTCGCCGTTGCCATCCGAGCTCGAACTGGAATCACCAGAAGCAGCCGAGTCACCCTCATCTTCGCCTTGTTCAGCTGAGTTATCATCCGAGTCATCCTCAACTTTGACCTCGTCCTCCGGGTTAGGAAGGAAACTCAGACCTTCATTCCAGTTATGCACGTCGACATACTCAACAAGCTGGAAGGCACGAGCTTGCCGGAGAGCGACAAAGTCTGGTTCCTCAACCCAACGGGAACCAGTGCGCAAATTTCTCAAAGTATCAAGAGAAATATCTTCATACCATGACATGATGACAGTGAGAGCCATATCAGCACCAGCTCGTCCGGCTGATTCCCTCCAAAGACTTAGTTGTCTCTCAGATGCCATTAATCTTTCCACCAACAATTTGACCTCATCAATATTAGGAGTCCCAGAAGTATTCGGTCAGAGAACATGGTAGGCTCGGATAGCTGCCTGCACCAAATCCCTGCCCATAATCTTCATCGGACCAACTGCAGCGCCAAAAGCAACCAAGAAATCTTCCATCGAGTACTCTGAGTCCGCATCAGCAACACCTCGGCTCACACGAGCACTAATCACCGCTTTAGAGCTCACGGGCTTAGCTTCTAGAAAATGGTCTGCGCAAAATACAAGTGCGTCAGTCAGCAGTAAGAAAGGGAAAAAGATAACTCGGCCGCGGTCAGAAGCTTACGATGAATATAGCTCAACATTATCTGAAGATCTTTAGCCCAGTCAATCTTGCTCTTCTCAAAGCGGGTGATCTCCTCGCTCATCCCCCGTGTCTTCAGTTCGGCAGCCTCGAGGAGCTCTTTATTTTTCTGCAATTGCAGAGCTAGCCGATTCTTCTCCCCGAAGAACTCCTAGTCGACCTTTTCTAATTCAGACTTCTGAGAGAGCTTAAGGGACTCCACCTCGGCACGCAAGCGAGATATTTCGTCATCTTTATCCTTCAACTGCGCCGAGTGAGTAGCGCTTTGTTCTAAAAAATGCAACATCACATCAGGCATGGGCGTGCAATCTTGGTGAGATGCTGCAAAGGTTTGTAATTCGGCTTTACCAAAGCCAAAAGAGTTAAAAGAAACTTAGTGCACATTTCAAAGGGGAGTACATAAAGTAAAAGAGTAACTAACCTTCCAGGGCCTTGACCTTCTTCTCAAGACGGATGTTAAGATTATTGATGTTCCCTGTTTACCAACAAAGTGATCCAACATCTCATGTACAAAACAATAAGAACTTCGGAGATGACGCAAGAGTTTGGCGACTTACCAGCTTTCTTCACCACTGGAATAACCTTCTCGTACTTTTCTTGCAATTTTTTATGCGCAAAAAGCAGCCTTTGGAATTCGGCGGTCCGCCGGTCATGCGCAACCTAACCAATAAAGCAAATAGTAATAAGGTATTCGAACCTAAGACAGATCCGAGTCAAGCAAGACTTAACTCGGATCTATGTGGCTGGATATTCGAACCTAGGACAGATCCGAGTCAAGCAAACCTTAACCCGGATCTAGGTGGCTGTATATTCATAGCTAAGACAGATCCGAGTCAAGCAAACCTTAACCCGAATCTAGGTGGCTGGATATTCAAAGCTAAGACAGATCCAAGTGAAGCAAGACTTAACTCGGATCTAGGTGGCTGGATATTCAAAGCTAAGACAGATCCAAGTGAAGCGAGATTTAACTCGGATCTAGGTGGCTGGATATTCGAACCTAGGACAGATCCGAGTCAAGCAAACCTTAACCCGGATCTAGGTGGCTGGATATTCATAGCTAAGACAGATCCGAGTCAAGCAAACCTTAACCCGGATCTAGGTGGCTGGATATTCATAGCTAAGACAGATCCGAGTCAAGCAAACCTTAACCTGAATCTAGGTGGCTGGATATTCAAAGCTAAGACAGATCCGAGTCAAGAAAAACTTAACCCGGATCTAGGTGGCTGGATATTCGAAGCTAAGACAGATCCGAGTCAAGCAAAACTTAACTCGGACCTAGGTGGCTGGATATCCAAGGTTCAGACAGACCCAAATCAAGCAGAATTTAATGCAGATCTAGTTGGATGGAGGTTCGAACTCTAAGACAAAACTGAACTAAGTAAAGCATCATAAAACTTCCAAACGAATAACAAGCTATTCGGTTGCAAGCTTCGGGGACTAGAGTATATATAATATCATCCGGAGAACTAATCAAAAATCCATAAAAACAATAACCTCATTCATCTTGTCACTTTCAAGAACGATCTTGGCAGCCTGATGTAGGCGGCTGCTGATATCGGAGTTGAAACGGCTGGCTGCTTGGATTACCCTCGAGCTGATCGGCAGCGTTACAATTGTTGGCATACTCGACCAACGAGCCGAGACTGTTCCCACTCTCCGTACGAGTCAGAACTTTACCTCGGACATGTTGGGTAACAACCCCAACCGCCGGACTCTTGTGGAGAGCAAGCTGTCTATCAGCAGCTGGGGTAACAGTGCTCTTGGCAGAGGAAACCCCCTTGTGCAGCGCATCAGCAATTGTAGGCTAAGATGAGCTGGCAAGTCCTTTCTGAGAGGACGAAGGCTTGGTAACAACGACCTTTCTTGCCTTAGGAGAGGCGTCAGTAGGAGCCGATACCTCGACACTTGGAGCAGCGTCCTTGGGAGCCGGAGGAATTACGATTGTAGAGGGCGCCAGGATATTGATATCCTCGGTTGGAGTTGGTGTCATAGTAAAGACCGCGGGGGTCGAAGGAATCTCAACAGAAACATCGGGGTTCGCGGAGGAGGCAGCAGGTTCGGTAGGAATATCTGTGGGCCGAGATGTATCGGAATCAACAGGAGAAATCTCAGGCGCATCATGGCGTGGTGGCGCCTGATTCGGAGCAGGAGGAGAAGCAACGCGAGCAGGACTCGGAACTCCTGTATCCTCAGGAGGCGGAGGAGAAGGCGGTCGAGTCGTACGACTCGTCATGCTGGGACCGCTGGGCTTAACAGAAAGAGGAGCCCTGCAAAGACAGAAAAGGTCAAGTCGGAAGAGAGAAAGAGAGAAACAAGAAATACAAACAAAAGTAACTCACCCAGTAACCCCGGGCATAGTTTTACGCTTCGGAGGGTGCTGGGCTGACTTCTTTATTCGTTTCCTAGGAGCAGCTTCTGAGGCATCAGCTGGAGCTCTCCGTTTCCCCGAGGTAACGGGAGGCCGGGAGGCAAGAGGCTCGGCGTTGTGAACCTGACCGGCCGGATTAGCTGAGAAAATAGAAGCCGGAAATGCATAAGAAATTGGCATTGCGGCAACTACCTCTAGAACTTGGACCTCGTCCGAATCACCTTCCTCCTCATGGGTCGGGGTCTTGCCGCAAGCGCGAGCCGGAGCGAGATCCGACTTGGGAACAAACTCTTCTGAGTCCGGCTCCCCGCTGTCCGGAGTATTCCGATCCGCAGGCCACGGGAGTGTCAAAATCTCGGCGTCCTCAGTCTTCTGCTCCTCAAACCTCTGCAGGACAAGAAAGAGAAAAATTAGCAAAAAGAGTCACGGACGCGATTAGGAAGCAAAACACAAAGGCATAAACTCACCTCGGGAGGGGGATGCTCGCAGGTGAACGACTTCAATCCCTAGGCCCAGTCCTCCGGCATCTCCGTCTTCAAGATAGCCCGGACACGTTTGAAGATGAGGTAGTTGTCCAGCTCCACCGTCGAGACTCGGTTGGGATCGAGAGGACCGCTCATGGAGCAGAGCTTGTGTGTGCGTTTCTGGAAGGGGAAGATCCGGTTGCTGATGAAGGTAGTCATCAGATCCTCACCGTGTAGCCCGAAGCGGATCAGTTCCTTCAGCTGAATCTCAAAAGCCTCGGCCAGAGCATGACTCTTCCTCGGATTATAGGTTCAGTTCTTCTTGGAAGGGGTGCCAATGGAAAAGGAAGGAAGCTGAATCCTATCCTCATTCCCAGAGTTCTTGACATAAAAGAACGACTTATGCCACTTCTTGCATGATTCTAAACCTGTGACGCGAGGAAATTCGGATTTCCTCAAAGGTGTGATTGACGCGGCACCACATTGGGTAAGCAGCTTCTCGGAGGGATGAATAGATTTGTTTGGGACAACATTGGATCGAATCTGGAAAAACTTTGACCAAACGTGCACAGACGGCCACAGGCCGAAGTATCCCTCCGAGGCACAGATGAAGGCAAAAAGAGAGGCAATGGCATTAGCAGGCAGGTGATGCGGCTGCAGGCCGAAGTAATCAAGGAATTCCCTAGCAAAATCATTGAGGGGGAGACCAAACCTGCGAGCAAAATGTGACATAAAGACTACATATTCGCCCTCCCTAAGAACTGGAGAGGATTCGCTGTCGGGTAAGCGACAAGCTACCTCGGCAGGAATCCCGCGAGTTCGGATTAGCCACTCAACCTCTCGGCGGGTGACAGAAGAGCCCTGCCACGAGCCTCGCTCGGGCCCAGAGGCAGCATCGTCATCCTCAATAAGGGCACCGCTGACGGAGCTCGACATGAGGTCGCCGGAGAAATTTACGGAGGAAGAACTGGCGGTGGAGGAAAACTTAGAACTGCACGGGCCCGTCGTGATTCTACGTGGAAACGGCGGCGAAGCAGCGAAGGAACTACCGCGCGAAAACGAAAGGGAAACAGAGGAATCAAGAGGAGAGCCCGGGCGATGGGACCGGAAGAACTCACCGGTGACGACGCCGGAGCGAGCGAACAGGGACGAGGCAGACGGAGCAGTGCAGCGGGATACCTGCCGTCAGAGACCCAGATGAGCGCACGGCGGCGGAGTCGCGAACAGGCGCAGAGGTGAGAGGAAGAAGAAGGGCGCAGGTGAGCGGAGGGGGAAGTGAATCTCCTAGCCCCGCGCCCCTCTTTATAACCGTGTCGCCTGCGAGGTAGTGGGATCGTGGGTGTGGCAGTTGACCATGTAGATCGTGTACACCGCATGACCGCACGTCGCTAAGTGGAACCGCACCAAGGACTACACGGTGGAAAAGAAGGACACGATCCCCGACGGAAACGGCACACGAGGCGTCGTAGCGCCGACGCGACAGGCGCAGTAATAACTGTAGCCTGTCAGTATACTGTAGAGGAACAAAAAACTAGAGAAACAATGATAAGTATGACACGTAGGACGAGGCGTACGCGAGAAGATATGATGGTACCTCGAACGAGAAAAATATAACTCGGAAACAATGGAGAACGAATATCATGAAACTGATACGGCCCGGCCGAAGTTGTTGGCAGGGCCATACCAGCTTCGGGGACTAATGTTGGGGAGGTGACCCCGGATAGGGTAAAGACGGGGAAAGACGAAAGGATGTTCCCCGTCCAGTTTCCGAGTTATAGTCTGAGTCGGCCGAATCCTGTAGAGGTCGGCCGAGATAGGAAAGGGCAGGACCCTTATGATAATGGTAAGGCATTACCCGGCCGAGATACTACGTGAGTCGGCCGGGTTAGCCCAAGTAATCTTAATGCAGGTGAAGGACGGGCCGAGTTACGTGAGGCAGGGCCGAATGATACGAAGCTTGCAGGAGAAGGAGAAGCCTAAAGTCAAACTCTAGCCACAGGGTAGGGAGAATATAAGCAGAGCCAAGCACAAGGGACAAAGGCGCAGAGCGACAGAGGGGCAGAAGGAGGTCACGGAGGTGACAGTCCTGAAGCCCGAGGCACGCTGTAGGGGCCCTCTGGAACCTTGCCGTCATTAGAGGGGCGACAGGGAAAGGAGGCCGCCGAACTACTATTTTGGGACAAGCATATTCCTCGAATATGCTTGCCACGTCAGCCCTAACGGAACCCAAGGCTCTCCTTTATAAGGGGAGGCTTGGACCCTGAGGAGGGGATTGGCTCATTTTTAGTACCGTTAGGCTGGTAAAGCTCTTCCTTTCTCCTTGTATACATCTCAAGGATCACTTGTAGCCCAAAGAAGGAGAAATAAAGATCTTTACCTTAGTCTTTTGTGTGTAGAATCAACTGCATCTTCCCTCCCCAGATCCCACTAGCATCCATTGGCCCCAAACTTTAGCCTACCCATGGCATCTGCCGTGCTACCACCACGACAATCTTAATTGTCTAGTGACTAACCATGGTTTTGGTAACAGACTAGTATGATTATTTAAGTTGGCATGAAATCTACCAAGAGGAGTTCCGGCTAATTATGGATTGCTCGCCTACACATATACTTATAAGATTACAATTGTTACACTTATCACTTATCCACCTGGCACAATCACTATCACCATGAACTGTATCTCCCCGCGCCTACTTCATCATCAGCAGAAAACAACAAGCAATCGAATCGTTCTTTACTTTTATGCTTTTTATTTCTGAAATTCACATTTTAGTTTTATTTAAAAACTTTTAGTTTAATCCAAATTTTATTCTTATTTCAACACTTGCAGTCAATTCACTCGAAGACCTATGACAACTTTGTGTGCGACAGAGACTTCATCCGTAAACACTTACCTTTGGGTTCCCTGTGGGATCAATATATTAACTTCGAAACTAGCTACAAACGATATGTGCACTTGCAGTCATCAAGCTATTTTCCGGCGCCGTTTCTGGGGAGCTAAGCACTAAGTGTTTGTCTCTTGACATTTCATGTGTTATTACTACAAAATGATCTCCCTAGGAGACAAAGGGTCTTCACGCTCTGGTAGGACCTATCTACCAAATTATTTTGATCGCGTACCTATTCAAAGGCGCGAAGAAATTGTTGAGAACTTTTAAGATCAAATAAGCTTGAAGTTGAAAACCTGAGTGATTTCATGAAAATCATGTCCATTCACAGGACAACTCCCAAGAAACCTGAGAAAACTCTCAGAGAATACAATGCTCCAAATTCTGCTTTTCTTAAACAACCAATAGAATTTCCTAATCCTGGAGTTAGAGATTATCGATTTGATGGTGAGATTATTAAAATTTTGCAGGAAAAACCTTTCAGTGGAAGGGAATATGAAGATCCAGGAAGACATCTTAGAGAGTTCGACGATGTTATAACATCACTGGGACCAAAAGGTTTGTCTAGAGATTTCTCCCATCTAAAATTATTTCGTTGGTCTCTTAAAGGTAAGGCTCTAGACTGGTTATATTCTCTCCATCGTCATTACATTAAATGTTGGGAAAACTGTATTGTTAAATTCATAAACAGATTTAATCCTTTTAAAAATGTAACTGAAATTAGAAAGAATATAGGCAATTTCAGTCAAAACATGGGAGAAAACAACCCACAAGCTTGGGATAGATTTTTCGGAATGATCAATAGTATTCCTAATCATGGCTATTCTGAATCCACTGTTTTCCACTTATTTTACCATGGTCTTAATACTCAGTGTGGAGAATTGCTTGATTTATTAGCAGGAGGATCAATAAATACTTTAACTACTAAAGCTTCTTTGGAATTGATGTCCATTAGGGCTAAGAATGATTCTCTTTATAATCCTGATTTTGGTACTAAGCTAGAAAAAGGGATAATTCATATAACCCTGTTCTAATGCCTGAAGTACGCAAAACAATGAAAGAATAAGGTATACCTTCCAAACTTGTTAAGGAAAACAAAGTAGATATGTTACAAGTTTTTACTGAAGAAGACGAAACTAGGAAAAAATTTCAAGAATTAAAACATAGACATGAAAAATCTTATAATAATTTACATAAGAAATTTCAAAGACATAAGGAGATTTTGGCAGAACTCACGAAAAATTATGATGAGATTGTCCAAGAAATAAAATTATTTCACAAGTACCTTAGTATGATTGAAACCAAATGTGAATAAATAGCATCTGGTTATCAAATTTTTCTTCAAGATGATATAAATATTCCTGTTTCTACTAATGTTGTTACAAGGAGAGGTGCAGTTTTTACAGGACCATTAGGACCACCAGAATATGAAGCTAAAAAAGATCAAAGGGAAAAAGTCTTGCTCAAAGCAAGCTAAGAAGATGATACACTGGTGGATTCTCAAGATGAAATTTCTCAAGAAACACAAGATCAAACCTTGGAGAAGCAAAATGATGCACATGATGACCGCTGTGACTCTGATGCAGAGACTATTGATCCAAGAGAAGAAAAAGAGATAAGCAATGAAGATGAAGTTGTTACAGTGGAAAAGAAGAAAAGGGATAAGCAATAACAAAAGAAAGTAACTAAAGAGCCTAATCCCCTACAAAAGGTAATGGATAAGAATAAGAAAGGTGAGCAAAAACTTCCATATCCAGATCACAAAAATAAAGCACCAGATCAGGTAATCTATGACTCTTTCAAAAAGGCACTTGGTGATCTTCGTCTAGAAATCCCATTTGAGGATGCAATAAAAGTTCTTACCTATTCTAAATTTCTCCGTGATATTCTTAATAGAAAGAAAGAAATAACTGAAATCGTTGCCATGTGACTAGTTATCCTACTAATGGGAAGTTGTTGTCTAAATCAGGAGATCCTAGAATACCAACTATTTCATGCTCAATTGGCAAAACTGATATTCATAATGCCTTGTGTGATTTAGGTACAGGAGTTAGTGTAATACCATATTCCCTCTATAAAAGGTTAGGATTAGGGGAGTACTCCCCTACTTCTATCACTTTACATATGGCTGATACGTCCACTAAACAACCCATTGGTATGATTGAGGATGTTCTACTTAGAATAGATGAGCATGTTATTCCGATTGACTTTATTATTCTTGAAATTCCAGAGGATGAAAATTATCTATAATACTTGGAAGACCTTTCCTTAGTACCACAGGAGCGTCAGTTGATTGTGCTGAGGAAAAAATAATCTTCAATGTTTATGATGCTGAAATCATCCGATATTTTCCAAAGAAGCAAGAGAAAGGTATATTCCACCGGGAAAATGAGTTCAAGTGGTAAGTGCCCTTGATAAGGGGCAACCCAAGGTAAGAATTCGAGAACAAATAAGGGGTTGAAATATTCAACCATTCTTAATAAAATGCTTAATGGGAGTTAACCCATCATATTAATAAAATAAATTAAAGAATAAAATATTCATCGCATTCCTACAACTTTTTCACAGACATTCTTGTGGAAGCGCGCCCGTAAAGATGCAGCTGTCAAAAGTAGTAGAAATATCGATTGAACAAGCGTAGAATAAATATAAAAATAAATTTTGAATTTTATATACAAAAAATAGCTTAATCATATTGTCCAGATTAAAAAGTGAATCTCTGAAAAATTGGGCGAAAAAGCATGGTCTAGAAGTTTTAATTACCAATTATACGACGGGAATATTTTTTCCAGCCGTATAGTTATCGGCAAGTTTCTCACAAAATGCATCTGGGATACAAAAGGGTTAACGACCAACTATACGGTGGGACCATTTTGGTCTGACCGTATAGTTGCACCCGTATAGTTGCGATCTGGCATAGAAAAACCCTAATTCTCGACGCCGCCACAACTATACGGCGGGGACTACTTATCCCGCCCATATAGTTCCCGTCGTATAGTTCGGCGTGACCACTTAATCACGTCGGGACGGCTAGGGTTCTTCCTCCTCCTCATTATTTCTCTCATATTCTCTCTCCAAACCTCTCAAAACACACCTAGAATTCTTGATTCTTCGCGGATTTTGTTCGTTTGAGTTGGGGAATCAACAGATCGGTATGTTTCTCTCCCTATCCATGCTTTATTTTCAGAATTCCATGGTTGAAACTCTCACATTGATTTAGTGTATGAACTAAAGATTGTTTGATTTTCCCTTTTGATTTCTCAAGTTAGGATTAAATTTCTCCACGTAGAATCGTTCGTATATCATGTAGAAACTATATGCTTAAAATTTTATGTTGAAATTTTTTAGTGCATCAAGATGAACAAGCTTGGTAGTATTTTTCACAAGAGAAAGCACCAACATGGCGAGGGCTCTGGGCTGAGATCGACAACAAGTATGCCATGGTTTCATCAAGGAGGGTGATGCCCACACGTTGGTACGATGGTGGCTTTCTCACCACGACAGGGTTTAGGGTGGACTTTGACCTCATGTGTGCAAATGTAGGGCTATCACTCCTCGACTATGCAAGACACTAAACATACATTGAGCTCACCTTTGAATTCCTCGCCTCCTTCTATGGTGACTACAAGGAGAAAGGTAATGCATGCACGGTAAGCTTCACCATAAACCAACAGCTATATAAAATCTCTTTTCAACAATTTTGTGAAGCTTTTGGATTCCCTCAAGATGGGGAATCAACTATTACAAATTTATATAGTGCCTCAAGTGGAGAAACTTGGGAGGTTATTTTTGTTAACGGTGATAGGGACTTCTACCAGAAGAAGATGTCCACCATTCAGAACCCAACAATTCGCTACTTCGCCTGGTTCCTCGCCAATACACTATTGGGAAGAGGAGATACCGGTTCCATGGACAATGTGGACATGGCCATGATCACCAAGGCACTCTTCCCCAATGCACCGCAAATCCCTAATCCTGCACCTCCGCCACCAGAGCAACAAAAATAAAGGTTACATTCGCATTGGTGGATTGGTAACCCACCTTGTCCAAGCATTGAACATTCCAATACCTGTTATGCAACTTGTAGATGGCTCCATACTTATGGATGTCAAATGTATAACTGCTTGTGGCTTCCTCGGTGTTTACCGAGCTGATAGGAGGCTCCGAGCATATCAGTTTGGTTATCTTGATGCCTCATAGGTTGAGCAGGTGTCGTTGCCTTGTCCACAAGCTTTCTCGATTTTGTAGAAGAACAACTAGATCCTCACCAAGGATCAAGTGGCGGAGATCATGGCTGGACTCTAACCAGTAAGAAGATGAAGAAGGAGAGCAGCAGGATGAGCAGGAGCAGGAGCAAGAGTACAACCCTGCTTGAGAGGGACATCAACAGTAACATGAGGGACACTGGGATCCATGGCCCAACCAGTAGCAACAACAGCAGGGGTTCAACAACGCCCCTATCAAGACTTTCTGCAACTCAACCAGCGTGTTGGGGAGA
The DNA here is from genome assembly GCA_910589765.1 of Avena atlantica. Taxonomy (NCBI): domain Eukaryota; kingdom Viridiplantae; phylum Streptophyta; class Magnoliopsida; order Poales; family Poaceae; genus Avena; species Avena atlantica. The sequence continues at coordinate 67,716,611 of OU342737.1, forward strand.
TCGACCAAACTTTGCAGGGAGTGAATGAGGATGTTAGTGCCTTAACTCACAAATTTAGTCACTTCATGACCCAATTACCCAACTACTACCAGCAGAACCCGTACCAGCTGCCGAATGACGGCAACAACTAATCCTGGCAACAACCTAAGCTTGGGGGAGGTTTGAAAACATCCAAACTTTGCATTCATATTTTTATTTATTCTTTTGATTTATTTTTCTTATTCAAAAGTTGCATGTTTACTTTCAGTTTTGCATTCCTAAATCAAAAACACACAAAAAATTAGTTGTAACTTCTATTGCAAATTTGTTTCTTGGTTTCTCTCAGAGATTGCTCAATTTCAAGTGATTTGGCAATAGGGAAATATAGCGGGGTTCAACTCAAGTACAAGAACGAAGCAATCAAGAGGAGGTATCACATTCCTTTCATCACCTATTCTTCAATTTTAAATTGACCCTACAATTATTTGCTCTCTTGCACTTGAGTCACTCCCCACTTAGCTTGTTATCCTACAAATTCTATTCCCTTGCTAGTGTCTCCTTTTTTAGCTTTGAAATAATGAGCAATGGACTTGGTTAAAATTTTCCAACATTTTTACAACAAGAAAAAACATCCAAAAGATGACTTGAGTCCATGTTTAGCCCAAAGGATTTGATTTTAGAACTACTCAACCCCATTGAGCTTAATGTAAATAGACTTGACAACACTCTTAAATGAAATTGTTTGATAAAATAGATGCTTTGAAGTAGTATAGATTATTCCAATGATTTTCTAATAATTAAAGTAAGATATTGCTTTATGCGTGTCATTACAACACTATCGTCCTCATTGAGGAACTATTAACTCCGCTGGCCAACGAACGATCTAAATGTGGGAAACCACTTGATTTCGGCTATTGAGTTATGTAAGCGTCTGTAGCTGCAATGCTATGACGAGTAAAAAAATTAGTCTCCTCGTGATTTCACGTTTCAATTGAAGTTGTATTACTCCTCTCACCCATTATTGCTCAATAGCATCAGCAACACAGTCCCAATTAACATGTTAAAAACAGTGGCATGCTTTCTCTATGGAAGAGCTAAAAATTTTGAAAAGCAAGGAAAGTAAAAAAGGTGCTTTGAGAGTCTTGAAATTTTTACATGGGAGTAGATGAGTTGTTCTTAAATTGAATGTTTTTGGTGCCAACTTGAGTACTCCTAATTTATTAAAGAAACACGAGCAAAAAGTTTTCATCTCTCAACAAAGAGAGAAACCAAAAGAATTTGTTTCACTTTCCTAGCTAAACTATTGAAACTTACTCGGGCATATAATTTATTTGCTAGCAAGATATAGTGAAGGGAATATGCCCTGAGAGGCAATAATAAAGTGTTTATTATGTGTATTCCAAGTATATGATAGATGTTTATTTTGCATGCTATAATTGTATTAATACGGAAATGTTAATACATGTGTGTTTAATAAACAAACAGAAAGTTCCTAGTTATGCCTCTCTCATAAACTAGCTCGTTGATTAACAAGATGATCAAGGTTTCCTGATCATGGACATTGGATGTTGTTAATAACGGGATCACAACATTTGTGTAATGGTGTGATGAACATTCATCCGAATTATAGCATTACGATCAAAGTCATTGAGTTTATATTTCTATAACAACTTACGAAGTGATCCTAATCCTTAGATCATGAGATCATGTCAATCAGTAAAACCGGAAGAGTTTCTTGATAATATCAAATGTCACACCGTAACAGGGTAATTATAAAGATGGATTCAGAACTAATAAAGTGTTATGTTGAGGCTCATGGATCGAGAGTGGAATTTGTTCATCCCGATGACGGATAGATATACTCTGGGCCCTCTCGGTGATATCACATTGATTAGCTTGCAAGCAAGTGATTTGATCACTAGAATTTTATATCACAGGAACGAGAAAAGAGTGCATGTCGGTAACGAGATCAAACTAGGTATGGAGATACCGATGATCGAATCTCGGACATGTAATATATCGTGAAACAAAGGGATTAAGATACTAGCGTAAAAGGTTCCGACGATCACAAGAAAGTCATCGTTGAATGTGTGGGAGTCAGTATGGGTCTCCAGATCCCGCTTCTGATTATTGATCCGAGAGGGGTCTCGATCATGTCCGCATTATTCACGAACCGTAGGGTGACACACTTAAGTGACACCGACATCCAATTGGAGCAAATGTTTCATGCCGAAAGAATGAACAAGCGCAGGAATTTATTTCACTAGATACCGAAACAGGTTTTCGGGTGAAATTGCATAAAGTGGTTATGCATGTGAAATAGAATTCTAGCAAGGGGTTATTTGTGAATGTTTGTCATTAAAGTAATTGACAAAATTCTGAATAAAATAAAAGAGTTTTATTTAATGAGAGTTTGCATTAAATTTGGTGGAAATTTAATGGGAATTTGAGTGGACTTTTGAGTGGAGGGATTTTAAAGGGCATTTTGTGAGTGGAGTGTCCACCCACATGAATGAAGGAGGGGAGGGGGCAGCCCCCATGGCCGGCGGACACCCCCTTGGGTGCCCTCCTCCTCCTATAAAAGGAGCCCCCCTCCTCACTTGTGTCACACACCTCCTCGTGAAGGATCTCTCTCCCCCTCTAGAATTTATCCCCCATGGTCTCGGACTAGCGAGATACATGTTCCCGGTGGATATTCGGCAAGAAAGAGTTGTGCTTCCGCTGCATCGCTGGAGAGAGGAGGCGGAGGTTGCTCGGTGCCTCGAACGTGTGTGCGAGCACGGATGCGCTGCTGATTTGCGGCGCTAGGACTTCCTCTCGATCTTGAGATCGGCAAGAGATCGTCTACATCAACCACGAGTTGAACTCGTTAAGCTTTGTCGGTCTTCAAGGGTATGTTCTCTACGGATATACATCCGCCCGTTGTTTGTATCTAGTAGATAGATCTTGGTATATAGTTCACATCTTAGGAAAAAATTTGTTTTCTATGCTGCGAACCCTACAGTGGTATCAGAGCCGGATCTATGCGTAGATACTTTACACGGGTAGTACACATATGAGTATGTGGGCGATGATGATCATGTTGTTGCTCCTTTGTTGTAATTTTGGATATTGGTGGCATAGTGGGATGAAGCGGCCCGGACAAACTTTACATGTCCTCGCACATGAGACCTGTTCCACGCTTGACATGCAACTAGTTTGCATAAGTGGCTAGCGGGTGTCTGTCTCTCCTACTATAGTCAATATCTATTTTGCAAGCGAGTTGTCAACAATTTGATTATCCTCGTTGTGTTTCATGTTCGTAGGTAAGAACGGTTCTATCTCGAAAGCCCTAAGCCACGTAAAACTTGCAATGGATAAATTAGAGGCGTCTAGTTTAGATTGTTGCTGGGCTAGTGTTATGATATGGTAGTGTTGTAAGTAGAAGTATGAGATGATACTCTTACAACACACATAGCGTGTAAAATCCATAGACCTTGGATTTACACATATAGGTATGATAGTGATCATACCACGATGCACATGATAGAGATCATCTGCGGGAACCATATAATTTCACTAATAAACATATGATGTTTGATTGCATCTTATATTGCTTGTTTAGCGCTTTGTTAGCATAATAAGATGATCTCTCATTTAAATATCAAGATAAGAATGTGTTCTTCCTTTAGTATGCACCGATTATGTTTTCGTCGCTCCAAGACATCACGTGATGATCGGGTGTTCTTGGATCCACGACCATATTTCGGGTGTAAAACAGTTACACACGCGAATACTAAGGTTCTAACTTGGCGAGCCTAGCATGTACAGACATGGCCTCGGAACACGGACCGAAAGGTTAAGCATGAGTCATATAGTTGATATGATGCCCATTTGATGCTCGCCTTTGAAGCTATACCGACTCACGTGATGATCGAACTTCGTGTAGTGGATTTGGTTCATGTAATCACCAAAAAGGCACGAGGGATGTCGTTTTTGAGTGGGAGTTCATTCGATTAGTTGAACTCAATCTATCATACACTTAGTCTAAATTTTACAAATTCTGTTGTAGATGGCACCACCTGCTTTTAATTTCAATGTGTTCATGGAGAAAGAGAAACTAGCAACGAACGGTAGCAACTTTACCGAATGGGCCATGAATTTGAGGATTCTCTTCTCTGCTGCACAAAAGCAATATGTGCTAGAAGCGCCGTTAGGCCCCCCACCTTTAGATGATGCCCCTGACGAGGAGAAGAATGTCTATCAGACTCGTCAGGAGGACCACAACTTAGTTCATTGCGGCATATTGTATGGGCTAGAGCCGAAACTTCGAAAGCGTTTCGAAAACGTCAATGCATTTGATACAATGGGTGAGTTGAAAATGATTTTCGACACACATGCTGCTGTAGAGAGCTACAACGCTTCAGAAAAGTTCTTTAGCTGCATGATGGAAGAGCACAGCTCCGTTAGTGAGCATGTACTCAAGATGTCGGGTTACGCCGATAAGCTTGTGTCCTTGGGAATATCGATTCCCATTGACTTAGGCATCCATCGTGTTCTGCAGTCTCTGCCACCTAGCTATAAGAGCTTCGTGATGAACTATAATATGCAAGGCATGAAGAAGTCTCTCCCCGAGCTTCTGTCAATGCTTAAAACTGCAGAAGTGGAGATCAAAAAGGAACATCAAGTGTTGATGATCAATAGGAACACTGGTTTCAAGAAAGACAAGAAGGGAAAACGGAAGGGAAGTAAGGGCGGCAAGCCTGTTGCTGCGCCTGAAAAGAAACCCCGAGTTGGACCTAAGTCTGATTCCGAGTGCTACTATTGTAAGGGGACTGGCCACTGGAAGCGCAACTGCCCCAAGTATCTGGCAGACAAGAAGGTCGGCAAGGCAAACAAAGGTATATATGATATACATGTTATTGCTGTGTACTTGACTAGTACTCGCAGTAGCACCTGGGTATTTGATACCGGTTCAGTTGCTAATATTTGTAACTCGAATCAGGGGCTGCAGAACAAGCGACCGCTAGCAAGGGGTGAGGTCAAGATGCGTGTCGGCAATGGATCAAGCGTTGATGTGATCGCCGTCGGAACGCTGCCTCTCCACTTACCGTCGGGATTAGTTATAAACTTGAATAAATGTTATCTGGTGCCTGCACTGAGCATGAACATTGTATCTGGATCGTGTTTGATGCGAAGTGGTTATTCATTTAAATCCGAGAACAATCGTTGTTCCATTTATATGAATGAAATCTTTTATGGTCATGCACCGATGATGAATGGTTTATTTCTATTAGATCTCGATGATAATGTTACACATATTCATAATGTTGATGCTAAAAGGATTAAACTTAATGATGATATATCCGCATATATGTGGCACTGCCGTCTAGGTCATATTGGCGTTAAACGCATGAAGAAGCTCCATTCGGATGGACTTTTAGAATCACTTGATTATGAATCATTTGATACATGTGAGCAATGCCTCATGGGCAAGATGACTAGAACGCCGTTTTCCGGTTCAATGGAACGGGCGACAGATTTATTGGAAATCATACATTCTGATGTATGTGGTCCAATGAGTGTGTCGGCGCGAGGTGGATATCGTTATTTTGTTACTTTCACGGATGATTTGAGTAGATACGGTTATATCTACTTGATGAAACACAAGTCTGAAACCTTTGAAAAGTTCAAGGAATTTCAGAATGAAGTGGAAAATCATCGTAATAGAAGGATCAAATTTCTACGATCCGACCGTGGAGGTGAGTATCTAAGTTACGAGTTTAGCACTCACATGAAAGAGTGTGGAATTGTTTCACAACTCACACCTGCCGGAACACCACAGCGAAATGGTGTGTCGGAACGTCGTAATCGTACTTTATTAGATATGGTTCGATCTATGATGTCTCTGACGGACTTGCCGTTGTCATTTTGGGGTTATGCACTAGAAACTGCTGCATTCACTTCAAATCGGGCACCATCTAAATCCGTTGAAAAGACACCATATGAATTGTGGTTTGGAAACAAACCTAAGTTGTCATTTCTTAAAGTTTGGGGATGCGATGTTTATGTGAAGAAACTTCAACCAGATAAACTCGAACCCAAAGCGGAAAAATGCGTCTTCATAGGATACCGTAAAGAAACTATTGGGTATTCCTTCTATCACAGATCCGAGGGCAAGGTTTTTGTTGCCAAGAATGGATCCTTTCTAGAGAAAGAGTTTCTCGCGAAAGGTGTGAGTAGTCGGAAGGTAGAACTCGAAGAGGTTGTGGAACCTTCTCTTCAAAGTATGGCGAGTAGCGCAGCGCGGGAAGTTGTTCCGGAGTTGGCTCCACCTGTTGAAGAGGGAACTAATGATAATGATCATGAAACTCCAAAAGAGAGTACTACCGAACCTCGCAGGTCAAACAGGACGCGTGCAGCTCCCGAGCTGTATGGAAATCCTGTCATGAATTTCATGGTTGATGAAAATGATGACCCTGCGACGTATAAAGAAGCTATGATGAGCCCGGATTCCAACAAGTGGTTAGAAGCCATGAAATCCGAGATGGAATCCATGTAAGAAAATCAAGTTTGGAACTTGGTGGAATTACCTCACGACCGAAAGGCCGTGGAAAACAAATGGATTTTCAAAAGGAAAACTGATGCTGATGGTAATGTGGCCGTCTATAAAGCTCGACTTGTCGCAAAGGGGTTTCGACAAATTCAAGGAGTTGACTACGATGAGACTTTCTCTCCCGTAGCGATGCTAAAGTCAGTTAGGATAATGTTAGCAATTGTTGCATATTTCGATTATGAGATATGGCAGATGGATGTCAAAACCGCGTTTCTCAATGGTAATATTGAAGAAGAGTTGTATATGATACAACCAAAGGGTTTTGTTGATCCTAAGGATGCTAACAAGGTGTGCAAGCTTCAGCGATCCATCTATCGATTGAAGCAAGCATCACGAAGTTGGAATCTCCGCTTTGATGAGGTGATCAAAGAGTTTGGATTTGTCCAAACTTATGGAGAAGCTTGTATTTACAAAAAAGTGAGTGGGAGCAATGTGGCATTTATGATATTATATGTGGATGACATATTATTGATCGGAAATGATACAGATCTTTTAAACAGTGTTAAAAGTTATCTAAACAGTAAATTTTCAATGAAGGACCTAGGTGAAGCGTCATACATATTAGGCATAAAGATCTATAGAGATAGATCTAGGCGCCTAATAGGGCTATCGCAAAGTACATACCTTGGTAAGATTTTAAAGAAGTTTAAAATGGACGGAAGTAAGAAGGGGTTCTTACCTATGTTGCAAGGCAAGACATTGAGTAAGACTCAAAGTCCGGCTTCGGCGGAAGAAAGAGAGATAATGGACAAAGTCCCCTATGCTTCAGCCATAGGCTCTATAATGTACGCCATGCTATGTACAAGACCAGATGTGGCACATGCTATTAGTTTGACTAGTAGGTACCAATCGGATACAGGTTCGGAACACTGGATAGCGGTCAAGAATATCCTTAAGTACTTACGAAGAACTAAGGATATGTTTCTTGTATACGGAGGTGAAGAAGAGCTCGTCGCTAAGTGTTATGTCGACGCTAGCTTTGACACCGATCCGGATGACTCTAAGTCTCAATCCGGATACGTATTTCTCATGAATGGCGGAGCGGTTAGTTGGAGGAGCTCCAAACAACCTGTGGTAGCGGGATCAACAACGGAAGCCGAATATGTTGCTGCTTCAGAAGCGGCTCAGGAAGCAGTTTGGATGAAGGAGTTCATATCCGAACTAGGAGTGGTGGCAAACGCGTTGGACCCAATGGTGATCTATTGTGACAACAATGGTGCCATTGCCAATGCCAAAGAGCCAAGGTCTCACAAGCATTCCAAGCATATTAAGCGCCGGTTTCACTCCATCCACGAGCATGTCAAGGATGGAGATATAAAGATTTGTAAAGTACATACGGATCTCAATGTATGTCGTGGTAGTGGCACGGCAGATGCCATGGGTAGGTTAAAGTTTGGGGCCAATGGGTGCTAGTGGGATCTGGGGAGGGAAGATGCAACTGATTCTACACTCAGGTGGTTAAGGTAAAGATCTTTATTTCTCTTCTTTTGGGTTACAAGTGCTCCTCGAGCTGTATACAGGGAGACCAGATGAATCTTACCAGCCTAACGGTACTGAAAAGAGTCGATGCCCTTCTCAGGGTCCAAGCCTCCCCTTATAAAGGGGTGCCTTGGGTGCCCTTAGGGCTGACGAGGCAAGCATATTCAAGGAATATGCTTGTCCCAAAATAGTAGTTCGGCGGCCTCCTTTCCTTGTCGCCCTTCTAACGACGGCAAGGCTCCAGAGGACCCCTCCTGCGTGCCTCGGGCTCCAGGACTGTCACCCTCGTGACCTCCTTCTGCCCCTCTGACGTCCTGCATCTTTGTCTCTTGTGCTTGGCTCCGCTCCGATTCCTTCTAGCCTGCAGCTATAGTTTGACCTTGGGTTTCTCCTTCTCCTGCAAGCTTCGTATCACTCGGCCTTACCTTACCTCGTGTAACTCGTCTTGTCCTTTACCTGCATCGAGATTACTCGGGCCAACCCGGCCGACCCTCGCAGTAACTCGGCCGGGTAGCTGCTTGATACACATACACGGGCTTCTTGCCTCCGTACCTCGGCCGACATATTCATGATCCGGCCGACCTAGACCGTAACTCGGAAACTAGACGGGGATTGTCCCTCTGTCTTTCCCCGTCTCTGACCTACCCGAGGTCAACCCCCCGACATTAGTCCCCGAAGCTGGTGTGGCCCCGTCGATAACTTCGGCCGGGTCGTATCAGCTTCATTATATTCTTCAGCTTTGTTTCCGAGTTATACCCTCTTCATCCGAGATTTCCTCGTTCCTTCCCTCGTACGCCATGTCCTACGTGTCACCCCCATCATCGTTCTTCTAGTTTTTTGGTCCCTCTACAGTACTCACTAACAGGCTACAGTTAACTTTGTACCTGCTGCGCTGCCGCTGCGACGCCTCGGGTGTCGTTCCCCCTGGGGATCGTTACGCTCTTCCTTCCTGTGCGGCCGTTGGTGTGGCTCCACTTATCGTCGTGCGTTCGTGCCGCACCCATGATCTACACGGTCAATCGCTACACCCACGATCCCACTACCTTGTTCGCGGCTCGATTATAAAGAGGGGGACGGCGTTTGGGGAATTTACTTTTCCCTTTCTCGCTCGTCTCCGTCCTCCTCTTTCCTTCCGCCGGCGCGTCCTCTCGCAGCTCCGCCGCCGCGCGCTTGCCAGATCCTCCGTCGGTGAAGACTCCGCCGCGCTGTTCTGCCTGCCTCGCCTGCGCTCTGCGGCTTTGGCTCCGTCGCCGGTGAGTCCTCTCCGGTCGCATTGCCTGCGTTTTCCCTAGACTCATCTGTTTCAATTCCGTGCTCGTGCGACGGTTCCTTTGGTTCTTCGCCATTGTTCTCGTGCAAAGTCCCGACGGGGCCTTGCAGCTCTAAACTCCTCTCCGCCGCCAGTCTTTCCTCCGGCGATCTTTCCAGCGCACATATGTCTAGTTCGTTTATCTGCGCTCTGGTTGAGGACGACGACACTGGCTCCGGGCCCGAGTGAGGCTCGTGGCAGGGCTCTTCTGTCACACGCCGTGAGATAGAGTGGCTCATCCGGACTCGAAGAATTCCCGCCGAGGTTTCTTGCCGTTTACCCGGCAGCGAATCCTCTCCGGATGTTAGGGAGGGCGAGTATGTGGTTTTTATGTCGCACTTCGCGCGTAGCTTCGGTCTCCCTCTTAGCGATTTCGCTAGAGAATTCCTCGACTACTTCGGCCTTCAGCCGCATCATCTTCCTGCGAACGCTATCGCTTCTCTTTCTGCTTTCATCTGCGCATCGGAGGGATACTTCGGCTTGTGGCCGTCAGTGCATGTCTGGTCGAAGTTCTTTCAGATTCGCTCCAATGTAGTTCCTGACAAATCTCTGCACCCTTCCGAGAAGTTGCTTACCCAATGTGGGGCAGCGTCTATTACACCTCGGAGGAAGTCCGTGTTTCCTCGTGTCACTGGGTTGGAGTCGTGCAAGAAGTGGCACAAATCATTCTTCTATGTCAAGAACAGAGGGGCTGAGGACAAGATTCGGCTCCCTGCATTCTCAATTGGTCCACCATCCAAAGTGAACTGGCTCTACAATCCGAGGAAAACTCATGCCTTGGCCGAGGCCTTCGAGATTCGGCTTAAAGAGTTGATCCGGGCCGGGTTATGCGGCGAAGACCTGATGGCTACTTTCATTAGTGGCCGGATCTGCCCATTCCAGAAGCGGACTCACAAACTGTGCTACATGAGTGGTCCCCTTGACCCTAATCGAGTCTCGACCGTGGAGCTGGACAACTACCTTATCTATAAGCGCGTCCGAGCTATCTTCAAGACAGAGATGCCTGAGGATTGGGCTTGGGGATTAAAACCGTTCACCCGCGATCATCCGCCTCCCGAGGTGAGCTTAATCTACACCGCTATGCTATTCCATTGTTTTTGTAACGGGTTTATCTAACTTTCTTTTTCCTCGTCTTGTAGAGGTTCGCAGAGCAGAAGAACGAGGACGCCGAAGTTCTGCTGCTCCCTTGGCCCGCGGACAGGAGTACCCCGGATACTGGTGAGCTGGACTCCGAGGAGTTCGTCCCTAAGTCGGATCCTGCCCCGGCTCGAGCTCGTGGCAAGACTTCCGCGCACGATGAGGAAGGTGATTCGGACGAGGTCCAAATTCTTGAGGTAGTTGCCGCTATGCCTATTTCTTATGCATTTCCGGCTTCTACCTTCCCAGCTAATCCGGCCGGTCAGGTTCACGACGCCGAGCCAATTGCTTCTCGACCCCCTGTTACCTCGGGGAAACGCGGGGCTCCTGCTAGTGCCTCGGAGGCGGTTCCCAAGAAACGAATGAAGAAATCCGCTTCGAACCCTCCCAGGCGCAAGACTATGCCTGGGGTCGCCGGGTAAGTTCCTTTTGCTTATATTTCTTGTTTCTTTCTTTCTGTTTTTCATACTGACGATTCTTCTTTCTTATTTTTGCAGTGCTCCTCTTTCTGTCAAACCCGGCGGTCCTAGTATGACTAGTCGCCCGATTCAGCCGCCGTCTCCTCCTCCTGCTGATGATACTAGGATTCCTAGTCCTATTCGTCCTGCTTCTCCTCCAGCTCCGAATACGTCGCCTCTTCGTCGCGAAGTGCCTGAGACCCCTTCCATTGACCCGGATTCAAACCGGCCCTCCGAAGTTTTCGTCGAACCCGCCGCCCCTTCTATGGGCCCCAGCGTTGCTACTAAGTCTCTATCTACCCCGGCAGTTTCTATAGCCATTCCAACCTCGGCCGAAAAGGTCGTTATCTCGGCGCCCTTTGCGACCATAACCCCTGCTGCTCCTAAAGACGCCGTCCCCACCTCCGAGGCGTCACTTCCTGCTGATGCCTCCTCTAAGGCGAGAAAAACTGTTGCCGCCAAGACTTCCTCTTCTCAGAAAGGTCTTGTCGGCTCTTCTCAGCCGAGTATTGCCGACGTGCTGCGTCAGGGAGCTGCGCCTACTAAGGTCCCCGTTGCCTCGGCCGCCGGCACCCAGCTCGCTCTTCATAAGAGCCCTGCGACCGCCGTGGTCGATCAGCCTGTCCGGGGTAAGGTCTTAACTCGGACAGCCAGTGGGCACAGCCTCGGAGCGCTGGTGGAGTATGCGAATAATTGGAACGCTGCTGATCAGTTTGAGGGTAATCCTATGAATCATCCCTTTCAGCTTTCTGACATCAGCGGCCGTTTTGACCATGCTGCCAAGTTCATCGTTGATACCAACAAGATGAATGAGGTAATTACTGTTTCTCTGAGTTTTAGATTATTCCTCGGATGTTACTATATGCTCTAGTCCCCGAAACTTGCAAGGGAATAACTTGTTATATACTTGTAAGTTTAATGATCTTTGACTTAATTTTATTTCTACGGTTCGTTAATCCGGCCATCTAGATCTGAGTTAAGTTTTGTTTGACTCGGATATGCTGTAGCTTTGAATATCCAGCCGCCTAGATCCGAACTAAGTTCTGCTTGATTCGGATCTAATTTATCTTTGAATATCCGATCACCTAGATTTGAGTTAAGTCTTGCTTGACTCGGATCTGGTTTAGCTTCGAATATCCAGCCACCTAGAGCCGAATGAAGTTTTGCTTGATTCGGATCTAATTTAGCTTCGAATATCCAATCACCTAGATCTGAGTTAAATCCTGCTTGACTCGGATCTGGTTTAGCTTTTACTGTCGATTTATCATTTTGCCTCATTGTTCAGGTTGCACATGACCGGCGGACCGCCGAATTCCAGAGGTTGCTTTTTTCGCACCGCAAGCTGGAAGAAAAGTACGAGAAAATTCTTCCAGTGGTGAAGAAGGCTGGTATGTCGATAGTTCCTTTTCCTTATTTTCAATGTTCTCATGTATTTGTTCACGGAATGCCGGCTTACTTCTTGGTGAATAGGTAACATTAATAACCTCAATATTCGCCTTGAGAAGAAGGTCAAGAGCCTGGAAGGTTAGTTTCCTTTCTATTTTACACCTTCTCCCTTTTAATATATGTGCTAAGTTTCCTTATTGCGTTTGGCTCTGGTAAAGCCGAGTTGCAAAACTTTGCAGTGTCACACCAAGATTGCATGCCCATGCCTGACGTGATGCTGCATTTTTTAGAACAAAACGCTATTCATTCGGCGCAACTTCAAGAAAAAGATGATGAAATAGCTCGCCTGCGATCCGAGGTGGATACCCTCAAGCTTTCTCAGAAATCCGAACTGGAAAAGGTCGACCAAGAATTTTCCGAGGAGAAGAATCGGCTGACTTTGGAGCTGCAGAAGAACAAAGAACTTCTCGAGGCTGCCGAACTTGAAACTCAGGGTTTGAGCGAGGAAGTTGCTGGTTTTGAGAAGAGTAAGGTCGATTGGACCAAAGACCTTCAGATAATGATGAGATACATTCATCGTAAGCTACTTGGCATGGCTGAATTATATTTTTCTTTTTTATTCCCGTTACCATCTGACACGTTCATGCTTTGCGCAGATCATTTCCCCGAGGCCAAACCCGTGAGTTCTAAAGCGGTTCTTGCAGCTCGCGTGCGCCGAGGTGAACCTCTCACCGTTGATTCGGAATATTCAATGGAGGATTACTTGGTTGCCGTTGGTGCTGCAGTTGGTCCGATGAAAATTATGGGCCGGGACTTGGTGCAAGCCGCTATCCGAGCTTACCATGTGCTTTGGCCGAATACTTCGGGGACTCCTGATATCAACGAAGTCAAGTTATTGGTGAAAAGACTAATGGCATCTGAGAGGCAGCTGAGTCTTTGGAGGGAATCTGTTGGGCGTGCTGGTGCCGATATGGCTCTTACTATTATCATGTCATGGTATGAAGACATCTCTCTTGACATCCTGAGAAATTTGCGCACTGGTTCCCGCTGGGTTGAGGATCCCACCTTTGTTGCTCTTCGGCAAGCTCGGGCCTTCCAACTTGTCGAGTACGCCGACGTGCACACTTGGAATGAAGGGCCGAGTTTTCTTCTAGACCCGGATGAGGAGGTTGTAGCTGAGGATGCTTCGGATGATAATTCGGCTGAGCAGGGGGAGGGTGAAGATGATTCGGCCGCATCTGATAGCTCCAGCTCAAGCACGGACAGCAACGGCGACGCGCGGTCTTCTTCCAAAGGTACCGGGCATTCTACCGCACAGACTGATGCTCCTGAGCAACCTCGGACTTCCGCTGAAGTTGCACCTGGGTCGGCGGAGGGCGAGGCTACCTCAGTCCAAGTTCCTCCTACCTCAGAGTACCCCGCACCTGAGCCGGTTGCTGCCTCCCCAACGAACAATGCCTAAGTTATTTCCGATCCCTGCCATGCCGGGTGTATGATGTAGGCGAAATATTTGTCAATTCTCTGTATGATTCAAATTTCTTTTGCCGTGTACTGCTGTGACATTTGGTTAAGTGGATGTTCGTCCGAATTCTTGCTTTGTTGGCCCTCAACTTCCTGATCTTTTAGGATTTATCTTTGCCTCTATTTTTTATGGTTTTATCCAGGCGTGAGCTCTGAATATCATATAATATTGATCTGTTATGAACAGAGATTGACTGCTTCGTTGTGAAAATATATAGCAATCGTTGGATCATTGTTTATTGTGCGAAACTTCGATTTGTAAATCGAATTTCAGAGGTAGTATAAGACTAATACGGGTGCGCTCAGTATAAGATTGAGGTAGCATACGGTAGTCCCCGAGTCGCTGCTTTAGATGCCGAGGTTTAGTTATTAACATGAAATTGATATATCATATGGCAGTCCCCGAGTTACTGCTCTGTGCGATGAGGTTCAGATACATAACATGAAGTTGATATAAGATACGGCAGTCCCCGAGTCACTGCTCTGGGCACCGAGGTTCAAATACATAACACGAAATAGATATAACATATGGCAGTCCCCGAGTCACTGCTCCGGGCGCCGAGGTTCAAATACATAACACGAAATAGATATAACATATGGCAGTCCCCGAGTTACTGCTCCGGGCGCCGAGGTTCAAATACATAACATGAAATTGATATAAAATACGGCAGTCCCCGAGTCACTGCTCTGGGCGCCGAGGTTCAGATACATAACATGAAATTGATATAAAATACGGCAGTCCCCGAGTCACTGCTCTGGGCGCCGAGGTTCAGATACATCATTAGATCTTGACTTTGAGATATAATGCTACGAGTAGAATGGCCGAAGTAAAGCCACATTCCAGGGACGCTTCGTTTCTTCGCCAGCTTTGTCTGCCTTGTTCCCTCCGGGGGACTGAGCGTCGATTAGATAATAGGCATCACTGTGCAACGCTTTGCTCACAATAAATGGTCCTTCCCATGGGGGTGACAACTTGTGCATGCCGGTCGTGCGTTGCACGAGTCGGAGGACCAAATCTCCTTATTTGAATACTCTTGGATTCACTTTCTTGCTGTGATACCGCCGCAAGTTCTGTTGATAAATAGCCGATCGTGATAATGTCAACTCCCTGGCTTCTTCCAGCAGGTCTACAGCATCTTGTCGAGCTATCTCATTTGTCTCTGAGGTTGTGTACTGAGCAACTCTTGGCGAGTCATATATTATGTCGGCTGGAAGTACGGCCTCTGCCCCGTACACCAGAAAGAATGGAGTATAGCCTGTTGATCTATTCGGAGTAGTCCGGAGGCTCCATAGTACGGCTGGGATTTCTTCGATCCAACATCCTGCCGTCCTTTGCAATGGTTCGACAAGTCGTGGTTTTATTCCTGATAGCACCAGTCCATTAGATCTTTCCACTTGTCCATTGGATGCTGGGTGAGCCACAGAGGCAATATCTAGTCTTATGTGCTTCTCTCGACAAAATCTAGCGAAAGCTCCTTCTGCAAAGTTTGTGCCATTGTCCGTAATAATACTGTGCGGGTGTCGGGGATATGACCCCCGGTACCCCAGAGTTGAGATATAAAGAGAGCTCCTAAGAATAGTGGACACTTTTATAGACATATAAGAATAAAGAAATGAGGCACAAAGAGAATGAAATAATAGAGAAAAGGAAAAAAAACGAGACTGGGCCGAATTATGTCTAATTCGGCCTGATATTAGTGTTACCTGACTAGATTTGCCTCCCTTGGGCCGAGTTAACAGCTTACCCGGCTGGGCCGAGCTACCTAAGCCGGCCCACCACATCCTCACGTCGTGGCGATCCGCCAGCACGCCGAAGCACCCTCGCCGAACTCCCCCGACGCCTCGCCTCCCGCAAAGCGCGCCGAACCAAACTCCCACCGAGGCTCTCCCCAGGATCGCTCGCGTCCTCTCCTCCCGGGTGGGCCGGCATGAGAAGCTCGGCCCACCGCGGGGCCTTCATCGCCAACCAGCCTAAATCAGAGCAACATCCCTGGGATCCTTCCCCGTCCCTTGATGGGCCTGTGCCGAATGAAGCGGCCCAACACGGGATACCGACATGCCTGGGCTGGAGGACTTCGACTGGGCCATCCACGGCTTAGGCCGAGTAAGGGACAAGCCGGCCTGGGCTCGCAGGGACCCCGCCTGGGCCGAATTATGACCCGACTGGGCCACATCTCCTCTGGGCCGAATCAACCAGGGACCTGGCCGAACCTTCATCTTTTTCAGGGCACTTGGGCCGAATTATGTTGCCTCCAATGTCATATTGTTCACATCCAGACGCATCCTCGACATCAACAACCACTCTCCATCAGCCAAGACGAGGTCCGCAAGCATCGTGCCAGTCCTGGGACGCCTTTGGCTCAGACTGGCACATGGCATAAGGAATATGCCATCAGCATCCAAGAATATGCTAAGGAATATGCCTTAGCATCTCCAAAGATGCCAAGGCATATCCTGAGCATCTCCAGAAGATGCCCGGAATATGCTGAGAAGATACTAGTCGTAGGGAGCAAGACTTGTACCCTGGGCTCCCCTTTATAAGGAGCACCAGGGGGATCGTTACAGAAGAGGCCCCCGGAAGGGCTCCTCCCCTCTCTGCTCACTAGGAGCTCTCCTTCTTCCTCTTCCTCCACTCTCATAGAGAGATCTAGATAGAAGGATAGGAGATACAGCTCCAGGAGCATGATTGTAGCCACAAGTATGGCAAGATTATAAGAGATTAGATGTATTGAAGGAGGAGTTATCTCCACTAGAGAGCTTCAATCTAATATACATTGTATTTCTCTTTGTTCATACGAGTGCGGTCTTCACTGCATCATCCCTCCCCGGATTCCTCCACGTCCATCGGCCCCAACTTTAGCCTACCCATGGCATATGCCGTGACACCACCACGACATTTGGCGCCCACCGTGGGGCCTTCTAGTGGCGTTGGTTGGGTTTCCATCCGGACGGGAGCATCTTCATCAACTTCTTCCTCATAGAGCTCATTCAGCTTCACCAAGTCAACAGAGAACAAGGAGGTAAGCGCAGAGGCTCTACAAGTTTAACTCATCAAAGCTGGTAAGACTCAGCAGGAAGGACTCAAGCACTACTCCAAGCTTACCGTAAGTACCAAGTAACTCAGCAAGCCAGGTATGACCTAGCAAAACTCAGCCAAACACATCTCCAAATATGTTATAAGTGCCAGATAACTCAGCCACCTACGCTCAATCCTTCATCCCAGGGAGAGAATAACTCAACCCGGGGACTAGTCAACTTATCCGTAGAGTCACCTTTAGATTAAGAGAGCATTATGTTGATTTGGATCTGTACTCCAGCCAGCTTATATGTTAACTCGGCCATAAGTTGAATCATCTTATTTGTGATTCAGGTAGATTTTGAGTCAGTAGGTTTATGTTTTGGATTACCCATTAACTCAGCTCACCAGCCAACATTTCTGTTAACTCGGCCATAAGTTGAATCATCTTACTTGTTGATTCAAATATAACTTGAAGTCAATTTGTTTATGCTTTGAATTAATTCTTAACTCAGCTCAGTAGATTGTCTCTAATTCGGACTAACATTTGATTCAGCTTGCCAGGGTACTTTATAATTCGGATTGGTATTCAGACTCGGCGTACTAATTGTATCTCTGATTCAGGCCGAAGCTTTATTCAGTTCACCAGATTGCCAGGTTATGTTATGACTCGAATGGATATCTCACCATCTTGCCAGATTATCCCATATCTCGATGACTATTGGTCAGCTTATCATATCACGAACCTATATCTCATATCTACTTCTCGAATCAGATCTCTCAGCGGTTAGCCCTATTATCATGTCCCAAAGCTTAATCTCGGATCTATATCTCGAATCTATATCAAAGGCAAATTATCGTCATCACGCCAAGTCAAGCTGTATCGTGGCAAATAGATAACTCGGATTTTGGTTGAGTTAACTCGGATTTGAGTCAGAAGACCCAGATTCGGGACAAAAAGTCAATTTTGAGTAAAGTAACTCGGATTTGAGTTGAGTTAACTCGGATTTTGGTTGAGTTAACTCGGATTTGAGTCAGAAGACTCAGATTCGGGACATAAAGTCAATTTTGAGTAAAGTAACTCGGATTTGAGTTGAGTTAACTCGGATTTTGGTTGAGTTAACTCGGATTTGAGTCAGATGACTCAGACTTAAGACATAAAGTCAATTTTGAGTAAAGTAACTCGGATTTGAGTTGAGTTAACTCGGATTTGGGTTGAATTAACTCGGATTTGACTCAGAAGACTCAGATTCGGGACAAAAAGTCAATTTTGAGTAAAGTAACTCGGATTTGAGTTGAGTTAACTCGGGTTTTGGTTGAGTTAACTCGGATTTGAGTCAGATGACTCAGACTTAAGACATAAAGTCAATTTTGAGTAAAGTAACTCGGATTTGAGTTGAGTTAACTCGGATTTTGGTTGAGTTAACTCGGATTTGAGTCAGATGACTCAGACTTAAGACATAAAGTCAATTTTGAGTAAAGTAACTCGGATTTGAGTTGAGTTAACTCGGATTCGGGTTGAATTAACTCGGATTTGACTCAGAAGACTCAGATTCGGGACATAAAGTCAATTTTGAGTAAAGTAACTCGGATTTAAGCTGAGTTAACTCGGATTTTGGTTGAGTTAACCCGGATTTGAGTCAGATAACTTAGACTCAAGACATAAATTCAATTTTAAATAAAGTAACTCGGCTTTGAGATCAGATGACCCGGGTAATAACTTACCCAAAGAGGTTAAAAGAGCAGTGCCCAAGAAGGCCGAGACTCAAAACTTGCCCAAAGAGGTTAAAAGAGCAGTGCCCAAGAAGGCCAGAACTCATAACTTACCCGAAGAGGTTAAAAGAGCAGTGCCCAAGAAGGCCAGAACTCATAACTTACCCGAAGAGGTTAAAAGAGCAGTGCCCAAGAAGGCCAGAACTCATAACTTACCCGAAGAGGTTAAAGGAGCAGTGCCCAATAAGGCCAAGACTCATAACTTACCCAAAGAGGTTAGAGGAGCAGTGCCCAATAAGGCCAGAACTCATAACTTACCCAAAAGGGTTATGACCAGTGCCCATGATGGCCAGAAGTCCAGAAACTTACCAAAAAGGGTTATGACCAGTGCCCATGATGGCCAGAAGTCCAGAAACTTACCAAAAAGGGTTATGACCAGTGCCCATGATGGCCAGAAGTCTAGAAACTTACCCAAAAGGGTTATGACCAGTGCCCATGATGGCCAGAAGTCCAGAAACTTGCTCAAAAGGGTTATGACCAGTGTCCAAGAAGGCCAGAAGTCTAAAACTTGCCCAAAAATATTATGAGCAGAGCCCAAGAAGGCCAAAGACACAAACTTACCCCAAAGGGTTATGAGATCAAGAGATAAATGACAAAGAAGTTATATGTCAGAAAACAACTCTGGGGATATTTAAATATAAAGCCCATGAGCGATTCTACGAATCCCACATGGCCTCGGGGACTAATGTCGGGGATATGACCCCCGGTACCCCAAAGTTGAGATATAAAGAGAGCTCCTAAGAATAGTGGACACTTTTATAGACATATAAGAATAAAGAAATGAGGCACAAAGAGAATGAAATAATAGAGAAAAGGAAAAAAACGAGACTGGGCCGAATTATGTCTAATTCGGCCTGATATTAGTGTTACCTGACTAGATTTGCCTCCCTTGGGCCGAGTTAACAGCTTACCCGGCTGGGCCGAGCTACCTAAGCCGGCCCACCACATCCTCACGTCGTGGCGATCCGCCAGCACGCCGAAGCACCCTCGCCGAACTCCCCCGACGCCTCGCCTCCCGCAAAGCGCGCCGAACCAAACTCCCACCGAGGCTCTCCCCAGGATCGCTCGCGTCCTCTCCTCCCGGGTGGGCCGGCATGAGAAGCTCGGCCCACCGCGGGGCCTTCATCGCCAACCAGCCTAAATCAGAGCAACATCCCTGGGATCCTTCCCCGTCCCTTGATGGGCCTGTGCCGAATGAAGCGGCCCAACACGGGATACCGACATGCCTGGGCTGGAGGACTTCGACTGGGCCATCCACGGCTTAGGCCGAGTAAGGGACAAGCCGGCCTGGGCTCGCAGGGACCCCGCCTGGGCCGAATTATGACCCGACTGGGCCACATCTCCTCTGGGCCGAATCAACCAGGGACCTGGCCGAACCTTCATCTTTTTCAGGGCACTTGGGCCGAATTATGTTGCCTCCAATGTCATATTGTTCACATCCAGACGCATCCTCGACATCAACAACCACTCTCCATCAGCCAAGACGAGGTCCGCAAGCATCGTGCCAGTCCTGGGACGCCTTTGGCTCAGACTGGCACATGGCATAAGGAATATGCCATCAGCATCCAAGAATATGCTAAGGAATATGCCTTAGCATCTCCAAAGATGCCAAGGCATATCCTGAGCATCTCCAGAAGATGCCCGGAATATGCTGAGAAGATACTAGTCGTAGGGAGCAAGACTTGTACCCTGGGCTCCCCTTTATAAGGAGCACCAGGGGGATCGTTACAGAAGAGGCCCCCGGAAGGGCTCCTCCCCTCTCTGCTCACTAGGAGCTCTCCTTCTTCCTCTTCCTCCACTCTCATAGAGAGATCTAGATAGAAGGATAGGAGATACAGCTCCAGGAGCATGATTGTAGCCACAAGTATGGCAAGATTATAAGAGATTAGATGTATTGAAGGAGGAGTTATCTCCACTAGAGAGCTTCAATCTAATATACATTGTATTTCTCTTTGTTCATACGAGTGCGGTCTTCACTGCATCATCCCTCCCCGGATTCCTCCACGTCCATCGGCCCCAACTTTAGCCTACCCATGGCATATGCCGTGACACCACCACGACAGCGGGTACCCATCACACTTTTTAATTGGTTTTACTTCAATCCATTTTGTGAACTTGTCCACCATAAACAACATGTGGGTCATTCCTCCTCGCGCCGGCTTGAATGGTCCCACCATATCTAAACCCCATACAGAAAATGGCCAGGTGATGGGTATTGTTTTTAACTCGGCCGACGGCATATGTATCCTGGTTGCGTATCTCTGACATCCATTGCATTTCTTAACTAATTCTTTTGCTTCTTTCAATGCCGTTGGCCAATAGAATCCATGCCTGAATGCCTTGCCTACTAAGGCGCGAGATGAGGCATGGTGCCCACATTCCCCTTGGTGTATGTCTAGAAGGATTTCCTGCCCTTCTGTCGAACTTACGCACTTCTGCAATACGTTTGTGACGCTTCTTTTATACAGCCCATTGTTTATGATTGTATAAGCTTTTGCTCTTCTTACGGTTTGTCTAGCTAATACTTCATTACTCGGCAACGTCACGTCTTTTAGGTAAGAAAATATGGGTTGCGCCCATATCGGTGTTACTTTTTCTGATGTGATCTCACTGTCTATCTCCATGTTCTCTGCTGACATATATATCTCGGCTCTCTCCATGATTGCGCTTACCTCGGCTGTCCCCCTCCTTAGGGGTTCCGAGTCATTCTGCGGATCTACCTCCATTGGCGTGTGATCTTCTGCAGAATTTGCTGGGATAAAGATAGATTCAGATTCTGGTGATGGGATTATTGATGGTTTCCTGAGATGTTCCAGGGCAATACCCGTAGGAATTGATCGCCGGGTTGATCCTAATTTTGACAATGTGTCGGCGGCGTCGTTTTCTGCCCGAGGTATGTGGTGGAATTCACATCCTTCAAAGTATCCACTGATTTTTTGCACATGGAATCTGTATAAAGCCATATTAGCATCTAATGCGTCCCAACTGCCTGATACTTGCTGTACTACTAGATCCGAGTCACCATAGCATAAGATTCGGCGTATACCAATTTCTTTTGCTACTTTCAATCCATGGACTAGCGCTTCATACTCGGCTACATTGTTGGACGCAGCAAAATGTATTTGCAATACATATTTCAATTGGTCTTTTTTAGGCGAGGTTAACACTATTCCTGCTCCCAAACCATTCCTTAGTTTGGAACCATCGAAATGCATTGTCCAGTAATTTGGATCTGGCAATGGTGGCTCATACTGCACCTCGGCCCAATCCACGAGAAAGTCGGCGACAGCCTGAGATTTGATTGCATCTCTTCTATCAAACGGTGGTGCGTATGGAGATAACTCGATCGCCCATTTTTCTATTCGGCCACTTGCGTCTTTGTTGCTCAATATGTCGGCTATGGGCGCCTCACAGATTACTTTGATGGGATGCTCTTCGAAGTAATGTTTAAGCTTTTTCGCCGACATATATACTCCATAAGCCATCTTCTGATAATGCGGGTAATTCTGCTTTGAAGTGGATAACACCTCACTTAGATAATATACCGGCCTCTGAATCGACTTACCATCTTCAAGTCGTTCCACTACGACTACAGTACTAACTACTCTATTGGTAGCTGCTACATAGAGTAACATAGGCTCTTTTGATAATGGAGAAGCCAAAATGGGTGTCGTAACTAACATCTTTTTCAACTCACGAAATGCAAGGTCAGCATGTGGAGTCCAAATGAATTTATCCGACTTTCTCATCAGATGATAGAGCGGCAGTGCTTTCTCTCCTAGCCGACATACAAATCGACTAAGCGAAGCCAGGCAGCCCGTGAATTTTTGTACATCATTCAAACATTTTGGCAATTCCATTCTTTCTACTGCTCTTATCTTTGTTGGATTAGCCTCGATACCTCGGCTAGATACAAGGAAACCGAGTAATTTTCCTGCCGGTACGCCAAATGTGCATTTTTCTGGATTAAGCTTCATTCGGAACCTTCTCAGGTTCGCAAAAGTCTGCCGTATATCTTCTAATAATGTTTTTCTCTCTTTAGTTTTGATGACCACGTCATCCACATATACTTGTACATTTTTTCCTATTTGATCATGCAGGCATTTTTGCATGCATCTCTGATATGTTGCTCCTGCATTTCGCAGGCCGAATGGCATTGTGCGATAACAATAAGCCCCGTACGGGGTAATAAATGCAGTCTTTATTTGATCGGCCGGATTTAACGGTATCTGGTGGAAGCCAGAATACGCGTCTACAAATGATAATAGCTCACAACCAGCGGTCGAGTCAATGACTTGGTCTATTCTAGGCAATGGAAAAGGATCTTTCGGACATGCCTTGTTCAGGTTGGTGTAATCGATACACATTCGCCATACAATGGCTACATTTGGATCATCTTTCTTCTTTTCTACTAGCACCGGATTCGACAACCAATCCGGGTATAGCACTTCCATGATGAACCCGGCCGCGAGGAGCCGAGCTATTTCATCTCCTATTACTTTTCTCCTGTCTTCGGCGAAGCGGCTGAGAGGTTGCTTCACCGGCCTTGCTCCTGGTCTCACGTTCAAAGAGTGCTCAGCCAACTCCCTCGGAACACCTTGCAGATCTTGAGTTGACCATGCAAATATGTCCCGATTCTCACGGAGGAAGTTGGTGAGCTCGCTTTCCTATTTAGCGTCCAAGCCTGCACCAATGGTAACAGTCCGCTCTGGGAATTGCTCATCGATCTGAAATTTCTTCGTTTCTTTAGTCGGCTGAAAGGAGACACTGCCATGTGGGTTGGCCAACGCCGGCATATTCAGCTGTGCCGACTGAGCGAGAGCCGCTACCTCTTGAATCCTTCTCTTTTCTCTTGCAATGACCAATGATTCGGCCAAATTTGACCCGGCTGAAGCACATTCCATTGATTTCTTGTAATCCCCTGCAACTGTTATTACTCCTTGTGGCCCGGGTAGCTTCATCTTCAGATAACTTATATGACAACTGCTCATGAACTTGGCCAGCGCGGGCCGTCCGAGTAGAGCGTGATAGCAACTTTCCAGATCTACCACTTCAAATTCTAAGTTCTCTGCTCTGCAGTTATCTCTTGTGCCGAATAACACATCAACTTAGATTTTGCCGATGGGCTCGCATGAAAGTCCCGGCACTATCCCATGAAAAGTGGTTCTTGTGGACTGCAACATGTTCTGCGATATTCCGAGTTTGTGCATAGTATCCTTGTACATGATGTTGATACTGCTTCCATTGTCAATGAGGACTTTTGAAAATTTCACATTGATGCTTGGTCCAACGAATGTCGGATCCAATACTAGTTCATATGATCCTGGATTTGGCATTATTTTAGGGTGGTCTTTTATGCCCCAAGTCACCTCCTGATCTGACCATGGCACATATCTGGGTACTGCCGGCATGACTGCATTTACTTCCATATGCCGGCGTTGCACACTTTGCTTGTCTTGCTGTTCTGTCGTGAACACGCAATAAGACTGATGATGCTCTCTGTAATCATTATGTCCTGTATTTGCTGGATTTATCCTTCCATCCTGGACTTGATTCATTACTTGATGCACCGCATCTCTCCGATCCGAGTTGTCATACCTCGGGGGAGGAGGTGGTAACATCAGTTGCTGTGCATTTGCTCCAGTCAATTGTGGTTGATGCTGCTGATGTACTTGATGGGGGCCTGAACTCCTGCGGGGTTCCCCATTGCATTTTTCATCCATGCACATTGGCGGTTCGTATGATTGGCTGGTCTGGATGGGTTTGATGTGTGAAATTTGCACGGCTGATATAACATGGATTCGAACGTGTATTTCGGCCTCTCCTGCCACTGCTTCTTTTGTTCTGGGGTCCATTGCCTTTTTCCTTCATTCCTTGGTGTCCACTACTAAGGTCCATTCTTCTGTCGCTGAGTTGCTCCATGACTCGGCTGATCTTGTGCTACTGCCGCCACCTGGGCCAAATTATATCTATAATCCGGCCTTTCCTCTCTTCTTCTTCCTCTTAAATCATTGCGCCTGGATGACCCGGCCAAGTCTCTTGCATAATGATCCTGTTGCTCGCGATGATCCGCCGACATTAGTTCTGGTTGTGTTGGGTCCCCTAGTGCATAGGAGTCTTCTATTCTGATAGTTTCTGCCAGTGTGGTCGGCATATCTCTTTGCAGACGTTGCCACAGCACGCTGCCATAACGGCAGCCTTGCGCGAACCAAGCTATTGCTTGCGATTCTATAACCCCTTCGCATGAGTTTCTCAAGTTACACCATCGAGTTAAAAACTCTCTATCTGTTTCATTCGGCCTCTGTTTGCACATGGTAATTGTTGCGGCCTGTTTGGCCTCTTGTATGTGCTGGTAAAGTTGCTGACGAACATTTCTTCAAAATCTAACCAACAATTGATGCTGCCTGCTGGTAGATTATTCAGCCATACCCTGGCTGGTCCTTCCAACATTTGTGGTACATACCGTACTGCCCATTGTAAGTTCCCACCCGCTATTTTCACAGCAGTGGCATAGTCAATTAACCAGTCCTGTGGCTTGGTGCTCCCATTATATGTTTTTGTGCCTCTTGCTAGTTGAAAGTTCGGCACGGGTGGTTCTCCCATTATCCGTGGTCCAAAACAAGTCGGACCCGGTGGACCTTGTTCTTCCAACAACTCGGACCGGTATAGTCGGTCCAGCTTCACTCTTGCATCATTTGATGGCAAATCTCTGTACAGAATTCTGTCTTGCATTCCATAATGGTTATTTCCACCATGGATCGCATATTCCATCTCGGAATAGCCATCATTGTACCTTTCATTTACTTGATTATGGCGAACTGGCCTCGCTTCTCTTTCTTGCCGGGGTTCATGCCTTGGTTGTGGGTTGAGCGGCTGCTCTCTCCTTAGTTCGGCCGGGGTATTGTTCTCATGATTGCCCCTGGCGGGTTCTCTTCTGCCGAGATCTCCATTACCTCGGCTTCCGCCGTCTTTCTCCACACGGTGGTGGTTCCTCTCCCCACTGTTACCTCGGCTTGCATTGCCTCCGTTCTCATTCGCCTTTCCAGCTATCGCCTGATCGTACGGAACAATTTGCTTATTTCTCTTTCCTGAGGTTACTGCCTTGTCTCTTCGTGCGTTGTTTCCGGGTGAAGAAGCTGCTGCTGCGGACAAGGCAGGTGCTGCTCCTGCTGAGTGAACCATCTGCGAGGCTCCTGGCCTTGCCGGGTTTGTTCTGAGTATTTCCTCATTTTGCTGGTTTGCGATGCGCACCAGCTCATTCACTCTTTCTTGTTGTCTCTGCCGGGCTTCCCCGGTCAACCCCTCTAATTCCAATGCTGCGGCGTTTGCCGCTCTCAAGTTCTTCGCCGGGGTATTGTACCTCGGCAAACCCAAATCACCTGATACTGCTCTGTGAGCTTCATGCTCTCTGTTAATATCATCTATGAGGTTCTTTCCTCTCAATCTTAATTCGTCCACCCGCTCGGGTGCGACATCAAGCTTATTGGCTTTAGCATATTCCCTCAGGGTCCTATTCCAGGACTCCCGCAAGGCCGATACTTTCTTTGCCTCTACCAGCACCTTTTGCCTGGTTTCCTCTAACTCTGCCTGAGCATTTGCCGGATCGAGTATCGGCGCTATAGGTGTAGTCAAGTTTTCTATTGTTGCTTGAAGAATGTTCTCTGGCCTTTCTAGAGGCGGCCCTCTTACCCTTGGTGCCTTTGGTGTGGTGTCCTGCAGCTCGCTCCGGTGAGTCACTGGCGGGATTACCTCGGTGGGTTGAGGTGCGGTCTGCTTGGGAGCGCCTTGCGCGCCTGTGGCGGGTTCTCTGCTTGGCCCGACTACTGCTGCTTCCGCCTGTGCTCCTGCAGCGACCAACACCTCGACGCTGCCTGCGAGACGCGCTCTGGACCGACGGCTTGCTGCATTAAGAGATGGCTCTCCTGCAACAACAACTTGGTGAGGATAAACGTTGGTGATGTCGACGCCGACGTAAACCTTGTGCTCGCCCAGGCTGACGAAAACACCATTTCGTGGGGGA
Source organism: Avena atlantica (assembly GCA_910589765.1). Classification (NCBI taxonomy): domain Eukaryota; kingdom Viridiplantae; phylum Streptophyta; class Magnoliopsida; order Poales; family Poaceae; genus Avena; species Avena atlantica. The sequence continues at coordinate 67,743,284 of OU342737.1, forward strand.
ACCTTCCCCTTGAAGCTCCCTGCATTGTCACTGACATAGTCGCAGAGACCAAATCTCTGGACTAAGCCAGAAACAACGCGCTCGCCCGTGTTGATGAAGTTTCCCGTCCGGATCATAACTCCAGCTAGCGCCGCTGCTGGCCCCAAGGTGGGCGCCAACTGTCGTGGTGGTGGCACGGCAGATGCCATGGGTAGGCTAAAGTTTGGGGCCAATGGGTGCTAGTGGGATCTGGGGAGGGAAGATGCAACTGATTCTACACTCAGGTGGTTAAGGTAAAGATCTTTATTTCTCTTCTTTTGGGTTACAAGTGCTCCTCGAGCTGTATACAGGGAGACCAGATGAATCTTACCAGCCTAACGGTACTGAAAAGAGTCGATGCCCTTCTCAGGGTCCAAGCCTCCCCTTATAAAGGGGTGCCTTGGGTGCCCTTAGGGCTGACGAGGCAAGCATATTCGAGGAATATGCTTGTCCCAAAATAGTAGTTCGGCGGCCTCCTTTCCTTGTCGCCCTTCTAACGACGGCAAGGCTCCAGAGGACCCCTCCTGCGTGCCTCGGGCTCCAGGACTGTCACCCTCGTGACCTCCTTCTGCCCCTCTGACATCCTGCATCTTTGTCTCTTGTGCTTGGCTCCGCTCCGATTCCTTCTAGCCTGCAGCTATAGTTTGACCTTGGGTTTCTCCTTCTCCTGCAAGCTTCGTATCACTCGGCCTTACCTTACCTCGCGTAACTCGTCTTGTCCTTTACCTGCATCGAGATTACTCGGGCCAACCCGTCCGACCCTCGCAGTAACTCGGCCGGGTAGCTGCTTGATACACATACACGGGCTTCTTGCCTCCGTACCTCGGCCGACATATTCATGATCCGGCCGACCTAGACCGTAACTCGGAAACTAGACGGGGATTGTCCCTCTGTCTTTCCCCGTCTCTGACCTACCCGAGGTCAACCCCCCGACAATGTAGCAGATCCGTTGACTAAAATTCTCCCTAGAGCAAAACATGATCAACACCAGAACTCAATGGGTGTTAGATTTATCACTATGTAACTAGATTATTGTCTCTAGTGCAAGTGGGAGACTGAAGGGAATATACCCTGAGAGGCAATAATAAAGTGTTTATTATGTGTATTCCAAGTATATGATAGATGTTTAGTTTGCATGCTATAGTTGTATTAATACGGAAACGTTAATACATGTGTGTTTAATAAACAAACAGAAAGTTCCTAGTTATGCCTCTCTCATAAACTAGCTCGTTGATTAACAAGATGATCAAGGTTTCCTGATCATGGACATTGGATGTTGTTAATAACGGGATCACAACATTAGTGTAATGGTGTGATGAACATTCATCCGAAGTATAGCATTACGATCAAAGTCATTGAGTTTATATTGCTATAACAACTTACGAAGTGATCCTAATCCTTAGACCATGAGATCATGTCAATCACTAACACCGGAAGAGTTTCTTGATAACATCAAACGTCACACCGTAACATGGTGATTATAAAGATGGATTCAGAACTAATAAAGTGTTATGTTGAGGCTCATGGATCGAGAGTGGAATTTGTTCATCCCGATGACGGATAGATATACTCTGGGCCCTCTCGGTGATATCACATTGATTAGCTTGCAAGCAAGTGATTTGATCACTAGAATGTTATATCACAGGAACGAGAAAAGAGTGCATGTAGGTAACGAGATCAAACTAGGTATGGAGATACCGATGATCTAATCTCGGACATGTAATATATCGTGAAACAAAGGGATTAAGATACTAGCATAAAAGGTTCCGACGATCACAAGAAAGTCATCGTTGAATGTGTGGGAGTCAGTATGGGTCTCCAGATCCCGCTTCTGATTATTGATCCGAGAGGGGTCTCGATCATGTCCGCATTATTCACGAACCGTAGGGTGACACACTTAAGAGACACCGACATCCAATTGGAGCAAATGTTTCATGCCGAAAGAATGAACAAGCGCAGGAATTTATTTCACTAGATACCGAAACAGGTTTTCGGGTGAAATTGCATAAAGTGGTTATGCATGTGAAATAGAATTCTAGCAAGGGGTTATTTGTGAATGTTTGTCATTAAAGTAATTGACAAAATTCTGAATAAAATAAAAGAGTTTTATTTAATGAGAGTTTGCATTAAATTTGGTGGAAATTTAATGGGAATTTGAGTGGACTTTTGAGTGGAGGGATTTTAAAGGGCATTTTGTGAGTGGAGTGTCCACCCACATGAATGAAGGAGGGGAGGGGGCAGCCCCCATGGCCGGCGGACACCCCCTTGGGTGCCCCCCTCCTCCTATAAAAGGAGCCCCCCTCCTCACTTGTGTCACACACCTCCTCGTGAAGGATCTCTCTCCCCCTCTAGAATTTATCCCCCATGGTCTCGGACTAGCGAGATACATGTTCCCGGTGGATATTCGGCAAGAAAGAGTTGTGCTTCCGCTGCATCGCTGGAGCGAGGAGGCGGAGGTTGCTCGGTGCCTCGAACGTGTGTGCGAGCACGGATGCGCTACTGATTTGCGGTGCTAGGACTTCCTCTCGATCTTGAGATCGGCAAGAGATCGTCTACATCAACCACGAGTTGAACTTGTTAAGCTTTGTCGGTCTTCAAGGGTATGTTCTCTATGGATATACATCCACCCGTTGTTTGTATCTAGTAGATAGATCTTGGTATATAGTTCACATCGTAGGAAAATTTTTGTTTTCTATGCTGCGAACCCTACATATAGTGGTTAGGAAATGGACTCGGTGCAATCTTGTGAATACTTGTATGATCATGTTTAAGATTGCAGGAATTCTAAAGAAAAGAATTTGACACCAAGTCAAGTTTGTAAGTTCTTTTATTTTATTCTCAAATCTCCGCTATCCTTCCTTATTTTCTTGTCACTCGAGGGCGAGCAACATCTAAGCTTGGGGGAGTTGATAGCTATGATTTTTGACATATTTTTTATGGTTTTTGTTGATGGTTTTCGTCTTGATTTGATGGTTTTCTAGCTTTACCTAATGCTAATACTTTGGTAGCGAAGAAAACTTGGCTTTCAATGTGTGTTTCAGGTTCTGAACATCAACAGAAGTTTTTAACAACAGAACTACAATATTCTGGCGAAAACATGCAAGTCTCTTTTTGGAAGCAATCGAGAAAGGCATCCAGGAGATTTAACAACCAACTATATGGCAGGAACATTTTCTTTGGCCGTATAGTTCCCACCGTATAGTTGCCACCGCCTTCGTCTTGTCAAAAGGAACAACTTTCATGAAGAGGCCGGTGACAAAAACATAAAACAGCAGCCGCCGTTCCATCCAGAAGGGAAAAAGAAGAGATCCAGAGAAGAAGGGGAAGGCGTTCTTCATCTCACTCCACGATCTTCGACCTCCTAGCCACCACACCCCCATAGCCATTACTTGTACTTGAGAGAGAGAGATCTTCACCTTGCAAGATTAGGGTTTGAGATTGTTTCTTCCTATCTTGAATTGTGTTGGATTGCTTTTCTATTTCTATTGTGGATCTCCATGGTAATATCGATAAGAACTCCCTTAATTTAATTATATCGATGATGCTTTCTTCTCTCATGTGTGAGTAAGTTCCCTTGGGCGTGGGAGATGTAAGGGATTGGTGAGATGTGATGTGCCTATATATTTTCCATTACTTTGTGATTGATTTTAATTACTATATTATGTGCACTTGACTATCTATGGGATGCCTAATACTTGTTGTCCAATTAAGGTCCCAGACAACATGATACTTTGTTCTACATAGATAAGATCTTGTTTGCTAGCAAACCGGCGACCCCCCGAGTGACACGGGGATATCAATGGAAAACTAGTTGAACTCGAGGAGCAGGAGGAGCCACTGTGTTGACAGAGACTTCACCCATAAACACTTACCTTTGGGCTCCCTGTGGGATCGATATCTTAACTTCTAAACTAGCTACAAATGATTTGTGCACTTGCGGTCATCATCCGCCAACAATCGATTGAGTTGTAAAGGATTGTCATTGATCCATAAACCGCCTACTCAATACCCAGGTACAAACCTTGGCTCCTCTTCCCACGCAAGAGGCTCAAAGTCATAAGATCTAATCTTGGATAGGTCCATATAGTAGATACTATCGGATTGCACCGTGGATACCTTGGCGGTGTCTACGCAGATGCACCAATTGTCACCAACAAAGGGAGTGTGGCTGTCGATGGCTCTGACCGACTGAAGGACATGATTCTAAGTATCAACTTGGTAAACAACTGGCCTGCCACCATAGACCGGTCCACTCACAATGAAAAACAACTCCATGTCCGACTCCATGAGGTAAAAATGAGTATCCTTTAATTGGCAGCCCAGAATAGGACCTACAATGGTGGCATGCATCTCCAGGGTCCGTGCGGAGCACTGTAGTTGAACATCTCCATTATCAGCACCACGCATAATCGAGAGGACATACCGATATCTTTCGGTGACGAAAACATCACCGATGTAAGAAGTCATGCTCCGGAGTTCCCTAAAGACATCATATGGCGAGTACGACCCTTCACCAAAGATCGGGTGACTCCCTTCCTCTGTGCCATCATCGGCCCACCAAATGGTGTTGTTTTGAAGGCTTGATGTAAACACCATCAATGACGAGAAGATCGTCACAGCAACATAAGTCACCTGCTCGATTGGTATTTCCACCCTCGGGCGCTTGATAGTACCCAAGAAGGGGTTGTACAGTCGGGTCTTGTATGGCTGCACCCTATGTCCTACAACAAGGAGGTCGCTATTTGTGCTACCAACGTCAAAGTAAATTCTAGAGAGATAGGAAACATGGATTCAATCAAGATAATCAGACAGAGATTCAATCAAGGTAAACCATGGAGCAAAACCCTGGCCAACAAGTAGATGAACAATAGAACTTAAAAAATAGATAGGAAGTAAATCTTGTAGACAGGACAACACGAGGAAGTAAACACAAAAAAGGATCGCATATATACAGATGAATATCAAGAAAGCACCTATGAATGACCTGGCTAATCTTCTTCTCAAGGTGGCGACCAGTTCTCACGTTCAGCAACATGATGGTGGTCTTGTCTATCGGATCATCCTCCGACAACTGGTGTTCTAGAACAATCTAATCGACTGGCATAAATCATTTCTCCATTGTTAGGAGGAGCAAGATCCCACTTATTGAACTATCCAAGTTCGCAGACATGCTTTCGTAAGTACCTTGACATCACTGGTATTGCCACCTTATTCATGTGGTGTTGGGATAACCCCAAAGGTAAATATTCTAGCATGAGGTCTCTTGATATTCTCATAGCCTTAAGGATTTATGTATAAGATAATGATGTGATGATTTGACTACTAACATGAAGAAATAATCTCATAGTAAATCATACATTGGATCGGTTTAGTATCCTTGTTATTTTGATAATGTACTCCCATAGTTTGTGGTATCATTAGTTATATTAACTTCTATATCATGACTAGGAAACTTAATCATCTCATAACACATGGGCTAGTCCTAGAGGCTATACTAGGAACTACTTGGTTGTTCATCATTTTCTACACTTGCACGTGAGTTTTCCTTTGATTATCACAATCAAGATTCACATGCAATTATAGCATAGTATGATGAACATATATATATTGAATAGTGAATTGTATATAATAATAATAATTATTGCCTATAGAGCACTAATTCCTTCAAGTAGATATAAGTTCACAAGATCATGACAACCGAAACAAGAACAAGAAATCTTCAAATGGAAACACCAAATGCAAACTGTAACACCCCGGACTCTCCGTGCACCAGTTGTCATTTCTGGCAGCTCAATAGAATCTCTAGACTAGCCCCATAGACCAATACTAGTATCTTCTGTGCACTTTGTTCTCACTCGTGTGCACCTGGTACCCACTTTCTGATCGGACACCCATCCTAAAATTTCTCTAGGACAAGCACGCTTAACCTTAGAGTTCTTTTTAGATGAGATTTCGGAAATAATGTTGCAACTTGTTGATATGGATATTCTATCAATCCTACTAAGCCATGTGCCAGGATCTCACATATACCCATCCATAGAAGATTGACGCCCTCGTCGATCAAGCACAAGCCAAGAACGTACCCTCTTGGCACACCTCCGTGCGTCCAATGTCGGCACATGTGCCATGCAGTGTCCACTCTGGGCACATGTGTCATGCTCCACATGTCCGCCATTGACCCGCACATGCCCATGTAACCGCAAGGATCGTCTCTGATACCAATTGTAACACCTCAGACTCTCTGTGCCTGGGCTGTCATTCCTGGCAGCTCAATAGGATCTCTAGACTGGTCCCACAGACCAACACTAATCTTTTATGAGCACTTTGTCCTCACTCATGCGCACCCGGTATCCACTTCTTGGTCGGTCACCCATCCTCAAATTTCTTTAGGTCAAACATGCTTAACTTTTGAGTTTTTTTCAAATGAGCTTCCGGAAAAGAAGTTACAACTTGATGATATGGGTATCCTATCAATCCTATTAAGCCATGTGCCAGGATCTCACACAAACATCTCATTAGGATGGCAAGCGGGGCGGGTTGTGGTGCTGCTTTTTCACTAATCATTCTCTTATTTTGCAGGCTCCCTCGACCTATTTTTGCCTATATTTTTCTTTTGCGGGACATTATGTGGGTTCCGCTTGCCACCCTACCCCATTACTCTCTCCAAAAATATAAAAAAATCACTTCAATCTACCCCTGCAAGTGTTGGGAGACCTAAATATTTATATGTGAGATCTTCGGTATTTATATTCAATGTATTAAAATTTTCCACTCGCAAGTCCATATTAGTATTTGAACTGAAGAATATACGAGAGTTAGCAACACTAACGAGTTGACTTGAATTGACAAAATAATACCCACTGCAACGAGGTTGCGTTATCCTTATCTCCTCCAAGAGAATGAAATAACCACCAATAAAAAGTAAATGGAAAACTGATGGTGCATTCCTGCACACCTTGACTTCTTCTATGTCACCAACCTCCTCTTCATGTAACAAGCAACTCATATTCTGTCCACACACAGAAATAATAAATAAGGGATAATGGATCCTCTAGTGAATACATATAGTTTAAGTAAAAACATACACTAGTACAAACTCATTACTTAGAGATAGTGCACTCAAACGGTTTGTCCCAAGTACGAAAAAAACTCGCCTTTGTTCGTCACCCTCAGCCGGTTGTTACAAGATGATCGCCTCTACTAGCCTTCGAAGCGGTTGTTTATCGTAGCTGACTCAAAAAATGGTCCGATGGTGACGGATAATAAAAACAAATGACTCGGTGTATGACCTTAGACGGTATAAAGATACAACCATATCTAATACTCAAAGCGATGAGACGATTATTATTATAAGCCACCTCTATTTTGTTGATTGACATGTGCAGTTATGGCACAACTGGTAGTCTTGCCACATGAGCCCCTGTGAGTGCACCTTAGACGGATGATAATAAGAACCGTCTCTAAGAATGATAACGAGAAAGCGGTTAAGGTTTTGCACCGCCTCCTAGATCTAGACTTAGGATAAACTGAATCTGCGCACTCAACTGTCATTTCTAGAGGCAGAGTACAGAGGAACTCCCGCCTGAATGTTCTTCTTCCTCTCTACTCTTCTTTCTATTTGATTTATTTCTCTTAATTTAGTCTAATCATACACAGGCATTTGGTCATACACAGAGTTCAAGTTGCGCAGATTGTTCATACGCTTCTCCAGTTCTACTATACCAATGGGATTTTCTCGCTCTACTTTTTTCTCCACTCTGTCTACTATACAAATGGGGTTTTCACTACGTTCTATCTGAATACTTTCTTTTTTCAACGCGCACAACCAAGCTATTGTGATGGATATATGTCGTGTCTGCAGCCAGTCAAGGCATAACTGTGGCTGTTCAAACAAGACTTCAGAGTCCTTCACCACCGTCCTGAACCAGCCAAACTTTTGCAAGTCTGGTTAGTAATTTTAGACTCAGTCTATCTATAAAGTACTAATGTTTATAATTAATCATCAGAGTACTATCAGTTAATTAGATGTCTACGTGTGAACTAAAATTATTGTTTTGGTGCTTGATAGTTAGGAATTTGAGTTTTTTTGTTTGAAGAATTAGAAACATCAATGAGCATATCTTGGAAAGTTTACTGTACTAGAAAATTATTGTAACATGTCTGTTACAAAGACAATCTAAAGAATATAGGAGTAGTGGATTTTTTTTTTGAGTAGTTAGAGAAACATCAATCAATTGTTTCCTATTTCAGTCATATATGCATTTCTGTTTGGTTGTGATAAGCCACACATGACTACATGCATTTATGTTTTTTATATAGGTTGTAGTGAATCTTCCTATTGTTATATATATGATCAATATTGTCATATTTATTTGGTTAGTATTAAATTTTCCTATTGTTATATATATTTGGTTAGTAGTTTCCTAATTATTTTAGGAGTACTAGAAAATTATTGTACCATGTGTGTCCCAAATACAATTTAAATAGTTTAAGAGTAGTGGAATTTTTTGTTTGAACAATTAGAAACATTAATTAAGTGTGTTCTATTTTTGCCATACATGCATCTCTGTTTTGATGTGATAAGCCACACATGACTACATGCATTTTTGTTTTTCCTATTGTTATATATATTTTGATTAGTACTTTTCTGATTATTTAGGAGTACTACTTTCTTAGTTAGTAGTAAATTCTTCCTACTATTATATGTTTGATTCACATCACATATTTATTTGGTTTTTTTCTTGGACCGTTCCTTGTCACTTTATTTAAGAAAAAAACTCAACCATTATGTCGATAAGTGGTTACCAGCTTTGGCTGGAGGGCGTAGGTTTGAGCTTTTCCTGGTAAAAGGGGAAGAAGCTACATCCATAAGAGGACCATTCTAGTTATCTTTCTTGACGACACACAATGTTGCTATCCATGATGTTATGACCTTTAGCTTAATCATAGAAGGTGATCATGAAAAAGATGAAGGAGGTGAACAGCAAGAAGGTGATCAGTCTGTGTTTAGTATGAAAGTAAATGCCCCTAATGGTGACATCATGGGATTCCATACTATTTATGGTATGTGTTTTTTTTTTCATCAAATGTATGTATTGCCTTCCGTATTAATCATATGGAATTCCTTTTAATGGTAATTGAATTTTATAGGATTTAGGGTGCCATTCGTGGATCCCCATATTAGAGGTATTTTCTACAGGAGTGTTTTCACAGATATGTATCTAATTACTGTGAAAGACATGTATTTCATTACTTTTGAGATGTTGAAGGATGTAAGCAGGATTTGTCGGCTTCATGATGAGGATGATTTTTTTCATCTCCGTGACATGCAATACTATGTCACAAGTCTCAGTGCACTTAATGCATCTAACACCACCTTTGTGAGTTATTCTACCTAAGAACATGGTTTGAATTTTACTTGTGTATTTACTAACGTGTTTTAGTTATTTCATCATTTCAGGTCATGCCATCAACCTTTGCACTTGGTTACAATGTCCCAAAGAATGGCACAATTTTGTTTCATAGTTATGACATGGACGACACAGTTACTAACCAGTACACGATCGTCCGTGGCAACTTGAACCAAATAGTGTTCTTTAATGGTTGGAACCTCTTCTGTAACATAAACCAATTTGAAGGTGGATCACTAGTTTCTGTGAGGGTGAAAATAAGGAAACACTACATTGGCTTGTTTGTGACGAGAATTTGCTGAACCCTCCAAGTAAGACTGCATCCTACTTTTTTCTAGCTAGATCTAACGTAGGATAATCTTTGATGTTGTGAAGAACTATGTTTGAAGTATTCAAGATGTTATGCACAATTATGTTTGTAATATATTCACCTCACTTGCCTTTTGGTTCTAAATAATTCGCAAGTTTTAGAATTATAAAAATCTGGTGTGTCTAAATATATCCGGAGTTCCAAATATACGCTCAAGGAGACTTCCTTCAAGGAATTCATGAAAAAAAGTTTAAATTGATGGGAAATTCATATTTAAGTAACCAAATGATCTCACATAGTGATCAAACATTGGAATTAGTCGATTTCTAAACACTTGCAACTTATTGCTCCACAGCAAGTGCATGAACACTAGGAGTTATCATACCTTTCAGGGTAAGATCAAAGGTTTGTACTCTGTCATATATTTTCTTTAATGCATAAACCTAAGTTAGTCTTAGGACTCAATTTAACACTAGCAAACATGTATAACCACCTTCCTTTGCCTTTTGGTTCTCAATAATTCTCAAATTTTAGGATCGCTAAAATCCGGATGGTCCAAATATATGCGGAGTGTCCGAATATATTTTTATGGTAGAGACGGTTATTTTTATGGGCCGCCTCCTACAGAAGTCCCCCTTCCATTTAATATCGAGAAATACCCCACATGCCGGCTTCCTCTCTTTCTAGATCCATCTCCCCCTCCCGCCGCCCCTAAGTCTAGAACGAGGTCACCGGCATGCATCGATGCCGACTGGATCGACAACACCTGCATCGACGACCCCCCCCCCCCACGACGGTGAGTGTCGCGCCACCGTAGATCTAGAGATAATCATTGTTCTTAGAAATTGTGACTAGAGATTGGATAATTATTATTAGAAATTGTGACCAGAGATTAGAATTAGCGGATAATATGTATCTGGAGATTTAGTATGTAGTAACATTAACTAATCACTTGTGGTTTTATGTTGGGGTTTAGCGCCATAAAACAATATTTTTTCCTACGCAAATAACCCTAATAGCAGGATCTATCTATTAGTAATGCAGTAATAGGAGGGGATTCCATGTTCATACCTTTGAAGAACGAATGAAGTTAATGTTCCGCGGGGAACATGGGTGATGTAGTCGTACCTATGCCGACCTCAAGGTCGTTTTGAAGTCCAACGGCTCCGGCAGCTTAGACAACTCCTGGCGCCACAAGTGCAGCACTTCCCGAGGGAGTCGCACACGTATGGTGCTTGACGATGACTCCCGCTTCTCCGATCCAGGCGAGATTGCGGAAGTAGATCTCTTGGATCCGAACCCCGCAGCGTGACGTCGCTCCGTAGTGAAGAAGTCCTTCATTCGCGCAGTCCTTACTTGGGACCATGGTCATAAGAGAGAGAGAAGAGAGAGGCAACTAGAAACAACTTCCAAAGGTAGGAAGCTTTTATTTTTTTTATTATTATTTAATTGTCCCATATGCCTCTTCTTATATAGGGGAAGGGGAACCCCAAACCTCAATGGCTAGCCATGTGGAACTAAACAAAGGAGATGAGAAGGGGAGGGGGTTGGCCGGCCGGCCATGGCACCCAATGGGCCCCGTGTGGGTGCCCTGGGACCTAGGAGGCCACTCCCTCCTTCTCCTCCCTTTTGGTCTTTCCCTCATGGTCCTTTCCTCATAGGGAATTTGGGCCAATAGGGAATTTGACCATTTTAATTTATTTTATTTTATTTTATTAAACAAATATAAATAAATGATTAAATCAATATTTTACATATATTTATATATTATTTAATTCCCGTGGCTATGGAACTCCTTCCATCCCACTCTGGACATTCTCCAAACCTTCCCGGAACCCTTCCGATTTCTCCCTCTCTTTTCTTCGGTGATTCCGATGATACCAAAATGATCTCAGAGCTTCGCCAAACCCTTAAGCGTATTACCCAACGGTTCAGGAACACTCCAGACATGGTCTAGACCCCTCTCAGACTAATGATCATTAATAGGACCTAGATGCCCATAATGACCCCTGTGCATTCCGCGAAACTTTGTCGTTGAACCATCGACGGTGTGTCATATTCCTTTTGTCTCTACGATACTTGCATTGTCCGAGATTTGATCAACGACACCACCATGTCAGTTTCAACCTTGTTACCAACAATTGCTGTTGGAATTTGGTGAGTTTTGAGCTGCTGGCCCATTAAACAAATTCTGAAATTCTCTTTGGCCCACTTGTGCATGGCAGCATATGTCTGTGCTAGTGGTGCTAAAGTTTAGTCCCACATTGCTAGTTGAAGGGGAGTTGGACCACCTTATATAGTAGAGTGTTGCACCACTCACTAAGGTGTGATAAGGAGAGAAGCCCTCGCGCACTCCTCCTCCGACACCGTTGATACGTCGTAAACGTATCTATAATTTTTTATGTTCCATGCTTGTTTTGTATCATTTGTCTTATGTTTTGTCTACACTTTGAGGTATTTTTATACACTTTATGGAACTAACCTATTGATAAGATGCCACAGTGTCAGTTGCCTGTTTTCTTCTGTTTTTGGTTCCAGAAAGGCAAAAAATCAATATTCTCGGAATTGGATGGGACAAAAGCCAAAGTCATTATTTTCCCAGAGCAACACGGAACCACGAAGCAGAGCCAGAGGGAGGCCACAGGGTGGCTGCACTCCCCTAGGCGCGGGCAAGCCCTGTAGGCGCCCACAGGGGGTGTGGCCCCCCTAGACCCCCCCCCCCCCCCCACCGACCTTGATTCATGCGCCTATAAGAAACCTCCAACCCAAAAACCCTAGGGCATGTAGAAGAAATCCACGAAAACCTCCATAGCGCTGCCACCACCGAAGGGGAGATTCGGGGGACAGAAAGTCTCTATTCCGGCACCCTACCGGGACGGGGAAGTGCCCCCGGAGCCATCTCCATCGATCTCCACCGCCATCTTCATCATCGTTGCTGATTCCCATGATGAGGAGGGAGTAGTTCTTCCTCGAGGCTAAGGGCTCTACCGGTAGCTATGTGTTCAATAGATCTACCTTGCTACTCAAGTGCTTCAATAGATCTCTGCTCTCCCCATGTGTGTGAAAGTGACAGCCTGCACGCCATGGTGGCACTTAGGTTTGAGTCTACATAAATACTCTTTTTGCTTTAATAGATCTATGATTTTCCCCACGTGTGTGAAAGTGACAGCGTGCATACCGTGTGTGGCACTTTGTCTAGATTGAATATTTGTTATGAGTTATATTTGGAGTTGGATGTATTTATGAAATTGTGGTGTTTGTTGGAACCATCTAGCGCTCAAGGTGACAGTGTGGAGTTATCTAGATTGGGGAAGGCCCTACCATGGATTAGAGTGTCCAACCGGAGAGTACTTAGGAGTAGTATCTTAAAGAGAAGATATTTATATGAGAGAGTGTTCACTAGTGAAAGTATGATCCCTAGGCCTTGTTTCTAAACATTGAAACACCGTTTGCTACTAGAACTGTTGCATGTTTGCTTGCTTTAGTCTTTACCTCGTCGTCAAGCTCCATCAAAGCTATTTTCTGGCACCGTTGCCACTTGTATTTCACCATCTCTTCGCTGAACTAGTGCACCTATACACCTGACAAGTGTATTAGGTGTGTTGGGGACACAAGAGACTTCTTGTATGTTGATTGCAAGGTTGCTTGAGAGGGAATACCTTTGACCACTTCCTCCCTGAGTTCGATAAATCTTGGGTAATCCACTTAAGAGAAACTTGCTGTTGTTCTACAAACCTCTGCACTTGGAGGCCCAACAACTGTCTACAAGAATAGAAGTGTGTAGACATCAGCCGCCCGCCTCGCCACGCCTCGCCTCGTCACGACGCGCGTGCGTGCCGTGGGTTGCGGGAATCTCGTCAAGCCGAGCTTTATTTTGCTGGTTGGGAAAACTGATTATGAGTCATTAACGGACGCATTAATTACAGTCGTTTCTAGTTTTTATGGACGTGGACTATTACCGACTCGGACATGGGCTGAGCCCACGATCTTCCTAACCTGCACTATATAAGCGTCTACGCTAAACCTAATCAGTGAATCAATCCACAACACGCACCTACCTCCAGAACCTTGCGCCGCCGCTTTCGTCTTCCCCATCCCAGCTTGCGGCGTGCACCACAGATCAGGACAGTAGGCCTCCGGAACCCCGCCTCTCGTGAACCTGTACGGGTGAGGGACGATCAGGTTTTTGGGGAGCTCTCAAGCGCGACTACTGTCAACCACGACGTCGTTCGACGACGAGTTCCCGAATGACGACTTCTTCCCGGACGTCAGCGACCTCTTCGGCAACCTCAACATGGGCGACAGCTCTGCTACTGCAACCGCCGCGGCTAATGCCGCAACTGCAACATATGTGATCCCAATCTCTCTTTTTCGGATTTTGCTAGAGTTTCTAGGTCTAGCATTTGGCGTAGATGTGATAGGTTTATCTTGTATAGATGTAATCTGTTCATCTACTTTGTTGATCTGCATAATTGGTTTTAGTACCTTTTGTATGATCATGCTTTATCAGTTTATTATTCGGATTAAATCATATGGATTATTGCTTATATTTCCAACAATCCAAAAACCTGATTATAGGCAACTGAATTCCACTGGTGTAGCCGTGGCTACTAGGCCGCCTCCTTTTGATGGCATGCACTATAAGAGATGGTGCAAGAGAGCAGTTCTATGGTTTGAAAACCTAAACTGCTATAGCACCACTCTTGGCAAGCCTGAAGGAGATCTTTCTGCTGAGCAGGAAGTGACCTTTAAGAAAGCCGATACCATGTTTATGGCGACTTTGTTCAGTGTTCTTGGGGTCAACATTGTTGACCCGTATATGTCATTTGATAATGGCAAGGACGCTTGGGAAGCGCTCGAGGCCAGGTTTGGGGTCTCGGACGCTGGCACTGAGTTGTATGTCATGGAGCAATTCTATGACTACAAGATGGTTGATGAGCGCTCCGTCGTTTAGCAAGCTCATGAGATACAATCACTTGCCAAAGAACTTGAGCAGTTCAAGTGTTCCTTACCGGACAAATTTGTGAACGGTGGCATTATTGCCAAGCTTCCTCCCTCGTGGAGGAACTTTTCTACTTCTCTGAAACATAAGAGACAAGAGTTTTCTGTTACGGATCTCATTGGGTCTCTTCATGTGGAAGAGAAGGCGAGAGCAAAGGACAAAATTGCTCGAGGGTTTTAGGGAGGTTCTACTGCCAATTTGGTGCAGATGAAAAACTTCCAATCCCACAAGTTCAAGAATAAGAACAAAACTGAAGGAAAGGGGAAGTTTGATGGCAAGAACAAGGCCACACACTCAACCAACTTCAAGAAGAAAAATGATAAGAGGAAAGGCTCTTGCCACGTTTGTGGCGATCCTGATCATTTGGCTCCCAGTTGTCCTAATCGCTTTGACAAGCGTCAAACATGGGAACAGCGGCAAGGCCGCTAATGCTGTTATTAGAGATACTGAGATGAAGGATGATGGGTACGGTATTTTACCTACTATACTTGCAGTATGTCATTCTCCTGATTGGTGGATAGACACGGGTGCTAATACACATGTATGTTCTGATATCTCAGGGTTTTCCTCTTATCAGGTCTCAAGGACTTATTCCGTGTTGATGGGAAATGGCTCACGTGCTTCTGTTCATGGCGTTGGTACGGTAAATCTGAAGTTTACTTCGGGGAAGACCGTACAGCTGAAGAATGTGCAGCACGTTCCCTCCATCAATAAGAATCTCGTCAGCGGATCGCTTTTATGTCGAGATGGTTTTAAGTTGGTTTTTGAGTCCAATAAAGTTGTAATTTCTAAGTATGTACAATTTGTTGGAAAGGGTTATGAGTGCGGAGGTCTGTTCCACTTGTCTTTGTCAGACTCATGTACTAAAGTTATTAATCATGTTTGCAATGATAATGAGTCCAATGTTTGGCATTCATGACTCTGTCATATTAACTTTGGTTGCATGACGCGGCTCGCCAATATGATTTTAATTCTGAAATTTACCACTGTCAAAGGTTCTAAGTGCCAAGTTTGTGTGCAAGCAAAGCAACCCCGCAAGTCTCATATGGCTGCGGAACCGAGAAACTTAGCACCACTAGAACTTATACATTCAGATCTTTGTGAGATGAATGGTGTGTTGACAAAAGGTGGAAAAAGATACTTTATGACGTTGATTTATGACTCCACTATATACTGCTATGCTTATATTTTGAAATCTAAAGATGAAGCTTTGAACTACTTCAAAATCTATAAAGCTGAGGCAGAAAACCAACTTGATCTTAAAATCAAGCGGTTAAGGTCGGATCATGGTGGAGAGTACTTTTCAAATGAATTTGATTATTCTGTACGGAATATGGTATTATACATGAGAAGACGCCTCCCTACTCACCTCAGTCAAATGGGGTGGCCGAAAGAAAGAACCGCACTCTAACTAATTTGGTTAACGCCATGTTAGATACATCAGGTCTTTCCAAGGAATGGTGGGGGAGGCGCTAATGACTACATGTCATGTCATAAACCGTGTTCCCGTAAAGGATAAAACCATGACTCCATTTGAGGAATGGGAAAAGAAAAGGCTTAAACTCTCTTACTTACGAACTTGGGGTTGTTTGGCGAAAGTCAATATTTCAATGCCCAAGAAGCGAAAGCTTGGACCAAAAACCGTTGATTGTGTTTTTCTGGGATATGCTTTTCATAGCATTGGCTATAGAATTTTGATAGTAAAATCTGAGGTATATGACATTCATGTTGGTACAATTATGGAGTCTAATGATGCGACTTTCTTTGAGGACATCTTTCCTATGAAAGGTATGTCTAGCTCATCAAATCAGGAGATGACTAGTTCGTCTAGTCAGGAATTTGTTATAATTCCTGAACCCACTATGCGGATAGAACACTCTAATGATCCTGTGGAGGACGACAATGAAGCTCCCAAAAGGAGCAAGAGACAAAGGACTGCAAAGTCGTTTGGTGATGATTTCATTGTGTACCTTGTGGATGATACTCCCACTTCTATTTCAGAAGCTTATGCATCTCAAGATGCTGACTACTGGAAGGAAGCTGTCCGAAGCGAGATGGACTCCATCTTAGCTAATGGTACTTGGGAAGTCACCGATCATCCTTATGGGTGCAAACCTGTAGGATGTAAGTGGGTGTTCAAGAAAAAACTTAGACCTGATGGTACTATTGAAAATACAAGGCACGTCTTGTGGCCAAGGGTTATACCCAAAAATAAGGTGAAGACTTCTTCGATACCTACTCACCTGTAGCCATATTGACCACTATTCGAGTACTATTATCCTTGGCTGCCTCACATGGGCTTCTCGTTCATCAAATGGACGTTAAGACATCTTTTCTAAATGGAGAGCTAGATGAGGAAATTTATATGGAGCAGCCTGACGAATATGTAGTAGATGGTCAAGAAGGAAAGGTGTGTAAGTTAGTGAAGTCTTTGTATGGTCTTAAGCAAGCTCCTAAGCAATGGCACGAGAAGTTTGAAAGAACTTTAACTGCTGAAGGCTTTGTTGTAAATGAAGCTGACAAATGTGTGTACTATCGCCATGGTGGGAGGGAGGGAGTTATTATGTGTATCTATGTTGATGACATATTGATATTCGGGACCAACCTCGCTGTTATCGAGGAGGTCAAATAGTTCCTATCTCACTGCTTTGAGATGAAGGACTTGGGAGTGGCTGATGTAATCTTAAACATCAAGCTACTAAAGGATGACAATGGTGGGATTACATTGCTTCAGTCTCACTATGGGGAAAAGATATTGAGTCGCTTCGGGTATAGCGACTGCAATTATTCTCCAACGCCTTATGATCCGAGTGTGCTACTTCGAAAGAATCGAAGGAATGCTAAAGATCAATTGAGATATTCTCAAATATTTGGCTCGCTCATGTATTTAGCCAGCGCTACTAGACCTGACATCTCCTTTGTTGTAAGCAAACTGAGTCGATTTGTGTCAAATCCTGGAGATGATCATTGGCATGCTCTTGAAAGAGTTTTGCGCTATTTGAAAGGCACTGCGAGTTATGGTATTCACTATACTGGGTATCCATGGGTACTTGAGGGTTATAGTGATTCAAATTGGATATCTTATGCCGATGAGATTAAGGCCACAAGTGGTTATTTGTTTACACTTGGTGGTGGCTTTGTTTCCTAGAAGTCTTGCAAGCAGACCATCTTAACAAGGTCAACAATGGAAGCAGAACTCATAGCATTAGACACAACCACTGTTGAAGCAGAGTGGCTTCGTGAGCTCTTGATGGACTTACCTGTGGTTGAAAAACCAATACCTGCCATCCCGATGAACTGTGATAATCAAACTGTGATCATCAAAGTAAATAGTTCTAAGGATAATATGAAGTCATCAAGGCATGTGAAGAGGAGATTGAAATCTGTCAGGAAACTGAGAAACTCCGGAGTTATTGCATATGGATTATATCCAAACATATAAAAATGTGGTAGATCCCTTCACAAAGGGTTTATCACTCAATGTGATAGATAATGCATCGAGGGAGATGGGTTTGAGACCCACGTTATAAGTTGATCCCAGTGGCAACCCACTCTATGTGATCTGAGATCCCATGAATTAGGGTTGGGAGACAAGCTGTTGGTCAGCTGAGAGGAGAGTATCCCCATATTATATTTACATCTCCATAAATATGCAATACTCTCTTAATCTGCATGGTAGGTTGATATTTATCTTAATGTGTTCCAAGTGGCATTTATAAACGGAGATGTTGTCCTGCAGAGCATCTCTTGACGAACACACCTATATGATTCTGACTGTCAAACGTCACAGTCCGTGAGAGTTGGATGCTCTCTAATAAACTCATGAAAGGCCCTGGAGTATGACGCATAAGCTCCAAACCGCGGGGAAGCCGACGGTAGCCCTGTACCGGTCTAGATTTTGTGTGAAACTAGCGCGCAGAAAACTTGTAGTTCAAGCATAGTCCACTATTCAAGTTGCTAGCTAGTGTAGCATGAAGTTTAACATGAAAGTTCAACTTAACAGTCTCCACTACACACCGGTATATAAAACAATGTTCTGGAATAAAAGTGATGTGATGTGTCAATGAGACTTTGTGGGGGGATCGTTGGAATTTGGTGAGTTTTGGGCTGCTGGTCCATTAGACAAATTCTGAAATTCTCTTTAGCCCACTTGTACATGGCAGCATATGGTTGTGCTAGTGGTGCTAAAGTTTAGTCTTATATTGCTAGTTGAAGGGTAGTTGGATCACCTTATATAGTAGAGTGTTGCACCACTCACTAAGGTGTGACAAGGAGAGAAGCCCTCGCGCACTCCTCCTCTGACGCCGCCCGCCTCGCCTCGCCCACGCCATGCCTCGCCTCGTCACGACGCGCGCGCGCCGCGGGTTGCGGGAATCTCGCCGAGCCGAGCTTTATTTTGCTGGTTGGGAAAACTGATTATGAGTCATTAACGGACGCGTTAATTATAGCCGTTTCTAGTTTTTATGGACGTGGACTGTTACCAACTCGGACGTGCGCTGAGCCCACGATCTTCCTAACCTGCACTATATAAGCTTCTGCGCTAAACCTAATCAGTGAATCAATTCACAACACGCACCTACCTTCAGAACCTTGCGCCGCCTCTTTCGTCTTCCCCATCCCGGCTTGCGGCATGCACCGCAGATCGGGATAGTAGGCCTCTGAAACCCCGCCTCTCGTGAACCTGTACGGGTGAGGGGCGATCAGGTTTTTGGGAAGCGCTCAAGCGCGACTACTGGCAACCACGACATCGTCCGACGACGAGTTCCCGAATGACGACTTCTTCCTGGACGTCAGCGATCTCTTCGGCAACCTCAACATGGGCGACAGCTCTGCTGCTGCAACCGCCGCGGCTACTGCCGCAACTGCAATGTATGTGATCCCAATTTCTCTCTTTCGGATTTTGCTAGAGTTTCTAGGTCTAGCGTTTGGCATAGATGTGATAGGTTTATCTTGTATAGATGCAATCTGTTCATCTACTTTGTTGATCTGCATAATTGGTTTTAGTACCTTTTGTATGATCATGCTTTATCAGTTTATTATTCGGATTAAATCATATGGATTATTGCTTATATTTCCAATAATTGCTACTTTACTTGTTCCGATAAGTGATATCACTGTGACTTAGTCACACGTTGTGCATCTTATGGATATAACCTATACGAGTGTGTCCAGAGTATCTTTCGTCACGTGAATGGACAAATCCCGCTCTTGACGCATTCGCCTGAACCTGCCTCTTTGAAGTACTTGATCTAACCTTTATGATCACCGTTTTACCGAGTGAAGTTTGATGCTCTTAAGGCACTCTCAGGTGACAGTGATTAAATATGGTCTCACGGTCTAAGTAACAAGTCACCACGTTTCCTAATTATCGCAACTTAAACTTTGTGACATGATCGGTTACGATGCTTATATTGGGTATGTTCACCAACTCCATTGTCATCTGGCGTGAAATGTCACATTATCAGAAAACCTTGATCATCTGTTGACCAATGAACCGGTAACTAGAGATTCATTGAGAACTTCTGATTGCTTACATATCACACGTGTATTGACGTTTACAGTTATAGCATGGTATAAAATCTAATTGTAAACTTCATGAAATATGATAATAATCCAACTTCCGGTTGTTTACATATCACATGTGTATTGACTTTTACAGTTTACAGTTATAGTTCGTGATTCTACATGCGCACATTTTATTTACGAATGTGGCAATCAGTGTTCTAGCTGATTCGGTGATCGGTGTTTTTTCTTTATTTTTTCTTTTGGCTGTGTGTATTTTTAATGTCTTTCTTGACATTATGATGTTGGCCAGGTATAATTGACATTATGACCATTTATATTTCCTTATAAAAAAAAATAGGTATCAGACCGTTTGTTTTTTCATGCAAGATTGTAAAACGCTAGAATCCATTTTTTTTTTCTCAACCACCAGCTTCCAATATTAGTTAGCTGAGTTATGACTGCTCGTTTGATCTCCGAAATCAAGGAATGCTCATTTTATCCATGAGAATGTATTTAATATTTATTAGCAAAAAAATAGGGAGGTGGTGCCGGTTCCATTCACTGATAATGCATGAAACTCATACATACAAGACGTTTGATGGGAATATGGATAGGGACCGGAACCTAACTTCAGACTTGGCGGGCTAAGCGTTCAGAAAGTAATGAGATATTAGTGTAAGCGCTTTACAAAGCGTTCAGCAAGATTGGCAGAACTTGGACTCTGCCCCACAACCCAATCGTAAAATAATAGTGTAAAGCGTCACAGACCACATCAGAACCCGAAGGTAGCATCCATCGATCCATCCACCATGGAAGCAGCAACAGCTGCAACCTTGCTCCTCCAACTAATCATCCTCACTGCAACTACTGCCTCCTCTGCCCATCCACAACAAAGCCATGGTGGTAGCAGCTGCATCGCGGCTGAGCGAGCAGCGTTGCTCTCCTTCAAGCAGGGCATCATGGTGGATCCACTTAACCTCCTGGGCTCATGGCAGGGCGGAGGCTGCTGCCGGTGGAGCGGCGTCAGGTGCAGCAACCGGACTGGCCATGTCATTCGTCTCGACCTGCGCAATACCTTATACTGGCAAGATCAGTCCGAGCTTTACATGGACAATCCTCACGGCATGCAAGGACAGGTGAGCACCTCCTTGTTGGCCCTAGGACATCTCAAATACCTTGACCTTAGCGGAAATAATCTTGGAGGCGCGGGCGTGCCCATGCCATCATTCTTGGGCTCACTCCGCCACTTGGTCTACCTCAACATATCCTGCATCAACTTTGATGGCAGAGTTCCTCCACAGTTTGGTAATCTGTCCCAGCTGTTATACTTGGACATAAGCAACACATATCCGTATTCCGGTCAAGTATTTTCCACGGATATATCATGGCTGGGACGACGCCTTTCTTCACTTATGCATCTTGACATGAGCGGCATCAATCTCACATCTGTTGCTGATTGGGCTCATGAGGTGAATATGCTTCCCAATCTGAGAGCTCTCCGTCTCCAAGGTTGTCAACTGACAAGGTCAACTCCAGCACTTGTGCATTCCAACCTTACACTTCTCGAGGATCTCGATCTTTCCGACAACGTTTTCTATGCACCCTTAGCTCCCAACTGGTTCTGGGATTTAACAAGCCTCAAAACCCTGAGCCTTGAATTCTCTCAACTGTATGGCCCTATTCCTGATGAGCTAGGAAACATGACAGCACTTCAAGTCCTTGATCTGCAAGACAATGAAAATATCGCAGGAATGATTCCGCCAACCCTCAAAAATCTCTGCGACCTGGAACAACTTATACTTACCTCGGTTAACCTTGGCGGGGACATAACAGAACAGATGGACAGGCTTCCACGATGTTCGTGGGGGAAACTGAAGCAGCTAGGTTTCATCGCAACTAATATGACGGGTAATCTGCCAGTTTGGTTGGGAAACCTGACCAGCTTAGAGGCCCTCGATGTTTCAGGCAACCAAATTAGTGGACATGTTCCTTTGGGACTTGGAGCACTCAGCAATCTCTCTGTCTTGTACCTTGGCAACAGTAACTTGAGTGGTGTGATAACGCAAGACCATCTTGCGAATCTTGTAAGCCTGAAGATAATGGACCTGAGCTTCTCTTCACTGGAAATTGTTCTGGATTCAGCGTGGACTCCTCCATTCAGATTATCGACCGTAAAGCTGACATCATGTCAAATGGGTCCACAATTTCCTGTGTTGCTTAAGCAGCAAAAGGGTATTTACCAGATTGATATATCAAATACAGGGATAGCCGATACAATCCCTGATTGGTTTTGGGATTCAATCTCTCATGCATCTTCAGTTGACATTTCTCATAATCAAATCTACGGGAATTTGCCGACAAAGATTGAAGCATTGACATGGCAAGAACTGCACTTCAACTCGAACCATCTCAACGGTTCAATTCCAGAATTGTTCACGAATGTCACCAAGTTAGACATTTCTAGAAACTTGTTATCTGGACCACTGCCTTCCAATTTTCAAGCCGCAGAACTGGTAGCAATCGTTCTGTTCAACAATTATATTTCAGGAGTTGTTCCAACATCCATATGTCGCTTGGTGAATTTGGCCATCCTCGATCTATCAAACAATCTTCTATCTGGAGAGCTTCCACAACCATATTACTCAGTATTGGCAATTCATACTCTTCTTTTAGCCAATAATAGTCTTTCTGGTGAATTCCCTTCATTACTGAGAACTTGCACGGCTATCACCTTTCTTGATCTGGCTGTGTTTTACGGTACCTTTTACTGGTCTCATAAGTATTAAAAGTATGATTTACACGGAGGGTTGAGATTAAGCGGTATAGATTAGGTCCAATAGGCCCAAATTTGAGTTTGCATAAATATAATCTGAGGAAAAAAATCTTAAAATTAATACGGTCGTAGTCCGCCCCGACCTCCTCGCATACACCGCCGCGACCTCCAAGCCGGCAGCGCGACCCGCGGCCAGCTCTTCCAGGCCGCCGACGTCGCCATCGCATACACCGCCGCCGTGACCTTCACGCCGGCAGCGCGACCCGCGGCCAGCTCTTCCAGGCCGCCGCCGTGACCTCCTGCCAGACACCCTTGCCGCGACCTCCACGCCGGCTGCGCCGGACAGACGCTGCTCTCGCGACCTCCATAGAACCCTCGGACAGCGCTTCCATCCCGCCGCCGTCGCCATCACCTCCACGCCGCCTGCCGTCTCCACCTCAGACTGGGAGATGCCATCGACCTGAGCAGCTCCGCCCCAATCTCCGACAGAAGCTATGGGTACGTGTTGCCCTTGATCCTCCCTGCTCTCTCTCCATCTATCACATAGGAATTTAAAATCATGTTCAGTTCTGGAGTTTCAATTACCATGCGCCGAGAGCTTTGCTTGTGGTGCTCCGCTGGGACATCATGGCTTAATTGATAGGGATGCAAATCTTTATAATTACTTTAGGACTGTGCTATGTAAAGACATATATTTTATCTGCTTTATGCTGCTGATTTTACATGATTTGTGACTAACTTTTAACAAAGAAGAAAATAAAACTCCAATGTGGTTGATATAGTAAACCTGTATATGTCTACAGAAGTTCCAAGAATTGCATAACAAATTAGTAAACGAAGTTTGATTGACAACACAGGGGTTTGACTAGCCCCTTAAACTGGAGACACTTGTAGAATTGCATACATTGTTAAGTAAATAAAGTTGGATTAATAGGACATCATTCGGTGCCACCTCAAGCGGTTGTCATTGGTATCATGTTGAAATGCAAAACTGATTGTAATTGGTGACAATGAATAAGCTGTAAATGTCCCAAATTATTCAGTGCTTGCTCTGCAGATCGCCAACACGTTAGTTATATCTCAACATTGTTCCATATATGTTTGACTGAACAATTCTGAATGTTATCGACAAAGTAGAAATAGGTTCTTGAATAATTTACGACCATGGCATGATCGTAATATTTGTAATATTCAGTGCAATGCTTTCATTCAAGCAGAGAGGTTGCTGATCCGTAATATTTGTTCACAATTCGCTGTAGGATGGAGATGCTGGTGCCTTCATGTATGTAGTCTGGTTTAGTGATGGAGAGCAACAAGTAGATGCCATGGGTGTCAGATAGGCTGGTCTGTTCGTGCACATGAAAAGAAATAAGCTTCACCATTGTTACAGAAGTCAGAGAAGAATGTGTGCATCTACTTGAATATTTGACTTCTTTGTACATCCGCCTGTGCAAATAAGATGTATGGCCGAGCTTTTGTTTTAATTTCCTTTTTAGTGCTTCTCGACTAGAAGCACTTATGGACTATTTGTGATTTTGGGCCATCAGTGGTGGAGATGAAAACGTGTATAGAAGCAAGAATGTAGATAGCTATGACTATTGGAGAGTCGGAATGGTGTGCTATGCTCATCAAGGGGTGCTTCCTACAGAGCATCAGGTTTCTTACTGCTCTGTGATGCACTGCTCGATCTTAAATGTTGTTATGTACTGGCTTTTCTCGTGCATCTGTCCTAGATTGTTTTCTTACAATATTAAGTTGCCCTGGACTTGCTGCCTTGCATTTTTTTAAAATAAAACGGGCAATTTTACCTCATTTTATTTAAAAAAAACAGAAGAGAAGAATTAACCCGTTCATTAATGGGGAACCGGCCTTGAAGAGAAGCTAACCAGGGTGTTGAATCATTTAATTGAAGGCTTAAATTCAGTTACTCCCTCCGACCCATATTAGTTGACTTGGATTTGTCAAAATTTAAATGAACCTATATATCCATATTAGTTGACTTGGATTTGTCAAAATTTGGATGAATCTAGACACTATTTAGTATATAGGTTCATTTAAATTTTGACAAATCCAAGTCAATTAATATGGGTCGGAGGGAGTACAGTAATTTAGTGGTTTCCTCGGTACTTTGCTAGTAAACTGAATTAAGTTAGAGTAATATTAGGCAGCCAGGTAGCTTTATTCGGTAAGGCTGGAGCTAGCTTTTCCTTCTCTGGTTAGGCCCCTTAGGATCATGTCTTATTTTCTTCTTTCCAAATAACTCTATTTTACAGAAGGCCATCATCACTAGCTTTATTAATATCAAATAACAGTTACACCATTCGCGAGGGTTTGTAAATAAAGCTATGGGGTTCATCAACCCAGTTTCATGCTCGAATCTAAACAGTTCCAACTATTACATGGGCAGCAACATTGATATCCCTTGAGCAATGGTTAAAATCAGCCTTCCCTATTGAATCTGCTAAAGTAAACAGTCCACAAAGATCGCAGTCGGCTTTATTCCAGAGTTGATATTCTCCGGATCAGAATTCACTTCAAGGCCATCACACCCCAAAGAATTTTCCAACTCCAGACCATGGCACGATCGTAGTGTGCGTCCAGTGAGAAGAAATCTCATCTGCGAAGGAAAAGAAACAAGGTTAGAAGTCAGAACACATCAATATTATTGGTCATCGATTTAATTTATCCAAGTACCCACGGATTTTTCATGTATCTTCAAATGACAGTGTTGTACAAAGAAAGTCTCAGTTTCTATAGTGCAATTCCAGTATTCATTTGACAATATCTGAGTAGACAACTTACATGGAGTTAGAGAGGTCGCCGCTGACAGGAATATGACCGCGACGAGGCCAGCGACCGTGCTCTTCGGGGCAGCGCTAACAAAAGAAGACCAGGACAGTAGGCACCTGCCAGATCGACGGACACCTAGGCAGCGCGGCCACCTCGCTGCTGGCCATCTGCGTGGATGTGGAGCACTGGACGCCGTACTCTGTCCTCTTGCACGCAGATGCAGCCGCACTGGAACTGGAGTATGTCCAGCTCGCGGTCGACCACTGTCTGGGTTGCACTATCCAAGATCCTGTAACAGGTATGGTTTCTGAGTTGCGTTGCACAGGAAGAAAAACCACTCGAGAATTGCATAACTGTAGACCTTCACTGCTCCTAATCACACTAAATTCCACTCTGGAAGGATAGTTGGTGACCACAAGAGAAAGCAACAAGTGAAAAAGAAAAAACTAATTTAGCAAAACAGGGCGATGATAGCAATACCGATCAGCAAGACAAATTTCAGTAAGTGGATGCGCCTAACATCAACATTGACCAGAAGAAAGGAGAACACAGGGCTGCAAAGCACATACTACTGTTGACTGAAGGAAATATCAGAGACCGGATGAAGCCACGAAAGAATATATTAACAATCTACCTATCTCTCCGAAGAACATAATAAAGAATCATCAGATTTCCACTTTACTATTACAAACCACTACACCTGATTCTCCTCACCCTTGAGCTCCTCAACAAGCAACACAAGAAACATACTCCCAAACCAGAGTGAGAAAGGAGGGGGAGATTTCACCTTGAGTGTGCCATTGCTGGCGCAGCGGAGTCCATGGCTTCCTCCTCCCCTCCTCTTGGCATAAATCCGGCACTCTATCTACCCCTTTACGTCGCGAGGAGCATGCAGAGGACCACCGGGAAGGACCGCCGCCGACGCCTTGGACCACGGGAACACGCGGGGGGATCCTCCAGTTGACTCCTTCCATTTACCATCCCAGTCACGGCAGCACTTCGTCGACCTCCTCCCATCTCCTGCGCCACCGCCTCGCCAGCCTCCTCCCTATCCACGGCAGCTCCACCCCACCGTCACCAGCACGGATGGCATGCAGCGATGAGAGACTGGCCCTGCTCCCGGAACTATGTGACGAGCTCAACCGCCTTAGCGAACGAGGAGGGAGGCGTTGTGGGATCTTCGATCGGGGGCGAGGCCAAGGGCGCCGCGGCCGGGACAGTGCTAGTTGTGGGGTAGGGGGACGGCGTAGGGGGGGAGGTGCATATTTTGGCGGTGCCGTACATGCCAACGGGAGGGGCCGAGGCGGCGGTGCCGCCGGAGTTGCATATCCGGAGATCGGCGGCGGCACCCACGCAGATGCGACTAGCTGAAGAAGCCAGGATTACGACTTTTTTGTGAACGGTACCCGTCATAACGAGTTGGACTGTGTTGGGCCAGGGCCCGTGTATGGCCTTCTTATTGTGCGGTACAGATTTTGGTACCGGTATGAATCATACTGGTCATGTTTTTTGCACAAGTATGTATTATTGTGAGCCATTAGATGTACAAAAATAGAGGGTTATTATTTATTTGATGGTACCACAAAACAGCTCAACAATAACTGCATGGGAACCTGCCAGCATGGATAGGCGATCTGTCATCTTTGGTGATTTTTCGGCTAAGGTCTAACATGTTTTCCGGTCACATTCCAAGTGAGATCACAAAACTTGAAGAACTACAGTATTTGGATCTGGCATTTAATAATATTTCAGGCATGATTCCGTATTCACTTGCAAACTTGACTGCAATGACTTCAATGAATCTAGACCCTGGGAAAAAAGGATTAAATGGCCCTTTTGTGCAGTCAGCCAAAAGATTTGGAGAAGTCATGGATTTTGAATGGTATGGTGACAGCCTGTATGTGGCGATAAAGGGGAGAGAACTTCCTTATAGCACACAATTACAATATAACTTGGCTGGAAAAATACCGGAAGAAATAGGCTCACTGATTGGTTTAATAAACTTGAATTTATCTTCTAATCATTTGACTGGAAATATACCATACCAAATTGGCATGTTACAACTTTTGGAGTCTCTGGACATTTCAGACAATAAAATTTCTGGTGAAATCCCTCAGGCATTGTCAAATTTAACTTCCCTGGGCTATTTAAACTTGTCTTACAGCAATCTGTTGGGAAGAATACCATCAGGGCATCAATTAGACACTCTCAACACGGATGATCCTGCTACGATGTATATTGGAAACATTGGCTTGTGTGGATACCCGCTTCCAAAGAATTGCTCAGACAGTGAGAAACCTCGTACCGATCCTACCAGTCAAGACAGCAACAACTCAACTCCAGACGGTCTACACCTGGGTGTGATTGTTGGATTTGTGGTTGGTCTCTGGCTCGTATTCTGCGCTTTCATGTTTAAGAAGAGATGGAGAAATTGCTTATTTCCGCTTCATTGACCGTTTGTATGATAAGGCGTATGTGTTTGTCGTTGTTAATTGGGCAATCTGGTTCAGGAAGAGGCATACCACTCCATCAAGCACCTGAAAAGAATTTGTGTTGGTGATTCCATACAACAAACATATCAAAGAAGATGAAGGATTTTTTTAGTAATTTGAGCTCTAGTGTATCTTTGTAATCTTGCTAAAGTTGATGTATAACGTTTATGTCTCCTACTATTTCGATCTTCACAATTACACGCCCTGTAAGGACCAATCCTTTGGATTTGTGTCATCAATAAGAAAGGAGTCTCAGATGTCTTCTGCACCATTTCAGTATTGATACTAAATGTATGCCCAGTATATTTGTGGTTTCAACAGCTTGGCTATCAACTAGCTAACCAGCGGGAGGCTATCATCCCGTAACCCTACCCCTCGCCCCGCGCAGCGGCGCCGCGCCACGCCAGGGCGGCCGCCGCCGGCCAGCCTCGTCCCCTCCCCGTGCTCCGTCTCCTCCCGCCGTCGCCGCCGGTGGCGCGGCGGCGGCGGCGGATTCTCCTCGTCCGCAGGTCGAGCTCTGGTGGCGCGCGCCCGCCTGGCTCCTCCCTATGGCAGTGGCGCGGATGACGGCGACCAGGATCACGGTGAGCGGGAGGCTGGTATCGAGCGGCGAGGCAGACCTGATCTGGGCCCATAGGGGCTTGGATGGGCTCCGATCTGTAGCACTTCGAATTCAACATCGCCTCCCGGTTGTTTCTGGGCTTCATCGGCGGCATAAGGAAGTCAGGCATGGAGGTGGTGGCATCCTCCTCTGCCGGGGGGGTTCGACCGGCTGGTTGTGATCAGCGGCGAGTTGAGGAGGTGCAGCTGCCGGTCAAAAACGAGCTCAGAGTCCGGTCATGGCAGGTAATGGCGGTGTACAGGCATCGCTGCCTTGTGGAAGGCATTGCCTTTGCATCCGGCGTCTTCTCACTCGTACTGCTCTAGGGAACCTTAGATCTGGGTATCTGGATCGGAAGGTGTCGGCGCTTTAGGCGTCAATTTCCCTCGTGAGAACATTGTCTTTGGAGTAGCAGCTGGATTTTTTTTTTTTTTTGAACGAGAAGGGACCGGAAGGTCCCAGAGCTGGCATTAATAAATCAAAATTGATATAATACTGCGGAAAGGACCTGAAAGAAAACAAATAACAACCATGTCCTTCCAATTTACACAAGGGACCCTAGAAAGATTTTTCAAAAGCCATCGAGTCCTTGTACAAACTCCGACCTCGCCGGCGATGCTATTGCCACCATCGCCAGCCGCGTCCTCGCCATTGACAGGCAAGGAAGAAGGGCCTCCCGCCGGAGGTTGAAGAAGGGGGCGACGGAAACTGGCCAGCGAAACCATAGAAGCCGGCAAAACACCCGAGCCACCCGAGCTGCAAACTGGAGGGGGGTCGATGGATTCTTCAGAGCTCCAGCAGCAGCGGAGGTCGTCGCAGCAGCAGAAGAAAACGAGGTCGCCAATGCCAACTCGCGCGAGGCGGAGCCACCATCCAAGACTATCAGCCGTAGTGTGAAACCACCCCTCTTCCTCGCCTCCTTGGCCGGCCAAGAGGGAGAAGGACATACCAGAGCCAACAGATGGATGACGGCGACGCGGGGATTTATTTGGAAGGAGGCAGACAGCCAGAGAAAAATTCGCCGCCCTCCACCTCGGACGCCCAGCGAAATCCTCCACCAGTCTCTGCTCGACGCCGCGCCGCCACGCCGAAGCATAAGACCTCCAATCCCCTCTGCAACCCGCATCACTCCCTCCTCCCTCACCCCTCCCCTCGCCACCACGGCCGGCCGGAACGGGGGAGAAGAGAGGAAGAAGGATGCATAGCAGAGAGGAAAGACACACCATGGCACTTATTGCGGAGATCCCGGTCATGGCCAAGCTCGCCGTCTCCTCCAACCATCGGAGCAAGACAACGCCGTAGGCAACCTCCCGGATGCGCCGGTCCCGGCCAAAAAACACCGACGCCCTACTCCAAACTACCGGCATATAGCCACTACACCTACCTAAACTACTGCCACCGACGCCGCCCCTCCGCCATCTCTCACCGGCGTTGCCGGCAAGAGAGGCTTCGGTTTGGCTCGGGGCCCTTCTAGTGCTTTCTAGGAACTGTAGCAGGGAGAGGTGGGGGGGGGAGAAAGACCAGCAGCTGGATGGTGAAGTCGTGAGGTGGAGTGGTGTACATCTTCTACGACCATGTTGTTGGGTCTCGATGGCGTGGTGCAACGGGGGTTTGGTGACAGTTGTGGCTTGATGGGCTCGTGTAGGGCGGAGGCGTTGTCTGGTGTCATGGTGATGTCGACAGCAGGAAAGACGAAGATCATGCTGATTTTTATCCCGAGGATTGCTCGGTGGTACGAAGGCGGTGACGGTTTCTGTAGCGTGTGCATGAGGTGCTCGCTAAGAACCTACTAGTCCGGATGAGCGCTCTCATTTCGCCTAGAGAATGTCTCAGGGTATGCGATGTTCCCAGCTCCTAGTTGATGGGAGACTTTCTTATGTTCAGGGAATAAGGCCCTGTTAACATGATCTTTTTCTCGTTGTCTCGGTTGTAGGTGTTGTATGGTGGCTTCGGGTTTTCTGATGTATGGTCTTTGTTAGACCTTTGTTTAATAAAAAAATTAAAAAGTTGTATGCATTAATTGATGCAAAGGCTAGGATGTCGTCTTAGTTTCGAAAGAATTTTTTTTAGGGATTATCTTATTAATGCTACCATCGAGTATCTAATACTAACATACAATAAGATGCATAAGCAATAA
This sequence comes from Avena atlantica, assembly GCA_910589765.1. NCBI lineage: Eukaryota > Viridiplantae > Streptophyta > Magnoliopsida > Poales > Poaceae > Avena > Avena atlantica. The sequence goes on from OU342737.1 coordinate 67,774,322, forward strand.
ACATCAAATGTAAATGTGATGCGATATGTTCCTTCGCGTTGTGATCTCTATATGCGTCTCCGGTCCGGCGTATCCGGCTTGTAGTACACCATCATGATGATCGTTACTACCACTTAGCAACAGAAAATAAACTACTTTACCTTGACTATGATCATATTACACCACAACGTCCCTGCAAAATAAAGTTAGACGTCTCTACTTTGTCTTTGCATGTTTTACGTGGTTGTTAGGGCTTCCTTGCAAGAACCATTCTTAGCTACGAACTTCAACCACAACGTTAATTAAATAATTGTCTCTACTATACTCCTCTAGGGGCCCTCCGTTGTAAATGGCATACCAACTAATGCGAGAGAGACAGACACATCACAAGACACTTATACTTGTGGACCAGTCTCGCAAATTAACGCGTAATGTCGGTTAGACGCTTCATCAAGCATTACTGTGGTATACATAAGTACACGTGGAAGGGTAACAATTATAAAATCAAAGCTCACACGCTACAATTCGCGTGTTCTACCTGTACTAGCAGTACTACGCATAGATCTAGCTCTAATACCAGTGTTGGGGTTTAGCGCCAGAAAACAATATTTTTTCCTACGCAAACAACCCTAATGCCAGGATCTATTTATTAGTAATACAGTAACGGGAGGGTATTAGGTGTTCATACCTTTGAATACCAACCACGGTTAACATTCCGCGAGGAACGTGGGTGATGTAGTCGTACCGATGTCAACCTTAAGGTCGTGCCAAAATACACCGGCTCCGACAGCTCCGACAACTCCAGGCGCCACAAGTGCAGCACCGCCCGAGGGAGCCGCACACATACGGTGCTTGACAATGACTCCTGCTTCTCTGATCCAGCCGAGATTGTGGAAGTAGATCTCTTGGATCCTAAACCCGCAGCGCGACGGCGCTCCACGGTGAAGAAGTCCCTCGTTCGCATAGTCCTTACTTGGGACCACGGACATGGGAGAGAGAGAGAACCGGAAGGAATTCTCAAAGCTAGTTAGCTTTTTATATGATTTAATTATTCCATATGCCTCTTTTTATACGGGGGAAAGGGAAACCCAAACCTCAATGGCCTAGCCATGTGGGACTAAACAAAGGAGATAGGGGAGGGGTGGCCGGCCGGGTGGCCCATAGTCGGTAGCATGGCCTATGGTCTGCTGGGCGGCCCAGTTAGGTGGATCCAGAAGGGAGGCCCATGTCGGATAAAGGAAGGCTACGATGGAGTCACCAGCGTACCCGGAGCCTTGGAGTGAAAGATACACAAGACTAGTAATAGACGGTGTAGAACTCTATAACCTGTCCGGCTAGGACTTTTCCCTGTAACCCTAGGACCTGACGGCTATATAAGCCGGGCCTATGGGAGCCTTTAGGGCATCATTTTTACACACACCTCGCACAGCGAACCTATCTCTGTAACTCGGCGTATTGCCATTATAGTGATTTATAGCAGGAGTAGGATTCCGCCACCGTTGTGGGATCTGAATCAGGGTAAGCTGTGTTACCTCGTACCCGTCAACCGTCCGCCTTACCCCACGTCTCTAAACACGCACTGTGAGGACCCCTCCATGGCGTACTCGTCGGCAATACCACGATAGTTGGCGCCCACCGTGGGGCAAGAGGCGCTTCAGGCTCTTCAGCGGGCGAGGACCAAGATCTTCGCGGGAATCGGCGAAACCGTAGCCATCGGTCGCGTTCTCTTCTCTGGAAACGTTTTGATTGTCCCCCGACGAATTCTGGATCCCGGCGAAGACGAACCCTACGCGATGTTCGATCGTTCCTATCGGAGACATCCACCTCTTCATCAGCGAAACCGACTCGGGCACTAGTTCCCTGGGAGTCGAAAGAGCATCAAGACCCGCACGGACCGCCTACGGGCAGGATACGTTCGTGGAAGGATCGATGTCGGATCTCTCTTCGGAGTTTGCCGGCAAAGATCGGAAAGCATCAAGACCCGCACGGACCGCCTACAGGCAGGATACATTCGCGGAAGGATCGATGTCGGATCTCTCCTCAGAGTTTGCCGGCAAAGATCGGAAAATTTCAAGGCCCACCCAAACCGCCCCTGTGCAGGATATAAAGGTGGAAGATCACTGCAAATCTGCCGGCTTCGCCCGTGCGTCTGGACAGCAGAGATCCAAGTTCGTCGGCGTGGTTACCATCTTCGATCTAGCGCGCTGCGTTCAGAGAGAGGGCGAAAACCCCCGCGATTACCTCGCCAGGTGGCTCCGTATACGGGCCGACCTGGCCAATTACCCCAATGATGATGCCATTTATCACTTTGTGGAAGGACTGGACCACGGCACGCTTCTCCGACATTCTCTAAGACGGCAACAGGCGTCAGGACGCCTCACGTTCGAAGGCATGGTGAACACCGTCAACAACTACGCGGAGGCTAAAGCGGCAGCTCAAATGGCGCTTGCGCTCATTGACGGAGCACCTCCGATTCAGCCACCACCACCGCCTCCGGCCGCCATCGTCACAGCAGTGCCACCACCTCCAGTCATCGTCGAGGCCGTTGCACCTCCATCGCCCGTCATCAAGGAAGTCCTGGCACCCTCCGACTCTGTCATTGACGCGCTTTACGCTGATTTCAGTGCAGATTCCGAGGAGATAAACTTCAGTCTAGAAGAGCTAGACTCCGCTATGCAGGAGATGGAGGAGGAGTACTCGCGCGACGAACAAGCCAATAACACCGTCATGTCCCGAGGGGTGTTTGTAACTATTGGGACAGCGATGGATGAAGACCAGCCCGGGCAAGCTCCGCCTACGGCGCTAGATAAGGGGAAGGGGCCACTTATTGCTGCTGACAATGATCGCGCAAGAGTCATGCCTCCTCCGCCTAAACCAGTGCAGCAGCCGCAGGAACACGGCACCGGTCCGAGCAACAACAACACCGCAAACTTGCCGCCTCCAGCATCTACATCTGCAGCAGCCCATGTTACCCCAGCTGATAGGGTGATGTATGGCAACCTCCTCGTTGAGCCACTAACTGTTGATCATATCCGGAATGTGACTCAGCTCGACGAGAAACGCCAGCAACTGCTGGAGGAGGCGCAAGCCATCGCGGAGCAAGGCGCTAAACTAGATCGAGATCTGGTTAACGCGCAGAAGTCCATAGAAAAAGCTAGAGCAATGGAGGCCGAGTACAAGACTCTGCTCCAGCAGCAGAAGGCTAAGAAGGCTCCGGCTCGCGTCATCAACAATCCTGGTGTACGGCGCAACCTAGGATGGGCTCCCTCGAAGCCGGCACAGGCCAAGCCATACATTGACAGTGAAGGCAAGCAGGTGATGCCCACCCCACTCCTTAACCTCGCCGTCGCCAAGACCCTTCTGGAGCAGGATAGATCGCCTGAGGCAGTGGAACAGGTCTATGACCTAGTGGCCAAGGCGGTAAAGCAGCAGGAAAAGGCCACCTCTCAGAGGCTTGAGTCCGACCCAGCGCTCTCCTCAGGATGTCGGATCACGGACGGGTTCATGAGAACGAAGACGGAGGGATGCGCGCAACAGGAAGGATGCTATCCCCATATCCTCCGACCACGGAGAAAGAGCCCAACCTCGCCGCCCATCGCCACCGCCCCAATCCCCCTGGCGTCACGAAGACTACAAGGCTCACCATTGTACGGATATGCCCCCACCAAAGCAGTGTGGCATCGTCATCCGCGACAACGCGGAGCAGACCCGTCATGACGGAAAGCACAACGAAGGACATAAGAGCAGGTCGCGCCATGACCCTCCGCGTCCGACAAGCAACCGCGACAGGCGTGAAGCGTCTCAGGAGGGTAACAGTAAGAAAGCTAACCCACCGCCACCTCCGCCTCCGTCGCCGCCAAGCAGTCACCATGGCGGAGGAGGTCCGCTTCGTTCACGCAGCCCATCCCCTGTTGACAAAAAGAAGAAGAACCCGGAGCCATACGATGCACGTTCACGGATCGATAAGATCCACGAGGCCCGGGAAGGACCATACCTGGGACCACGTTGCTTTGGACCTAGGATACGGTCCGCAACTTACCCCAAAGGATTCCGGATTGACAAGACCATCAAGCCCTATGACGGCACCGCCAAGCCCGCCACATGGTTGCAGGACTACGGCAACGCGGTGGAGATTACCGGAGGCAACCCCAACATCGCCGTCAAGTACCTCCCATTAATGTTGGCGGGCACGGCCCGTCAATGGATCGACGACTTGCCGGAGAAATCTATCTACAACTGGCTGGACATGCAAGAAGCGTTCACCAAAAACTTTGAGGGTACATACAAGCGTCCATGCACTGTGGGCGATCTACAGCGGTGCGTGCAAGAGAAATACGAGACATCTCGCGCCTACCTCTCCCGCTGGCTGGATATGAAGAATTCCTGCGCAGGAGTGCACGCCCAGACCGCCATGGCCACCTTCATCGATGGGTTGGAAAGAGGCACGTTACTCTGACATAAGCTGAAGCGCTTGCAGGACAATCATCAGCTTGACTTGAATCAGATGATTCAGTTAGCTAGTGAGTTCGCATCTGCCAACGACGACGCTCGTGGCTCTTTGCCGGCAACGGCCCTTCCAACTCAAGCTCGGAGGAACAGCAGTACAAAGCGGAAAACCGCTCCAGAAGAAAAGCAATCTACCGACATGGTCGCCATGACCTTTGCAGGACAAGGAGAAGACGGACAACGTGGCCGAGGAAGGGGAGCAGGCCGTGGGCAGCAGCGAGGAAGTGAAAGCAACTCGGCGCCGCTCCGTGTTCCCCAAACCTACGAAGAGTACCGCGATATGTCGTGCCTCGTAAACCTCGACGCCAACGGCAAGGACACCCATACCAATCGACACTGCAAGTTCGTCAACGACCTCAAGGAAGACCCGGAGTCCGGCTATAAGCGAAGTTGGAAGAACAGACCGCGAGGCAAGGGCGAGGGGAAGAAGAAGGAGGAGGAGTCCAAGGATTCAAGTGACATGGACGAGGACGTTGGACCCAAGCATGCCACCAAGAGCGACGACAAGGGAAAGAAACCCTTCGCTAAGAAGGCCCCAGTCTACCACACTTTCCTTGTGTGGCATCCCGCAAAACCACTACTAGAAAATCGCGTTGAATTTGCGCATTGCATCGTCATCATCATGCATTGTTTGCATAAAAATATGTTCGCAAAGCCCGTTTTGGTTTCTAAAACGCCCCGACTTTTATTCAAACGCCAAACCCCCGGATGTTCCGGATATTTTGTTTGTCTAAAACTAGTTATAAAAGCTATTTGAAAACAAATAAAAATATTAAATTATTTTAGTGGGGCAGTCGAACGGGCCGAGTAGACCCGAACGACCACCCCTGTTTTTAAATCGGTCCACCCTGCCAGCCCCATCTAAATCCTAATCCCACCTAAAATTCTACCCACCCCTACCTCCACATCACTCCCTCCAATCCTGGGTCGACACGTCATCCTGTCCCGATTCCCACCCAACCACACAACGCCAACTCACCCCTCCAACTCCCGCTCCCTCCACCCATCTCACACAGCCACCATCACCCTCTCTCTCTTACCCCGGGCCCCACCCGTGCCTGGCCCACGCGCCCATCACCCCTGGTTCCACCTCCCCTGGACCCGGCTGCCACCCCTGGCCGTCACGCGCAGCGCACCGCTCCCCCCACCCTCTGCCACCGGGTCCCACGCCCCACTCATCCCCTGGACCCCCCGCGACCCCACATCTCTCCTCCCACGCGCCTCTCTCCTCCCCACGCCCACGCCCCGACAACCGCCCATCCCGCACGCGCGCGCCCGCCCCTCCTCCCCAGCTCCTCCCGTCCCCTCTCCTCTCACCGGCGGTCATCCTCGCCTCCGGCTGCCCGCCTCCTTCCGCCCCCCCCTAGCGCGTTCGCCTTCCCCTGTTCCTCTCCCTCCACCGCTCCTCCCCTCGCCGGCCCCGTGCTCGAGCACCGCCGCCGCCCCCGAGCCGCCTCCGGCCACCCCGCTCCCCCTCTGCCGCCGCCGGCGCCTCCCCCCCGCTCGGCGACGTCCCGTGTCCCCACCTCTGGCCGCCCTTCTCCTCGTCGCCGCCACCCACGCGCTCTCCTCGCCGCATCGAGCTCTGCGCCGCCACCAACCTCCGTCCGCCGGCCCTCCCCACCGCGACCTCCCCCGTCACCGCGCGTCCCGCCGACGACCTGGGCGTCGCCTCGCCAGACCGACCCTCCCTCGAGGCCGCCTCCCCGAGCCCGCGGGCCCCTCGTCAACCCCCGTGCCAGCCCCCTCCTCGTCCAGACGCCGTCGTCGTGCGGAGCCAGGGCAGAGGCGCCCTCGACCCCACCTGCAGCGACGCCGGCCTCCCCGCGGACGCGGACTCTGCTGCCGCGCATGCGCCGCCAGGGCTGCTCGCCACGACCGCCGTCGCCGCTTCCGTGCCCGCACCGCCCGATCCGCCTCGCCCTGCTGTTTTTCCCACACGTCCGAAGACCCAGGTTGTACGGATCGTCGCCCTGATGGCCGTAGGACGTCGAGTTCTACTTCTGGATCCACCACGGTCTACCGAAGGCTTGCGGAGACATGAACCCCGAAGAACGACCTTACCGAACCCGGCGCCGCTCCAAGATCCCCTTCACGGAGTTGATGACCCGAAGGCCGGCAAGATCGCCACGGATGCGACAAGTTCTCCATCACGGAGCATCAAGACCGCCTCACGAACCGAACCCTCGGAACCGCCAAGTTCGCCGAGACCCTAGACGCAAGATCTCCTTCATGGGACGACAAGTACTCCGACATGGACCCGATTGGAGCGAACCCGAAGACGGTAGGTGCGACAAGTTCTACTTCACGGACTTTGAGTGCCAAGATCGCCACAGAGAACCGAAGTTGTTGAGACCCTGAGGACCCGTTCCCGGAGACGAAGACCGGACCCGACAAGATCGTCGCGACGACAAGAACGGCACCGACTGAAACAAACACGATGCGCCCTGGCACGGAACCAAGCCCTTCTACCCGAACGCCAAGACCTACCCCGATCCGAAGACCCTAACCCTGGACCCTGAGACCGAACCCCGAACCCCGGAACCTCAAGTTCATCGAACCCTAATGTGTGAATCCCTTCCCGAAAACCCTATTTTATAAAATAACAACTTGTCGCATATTAAATGTTCTCGCATGCATATCTGTGGTTTGGGGGCCTTATGCCGATTCACCTAATAATTAAATATGGGGCCCATATGCGGGCAAATCTAGTCTCATATTGGCCTCATTTAAATTGATGTAGCGAACCGGTGCTATCTTTTACCATGCTAAAATAACATTTAATTTGTGGGGTAGCTAAACAACATGCACCACCTAATTAAATGTCGGGACCCCGGTTCCGCTTAATATGACCTAATCGCATTGCATCGCACCTTGTCATGCCATGCATCATACATGCATCATGCCGATCTTCTGCCGTGTATTAAATATTGCATCCGGTGTTTATTATAGTGTTTTGCTTCTTCGCGGATAAGGCCGATGAGTTGATGTGAGCTTCGCCCCGATCTTCGGTTAAACCTTCGGCAATGTTTCAGGCGAGCATCTCCCCCTTTCTACCTATCTTACTTTTATAGTCTTTATTCCCTCATGTTGATCTATTGCTATCTGTGTTGCGATGCTTTAGTTTCCGTACCTGTGATATACCGTGCAGCCCTATATTGCCTTGGACACACCCTATCACCTGTTGTTTGGTAGTTAGTTGGACTTGCGCGGCGTAGTGCTTGCTCAAGTGCTGATGTGTGTCGTCATATGCCACAGTTGCTGATGTATTGCCGCATGTTGTTGTTGGAGATGATTCTAGTTTTACTTATCGTCACTTTAATTCCTGTTTAACAACTAAAATTGAAGTAAGTAAGCAGAGGCATCGGTGGGTGATAGATAACATTTGGTTTCCGAACGCCCACTTGTGTCCCGTAGGACCCCGAGTACTTGATACATGTTCCTTGATTTATCGCGCTATCCACATATGGGGAGTATGGGCCCCCCTTAGCCAGAGCTTGATTCCGTCTTATTTCTTGGGGCCACAAACTAGTTTGGGGTTTTATTTACTATCCTGTACCTATGCCATGCTTTACTGCTTTATTTACGATTGTGCGACATATAGCACACTGTACTATTTAGGATCGGGACACGTTTTCGCGGTGTCGACAAGCCCCGTTTGGGGTTCCCAGTCGCTCACAGCCGTCCACCCAAACCTCGGGTCCGTCTCGGAGCTAGCTTACTTCGTTGCGGGTGTACTCCAAGGGGTGGCCCCCTGAAATATTTCTGAATCTTGTGATTGCTCTGTCGTGAAGACCTCGTTGGGTTTTGATTTGGTTTTTCCGAGGTTGATCGTGTGTGTGTTGCTATTTGTGCACCCCGGCCGGGTTAAAACTTTCTGAAAGCCGTGTCCGCGGTTATGGACGACTTGGAGCACAGTATCTCGACCATAGACAAGCATAACTAAAGTTTACTGTTATAAATTTGACTTTATAATGACTAGTAATCAGCTTCACTATAATGGAATGGCTAATTAATACTGCCCACAATTGCTTGTTTGGAGTGTCGCTTGCGACAGTTGTATCTGACTAGTAAGTATTGCAACTACAACGGAATGGCTGAATAAAAGTACCAACAACTGCTGGGTTTTGGGATTATATCATGCCATCTGTATCTGATTAGTAATTGTTGCAACTACAACGGAATGAATAACTAAAAGGGCCCACTGCTTCTTTTATCAGGACAATTATCTATACCTGACTAGTAATTGCTGCAACGATAACTGAATAAATAAAACTGCCAACTGTGTGAGTTCCTCGGTTGACTTCCTCGTTGGTATCGAGGGGGAAACACCAGGAGCGGTTTGTTTGATTCTAGTATCAGGTTGGAGCCGAACAGGTTTTTCTTACCCCTCTCTGATAGCCGCTAGTTGTATCGAGTCTCTATAGGTTGTTTAGTGCTGCCGCTGCCGCTTCAGTCCACCACACCTATGTAGGCGAGGACCGCCGAATTCTAGCCTCGCCGTGTACTGGCCTCAGTACTGACGCTCCTCTTTTTCCTTTGCCCTTTGTCGGCACCCCTTTTGTTTAAGCAGGTTTTGAGATCGACGTCGTTAGCAGGGTTACCCTTCCGGCTTGGCCTGGGCAGGGTTATGGACGCCATTGGTTATTCTTCAGGGCTCTTAGCCCCATTTGCATCTTGTCCGTAGTCGGACGCTCTATCATTCTCAAGGTGATTTGGATCTTTGTGTTGTATATCTGTATTCTTGACTCATGGAGTCGCTGTTATATATATATCTGTTCTGTGGGTCCCATCGAGGACTGTTGTGTAATGTTATTACTTCGTTTTCCACCCGCACGAAAGTGCCTGGTGGGCACCTTTGAATCGTTTCTATGCGGGTTTGGCGAATTTTGCTCAAACTTGCATAGGTCCGATTCTGAGGGTGTTACAGAGTGGTATCAGAGCTCAGCAGTTGCGATACCCCACAAGTCCAGCCTGTAGGATAACCTAGCTAACGGCCGAAGTAGAGTGTCAAAACTATTTTGCAAAATCGGTTGGATAGTTCTGATTAGGTCTGATTTTACTCCTTACCCCTCTGCTCTTCTCCTCTTATCCCGACGTGTTTTGAATCCGCTCTCTTCCCTCTCTTCGAGTCCAGGATTTCTCGCGGTTGGGTTTCGGTCGTACCGTCAGGGTTTCGCTTTCTTCCTTTTGTAACGGAGGTGCTACGATCATCAATCTGCAACTTGTCTGTTGTACCCTTCCTCCAATCTTTTGTTCTTGAGCTCCTTAACCATATGTGTTCCTTGCTGGATATCAGTGTCGTTGAAAAACATATGAGAAGGACGAGCTTTGGTGAAGTTGGAGTCGACCTTGAGCATGTGTTGTTCATGCCAATGGAACCATCGCGGAACCTAATCATTGTGTCTTTCATACGATTTCTGTTGTCTCTTCCGGTGTTTCCCGATGTGTTGACATCATCTACGCCAGACCCGATGCAGAGTCTGCATCACTCCCTTGTTTTCTGAACCTCGCTTGTCGAGATCTTCAGTCTAATTCCGAGAGTTGGTTGCATAATCCGCCTATTCGTGTGCAGAGTAATGGTTTGAGTGCGGGATGGAGAAGCTACCCTACCACTGCTCTTATCATTCGCTCTTGTACGTCGAATCAGTGGAGCCAGCAATTTTACTCCGTCCACGGAAGTTAGGGGTGGCTTTATTTGCGATACCTCTACCTTCGACCTTTTGTTCCCGGAGTGTTCTCTCGACGATCAGGAGCAACGACCCTTTGTTGGTGGTGTCGCCGTTTTCCAGATGAAGAAGGAACCCTCGTTAGTGGTGTCGCGAGGATCTACACGAAGCGAGAAGATTCAGACCGCCGGCCTTCCTTCCGGAACCATGAGGCGGATCTCGAGGGCGAGATCCATTGTTAGTGGTGTCGAATTGTGGCATCCCGCAAAACCACTACTAGAAAATCGCGTTGAATTTGCGCATTGCATCGTCATCATCATGCATTGTTTGCATAAAACTATGTTCGCAAAGCCCGTTTTGGTTTCTAAAACGCCCCGACTTTTATTCAAACGCCAAACCCCCGGATGTTCTGGATATTTTGTTTGTCTAAAACTAGTTATAAAAGCTATTTGAAAACAAATAAAAATATTAAATTATTTTAGTGGGGCAGTCGAACGGGCCGAGTAGACCCGAACGACCACCCCTGTTTTTAAATCGGTCCACCCTGCCAGCCCCATCTAAATCCTAATCCCACCTAAAATTCTACCCACCCCTACCTCCACATCACTCCCTCCAATCCTGGGTCGACACGTCATCCTGTCCCGATTCCCACCCAACCACACAACGCCAACTCACCCCTCCAACTCCCGCTCCCTCCACCCATCTCACACAGCCACCCTCACCCTCTCTCTCTTACCCCGGGCCCCACCCGTGCCTGGCCCACGCGCCCATCACCCCTGGTTCCACCTCCCCTGGACCCGGCTGCCACCCCTGGCTGTCACGCGCAGCGCACCGCTCCCCCCACCCTCTGCCACCGGGTCCCACGCCCCACTCATCCCCTGGACCCCCCGCGACCCCACCTCTCTCCTCCCACGCGCCTCTCTCCTCCCCACGCCCACGCCCCGACAACCGCCCATCCCGCACGCGCGCGCCCGCCTCCCTCCTCCCCAGCTCCTCCCGTCCCCTCTCCTCTCACCGGCGGTCATCCTCGCCGCCGGCTGCCCGCCTCCTTCCGCCCCCCCTAGCGCGTTCGCCTTCCCTTGTTCCTCTCCCTCCACCGCTCCTCCCCTCGCCGGCCCCGTGCTCGAGCACCGCCGCCGCCCCCGAGCCGCCTCCGGCCACCCCGCTCCCCCTCTGCCGCCGCCGGCGCCTCCCCCCCGCTCGGCGACGTCCCGTGTCCCCACCTCTGGCCGCCCTTCTCCTCGTCGCCGCCACCCACGCGCTCTCCTCGCCGCATCGAGCTCTGCGCCGCCACCAACCTCCGTCCGCCGGCCCTCCCCACCGCGACCTCCCCCGTCACCGCGCGTCCCGCCGACGACCTGGGCATCGCCTCGCCAGACCGACCCTCCCTCGAGGCCGCCTCCCCGAGCCCGCGGGCCCCTCGTCAACCCCCGTGCCAGCCCCCTCCTCGTCCAGACGCCATCGTCGTGCGGAGCCAGGGCAGAGGCGCCCTCGACCCCACCTGCAGCGACGCCGGCCTCCCCGCGGACGCGGACTCTGCTGCCGCGCATGCGCTGCCAGGGCTGCTCGCCACGACCGCCGTCGCCGCTTCCGTGCCCGCACCGCCCGATCCGCCTCGCCCTGCTGTTTTTCCCACACGTCCGAAGACCCAGGATGTACGGATCGTCGCCCTGATGGCCGTAGGACGTCGAGTTCTACTTCTGGATCCACCACGGTCTACCGAAGGCTTGCGGAGACATGAACCCCGAAGAACGACCTTACCGAACCCGGCGCCGCTCCAAGATCCCCTTCACGGAGTTGATGACCCGAAGGCCGGCAAGATCGCCACGGATGCGACAAGTTCTCCATCACGGAGCATCAAGACCGCCTCACGAACCGAACCCTCGGAACCGCCAAGTTCGCCGAGACCCTAGACGCAAGATCTCCTTCATGGGACGACAAGTACTCCGACATGGACCCGATTGGAGCGAACCCGAAGACGGTAGGTGCGACAAGTTCTACTTCACGGACTTCGAGTGCCAAGATCGCCACAGAGAACCGAAGTTGTCGAGACCCTGAGGACCCGTTCCCGGAGACGAAGACCGGACCCGACAAGATCGTCGCGACGACAAGAACGGCACCGACCGAAACAAACACGATGCGCCCCGGCACGGAACCAAGCCCTTCTACCCGAACGCCAAGACCTACCCCGATCCGAAGACCCTAACCCTGGACCCTGAGACCGAACCCCGAACCCCGGAACCTCAAGTTCATCGAACCCTAATGTGTGAATCCCTTCCCGAAAACCCTATTTTATAAAATAACAACTTGTCGCATATTAAATGTTCTCGCATGCATATCTGTGGTTTGGGGGCCTTATGCCGATTCACCTAATAATTAAATATGGGGCCCATATGCGGGCAAATCTAGTCTCATATTGGCCTCATTTAAATTGATGTAGCGAACCGGTGCTATCTTTTACCATGCTAAAATAACATTTAATTTGTGGGGTAGCTAAACAACATGCACCACCTAATTAAATGTCGGGACCCCGGTTCCGCTTAATATGACCTAATCGCATTGCATCGCACCTTGTCATGCCATGCATCATACATGCATCATGCCGATCTTCTGCCGTGTATTAAATATTGCATCCGGTGTTTATTATAGTGTTTTGCTTCTTCGCGGATAAGGCCGATGAGTTGATGTGAGCTTCGCCCCGATCTTCGGTTAAACCTTCGGCAATGTTTCAGGCGAGCATCTCCCCCTTTCTACCTATCTTACTTTTATAGTCTTTATTCCCTCCTGTTGATCTATTGCTATCTGTGTTGCGATGCTTTAGTTTCCGTACCTGTGATATACCGTGCAGCCCTATATTGCCTTGGACACACCCTATCACCTGTTGTTTGGTAGTTAGTTGGACTTGCGCGGCGTAGTGCTTGCTCAAGTGCTGATGTGTGTCGTCATATGCCACAGTTGCTGATGTATTGCCGCATATTGTTGTTGGAGATGATTCTAGTTTTACTTATCGTCACTTTAATTCCTGTTTAACAACTAAAATTGAAGTAAGTAAGCAGAGGCATCGGTGGGTGATAGATAACATTTGGTTTCCGAACGCCCACTTGTGTCCCGTAGGACCCCGAGTACTTGATACCTGTTCCTTGATTTATCGCGCTATCCACATATGGGGAGTATGGGCCCCCCTTAGCCAGAGCTTGATTTCGTCTTATTTCTTGGGGCCACAAACTAGTTTGGGGTTTTATTTACTATCCTGTACCTATGCCATGCTTTACTGCTTTATTTACGATTGTGCGACATATAGCACACTGTACTATTTAGGATCGGGACACGTTTTCGCGGTGTCGACAAGCCCCGTTTGGGGTTCCCAGTCGCTCACAGCCGTCCACCCAAACCTCGGGTCCATCTCGGAGCTAGCTTACTTCGTTGCGGGTGTACTCCAAGGGGTGGCCCCCTGAAATATTTCTGAATCTTGTGATTGCTCTGTCGTGAAGACCTCGTTGGGTTTTGATTTGGTTTTTCCGAGGTTGATCGTGTGTGTGTTGCTATTTGTGCACCCCGGCCGGGTTAAAACTTTCTGAAAGCCGTGTCCGCGGTTATGGACGACTTGGAGCACAGTATCTCGACCATAGACAAGCATAACTAAAGTTTACTGTTATAAATTTGACTTTATAATGACTAGTAATCAGCTTCACTATAATGGAATGGCTAATTAATACTGCCCACAATTGCTTGTTTGGAGTGTCGCTTGCGACAGTTGTATCTGACTAGTAAGTATTGCAACTACAACGGAATGGCTGAATAAAAGTACCAACAACTGCTGGGTTTTGGGATTATATCATGCCATCTGTATCTGATTAGTAATTGCTGCAACTACAACGGAATGAATAACTAAAAGGGCCCACTGCTTCTTTTATCAGGACAATTATCTATACCTGACTAGTAATTGCTGCAACGATAACTGAATAAATAAAACTGCCAACTGTGTGAGTTCCTCGGTTGACTTCCTCGTTGGTATCGAGGGGGAAACACCAGGAGCGGTTTGTTTGATTCTAGTATCAGGTTGGAGCCGAACAGGTTTTTCTTACCCCTCTCTGATAGCCGCTAGTTGTATCGAGTCTCTATAGGTTGTTTAGTGCTGCCGCTGCCGCTTCAGTCCACCACACCTATGTAGGCGAGGACCGCCGAATTCTAGCCTCGCCGTGTACTGGCCTCAGTACTGACGCTCCTCTTTTTCCTTTGCCCTTTGTCGGCACCCCTTTTGTTTAAGCAGGTTTTGAGATCGACGTCGTTAGCAGGGTTACCCTTCCGGCTTGGCCTGGGCAGGGTTATGGATGCCATTGGTTATTCTTCAGGGCTCTTAGCCCCATTTGCATCTTGTCCGTAGTCGGACGCTCTATCATTCTCAAGGTGATTTGGATCTTTGTGCTGTATATCTGTATTCTTGACTCATGGAGTCGCTGTTATATATATCTGTTCTATGGGTCCCATCGAGGACTGTTGTGTAATGTTATTACTTCGTTTTCCACCCGCACGAAAGTGCCTGGTGGGCACCTTTGAATCGTTTCTATGCGGGTTTGGCGAATTTTGCTCAAACTTGCATAGGTCCGATTCTGAGGGTGTTACACCTTGGCACCCCCACCGTCCGACAATAGAAGACCTCTTTAAGGATCCTGATGGCTACTCTCCCCCCAGTTCCCCAGTACCTGCGCTGGTCGGAGGTTCCAATCACTTGGGACAGGATGGACCACCCAGACCTTGTGCCCATGGAGAACCAGTACGCCATGGTCATCAACCCATTGATTGACGGCGTGGAGTTCACCAAGTGCATGGTGGATAGTGGAAGCAGCATCAACATTATGTACCTGGATACACTGCAGAAGATGAACTTGACGGAGGCAAACCTAAGGCGGACTAACACCATGTTCCATGGCGTAGTTCCTGGACGGGAGGCTCGGTCCCTTGGGTGTATCACACTTCAGGTAGCCTTTGGCGACGTTAATAATTACCGCCAAGAGCGCATGACCTTTGAGGTGGTCCCCTTGAAGAGCGTGTACCACGTCATATTCGGCCGCGACATATTCCACACGTTCATGGCCAAGCCATGCTTCGTCTACAACAAGCTCAAGATACCCGGACCAAACGGTGTCATCACTGTATCCGGAAGCTTTACCAAGGCAAGGGACTGCGAGATCAATGAAGCAGCCGTTGCAGAAGTTGTCCTCTACAGCAAAGAATTCAAGGAGATCCAGAGTAAGGTCAATGGCTCAGAGATGCCCGCGTCGAAGAAGCAGATCTCCGACTCCGCTCCTGCATTCAAGGCCGCCATCGAGACCAAGCCGGTGGAACTTGTGGTAGGCGATGCCTCCAAGACCGTCGCCATTGGGACGAACCTGGATCCCAAATAGGAAAGCGCGCTCATCGAGTTCCTCCGTGAGAATAGGGACATCTTTGCCTGGCAACCTGCCGACATGAAAGGTGTACCTAGGGAACTTGCCGAGCACAGCTTAAACATAGATCCAAAATGTAAACCAGTGAAACAACCTCTACGATGCTTCGGAGATGAGAAGAGACGCGCCATTGGCAAAGAGATAGCTAGGTTACTTAAGGCTGAGTTTATCCGAGAAGTCCTTCACACCCGATGGGTGGCCAATCCTGTACTTGTCCCCAAAAAGGGAACCAATGAATTAAGAATGTGCGTTGATTACACCGTCTTGAACAAAGCATGTCCCAAAGATCCGTTTTCTTTGCCTCGCATTGACCAAGTCATTGACTCGACGGCTGGCTCGGAACTTTTGTGTTTTCTCGATGCATACTCAGGATACCACCAAATCAAGATGAGAAAGTCGGACCAATTGGCCACTTCGTTCACTACCCCTTACGGCACGTTTTGCTATGTCACGATGCCCTTTGGGTTGAAAAACGCAGGTGCTACCTACCAGCGGACAATGCAACGTTGCCTTCACGATCAAATTGGTCGGAACGTTCACGCCTATGTGGATGATATCGCGGTGATGTCTAAAAAGTCAAATGACTTAATCTCCGACTTAAAAGAAACCTTTGATAATCTCCGGAAATACAACATGATGCTCAACCCTAAGAAGTGCGTCTTCGGGGTTCTAGACGGCAAATTGTTGGGATTCATCGTTTCCCAGCGCATAATCGAGGTCAACCCAGAGAAAATCAAGGCCATCTTAAACATAAACCGTCCGACATGTCTAAAATACATCCAACAACTAACAGGTTGTGTTACAGCAGTTAGTCGGTTCATCAGCCGACTTGGAGAGAAGGCTCTGCCGCTGTACAAGTTACTGAAGAAGGCGGACAAATTCACGTGGCGGACGAGGCAGATGCAGCATTGAGGCAGCTCAAGGAGATTCTTTCCTCAGTGCCCATCCTTGCAGCACCCGAGCCTGGCGAGCCCCTGTTAATTTACATGGCGGCAACCAACCGGGTTATCAGCATCGTCGTCGTGGTAGAGCGGAAGGAACCAGGCTATGAGCACGGAGTTCAACGACCAGTTTACTATGTAAGCAAAGTCTTGACGGAGTCCAAGCAGCGTTACCCGCACTACCAAAATATAGCTTATGGAGTATTCCTCGCTTCGCGGAAGCTGAGGCATTACTTTCAGGAACACCCAATCACAGTAGTGAGCAAGACTCCACTGTCCGACATTATCAACAACAGCGCCGCTACAGGAAGGGTCGCGAAGTGGGGCATTGAACTTGCTGCCTTCGAGATCACCTACAAAATACGCGACGCTATCAAGTCACAAGCCTTGGCGGATTTTATCGCAGATTGGATGGAAATGCCAGATGCCACTCCGTTGCCAGAACCAGAGTACTGGGTGATGCACTTTGACGGATCAAAGACGCTCAACGGCTCGGGGGCTGGTGTATTGCTACAGTCACCAAAAGGATACAAGCTACACTACGTTCTACAGATCCACTTCGAGGCTACAAACAACATGGCGGAGTATGAAGCACTCATTCACGGACTGTGTGTAGCCAAGGATATTGGCATCAAGCGCATAGTTTGTTGTGGAGATTCCGACTTGGTTGCCCAGCAGGTGGCTGGCACCTGGAATGCGCGGAACCCTATGATGGCGACATATCAAGACGAAGTGGAAGAGATAGCCAAGAGCTTCAAGGGCTACGAGGTCAAGTATGTGCCTAGGGAGCAAAACGAGGTGGCCGATCTACTGTCTAAACTTGGATCAGGGCGCAAGCAAATTCCGCCAGGAGTTTTCCTAGAGCATCTACGCACACCATCCGTGAAGGGCGCCGACATCGACAACCCGGATAGAGCTGATTCTTTCGTCAACATGGTGACAAAGATCCCTCCCGCTAGGACAAAGCCGTTCATGGAATATCTCGAACACGGAACTTTGCCCGACGATGAGGTCGAAAGACGGCAAATAGTACGACGAGCAAAGGGTTATACCATAATCAATGGGCAACTCTACAAAAGGAGCACTACTGGTGTATACCTAAAGTGTGTTTCCCAGCTAGAAGGTATGGAAATCCTACGCGAAATCCATCTTGGAGATTGCGGGCATCACGCCGCTCCTCGATCGTTGGTCGCGAAAGCCTTCCGACAAGGATTCTACTGGCTGACCGCGAAGGCGGACACCGACAAGTTGGTTGAAACGTGCACAGGATGCCAGTATTATGCCCGATAACCACATGTTCCTGCTGAAGAATTGCGAACAATACCAATAACTTGGCCGTTTGCAGTCTGGGGGATAGACATGGTGGGGCCGTTGCAAACGGCTCCGTGTGGGTTTACGCATCTGCTCGTAGCAGTTGACAAATTCACCAAATGGATAGAAGCTAAACCCATTAGAAAGCTTGATGGGGCAACTGCCCTCAGGTTTTTCCGGGATCTGGTGGTGAGATTTGGTCTCCCACATAGCATCATCACCGACAATGGAAGCAACTTGTCACTCGGAGAAGTGGAGGCCTATTGCTGGGACAAAGGCATCCGACTTGACCTTGCTTCTGTGGCACACCCACAATCCAATGGTCAAGTTGAGCGAGCCAATGGATTAATTATGCAGGGAATCAAGCCACGTCTTGAGGCACCGCTACATAGAGCAGCTGGAGCCTGGGCGGAAGAATTGCCATCTGTGCTGTTGAGTTTACGAACTACACCCAACAGATCTACCGGCTACACCCCTTACTTCATGGTATATGGAGCAGAAGCTATCCTACCTTCCGACATCCTTCACGATGCACCAAGAGTTGCCGCCTATGACGAAGATGACGCTGAAGAATCCAGACGCCTAGATGTGGACCTTCTCGAGGAGGAGCGCGTTTTGGCATGCCAAAGATTCGCCATCTACCAGCAGAAGCTACGCAGCTACCATAGTCGCCGCGTCCGGAATCGCTCATTTAAAGAGGGGGATTTGGTGCTCCGACTTAAGCAGAAGAAGTCACACAAATTATCCCCGACATGGGAAGGACCATTCATCATAATCAAGGCGCTGCTCAATGGGTCTTACTACCTTGTCGACAATCTTGAGCTCAAGGATAGACCGAACGAGGATCATAAGCGTAAGCGACGTGACCCGGATGATGACTACCCGGAGCTTGATCGGCCATGGAACATAGCAAAGCTACGTCCTTTCTACACTTAGCATTTTTATCTAATCGTGTACCTCTTATATGATCAATGAAATAAAGCTCTTTGGTTCACTCATATTGCTGAGTCTTTTACCTCCTTTAGTGTTCATTTTTGGATCATATAAACCTTTATGCACAAGCTTTGCGATTGCACTTGTGAAAATTCCGCCTACGGGCGTTAGCTTAAGTTTTCTGGTCTACACATTCTTTGTTGTTTTTATGTGGATTCTGGAGTAGTGACTTTTGGCACTTATTGTCGGTGATTTTGTGCTAAGGTTTTTGACGGTGCCATTGGGTATCATCACCTAAGCGCATGGTTTCGACAACGAGTCTTCCGACTCACGAAAAGTCAAGCATAAGAACCAAAGTAATGGATAAGCCATCACTTGCTTAAAAAATATATACATGTTGGGCATTAATTCTTAAGTAGCAGGACAAGACAAACATTGTTTTTCGCCTTAAGATTACATCACCAAGTTTTTTCAATGCACATTCCAGAGGTGAAACAAGAATTACAAAGTGTTTTTCACTCCTTGGGTGTAGGGGACTTGGAGGCCGCATCATCACCAGCCGGAGATTCACCCTCAGTGTCACCACTGTGAGGAGACTCGGAGGATTCAGGGTCAGCGTTGTCAAGGAAGTTCCTGGGCACGAAGACGTCGACATCCACCAACTCGGCAACCCCGGTGTCATAGCCCGCGAGTGATGACAGGATAGCTTCGTGATCGATTTCCTTGTCGTCATCATCCACGTCGGGGATACCAGATGTCACTGTGTCGATGTCAGCACCTTCATAGTGTGCCTTCACCATGGACAACGCCATCCTTGCGCCAACTCGTGCACATGAAGCTTTCCAGCTTGCGACACGCTCAGGGGCTCGGCGCAGAATCTCCGAGTACTTCACCACGGAGTCGGAGGCCTTGATATAAATTTGGAGGGGCTGGGCGATCTCCTTGGCTTGGGTGATAGCGGTGTTGATGAAGTTGCCGGCAAGAATCATGCATTCCTTGTCCGAAGGAGGCGACCGGGTTAAACCCAGGGGCGCTGAAAATTCCGACAACGATTGCATGAGTTCAAAAATCCTAAGTATCCAGATTACAGAGCTACAAGGCGGAGGACACTTACTGAAGATGCTGGCCTTAGCCTGCCAGACGACGTCCACCAAGTATTCTTTCTCTTGTTGGAGGAGCTTAAACGCCTCGCTATGGCGAAGGTTTTGCTCATCGGCAGCTTGCTTCTGATCCTTTAGGATCGCAAGCTCCTCCTTCAAGCGATTGATCTCAGCGGAGGCGGAGTCCTGCAGGGCTTTCATGGAATCCTCATGCATCTTCAGCATTTAATCCCTCTCCTTCTTAAGGATCTTGTTCTCGCTGTCCAGCTGCTGGATGTGCTTGGACTGCTCGACAATATCCTTAGCCTTGGCGACATGCTCTGAAAGTCGAAGAAAACACAGTACACCGTGAGTACTCGAAGAAGGAAGGCACAAAAGTAAGACGGAAGTGCGCAAAAAGAAAACAGACTCTTGTTTTTGATGATCTGTTCCTTCAAGATGGCGGTTTTACCCTTTTCAGCTTCAAGGTCCGCCCGCATATTCTGGTACTTATCATTGGCCATGCCCCTCCGAGCATTCTCGTTCTGTGGAAACAAATACAAAGTCAAGTCGTTGTTCAGTCTACTTGGAGCCCCTAGTCGGAGATTTTCCATCTAGGTGCTCGGGGCCTACAGCGAGAGTTTTTAACTTAGCAATATACGTAGCTTTTCTTTAAGCATCTAGTCGGAAATAATTCAGTTCTCAACTAGAAGCTTGGGGACTACAGTATGAAGTTTTAACTCGGAAAATGCTTAGCTTTTCTTTAAGTATCTAGTCAGAACTGATTCAGTTAGAAGTAGAAGCTTGGGGGCTACAGCACTTAAAATTATGAACACTGTGTATGCTACTCTTAAAGCATCTAGTCGGAATAATTCATTCCATCTAAATGCTTGGGGGCTACAGTGAGAGTTTTTTCTAACTTAGTCACTCTTAGAGCATATAGATGCAAAACCAATGGTTTTCCGTCTACATCCTCGGGGGCTACAGTGGGATACTCATATGAAATGCAAAAGGTAAAGTAATACTTACAAGTGCGATGATCTTGAGGTTTGTAGCACTCTCGGCCAGCAGCTTGCCAAAGGAAACACTGTTGCTTTGCAAGATGTCTGCTTGTTGGAGTAGCTCCTCAAGACCGCACGTCGGAGATGACGGCACTCCTCCAGGAACCGTAGTTGTGCTACCCGGCGTAAGCACCGGGAAGATAATCTTTGGCAATTCTAAGGGTTTCTGGGGAGCAGAGGCGCCGCCTTCGGCAGATGTACCAGCAACCACCACCGCCTTGCCGCTACCGATGGCATCCTTAGCCGGAGCTTCAGCCATTTGAAGGGCAGCGCTCTCCTGCGTCGCCTGCTCACCGACAACTGCGAGTTCAGTAGAGGCGCCAGAATCCGCTTCCATGGCGGAAGGGAATGGTGCTTCCTGGGCTTGGGAGCTTGTCGGAGCAGAGGAGGGCTTGACGGCGGGAGTAGCAGGGGCGATGGCGGGGGAAGAGTCGCGATGCAGCATATCCTTGATATTTTTAGAAGCCCCAAGAGTCTTGGAGGACTTCTTGAGGCTGGTTGTGGCTTTCTTCCTGAAACGTGCAAAATGCATAAGTATAGGCATGAAACAGATAAACAAGGCAATGTCGGAGAATAAGAAGCTTACACTAGGGGGGGCGCTTTGGCAAACATCCGGTGGCTTTCTTGTTTTCCGCCTCCAGGGCGGCAGTACTCTTTTTGGAGGCTCCACCCTCCGTCTTCTTTTTCTTGCTTCCGTCGGCAGCGTCAGAGGTGGAGATCTTCCGCTTTCGCGCCAACGGGGCATCATCGTCGGACACGACCGTGACTTCCTTCATCTTGGGATCATAGATTTGGGCGTCCAGGTTGTCCTCCTCTAGATCGCTAAGCTGTTAAGTGAGAAATCATTGTGTTAGACAAGATGGTATTAGCAAGACGGAGAAACTGGAGCAATGTCATACACGGAGAATAAATACCTACCTTTGGGCACTTTCCGTTTACGAACATGTCGTAGGTAAGGGTGAAGCCACGCTTCTTGTCCTTCACCTTGACGATGTCCTTAAGACGGAACTTGATGGAGTCGCTCGAGAAGTTGTCCTCGGAGATCCGGAGGGTATCCCTTCGGTCGCCGGTGTACTCGTGCATGACCTTCGTCCGGTGCTGCAGAGGTTGGATCCGCCTGATGAACCAGCACATGTCTAGGTCCAAGCCGGTCAGACCCGTATCTACAAACCATTCGATCCGCCTTATTGTGCAAGAAGCATTGAGGTCGGAGGGAAGGGAGGCATGGGACCGCCATGTGGAGACTTCAGCAGCGACTCCATCCACGAAGTCCGGGTACGTTGCTTCTCGGCCCGACAAAGGAATGTCGGGGCCATAGAAGTACGTCCGCTACCAGTTCTTACACGATTCGTGGCTGACAATGTCGAGGAACCGCCGGCCAGGTCGGATCTTGAAGCTTATGGTGCCGCAGTTTCTAAGCTCCTCCTTGTTGTGTCTGGTTTCACGTTTGACGGTGAAGAAGTAGACAAATAGATCTAACCTAGGCCTAATTCCTAGGTAACCCTCGCAAAGTGCCGCGAAGTTTCTAAGCACTAGGATGCTATTGGGGGAGAGGTTGTGGGGTTGGACCTGGAAGTGGTTCAAGACGGACAGGAAGAAGTGGGAGATGGGCAAAGAAACGCCGCGTACCAATTGCGCCTTGAGGTATACCTTCTCTCCGGCTTGGGGAGAAGGGGTCACCTCGCCGGCCGGCGACGCCCGCCAGGCGAGCCCCTCTGTCGTAGGGAGGTAACCCTCAGCGACCATATCTTAGATGTCGCGGCCGGTGATGTCCGAGCCGCGCCAGTCGCCTTTGTGCGAGTCTGGCTCCTCTTCCAGGGGCTCCAGCGCCGCCAGGTTATGGTTGCCGCCGGTGGTTTCTATCACCGTTGATGCGGGAATAACCAGGCCCTCTGGGGGCACGACGACGGAGCTCGCTGGCTTCGCCGCGGCTTCGCTCGACGCCGCCATTGATGGAGATGAACCGCTGCTAGCCATGGAGGAAGGAGAGGATGCGACTGGTGCAGGAAGCGGGGCTAGGGTATCTCCAGGTTTTCGCGGAGAGCTCGAGGAGGTGCGCGGCTGGAGGAAGAAGACGATGACGCGAGAGAATGAGGTGAAAAAGTGGCAAGTGTCCCACGGTCACTATTTATCTTACTCTGCGTCAAGATTCGTGCAGCTAATCGGACGGTTGCCGCGTATACGACGTGTTCGTGAACGTGCGCAGTAATTTCGCCACGTCTCCAACCGTTGCCGCCAACGGTTCGTATCACTCGCGCGGGAAAATCGGATATGATTACGTTCTATGCATGTGTGAGTTACGAGGCGTCGCTGACCTACAGCCTACGTCGTCATAACTGACATGGTAGATGAGCCGTCCCATCGAAGATTCCGGAATGGACGGATTTAATCCGATAACGGGAGCGTACGATGTAAGATTCAGCATTTCTCCGACTTACTCGTAGAAGACGGAGAAAACCTTGCAGGGTTCTTTGGGAGGACTACAAGATATTGCTTGACGATTTGCCGAAATCAATCTAGACGGAGCATTCCACGGGAAGAGGCAAGACGGCGCAAGATCTCGGAGTTCTCCGGGGGCTACTGTTGGAGATATGCTATATGGGTATCCTCATAGCATGTCTCTTATCCGACTAACCAGGGTGGCCCATAGTCGGTAGCATGGCCTATGGCCTGCTGGGCGGCCCAGTTAGGTGGATCCAGAAGGGAGGCCCATGCCGGATAAAGTAAGGCTACGGTGGAGTCACCAGCGTACCCGGAGCCTTGGAGTGCAAGATACACAAGACTAGTAATAGACGGTGTAGAACTCTGTAACCTGTCCGGCTAGGATTTTTCCCTGTAACCCTAGGACCTGATGGCTATATAAGTCGGGCCTATGGGAGCCTTTAGGGCATCGTTTTTACACACACCTCGCACAGCGAACCTATCTCTGTAACTCGGCGTATTGCCATTATAGTGATTTATAGCAGGAGTAGGATTCCGCCACAGTTGTGGGATCTGAACCTAGGTAAGCTGTGTTACCTCGTACCCGTCAACCGTCCGCCTTACCCCACGTCTCTAAACACGCACTGTGAGGACCCCTCCATGGCGTACTCGTCGGCAATACCATGACACCCATGGGCCCCGCGCGGGTTCCCTGGGCCTAGGCGGTCACTCCCTCCTTATCCTCCCTTTTGGTCTTCCTCTCATGAGCCTTTCCCCATAGGGAATTTGGCTTAATAGGAAATTTTACCATTTTAATTTATTTTATTTATTAAATATATAGGAAGCTGCTATGGTTAGACCGGTCGCCAGATTGCAAACTTTGGTGGTATTCCGACGATGATGCATGCATGTATATTAGAAAACGCGTTGACCTCAATTTGTATATCAGCAGCCAAAAAAGAGAGTCGCGCGAGGTGTGCATGCATTGACCTAGTCTGTTTCGGTACTAAACATAAGAGGATAAAAAACTGATATCAACGAGAATTAAATGCGGAAATATGAATATTCAAAATATTTTGTAGGTCAAACCATTTATTCGATTTAGGATCTGTTTTCACCGTTAGACTAGTCGCGACAAGATCTTCGAAACTAGATCTCATATCAATATGTTTTAAGAACTTTTTTTTGAACCAAAAGGTTATCCACCTATAACATGTAAGTTATCCAGGCTGTATTGTGTAAGTTATCTATCAGATAACACATAAGTTATTTACCTTACAAACGGGGTTTGTGTTTGAGTTTTTATATGCAGGCGAATACACAATGTAAACTCCTTCGATTTAGAATACATTTTCATCAAGTCGATAACGACGAAGTACCGTTATCCTAACACCTAGTCTATCATGTTCAAATCAAGTAAGTCTATCGTACATGTAATTAACTAAAATGAAGGTAACCAGGACTTAAAAAATATAGTAGCCATAAAGAGAACTAAAGTTATCCTAATTTTTTTACAAAGTTATCCATAGAAATAAATAAAAACTTATCGATAACATTATACAATAATTATCCACCATTAACATGAGAGTTATCCATGCTTTAGCAGGTAAGTTACCCACCTAATACCATGTAAGTTATCCATCACTATAAAATTTACCCATAGATAGAATATAAAAGTTATTCTAGCGGTTTGGCTTCAAAAATAATTTGTCTAAAAGGAACTAAATCTAAGCTTCTTTTGCATACGATATAATAAATTGATTTTAGGCCCACCCATCAATCATCCTAAGTTATAGTGAACAAACAGTAGTCTAATGGCTTGGCTTCATCGTCGTCGCCGCTTCCGTGGCGTATGGTTGGCGAAGTCTCGCGACTTCCTCGCAATGCATCGATGGCGATGAAATCTCGGTACCCTAACACCTAAGCCACCGTGTCGAAATTTAACCTAGATCGTACCTCACATTTAATTAACAAATAATATACATGAGGCAAACGAGGTTTCATGACACGAAAAATAAGTTACCCATATGACAAATGCGATAACACATCGACCTGACCTGTTTATAAGGTGGGTAACTTATATATTATTGGGTGGACAACTTAGATACTATGACATAGATAACTCACGTGTTAAGGGTGGATAACTTTTGGTACGGATTTTTTTCGTCTAAACATATCAACATGGGATCTAGTTTCGAAAATCTCGTCATGACCAGCTCAACGGTGAAAACGGATACTAAATCGGATGAATGGTTTGATCTATAAAATATTTTAAATTTTCGAATAAATCCTTAGTTGGCTCTGAACTAACGTATTCACATGCCTTGCACGTTCTGGATTGATCCCACTCCAAACAGAAGAGTTAGTCCGTCAGATTTTACAACCCATCGACCGGTCTAGAAATATATTTCTCCTTATTTAATTCGCGTGAATATGGAACTCCTTCCATCCCACTCAGGACATCCTCCGAACCTTCCCGAAACCCTTCCGATTTCTCCCTCTCTTTTATTCAGTGATTCTGATGATGCCAAAACGATCTCCGAGCTTCGTCAAACCCTTAAGGATGCTACCCAATGGTGACATGGTCGATACCCCTCTCGGACCAATGGTCATTAGCAGGACCTGGATGCCCATAATGATCCCTCTGCATTCCACAAAACTTTGTCATTGAACCATCAAGGTTGTATCCTATTCCTTTTATCTATATGATACTTGCATTGTCCGAGATTTGATCAACGACATCACTATATCAGTTTCAACCTCGTTGTCGATAATTGCTACTTTACTCGTTCTGATAAGTCATATCCCCGTGACCTAGTCACATGTTGCACGGCTTATGGATATAACTTGTTCGAGTGTGCCTAGAATATCTTACGTCACGTGGATGGACAAATCCCGTTCTTGATGCGTACGCCTCAACCTGTCTCATTGAAGTATTCGATCACACATTTATGATCACTGTTTTACCGAGTAACGTTTGATGCTCTCAAGACACTCTCGGGTGATAATGATTAAATATGGTCTACCATTCTAAAGAACAAGTCAATGTGTTTCCTAATTATCACAACTTGAATTTTGTGACATGATCGGTTATGATGCTTAGATTGGGTATGTTCAGCAACCCATTCTCTCAATGAGGTGACTTCATTGTCAACTGGCGTGAAATACCACATGATCATGAAACTTTGATCACCTATTGACCAAACTAGAGATTTATTGGGAACTTCTTGTTGTTTACATATCACACGTGTATTGACGTTTACAATTATAGCATTATATAAAATCTAATTGTAAACTTCGTAAAATATGATAATAATAATCCATGTTATTATTTGTCTCTAAGCATATTTCCAACATTTTATATATAGATATATGGCAACGTGCCATGTTTGCAAGACCCACTTTAAGGAAAGAATCTTGTCAACTGACTCACTATTCAGTGTTTATCTCGTACCTGGTTATTTCAAGAAATCAGTGATATATTCTTAAAACTCGTACTATTTAAATTCATTTTATACCTATCAACATATTAAAATCGTTAATTTAATGTGTGATTTTGGTGCACAGATTGTCTCATGCAATGCAAGAGCACATTTCAATAAAATCACTTGAGATATGGTGCAATTCCGAGCTTGTGGGCGGACATACATGGTTCAAGTGCAAAAACGGCCATATAGGACTTGATTGGGAGGTGGAGGGTGGTGTATGTTCATTGATCGTAACCATCTCACCGGAGATGGTCAGTTTGTGTGCTTTTCCTTACAAGGAGACAAACCGAGGATAACTGTCATCTATCTAAACAATGTTGGAGAAGAGGAAGAAGATGACAAAGAAGAGGAGGAAGATGATGAACCACCTATAGACTAGTTATCTCCAATTATCTCCTAGGGATGCAAACTTACCGATGGTGAGAATGATCACCTCTAAAGATTCATCCCTCTAAGTAATTCCTTCATTGGGGTACCATTTATCACCCGCTTGACGAGGATGAATGTCGAGAGATGCCTTATGGTACGTATATCATGTCACCAAAGTTATATATCGATCTACCATATCACTTATGATAATGGTCACGTGTAACATCGAGTCATATAACCTTTGCATCGTTGAAATTATCTAAGGACGTTATTTATTATCTTCATATCCTTGAAGATGGCTTGGTTGGAATACGCGTTGGAGCACGAGGTGGCATCAACACCGTCGAGTACAAGACGAATTTTGACGGCCACATATCCTTCACCTCTAACAGGTGGACTAACTTTCTCCAAACTGAGCATATCCAGATTGGACAAGCCATATTCATCACTTCAAGGTTGACCACGCACATGGACTTGCATATGATATTCATCATCGACATCATCAATTTGGCGGCCTCATCGGACTTAGACTTGTAGGAGCGATACTCGGAGGCGTACATCATGTGACCTTAGTAATATTGTTTGCTAGATTCTATGAACCAACCTTGGCTATAGATAAATCACGTTAGCCGTTTAATATTGTATGATAAGTGCTCTAAGCCGCTGATCTCATCTTCCAAATCGTTCGATCTATAATAGGCATCTTCTCTCCCTTATTTCCTTTATGTAAATATAACCTAGAATTCAAACGAACAAAGTTTCCTACGAAATTAAATTTGAATTAGTCCTTTTCAAATTCAAGACGACTGTACTTTCTAGCCGCCCGATGGAAGTACTTGGAGTCAAAATATGAAATTCGGACAACAGATGTTGTTAAAGACGTTTTCCATTCTCAGCCGTCTTAGGTAACTATTTGGCGGTAAAGATCTAAAAATATTTGGACAAATATTTTAGATCTATGCTACATTTTTTGTTCCCACCTGTCGAGGTTAGTACTTGACCCCCACTGTCCATCGTCGTTGTTGTCGCCGTCCTCCACCATCGCCGCTCTGGTCCCCTGCCTCTCCTTTAGCCGCCTCCGGTCCCCTGCGGTGCGGACGCTCTCCCTCGCCTCCAAGGACCGCTTCATCATCCAGGTAGGTATGCGTGAAACCAAACCCCCAAAACCCTAATGTAGAGCTTCGATTTAGGAATTTTAGCATGGAATTTGCCATTTTGCTTTTCGAATTTAGGGATCGAGGTTTCTGAGCTGCAGTTACATGACAGCGGCGTCGGGGGCGCCTCTCCCAACCTACCTCTGTCCATTCTACCTGTTTTTCTCTTGTATACATCTCAAAATCTGAAATTCTTTATTGATTTCTCATTGCTCGTTGCCCTTCTAGCAATATAGGTTTAATTATCACTTTATTAGTCTGCTTGCATCTTGTTTATTCGATTAATTTCAAATTCTTTGGTTGTGTATGATTTTTTATTAATGTACGATAACAAGAACTGTGTTTCTGTTTTGAGTCTAATTAATTCTTATATTTGATTGTATTAAAATGCTCAATGTATGTATCTATTTAAGATCTTACAAAAATGCTCTATAGCGATGACAGTATCTGGTAGTTTTGAATGTTAGTCATCAGAAGAGCCCACTCAGAGGCTTGAGTTTAGATGTATCAAAGAACATCAAAATTTTAGTCATCTGTTTTAAATTTCCATGCTTTTAGACGGTAGACACAGGAAAATTCCATCGCATTAAAATTTGTATGTGTTGTTGCATCAACGCCTCAACACAAAGCGAACATTGGTTTTGATAAACAGAACCTTTTTGAAAACGACATGTACCTAAAATAAGTTCATGTATACTTCCTCTTAGACTGGTGTGAACCTGATATTCCACCAGAAATCAAACTATAATTTGAAAGTCAAAATGGTAGTTTGGAAAAGTCAAACTAGGACAATATTTCCAAGTGGAGGGAGAGAAGGATTCTTACCTAGGGAAGGAATCCTCCCTCTCCCTTGGGCCGGCCACATGAAGTGGAGTTGGGGGAGGACTCCCTCCCCCTTGGCGCCTCCCTACCTATAAAAGGAGGGGCAGGGCACCCCCCTTGGACACACAAGAAACCCTAGGTTGGCCGTCGCCCCCCTCTCTAGTTGCGGCCAATCTAGATCTCCTCTAAACCGCTACCAACTAGCTAAACCCTAATAGCTAGCTACCTCTAAACCTCGGCCTCTAAACCCTAGATCGCCGAGGTTCCCTCTACTCCACCATACCCGCTCCGGCTTAGGCGAATGTAACACCCTCAGAATCGGACCTATGCAAGTTTTAGCGAAACCCGCCAAACCCGCATAGAAACGATTCAAAGGTGCCCACCAGGCACTTTCGTGCGGGTGGAAAACGAAGTAATAACATTACACAAAAGTCCTCGATGGGACCCACAGAACAGATATATACAACAGCGACTCAAAGAGTCAAGAATACAGATATAATATACAAAGATCCGAATAACCTGGAAAACGATATAGCGTCCAGCTACGGACAAGATGCAAATGGGGCTAAGAGCCCTGAAGAGTAACCAATGGCGTCCATAACCCTGCCCAGGCCAAGCCGGAAGGGTAACCCTGCTAACGACGTCGATCTCAAAACCTGCTTAAAACAAAAGGGGTGCCGGCAAAGGGCAAAGGAAAAAGAGGAGCGACAGTACTGAGGCCAGTACACGGCGAGGCTAGAATTCGGCGGTCCTCGCCTACATAGGTATGGTGGACTGAGCGACAGCGGCAGCATGCACTGAACAACCTATAGAGACTCGATACAGCTGACGGCAATCAGAGAGGGGTAAGAGAGACCTAACCGGAACCAACCTGATACTACCACCAATCAAACCCATCCTGGCGTTTCCCCCTCAACACCCATCGAGGAGGTCAACCGAGGAACTCACACAGTTGGCAGTTTTATTTATTCAGTTATCGTTGCAGCAATTACTAGTCAAGTATAGATAGTCATTCTGATAAAATAAGCAGTGGGCCATTTTAGTTAATCATTCCGTTGTAGTTGCGACACTTACTAGTCAGATACAATTAGCATGAGATAACCCAAAACCCAACAGTTGTTGGTACTTTTATTTAGCCATTCCGTTGTAGTTGCAATACTTACTAGTCAGGTACAATGGTCGCAAGCGACACTCCAAACAAGCAATTGTGGGCAGTATTAATTAGCCATTCCATTATAATGAAGCTGATTACTAGTCATTATAAAGTCAAATTTATAGCAATAAACTTTAGTTATGCTTGTCTATGGTCGAGATACTGTGCTCCAAGTCGTCCATAACCACGGACACGGCTTTCAGAAAGTTTTACCCGGCCGGGGTGCACCAATAGCAACACACACTCGATCAACCTCAGAAAAACCAAATCAAAACCCAACGAGGCCTTCACGACAAAGCAATCACAGGATTCAGAATTATTTCAGGGGGCCACCCCATTAAGCTACCCGCAACGAAGTAAGCAAGCTCCGAGACGGACTCAAGGTTTGGGTATACGGCTGTGAACGACTGGGAACCCAAAACTGGGCTTGTCGACACCGCGGAATCGTGTCCCGATCCTAAACAGTACAGGTGCTATTTGTCGCACAATTTAAATAAAGCAGTAAAGCATGGCATAAGTACAGGATCGTAAATAAAACCTCAAACTAGTTTGTGGCCCCAAGAAATAAGACTGAATCAAGCTCTGGCTCAGGGGGGTCCCATATACCTCCCGGATGTGGATAGCGCGATAAATCAAGGAACAGGTATCAAGTACTCGGGGTCCTACGGAACACAAGTGGGCGGTCGGAAACCAAATATTATCTATCACCCACCGATGCCTCTACTTACTTACTTTAATTTTAGTTGTTAAACAGGAATTAAAGTGAACAGTAATTAAAGCCAAGATCATCTCCAACATCAACATGTGGCAATTCTCCAACAACTGTGGTACATGGCGACACGCAACAGCATTTGAGCAAGCGACTACGACGCGCAAGTCCAACTATCTACCAAACAACAGGTAATAGGATGTGTCCGAGGCAATATATGGCTGCAAGGGGGATATCACGGGTACGGAAACTAGAGCATCGCAACACAGATAGCAATAGATCAACAGGAGGGAAGTAAGTACTATAAAAGTAAGATAGGTAGAAAGGGGGAGATGCTCGCCTGAAAACATTGCCGAAGGTTCATCCGAAGATCGGGCGAAGCTCACATCAACTCAACGGCCTTATCCGCGAAGAAGCAAAACACTAGAAGAAACACCGGATGCAATATTTAATACGACGGCAGAAGATCGGCATGATGCATTTATGATGTATGGCATGGCAAAGGTGCAATGCAATTAGGTCATGTTAAGCGGAACCGGGGTCCCGACAATTAGTTAGATGGTTCAAGTTGTTTAGAACCCCCGCAATTTAAATGTTATTTTAACATGGCACAAGATAGCACCGGTTCGCTACACAAATTTAAATGAGGCCGATATGAGACTAGATTTGCCCGCATATGGGCCCCATATTTAACTAGAGGTGAATCGACATAAGGCCCCCAAAACCACATAACAAACATGCATGCAAGATGAATGATTAATATGCAACAGGTTTTATATTTAGCATTTATAAAATAGGGCTTGGGAAAAAGGGGTCACACATTAGGGGTCTCGACGGATCTTGGTTCCGGGGTTCGGGGTCGGTCTCAGGGTCCAGGGTTCGACGAGTCGGTCTCGGCGGTCGGAAGTAGTTCTTGGCGTTCGGGTAGATGAACTTGGCGTGGCGTCGGGGCGCATCGGTTTAACCCTGGACGGTGTCGTTCTTGTCGTCGTGCCGATCTTGTCGGGTCCCACGGGGTCGGTCTTGCCGTTGCGAGGGTCTTGTCGGGCCCGCGCCATCGAGTCGGTGTTAGCGTTCGGGCGCGTTCTCGTGGCAACCTTGGCGTCCTGGGGACGATCCTGTCGCATCTGCGGTCGTCGGGTCGGACTTGGCGTTCGGGGTGAAGCACTTGGCGTTCCGGGGTTCGGTAGGCGAACTTGTCGGTTCCGCGGTTCGGATCCGTGAAGCAGATCTTGATGTACTGAGGGTTGCGAGTCCTTGACGACAACAGTCTCGCGGACGAGCTTGGTTAGCCGTCGGCACATGGTACAGGGCTTCCCGGGAGATCTTGGCGTTACGGACTTGGTCCTCGTTTGGACGCTACAACGAGTGATCGAGTGGCGAACTTGTACGGCTCGGAGTTTGTGCACTTGTTTGTGCCATGGTCACACAACATACACATCCTCACGTTGTTACTGAAGCGCTGCAGGGCGGAGGAAGGCCGACGGAGGCCTGTCCAGCGCGCCAGGGGAAAAGAGGGGGTGCCTGCAGCGGTCGACGCGGTGCAGAGGGGACGCCGGTGAGCCGTCTCCGGGGAAGGCCGGCGGCGACGTGCACAGGCCGGTGGCGGGGAAGCCGCGCGGAGGACGGGGAAGGAGGAGCTCGGGCCGACGGGGAGAGCTGGGCCGGGGGGGCCTTGGCGAGGCAGAGGGTCGAGGCGCCGGAGCGCTCGGGGCGGAGGAGCGAGCGGTTGAGGGCGGCAGACGGCGGACGGCGAGGACGAGCCGGAGGGCAGCGGAGGAGGCTAGGTCGCCGGGGGCCCGAGGCGGCCGGACGTCTGCAGGTGGCCGCGCGGGGTCGCGGCGGAGGAGGCAGAGCCGCGCGAGATGGAGGGCGCGCCGGCGGAGCTTGGGGTCGGGAGGCGGCAAACGGCGGAGGAGAGGGGCGCGGGAGACGGCGGCACGGAGACGAGGTGGGGAACACGGGCGGAGAGCGACGGAAAGGTGCGGAGGTTGGAGGGAGGGGCAGCGCCGGCGGACGCGCGGTGGGAGGCTCGAGAGGGGCCGGCGTGCTGAGGGTAGGGAGCGGCGGTGGTGAAGGCGCAGGCGGCGGGGCCGCAGGTGAGGGAGGAGGGCGGCGGCTGGCGCGGGGCAGGCGAGGCGCGGAGGCGAGGGTGAGCGGGGAGGGAGGCTCGGGCGGCCGCGGGACGGGCAGAGAGGTGGGAGGGAGACGATCGGGAGGAGGAAGAGGA
The DNA here is from genome assembly GCA_910589765.1 of Avena atlantica. Classification (NCBI taxonomy): domain Eukaryota; kingdom Viridiplantae; phylum Streptophyta; class Magnoliopsida; order Poales; family Poaceae; genus Avena; species Avena atlantica. Next base: position 67,807,594 of record OU342737.1, read on the forward strand.
ACAGTGGAGGGAGCGCGGGGCCGGGGTGGGTCGCGCGCGGGGATCGGGTGCGTGCGTGTGTGCTGTGGGGAGGGGTGGGGCCGGCTGTGTGGGGTCGGCTGGCTGGGTGCTGTGTGGAGAGAGAGGAGAGAGAGGGGGTGGAGGAAGAGGTGGCCAAGTGGCAGCATCTGGTTGGGTGGGGGTTGGGATGAGGGTGAGGTGGCGAGAGATGATAGGCTGGGGTGAGGTGGCCAGAGGGGTGGGTAGATAGGTTGGTAGCTTTAGGATTTAGAGGGGCTGATTAGGTGGACCGTTTTTTTTTGTTCTGGGGGTGGTCGTTCGGGTCGGTCGGCCCGTTCGACTACCCCCACTAAAAAAATAATTGTAACTTTTATTTGTTTTAAACATGGCTCTTGCAATTCGATAGCCGACAAACTAAAATAATCCGGAGACCCGGGTTTGAATTTGAAAACAAGACGGGGCGTTTAGAAACAAATTAGGTTTTTCCGCAAATAGTTTTATGCAAGCAAATGCAAGATGATGACGATGCTCAAATGCAATGTGGCATGATGACATGAGCATGCGGTCATGATGATGCAATGCACAAAAACAACGCGATTTTCTAGTAGTGGTTTTGCGGGATGCCACAGCGAAGCCCTGCGGGATCTCCCCTCTACTTCCGACACCACGCCGTCGTGCTGCCGGAATCGCGAGGAGAGAACTACAACCTCTGCTGCCTGTTGGAACAAGGGAGAGGAAGGTCTTCATCGAGTACCGAACGTGTGACCGACTGCGGGAGCGCTGCCGGAACGCGGCGCCGAAATAATCGTCTACGCGAACTTGAGATCGGCAAGTGAACGACTACATCACCCACGAGAATCTGCTCTCGTTAACCGCTTTGGATCTTCGAGGGTTAGTACTCTATCAACTTGTTGCACCGATCTAGTAGATAGATCTTGGCTTGATCATAGATTAGATCTTGATTGTGTGTTCATGCGGTAATTTTTTTTTGCTTTTCATGCTACGAACCCCTACAGTGGTATTAGAGTCGTGTCTATATGTAGATCTGTTGCACGAGTAAAACACAATGGTTATTATGGGCGTTGATGCTTTTGTTGTCGATTGCTTCTTGTGTACTTTGCATCTTGCGGGATGGTGGGATGAAGCGGCCCGGGCTAACCTTACATGACATCGTTCATGAGACTTGCTCCACGCTTGACATGCAACATGTATTGCATAAGTGGCTTTGCGTGTGTTTGTTTCTCCCAACATAGTGAAGATTCAATTTACAACGGTTAATTGACAATACTAGTATCAACGTTGTGGTTCTTGTTCGTAAGCTAGTACAACACTTATTGAAAGCCCCAAACCACGTAAAACATGCAAAGAAAATTAGAGGTGTCTAACTTTGTTTTGCAGGGGTGTGATGTGATATGGCCATGATTGTGATTATATGTGATGTATGCAATGTTCCTTATTGTAAGTCGGCAACCGGTAGGAGCCATATGATTGTCTTTTAATTTCCGTTAAGACCTGTGTGTCTATTATTCAAAGTAGTTGTAATAGTTGATGCCGGTGGAAGACAACCATGGAGCGGTGCCATTGACCTTGGCGCCATGCCGGTGATGATGGAGATCATGTTCGTGTTTGAAGATGGAAATCAGAAGCACAAGAAGAAATGCCATATCATATCACATATTATAAATTGCATGTGATGTTAATCCTTTTATGCATCTTGTATTGCTTAGTTCACGACGGTACCATTATAAGATGATCCCTCTCACAAAATTTCAAGTTATAAAGTGTTCATCCTTAGTAAGCACCGTTGCCAAAGCTTGTTGTTTCGAAGCACCACGTGATGATCGGGTGTGTTAGATTCTACGAGTTTATACAATGGGAGCAAGCCAGATTTGCTCATGCGGAAGCTAAGGTTTGATCTTGACAAGCCTAGCATGTACATACATGTTCTCGGAACACGGATCACCGAAAGGTAAAGCATGAGTCATATAGTAGATATGATGAACATGTTGATTCTTCGCCTTTGAAGCTACATCATCTCTCGTGATGATCGGTTTTGATGTGGTGGATTTGGTTCATGTAATCACTAAAACAATGTGAGGGATATTCTTTTGAGTGGGAGTTCAACAACAATATGATTAAAAGTTGAACACTATTTATTATAAATTAAATCAAAGTGAATTTGCATAGTTATTGTAGTCATTGGAATTCGTTTACCACCTTGCTCTTAGTTATAATTGAGATAATAGAACTATAGAATTCTTGTTAGTTACTTTAAGAACTAGTATCGTATTGTTTTAAAGTGTTAATCTAAAGTTTAAAAGTACTATTACAAACTTTCAGTAAGTTCTGGTTACTCCGTGAAGTTTAATAATTGGTATTAAATCAAGAGTAACAATTCCAGTGTTAGTATATAAGTATCATGTTTATCTCCATGATTCTTGATATTCAAAAGATTGTTTTAATATCAAGGTTATCTAGGAGCTGAAACAAGTGTTTTAGAAACCATCATATGTGGAAGATATTGCGATATCTGAAACAATATTTTGTTTACAACATGACAGTGTAGGGGTTCGTAGCATGGAAAACAAAAAAATTCTACCGCATGAACACACAATCAAGATCTAATCTATGATCAAGCCAATATCTATCTACTAGATTGTAGCAACGAGTCAATAGAGTACTAACCCTCGAAGATCCAAAGCGGTTAACGAGAGCAGATTCTCGTGGATGATGTAGTCGTACACTTTCGATCTTAAGATCGTGTATACGATCCTTCCGGCGTTGCATTCCGGCAGAGCTTCCGCAGTCGGTCACACGTTCGGTACTCGATGAAGACCTTCCTCTCCCTTGTTCCAGCAAGCAGCGAGGTTGTAGCACTCTCCTCGCGATTCCGGTAGCACGACGGCGTGGTACCGGAAGTAGAGGGGAGATCTCGCATGGCTTCACCTTAAGCCAGAGCGAGTATGGTGGACTATGAGAGAGGCCTTGGCGATCTAGGGTTTAGAGGCACCAAGGAGAGAGAGCTAGGCCGACGGCTAGGGCAAGGGGAGGGCCCCAACTCGGCGGCTAGGCAAAACCTAGGGGCGGCGGCGACCTGGTGGAGGCCGGCGACTAGGGCTAGGGTTTAGAGGAGAGAGGTGTAGGGTAGAGGGGGCACCCCTGCCCCTTCTTTTATAGGTGGGAGGGAGACGCCTAGGAGGAGGGATTCCTCCTCCAACTCCTCCTCCTTGGCCGGCGGGTGGAGGGAGTGGGACTTCCTCCCCAAGTAGGTTTCCTACTCTCCCTCCACCAAGCAAACTTGTCGTTTGACTTTTCAAATTGGCGTTTGACTTTTCAAACTAGGATTTGATTTATCCCTTTATTTTGCTCAGCGATGACACCTAGTACATGATGCAACCATTCAAACTTGTTATGACACATTCATGCACCCTTCCCCTCCGGAGTTCCGGACCCTTCTAGAACATTCCCGATGAAAACACCGGAATCATTCTCCAACTCTGAAACAAGACTTTCCTTATATGAATCTTATTCTCCAGACCATTCCGGATCTCCTCGTGATATCCCGGATCCCATCCGAGACTCCGAACAACATTCGGTCTCTTACTCATCATTCCATAACTACTCAACAACATCGAATCCTTAAGTGTGTCTCCCTACGGTTCGTGAATTATGCGGACATGACCGAGACACTTCTCCGATCAATAACCAATAGAGGAATCTGGAAATTCATATGGATCCCACATATTTCTACGATTACTTTGCGATCGAATGAACCACTTACATACGATACCAATTTCCCTTTGTCTCACGATAGTTTACTTATCCGAGGTTTTGATCGTCGGTATCTCTGCATACCTAGTTCAACCTCGTTACCGATAAGTACTCTTTTCTCGTTCCCGTGATATGTGATCCCTTGTGAGCCAGTCACATGCTTGCAAGCTAATTGGATGACATTCCACCGAGAGGGCCCAGAGTATATCTATCCGTCATATGGATGGACAAATCCCACTCTTGATCCATGTGCCTCAACCCATACTTTCCGAACACTCAATGCCACCTTTATAGCCACCCAGTTACGGTGTGGTGTTTGATGTCATCAAAGCATCCTTCTGGTGATGGTGATTAACATGATCTCATGGTCGAAGGAATTAGGTTACTATGTATCAGAAAGCTTATAGCAAATGAACTATATTAAATGACTTGATCTTTATGCTATGCTTAACTATAGGAGTATGTCCATCAAATCATTCTCCTAATGATATGACCCTGTTGTTAATAACATCTCTATGTTCATGATCAGGAAACCATAATCATATATTAACCAACAAGCTAGTTTAACAAGAGGCTTTACTAGGGAATCTTTTATGTTTACAAATCACACAAGTATTAATGTTTCCTGTTAATACAATTATAGCATGGTATGTAAACATTTATCATAAGTATGAAGATATGATAATAACAACTTTATTATTGCCTCTTGGGCATATCTCCAACAGATAGAAGTATAATATGGCAAAGTTTATGTTCTCATATTTGATGAGAATTTGCAAAAGGTTGGAGACGCTAGTCGTCCTAATCCTTCAAAAGGTTTTGGAGAGCAACATTATACTCGCGATTCACTGTTATAAGCTAAAGTAGCTTGATCATAAATAGTTCCATGGTAAGGATGAATATTTAATGTAAGTAAAATGTTTACTACACTAAAAGATTACTAAAGAATGGAATTTGAAAGAACACCAAACATTTGATGATGATGATCTGCTTCAAAGTGCAAGTCCAAAGACATTGGTATTTAATTATACATGTTTTGGACTATGTGTCATGTGTATGACTCCACTATTGATAGATTATTTCAAACAAAAAAGGAAATACTGAAAGAGAATCTCATAAATATATGGCAGAAAAAAAGACTAGAATTGTTCAGCTTAGGTATATAAAGGATATACGAGTTATGGATGTATTCTTTGCTTGTTAAATAATGTGGTTCTTAAGTATTGGATACTGAATTTGTTGGTATGAATCGTCATACAAAACAACACAATTTATGAACTACAATGGCCTAAGTAACTAGCAAATGAATATGTGATGATGTTCATCGAGAACAAATAAAGGGTTGTTGTGTGGCTCGTTAACATCAAAGCTTGCCTTCAAGATTTGTTTTATCAGGTATTATGAGAACAAAAGGGTTGTTCAAATAATTGTCGTAATCCATAAAAGATGGATGATTTACAAATCTCGTTGGATAAATCACATCCATAAAACTATTGCTAAAATTGTCGAAAGACAATTGATAAGAAAGATCACTTAGGAAGTGACATCGCCTTTTAAATTATATTGGAAAGAAAACATGAAGAAACTCCATGTTGATGGAATTTTGGAGTCTTTTGATTTTTGATCAAATGACGCTTGTAAAACTTTCCTAGAGATAATTAAAACTTCGTTCATAGGCCAAAAGGGAATGAATGACTAGCTTATTGGAACTTGTACATATTGTTGTATGAAGTCCATTATGTGTAGTCAAGAGCGATGAATTTCAACTTCATATGCTTTCTCCGAAAATTTGAGTGAATATATGAATATTTACTTAATAAGGATGAAGTGTGAAACATTTGAAAAGTTCAAAGACTTTCAAGATGAAGTGCAAAATCATTGTAACAAGAATATAAATAGTTTATGATAAGATCATAAAGGAAGATATTTGAGTTACAAGTTTAGCATAACACCTAAGATTTAAGGAATCGTTCCATGGATTTGCATTTCCCGAAACATCATAAGAGTATGGAGTGTTCGAGATACGTAATGAAACCTTGTTTGACATGGTAAGATCAAAGGTGTCATTTATAAAACTGCCACTATATTTTAAAGATTAAAAGCTTTAGAGACTATCGTTTTTTCCATTAAAAATAGCTCCATCATGATCCGTTGAAATGACACCATATAAAGTTATGGTTTGGGATAAAACCCAAGTTGTCCTTTCTTAAACATTAGTATGCTATGCATAAGAAAGATGTTTGCAACCAAAATCGGATAAACATATCTTTGTATGTTATTTCGAATAATCGTTGGGTATTCCTCCATAACACCAAAGACAAAAATGTTTGTCGCTTAGAACGTCAAGTTTCTTTGAGAAGGAATTTTCCGTAAAAGTTAAGTGGGAGGACAATAGAACTTTGATAAGGTTAAAAAGAACCTTAGCTATATGTGCAAAGTTGCGCAGCGCCGAAAAGTGTTCCGGAGCCAGCAACAATGCTCATGGCTCACGTGTCTCAAAGGTTGTGGTCACGGAGGTCAAAGTTCCTATTAAACCAAGTAGGTCGGGTAAACAATCAAATACCAAGATTTGAGGGTTGAATCATTATTTGACAACAATGAATGGACTACATGCAAAGAAACGATGATGGGCCATGACTTCGTCAAATGTCTTGAAGCCATAAAATCCATGGTAGTTCCATACACGAGAAATCAAGCTTTGAACTTGAAATACCCTCTAGAAAGGTGTAAGACCTTACAGTCGTGTTTGGATCTATAAAGAAACAGACATGGATGTTTCACATCTATGAAATAGTCGACATGTTGGGAAAGAGTTCACAACAATGTTCAAAGGTGACAAGATTTGATCTTTCATAGCGACATTTAGTCTAGAAGGATTAATATAGCAACCACTACATATAATTTTGTTATGTGGTAGTTGAATAAACAAAACAAGTTCTTCTAATGCAATTGTTACCTAAGACGTGTGCATAACACGGTCCAAAGGGTTTTGTTATTTCAAGTGATGCTAAAAAAGTATGCAAACTTGAATGGTTGAAGTAAGCATAGCGGAGTTGGAATCTTTACCATGATGAAACTGTTAAAAGAGTTTAAATTCATCAGAGACGATGAAGATACTTGAATTTGCAAGAAATTAAGTGGGAGCGCTAAGACATATTTCCAATACATTATGTGAAAGACATTTTGTTGATTGGAAATGATGTATCTTTTATTAACACATGTTAAGAATTTCATCTCGATGAAAGACTTAGGCAAAACCCGGATATTTGGCATCAGTATCTATATAGATAGATTGAGACGCTAATATGGTTGTGCCAAATGTACATAAATGAGATATTAAATGAGTTAAATATTGAAATGACAAGAAAGGTTCTTGCCACACAGAAAGGATTAAATCAAAACTCAAGTGTATCGACACTTGGTAAGTGAAACAAAGATTCAAGTATAGATTGATACTTGATGTATGAAATCACAAAGAGTATTTATATCAATCATATTGTGATATGTACAAATCCAGATATGTCCTATGCTCTAAATGTTATGAGCCTATACCAGAATGATTCATAAGATGATCATTGGACGATAGTAAGGATATTTTTATGATCTCTTGGAAGAACTAAGAATATATTATTTTGTAGAGATGACAAATATATGATTAGTTCATTGTAAAAGTACTACATTGATACTAGTTTTGTCACGGTACAAATTAAGTTTATCTCAATCTAAACTAAGGGTGGCACAATATAATGAAAAGTAAGTTTCATAATGGATTTGGATGAGTTCCAAAGTTAAGACATTGTGACAAATACTACAACAAAAGGCTAGGTATATGACTGCTATTATAGCAGCAAAAGAGGGCATTTGTGTCAAGTAGTTTGTTATCAAACTAGGTGTAGTTCACAGCGGGATAATACTATGAAGATATATTGTACGACAATATTATCAACGTGTTTTAACCCCAAGGAACTAAAGGTCTCACCAAAGGACCAAATTTATACAAAGCCATCTCATTAGAAAATGAGTGATGCGTAGAGACGCAAAGACATGCAATTACACACGGACCTGAAAGTGTCGGATCCGAAGATCAGTTGACCACTAGCAATCGTGTACATACAACACCGGAAAGCCATAGGTGTTGAATAAACAAAGGTTTGAAACTAGATTATTGACTCTAATGCAAGTGAGAGACTGTTGGAGATATGCCCAAGAGGCAATAATAAAGTGGTTATTATTATATCTTCATGCTTATGATAAATGTTTACATACCATGCTATAATTGTGTTAACATGAAACATTAATACTTGTGTGATTTGTAAACATAAAAGAGTCCCTAGTAAAGCCTCTTGTTAAACTAGCTTGTTGGTTAATGTATGATCTGAAGGGAATATGCCCTGAGAGGCAATAATAAAGTGTTTATTATGTGTATTCCAAGTATATGATAGATGTTTATTTTGCATGCTATAATTGTATTAATACGGAAACGTTAATACATGTGTGTTTAATAAACAAACAGAAAGTTCCTAGTTATGCCTCTCTCATAAACTAGCTCGTTGATTAACAAGATGATCAAGGTTTCCTGATCATGGACATTGGATGTTGTTAATAACGGGATCACAACATTAGTGTAACGGTGTGATGAACATTCATCTGAAGTATAGCATTACGATCAAAGTCATTGAGTTTATATTGCTATAACAACTTACGAAGTGATCCTAATCCTTAGACCATGAGATCATGTCAATCACTAACACCGGAAGAGTTTCTTGATAACATCAAACGTCACACCGTAACAGGGTGATTATAAAGATGGATTCAGAACTAATAAAGTGTTATGTTGAGGCTCATGGATCGAGAGTGGAATTTGTTCATCCCGATGACGGATAGATATACTCTGGGCCCTCTCGGTGATATCACATTGATTAGCTTGCAAGCAAGTGATTTGATCACTAGAATGTTATATCACAGGAACGAGAAAAGAGTGCATGTCGGTAACGAGATCAAACTAGGTATGGAGATACCGATGATCGAATATCGGACATGTAATATATCGTGAAACAAAGGGATTAAGATACTAGCGTAAAAGGTTCCGACGATCACAAGAAAGTCATCGTTGAATGTGTGGGAGTCAGTATGGGTCTCCAGATCCCGCTTCTGATTATTGATCCGAGAGGGGTATCGATCATGTCCGCATTATTCACGAACCGTAGGGTGACACACTTAAGAGACACCGACATCCAATTGGAGCAAATGTTTCATGCCGAAAGAATGAACAAGCGCAGGAATTTATTTCACTAGATACCGAAACATGTTTTCGGGTGAAATTGCATAAAGTGGTTATGCATGTGAAATAGAATTCTAGCAAGGGGTTATTTGTGAATGTTTGTCATTAAAGTAATTGACAAAATTCTGAATAAAATAAAAGAGTTTTATTTAATGAGAGTTTGCATTAAATTTGGTGGAAATTTAATGGGAATTTGAGTGGACTTTTGAGTGGAGGGAATTTAAAGGAGATTTGTGAGTGGAGTGTCCACCCACATGAAGAGGGGAGGGCAAGGGGGCAGCCCCATGCGCCGGCCACCCCCTTGGGGTTCCCCCCTCCTCCTATAAAAGGAGCCCCCTCCTCACTTGTCTCTCACACCTCCTCGTGAAGGATCTCTCTCCCCCTCTAGAATTTATCCCCCATGGTCTCGGACTAGCGAGATACATGTTCCCGGTGGCTATTCGGCAAGAAAGAGTTGTGCTTCCGCTGCATCGCTGGAGCGAGGAGGCGGAGGTTGCTCGGTGCCTCAAACGTGTGTGCGAGCACGGATGCGCTGCTGATTTGCGGCGCTAGGACTTCCTCTCGATCTTGAGATCGGCAAGAGATCGTCTACATCAACCACGAGTTGAACTCGTTAAGCTTTGTCGGTCTTCAAGGGTATGTTCTCTACGGATATACATCCACCCGTTGTTTGTATCTAGTAGATAGATCTTGGTATATAGTTCACATCGTAGGAAATTTTTTGTTTTCTATGCTGCGAACCCTATAGTGGTATCAGAGCCGGATCTATGCGTAGATACTTTACACGGGTAGTACACATATGAGTATGTGGGCGATGATGATCATGTTGTTGCTCCTTTGTTGTAATTTTGGATATTGGTCGCATAGTGGGATGAAGCGGCCCGGACAAACTTTACATGTCCTCGCACATGAGACCTGTTCCACGCTTGACATGCAACTAGTTTGCATAAGTGGCTAGTGGGTGTCTGTCTCTCCTACTATAGTCAATATCTATTTTGCAAGCGAGTTGTCAACAATTTGATTATCCTCGTTGTGGTTCATGTTCGTAGGTAAGAACGGTTATATCTCGAAAGCCCTAAGCCACGTAAAACTTGCAATGGATAAATTAGAGGCGTCTAGTTTAGATTGTTGCTGGGCTAGTGTTATGATATGGTAGTGTTGTAAGTAGAAGTATGAGATGATACTCTTACAACACACATAGCGTGTAAAATCCATAGACCTTGGATTTACACATATAGGTATGATAGTGATCATACCACGATGCACATGATAGAGATCATCTGCGGGAACCATATAATTTCACTAATAAACATATGATGTTTGATAGCATCTTATATTGCTTGTTTAGCACTTTGTTAGCATAATAAGATGATCCCTCATTTAAATATCAAGATAAGAATGTGTTCTTCCTTTAGTATGCACCGATTATGTTTTCGTCGCTCCAAGACATCACGTGATGATCGGGTGTTCTTGGATCCACGAGCATATTTCGGGTGTAAAACAGTTATACACGCGAATACTAAGGTTCTAACTTGGCGAGCCTAGCATGTACAGACATGGCCTCGGAACACGGACCGAAAGGTTAAGCATGAGTCATATAGTTGATATGATGCCCATTTGATGCTCGCCTTTGAAGCTATACCGACTCACGTGATGATCGGACTTGGTGTAGTGGATTTGGTTCATGTAATCACCAAAAAGGCACGAGGGATGTCGTTTTTGAGTGGGAGTTCATTCGTAATATAGATTAGTTGAACTCAATCTATCATACACTTAGTCTAAACTTTACAAATTCTGTTGTAGATGGCACCACCTGCTTTTAATTTCAATGTGTTCATGGAGAAAGAGAAACTAGCAACGAACGGTAGCAACTTTACCGAATGGGCCATGAATTTGAGGATTCTCCTCTCTGCTGCACAAAAGCAATATGTGCTAGAAGCGCCGTTAGGCCCCCCACCTTTTGATGATGCCCCTGACGAGGAGAAGAATGTCTATCAGACTCGTCAGGAGGACCACAACTTAATTCATTGCGACATATTGTATGGGCTAGAGCCGGAACTTCGAAAGCGTTTCGAAAACGGCAATGCATTTGATACAATGGGTGAGTTGAAAATGATTTTCGACACACATGCTGCTGTAGAGAGCTACAACACTTCAGAAAAGTTCTTTAGCTGCATGATGGAAGAGCACAGCTCCGTTAGTGAGCATGTACTCAAGATGTCGGGTTACGCCGATAAGCTTGTGTCCTTGGGAATATCGATTCCCATTGACTTAGGCATCCATCGTGTTCTGCAGTCTCTCCCACCTAGCTATAAGAGCTTCGTGATGAACTATAATATGAAAGGCATGAAGAAGTCTCTCCCCGATCTTCTGTCAATGCTTAAAACTGCAGAAGTGGAGATCAAAAAGGAACATCAAAGTGTTGATGATCAATAGGAACACTGGTTTCAAGAAAGACAAGAAGGGAAAACGAAAGGGAAGTAAGGGCGGCAAGCCTGTTGCCGCGCCTGAAAAGAAACCCCGAGTTGGACCTAAGTCTGATTCCGAGTGCTACTATTGTAAGGGGACTGGCCACTGGAAGCGCAACTGCCCCAAGTATCTGGCAGACAAGAAGGCCGGCAAGGCAAACAAAGGTATATATGATATACATGTTATTGATGTGTACTTGACTAGTGCTCGCAGTAGCACCTGGGTATTTGATACCAGTTCAGTTGCTAATATTTGTAACTCGAATCAGGGGCTGCGGAACAAGCGACCGCTAGCAAGGGGTGAGGTCAAGATGCGTGTCGGCAATGGATCAAGCGTTGATGTGATCATCGTCGGAACGCTGCCTCTCCACTTACCGTCGGGATTAGTTATAAACTTGAATAAATGTTATCTGGTGCCTGCACTGAGCATGAACATTGTATCTGGATCGTGTTTGATGCGAAGTGGTTATTCATTTAAATCCGAGAACAATGGTTGTTCCATTTATATGAATGAAATATTTTATGGTCATGCACCGATGATGAATGGTTTATTTCTATTAGATCTCGATGATAATGTTACACATATTCATAATGTTGATGCTAAAAGGATTAAACTTAATGATGATATATCCGCATATATGTGGCACTGCCGTCTAGGTCATATTGGCGTTAAACGCATGAAGAAGCTCCATTCGGATGGACTTTTGGAATCACTTGATTATGAATCATTTGATACATGTGAGCCATGCCTTATGGGCAAGATGACTAGAACGCCGTTTTCCGATTCAATGGAACGGGCGACAAATTTATTGGAAATCATACATTCTGATGTATGTGGTCCAATGAGTGTGTCGGCGCGAGGTGGATATTGTTATTTTGTTACTTTCACGGATGATTTGAGTAGATGCGGTTATATCTACTTGATGAAACACAAGTCTAAAACCTTTGAAAAGTTCAAGGAATTTTAGAATGAAGTGGAAAATCATCGTAATAGAAAGATCAAATTTCTACGGTCCGACCGTGGAGGTGAGTATCTAAGTTACGAGTTTAGCACTCACATGAAAGAGTGTGGAATTGTTTCACAACTCACACCTGCCGGAACACCACAGCGAAATGGTGTGTCGGAACGTCGTAATCGTACTTTATTAGATATGGTTCGATCTATGATGTCTCTAATGGACTTGCCGTTGTCATTTTGGGGTTATGCACTAGAAACTGCTGCATTCACTTTAAATCGGGCACCATCTAAATCCGTTGAAAAGACACCGTATGAATTGTGGTTTGGAAACAAACCTAAGTTGTCATTTCTTAAAGTTTGGGGATGCGATGTTTATGTGAAGAAACTTCAACCGGATAAACTCGAACCCAAAGCGGAAAAATGCGTCTTCATAGGATACCCTAAAGAAACTATTGGGTATTCCTTCTATCACAGATCCGAGGGCAAGGTTTTTGTTGCCAAGAATGGATCCTTTGTAGAGAAAGAGTTTCTCGCGAAAGGTGTGAGTAGTCGGAAGGTAGAACTCGAAGAGGTTGTGGAACCTTCTCTTCAAAGTATGGTGAGTAGCGCAGCGCCGGAAGTTGTTCCGGAGTTGGCTCCACCTGTTGAAGAGGGAACTAATGATAATGATCATGAAACTCCGAAAGAGAGTACTACCGAACCTCGCAGGTCAAACAGGACGCGTGCAGCTCCCGAGCTGTACGGAAATCCTGTCATGAATTTCATGGTTGATGAAAATGATGACCCTGCGACGTATGAAGAAGCGATGATGAGCCCGGATTCCAACAAATGGTTAGAAGCCATGAAATCCGAGATGGAATCCATGTATGAAAATCAAGTTTGGAACTTGGTGGAATTACCTCACGACCGAAAGGCCGTGGAGAACAAATGGATTTTCAAAAGGAAAACTGATGCTGATGGTAATGTGACCGTCTATAAAGCTCGACTTGTCGCAAAGGGGGTTCGACAAATTCAAGGAGTTGACTATGATGAGACTTTCTCTCCCGTAGCGATGCTAAAGTCAGTTAGGATTATGTTAGCAATTGCTGCATATTTCGATTATGAGATATGGCAGATGGATGTCAAAACCGCGTTTCTCAATGGTAATATTGAAGAAGAGTTGTATATGATACAACCAAAGGGTTTTGTCGATCCTAAGGATGCTAACAAGGTGTGCAAGCTTCAGCGATCCATCTATGGATTGAAGCAAGCATCACGAAGTTGGAATCTCCGCTTTGATGAGGTGATCAAAGAGTTTGGATTTGTCCAAACTTATGGAGAAGCTTGTATTTACAAGAAAGTGAGTGGGAGCAATGTGGCATTTCTGATATTATATGTGGATGACATATTATTGATCAGAAATGATATAGATCTTTTAAACAGTGTTAAAAGTTATCTAAACAGCAAATTTTCAATGAAGGACCTAGGTGAAGCGTCATACATATTAGGCATAAAGATCTATAGAGATAGATCTAGGTGCCTAATAGGGCTATCACAAAGTACATACCTTGATGAGATTTTAAAGAAGTTTAAAATGGACGGAAGTAAGAAGGGGTTCTTACCTATGTTGCAAGGCAAGACATTGAGTAAGACTCAAAGTCCGGCTTCGGCGGAAGAAAGAGAGATAATGGACAAAGCCCCCTATGCTTCAGCCATAGGCTCTATAATGTACGCCATGCTATGTACAAGACCGGATGTGGCACATGCTATTAGTTTGACTAGTAGGTACCAATCGGATCCAGGTTCGGAACACTGGATAGCGGTCAAGAATATCCTTAAGTACTTACGAAGAACTAAGGATATGTTTCTTGTATACGGAGGTGAAGAAGAGCTCGTCGCTAAGTGTTATGTCGACGCTAGCTTTGACACCGATCCGGGTGACTCTAAGTCTCAATCCGGATACGTATTTCTCATGAATGGCGGAGCGGTTAGTTGGAGGAGCTCCAAACAACCTGTGGTAGCGGGATCAACAACGGAGGCCGAATATGTTGCTGCTTCAGAAGCGGCTCAGGAAGCAGTTTGGATGAAGGAGTTCATATCCGAACTAGGAGTGGTGGCAAACGCGTTGGACCCAATGGTGATCTATTGTGACAACAATGGTGCCATTGCCAATGCCAAAGAGCCAAGGTCTCACAAGCATTCCAAGCATATTAAGCGCCGGTTTCACTCCATCCGCGAGCATGTCAAGGATGGAGATATAAAGATTTGTAAAGTACATACGGATCTCAATATAGCAGATCCGTTGACTAAAACTCTCCCTAGAGCAAAACATGATCAACACCAGAACTCAATGGGTGTTAGATTTATCACTATGTAACTAGATTATTGTCTCTAGTGCAAGTGGGAGACTGAAGGGAATATGCCCTGAGAGGCAATAATAAAGTGTTTATTATGTGTATTCCAAGTATATGATAGATGTTTATTTTGCATGCTATAATTGTATTAATACGGAAACGTTAATACATGTGTGTTTAATAAACAAACAGAAAGTTCCTAGTTATGCCTCTCTCATAAACTAGCTCGTTGATTAACAAGATGATCAAGGTTTCCTGATCATGGACATTGGATGTTGTTAATAACGGGATCACAACATTAGTGTAATGGTGTGATGAACATTCATCCGAAGTATAGCATTACGATCAAAGTCATTGAGTTTATATTGCTATAACAACTTACGAAGTGATCCTAATCCTTAGACCATGAGATCATGTCAATCACTAACACCGGAAGAGTTTCTTGATAACATCAAACGTCACACCGTAACAGGGTGATTATAAAGATGGATTCAGAACTAATAAAGTGTTATGTTGAGGCTCATGGATCGAGAGTGGAATTTGTTCATCCCGATGACGGATAGATATACTCTGGGCCCTCTCGGTGATATCACATTGATTAGCTTGCAAGCAAGTGATTTGATCACTAGAATGTTATATCACAGGAACGAGAAAAGAGTGCATGTCGGTAACGAGATCAAACTAGGTATGGAGATACCGATGATCGAATCTCGGACATGTAATATATCGCGAAATAAAGGGATTAAGATACTAGCGTAAAAGGTTCCGATGATCACAAGAAAGTCATCGTTGAATGTGTGGGAGTCAGTATGGGTCTCCAGATCCCGCTTCTGATTATTGATCCGAGAGGGGTCTCGATCATGTCCGCATTATTCACAAACCGTAGGGTGACACACTTAAGAGACACCGACATCCAATTGGAGCAAATGTTTCATGCCGAAAGAATGAACAAGCGCAGTAATTTATTTCACTAGATACCGAAACAGGTTTTCGGGTGAAATTGCATAAAGTGGTTATGCATGTGAAATAGAATTCTAGCAAGGGTTATTTGTGAATGTTTGTCATTAAAGTAATTGACAAAATTCTGAATAAAATAAAAGAGTTTTATTTAATGAGAGTTTGCATTAAATTTGGTGGAAATTTAATGGGAATTTGAGTGGACTTTTGAGTGGAGGGAATTTAAAGGAGATTTGTGAGTGGAGTGTCCACCCACATGAAGAGGGGAGGGCAAGGGGGCAGCCCCATGCGCCGGCCACCCCCTTGGGGTTCCCCCTCCTCCTATAAAAGGAGCCCCCCTCCTCACTTGTCTCTCACACCTCCTCGTGAAGGATCTCTCTCCCCCTCTAGAATTTACCCCCCATGGTCTCGGACTAGCGAGATACATGTTCCCGGTGGCTATTCGGCAAGAAAGAGTTGTGCTTCCGCTGCATCGCTGGAGCGAGGAGGCGGAGGTTGCTCGGTGCCTCGAACGTGTGTGCGAGCACGGATGCGCTGCTGATTTGCGGCGCTAGGACTTCCTCTCGATCTTGAGATCGGCAAGAGATCGTCTACATCAACCACGAGTTGAACTCGTTAAGCTTTGTCGGTCTTCAAGGGTATGTTCTCTACGGATATACATCCGCCCGTTGTTTGTATCTAGTAGATAGATCTTGGTATATAGTTCACATCATAGGAAATTTTTTGTTTTCTATGCTGCGAACCCTACATGATCATGGTTTCCTGATCATGAACATATAGATGTTATTAACAACAGGGTCATTTCATTAGGAGAATGATTTGATGGACATACTCCTATAGTTAAGCATAGCATAAAGATCAAGTCATTTAATATAGTTCATTTGCTATAAGCTTTCTGATACATAGTAACCTAATTCCTTCGACCATGAGATCATGTTAATCACCATCACCGAAAGGATGCTTTGATGACATCAAACACCACACCGTAACTGGGTGGCTATAAAGGTGGCATCGAGTGTTCGAAAAGTATGTGTTGAGGCACATGGATCAAGAGTGGGATTTGTCCATCCATATGACGGATACATATACTTTGGGCCCTCTCGGTGGAATGTCATCCAATTAGCTTTCAAGCATGTGACTGGATCACAAGGGATCACATATCACGGGAACGAGAAAAGAGTACTTATCGGTAACGAGGTTGAACTAGGTATGCAGAGATACCGACGATCAGACCTCGGATAAGTAAACTATCGCGAGACAAAGGGAAATTGGTATCGTATGTAAATGGTTCATTCGATCACGAAGTAATCGTAGAAATATGTGGGAGCCATATGAATTTCCTGATTCCTCTATTGGTTATTGATCGGAGAAGAGTCTTGATCATGTCTGCATAATTCACGAACCGTAGGGAGACACACTTAAGGATTCGATGTTGTTTAGTAGATATGGAATGTGAGTAAAGAGACAGAATGTTGTTCGGAGTCTCGGATGGGATCCGGGATATCACGAGGAGATCTGGAATGGTCCGGAGAATAAGATTCATATAAGGAAAGTCCAATTCTGGAGTTCGGGAATGGTTCCGGTGTTTTCACCGAAATGTTCTAGAAGGGTCTAGAAGATTCGCCGATCTAGAAGGGGAAGGGTACATGGATGTGTCATGAAAAAGTGGAATGGTTGCATCATGTCCTAGGTCACTTGGCTGGACACTTGGAAGAGATAAATCAAACTATAATTTGAAAGTCAAAAGGGCAGTTTGAAAAAGTCAAACTGGGACAATATTTCCAAGTGGAGGGAGAGAAGGATTCTTACCTAGGGAAGGAATCCTCCCTCTCCCTTGGGCCGGCCACATGAAGTGGAGTTGGGGGAGGACTCCCTCCCCCTTGGCGCCCCCCACCTATAAAAGGAGGGGCAGGGCGCCCCCCTTGGACACACAAGAAACCCTAGGTTGGACGCCCCCCCTCTCTAGTTGCGGCCAATCTAGATCTCCTCTAAACTGCTACCAACTAGCTAAACCCTAATTGCTAGCTACCTCTAAACCTCGGCCTGTAAACCCTAGATCGTCGGGGCTCCCTCTACTCAACCATACCCGCTCCAGCTTAGGCGAAGCCCTGCGAGACCACCCTTCTACTTCCGACACCACGCCGTCGTGCTGCCGGAATCACGAGGAGAGAACTACAACCTCCGCTGCCTGCTGGAACAAGGGAAATGAAGGTCTTCATCGAGTACCGTACGTGTGACCGACTGCGGGAGCACTGCCGGAACGCGGCGCCGGAAGGATCGTCTACGCGATCTTGAGATCAGCAAGTGAACGACTACATCACCCACGAGAATCTGCTCTCGTTAACCGCTTTGGATCTTCGAGGGTTAGTACTCTATCAACTTGTTGCACCGATCTAGTAGATAGATCTTGGCTTGATCATAGATTAGATCTTGATTGTGTGTTCATGCGGTAGAATTTTTTTGCTTTCCATGCTACGAACCCCTATAGTGCATGCCATCCGAGAGTTCGACCCCTATTTCCTTTGCAAGAAGGACTGCACCGGCTTGGTTGGGTTTTACTCACTTCAGAATTGCACCATGGCGATGAGGTTGCTTGCATATGGAGCGCCGACTGATAGTACCGATAACTATCTCCGCATCGCCGAGTCCACCGCCATTGATTGCTTGTACAGGTTCTGCAGGGCAGTGATTGCAGTGTTCGGAGAACAGTACTTGAGATCACCCACTGCTGAAGACACTGTTCGGATCCTCACAGTCAATGAAAGTAGAGGATTTCCGGGTATGCTTGGAAGCATACATTGCATGCATTGGGAGTGGAAGAACTGTCCATTTGCATAACAAGGATTGTACAAAGGCCACAAAGGAGGCTGCACTGTGTTACTTGAGGCAGTTGCTACACATGATCTTTGAATCTGGCACTCCTTCTTTGGCATGGCAGGATTGAACAACGACATCAACATTCTTCTCAACTGTCTTTTCCAAGCTTGTTGAGGGCCATGCCCCCCTGTGGAATTTGAGATCAGCGGCACCACTACAACAAGGGACACTATCTAGCAGATGACATTTATCCGAGATAGCCAACATTTATGAAGACTATCTCAAACCCAATGCTCCCCAAACATTTTCACTTTGCCAAGGAACA
The DNA here is from genome assembly GCA_910589765.1 of Avena atlantica. NCBI lineage: Eukaryota > Viridiplantae > Streptophyta > Magnoliopsida > Poales > Poaceae > Avena > Avena atlantica. The sequence goes on from OU342737.1 coordinate 67,826,504, forward strand.
AGAAGCTTGCACGAAGGACATGGAGCGGGCATTTGATGTGCTCCAGCAGAGGTTTGCAGTTGTCCGGTTTCCTGTTATGACCTGGTCGAAAGATCAGATGTGAGAAGTGATGAACTGTTGTGTGGTCTTGCACAACATGATCATCGAGGATGAGAGGAAGGATCCAGTGAGTTTGCTCGAGGAGGACGAGTAATACTATAGACAGGGTCCTCTTGCCAAACCCGATCATCAGGTGCCTCCAATCTGGGCTGCATTCATCGCCATGCGTCAGGAGATCCGAGATCCGGCGGTGTATCAACAACTGCATGATGATCTTGTTAAACACCTATGGATACGCAGGGACAACACGTCGTAGATGCTAAGCATGAACTGACCGAACTTAGCCGAAATATGTTGTACTTTCACTGCAGGGCGAACTATGTTTTTATTTACGCTGAACTATGTTTAAAATTTTGCCGAACTTTGGCCATAAATTGTTCTGTATTTATTGTATACCGAACTATGCCTAAATCTGGACGAACTTGAGCCGAATTTGAGCCAAATTTGAGTGGAAACGGGCATTCCAGGAACTAGGGCTGGATACGCAAGTGAAAATCTCAGCGTACCCAGACCGAAAACTTGCTTCGTGCGGCAAAGTTTAGGCCGGATTTCGGTGTGAGTTCAGCCAAGAAGTGAAGATGGTCTTAGCGTTTACTTTTTTTTTTGCTGGTTGCACCTTGCGCGTACAAACAACGCGGCATATTCTGTCCATCGATCGCAAATCCATCGCGCGCCGGATCATTTTCTCGCTGGCGGTGGTGGGTCCTTCCGTCTCGCTCGTTGCGCGAGGCGTCACTGTTCCACCCAATCCGCACCCAAATCTCGCGTCGGCGTCCCCACGAAAAAAGAAGCAGCAGCAGCCGCCGCCGCGCACGCCACACGGTCCGCACGCCGCTTCGCCTGTTCGCCAGCCGCCGGTGAGGGGTCAGGGTCTCAGCTCAGCTCGCGAAGCAGAAGAAGGCCCTGGACCCGCGGCCTTCGCCTAGGCTCCCCTCGCCGCTGCTCCCCCTACCATGCGCATCCCCTCCCGCGACGCCCTCCCGTCCACTAGCCCCCAGCTCTCGACCCCATATGGCGAGCCGCGGCAAGGTCGGCTGCCCCACGGCCACACTTCCCCTCGACCGCTTCCTGGCCTCGCTCGCCGCCAACTTGGAGCAGCTCGGGAAGAGGTGGGAGATCGCCGTCCGCGACCGGAGGGCGAGGGAGAGCGAAGAGCGGGGACGGATGATCGAGGGGAGGAAGGCGGAGATGGTGCCAGCGGTGGAGCTGCACACGCCGCTGTTCTACGCCACTTGCGCCCTCGGCGGGGTCCTCAGCACCGGCCTCACCCACCTCGCAGTCACTCCTCTCGACCTCGTCAAGTGCAATATGCAGGTCTATTCCCTTATTCATAGGTATGCAGTTTTATTTGCTTCCGCTGATCTGTGCAAAAAATCGCTTGCTCAATGCAGGTTGACCCTAGCAAGTACAGGGACATCTCGTCTGGCTTTGGTGTACTACTCCAAGAGCAAGGTCTTGGTGGGTTCTTCAAAGGCTGGATGGCCACGCTGGTTGGGTATAGTAGCCAGGGAGCGTGCAAGTTTGGGTTTTATGAGTACTTCAAGAAATGCTACTCAGACATGGCTGGCCCAGAGAATGCTGACAGGTTGAAAACCGTCATCTACCTTGCTGCATCGGCCTCGGCTGAGGTGATTGCAGATATAGCCCTCTGCCCCATGGAAGCCGTCAAGGTTCGAATCCAGACACAGCCGGGGTTTGCTCGATGCCTGACCGATGGGCTTCCAAAGCTTGTCGAGTCCGAAGGTGCCTTTGGGTATAGATACTGCATGTCTTGTATTCATTATTATTGTGTTAAAATTAGCTTCATTCAAGGTACTGCAGAACACTCTTTAATGCATGCATGGTAATTTCAGGCTTTACAAGGGATTACTTCCTCTCTGGGGCCGCCAAATTCCTTGTGAGTCAAATTCATTACCAGTTATCTTTTCCTATTGTATGTGTATGCCAAGGGTTGAATAGTACATACTAATGGGCCAAACAATGGTAGTAGCGCTGAACGTTTGATACGAATCTTGTATTACTAGCTCTTTTCAGACGCAAATAATTTTAGAGCTCATGATATTGTGTGCAGAGATTACTAAGACCGAGTTTGCCATTTATGACTTCTGGTTTTTATAGATCAAAGCAGTCTAGAAGTTAGACACTAGTTTGCAGTCCTTGCTTTACCATGAAAACCCTAGTTGATTGTATTTGCTTCCTGTTGTGGAATACCCAGTTGACACTAATATTTGTAGTACTTTTTAAGTAGACTGAATTATCGTGACTACCATGAGGCAACCCAATTTCGTACGATCTATGTACTTGATTGCTCCTTGCAGTGTAATCCAGATGCCTATAGTTATCACAACACGTGTTTATTATTATTAGGAAGAAAACCCACTTTTAACCCCTCAACTTTCGCAAAAGTTCAGTTTCAACTCTGAACTCAAAAAGTTGTCAGAACTGCAACCTCAAACTATCAAACCCCTCCTCTTTGCAACCTCAGGCTGTTTCATGGTGATTTCAGCTGACGTGAATACCCCGTGTTTACCACGTCATTAACCAAATGAGTAGAGAATGAACAGAACAGGTGGAAAAATATGACATGTGGAGTAGTGAGAGCTCAATGTGGTTTTAACCCCAAACATTTTTCCATCCAGTCATTGTAAGCTGATTCGTTGATGACATTTCAATGGCATAGTAGTGATGTGGGGACATGTGGTCTTCACTGCAGCTGAAAAACTTCTGGAACCACCTGAAGTTGTAAAGCAAACGGCAAACAGTTTTGATAGTTCAAGGATGTTATGTGCAATTTTGTTTGCTAGCTGCCGTCCAATTGCTATCTATGAAAATATATGAAATGTACGATTGCAATTGGCAAATGACAAAAGCAAGAACGATAATTTGTTGAGTACCGTGCGTATGGATGTAGTACTTGTTTTTTAACAAAGTTATGCAACAGTTTGTGCAGCCATTTTATACTCTTTATGTTAACGTGTGCACCCTAATTGCTTTCTCTGTTACCTCGCAGACACTATGATGAAATTTGCTTGCTTTGAGACCATTGTTGAGATAGTGTACAAGCATGCTGTCCCAAAACCAAAAGAAGAATGCAGTAAGCCACTCCAGCTAGCAGTGAGTTTTGCAGGGGGATACATTGCTGGAGTCTTGTGTGCTGCTATCTCTCATCCTGCTGACAACCTGGTGTCTTTCCTCAACAATGCGAAGGGGGCAACAGTGGCAGATGTAAGCTGCAACTCTTATCCCAATAATAAAACAAATAAAAGGCTCACACCTGTTAAATTTACGTCTTACATAGTATAGTATTTATATTATTTTCTGTACTGGCTATGATCAATGAATTGCACTTCCAGGCTATAACAACCCTTGGGCTGTGGGGCCTTTTCACTCGTGGCCTTCCACTACGTATTATTATGGTTGGTACTCTTACTGGAGCGCAGTGGGCAACATACGACGCTTTCAAAGTATTTGTTGGACTGTAAGTAGATATTGTTGTGATTGTATTTCTCTATGTTATCATCAACAGTCTGTGCTGCAATATCTAATTATCTCATGATTGCTTCTAATAAATTCTCAGACCAACATCTGGGGGAGTCAGCTCTAGTTGCCATCCTGCCACTGCTTTGCACCAAGTGGATCATGAAAAGCTAAACTGATCGCACCAGGAAGGTTTTGTGATGAGCTATCTGTCAGGAGTAGATGTATAGCCGGCACCATGGCAGGTGCTCTAATTCCTGCAAGAGCTCCAGCATCGAAGGACATTCCTGCGAGAGCTCAGCTCTAGCATCGAAGGACGAAGTTTTAAATGAACACGGTGACACTCTTTTAGCTGGTAGGAAATTTCACTTCCAAGGGGTTTTTGTTGCTATCTCTTGGATGTCGGAACTAGTGTAATGAATGGAACAAGCTTCAGAGATTTATCTGGTACATTGGCATAATGTTCTGAATATATTTGGCGCATGGCCTCCTTTGGCCTAAGGGTCTGTTTGGTTTATGCACCCCAGCTGACCTTACCAAAAGATTGGTCATGCCATATGTGCTCACACTTGTTTGGTTTGTTGCTAATTTTGTGTCTGCTTATGAACTGGAGTATTTGGTGTTGCCTTCACATATTGTAGCTAATTCTTTGGCCAAACCTGGGCGGCGAATCCCACGCCAGATAATTGGAAAGCCAATTTTCGGAGGGCCGATGTAGGCACGCAACAAACAAACTTTTTTTTTTTTAGAACACGCAACAAACAAACCTGAATTGACAACTTTATGCAACCTGCATTGTCAAAGAATTGGCTAGTCCGCCCTGTTTATACTATCAAAGAAATGAAACATGAGAATTCGACGAATTTTGGAAGCATCCAGAATCCAGTTAACTTCACTGAATTGACAACTTCAGATAATCCTTTTTTTAGGGAACAACTTCAGATAATCCTACTAGTATATCCAACCCAGCCCAACACGAGTCCACTCCTCAAAAGAAACACACTCCTCTCTCCACGTCAGCGATCCGCTCTCGCCCCCCTGCGAACCAATCACATCGCCCGTTTCCAAATCACGCGGATTGCCCCGCCTCCTTGCCACGTTCCGGAATCCAACCCGTTCATATCCAATCCAACGCACCAAGACGCGCCTCCGCTTCCATCAGCGCGCTCGACCACTCCTATAAATAAGTCGCCTACCCCGCAGTGGAACCGCACAAGAAAAATCCCCCAATCCCTGTCAAAAAAAAATCCCCCAATCCCTTCTTCTACGACCTCCCTCTCACCCTCAGCAATGTCAGGCCGCGGCAAGGGAGGCAAGGGGCTCGGCAAGGGCGGCGCCAAGAGGCACAGGAAGGTGCTCCGGGACAACATCCAGGGTATCACCAAGCCGGCGATCCGGAGGCTGGCGAGGAGGGGCGGCGTGAAGCGCATCTCCGGGCTCATCTACGAGGAGACCCGCGGCGTCCTCAAGATCTTCCTCGAGAACGTCATCCGCGACGCCGTCACCTACACCGAGCACGCGCGCCGCAAGACCGTCACCGCCATGGACGTTGTCTACGCGCTCAAGCGCCAGGGCCGCACCCTCTACGGCTTCGGAGGCTGAGCCTGAGACCCCCATCGGGCCGTCTCTCTGCTGGCGTGTGATTAGGGTTGTTAGGGTTTCGGATCCGTGCGTGAGTTGTCAGGGAGCGATGGCATGTAGTAATGGAATTTGCTGCATATCGATGAATGGATGAATGAATGAGTTTGGTGTTTCCAGATATTTGATTTGCTGTTGTGATGCATTGAATCGATTGGGTATAATATCTCCTCATTTTGTTTACGCCGAAGTGATTTCTTCATCCAGTGTACAGTACTATCGTTTGAGCCCTGTTTTCAGTTCCGAAATTTAAAGTCATTACTTGCCGAATCCTTTCCGCATTATGGCATTTACTTCCTTTTTGACGCAATCTGCAACTTTGCTTAAAGTTATTGTACTATCTTTAGAATTATCTAGCTTGTCTGTTACACTGTCTTATAACAGATTCATAAAAAAAATGCAAGTATGTCCAGTCATTTGTTTGCCACTAGCATCATGCATTCGATCAGTTTCAGTCAAATTGTTGTGCCACTAGTCTCAAGCAATTGGCAGTGTTTATAATCGTTTTCATGTCAAAGTACTTTACCACGGATTGTAACCTAGGTTTGGACGAGGTTACAGGAAGTGTTTCATGCAAACCTTGGTTACTCTCCAACGTGGGTTTTAGCTAACAGCAGGCTTCAGTTTGTGGATTCAAGATAATGATCAAGATCCAGAGTCAGAACAAACTAGCAACAGCATTATGGAGCAATTTTGCTTCACAAGCAAGAAACTCAGTAAATCTTCTTCTAACACCAATTCAGTATTACTTCAATCAACATTCCGCTTGCCCGGGAGTGTGACAATTCCACACTATCCAAAGGGATAACGCGTAAAGAAACGAATTTGCAAAGAAAACGCACTAACACGAAGTTATAGAATGTTTTGCTTGAAAGCGCAATTAAACAATGCAACAGCATACATCACAGTAAAGTCTAAGACAACAATTTAGTGCATATATGGCAACAAACTGGTTTGGATAAAGCAAGTGTACAAAAATTTGTAGCCTGTTCTCTGTTGCCAGCACACAGATCACCTACTGCTGAGGCCCAGGAAAGCCTTGCATAGGAGGGCGTGGTGGAGGTGCTCCAGGAGTGAAGTTAGCCATTGCACCAGCAGAAGGAGGTGGAGGTGGTATTGATCGTGGAAGACCATTTGCAATCGGAGGTGGAGGTGGTGGAGGTTGAAGGCCGTTCATTGGTGGCGGCGGGATCCTATGGGGCATCCCCATAGGTGCATGTGGTGGAGGCGGCGGCGGAGCCTGCGGATGGGATGGTGGCCTTGGAGGAGCACCAGGAGGGCCTACTGTCCCATTAGGGACAGTCCCAGGAGCAGCTGGTTGTCTGTTAGCTTCTGGTGGTCTTGGCTTGAAGTATAGTTGCATCTGTTTCCAGAAACAAATTGAAGGTTATGAAACCAATATTGCTTATAAATAAAGGCAGCTAAATGAAACAGCTAAACATGTATCGAGAAACTCACAAAGTATGTCTTGTTGTCTGGATCCCAATACGAGAAAAACTTTTCTGCTGATTTGTCAATCTCTGTGCTTGGTATCTGCAAACAATGAGCATCATAAGTGCATCCATTTACCAATAGATCTGATGCCTTAGCAGTAAGGCATTGCAAGAGATGTACCTTAAAGCCAATGTTTTCGTAGGGATCTGCCGCGAAAAGTAGATATTGAAAACTCTTATCCCAAGATTGGACTTTCTGTAAAACAACACTAATATGTTAGCACAAGGAACTTGGAAGAGTACAACAGTAAAGCAACATATATTAGTCTGATCATGCTTGCGGATCAGCTTCCTTACCTGTTCATATGACGCCATGAAACGGTGCCTTGGCTTGCTATTATCTTCGATTTCGGGGTAGTCAATCTGAACAAATGTCAAAATTTATCACTCCACTACTCCAGTGTAGAGACTTATAAATGTTTTATAACAGAACTAGTAAGGGACATATTTTCAGGCCAATTACTGAGAACGGACATTTGGGTCTCAATCGACTGGGACAAGGAGAGCACCTTCAGGATCTGTGCCTAGCTATTTCCCCAATCCATTACGGGCCAGGATACCCGAATACGTGGCCCATTTTCTGACAGTGTACATGGGCCACACCTGTCTAAAAACCTAGGGGTCGTCCCCTCTTTCCCCACTCCACCATCATTTTCTGCCGCTGCCGCCCACCCTCTCTCGTTTTCTGACGACCTCACACCGACCCACCATGAGCTCTGGTGCCGATGAGGCTTGTTCCCCGGTGGTGAGCTCGTCAAGCTGCTCCAGCGCGGGAAGGCGGTGGTGAGCTCGGGGATGCGTCAGATCTGCTGTGAGGCGGTGGTGAGCTCAGTGAGCTGCTCCAACACATGGAGCTGGTGGTGAGGTCGAGGCTGCTCCAGGTGAGCCGGTGGTGGCCACGTTGGGTTGCGTCCTCGGTTGGGCAGGGCTCCCGTGTCCATCGCCGAGGAGGTGGTCCCAGATGGATCTGGGGGCTGCAGCGTCATGCGTTCCCGTCCTTGCCGTACACTACAATAACGGGAGCCAGGGAAGCAGGCGAGGTGCATGCTGCCGGCAAGGGGAGCATGGTCTGTGCTCGTGCTTTTTCATAGCTGTTACTGTTCAAATCTTGCAGACCAACGGTGTGTACTGCTGCTTTTTTTCCCGATCAGATCTGAAGCATGACCTAGCCTATGATCTCAACATAATGTTTTCGCCCTACCATTTTCTTCGGATCTGATCTGATTTGGTTGGTATTTCAAACTGATTTGTATGTATATATTTATCTTCCTATCTCTTGAGATTTCACTGCTTCTGATTTTACAGGAACGAAGTAATCTGCTATTAATTTGTGATGATTTTTCCGACTGTGCTGATTTTGTTAAAACAAAAACCTCTTCAGGATAAAGCATAGGTTCGTGTTTTCAGAAGCATTGATTAGTGTCCCATTAAAAAAATATTGCACGAATTTGCAGCTCTAGAAATAAATCTAGCATTATATGCTGAAACTCCCATTGTCAGTGCGTGCTAAACAATTCAAAAATATAGGTTCATGTTGTAACCCTGAAATTTTGGATCTTCCAATGTCTAATGAATGTCTATTGTTCTTGACACGAATTTAATTGAATATTCCAATCTTCCAAGGTTTTTATTTTCTGGACACGAATTTTTATTCTTGTGCCAGAATCAGTCAAGTTTCTCCATGGGTCTATGTTGTTCTTGGCACAATAATATGTGCAAAAAAAATGTGCAAGATTATGAGAAAGACAAAAACCTGGTTAATCTGACAACTTGATATCTCACAAGATTTTCTGCTAAACCATAGCAACTAGTTTCTACTCATGTTAAACCTCTATTATGTTGTTCAAATTTGAAAATAGTTGGTGTGAGATAGTATGTTGCTGCAGATCCTGACAAATAGTTGATGGCAACATGTGCCACCCGTGGAAATTCCTAAAATAGCAAAAAGATCAAATACATGTGAGATACTCCACGTGAATACAGTGGTTTCCCCAATCTCTTTGCACATGAGCGGCGCAGATAAAAGGCTACCTGTCGCCCGAGATCCAAAGTGAATTTCTGCTAATTAATTAGCCATGGGTTACTATTCTGAATACATCACCTATTCAATATCTTATGATAAAAGTTGTAAAATTACTTTGAGGTAAGTGAAACTGAATAAGGAGCATACTAGTATATATATTTAGGCAAAGATGGAAACTGATCTAACTTAACTGGTATCGCTATAAGATCCTTGGCAACATGAAATGGAAAATGTACAAAACTTTGTCTTGAGATATGGGAAGATGGGTAACTGAACTTACTCCCTCCGTTCACTAATTGTCACCTGAAGGCAGCCGGTGCAGCCAGCAGCGAATATTGCAGAATCAATCAGTATCGTTTTAATTTAATAGGATCTTATCTCTAGAGTTAGTTACTCAGTTTGTTTACTCCTTTCCATGTTTGTTAGGATTCTGTCCTTAGGCCTCAAGTCATGTAAGTTGGCTATATAATGCCAACCTCTCCCACGTTAAGGGCAAGCAGAAAATAAACAGATCTATTATCCTCCCGTATTACCTCTTCCCCTGCCTCTGTTGTGCGACAACCCCTCAACAGCTGGAGTCGTGCTATAGAGGTCCAGGGGTGTTCGGACTAAAATCCAATGCGTGAAATCTGATGTAAGATGTTTTAGCAAATTAAATTAGTTTGCTAAAACGTCTTATATTAGTGAATTGGAGGAAGTACTAGACATGGATTTCACAATAATCATATACAAAACCCTGTATAAACTAAATCCAGGCACAGAACGAGTACAAACACGATAAATACTAACCTCAAAAAGGAACGAGTGTTGCTTCGTCTCAGGATCATACTGTTTAGTTACTGTATACCCAGGTCTGCCAATCTTAACTGCAAAGCAAGGAAACATAGTTATGACTTGTGAGGATAGCTACAACGAGAACACAACTATGTGCAGAGAACAAGATAGCATAATTGTAGTGCCACAAGGAAACAGAAAGTAAGGGTTTAAATAGCTTGTAAAAAAACAATGCCCTAGATGTTTGAACATTGGAAGAAGTGCTAGACCAAAATTAAGCCTAACTTCCTATAGATTTGTCTGCTCTGTGAAAAGGAACTTCTCATAAATTGCTGTACCACAGGAAGTTATCAGAAGCCTCCAATGTTCCGATGATGCATGTTTATGCCCCAAATGGCCATTAGTACAGTCACACTGAACAGCATGGAACTAACATTTAAATACTCCATGGTGATTTTTGAAGACCGTTTTAGGTGCACCCCTTCAATTGGATTTGGAGACGATCTGAGCAAGCCTTATTGATGTACTGATACTACACGTAATGGTGGACACCATGTTTGAGAAGACTAAATCATCAGTACAAGGTAAGTGTTCAAGAACTGATCAAGAAAAGGGTTTGCTACAATAAAGAAATTAGCAGCTGGTAGTTTTTTCTTGTTCCCTAATGATAGAAAACACTGCCTAGACAGCAGGAAAAAAATTAAGATCAGGATATTTGTGAAGCTAATGTTCACATTCTGTTATCCACCAAAACCCTCTAAATGGCCATTATAAGGTAACACTGAAAAGCACAGAACTAAAGATTATCTGGATTTGGAGACGATCCGAGGAAACCCACGATCGACCTAAGAAAATATTCAGGCTCCTTTTAGCTAGGGATCTTTGATTATCGGAATAGGGTATTTACTTTTAATTGATGCCTTATTAATTTATCGACACTACTACAACTAATAGTGGACAGCATGTTTTAGAAGATTGCATCATCGGTACAAGGGGCACCATCGAATACCCAAAGAACATGATGGATTCAGGTAAGACGAAACTTGGAATACCAACAAAATCTTAAAAAAAAACTAAAAATCCACTGTTATGAACATTTTGCATCCCTTAAGACGTCAACACCAGTCATTGTAAGTACGGCTCATTCTAAGTACTCCAGGCAAAAACTAGCACAAAAAAACTGTAATTGATTTAAACAAGCATAGTCCAAGGAGCTGGAGTACAAAAAAAGAAGCAGGCCCTAGCTAGTGGAACCATGTGAAATCACAGCAGCTTAAATAAAAAGCTTAATTAAATTAAATTAAGGCAAAAGGAGAGGCGGGTAATTTTTAACGCACCAGCCCTGCGGGGCGCGAGCTTGCGCTTGTTTGGCTGGGGCTGCGCGGGCGCTTCCTTGGCCTCGCGGGCGGCGCGCTTGGCGAGGTTGGTCTGGTGCCGCTTCCCCTGCGTGTGCGCCAGGTAGTTCCCCTCGTTGTTGTGGAGCGTCAGGCAAAGTTTGCACTCGTAACTTCACAGACGCACAAAAAAAGAGCGGAATCAGCAAACGGAGCGACGCGAACCGAGAGTTCGAAGAATCTAGGGTTTTGCGGGGGGGGGGGGGAGGGAGTACCTGCCGAGATGGTTTCGCATGAAGTAAGGGTCCTTGGCGAGGTCGATGGTCTCCATGGCGAGGCGGCGGAGGCGCTCCCGCCGGTCGATGGCCTCATTCTGGGCGGTGGCGGCGCCGCCGCTGCCGGGCTTGGAGCCCCACTCCCGATCCATGGCGTCGTCTGCTCGGCTTGGCCGCCTTTCGAGTGTTGAGTCGATGCCCCCGTTTTCTGTTCGATGATATTTGTTCGGCTCTGGTCGGTTCGTCCCTCAGTCGGCCCGAGCCCTTACCGACCCGTCCTCGTATGGCTACGGCATCTTGTCTCGATGGGCTTTACCTGGGCTTTGGTCTGCTAAAAAGGCCGAAACAACATGAGTAAGGTCCATGTATGGCAAAATGGCTACCAAAAAAAAATCTGAGCTTGTGTTTGACATTATGATGGAGTACTCCAGAGCAAAACAAGCTACACTCTTTCCCTAGAAAAAGAACAAGTTACTCTCAACACATATTGATGTAGGAAGCTGAGACTAAATGATAGTCCATAAGAGCCAACAAGACACCACAATTGACAAAATGTGCATGTGTCTGAAGAGTTTGTTTAAAGATAAACCATAAACATTGCTAGTAGGTATCCACGGTGACATCCTCTATTATTGCGATCATTGGTGCCTCCAAGCTCACTAGTCTTTGAGAAGCATAGCCATCTCTTTGCACGTGACTGGTCCTACACCTACACTAGAGATATTGCACTATAGAGGAGATCTCCTGCACAAGTATGCCATTTATTCTCCTACCCCTTAAAAAAGAAATTATATGGTATTCCTTATAATTGAGAAGTGGGAGGAAGCATGGTATCATGGACCCTAGTCATCCATTCATCATTATTAATTCTTCAACCCTCGATCAATGGAAACGAGGGCTTGCATTGCAATGAGGTATCGGCGAAGCAAGATGCGAGAGAAATGAGGAAAATAGGACGACAAAGAAAAAAAAAGGAGCCCAACGACCAATTACCAAGTATGAAGCAACCGACATTTTTGTGACAGAAAATAGATACCTAGTGCTTACGAACTACACATATCCGTCCATAAAAGAACACAATCAATGGCCAAAAAAGACACAACAAAAGCACCTACGTCTTAGGAAAGATCATCTTATCTTTACTCCTATATAAAGATAAAGATCCAATCTTCCATGCAAAAGAAACTTGATAAAGATAAACTGGGATGCACCAACTGCTACCCAACCACTAGGCTATTGTTCGTTCTCTAAGTGAGGAAAACATGAGTACTACTATTTATGCCAGTGTCAAGACTTAAGATGAGACAGGAAAATGCCACTTGTATGGATGTCAACGAGACAATAACTATATGCATATCACGTGATGTAGAAGGAACAAAGTGAACCTTGTCGATACCCTAGGTAGTACTCCCTCCGTCCCGGTTTAAAGGACACAATTTACAATTCTTTTGGCTCTATGTGTTTTCTGATTGTCCATTTTATAGTATGGAGAGGAATATGCATGATGAGAAGAAGAGCCAACAAAACGTTCACATTTATTCACATATGTGCATGCAAGTATTTTATTTTTTTACACCAGAGTAATTACAGAGATCTTAAATATTTTGAGATTATATAATTTGCAAATTGTGTCTTTTAAACTGGTACGGAGGGAGCACGTGCTTGCCTCTTACTACCAAATCCACCATCAAATTCACAACACGATCATAAATTAGACTGACCTTAAACTGATACGAATAAAAACAGCAAATTAATCAACACTAGACGCTCTCGCTACTCCAACGGATACGGGAGCGTGGCAATGTGGTTGTGCGCAACGGTCCCGATCCACAGCCTCCGGCCCACCTCCCTCACCTCGCTCACCAGCTTCATGACCTCGCCGCCCCTGTCCTCGAGCACCTCCACCACGTTCCCCTCGCCGTCCAGGAGCGCCAGGAGCGTGTACATCCTCATGCTCACCATCTGCCCCAGCGTCTTCATGGACACCGGGATCTTGAAGTAGGCGGCGCGCAGCCACGGCCTCCGCGCGAACACCTCCTGCGTCGCCGTCCGGCAGCAGTCGATCGCCACCCAGAACTGGCCCTTACCGTTCATCCGCACGTTGTCCGGGAACCCCGGAAGGTTCGCGAACACCTCCACCTGCCCGGATCTTGCCCCTTCCAGCCAGTACCTCATTATCCTAGGCAATGGTGAGTGAGACATGTTCAGTGAGCCTGGATTTTGTTTGGTTAATCTTCCGGCCGGATCGTGTTGAGATTCTGAATTTCACCTGCAGTTCGTTGTCTCGGAGAAGAGGAGGAACTGCTGGTCCTGTGAGATCTGCACGCCGTTCGGGAAGACCAGCCCGTCCAGCACGACATGGACGGCACGGGTCTCTGGGTCATATCTCAGCAGCCTCCCCGTGCCTTCTCCTTCGAGCAAGATGTTCAAATGGTCCCTGCATATATAACTAGCTCTTAAGAAATAAGGAAACAAATTGAAGCCATGCGGCCCATGCATCATCTACTAGTCGTATTAAGCAGAGCAGCAATACTTCGCTCACTTTCTGCTGTATCTCGTGCTCGTGTCGGTGAAGAATACCGAGCCGTTTCTGTGGATGTCGAGGTCGTTCGCGAAGTGGATCGGGTTCCCGCCGGCCTCCCTGGCCAGGGAGGTCGCCACGCCGCCGGTTTCGCCGACGGCCATGAGACCGTAGTACGCGTCGGCGATGAAGAGCTCGCCGGTCTCCGGGTGGAACCTCAGCCCGAGAGGCCGGCCACACCATTGCTCCTTCGCGTGCTGCATCCTCGTCGTCGACTCCACTCCATTTGCACAAACTTTCTCCGACCTTTGTCCAAAGAAAGAAACATGTATGCTACTATGAATTTCTTATGCAATCATTCCAACTGCAAGAACAATCTTCCTAGCTTTGAAAAAGTTCCTATGCAATCATTCCAACTGCAAGAACAATCTTACCAATCAGGATTCACGATAGCGAACGTCTCCCACCCGGTCTTATCCCCCTCCCCCATCCACCGCACGACGCGGCCGTCGGCGAGCCCGGCGTAGGGCCCGCGGCCATGCCGGTCGAACTCGATGGACTCCGGCCCGAACACCTCGTCGACGAACTCGAGGGTGCCGAGCCTGAGGCGGCTGCCGTTGTCCCTGGGCCACCGCTCCATGACCTCCCTGTACGGCGCCAGCTCGTGCTTCACCGGCCGGTAGTCGATCCCGGCCAGCGGGCCGAGGTGGAACGGGTCCATGAAGAAGAGGGCCAGCGCCAGGGCCGCGAAGAAGAGGTGCGGGTACTGCACGATGCCGCCATCGCGTACTCCTCCCAGCTTCCTCCGCGGCTTCTTCTCTTCCATTGGGGTGATATGGAGGGCAAGCTATGAAATGCAGAGGCTTTCGTCGTACGCATGCAGAGGAATATATTCTTAATGGATTTGGTCGGAGAATACATTCCGACATGCACGGGAGTTGCATGGGCTAGCTAAGCTAGTGTGGCAATATATTCCGACATGCACGGAGGTTGCATGAGTCGGTGTGATCGTTTGGGAGTAGGTGCATTTTGGTTCAGAACAGCTAGGGGATCCGCCACTTTTGGATTTTGTCATGGAGCATGTTTTCGTTGCTTGCACTATGATGCAAGATGTACAGGTCAACAAGCATATAGTACGAGGATACCCCAAAACCCAACTGCAACCAGAGCAAGTTTTTGGCTCCATGGTCTCCATGGAGAAGTGGCTCCACGCCTCCACCCCAAGACACATTCTTTCTTTTTTTAGCAATGAGAACAGGCTCCGACTAAGAAGAAAATTGACCAGTTTGAAGGAAAACTAGCCGAAAACATATACAATTGATATAGACACGTGTCTCATTTATAGGAAAACCAAAAAAAGAAAAAACTCTAGGGCACAGTTTTTTAGAAAAACCCGACGAAAACCGCACACGAGGCCACACTACCTTGCTAGACTAGGTCTAGAGCCCGTAAAATGACACCAGCACAACCGCAACGACGAGCACTACACCTGCCATTGTGGCATCCCGCAAAAACCACTACTAGAAAATCGCGTTGAATTTTGTGCATTGCATCACCATGACATCAGCATACACATTTTGTTTCAAACTATTTTGCTAAGAACCCTATTTTACTTTCTATATTAATCCCCTCCCTTTTATTTCAAATTATCACCGGTGCTTCCGGATATCTCAGTTGTCCAAAAACAATTTGCAAAAGGCTTTTAAATTAAATTATAAAACCCTAGTCAATGTCTAAACCTAAATCTATTCCCACCCAAACCTATCCTACCCACCTATCCCAGCTTGCCATCTCACCCTCTCCCCCAATCCCTACCCACCCCGCCACCTCATCAATCCCATTCTTTTTCCTCCACTCCCTCTCTTTCACCCAGCTTCCACCTACCCCCTCTCACTTACCCCGCGGCCCCACCCCACCTGAGCGCGCGCCCCACGTGGCCCCGCCCACCTGCACGCCCTCCCACCCCCACCGACACCTGGGCCCCCACCCCTGGTCAAACCCACTCCCCTCCCCACTCTCTCTCTAGCCCGGACCCACCCAGCACACACTCAACACACGCACACACAGCAGCCCCACTTCCCCCCTCCTGGCCCCACATGCCAGCCCGCCCCACTCCACTCCCGGCCCCACCCCTGGCCCCGCTCCCCCACCAGCCCCGCTCCTCCCTCTCTCTCTCCTCACCTCTCTTCCCCCTGACCACGACGCGCCCCGCGCCTCGGGTCCCCTCCGGCTCCCTCCGCCCTTCCCTCCGGTCGCCGGCCAGCCTCGCCGCCGCAGCCCCGCGGCCTCTCCCTCACCAAGCCGCGCGCCTCCACCTTCCACCCCCGTTCCGCCGCCGCCCGCCGGTCTCTCCGGCCGCGCCTTTCCGCCGGCGAGCCGCCTCCACCTGCCTCCGCCGCCGTCGTGCTCGCCCTTCCCCCTCCTCGCCGCGGCATCCCCTCTTCCCGCGTGGCCCCAAGCGCCGTCGCGCCTCTCCCCTCCCTCCGGCCGCCGCCCGAGCTCGCCTTGGTTGCCGCCGCCCCTCACCAAGCCGCCTCCCCGTCGGCCACGCTCACCGTCTCCGGCCGCGTCACCGACCCCGCGAGCTCCTCTTTCCCCAGCCCGCCCGCCTCCGGCGACCTCAACCTCCACCACGGCCGCTGCCCTCCCTCGCGTCCTCACCGCCTCCGCCGCTCGCCCCCAGGCCCACCTCGCCGGCCACCCGCCTCCGCCGCTCTGCCCCGCCAAGCTCGCCATCCCCGGAGCCCCGCGCGACCCCGGCCGCGCCTCCTCGTCCTGCGCCGACCGCGCCCTCGCCTACTGGGCATGTCCCCGTCGCCACCTCTGTCGGCTGGAACCGCCGCAGCGCCACGGTCGTCCCTCCTCTCCTTCTGCGTCCGTCCAGCAAGCTATCTCCCTACACCATCCATCCAGCCGTCCAAGTCCAAGTTTGTCATCGATGACCAGACGGTCTGCACTACCTCGACCCCAGAACTAAAGAGCAGACCTGCAGGCGATACCCGGACCCCTCAGAATGTCAAGTGCGCCTTTCCGTTCACCATGTACTCCATCACGGATTTGATGGCCGATCCTCGGGCCTTCGACATGGAATCGCCAAGATCCACCGGCGCCAAACCCAAGACTGACTTCGGCACGCGAGAACTCTGACAAGGACGCCAAGCTCGTCGAGACCCTCGGAATCGCCAAGTACTTCCTCTCGGATTCCAAGACGCCGAGACCCGGAACACCAAGATCTCCGCCGTGGAACGACACGACCCGATGACCGCGGACCCGACAAGATCTTCGCAACGACAAGAACGACACCGACCAGAACGAATCCGATGCGCCCCGACACCGACCCAAGTCCTTCTTTCCGGAACGCCAAGCTCTCCCTCTTGTACCCGTCCCTCGAAGACCGATCCCGTCGAACCCTGAACCCTGAGACCGGACCCTAAACCCCGAACCCCAAGATCTTCCGAACCCTAATGTGTGACCCTGATCCGAGCCTCTATTTTATAAATGTCATCCATATAAAACCTGTTGCATATTAATCATTCATCTCGCATGCATATTGTCATGTGGTTTGGGGGGCCTTATGCCGATTCACCATATAATTAAATATGGGGCCCATATGCGGGCAAATCTAGTCTTATATTGGCCCCATTAAAATTTGTGCATCGAACCGGTACTATCTCTTGCCCTGTTAATACAACATTTATTTGCGGGGTAGATAAATAACTTGAACCGTTTAATTAATTGTCGGGACCCCGGTTCCGCTTAATCTGGCCTAATCGCATCGCATCTTTGCCATGTCATGCATCATACATGCATCATGCCCGATCTTTTGCCGTAGTATTAAATAGTGCATCCGGTGTTTATTCTAGTGTTTTGGTTCTTCGCGGATAAGGCCGTTGAGTGGATGCGAGTGCCGACCCGATCTTCGGTTGGACCTTCGACAATGTTTTCAGGCGAGCATCTCCCCCTTTTCTACCTATCTTACTTTTATAGTATTTATTCCCTCCTGTTGATCTATTGCTATCTGTGTCGCGTTGCTCTAGTTTTCGTCCCGTGATACCCCTTGCAGCCTTATATTGCCTTGGACACACCCTATTACCTGTTGTTTGGTAGATAGTTGGACTTGCGCGTCGTAGTCGCTTGCTCAAGTGCTGTTGCGTGTCGTCAAGTGCCACAGTTGTTGGTGTATTGCCGCATGTTGAATGTTGGAGATGATCATGGCTTTACTTATCGTTCACTTTAATTCCTGTTTAACAACTAAAATTGAAGTAGGTAAGCAGAGGCACGGGTGGGCAATAGATGTTATTTGGTTGTTAACCGTCCACTTGTGTCCCGTAGGACCCCGAGTGCTTGATACCTGTTCCTTGATTTATCGCGCTATCCACATCCGGGAGGATTATGGGACCCCCCTGAGCCAGAGCTTGATTCCGTCTTATTTCTTGGGGCCACAAACTAGTTTGAGGTTTTATTTACTATCCTGTACTTATGCCATGCTTTACTGCTTTATTACGATTGTGCGAGGAGCACACTGTACTGTTTAGGATCGGGACACGTTTTCGCGGTGTCGACAAGCCCAGTTTTGGGTTCCCAGTCGTTCACAGCCGTCCACCCAAACCTCGGGTCCGTCTCGGAGTCAGCTAACTTCGTTGCGGGTGTACTCCAAGGGGTGGCCCCCTGAAATATTTCTGAATCTTGTGATTGCTTTGTCGTGAAGGCCTCGTTGGGTTTTGATTTGGTTTTTCCGAGGTTGATCGAGTGTGTGTTGCTATTTGTGCACCCCGGCCGGGTAAAACTTTCTGAAAGCCGTGTCCGCGGTTATGGACGACTTGGAGCACAGTATCTCGATCATAGACAACTATAACTAAAGTAGTGCTATAAATTTGACTTTATAATGACTAGTAATCAGCTTCACTATAATGGAATGGCTAAATAAAACTGCCCACAATTGCTTACTTGGGTTGTCGTTTGCGACCATTGTACCTGACTAGTAAGTATTGCAACTATAACGGAATGGCTAAATAAAAGTACTAACAACTGTTGGGTTTTGGGTTATCTCATGCTAATTGTATCTGACTAGTAAGTGTTGCAACTACAACGGAATGGTTAACTCAAACTGGCCACTGCTTATTTTATCAGGATGATTATCTATACTTGACTAGTAATTGCTGCAACGATAACCGAATAAATAAAACTGCCAACTGTGTGAGTTCCTCGGTTGACTTCCTCGTTTGGTCTCGAGGGGGAAACATCAGGACGGGTTTGTTTGATGGTAGTATCAAAATGGCTCCGAATAGGTCTTTCTTACCCCTCTCTGATAGTCGCCAGTTGTATCGAGTCTCCATAGGTTGATTAGTGCATGCCGCGCTGCCGCTTCAGTCCACCATACCTATGTAGGCGAGGACCGCCGAATTCTAGCCTCGCCGTGTACTGGCCTCAGTACTGACGCTCCTCTTTTTTCCTTTGCCCTTTGTCGGCACCCCTTTTGTTTAAGCAGGTTTTGAGATCGACGTCGTTAGCAGGGTTACCCTTCCGGCTTGGCCTGGGCAGGGTTATGGACGCCATTGGTTATTCTTCAGGGCTCTTAGCCCCATTTGCATCTTGTCCGTAGTCGGACGCTCTATCATTTTCAAGGTGATTTGGATCTTTGTATATTATATCTGTATTCTTGACTCTTTGAGTCGCTGTTATATATATATCTGTTCTGTGGGTCCCATCGAGGACTGTTGTGTAATGCTATTACTTTGTTTTCCACCCGCACGAAAGTGCCTGGTGGGCACCTTTGAATCGTTTCTATGCGGGTTTGGCGGGTTTCGCTAAAACTTGCATAGGGTCGATTCTGAGGGTGTTACGGAGTGGTATCAGAGCTCAGCAGTTGCGATACCCCACAAGTCCAGCCTGTAGGATAACCTAGCTAACGGCCGAAGTAGAGTGTCAAAACTATTTTGAAAAATCGGTTGGATAGTTCTGCTTAGGTCTGATTTTACTCCTTACCCCTCTGCTATTCTCCTCTTACCTCTGCGTGTTTTGAATCCACTCTCTTCTCTCTCTTCGAGTCCAGGATTTCTCGTGGTTGGGTTTCGTCGTACCTTCAGGGTTTCGCTTCCTCCTTTGTTAACGTTGTTCTACCATCCGGTGTTCATGCTGCCTGAGGAATCCTTCTACTGTGGTACCATTCTTTGTCCCTTGGTTGTGCCTTCCGGTGTTTTCCGACACGACGACATCATCTACGCCAGATCCGATGCAGAGTCTGCATCACTCCTTTGTTTCCGAACCTCGATTGTCGAGATCTTCAGTCTGATTCCGAGAATGGTTGCACGTTTTTCCACCGAGTGTGCGGAGTAATAGTTTGGGTGCGTGATGGATTGTCCCCCATGCCGACTACCCTTTCTATTCGCTCTCGTACATTGAAGTGGGATAGGCCGCATCTTTTCTCACCTTCTATCGAAGTTAGAGGTGGCTTTATTTGTGGATACCTCTACCTTCGCCCTTTTGTTTCCGGAGTGTTCACTCGACGATCACGGACCACGACCTATTGTTAGTGGTGTCGCGAGGATCTACACGAAGCGCAAAGGATCATATCGTCGGCCTTCTTCCCGGTACCATGAGGCGGATCTCGAGGGCGAGATCCATTGTTAGTGGTGTCGAATTGTGGCATCCCGCAAAAACCACTACTAGAAAATCGCGTTGAATTTTGTGCATTGCATCACCATGACATCAGCATACACATTTTGTTTCAAACTATTTTGCTAAGAACCCTATTTTACTTTCTATATTAATCCCCTCCCTTTTATTTCAAATTAACACCGGTGCTTCCGGATATCTCAGTTGTTCAAAAACAATTTGCAAAAGGCTTTTAAATTAAATTATAAAACCCTAGTCAATGTCTAAACCTAAATCTATTCCCACCCAAACCTATCCTACCCACCTATCCCAGCTTGCCATCTCACCCTCTCCCCCAATCCCTACCCACCCCGCCACCTCATCAATCCCCTTCTTTTTCCTCCACTCCCTATCTTTCACCCAGCTTCCACCTACCCCCTCTCACTTACCCCGCGGCCCCACCCCACCTGAGCGCGCGCCCCACGTGGCCCCGCCCACCTGCACGCCCTCCCACCCCCACCGGCACCTGGGCCCCCACCCCTGGTCAAACCCACTCCCCTCCCCACTCTCTCTCTCTCTAGCCCGGACCCACCCAGCACACACTCAACACATGCACACACAGCAGCCCCACTTCCCCCCTCCTGGCCCCACATGCCAGCCCGCCCTACTCCACTCCCGGCCCCACCCCTGGCCCCGCTCCCCCACCAGCCCCGCTCCTCCCTCCTCTCTCTCCTCACCTCTCTTCCCCCCGACCACGACGCGCCCCGCGCCTCGGGTCCCCTCCGGCTCCCTCCGCCCTTCCCTCCGGTCGCCGGCCAGCCTCGCCGCCGCAGCCCCGCGGCCTCTCCCTCACCAAGCCGCGCGCCTCCACCTTCCACCCCCGTTCCGCCGCCGCCCGCCGGTCTCTCCGGTCGCGCCTTTCCGCCGGCGAGCCGTCTCCACCTGCCTCCGCCGCCGTCGCGCTCGCCCTTCCCCCTCCTCGCCGCGGCATCCCCTCTCCCCACGTGGCCCCAAGCGCCGTCGCGCCTCTCCCCTCCCTCCGACCGTCGCCCGAGCTCGCCTTGGTCGCCGCCGCCCCTCACCAAGCCGCCTCCCCGTCGGCCACGCTCACCGTCTCCGGCCGCGTCACCGACCCCGCGAGCTCCTCTTTCCCCAGCCCGCCCGCCTCCGGCGACCTCAACCTCCACCGCGGCCGCCGCCCTTCCTCGCGTCCTCACCGCCTCCGCCGCTCGCCCCCAGGCCCACCTCGCCGACCACCCGCCTCCGCCGCTCCGCCCCGCCAAGCTCGCCATCCCCAGAGCCCCGCGCGACCCCGGCCGCGCCTCCTCGTCCTGCGCCGACCGCGCCCTCGCCTCCTGGGCATGTCCCCGTCGCCACCTCTGTCGGCTGGAACCGCCGCAGCGCCACGGTCGTCCCTCCTCTCCTTCTGCGTCCGTCCAGCAAGCTATCTCCCTACACCATCCATCCAGCCGTCCAAGTCCAAGTTTGTCATCGATGACCAGACGGTCTGCACTACCTCGACCCCGGAACTAAAGAGCAGACCTGCAGGCGATACCCGGACCCCTCAGAATGTCAAGTGCGCCTTTCCGTTCACCATGTACTCCATCACGGATTTGATGGCCGATCCTCGGGCCTTCGACATGGAATCGCCAAGATCCACCGGCGCCAAACCCAAGACTGACTTCGGCACCCGAGAACTCTGACAAGGACGCCAAGCTCGTCGAGACCCTCGGAATCGCCAAGTACTTCCTCTCGGATTCCAAGACGCCGAGACCCGGAACACCAAGATCTCCGCCGTGGAACGACACGACCCGATGACCGCGGACCCGACAAGATATTCGCAACGACAAGAACGACACCGACCAGAACGAATCCGATGCGCCCCGACACCGACCCAAGTCCTTCTTTCCGGAACGCCAAGCTCTCCCTCTTGTACTCGGCCCTCGAAGACCGATCCCGTCGAACCCTGAACCCTGAGACCGGACCCTAAACCCCAAGCCCCAAGATCTTCCGAACCCTAATGTGTGACCCTGATCCGAGCCTCTATTTTATAAATGCCATCCATATAAAACCTGTTGCATATTAATCATTCATCTCGCATGCATATTGTCATGTGGTTTGGGGGGCCTTATGCCGATTCACCATATAATTAAATATGGGGCCCATATGCGGGCAAATCTAGTCTTATATTGGCCCCATTAAAATTTGTGCATCGAACCGGTACTATCTCTTGCCCTGTTAATACAACATTTATTTGCGGGGTAGATAAATAACTTGAACCGTTTAATTAATTGTCGGGACCCCGGTTCCGCTTAATCTGGCCTAATCGCATCGCATCTTTGCCATGTCATGCATCATACATGCATCATGCCCGATCTTTTGCCGTAGTATTAAATAGTGCATCCGGTGTTTATTCTAGTGTTTTGGTTCTTCGCGGATAAGGCCGTTGAGTGGATGCGAGTGCCGACCCGATCTTCGGTTGGACCTTCGACAATGTTTTCAGGCAAGCATCTCCCCCCTTTCTACCTATCTTATTTTTATAATATTTATTCCCTCCTGTTGATCTATTGCTATCTGTGTCGCGTTGCTCTAGTTTTCGTCCCGTGATACCCCTTGCAGCCTTATATTGCCTTGGACACACCCTATTACCTGTTGTTTGGTAGATAGTTGGACTTGCGCGTCGTAGTCGCTTGCTCAAGTGCTGTTGCGTGTCGTCAAGTGCCACAGTTGTTGGTGTATTGCCGCATGTTGAATGTTGGAGATGATCATGGCTTTACTTATCGTTCACTTTAATTCCTGTTTAACAACTAAAATTGAAGTAGGTAAGCAGAGGCACAGGTGGGCAATAGATGTTATTTGGTTGTTAACCGTCCACTTGTGTCCCGTAGGACCCCGAGTGCTTGATACCTGTTCCTTGATTTATCGCGCTATCCACATCCGGGAGGATTATGGGACCCCCCTGAGCCAGAGCTCGATTCCGTCTTATTTCTTGGGGCCACAAACTAGTTTGAGGTTTTATTTACTATCCTGTACTTATGCCATGCTTTACTGCTTTATTACGATTGTGCGAGGAGCACACTGTACTGTTTAGGATCGGGACACGTTTTCGCGGTGTCGACAAGCCCAGTTTTGGGTTCCCAGTCGTTCACAGCCGTCCACCCAAACCTCGGGTCCGTCTCGGAGTCAGCTAACTTCGTTGCGGGTGTACTCCAAGGGGTGGCCCCCTGAAATATTTCTGAATCTTGTGATTGCTTTGTCGTGAAGGCCTCGTTGGGTTTTGATTTGGTTTTTCCGAGGTTGATCGAGTGTGTGTTGCTATTTGTGCACCCCGGCCGGGTAAAACTTTCTGAAAGCCGTGTCCGCGGTTATGGACGACTTGGAGCACAGTATCTCGATCATAGACAACTATAACTAAAGTAGTGCTATAAATTTGACTTTATAATGACTAGTAATCAGCTTGACTATAATGGAATGGCTAAATAAAACTGCCCACAATTGCTTACTTGGGTTGTCGTTTGCGACCATTGTACCTGACTAGTAAGTATTGCAACTATAACGGAATGGCTAAATAAAAGTACTAACAACTGTTGGGTTTTGGGTTATCTCATGCTAATTGTATCTGACTAGTAAGTGTTGCAACTACAACGGAATGGTTAACTCAAACTGGCCACTGCTTATTTTATCAGGATGATTATCTATACTTGACTAGTAATTGCTGCAACGATAACCGAATAAATAAAACTGCCAACTGTGTGAGTTCCTCGGTTGACTTCCTCGTTTGGTCTCGAGGGGGAAACATCAGGACGGGTTTGTTTGATGGTAGTATCAGAATGGCTCCGAATAGGTCTTTCTTACCCCTCTCTGATAGCCGCCAGTTGTATCGAGTCTCCATAGGTTGATTAGTGCATGCCGCGCTGCCGCTTCAGTCCACCATACCTATGTAGGCGAGGACCGCCGAATTCTAGCCTCGCCGTGTACTGGCCTCAGTACTGACGCTCCTCTTTTTTCCTTTGCCCTTTGTCGGCACCCCTTTTGTTTAAGCAGGTTTTGAGATCGACGTCGTTAGCAGGGTTACCCTTCCGGCTTGGCCTGGGCAGGGTTATGGACGCCATTGGTTATTCTTCAGGGCTCTTAGCCCCATTTGCATCTTGTCCGTAGTCGGACGCTCTATCATTTTCAAGGTGATTTGGATCTTTGTATATTATATCTGTATTCTTGACTCTTTGAGTCGCTGTTATATATATATCTGTTCTGTGGGTCCCATCGAGGACTGTTGTGTAATGCTATTACTTCGTTTTCCACCCGCACGAAAGTGCCTGGTGGGCACCTTTGAATCGTTTCTATGCGGGTTTGGCGGGTTTCGCTAAAACTTGCATAGGGTCGATTCTGAGGGTGTTACAGCCATCTTCATACCTTCGATCCAGAATAGGAATGTAATATAGCTTGCTTTTTGCTTAAAAAAGATCTAGGTTTATCGAATTCTTAAGAAGAATCCAATTGGTGTAAGATTATTTTGAACAAGACCTTGAGAACTTGTAAAACTTTTGTTTACTGAACATTTTTTTGACTTTTGTGGTTTTATCAGCGGATGGAAATAGACCAAAGCCAAGGTTTCACCTGCAGATGTGCAAACAAAATGAAAGACAAAAGATATAATAAGCACGAGATATATAAAACACAATTAAGATTTAGAAATACTTGTGTGCGATAAGTCCTAACAACTCCATAGCCTAGTTCTGCAGCACTATGGGTTCATTGTCCAACCACTACTCCTCCAACTATTGCGGCGCTCCAGCAGTTATTAAGATAAAAATACCAAATCACTAAGCTCTGTGATGTCACCATAATTGCCTAGAGAATTGTCTATAGCATACTATACTCCTCTTATTGCCACCAGGTTTCACCTCGTAGTTGAGGGGTCTTTCCTACTCTCTCTCCTCTTTATCTTCAGTCTTTGTTGGGTACCTCATAAGTTCTATGATCTATGTAAGAGACTAGAGACAAACATATAGATCCAAATTGCTTCAAATATACAATGAATATCTATCAAAATATGCACATATTGCTGCGAGGTTGTGTTGGGGATATATTTTCCGCATATACCCATGTCAGACATCAAGACTTGGATACCAGGGTGGCCCATTGGTGGTAGAGCAGGAGGCTCACCGGGCGGCCTAGTAAACAAGAGAAGATAGAGATCTATCCGGCTGCTGGAAGGCCTAGAAGACTTACCAACTCTGACCTAGACACTCGAAGACTTGGACTGCAAGACATAGTATTAGCCATCCATCTTATAACTTGTGGTGTAGCCGGATGTGATCATCCATGTAAACCGAACGTCTAGAAGGAGGAAGATCCGGACGTCGGTGAGCCAAGGCTTGGCAGCCAAGGTAGGGTGTTCGGCACCCTAGTTGAAAATGTCACCATCGCCAAGCAGATCCTAGATAATAATCTGAGTCCAGAGGTGATACAACAATGTGTCGTGCTCTGCGATAAAGCTCTATATAAGCAGAAGATCACCACATCATTCATTGGCAAACTCGTATCAAAATCCGTGAATTGCCACACTGATGCGGCAAACCCGGATAACAAAAGAATACCTTGAGATGGAAACTGTTCAACTCAGAACAAGCAACCTTGGATTTGTTCATCAAAACACATGTTCAGGACCTGACGGTTGTCAGGGAGTTGCTGGATGCGTTAGGGGAGGCTTTAGGTCTGAAAGTAAACTACAATAAGTCATAAAAATTTGTGATACGTGGTGATGAGGTTCAGGATAACATGCGAGTGAAACATGTGTTGCAATGTGAGATGGGAAATTGCCATGCAAATACATAGGTCTGCAGTTGTTAATGAAGGAATTGAAAAGGTGGATGGGCACCGCTGCGGGATCAAGCCATTGCCTTTGTTCTAGCATGGCAGCGAGGCCCCTTGGCATGTCGGGTAGACTGGTTCTCAACAAGGTTATGGTCTCGAAAAGAATGATTCGTCATCTGCTTATTGTGAAAGCACCAATATGGTTGTTGGAAGAGTTTAACAAGTGGATCAGAGCGTTTTTTCTAGGATGGCAAAGAGGAAGTTAACAGAGGATAGTGCCTTCTTGAGATGCACTAATCCAACCAAACCATGGCAAGGGCTTCCTCTATTTGCGGACTGTCATGCCAGTGAAGCTTTCAATAATCTAGTGTCGATGAGAGTGGGGATGGAGCCAAAACCCATTTTGGGCGAACCGGTGGATCAGTCTTATTAGGTCAGCTCAGGACATAGCGCCTCTTGTACATCAAACAGTCAGGAAGCAATACACAAATAGGAGAATAATGCAAGATGCTTTGTAGGGTCACAGAGGAGGTCACACAGTGTTTGCTGCAACTGGCGGCAATATGCACAATGTTTAGAGAAGCCACTTTGCTGGAT
This sequence comes from Avena atlantica, assembly GCA_910589765.1. Classification (NCBI taxonomy): domain Eukaryota; kingdom Viridiplantae; phylum Streptophyta; class Magnoliopsida; order Poales; family Poaceae; genus Avena; species Avena atlantica. Next base: position 67,853,146 of record OU342737.1, read on the forward strand.
AAGTTCTTTTGACCATGATCATCTTGGGGATAGTACTTAGCAAGGTCGACATGTTGAATGCTCTGTCAGGGCTCAGAGAGAATTGAAGGTGCCAACTGCATATGGAGGAGTTGGGCATCATTGAAGTGTAAGATATTTGCATGGTTAACACTCGAGATAAGGTTATGGACATCTAACGGAAGAGCTAGAGACGGGCTACGTGATATAGTATCCCCATGCTTTACTTGGACAGAGCATGTGTTGGTGGGATATGTGTATGCCCGAGAGGCGTTGTTTGGCTGCTTTCAAAGGATGAGTATCATGGTGGCAACCCTAAGAGCATGTTTAATGGTAGTCGCTTGTCCAACCGCTAGAGCGAGCCAAAATAAATACATTGAAATCCTATTGTTAGCTAAGCGTCGGGTTTGGCAATACAGAGAGCTTATTCTGATCGCTAATCTAGCGACCTCGTAGAGACCCACGGCACTAAAACTGTAACCCACAGAAAAAAAGAATCCCAAGCGCCAGCCTTTAAGTTTGCATCGACACTCTAGGCAATTGCGGGATCAATCCGAAATCGACCGGTACGATTGAAAAATATCGGCTAGTGTCTACTCTTAACGCCTTCTCTGTACATGCCCTAAGTATAGATGATAATCTACAGGACCGGTGGCTCACGTCTAGATCCAACTTCATAAAAAGGACAATAGGAGCTTTGATACACTGGTAATCATAATCTGCTAGAGGTTGTGGCCAAGTATTTCATAATCTAAATAGACAATTTCCGGTGTAGGGGCTTATAGATCAAATCCTTGATGAATGGGATCAATGGAGTTTGGTACGTTAGGAGAGAGTGATAGTTTTGAGAGAGTAGTACACTAAGTTTTTTTTAGAGTAGTACACTGAGTTGTAGTGTGCTAAGGACCTCATATAATAGATCATTGTACTTTCTTTGTTTCAAAATATAAGATGTTTTAGGTTTGTGAAAAAATTATATCTAGACTCTTTTTAGTGTACAGATTCACTTCAAATCTGAGTAAACATAAAGAAGTCTAGATATATTTATTTTACAAATCTAAAACATCTTATATTTTTAAACGGAGAGAGTATATCGGTGTGTGTGGGAGTCTTGGCACAGGTTGTTTTCAACAAGATGTCAATCTTGTAAGTAGAATTTCTATCTCATATAAAACTATTTTTTATAGATGATCAATAACTCGCACTAGTGATTTTACTTTTATTACATAGGTGGATTTTTTTTAAAAAAAAGGGAAAACTAGTACTCACAACAAAATACATACTGGTACTCATTTTCAGCCTCGTATCGTCGATCGAATGGCTCAGAAAGCACAGAGTGACGTGGTTCTCCCTTATCCGACACGGTACCTGCTGAGACACAGACATGTGGCCCTGCAGCCCCACCCTAATCTTCGGGTCCACGAGTCAACAGCCAATAAACGTGGCAAGCCCCGCAACCCTCGAGACCATCGTCGGTCTCCCCACGCGGAAAGAAGAGGAAGCTTCCTGAATCCCCTTCTCTGTTCGGGCCCCCCCTTCTCATCGCTTCTACCCCGAGTCAAAATCCGATCCTAAATTCCATCGAGGAGGGAGGCAAGGGCGATCCGGCTGGCGCGAGCGCAACCATGGCTTACGTCGAGAGAGGTAATCCTGTCTTCCGATCCTCATGATTTTGTATAAGATCTGTTCGTGCTCTCTATCGGCCGTGGAAATTTGATCTGCGACTTCGTGATCTTGGGTTCGCTCGCCTGCCCGGTTCGTCGATATTTCGAGCTTGATAATTCCTGTGGTCATATTTCAGTATTAGTTATGCCAACGTAGTCGAGTAGATTTTTCTGACGGTGGAGCGACGACTAGATCAGGATGGTAGGTCACAGTATTCTAGACTAGGCATTAGCAGCTAGTGCATTGCTGATCTGAAGGATATCGACTAGTAAAACTGGAGTCCCGAGAAGGTTGTGTTACATATTATCTTTTTGTCTTTCGCAAAGTTCTGAATAGGCGTGTTATCAACTTGTGGATTCCTTGTCACATTCTGTGTCTGCTTTGACATGTGCAAGGAAAAACCCAGCCATCGAATTGAAAGACTGCCCAAGGATTTATGCTGAACTAGGGTAAACAAATGAACAGTCCTTCACTATCACTGTATAAATGTTTCGGCGTATCATCAAGTAGTTCAAATGAAATTGTGTGAGAAATAGTAATCTGTCATCAAACCTTACTACATCCATTGGTCGTTGGTCTGGATTAGGATCTTGAAGTAGCACCAATTGTCTTCCTACATTCAATGGCACCCCTCCAAAACCCTGTTCTTGTCCTGGTTGGTAGCAAAACCGCTGATGAAGAAGATGTTTCATTGACAGGTCTCGCCACCACACCCTAGGATTTTCTCACGCAGGTCATATCACCGACATGTTTGTGTAGATAGTCAGCACAGTGGGCGCGAGGCACTTGCCAATTAGCTCATGCGTCTGCACATCCAAATCCTCGTCTTGATAGTTCACAACAGAAAATTTTCAAATTTGTCTGCCGCCAACTTCAGCTATATAAAGATTGTATATCATAGTTCCTGCTTGGTTCTTGATTGCTTATAAGTATTAGACCTTCGTGATCAGGTTGATCATGTCCCGCGTGGTATATAACAACTCCAGAGTTGCTTTACAGATTGTATTGGCACAATGTCATTGCACGATTTTGGTGGAGGCGACTATGACGATCTGACTACAGTCTACAATGTACAATGACGTTGTGCCAATGTAATCGTTGGGCCATGATCAACTTGACCACAAAGGTCTAATCCCTGCATGCAATCGAAGGACAAGCAAGAACTATGTTTTGCAGTCTGAATATTCCGAATATAGATTAAGTATAGATGAAAGATTGGGTTCCGGCCTTTTCATGTTTTTTGGGCACAAATGAAGTACACGAAGGTGCAGCTACGAGAAACTCGTAACTAAAAAAACCTGAGTCTAACCCTAGGGTGCAAGCCTCTATAGGCTTTACCAAGCTCACTTCTAGGTTTCTCAATTATATCTTATGTTTCCTAAAAAATACATGGTTCCTTGGATTGCTACACGTACATAGAAAAATGTCTCAGATTTTTTTTTTTGAAGTAGTTTCATTTGTCTGCCATGGAGACATGCCTTGTTACAGAAAAAGCTGGAGGTGACATTGTTTATTTTTTTAAACGGATAGAGGTGACATTGTGAAGACACTTGATAACTTCTGATCTTCCCACGCATCTTGTGTAGTAGTTTGGTGCATTCAGTGTGTTGTAGTTCAAGTTATCTGATGTGAGTTCTATGGTTGCTGAAACATCAAACAATACAAATCTTGTAAATCTGTTTGTGATGATAAAAGGATTTCCTGTCCAAGTTGCATCAAATTCCCATGCTATGCTCCTGAGAGATTGCAAGATTTACAATATATACTCTGACTTGCATGATGGACATGCACAAAGCTGCATTATTCACTCCTTCGTAGAAAGAATTGCATGGTTGTTGAGTTTGTCTGGTTTCATTTCTGACGTTTTTGTTTTCTACGATTATCTGATATATTTTGTGACGGTATAAGTAAGCACAATATGTCTGCAGGGTTTCATTCAAGTAGACTGACCATCAATCTCATTTATTTCTTCACTTATGTTCCAGGTGTTGTGAAAGGCAAGCGGACAATATGGCGGCTAAGCATAATCCCTGACTTCTTTAAGGCTGTTGTGAACTTCATAAGGATGTTCTTTCTCACTATGTTCTCCGTAAGTAATCAGAACTAAACTACTTAAATCATCTTGTTATCACCACATTGGCCTTTTGTTCCATCAGTTAAAACACAGTATAATTCTCGCATCTTATCTTTTAGGTCGAGAAGACAGATAGCTACAAGAAAGGATATGGTGGTGGCAAGAAGTGGGATGGTGGGCCTGGTGGGGGCGGCGGCGGTCCATATGGGGGTGGGGGCGGGGGCGGTGGAGGTGGAGGTGGCCCTCGGGGTCCTCGCACAATGTCTGACCTCAGAGCAAACGATCAGAGTAAGTCCTAACTTGAATTTCCAGATTGTATTGTACCACTTCAGGATGGTGGATTTGAGATTTCTGAACCAACTCCATAAATTCCAGGTTCCCTCCCTGCTTGTGGATCCTGCTGCGGTTAACTGTCTTCAACACAAGGACACACTTTAACGGCTGAAGATATATTTTCCTTACATAAACAGCAGAACAAAATCATCGTGATGTTGTGAAGAGTTTAGTATGTCCAGTATATATATATTCTGTTAGTTTGTTTCCGATGTGATCTGCGTACTGTATACATCATCACGTGCCTTGGCTTGCTGTACTGAACTGTCCTGAATGGAGTTAATTCTTACACAGTTACACTGGTTACATGTTGTGCAATGTGAATTCCAATAAGCTTTTCTGCGTGCTTTGTAATGCTGCAGAGGCAGGAAATGTTCGACGAACAATAGCTACTTTTACTTGAGACCGTAGTTGCCCATTTTGACAATCACTACTTTTACTTGAGACTGTAGTTGCCCATTTTGTTTGAAAAAAGAAGCGATAAACATTAGTAGTTTGTCTGTGTGTTGCACAAGGTCAACTTGGAAATTTTAACTTGAGAGAATCTCTCAGTCCGGTTCTTTGCTAGCATTTCTGGACAATTTCTTCAAATCAAAGTAGCAGTCCACCCTAATCTTCGGCTCCACTGTAAACAACCATTAAACGTTGCAAGCCTGGTGGCCCTAGAGTCCATCATTTGTCTCACAATGTGGAAGGAGGAACTTCCCTTCCACAAAATCCAATCCGAGTAACAATGGAGTACCAACATCAATGAATCTTACAATGAAGAACGGTTCTGGAGAGAATGCTTTTCAGATGCCCATCCAGAGCACACGAAGTTAGCTCGACCCGCCCCAGACGCCTGCTCAGACGCTCAGTATACTCCATACCATTCTACATGTAGCATTTCCTCATGCCAGTAAGTTGTAGTTTCAGCAAATTTAGGCCGGCAAATTCTATTTTTAGAAAGATCTAGCAAAATGCTGGCTTTTATATATTAGCAGATAAGCCAGCAAATTTTATACACGGTTGAAGAAAATGTACTCTCCGTCCGAAAACAAGTGACTTGTATTTGTTAGATTCACATGAAAAAATACATTAAAACGTGTTTAGATACACGAGAATCTAGCAAATCCAACTCACTTATTTTAGAGGGAGTATCTTAAACCAAACAACAATATAACGCAGAAGTCTCGGTGTACATCAAGGAACCTTGCACTCATGAAAATGTGTATTATTTCCCCGCAAAAAAAAAGAAAAAAGAAAATCCATATTATTTGTGTTACAGAGTAGATAGTTTTGACAAATAATAGGCACACAAACAAATGCACAAATATAATAAGAGGGGTGGTAACGGCACAAGCCCTTTCAGGCTTTCACAATGCATCGTCTCTTAGCAGGCAACGGTAGACTATTAGCGACAATTTCTTCATGTCACACTATGACCGGTGTAAGATAAAAAAATCTCTTTCCCTATTTATTGGTAAGCGTGTACGTGCAACACACAATCTCCATTGTTAACCGCCATGCAAATTCACATTGTTGCATTTTCTATATCTTTTCTGTACTCGTGTTTCTCCATATAATATCAAGGTTATGATATTGTGCATTTTATTTCTTTGGCATACATCATGCTTTTGAACGCATTAGCTAATCAGAGGAATGATGTGTTTCGATGCATCGGCTTAATCAAAGGAATGATGTGTTTTATATTACATTGTTGAGTTTAATCAATGTGAGATGATATATCAAAAAAATAAATCAATGTGAGATGTTTCAAGATCGAACATCGGCAGGCAATACAGTATTGCTGGACTCATGGGCTAATACAATGTTGTCCAACTCACAAAGAAAGAATCACTTCAATTAGTTACTACCTTTTTACCAAACCATCAAAGATACTCACCTGTCAACATGGACAGATAAATTTCATATCTATTGCAAACAGATAGACAACTAAGAACAAACAATGAAATGCATGCAAATGTTCAAATCTGGAACTTTAAGGCTGAAAGAATATTATAAAGTCTCCGGTACAAAATATTGGCGGAGTCCCATTGTATGCATACAAAACCTGCAGAGTTTTATTAGTCGATAATTTTAGAAGTTCTCTAACTAAACATACTGGTGGCCACCCTCTGCTGGTGGCTGAGCCGCTAGCATCATGGGGGCAGAACAACAACACGGACGATTTTGTGATGCCAATGTTTGCAAATTTTCGTGAATATTCAAATACATGAATCACATTTCTATCAATTTCTTCTTGTTGGATGAGAAATTATCAAGGTACACGATTTTATGATTAAGTCATACAAAATAAAATGTATTTGATGATATAAGCAAAAAACAATGCAAACTTGTAAGCAAGAAAGTGATATGGGGACCCATGTGGCATCTTCGGCTCCATGCTATCCTCTTCTTGCTCCCACCTCTTGACCCCCCATGCAGACCTCTCTCACCCTTGCTACCGGCGGGCACTATAGCCGGTGATGGGTGGGAGGAGGGCCTGGCACCTAGTAGTTGTAGGTTACTTCTTGTCGTTCATCTCTCCAACAAATAGATAGGAAGTGATCAGATCCAGATTCGACTCAGATCTGCTGGAGAGTGATGCGTGTTGAGGCCCCGTTGGAAAACCCCAAGAGCAAGGTATGATGCAGCACAACAACAAGTTTTCCCTCAGTAAGAAACCGAGGTTATCGAACCAGTAGGAGGAAGGAAACGTCTCAAAGGTGTTGCAAGCAACGTGGAAACCTGCACAACAAAAACTCAATACTTGGTGAGGTTGTCAATCTCACCGGTTGCTGTAACAAATGACTGTATGATATGGAAGGTGATGATGGTTTGCAACAAGTAAACAGTAACAATGGAAGATGTATCAATGGTAAAGATTGGACCGGAGTCCATAGTTCACTAGAGGTGTTCTCCTTAGATAAACAAACATGGTATGCTAGGTAACCAAACTACAACATGACAATTGACAGGACTGAGCAAGGCATAACAATGCAATACTAGACATAAAGATCCTATGAGTTTCGATTGGGCAATACAACAATATACATAGACCACCATCCAACTGCATCTATTACTAGAAGTCAACCTTTGGGTTATCATCCGAACCCCCTCCAGTATTAAGTTACAAGCAACAGACAACTGCTTTAAGCAAAGTGTGTAAGGTAAACAATCCACTTGTTCCATGAACAAGAGACCGTTGTTTTCTCCCTAGTGGCAACAACACATTTACAACCGTAGATATTTCTATCACTTCCCTTGATTAAGTAGAGGCATGAACCCACTATCGAGCATAAATACCCCCTCTTGGAGTCATTAGAAACTACTTGGCCAAGATAACTACTAACAACGAAGAGCATGCAAGATCACAAACAACACAAACATGATAGAATCAATAAGACAAAACCATTAATCAATCTGACATAGTAATCTCAATATCCATCGGATCCCCGCAAACACAACATGCATGATTACAAATAGATGAGATCTTGATCATGAACGGAGCTCACAAGATCTAGACATGAAAGCACAAGGAGGAGATACAACCATCTAGCTACTACATGGACCCGTAGTCCAAGGTAGAATTACTCACGCTTCATACCGGAGGCTGACATGATGAAGAAGAAGGCCTCCGGGATGATCTCCCCTCTAGCAGGGTGCTGGGAAGAGCTTCAGATCCCCTCGATCTAGGGACGATGGTGGCGGCGGCTACAGACAGTTTCATGGAATATTGATCGGGTCTTTAGGATTTAGGCATCGGGGGCTTCTTATAGGCGAAGAGGCGAGGCAGGGGGGCCACCAGGGCAGCTGCACCCCCCAGGCGCAGGGTGGTCCCACCCACGCGGCCAGGGGGTGTGGCCCCCTGGTGGGTGTCCTCCGTCTCGTATTCCGGCTTCGTGTTCCCCACAGAAAAATATTGAATTTGGCTTTTGTCCCGTCCAATTCCGAGAATATTGATTTTTTGCCTTTATGGAACCAAAAACAGAAGAAAACATGCAACTGACACTGTGGCATCTTGTTAATAGGTTAGTACCAGAAAATATATGAAAACACCTCAAAGTGTGGACAAAGCAAAGCAAAGTAGATACTAAACAAGCATGGAATAATAAAAATTATAGATACGTTTCCGACGTATCAAAGAGGACCAATGACTTGATTGTTTTCTTGTTTTTGTTTTAGGGTCCTATTTGCAATGTTCAAAGGCATGGTGATATCTTCTTATTTCTTTTGGGAACCTTTTTGTAATATGAATCCCACCGATGATGATATAAATGCAGCATCCGAGGGTCCTTTCATCACTAGTAGAAAAACCCATATATCAATCATTTTACTAGTGGCGCCCCAAACGTAATGCATGCCACTACTTGCAGGCGAAATAGTAATGGTGTTGAAATAATTCAAAACGCTACCCGTAAAACGTGGCGTCCGAGGATAAGTAAACGCCACAAACGGGAGGGTACCCCTACATAGCTGGAACAAAAGTTATAGTGGAGTTCTCTCTAAAAGAACACCACGAATATGAATTCTAGTGGTGGCGTTGGATTCAGGGCAACACCACGGTTACCCACCACACCGCACGCCGACACCCTTAATTATTGATCTTCTCTATTCTTCTCCTCATAGCCCGCACGCGTCATGTAGCATCCCATTTGTCTAAGAACTGTAATGCTACATGGATATTAATAAAATGCTACTTCCTACATGTCATTTATTGCATCATCATTATATCATGCTCATGTCACCATGCCACCTTGCATTTGAGCATCATATAAAACCCTTTTATTTGGTTCTTATTACATATGCATTTGTATTGTATTAATTGTATTTGACTCTTGATATATTGTAGCTTGATGGGGATATGCCAATCGAGGCATCCATGAAGGCAGGAAGCGACTGGCCCAAGAAATTGTCGAACGGGCCAGAAATGACGATGACTGGAAAGAAGGATTCAAATAAAGACCAACGACTGGACGCGAAGTCCCAAGACCGTAGCTAGGCCCATTCGGATTAGGTCAACCTCCCAAAACCTTTACTGATTCGGTTGAGATCCTGTAAAACCCTAGCGAGGCGCCCCTATATAAGCCTCCCTAGGGTTCCCATTGTATTAACGAGCTATTAGATAAACCATCCTTGCGACTCGTGGCCCATACGTAGAGTTCGCCCACCCTGTAATCTCACTCACCATCAATACAAACAAGTAGGAACACTACAAGAATATGGGCGGTCTATGACGTTTCTTTTATGACGTGTAGTAAAAACGTCGCGGATGCCTGTCGTACTTGCCCGTTTCATCACAACTGCCTCGAAGGCCCTCCAACCCGGTTTTCCATGACGTTCCTTGGTTCGTCGCGGCAGATTTCGTCGCAGTTTTTGTCTTGGGCCCTGAAGCCCAGTTCGCCGTTTTGTCTCCTTCTTCATTCGTCATGGATTTCATCGTGTCCCATGGTTGACCCTAGTTGTCAGTGCGTGTGTTGTTAATTCTTTTAGAAAGTGGAGATCATGAACTAACTACGAATGGTCCCGTGTCCCCACCCACATATGTCCACACCCACACGTGTCACTCGAGGACTACGAACGGTCCCGCGTATATTAACCCGCTCGGCCTTCTTCTTCCACGAGCTCGTGTCATTTCCCCCAATCTGTCTAGTCACAAAACCCAATCTGCACCTTCCGCGCGCGCCGAAGCTCCTTCGCTTGCACCACCTCCCTCCCTAGCTGCGCCATGAAGCGTACGAGTGAGAACGAGCCGGAGGTGAAGCTAGTTGGAGGCGCGGCAACAGATGGCTCGGTCGTTGCTGAGCAGGCGCATGCTCCTCCTGGCATGCACGCCGCTCGTCGTCGTGCCATCGAGGAAGCTTCGGGCTCCGTGTAGCCAGCAGTCGCTGTCGTTGTCGAGCAGCAGGTGGCCGACAACGTCGTGGTGCCAGCGGCATATCTAGAGGAGGGCCATACGGCGACAGGCGGAGGCAACCCGGTGCTCTACATTAACGACCCTATACTCCACAAACAAATCCTCGACGCAATCGCGGAGAATGACAAGTCCGAGGAGGAGGTCTTCGATAAGGCGCCCTAGGTACTACTTTGCTAGCTAGCTTCTCTATAGTCGCAGCCGCATATTTCACTGTTCATACGTAGGATTTTCTCAATCGTCTATAGATTCATTTGCTCTTGATGTAGGGAATATATGTGGTTTGAACCGTCGATTGTTTTGGTGATTTGATTAGATCTGCTCATCTGCCATCTAGTAAATATACATTTGCTTGGCTTCTCGTTGTTTTAATCGATATGTAACATTTGATTTTAGGGGTTTTAGGGATTGCTAGCTGAGTGTTGATTTCGATACACAACATGCACATAACATTACGTTTCTATTCCTTACTGAGGTCAATGATTCAATTTTGCCCCCAAAAGAGTGCAAGAGGAGAGGTGTCAGATTTTTTTAGGGACGGTGTTAGTGAACGTGAGGCAATGTACAACAATATAAGTTGTGCAATTGGTACTTTGGTTCGCTAACGCCATCTCTAAAAAATTCATGATGCCCCAGATTTATTCTATAAAAATATGAACTATCATCTTTGAACTGTTTCTGCTACTAGGTACACACACAACAAATTGTGATCATACTTTGTTATTGCATTCATTATATATAGTGTATAAGAATTACATTTGAATTTCTCACTTAGGCCGATGATTGAAATTTCCCCCATAAGATTGCAGGGGTGACACACATTTTGTTGGTGTTGGTTTCTTTAGGAACGGGTGAGTGAACCTGAGGAAATGTACACAAATACAATATAGGATATGCTATTGGTACTTTGGTTCACTGACGTCTTATCTGAAAGAACTTATGTGGCTCCCAAATTTATTCTACATTCATATGAACTATGATATTTGAATTATTATTGCATGTATTCATAGTGTATAAGAATCACATTTCAGTTTCTCACCGAGGCTGATGATTGAAATTTTCCCTAAAAGATTGCAGGGGTGACACACATTTTATTGGTGTTGGTTTTTTTAGGGACGGGTAAGTGAACCCGAGGCAATATACACAAACAATATATGTTGTGCTATTGGTACTTTGGTTCACTTACGTCGTCTCTAAAAAAACTTATGAGGCCCCTAGATTTATTCTCCATTCATATGAACTATGATATTTGAATTTTTATTGCATAGTGTATAAAAATTATGAGGCCCCTTATTTATTCTCATATGAAACTATATGATCTTTGAATGTTTCTTCTATATGATCTTTGAATGGTTAGTATGATGCATATGTATATGCATGGTTTTGATCATAAGTTGTTTCTACATGCATGTACCTGAATATTGTTTGGGTCTTTTGTTATTTATAATTACAATATTTTAGGATTATTTTTGTACCTGAATATGTATATTCCTGAATATTGTTTCATAGGATTACACTTCAATTTCTTATTGTGGCGAATGATTCAAATTTGCCCCAAAAGAGAGGCAGACATAGTGGTGTCAGATTTTTTCAGGGATGAGTTAGCGACCTCGGGGCAATGTACAAGAACAATATGTTGTGCAATTGGTACATGGTTCGATTACGCCATCCCTGAAGAAACTTATGAGGCCACAGACTTTGTTCTGATCCAATTTATTATCATTTTGTTTGCATACATGAAATGATATATGAACTGATCAAACTATTGTTGAGATGCATTCTCTTTGATATCAATATAATATTGTCTTACACAACATATGTATGAGTTCTAAGTTATGTTCATAAAAAATATACAAAAAGATTGTGATGACGTGGACTCTACCAAGTACTCGAGGGACAACACGAGCCGCTACGTGCTGAGAAAGTTATGGTGTGGGTATATATGTTTACACCGTAGGGGGAGACTCCTTTTCCCATTCTATGGCAGAGTGATCGACTCGGACATCGACAACATGATCTAGCACATGGTGGATATCGACAAAAGCCTAGGCCGAAAGCACCAGCTGAAGACCTTGGCGAGTCACGCAGCCTACGGCAAATTCCTCTATGAATATGTCAGGACTGCCTGCTTCCCCTGGACTAGGCTGCTATGTAAGATCCCACCATTTAAGGTAAATGTCCCTGTGATTGCAATGCTAGTCCCTGGATCAAAATGCTAGCATCCATAGTTTAAGATGAAGTACACAGATACAAAGGTCATTATTATATCGTCATTTCAGAGATAACATAGTCTTTACAACTCAATAGCCCGAGGCTATTACATAGAGTTCATAACATAATGTAAATAACTATAAGTCTTCATCTTCATGTGCCACAGGCAAACATGTTGAGTGTAGACTCACAACCCTAGTCTCCATCAGAGTAACCTGCAACATCGTAAGTTACAGCCACAGAGTGTCAATACATTTGGAATTCTATTGGCAAGTGATACCATAGTAGAATAGTAGTATCTAACATCTATATGAGTTTGGCTAAGTCTAGCTTAGGCTGGCTTTGCTCAAAATAAGGTTTTGTCTTATTAGTTAAAAACACTAAGTTTTTGTTTGACAAAAACACCCAAGGAACCACCAATAGACATTTGTGAACCTTTACCCTTGTTCAACCACAAGTTTTAACTTAGAGAAATTGGGATGAGGAGATTTTTGAACATTGTGTCGAATCGAGGAACCCAGTTTACCTCGAGATTTTGGAAGAAAGTCCAAGAATGATTAGGAACCCGACTGAATTTCAACACAGCTTACCACCCTCAGACCGATGGACAAACAGAGCGAGTAAACCAGATACTCGAAGATATGTTGAGAGCCTGTGTGTTAGAATATGGATCTAAATGGTAAGACTGTCTGCCTTTCGCATAATTTTCATACAACAACAGTTATCAATCCATTTTGCAAATGACCCAATTTGAGTTCATGTATGGAAGGAAGTGTCATACCCCTTTGAATTGGTCGGAAGTAGGAAAGATTCAAAATTTCCAACCAAACATCCTACGAGAAGCCGAAGAGAAAGTTCACAAGATCCGTGAGCACCTCAAGACCGCCCAATCCAGATAGAAGACTTATGCCGACAAGAGACGTCGAGACCTAGCTTTCAATATAAGAGATTTTGTGTATCTCAAAGTGTCACCTTTGAAGGGAATGCAACTTTTTAAACTCAAAGGAAAGTTAGGCCCCAGATATATCAGACCCTTCAAGATTCTAAATCGTCGAGGAGAAGTATCGTATCAACTGGAACTGCCAAAGGATATGTCAGCCGTGCATAATGTGTTTCATATTTCGTTACTTCACAAATTCCTAGAAGTCCCGGAGAATACTGAAGTTTTCAAGAACATTGATCACCAAACCATAGATATCAACGATGACCTAGCATATCCCGAAGTACCCATCCGTATTTTGGAGGAAGCTTTCAGAACTACCAGGACTCGGTGACATGGTTATACCCTACGGGTATGTAACTTCAGCATACCTAGTCCAGCCCAAGGAAGGCCCACGGCAGATATACGCTGGCCCATGAAGATTTTCGGGTGGCCAAGGCCCATGACGTCTTCGGATCCTTGGAGAGCAAGACTAGAGGAGATAGGAAATTCAAAGGGGTAAAACCCTAGAACTTGTAACCGACTAGGACTACGCCCGGGACCTGCCTAAGTCTATATAAAGGCCAGGAGGGCACGTCCTAGGGCAACTCGACTCATACTTTCGCACACGCATCCACGCCAGATCGAATCTGCGCACCCTGTAACCTTCGGTTCCGCCGTAATCAAAGAGCAGACAAGCAGGAGTAGGGTTTTCCCTCCGGGGGTCTGAACCTGGGTAAATCTCGTGTCCCCTGGTTGCTTGTCTGTTAACCGTGCCACGATCTCTAGCATCCCCATCTTCTCCAAAACCCAAGTCCATAACAATGGGCATTGACGAGATTAAACCTCGTCAATTGGCGCCGTCTGTGGGAATTGGGGCTGCTGATTGTGCGGTCATGACGGTTCTGACCCGATCGATCTACAACTCCGCGGTGACGGAGAATCACCTCCTCTTTGGCGCTTTCAACTTCACCGCCCACTCGCCGGCCACCATGAAGGATTTTGAGCCCGTAGGTGACGGACTCGAAAGTTTGTTCGGGAGCTTCTGCTTCCAGGCGGGACAAACTGGCACCCTCCGCCTCCCTGAGCGGGTGCCCGTGCCGTCAATCAGGCCCGCTTCGTGGGCTCCACACCCCGTGCTACGCACGTCACCATCAACAGATGAGTTCTACAGCAGCAGCAGCTGCAACTCCGATCTGTGCGATCCACCTTCGGATGAAGGAACCTACGGTTCCGGATCCGAAAGCTGCGGCAGCAGCCGACCAATCTCCAAACGCTATCTGTGCGCCGCAGTCATCCAAACCGACGAGAAAACGCCTAACCCGCCGCCCAATCGAAACGGCGAAAACGGCAAAAACAGAAGAAGCCAGTCCCCCCACCCAACAGGGAAAGCAACGGCCACGTCATCCAACTTAGCAAAGAAGGATGGGTCCAGGTTCACCGTGCCATCGCAGGTGACATCGTCTTACCTGCAGACGCCTCACGTGACCTACTGATGGCATACCACTACCTCCTTATCGAGGAGCACAAGAAACAAGTCAAGATGCAGGAGACGCTAGACAAGCGCAAGCAAGTAGCCTCCGAGTCCAGCGTGCGACGAGCTGCGCTCTCCGCCATCGCACCCGGCTCTAGCACAAACGGAAACCAGGGAAACAAGCACCGCTCACGGGTGGAAAACATGGATCCCAAGGAGCGGCGCGACGTGACCCGAACTCTCCACACATCGTTCATGGATATGGATGCCGACGGCAACATCATCCCGAAGACGCCACAAGCTGCGATCATGGCAGCCACTGCGTATCTCGCGGCTCACCCACCTCCGGAGGGGGACCCGAAAAGGGCCATGCATAGGTCCGCACTCACCGGACTAGGACTAATCGGAGCTGCGCTCCACGAAGACGCTCCCGCGGAGCCGAAGAAGAAAGCTCCGGCCAGGCGCGACCGGAGCCCCACCCCCTCATCCGAAGAGGAAGAGGAGCACGATCTCCCTGGAAGAAAGAAGAGCTCGCACCGCCATAAACGCGACTACGACGCAAGAGACAAGCTTACACAGCGCAAGATCGACAAAGCACGCGCTAAACGCGCATGCTCGTCCGAATCTGAGATGGATGAAGACGAAGGAGAACTCTGCAGAGCTCGATGCTTCAGCAGATCTGTTCGGCGAACGCATATGCCACGCAACTTCAAGCTTCCTTCGGATACTCCAAAGTTCAATGGCACGCAAGATCCAAAGTCCTGGCTTAGTGACCATCTGTCATCCGTCAAGCTTCACGGAGGCAACAAAGATACCGCCATGCAATGCCTTCAGCTGCAGCTGACAGGCGCGGCGCGGGTCTGGCTTAGCAGCCTATCATCAGGATCCATCCGAAGCTGGGAGGAGCTCGCCTACAGCTTCATCCGAAATTTCAAAGGTACCAGCAAGAGGCCCGCCTCAATCGAAGAGTTGCGAGCCTGCACCCAGAGAACGGGTGAATCTATTCTCTCATACATACTACGCTGGTCTACAACCAAGAACTCCGCAGCACACATCTCCGAAGAGCGGGCCATCGACGCCTTCAGGGACGGCGTCAAACGCCTAGACTTCAAGGAGGAACTTGGGCGTGTAAAGCCCAAGACACTCGACCACCTCATGGAAATTGCCAACAGTTGGGCAGACGGCGAAGATTGCATCCAGCGAGCGCAATCAGATGAAGAGGACGACTACGGCCGAAGACGCGAACGCTGCAGCAAGAGGAGATCGCGCGTCTATGAGGACCCCGACGGACCCGACATGGTCGCGGCCGGCTACGCCGACCGCCGTAACGACAACAGCTGCAACAACAGAGGATACCGCAGCGGAAACTTCCGCGACAATGGACGACCAACGCAGTCGTGGCAACGCCGCGACCGCGAGAACGGACCCTCAGCATTCGACAAACTTTCGGGTCCATGCACCATCCACTTCTACATCGACAAACAAGATGGCAAAAAGAAAGCTAGCCACATGCTCAAGGACTGGCGCGAGTTCCAGAAACTCAGCGAAGGCATGGTGCAGATGAGGCAACAAGCCCCAATCCCTGCGTTCGGAAACACACCTGCGCCAGGTGAAATAGCACACGGAGCTCCTCCACCGCCGCCTATTGGAGGCCCAAATCAACCAGTCGCACCGGCGCAAAACAACGCCGGGGTCGCATACCCCCCACCAAAAGGAGCACTCAATATGATACAGAAGGGACGCCCCACAAATAGGGTGCAGAAGAAAATCACCCGACAAATCAACTTGGCCGTGGCAACTCCGCCTGCAATCCCTGAGTACCTCAGCGGATCGGAGTCCTGCATCACATTCACTCGCGCGGATCACCCTTGCCAGATCCCTCGCCCAGGTCATGCTGCCCTGGTGCTGGAGGCGCAGATCGGAGGCTTCGAGATGAGTCGCGTCTTCATGGACGGCGGCAGCGACATCAACCTAATGTTCACAAGCACTCTAGCAGCTATGCGGATCCCGCAATGCAGCCTGGAACAATCAGACACAACGTTCCACGGCATTGTCCCAGGGAAGGGCATCTTCCCCCTGGGCAAAATAGGGCTCGGCGTCATCTTCGGGAAGCCGGACAACTTTCGGCAGGAGCGCCTAGAATTCGAAGTGGTGGACTGGCCGTCGCAATACCATGCCATCCTGGGACATGTAGCATTCGCAAGGTTCCTGGCCGTCCCACACTACGCATACCTACTACTCAAGATGCCAGGACCAAGGGGCGTCATCACAGTCCACGGGAGCTTCACCCGATCGGACCAATGCGACAGGGATTTCAACAAAATCTCCCAGTCCTTCGGCATGCAAGACGAGCTCGTAAGGCTCCACGAGGTGACGGACAATGGGCTACCCCCAGTCACAAGGTAGAACGCACCCGACATGTCCTTCGACTCCACCGTCAACACCAAGAAAGTGTAGGTCCATCCGACAGACGCCTCCAAGACGGCGCTGATCGCCAACGACCTCATCACCGCATAGGAAGGCGCGCTCGTCGAATTTCTCCGTGAGCGCTGGGAAATATTCGCCTGGTGTCCTGCGGACATGCCAGGAGTTCCTAGGGAATTCGCCGAGCACGCACTCAATGTCTTCCCAGACACCAAGCCAGTCAAGCAGTCTATCCGAAGACTGTCGGAGCCACGAGCCGAAGCTATCGGCAAGGAGATCAACAGATTACTCGCAGCAGACTTCATCCGGGAAATCAAGGAAAGCGAGTGGCTGGCAAATACGGTGATGGTCCCAAAGAAGGACACGGACATCCTGCGGATGTGCGTGGACTTCACGTCACTAAATAAACACTTCCCAAAGGACCACTTCCCTCTACCTCGGATCGACCAAATCATCGATTCGACTGCAGGTTGTGAGAAGCTCTCCTTCCTCGACGCCTACTCAGGCTATAACCAGATTCGACTCAAGGTCGAAGATCAAGAGAAAACGTCATTCATCACACCATTCGGAGTATTCTGCTAAAACACAATGCCCTTCGGGCTAAAGAACGCGGGTGCCACGTACCAGCGATGCATGCAGGCCTGCCTCAAGGACCAGATCGGTCGCAACGTCCAAGTCTATGTCGACGACATAGTCATAAAAACCAAGGAGGCAAGAACACTTATCGACGATATCCGCGAGACGTTCGACAACCTTGATCGCTACAGGATCAAGCTCAATCCAGAAAAGTGCGCCTTCGGCGTCCCCTCGGGTCAGCTGCTCGGGTACTTCATCTCTCAACGAGGGATCGAAGCGAACCCGAAGAAAATCAAAGCTATCATGCCAATGGAGAATCCGAAAAACCTCAAGGGCGTTCAGCAGCTCGCAGGGCGAGTAGCGACACTAAGCAGGTTCATCAGCCGCATGGGCGAGAAGGCCCTACCATTTTACCAGCTGCTGCGCAAGGCAGACAAGTTCGAGTGGACACCAGAAGCCAACGACGCATTCGAAAGCCTCAAGCGGATCCTCTCCACCTCGCCCGTTTTGGTCACGCCAAACCCCTGTTGCTGTACATAGCAGCCACACACCAGGTGGTCAGCACAGTACTCGTGGTCGAACGACCCGAAGAAGGCAAGACCCACGGGGTACAACGCCCAATTTACTACCTCAGCGAGGTTCTCGCTCCAACAAAACAGCGGTACCCGCACTACCAGAAGCTGGCCTACGGCGTGTTCATGACGGCTCGACGACTGAGCCACTACTTCCAGGAGCATTAGGTGATGGTCGTCAACGAGGCACCCCTGAACAACATCCTGAATAACCCAGAGGCCACAGGACGCGTGGCCCTGTGGGGCATTGAACTATCACCCCTGGACATCGTCTACGAGAAGCGACATGCAATCAAATCTCAGGTCCTTCCAGACTTCCTGGTACACTGGATGGAGCTGCAGCTGCCTGACACCCCAGATATGTCACAATCCTGGACAATGCATTTCGACGGCTCCAAGCGCGAAGCAGGAGCAGGGGCAGGAGTCATACTGACCTCCCCGCAAGGTGACAAAATGAAGTACGTTCTTCGGATGAAATTCAGAGCCTCCAACAACGAGGCCGAATACGAAGCCCTCATCCATGGCATGAAGATGGCAAAAATATGTGGCGCAACGCGCCTGGTCATCTACGGTGACTCCAACCTTGTCGTACAGCAGACGATGAATGAGTGCGACGCACACGCCGAAAACATGATCGCGTACCGCGCGCTATACAACGCACTCGAAGGAGAATTCGACGGCTGCGAACTTCGGCACGTTGGAAGAGAGAGCAACGAGGAGGCCGATAGACTCGCCAACATCGGCTCCACTTGTGTAAAGGTGCCACCAGGCGTGTTCCTCGAATAGATCTGCGTGCCATCCATCAAGCAAAAATTCCCCAAAGGATCACCCGAAGAAGCAGAACACTCGGGGGCTACGCTACCCGAAGGTCATGAAGGACCCGAAAAGTTGGATACCGAAGTTGCCATGGTCAACCTGATGCAGGTCATGGCAGTCGAAGAAACTTGGACACGTCCATACCTCCAGTTCCTGATAAACGAAGAATTGCCTGACAGCCCGACAGATGCCCGACGCATATCTCGTCGGTGAAAAGCCTCCACCATCATCAACGGCGAGCTGTACAAACGCAGCATTACGGGTGTACTACAACGGTGCGTCACCATCGACGACGGCAAGGCCATACTCCAAGATATCCATGAGGGCATCTGCGGCCACCATGCAGGCAGCCGCTTTCTTGTCGCCAAGGCTCTGCGAGCAGGATTCTATTGGCCAACGGCCATGAGCGACACGAAGGACATCGTCCGAAGATGCAACGGGTGCCAACGGTTCGCCGACAAACCGCACACACCTGGGTCCGAACTTCGACCCATACCCGTAGCCTGGCCTTTTGCCCAATGGGGCCTCAACATGATCGGCAAACTGCCAAAATCTTCGAAAGGAGGACACGTCTTCCTCCTGGTCGCAGTCGACAAATTCACCAAGTGGATCGAGGCCATGCCAGTCACCAACCAGAAGGGAAAAACCGCCGTCAAGTTCTTCGAATCCATTGTCTACAGGTTTGGCGTACCGCACAACATCATCACCGACAACAGATCGAACTTCATCTCCGAAGAATTCCAGGACTTCTGCGAAGGCCTCGGGATCAATATCACGTATGCCTCAGTGGCACACCCACAAACAAACGGGAAAGTGGAAAAGGCCAACGGCCTAATCGGCGCCGACATTAAGAAGCGCCTCATGAGCTCACTCGAGCACAAAGCTGGAAACTGGACGAAAGAGCTACCGTCTGTCCTGTGGAGCTTACGGACTACGCCAAACAGCTCCACCGGCTACACACCATTCTTCATGGTGCACGGAGCTGAGGCCGTGCTACCAGCCGAAGTACGCCACCAGGCTCCACGAGTCGTTGCTTACAGCGAAGCTGAATCCACGGCTGCACTCGAAGATGCCGTCGACACACTCGACGAAGCACGGGATATAGCAGCAGCTAGATCAGCGGTGTACCAGCAAAGTCTCCGCAACTACCACAGCCGCCGGATGCGCCCAAGGTCCTTCGTCGAAGGAGACCTCATCTTACAACTCAAGCAAAAGCGACCGAATAAATTCGAGTCACCATGGGAAGGACCCTATGTCATCACCGAAGTCATCCCAGGTGGCGCCTATCGCCTCAAGCACGTGGAGTCTGGAGTCGCATACTCCAACCCATGGAACATCTCGCACCTGCGATGATTCTACCCGTAGCAACCTACCCCCTTTTACTTTCAATAAGGCTTTCAGCCAAGGCTACTCAGCCGAACCATGTACCTCCTCCATTACGATATAAATACAGCTAATTGTCTCGCCCCCAACCTTCGGTTGACCATTTTCTGCAACTTTACTACATGCTACAAACGCACTCGGGGGCTCCCCCCACCTCACGATTTCATCGACTGAGGACCAAACGTGTACACCTGAGTAGCTGACCACGTCAGGCAAACGAAAAAGACACGTACTCAAACAGAGCACTGCGTGCTCACAAACAAGAAAAACCTTTACAACAAAGGGCACAAATACGCCCAGCCGAAATATACAAATTTTACATCTATCTGTTCATTTCCAGGTCTTACCTATTCTGAAGAATAACCTGAGCACGCTGCTCAAACAAATCTACAATCTGTTCGGCATACTGCCTTACAACCGCGTAATGCGGACGCATGTTCCACTCGCCACCATCCGGTCGAAGAGGTGTCCCAGTTGCCACAGCAGCCAAATCTACGTCAGGGCGGTGCACCCTAACAAGAGACAAGGCAGCCTTCACCCCTGCGACGAGCTGCTGCCGCACCAGCTCCTTGACATTGCTGGCACTCCGAAACCTCAACAGAAGACCTGCGAGGGTCGTCGGCACGACATCCAAAGGAAACATGACGTGCAACACCGAGGAAAGTGATGTCTGCACCTGGCAGAGCACCCGCGAGACCTGATAGACATGATCCTGCACCGTCGCCAGAACCATGGCACGATCGCGGTCCATCCAGAAGAAGCCGCCGACCTCCATGTCCTGTTGAGTCAAGCAATTGACTCGAACAGCGATACGCTCCTTTTCTTCCCTCGGAGCAAGATTGGCACCTGCGACAACCGCACAAAACAAGAATAAGGCCAACAGGCTCACCCGAAGAACTGAGCCACAGCCCGAAAGAAGGATCAACTTACATTGCAGCTGCTCGGACAGCCGACCCAGCTCCGCCATCAAATACTCCTCTCTGGCTGCACCACGATCTGCCTTGGATTTCCAAACGTCGGCACGACCGCGTAACCCGAGCAAATCCCTCTCCAAGCTGCGCACGCGATCTCGAAGAAAAGCGAGCTGCGAGGAATCATCCAATGACGGTCGCAAGGGCCTTTCGGATGAAGTATCAACTGGGTCAGCACCCGAAGGAACCTATAGCAGCAGAAAAAAGAAGGCACACAGACATTCAGCCAAGGATAGAGCACAACTCGGAGGAATTCATTAAAATATATAAGGCCACTATGTGGCACAAGGATGGTACTACAAAAGATATTTACAACAAAAGAAGACTACAAACTACCCTACGTCTACTATGCCTAAGGTGCAGGACACTGAGTCGCCTCAGAACCAGACTGCCTAGCTTTGGCCTCGCCCTGCTGCCGCAGTGCGTACTCAGACAACAAGTCAATGAGCTTGGGCCCATATCGTCTGCAGCGAGCGGAGTAGGCGGCGAATGCTACCTCGGATCCATCCGCAGCCGTCGGCATCCGAGAAGTGATCTGGGGCAGGTCCAGCTCCGCCCCAGCCGCCATGGCCATTGCCAGCCCGACGGACGCGCCGATGCCCTTCTGCTTGCGCTTGTACGCCGCAGGCGCTTCGGCTGACAGAGCCTTTGCCAGGGCATCCACATCTTCAAGGGATGCGCCCTTCGGGAAGAGCTCCTGGTAGAAGCGACCAAGGACCTCTTTCGTCTTGGCAAGGGAGTTGACGACGGTGCTGCAGCGGTCTTCGACCGCTACAGTGGCATCATCTAGAGCACTCCCGTGCTCCAGAGCACCGCGGTCGAACTCGATGCCTGCGGCATATGAGACAAAAAAGAAGAAAACATGAAGAAAGACAACTTAGAAGAAGATCCGTAGAAAAAGAAGCAAGTACAAAAGCTAACGCTCACCCGAAATAGCCTTGGCAGCAGCCATGAGCTTCTCCGCCACCCCTTTTTCACGAGCAGCCGCAACGATGGCCAGCTTCTCCTCACGATCTGCGGCCTCCTGCTGCAGACGCTCTTTTGCTTCGGCTGCCTTCGTCAGCTCCAGCTCAAGGCGCTCTCTCGCACCAGCGGCAGCTTCGGCCTTCTGCTCCGATTGGCCAAGGATCTTCTTCAGAGCATCGACCTCACGGAGAGAGTCGTTATGCTCCTCTGCATTTACAACAAGCAAGTGTCAAAGAACAGGACCAGGATAAGCAAGAGAAGTACTACAAGGCAGACGAATACCTTGAAGCTGCCGCAGTTTCGCCTCCAGCGTCAGGCGTTCCTCCACCAGCCGCTTGGCCTCTTGGACAAAAGGCTGCAGCAACATGCAATAGTAGTAAGAGCAGGACTTGGGGGCTACGCCCAACACAAAGAAGCATAAACAACATCAGCATACGAAGACACTCGGGGGCTCCCCCCGTAACATCAAGCAGAAAAACTTACGTGCTCCGAAGGCGAACCCGCAGGCCCGCCTGCGAAATTCTAAGGCGCAACCACCAGCCTCTCCTGCACAGGAGGAACTGGCGCAGCGTCACCAGAAGTCGCCACCGTCTGAGGAGGAGGCGACGCAATGTTTGACTCCCCCATCATCTCGCACGCACCATCACTAGAGCCGTCGGAGGATTGCCTGCATACGAACCAATCAACACAGGTGCAAATATAACAAGGGAACAAAGGACAACAGTGGCAACAAGAAAACTTACGAGCCCAACGCGCTCAGGTCGAAGATAGGAGAAGCCCTTCAGGCCCTCTTCTCCTCCTTCTTTTCTTCCTTCTTCTCCTCCTTCTTTTCTTCCTTCTTCCGCTTTGCTGGCGGGTGCGGAGCAACAACCCGCATAGGAATGGCAGGAAGGGGAGAGGAAGAACCCCCAGGAACATCATCATGACGCTCAAGGCCCAGAGGATTTCTGGGAGTCGGAGGAGTCGAGGCATCTGACGACTCGCTAGAGCTCCGTGATCGCTTGCGCGAATGGTCCTCACTCGATTCGTCGGGATCCTCCGCTGGGGATCGCGCTGACGGTAGCTCGGACACGGAATCCACCACTTCATTATCCGGGGCATTCGGATACCTTTCGGGTAACGGTGGTGCCATGCCCGTCACTTTGAAGCTCTGCAAAAGGAAAAGGAACTTTGTTAGCAAACAAAGGAAAAAGTACACAGCTGACAAAAACAAAAGGGGAGCACTACGTGCGCAAATCTACACCTTCGGTACGACCAACGTCGAAGAAAAGGGAGAAGTCAGCGACTTCCCCGGGATTTCTTCGTCGGCCTTGAACTTCAACAGCGCGCGAAGAGCCTTGTCAAGTTCCACCTCGGAGATTTTCTCACTCGAAACCCTCGTCGGATCACGGCGCCCAGAGTAAAGAAACATCGGATGCGCCCTCGCTTGGAGAGGCTGCACCTGACGCTCAAGAAACGTCCGGATGATGTCGACACCGTTCACCTCCTTCTCAGGAATCAGTTGGAGATCCTCCACCCGACGGTACAGGGCCTCTATCTCCGCCACCTCACCGTCTAAGATTTGGTTTTTCTAGGATCTTTTCTTCTCAATCAATTGGGAGGGGTCAAAAGGAACGAGACCAAAATCTTGCCCAGGCAGTACGGAGTCACGGATGTAAAACTATTTCCTCTGCCAGTACTGGACAGATTCGGACATGGAAAAGGAAAAGAATTGCACATTGGGACTGAGGGAGATGATGAAACCCCCAATGGGATACACACCATCCGAACCAGACTGCCTCTTCACGGAATAAAGCTTCTGGAAGAGGCCAAAGTGCGGCTCAATGCCAAGCCAACACTCGCAAAGCGTGATAAAACACGCAATGTGGAGAAGGGAGTTGGGAGACAGATGATGGAGTTGAACCCCATAGAAAAAGAGCAGTCCACGAAGGAAGTCATGGACTGGATACGAAAACCCACGCAAGACGAAGGCAAGAAACATAACCTGGTACCCAGATGGGGGACGGGGGATTACCTCATTGACGGGGAGTTTGACGGCCGTCGTATCCTGCGGGATCAGGCCCCGCTCGCGCAGTTTGCGGAGATCGCTCTCCCGCGTCTCTGATCGCCGCCAGCCACCATCGGTGACGCGAGCAGAGGCGGTGCTCTTCTTGCCTCCGGCGGCGCTGGTCCCAACCGCAGATGAGGATTTCTTTGTCTTCCCCATGACGCTACAACGGTGGTGTCGTTGGCAACGACGAAGGACAAAGGAAATATGGAGGAAACTCTCAGCGCGTAGCAAGAATAGCTCAAGAACGAAGAGGCAGTGAATAGATGAACTATTGCGGTGAAAAACAAACCACGATTTCACCAGAGATTATAACAGCGAAGACGACGCGCGCTGGCCGTCCATCGAGAAGACCTAACGCCAACGGTAGATCTGGCCGTACACGTGTCAGCACCAAAACGAACCGTCGTTACCACGCCGTCCACTACGCGCGGAAATCGAGGAGACGCCGTAATCATCTCCACGCCGCGCGTGACCGGTCAATTCAAAGTCAGCAAGTGGGACCCACGCTTCGTCCAGTCAAGTCATCTCTGGCGTAGCAGACGCTTGAGGTCATCGATCGTAAGCACTGACGTCATCAAAAGCTATACTAGCACCACTTCGGCTCCACAGCTAAGAGTACTCACTCGAATCTACGATTCGACTAAATACTCGGGGGCTACTCCTATCAGGAGCGCTGGCCGTGCACCCGGCAGACAAATGAGGACAAAATTACTTCTCTGAGTCCTACTTCGAGTCTACGACTCCACTACGGACTCGGGGGCTACTCCCATAGGGAGGATGGATTTAAGCATCCGAAAATTTTTGAGTCCTGCGGACCTAATGATTGAAATAATGCTTGAACTGAAAGTCTCCGTTCGAGTCTACGACTCGAACAGACACTTGGGGGCTACTCCCATAGGGAGCGCTGGTCGCGCACCCTATGAAATCTTCGACTGCGATCTTCCGGATTCGCATGCAAAAACTTTTCTGGCAACTCTGCCCCAACAAAACGCTAAGTGAGTAACAATCTCCTTGGCCACCCGAAACACCTCCGAGGTGATAAATGTTCGGATGCTGCGTCTGCGACGCAAAGATAAGACCTACAGATATCATCTGATGGCCTGGCAACACACCTGACTGCGCTCTGCTAGTATGAATCCGTACCAGCAGGTACGATGAAAAATCCCGACGGACGCGTTGGGTACACCAATTAAAATCACTGGAATTCCACTCCTATAAGTCCTCCGCGGCCTGAGTTGAATTACACCAGCATATGTTCCAGGCCCGGGTTAAGGGACCCGAACCTGAAGAAGATCGTGTTGTTTTGTCCTAAGACAGTTAACTGACCCTGATCCGTCGGGTGAGTCAGGCACACGCATCAACAATCCCTACACACATATACTATTAACATATAGCTGCTCCCGAAGGATGGAAGAGTCCTCAGCCGAATCTACGATTCGACTGATCACTCGGGGGCTACTGACATGGTTATACCCTACGGGTATGTAACTTCAGCATACCTAGTCCAGCCCAAGGAAGGCCCACGGCAGATATACGCTGGCCCATGAAGATTTTCGGGTGGCCAAGGCCCATGACGTCTTCGGATCCTTGGAGAGCAAGACTAGAGGAGATAGGAAATTCAAAGGGGTAAAACCCTAGAACTTGTAACCGACTAGGACTACGCCCGGGACCTGCCTAAGTCTATATAAAGGCCAGGAGGGCACGTCCTAGGGCAACTCGACTCATACTTTCGCACACGCATCCACGCCAGATCGAATCTGCGCACCCTGTAACCTTCGGTTCCGCCGTAATCAAAGAGCAGACAAGCAGGAGTAGGGTTTTCCCTCCGGGGGTCTGAACCTGGGTAAATCTCGTGTCCCTTGGTTGCTTGTCTGTTAACCGTGCCACGATCTCTAGCATCCCCATCTTCTCCAAAACCCAAGTCCATAACAATGGGCATTGACGAGATTAAACCTCGTCACTCGGAGCATCAAGTTTCTCAAGATCCAGTGGAGTAACCACACTGAAGAAGAAGCTACCTGGGAGCGAGAAGATTACATTAGGAGAGAGTTTACAGATCTCTTTAAATCCTAGTTTTCTTTTTTTCTCAAATATCGAGACGAGATTTTGTTTAAGGAGGGAAGGTTTGTAACATTCCAAAAATATTAATCAAGGTTATCAAATTCCAATCACCCAAAATTAGGGTTAACAAAAACTTTTGATTAATTAAATCCATATGAATGCATGTGTGTATGTGATGAATGCTTGAATGGACTTGTGTGATTATTGTGAATAGAAAGGAATAGTTTAAAGATGAAAACAACATCATCTAAATCATTTCCAAGCAGAATCAAATCAATAGAAATTCAAAAACAAACAAAATAAGTAAATGGTCATTTTTGCCATTCTTGCTTACTAGACCACTCTGAGTGTTTATAGTCCAAGATTTCAAACAGAAACATATCCATTTCTTTTCACCCCTTGCTAGACCAAGTGAAAGTGAACCCAAGCCCACCTTGCAAACCCACAGAAACATTTGGAAACCCTATTTAAATGACATTTGAAAATTGAATCTAGTTCATATGGTAAGATCACCATTTCTCAAAACCCAACCAAACCAGTGCACCTTGACAAATCCAAGCAACCAGAGACTACCTAGTATGTGACCATTGCATCCACCAAGTTTCATCCAAAAATTCAAATTTGAAATTCTTTCGGCCATTTCATCAAACACTTGGAGATAGCAAATCAAATTGGCCAAACTTCACTATTTTGAGCAGTAATTTGGCTAAGCATTATTCACCATTGATCACACTTGTCTCCCGCAGTGCCAACCAATGCCTTGAACACAACTAGCCTCTACCCAGTGCACCATGCCGAGCCATGCCGAGAGCACCCTTGCCAGCCGACCATGGCTAGCTAGCCAGAGAAAGCGCTGCGCCTAGCCACCGTGTATAGCAAGCACGCCACCGTCCATCGCCACCAACTATCCAGCCATCGAACCCTGTTAAGCACTGGACCACAGAGAAACGCACACGCTTATTTCTCTGCGACCATGCCGAGAGCGCGCCAGAGCGCCGTGCTCGACACGCTCGCACAGACCGCGCCCCGCCTTTGCCGCCTTCCTGCGTGATCACCACCATCCCAAGAACCTCCCAGACAACCCCGTTCGCCGCCGCGCGACCCGTAGCCACTGTGCGCCATCAAAACCGCCGTCGGTGCCGCTCAGAGCGTCGACGTGTTCCGATCGAACTGCACCACCCCACGCCTCTCCATGAAGACGTTGAGCTTCGCCAGGAGACCGTGCACCGTCCCCTACCTTCAGCCATGATGTTAGCTCACTATGAAGCCGACCCCGACGAGCTCAACCCGCACCCTTCGTTTCCCTCGTGGAACTATAAATAGAGGCCTTCCCCGTTCAAATTCTTCACACCATTCCACTCCCAACCTCCACTGATCGTCCCCACTTGTTCCCGGAGCAAGGCGAGCACAGCATCGCCGGAGCCTGCCGCTGCTGGAGGAGAAGGGCGTCGTTGATTGGATCCACCCCAGGAGGAGCCGCCAGTACCAGGAGAATCGCCGTCGTCGACTTCGTCGTTCGCCACCATCGCCGACCATCGCCTGAGCCCCGGTGAGCCGCCACAAATCCCCACTGGCCGCGCTAGGATTCGTGCTCGTCGCGTTCTGTTCAGACGTTAACGACGACCCTCAACCGTAGATCTTATATCTAATCCTACAGCCGTAGTTAGCCCGTACCCCTTTGCACCCTCTGTCCCACTGACGTGTGGGGTCAACCACTTAACCCGCCCACGCACGCGCTGTGCGCAGTGGGCCGGCCCAGTTAACTTTCCCGTGTGACCCAGCTCGTTTGAAATTGGGTTTATCTATTTAATTTCAAATATAGTTCTGGCAGTAGATTCAGAAATCATTTTAGAGAGTTGTCTGAACCAAATTGCATGAAACTAATTTTTCTAGAAAGATATTGAAATTCTTAATCCAAGCCCGTTGGATTTAAACCATTTGAAATTATAGATCACCTATAGTAAAAATAACAAGGCAGAGACTTTTCTGCATTCAAACATTTTTAAAAATTCAACCATAAATGCTTTTGAGTTGATTCCAACTCTCAAATATCACATTTGACAAGAACTTTCTGAATATATAAAAATATCTAGGTTTACTTGCAGTAATAATAGACAAGTAATAAAAGAATGCCCCATAGGCATTTCTAGTCACTTTAATTAATTAAAATAAAAAGGTTAAACCTTCTTAAATTGTGACACCACTTTAAATCACATTCCCAAGTACTGAAATATGTGGTGATGACATGTGTCAACATGATCCCATGTTTTAATTGGAGAATATTAAATCTTAAGTAGTTTTTCAATGAGTAGAAATTACTTTTCTAAAATAAAATGAATGAAACTAGTGCATTAATTCTTTGTGATGATTGTGATGATACTAGATCATCTAGTGAAAACCTTGGTGTGATAAATAGAAGTATTTAAGTATTGTTTGGTGATTGTGTACCTCGTATTTATTTATAGACGCTAGTACCAAGCAAGGATACGAAGTGGAAGGAGAATACTACGAGGAAGAAGCCGAGGAAAACTTCAACCACTACACTTCATAAGGCAAGCTAACACTTGCAACTGTGAAAGCTAAATAACCTATGCAATGCATTAGGCATGCCTTGGTTATACCCATTGATGATACCCAATCCCAGTTTTACTTGCAAGCTTTACTCTTTTATTTCTTTGTCAAAGCTTTCTATTTTTGTTTACTTAGTGACTTATAGATTGTAGAAAAATATTTAAAGGTAGCATAAAGAGCATAAAACTTGGCCTAAGTTAGATAAATCTGATGTCATCCTGAGGCATGAGATTGAACTTAGATAGGTCACACTTGATTATCACCCCTTGTTAGTGTTTACCCCCAACTTTAGTGGTTAGTGCTAATCGTAAAACTTGATCACTTTAGATGGGAATACTTGGTAAAAAGGATTATGAAAACCTTAGAATGATGAGTCATTCTAATGAAATGTTTTGACATGTGTTCTTGAACACCAGATGATTTTGATGATGAAAATGTTGAGGCCTGGGCCTTAGCCCTGTATAAAACTGATGGTTGTCTGTATGCGATACCATTCCAATTTTCTCGTACAACCACAATACCCGAAATTGGGTAGGGCTTGACTGGTAGTTTATATATCTTAGTATGGGTTCCCTTGCGGCCGAGATTTGAGCTGAGGGTACCTCGTGATGATTGACCACCTGTGCAGTTTCCAAGATGACAGATGGTCATGGTTGGGAGGCCAAACTTATAGGAGAGGTCCCTATACTAGGGTGTGTAATTGAAAGGTTAGGATTGATTATCCGCATACTGAGTATGGTGAATTCAGGATTGTTCCTGACGGATGTATCGAATATTATGGTGAAAGTGTACCACCTCTGCAGAGTGTCAAACTATTCGAATATCCGCGTCCGCGGTTATGGACAGTTGGAGTGGACATATTGTTCCGTCGTCAGATGTTTTCAAAATGACTTGTGAAATGAATTATGACTTTGACTTGATCACAACAGGGTTGTGGATATGAAAACTAAGTTCCCACTTAGGTGTTATAAAACATTAAACTAGCTTTCTTTGCTTCTGAACTCAGTTAAGGTAAACCTGGCTTTTTGCAAAACAACCTGGAGCTTAGGATTCCTACTTGAAACCAATTTACCTGTTAGTGATAGTTTGTGAGTACTTAAAGAGTACTCATGGCTTTGTCTCTGGCTATTCCCGTGGCCAGACTATGAAGAGGAATATCATGAGGATGGACCACAGTAAGTCTATGACAACTAGGATCATCTCCCATCGTCAGCATTCCCTGTGACCATGAAGATGGAGCTTCGCCCATGCTATCGTTATTATATTATTCCGCTGCTTTTATTGTACTAAGACTGGATCATGAGATCCTTTATTTGTTGTAAGACCTTATGTATGGTTTGTAATGGATGATGTACTGTGATATCCAATCTGTTATGTCTCGCAAAAATGGTAATCCTGAGATTGCAATGTATGACATAACATGCATCTGGGATTAAAAATCCGGGTGTTGACACACATATTATGGTTACATAGAGGAGATATGGGAACTTGACTATGGACCTTCTTTTAAGGTCCCTTTGTTTCGGTGCAAACGGGTCAAGATGGCAGGAGGCGGGGTAAAGATAGACCAGAAGTATGGAATGAAAACCGTGCATATCAAACAATCTTGCGTATAGAGACGAACCATTCGTCCTTGCAAATGATGTGGCTTAGGTTTTCTATGCGAAGGACATGTCTACCAAACCGAAAAAAGAAAAGATAAGCAAACGAATACACCATACGATGAGCCAAAGCGCCACATAGTTCTTTTAGGGAAAAGAAATATCATGGGAGTGGAGGACAAGACAAACATGTAAGAAGTGTCGTGGGAATGGCCACGGCAGATGCTGCAATCGGCAGCGAGTAGTAGAACGAGGGGCAAGGGCGGCCAGCCATCTGCGGTGCGAGATGAGGGCAAAGACGCAGGGTTTTACCCAGGTTCGGCCCCCCGGAGGGTAAAGACCTACTCCTGCTTGATTGTATTATGGATGTGTTTACAGTGGGCGAACTCGGCGACTAGGCGGCGAGTTGCTTGGGTGTATGAGGGAACGTGTCTCTACTCACCCCTTAGGGAGGTTTATATAGGCTCACCTCCCCTAGGGTTTACATATCTCAACCGATTCGGTTACACCTTTGGCAATCGTTTAACCTAGACCGACTGGGCCTATCTACTCGCCTGGGCCTTCAACTTCCAGTCGCCTGGTACCTTGCTGGGCTTTGATCCACTCGCCGTTCTGCAGGCCCACTCGCCAGCCCTTGGGCCAGTCGGAAACGTCCCGCTGAGCATACCCCAGTAGGCGTATCCCCATCAGTAGTCCCCGAGGCCGTCGTTGATTAGGCGTGGGTGGCTGCTGGCAGTCGGAGTATACGGCTTCAAGCTGGCATCCAGTCGAATCGTCGGCGGGCTCCTGCATGAAGGAATAAATCCGGCGAACCGAGTTGCGTCTTGGGCGAGTCGAGCCAACGGGACGCGGTCTCGGCGAGTGACTTAGCGAGCCGAGTAGCAGGAGGCGGACCGTCGGGCGTGGTCAAACTAGCCGTTAAGGTAACTCAACGGTAACTTTTGGCGTAATCATTGCGTGGTAACGGCCCCCTAATTTGGCGGGCAACTCCCGCTATATAAGAGGAATGGTAGGCTATCGCAAAGCCAACCGCCCACCGTTTCTTCCGAGCGCACACATCTTCCTTCCTTCGATTCCGCGATCCAATCGACCCGCAATCCTCCGACCTCCAAACAAATCCTCAGCCATGGCCCTCTCCACCGAACCTTGGGGTAGATCCAAGTGCACCAGGGCGCAGCTGGCCTCCTTCGAGGAGGCCGGAATCCTGCGGGCCGGCTGCTGGCGTATCCCCGCAGCCGGGGAAACGACCCCAAACCCGCGAGAGAGAGAATTCATCTGTTTCACCAGTCACCTCGAGCGGGGGTTAGGGTTTCCCACATCCTTGTTCTTCCGGCGTTTCTGCGCCTACTACGGGATCCAACCCTCAGATCTGGGTCCCCATAGCATCGAGCAGCTCGCCATCTTCGTGGCGTTCTGCGAGTGCTACTTGGGCTGCCGGCCCTACTTTCCCTTGTGGCAAGATCTGTTCCACGGACGGATCAGCCGCGAGGAGGCGGGCGGCCCAATACTAGCCGCGGGCGGCTTAACCTTCCAACTCAAATCCAAAGCTTCCTTCTTCGACCTGATGCTGCCGGCCAAAGCAGCGAGCGACTGGAAAAAGTCATGGTTCTACGTGACTGAGGCGACTCCGGAGGACGAGGCGGCGATCCCGCGGTACTCGGCCAACCGTTCCGAGCCACGCCATCTCCAGGTCGGCAAGCTCCCCGACGACCAGCGGATGGTCGTCGACGAGATGCTCCAGACCATCCGTGGTCTGAAGAAGAAGGGGCTCCAGACGGTGAACTTGTACAACTGTTGGCTTGGGCGGCGGCTCGTTCCGCTCGCCCAACGCGAGCATTACATGTACCAGTACACGGGCCGAGGAGACTCGACGAAGGCCTGCCTCGCCGAGTGGAAGCTGGAGGACTACCTCTCGGCGCTGAAGAAGATCACCCAGGCGGCATACACGGATGCGCAGGCCGGGGTCCCTCCCTACACCGCGAAGCGTCCGGCTCCGACGGTAATCCTTTTATCTTGTTCGCAGTCGTAGCATGTGCAGTCGCGGTAATTCTAACTTTGTTTCGTGTTTAACGCAGCTGTTCCAAGTGGTGGAAGGGTGGCTACCACCCGCCGATGACGAGAGCCCCGGGCCATCCGCCCAGGACACAAGCGAGTCGCCACCCGCCAAGGGTAACGAGGACGACGAGGACGAGTCCGAAGAGGAGATTGCCCCACTGGTCCGAAAGACCCGCGGGCAACGTCAGCGCGAGATCGAAGCGAGCAGGAGCCTCGAGCGTCATGACGATGACGAGGAACTCCCAGAAACCACCTCGCGCCGTCAGGCCACTCCCGCGAAGAAGAAGAAGAAGGAGAAGGAAGCGAGGGCCCCCCTGAGGAGGAAGACGAAGCCGCCGAAGATGGCCTCACCGCCGCATTCAGCGAGCAGCTCCGATGCTCATAGCTCGTCCGGTGACGGCGCGGCCCCGGCGACAACCGCGCTAGATGCGCCATCCGTGGAGGCGCCGCTGGCTTCAATGCCTCCGCCCTTTGCGCCGGTCTCCGGGCTAGGGAAGGCTCCGGATGTGGTGACTTCGCCTCGCAAGGAGGTCCCAAGCATGGCGGTCTCGCCTCGCAAGGAGGCTCCGGCCGCGGCAGCTCCACTTCGCGAGGAGGCCTCCGCCGAAGGCATCCCGGAGGCGCCAACCGCTACCTCAACGTCAAAGAGGCCGTCCGTATCCTGGGCCCCTGACGTCCTAGAACTGGGGCTTAGGCGCCGATTGGGCCCTGAGCTGGAGAAACCGGCCAGCCTTCGTACAGGGCTGCGTTTCATTCCAGTCGCCAAGTGAGTGCATTTGGCCTTCTCTATTTTCTTTTAGTATTTCGATTGCCTTTTATTGATTTGACTCGACGTGCAGGACCGGAGTGAAAAATATGGGCCACCCGACGGTGGCCAAGGTGCCCTCCGCCACTAGCGAGGAAGATCCTTCCCGTAAGAGGAAGGTGGACGAGGTCGCCGCCTCCACAGAAGGCAGCAAGAAGGCCAAGGGCGATGACATCGTCGCTGTCTCTGATGACGCGGCGACCGCGCCGGCTAGACCCGCAATGGAAGCAACCGCGTCCACGAAGGAGGGCATTTCCTTGCCTAGACCGGAGGAAGCGAGTTCCTTTGGGGCGGGTGCCTCGATTGCTACCTTCCCCCGCTTCGTGACCAAGGCGGCCACGGCAAGCGGGGCTGCGCTTCCGAGCCTCACTCCAGGGACCGCCGACGCTGAAACCGACCAGCGTCGCGGGCACACGCCGGCGCTGCTCGCGTCTGTGGATGCAGTACAGCTTCATAGCATGCTTGGTGCGGCCATCCAGGTATCTCCAGTCCCCGAGGATCAGGTCGGTGCTTTAGCAGCGGCTTGATCCTTATAATTTCTCGTTTTGTACTTTCGAATCCAGTCCCCGAGTGCATATGCGCTAAATTTTAGCGGGTATGCACTGAGGAATTTTCGTGGTTGCCAGTCCCCGAGTGCGCACTCGCTAAATTTTAGCGGGTGGGCACTGAGTAATTTCTCATGGTCGCCAGTCCCCGAGTGCGCACTCGCTAAATTTTAGCGGGTGTGCACTGAGTAATTTTTCATGGTCGCCAGTCCCCGAGTGCGCACTCGCTAAATTTTAGCGGGTGTGCACTGAGTAATTTTTATGTGTACTGACTTTGAAGGTGTACAGGGTCTGCAGCTGGAGTCGGCAGAGCGATTGGCTGCGAAGCAGCATGCTGAGAAGGAGCTGGCCACTCTCCAGGAAGCAAACAAGGAACTTCAGGCTGCTGCTGCGCAGGCGGAGGTAGCTCGCCAGGAGCTTATTCCTGCTGGTGAGCTGGTGGTGGTGCGATCTGCATTAAGTGCTGCTGAGCAGAGGGTCGCCGACCTCGAGCGCGAATTGCGGGAAGCAAAAGAAGAAGCAAATTCGGCGAATGGGCGAGCTAAGGCCGCCATTGCGGCCGCGGAAGAAGACCGCAAGGTGTCGGAAGCCCTCATTGTTGGGCTTCAGGACGATCATACGTCGCTTCAAAGCTTCATCACGGGACTCGCCTGCCCGTTACTTGGTGAGTGCGTCTTCCCTGTCTTTCAATTGTATTGTTTGTGGTTTCCGTGGTACTCATATCTGTCTCCTTCTAGCAGGTCGTGTGATTGGTAGCCACGAAGAAGCGAGCTCTCTTGACGCGAAGGAGTGCGTAAGCATGCTCGTCGACTCGGCGACGCTGTCGGCGACGTGCATCCGCGCCTACCTTCAAGAGATGTCGCCCACGGAGGTTATTCCCAGTGACCTCGTTAAGGTGGGGAGTACTTGGAGAAGGCGCCCGCGGTCGTAGAGTTCATGACGCGGTCGGCGTTTCGGCGCGGGGCGTCGACAGCTCTGAGCCTGGGACTCGCCCACTTCCCCGAGGACTTCGACCTCGACGATGTGACGAGTGGGTATCCTTCGTCGACTGGCGCGGTGGATCTGTCCGAGGTTCTCAAGCTGCAGGAACGTGCCGCCGCGTACTCGGAGCGTGTCTGGGCGATGGGCGACCTCCTTCCCTACCAGGAAACGGTCGTCGCGCCAAACGACCCCGAGCCGCCGCATCGTGACTTCAAGGTCGAGCAGCCTTTCCGCGCGGCGATGGCGGGTGAGCTGACGACGTATCCGTCAAACCCGTACACCGCGTTCATCCGTAGGCGCCGGGACTCTGGTGCGTCGTCGTCGAAGCCTGCAGAATAGGGTAGTGTGCCTAGATAAGTTAGCAGCAGTTCTGCCGAGCAGGCATAGTTTGTAATGTAAGACAATGCGATGTGCGATTGAATTGGATGTTGTGTCCATTTTGCTAATAATTTTCGTGTTTTGGATTGATTTTGGATGAGTCCCCGAGCGCGTCCGCCCTTTTGTGGGGTTCACCTTGTATATGATGTTTGTTGTTATCGTGTGTTTTGTTAGTTTAGTCAACTCGCCCGAGCTCGTAGAGCCAGTCGCAAGGCGACTCCCTTGAGCGCTCTGTACTTTACCGTTTTCCCGGACGCGAACGGAGTCGGGTGGCCGAGTCCCCGAGCGTGGTACTTGGTATTTTGAGGCGCGACTCGAGGGTGGTTGAGGACTGAGCGCGTTGGTATGAGCGCGTCACTCCTGCCTGGCCCGGTGGGTCAGTCGCGTGGCGAGTCCTGGGCGTGCTCTCTTACTTGACGTTTTCCCTGACCGATCGCGACGAACTGGTATTCAGTCCCCGAGCGTGGTACTTAGCCGTTCGAGTCGCTACGCCGAGGATGCGGAGGACCAAGGCCGCTGTGAGAAGCGAGGGCAGTTGTCTTGGTTTGCAAAACCAGTCGAGCTAGGCGACTCCAATGGGGCTCCGGATTGGCGTTTTTCGTGGACGACGCAAGACCTGAGATGACTCAGTGCTCTTACATCGCACTACTTGGCCGTGCCGGTCGCTGTACCAAAGGTTGACTTCTGCATGTTAGCATGACGCTGTTATTACGAGTGCGAGTGGCACAAGGCATGGAGAGTAGACGCAATTTGCGGTAACTGTTTCTTTTATTTCATAGCGACTGGAGAGTACATATGTGGGGTTCTAAGAGTAGAACTTCCGGAGGAGATTTACATTCCATGGCCGCTTGACATCGAGTTTGCCATCTCCGCGGACGTCGATGAGGTAGTAGGCGTCGTTTCCGAGTACGCGCCCGATAGCGAACGGGCCTTCCCACGGAGGGGAGAGCTTGTGCATGCCCTTCCTGTCCTGGATGAGGCGTAACACCAAGTCGCCTTCCTGGAAGGTGCGGGTTTTCACCCGTCGGCTGTGGTAGCGGCGGAGCCCTTGCTGATAAATGGCAGTGCGCGATCGGGCGAGGTCGCGTGCTTCGTCGAGTTGGTCGAGCCCATCTTGGCGGGCCATCTCGTTTGCGGCCTCCGTATAGTGGACGACCCGCGGCGAGTCGTGTTCTAGGTCGGTGGGCATGACCGCTTCGGCTCCGTAGACCATGAAGAAGGGGGTGAATCTCGTCGACCTGTTGACCGAGGTGCGGATTCCCCAGATGACGGAGGGTAGCTCTTCGACCCAGCATCCAGCGGTGCGCTCAAGTGGTACTTGGAGTCGCGGCTTCAGACCGTGGAGGATGCTTTGGTTGGCTCGTTCCGCCTGACCGTTGGATTCCGGATGTGCGACTGACGCGAGGTCGAGCCGGATGTGGTGCTCTTCGCAGAATTCGGCCATTGCTCCCTTGGCGAAGTTTGTGCCATTGTCCGTGATGATGCTGTTGGGGAACCCGTAGCGGTATATGAGCTCGCGTAGGAACTTAGTGGCGGTCTTCCCGTCGCATTTCCGGACTGGCTTGGCCTCAACCCACTTCGTGAATTTGTCGACGGCGACCAGCAGGTGGGTGTAACCGGAGGGGGCCTTCTTGAAGGGGCCTACCATGTCCATGCCCCACACGGCGAATGGCCAGGTGATGGGGATTGTCTTGAGCGCCGAACTTGGTACGTGCGTCTGGTTGGCGTACTTCTGGCACCCAGCGCATCGCTGGACGATATCGACGGCGTCGGCGTGTGCGGTAGGCCAGTAGAAGCCGTGTCGCATAGCCTTGGCGACCAGGGAGCGCGCAGCGGCGTGGTGGCCGCAGTCGCCTGAGTGGATGTCGTGTAGGATTTTGCGTCCTTCAGCCGGTTGGACGCAACGTTGGAACACGCCGGTGACGCTGCGCTTGTGTAGCTCGCCGTCGATGATGGTGTAGGACTTGCATCGGCGAGCAATCATTTGAGCGCTTGTCTCGTCTGCGGGCAGGGTGCCGGTCTCCAGGTAGGCGATGTAGGGCTTGGTCCAGTCGTCTGGCTCGGTGATGAGTGCGACCAAGGCTGCCTCTGGTTGGAGAGGGACTCCGATGTCAATCTCCCTCGGGGGAGAGACTGATGGTTTGGAGATTGTGTCGAGGAACACGCCGGCGGGTGGTGCGAGTCGAGCCGACCCGATGCGAGAGAGGGCGTCGGCCTCCTCGTTTTTCCGCCTGTCGATCCACTCGACGGAGTAGCCGGTGAAGTGGCCGCCCAACTTGTCCACCTCTTGGCGATACGCCGCCATTGTAGGGGAGATGGCGTCGCAGGTGCCGGCGACTTGTCCCGCAACGAGGTCGGAGTCTCCATAGCATCGAAGGCGATTGACGCTCATCTCCTTTGCGGCTCGCATGCCGTGGAGTAGGGCCTCGTATTCAGCCATGTTGTTGGTGCAAGGCGTGAATTCGAGGCGGAGGATGTAGCGGAGCTTGTCACCCTTTGGTGAAGTCAACACTATCCCCGCGCCTGCACCGTCCGCGTTCTTGGACCCGTCGAAGTGCAGGTTCCAGTAATGGAGGTACGGCGGCTTTTCTGGTTGCTGGGCCTCCTCCCAGTCGGCGATGAAGTCTGCCAGTGCCTGGGATTTAATCGCCCTTCGTGGCTCGTATTTAATGTTGTGGACGCCGATCTCGACGGCCCACTTGGCGACCCGCCCGGTAGCCTCGCGATTGCGGATGATGTCTTGTAGTGGTGCTGAGTAGACGACCGTGATCGGGTTCTCCTGAAAGTAGTGCGGCAGGCGCCGCTGAGCCCTGAAGACCGCGTATACTAGCTTCTGGTACTGCGGGTATCGCTGGCGCGACTCGGTGAGGACCTCGCTGATGTAGTACACCGGCCGCTGGACCGGGCGCTCCTTTCCTTCCTCTGGTCGCTCGACAACCATTACGGCACTGACGACGCGCTCGGACGCCGCAACGTAAACCAGCATGGGCTCTTTGTCAGCGGGTGCGGCGAGTAGTGGTGCGGCGAGTAGTGGTGCGGCGAGTAGCACCTTTTTAAGGTCGCGGAGCGCGTCGTCCGCCTCCTTGTCCCACTGGAAGGTGGGATTCTTGCGCATCAGGCGGTATAGGGGCATCGCCTTTTCGCCCAGGCGGGGGATGAAGCGACTGAGGGCCGCTACACGCTCGGCTAGCCTCTGGACGTCGCGCAGGCACTCGGGTTTGCCGAGCCGGGCGATCGTGTCGATCTTCGTTGGGTTTGCCTCGATCCCTCGTTTGGAGACGACGTACCCCAGTAGTTGCCCGGCGGGTACACCGAAGGTGCACTTGCCTGGGTTAAGCTTTATCTTGTACCTCCGCAGGTTGGCGAAGGTCTCCGCTAGGTCGGCGAGTAGGTCTCCTCGGCGAGCGGATTTCACGACCACGTCGTCGATGTAGACGTGGATGTTGCGGCCAATTTGGCTCGCGAGGCGTTCTTGCATGCACCGCTGGTAGGTCGCCCCGGCGTTCTTGAGGCCGAAGGTCATGGCGGTGTAGCAGAATGCTCCGAATGGCGTGATGAACGCTGTCTTTTCCTCGTCCTCGACGGCCATTTTGATTTGATTGTACCCGGAGTAGGCGTCGAGGAAACACAGCGACTCCGAGCCCGCGGTTGAATCGATTATCTGATCGATCCGCGGGAGGACGAACTGCTCCTTTGGGCAGGCGCTGTTCAGGTTTGTGTAGTCGATACACATTCTCCAGGTCCCGTTTTTCTTCTCGACCAGGACTGGGTTTGCCAGCCACTTGGAGTATTTGATTGGCCGGATGAAGCCGGCAGCGAGCAGGCGCTGCACTTCCTCGGCGATTGCTCGACGTCGCTCTTCATTGAAGGGCCGTAGCGACTTCTTGACTGGTCGCACTTTGGGGTCGGCGTTTAGTTTGTGCTCAGCGAGCTCCCTAGGGACACCAGGCATGTCGGAGGGTTTCCATGCGAAGATGTCCCTATTCTCACGAAGGAACTCGATGAGCGCGCCTTCCTATGCTGGGCTCATGCCCGTCCCGATCGTCACCGTCTGGCTGGGGTCGCCTGGGACCAGCTCGACGGTGCGAGTGTGCGTCGTGGCCTCAAAGGTTGAGGTGTTTGTGCCCTCTGAGTTGGGCTTCTTGAGAATTGTGGGGTCGTCATTGTTGACCCCGCTCGCGTATTTGGCGAGCTCGTCGGCGTGATTAGCTTCTGCCGTGATGACGGCGTCGGCGAGTTCGGCTCCTTTGGCCTCGCATTCGGAGGCCATGTCGGGGTCGCCGTTGATGGTGATGACGCCGCACGGTCCGGGGAGCTTCATCGCGTTGTACGCGTAGTGGGGCGCCGCCATGAATTTGGCGAACGCCTGGCGCCCCAGGACGCAGTGGTAAGGGCTGTCGAAGGGCACCAGCTCGAAGACGATCCGCTCGGTGCGGAAGTTTGCCGGAGTGCCGAATGTGACTGGCAGCGTGACTTTGCCGATCGGGTACGCCTTCCGACCGGGGACGATGCCGTGGAACGTGGTGTGGGTTGTCTCGATCATCGACTGCGGGAGCCGCAGCCACCTGAAGGTGTCGAGGTAGAGGATGTTGATGGAGCTGCCGCCGTCCATCAGTGTCTTGGGGAGCCAGTAGTCGCCAACCTTGGGCTTGACCACCAGGGCGACTCGGCCTGGGTACTCGATGCGTGGCGAGTGGTCTTGCCGGCTCCAGGTGATGGGTTGTTCCGACCAGTTTAGGAACTGGGGGACGTCTGTTTGGGCCACCGCGTTGACGGCGACGGCGCGGGCGATGACCTTCTTCTCACGCTTCGTGTTGAAGCCCGTGAAGGTGTGGAGCGAGCCGGCTACTTTGCCGAATTTTCTGCCATTCGGCGGGTCGTTGTCGGTGTCTTCCCGCGCGTGCCGTGCCTTCTCGATTTCCCTGAGGGTGTGGCAGTCGGCGGTGGTGTGCGTTGCGGGCTTTCCTTCCCTGCTGTGGAACGCACATGGTTGGTTAAGGAGTGCCGCGGGATCGAACCTTGGCTTGTTCTTGTAATTGCCGCCGTCGCGCCGTTGCCCTCCGTCGCGGCGGTAGCTTTTGGGCTCGCGTTGCGCGTGCCCAGCGTTGGCGACGAAGTCGACTCGCCCGTCGTTGCGGCGCTTGCCTGTGAGGCGGGTGCCGCTGTAGCGCAGGTCGGTTCGTCGTCCGCCGTCGTTGCCGCTCGTGCGGCGTTGCCCCCCTGACTCGTCGTCGATGTCTTGGTTGGGATCCTCCTCGGCGTACCGTTTGGCGATCTCGAGGAGGTCGGGGATGTTGTCGAGTGTGCGGGCGTGTCGCTTGAGCTTGGCGACTAGAGGCTCGTAGCGGCACGACGTCTTGAAGCAATGGATCGCGGTGTCCGGGTGGATGCCGACCGCGTTGTACCAGAGCTCTTGCCACCGTTGGACCCAGTTGCGGGTCGACTCGCGAGGTCCCTGGACGCATCGTTCCAGGTCCTCGATGGTGGTGGCGCGGGTGTAGGAGCATTCGAAGTGCCTGACAAAGGCGTCTCGCATTTCCTCTCAGGAGTCGATACTGTCCTGGGGGAGCGTGTTGATCCATTGCCTGCACGTCCCCTCCATCATCAGTGGGAGGTAACGGGCGGCGAGTAGATCAGTGTGACCCGCGATCCCCATTGCCATGAGGTATGTATCAAGCCAGACTGCGGGGTCGTACGAGGAGTCGTATTTTTCTATCTCCTTTGGCGCCTTGAAGTTTGGCGGGTACTTTTCGCCTCGGATCATTGGTCCGAAGCACTTAGGCCCTAGTCGACTTAGCGACCCCATAGGCTCGCCATCGCGGCGATTAGCTAGGGTGTGCCGCAAGTCGTCGGGCTGGCGTGCGCGCCAGTTTTGGTTGTTGATGATGTGAGTGCGGGCTTCGATGGGTTCTCCGTTAGCGGCGACGAAGTTGGTCGCCGGCCTGGGATCGTTGGTGGAGAGTGCCGCGTTCGCGGGTCGGCGTTGGAGCTGCAGTGGCTCTGGCGGCGGGCAATTGAGGGTGTTTGCCGCCGCTGGGCGGCCGCTTGAGGCCGCCCTGCTTCCTGATGAGCGTGAGTATACTCGCCCTTGCGAGTCGGCGCCCGCTTTTTGCTGCTCCACGGCCTTTGCGAGCAGGGCCCTAACGTACTGGATTTGCAAGGCGCCGTCGCCGGTGGCCGTGATGCTATCGGCTGCTGCTCGGCCTGCCACGAGGTTGTCCATCGGGGTGGAGAACAGTGGTAGGCCGTTCGCGTCTCGCTCCCGTGAGGAGACGACTATCCGCGGCTGGTCCCTGGGAGGGGTGCGGTTGGGTGGTGGTGGTGCCCCCATCGCCGTTGACCCTGGCGGGGGCCGGGCGCTCCCTCCTGGTGGCGCGTTCTCGCAGATCGCGCGCTCGGCTATGCGAGCTGGGTCGCTTTCGTCGTCGAAGTTCAGGGCGCG
Source organism: Avena atlantica (assembly GCA_910589765.1). Classification (NCBI taxonomy): domain Eukaryota; kingdom Viridiplantae; phylum Streptophyta; class Magnoliopsida; order Poales; family Poaceae; genus Avena; species Avena atlantica. The sequence goes on from OU342737.1 coordinate 67,894,912, forward strand.
CCCCTGAATGGTGGGATTCAGGCGTGACCTGATCCGCTGCTGGTGGTAGCGTGACAGTTCCTGCGCTGTCACTTGCTCGAGGCGAAATTTTTCGCGCTCGGCCTGCTCTTTGCGTACTGCCTCCGCCAATTTCAGGCGGAGTTCCTCGACCTCCGTTGCCGTGGCGTTGGGAGGGATTGGGGTGGAGAAAGGATCCTCCGGCGGATCGGCGCCGGTGGCCATGTAGGTCGCGGCATGGTGACCGGTTCCGTCGTGGAGGTCGGCGGAGTTTTCCGACCCGGAGTCGAAGTCGAAGATCCCGAGGATGGAGGGGTCCTCGAAATCTCCCGCGTTGGAGACCTGAGCGATGGAGCCCGCGGACGAGGCCGCGGTGATGGATCCGGCGAGTGACGCCAGGGTCGCCGAGTCGGCGTCGTCGGTGAGGGCCGCATCTTCTGCGGCCGCCGAGTTCTCGACCGCGTTGCTGTGGGCCGAGTTGTACTCGGAGGCGAGGCGGTGGATCGTGCGGACCTGGCTCTCGAAGAGCCGATCGCGTGGTGGCGTATCGCGGATGCGAGCCGAGTCCTCCGAGGTGATGACGTCGGTAAGGCCGACGAAGAGGCTGATCGTGCCGATCGGCAGGATCACGCTGTGCGTGACGGGTCGTGCCGCCGGGACGTAGCTACTCGGCAAGATCTGGAGCATCTCGCCGATCGCTATCATGCGGCCGGTGGCGACCGTCTCGTTGATGGGCAGATTGGATCTCGCCGCAGAACACCGGCCAGACCGGCCAGGCCCCACGGTGGGCGCCACTGTCGTGGGAATGGCCACGGCAGATGCTGCAATCGGCAGCGAGTAGTAGAACGAGGGGCAAGGGCGGCCAGCCATCTGCGGTGCGAGATGAGGGCAAAGACGCAGGGTTTTACCCAGGTTCGGCCCCCCGGAGGGTAAAGACCTACTCCTGCTTGATTGTATTATGGATGTGTTTACAATGGGCGAACTCGGCGACTAGGCGGCGAGTTGCTTGGGTGTATGAGGGAACGTGTCTCTACTCACCCCTTAGGGAGGTTTATATAGGCTCACCTCCCCTAGGGTTTACATATCTCAACCGATTCGGTTACACCTTTGGCAATCGTTTAACCTAGACCGACTGGGCCTATCTACTCGCCTGGGCCTTCAACTTCCAGTCGCCTGGTACCTTGCTGGGCTTTGATCCACTCGCCGTTCTGCAGGCCCACTCGCCAGCCCTTGGGCCAGTCGGAAACGTCCCGCTGAGCATACCCCAGTAGGCGTATCCCCATCAAGAAGATTATAATAAGTTTGATAAAATTCCCCCCTTCACAGTGAACACTGACCCAGGCATCCTGTTAAATGATGAAGATGCTCCATGGATACGGCGCAAGTGACATACACGAAGATTTTTTTTATACCCCAACACTAGATGGGAATGTTGATGATGTGTAAGAATGTATTAAACCTTTTATGTAACTGTAGTTCAAATCTGGTCATGTACCTATAGTAACATTGGCCGTTTGGCCTGAAAGCGATAAAACCTCGAACATGATAGCTCATTTCTAAGAAGGGTTTTTTGAGAGACAATCAATATACCAACTATGATCAAAACGACGGACATAAAGATTCTTAGCTCAGGACCAAGCCTCGCTAGCTTATCAACACTTAAAGAGAGACTCCAAGGGAGAGGAGGTCTTTCCGATCGCTTCTATTGAAAATGTGGCACTTGCATGGACTCTGACTCTGTTGTCACTCTTCTGCCTCACGCGTGTTGCTAAACTCGGCCGTGGCACTTGAAGGTGAAGCATTCAAGGAACTACTGCCTGACCATGGATAGTCGAAGCGCCCCCTGCCGAAGTTTGGCCGGCAGCTAGCTAGATGTGGGCATGCTCGCTTGGCGAGCCACCTCTGCATGGAGATGTGGCGGACTTTCCAACTCGCCCGCTTGCTGTGGTTGCAGTACCGCAACATCACGAACACCATTTTTGTACTCCACAAATAGGTGTCCTAGTTTTTGGGAAAAATCATGAGCATCAGATCATTAAACACGGTTCGAGGGGTATAAACCAGAATTCTAGGAAAACACCGAAATCACCTATGAGGGTTCATTTTGTTCTTGTAAATAAACTTGCAATTAAAGTTTCTTAACAATGCATGAGTTTCATACCAAAATGTAGATCTCATTTTTCTGAACATTTTGGTATATTATACATATTTTTCGAACTTAAAATGAATTAGTTATGAATTTCTTCATATTTAATTCATTTTAAATAAAGGAAAAAAGTTTTAAATAAGGTATATCAAATCTCCACATTTTATTTTACTTCAAATGTGAAATATTATATTTTTAATGGGTAGATTATATTTTTATGATGATATTGGTATATTATATGTATTTTATGATTTTTAAATAATAAAATATGATTTTTCCAAGATTTATACTTAATAGAATATTTGTTAAACTGTAAATTATATCATTTAAATTGTATAACAGAGTATGATAATAGATTTATATTATAGATCTTATTTTTTCGAATTTTTTTATATATAATATATAATTTTTCTTATAGAATAATAGATATTAATTTATAATATTTACTTATTACAAAATAGCATTTTACAAAAGTCCATCTAGTCCCTCGTGCGTAAATTCTAACGGGCGGACGAAAATACCTTTAGTCTCGACTGGTGGCTACAATTAGGACTAAATGCCACCCTTTAGTCCTTGTTGTAGCCACCGCAGGACTAAATTTATTTCAAAATACTGCCGTGGCAGAACTCGTGTAGTCCCGGTTGGTGATAGCAACCGGAACTAAAGATTCTCCAGCCCAGCGCACTAGCGCGGCCACGTCCAGGTCTACATAGTGGGCTTTTAGTCCTAGTTTATGGCACAACCGGAACTAAAGGTCGACTCTAATCCCTATTCCATAGTCGTCTCGGTTGGACACCCGGGATTAAAGGCTATCTAGAACCGGGACTAGAGGCCTAGAGGCCTTTTTTTCTACAAGTGTTAATGGGGCTCCTGTATTTCTGTCTGTCCTCTAAAACTTTGTAAGGAACAAGTTGATGACATAAAATGTTCAGGCTGGCGCCCGCTATAGTCCCGGTCAAAGAAATATTTTACACAGAACGGTGGTAATGGAGCTCTTATTTCATGTTTTACATGTAAGAAATAAAATATATAAGTGGATTTGCAGCGAGATTTATTGGAAAGCAAGGGCTCAAGATTCCTTCAATTGACGAGGCGGTAACAGCTGAAGAAGCTCATGCTTGCTTCGCCGCGCGATGGCCAATAGCGTGCCTCCAAAGGACTATCATCCAGACGATCGACGGCACTGTGCACGTAAGGAGAGAGTCAAACAGTTAGGATTACTAGAATAGCCTACCAAAACGTGTTATATTTCGAAACACCCAGCTAATTAGTAATCATGGGGACACGACAATTCCTTACCTGCAATGAAGCCGATAGTGACGAGGTTCGCTGTGGTGATGGTACGATACACCAGGTACTCCACGATGAAATGGCCATAGCCGTAGACGAACGACATGAAATTGGCTGCGTAGAGCGGCTTGTTCTCGAGGTTGAAAGCACACATGAAGCAGAGCGTGCACGATAGAAGCGTCCACACCCCCACGGTGCGACCGTGTACATCAGTCACTGCACGCGCACGCCTATCGATTAGTTAAGTCTATGTATATATAGGGCGGGGTACCTCACGATCGAGGAGGAGATGACCGGGCGGCGCACCGTAAGAGTCGGAGTAGGTGCACGCACGGACTGTCCGGGCGTCGAAGAAGCTACCCACGGCGAAGCAGAAGCGGACGGCGCCGACCATCACAAGCCACCACCCGAGCGCTGGCAGCGCGGCAAGCTTCCTCCCGGCCACCGCCACAGCCATGGCTCTAGTAAGTTGCGAGGGACGTACGCACGGGAGATGGTAGGAGAAGACAACCTGCGAGCTAGCGCGCGACGGAAATGAATTGATCTGACGATTGAGGTTCACGAGTCGCATGCTTTATTGCCGCCTGAGGCGCGGGTACGTCACAAGCCTGACCATTGAGCAGATTTCACAAAACCTGCCCAGGGCTACACAAAAGCACAACCAATGATTTTTTCCATGAAAACCATAATTTATGTGTGTGTGTGTGGTAAGTTATTTCGTTTATGGCATCCCCACGCCCACTAATCTGGTTCCACATCACATAGGATCGAGGTGGTTCTCTCGAGGTTCTTTCCTCTAAACCGGACAGACTTATTTGGAAAGATTTTACATATTTTAACTTTTGGCAAAAATTTGTTCTAATACTAATTTTCTCAAAATATGAAATTTTCCAGTAATTCAAACTACATGTAGCGATTTAAAATAAAAAAGATTAACTTCATTTTGCCAAGACATTTGAAGTTTTGGCACCTTTTTTTGTAACCATGTTCAAACTTCAAGAAAACTCTGGAAAAATTATTGTAATACTAACTACATGTGGTGAGTTAACAACCAAATAGAGAGCGGGCCGGTGGTCATGAACCGCTCTCCTCTCTTTCTACAGTAGATCGAGAGGCGATTTTTAGAACCCATCCCGTCAATCCACCTCGCTGGCCGGTGGTTCGTGGGTTCCCTCCTCCTTCGGCGGCCGCTCCGGCGGCGGGAGGTTGGGGGAACCCCGGACCTTGGCCTGTACATAGCGTAGGATCTGGTAGGGCTTCGGCCGACGGCGTCGTGGAGGCGGTGATGCTGTCGGTGGGAGGTTTGGTGTCGGCGCGCCTCCCCTTCTGCGACGAGGATCTTCGGAGCTTCGCTGTGGCGCGCGCGACTTCCGGTGGCCGGGGATCTGCAGATTCGTCGGCCCGCTCCAGGTCTTCGTCCTCCGAGCCGGCCGGCGAGGGAGACGAATCCCGTGCAGTGGTGCTTCTCCATCGTCCCTCCTCTCCGTCGTGCGAGCACGCATAGGCTGAGAAGGGTGACTTCCCGTCCACGAAGAAATCGTCTGCGGCGTCCAAGGTTGCGCCGGCACCAGGAGGGTGCTGGGACGGCGATACGGCGGCGCGTTCCCCTTCTGCGTCGGTGTTGGTAGGGAGATGGGTTCCCAAGGACCCGGATGTAATTTCTGGTTTCTTTGGGGTGTGTTGTACCAACTTGATAGCTAATAGATCTGGGGTTATTTCCGCAAAAAAAAAGTTAACAACCAAATAACTATTGCACCTGGCACAACCAAGTATATTGCACCTGAAAAAATTATTGTAATACTCCCTTTGTAATATCTTGTTAAAAAAGACTAATATTGTGTAACCGAGGGAATACAAGTCAACACTAATTTTGTAGGATTTAGATTACCTTAGCACAAGCATGCACCTGGCTTCCTATTTCTCGGTGATTATTTTTTCTTTTGTTGGGGATCAGGCATGCAAATTTTATTAGTAGTCCAAATCCGACGTTTGGTGTGTGGTGAAAATTACGAGTGGGATTTTACCGAAAATTAAATAGACGAACATATCGATTTGCCAACAGGGGAAAGGAGAAAACCAAACATAAAAAATAGATATGCATGTATCTATGAAGGAAAAACTAGCTGGATCAGAAATTTTTGGGATATAATGGCACGACTTGCATAAAACTTTCGAATGATTCCGGAGAGGAAGAAAGTCTATGTGAGCTCTTTTCATACCGAGTGTCGAATTTGCAGATGTTTAGGTCGTTAGAGCTAGCAGATTCACGAGAGAAATATGGTCACGCTGCTACAGGCTTATCTACCGAGGATTTTTCCCGCGAATCAGGAAAGATTTCCGTGTTTTTTTTTATTAGACGAGGGCAATGAACACAACAATATTTCCTTTGCTTTAATACCCTGTCGACCTCTGAATCGGACCCTTTAGGCCTTGTTTGGTTACTTGAGTTTCAACCGGATTGGCATGAATTAAAAAGGATTAAATCTTATCTAAGTTAAAATTCACTTCAGTCCCTTTCAAAACACTCCAATCCACTAGAAAGATGGATTGAACGAACAAGATCTTAATATTCTTCTTGCCTCTTCATCCCCCACCCCCACCCACCCACCCACCCACCCACACACACAACACCCCACCCCCACCCACCCATTTATAGTATACATTTATAACTCCCATTCGTATCGGTACTGTACAAATTTCTGCCAAAAACATGTTGTACCTTTTTCTTGAGAATAAAACACGTTGTATACTTGTTCTGAGTAAGTGATGTCCCATTTCGTATCGTTGCCTGGTATTGCCAGAGTTTAATGCAGTCGCCAATGTATTTTTTTTGAAGACACTACTAGAAAAACAGCTATAGATAGACGGATCATCTATGGCACATGTGGGCGACCATGCGTCATAGAAATAATATAGTGGCTCATTACACGAAATGCGCCATAAAAGTCTTCACTATTCCGTGGCACATGCAAGGGAACGGTGCGCACAGAAATATGGTGGGACCCGCCGCCGGGTTGGGCTACCAACTTTCTGTGGTGCATATGGGCATATGCGCCAAAGAAATTGTAACTGAGGGTGAGCCCCACCACAGAAAGTGAGGATGGACCCCACCACAGAATATTGTTGACTGGTTGTTGACCAACCATCTATGGCGCATATGTGGATATGCGTCATTGAAATGCATGTCTTCTGTGCCGCATATCTCCATATACGCCATAGAATATTCACATGGGTCCCACCACTGATAGTGCATCCCCTTTTCTGTGGCGCATATGTGCCACAAGATAGCGCATCTAGATCTGAAAAAAGATGGCAGTTTTTCAACCCTTTATCTACCACCACCCATTTCACATCCTTCTTCCTCCTCCTCCAGCTCGTCTTCCTCCTCCCTCCCACCCCATTGTGCCCATACTTTTTTCTATTTTTTTGTATTTAAACTTGCTATAGTTGATAGATTGGTTAGAGGAAGCCTCTCTCCAACTTGTAGATCTAAAACACACTTACTTTCTCCTCCACATCTCTATTTGTCCACCACTATCTCTCCAACTTGTAGATCTATTTGTCTACACTCTCTCATCACGGTCTCGTCTCGGTATTGAATCTGCTAGGTGAGTAATTGGCCATGAATATGCATGTTTTGTAGGTGAAGCTTGTCGCGTGGGTGGTGTGCGATGGCAAGACGATGTTTGTACATGGAGCTTGTGCAGTGCATGCATGTTTGCATGGGAATAAGTTTTTTGTTGTTGCTTGTTTTCCCCGGTGTGGTGCATAGATGTTTGCCAAAATGTTAATTAATTTCCATTTTAGCAATGTTTTGCACCACCCATATGACCTACTTTAAGAAAAGGTCATGACGAATTTTTTGGCGACCATGCATGTGTGTGTGTGCATAAGGTGTGGTTCTAATTAACCTACTCTCTCTTTTGATCTATACGTGTATACCACGCAGGCAACCATGGTCGTCACGATGAGCGAAGGTCGAGTTACTAGGTACAAAAAAGACGCGAAGGCAGACATGATTCGGAACAACAAGACCTAGATAAGATGTCCATGTCGAACATGCAAACTCCAGCGCTGGATCGACCCTGATTCTGAAAAATTGGAGGGTCACTTGCTCAGGCGCGATTTCATGCGCAACTTTAATGAGGAGCCGACAGTAAATGGTGGTGGTCATCATGAAGACAAGGGCGGGCGAGAAGACGAAGAGTCTCCCGGCGAGCATGGTCATCATGACGAAGAATATACCGGCAGGCATGATCATCATGACGAAGAAGGAGATATCGACGGACATGATCATCATGACGAAGGAGAAGATGCGAACACCCAGACGCTGCTAACTTCGGCCTTGTGGGGCCCTCATGTTCAAGAACTGCTCCTCAAGGAGACGAGCAATGACAAAGTTGCAACTAGAGAGAAAGCCAAGCTGGCGCAAATGAAGATCTACGGGATGACTCCATTGTATCATGGGTGTCAGCTCGAGGATACATGCTTGAGTGTAATGCTCAAGGCTCTAGAGATGAAGGCGGAACATAAATGGACCGACGTGATCTTCAATGCTAACATGGAATTCTGGCGCGGTCGTCTTCCTAAGGGGAACACATTTCCAACAAGTATCGAGGATGCCAATAAAAGCGTGTGCCCACTCGACCTACCACACATTAAATACCACGCCTGTATCAATGATTGCGCACTTTATCGTAACGAGTATGCGGTGAGAACAACATGTTCGATATGCGGCCAAGGACGATACAAGAGAGGGAACAAGAAAGTTCCTCAAAAAGTGGTATGGTACTTTCCTATCACTCCCCGTATACAATGATATTTCTTAGATCCTAAGGAAGCAAATCCCATGCAATGGCACGTGGAAAGGGATAAACCCAAAGATGATCTGGAGAAGGGCAAGATCCTGACACACCCTTCAGACACTAGCCAGTGAAATGCATTGAACATCGATTTTGAAGAGTTCAGGGGTGATTCAAGGAACGTCAGGATGGGTATGAGCACTGATGGACTCAATCCTTTTGGCAACCAGAGTAGCACGCATAGCACCTGACCCATGTTTGTATGGCCGTACAATCTCCCCCGTGGTTGTGCACGAAGAAAAGGTACGTACACATGAGAATTCTTATTCAGGGGCCGAAGCGACCAGGTATTGATATGCATCTTTATCTTGGGTTGTTGAAAGAGGAGTTAGCCACATTGTGGGAGACGCCAGCCCGTACGTGGGATGCCTACACTAGAGAATATTTCCCTGTGAGATCTGCGTTTCTCACGATGGTGCAGGACTATCCTGGTTATGCATATGTATCGGTCTAGGTGAACCACATACACAATGCATGTGTCAAGTGCATGGATAAGACCCCGCATCTACAGCTACCAAAGGATCCCGGGTCTTCAAAAAACGTGTTCCAAGGGACTTTAAAGTGGCTTCACATGGATCACCCGTGGAGAAAATGCGGTGACCTGTTCAATGGTAAAGACGATCTCGAAAGAGCCCCGCGTCCGAGGAGTGGAGAAGAAATCGAGGAGCTTTCGAATAATTGGGAAGAGTGCCCTGCGCTAGGAAAGAAGCGACCGAGGATAAAGTCGCTGCTAGGTGTATGGAAAACGAGGTCTGTTTTCTAGGAACTGCCGTACTGGAAGGTCCTCCACACGCCCCATAGCCTCGATGTAATGCACATCATGAAGAACGTTACCGAGAGTCTGCTTGGCACTCTGATCAACATGCCGGAGAGGACCAAGGATGGGCCGAAAGCAAGAAATGACCTGAAATTGCTTGGCATCAAGAAGGATCTTCAGTATACCGATAGTGATGATGATAAAGATCCGACGGAAGGTTCTCAAGGTTGCCGCAAAATGGTTAAGAAGAATGAGGTGATGGTGTTTCGCATTGCCTCCTTCACTTTGAGTTAGGAGGAGATCGAGCAATTTTTAGGTGCCTCCTAGGAGTCGAAGTTCCTCACGGTTACTCGGGAAATATAAGCAGATATATGGATGCAGCGAAGAAGAGGTTCATCGGTATGAAGTCTCACGACTGTCATGTGCTGATGATAAAGATAATTCCAGTTGCGATCCGAGGGATAATGGACGACAACGTCCGTGAGACATTGTTTGGCCTCTACAACATTTTTGACATCATCTCTAGGAACTCAATCGACATGAAGCAACTCGACAGGCTATATGAAGAGATCATAGTGATCCTATGTGAGCTTGAGATTTACTTCCCACCCGCATTCTTCGACATCATGCTATATCTGCTTGTCCATGTCGTGGATGAGATCATCCATCTCGGGCCGACATTCCTGCACAATATGATGCCATTTGAAATGATGAACGATGTCATCAAAGGATTCGTTCGAAATAGGTCCCATCTAGATGGAAGCATAGCCAAGGGCTTTCTGATCTATGAGTGCATATCCTTCTGACAGAACTATCTAACCACCGATAAGGAGGATGTTGGAATACCCACCAAGAAGCACCTCGGCAGGCTTGTTGGGTATGGTCACAGTGAGGGCTACCGCTCAATGCATTTCGGCATCGCAAATCGATGCACCGACTTTGATAGGGCACATCTAGTTGCACTACAACACATTGAATTGGTCGGCCCTTGGGTGGAAGAGCACAAAAGCTTAATCGAGCTGTAGTAAGTGGACCAGGGCCGCCCAAGGAAGAAGGGAGACGTAACCAGAGAGCACAACTCCAGCTTCACGGGTTGGTTCAAGAAAAGGTTGCTGGACTCCCCTGCAGACACCTTCTACGAAAAATTTAAAACTCATATTCTCCTTGTCATAGGGCCCCGCGCATAACCTAAGGACCTATCAGTCGTATGACATCAACAGTTATAGATTATACACCGAGGAAAAGTACATGAATATAGAATATCAAAACTCGGTAGTAACTATGATGTCCTTCGCCGATGACGAAACGAACCAAGTTGAGGACGGGCGTGGGCATGAATTGCTTTCCATCTTTATCAATATATGTCTTAGATTGTGCCGGCTTTGAAGGATCCCACCCCAAGTTGTGTCATACACCGGGATCGTTGACGGTGTGAGCCAGAGGTTTCTTGTTCTTCTGCTTCTTGAGAAGATTCTTGTACTTAGTATCCATGGCTTTGGTCTCCTCGATCGATTTATGCTCCTTGGCCAGATCTCGATCTAACTTTGCACCTTGCTCCGCAGCGGCTTGTGCATCCTCTAGTAGCTGCTGGCATTTATCATCGAGCTGGACACTATTCCAGATATGGGCCATAGTCATGGTCTCGACGAGCAAATTATTGTAAATCACTCAATCAGCCGGAGTGATTTGGGCAGCCGCAGACATAGTTGGCGGTGGCGGTAGATTCACAGGATTAGAATTGCTTGGCCCGGTGGGGAAGTTCCTTTGGTTGTTGCGCTGGGATAGCTGGAAGGGACATAGTATTTGCCTAAGCATTGTCGGCTGGTCCCTTCCCGGTGTCCCACGGATTAGGTAGAGCTGCTTCGGTTTGATCTTCTTCTATCACACTCCGGATGGCGACTACCACCTGATGGGAAGTGATGACCTTGTCGGCTTGCTCCTCACGATTGATCTCCTCCTCTATCTCCTTCATGGAAGTGTCGAGCTCTTCCACATTGACGTCAATCTCCTCCGAGTCTATGCTGATGACGGCATAAAGTGCTTCCAAGATGGAGTCGGAGTGGGTGGAAGCTTCTTCAATGGCGGAGGACGATGCTGAGGAAGAAAGTGTAGGGTTCGTAGCATAGAAAACAAAAAATTTCCTACAATGGGAACAACTAAGTACCAAGATCTATCTACTAGATACAAACAACGGGTGGATATACATCCATAGAATACATACCCTCGAAGACCAAAAAGCGTTAACGAGGTTGTACTCGTGGATGATATAGTCGAACGCTTGCCGATCTCAAGATCGAGAAGAAGTCCATCCGGTCCAGTACCATCAAGTCTAGCACCGCAAAGTAGTGGTGCATCCGTGATCGCAGACACGTCCGGGTATCCCGAAAACATCCACGCCCTCGCTCCAGCGAAGCAGCGGAAGCAACAGATCCTTCCAAAAAAGCCACCAGAACATGTATCTTGCTGATCCGAGACCATGGGGAAATTCTAAAGGGGGGAGAGAGATCCTTCACGAGGAGGTGTGTTGTGAGAGGATGAGAGGGGGCCTTTTATAGGGAGAGGGGGCACCCAAGGTGCATGTAGCCATAGCCATGGTGGCTACCCCCACCTCTTCCACATTCATGTGGGTGGAGCTCCCACTCAAAATGAAAAGCCTCCACTCACATAAACATGCCTCCACTAAAAAATCCACTCACATGCATTAAATTTCCACCAAATTTAATGCAAGCTCTCATTTAAATAAAACTATTTTATTTATTTATTCAGAATTTTGTTAATTACTTTAATTAACAAACATTCACATAAAACCCCTTACAACATTTCAATTTCACATGCAGAACCAATTTCAGCAATTTCAACCGAAACAATTCCGGTGTCTAGTGAAATAAATTCCTGCGCTTTGTTTTTCTTTCTTTGGCATATTATTTGCTCCGAATGGTGTTGGTATACCTTAAATGTGTCACCCTACGATTCGGGAATAATGCAGACATGATCGAGACCCCTCTCCGATCAGTAATCAGCAGCGGGACCTGGAGATCCGTACTAACTCCCACACATTCAACGATGACTTCTGTGATCTTGTGAACCTTAGACGCATGTAACTCAGTCCCTTTGTCTTGCGATATATTACATATCCAAGATTCGATCATCATTATCTCCATACCTAGTTTTATATCGTTACTGACATGTACAATTTTCTCGTTCCCATGATATAACATTCTAGTGATCAAATCACTTGCTTGCAAGCTAATTAATGTGATATCACCGAGAGGGCCCAGAGTATATCTATTAGTCATCGGGATGGACAAATTCCACTCTTGATCCATGAGCCTCAACATAACATCTTTGTAGCACTGAACCCATCTTTATAGTCACCATGTACGGTGTGATGTTTGATGTTATCAAGATACTCTTCTAGTGTTAGTGATTGACATGATATCATGGTCTAAGGATTAGGAATACTTTGTATGATGTTATATAAATATAAACACAATGACTTTGATCGTAATGCTATACTTTGGATGAATGTTCATCACATTATTCCAACAATGTTGTGACCTCATTATTAACAACATCCAATGTCCATGATCAGGAAACCTTTGATCATCTTGTTAATCAACAAGCTAGTTTATAAGAGAGGCATAACTAGGAACGCTCCTTTTGTTTATTAAACACACATGTATTAACGTTTTCGTATTAATACAATTATATCATGAAAAAATAAACATTAATCATAAACAAGGAATAAGATAATAACCACTTTATTATTGCCTCTCAGGGCATATTCCCTTTAGTCTCCCACTTGCACTAGAGACAATAATCTAGTTTTGAAAACTTTGTGTATTGAACACCTATGGATTTCTGGTGTTGTATATACGCGATTGCTAGTGGTGAACATAATCTCTGGATCTGGCGCTTTCAAGTCCGCGTGTATTTGCATGTCTTTGCGTCTTCACGCATCACTCATTCTCTAATGAGATGTCATTGTATAAATTTGGTCTTTTGATGAGACCTTTAGTTCCTTGGGGTTAAATCATGTCGATACTATTGTCGTACAATATATCTTTAGTGTTAGCCCGTTGTGAACCACACCTTAGTTTGATAACAAACTACTTGACACAAATGCTCTCCTTTGCTGCTACTATAGCAGTCGTATACTTAGCCTTTTTGTTGTAGTATCCGTCACAATGTCTTAACTTTGCAATTCAACCAAATCCATCATGGAATATCCTTTCCATTATATTGTGCCACTCATAGTTTAAATTGAGATAAACTTAATTTATACCTTGTGATAGAACTAGCGTCATTTTACAATGAACTATTTGTCTCTTATACAAATAGAATATATATTCTTAATTCTTCCAAAAGATTATAAGAATTTCCTTACTACCGTCCCATGATCATCTTATGATTCATTCTGGTATATGCTCATAACACTTAGAGCATAGGACATATCTGGATGTGTACATATCATGGTATGATTGATCAAAACATTCTTGTGATTTCACTCATCAAGTGTCAAAGCACTTGAATCTTGTTTCACTTATCAAGTGTTAATACACTTGAGTCTTGATTCAGTTCTTTTCCATCCGACAAGAACTTTTTCTTGTCGTTTCCATATTGAACTCATTCAATATCTCATATATGTATGTCTGGCACAACCATATGTTGGAGATATGCCCTAGAGGCAATAATAAATATAGTTATTGTTATATCTTTGTGTTTATATTAAATGTTTACATTCATGCTATAACAGTATTAACAAGGAAACATTAATACTTATGTGATTTGTAAACTAAATTAGAGTCCCTAGTAAAGCCTCTTCATAATACTAGCTTGTTGGTTAATAAATGATTGTGGTTTCCCTATCATGAACATTGAGATGTTATTAACAACAAGATCATATCGTTAGGAGAATGGTATGATGGACATACTCCTATAGATAAGCGTGAAAGGGTAATTGCCCCTATGTGTGGTTTTGGTGATTAATGACAATCCCTATGGACTAATTTTTTCACTGAGTTTTATATGAAGGTATATTCCATAGGTCATGCTTGTAGTCCATGTGTTGGATTCAAGTATGGATGCCATGAAGATAAAGATATACCTTGAGTATTGGCATCAAAATCATCGAGTTGAAAAGAAGAATATGATATGATCAAGATCTTGAGAGTGTGATCTCAATAGAAGAATTCAAGATATGGCTCTAAGTCGGTGTCATGATAGCCTCATTAGTTGAGCTATGGTTGACTAAGATTTAGAGCATGTAATCAAATGAAGAGTTCCTTATGTACCTCAAGATATTAAGATTGAGCACGAGAAGATACTTGGTTGACCAATAGAAATAGTGAAGAGTGATTTCAAGTTGGTCAACACATGAAGCATAAAGAATGTACCACATGGTATTGTCATATGGTAAGCCTTGTGAATTATGCATCATGAACTAATCCATTATATATTTTCCTTTGCGTTTTCTATATGGATAGGTATATTTCCATGGGCATGCTTCAAAAATGAAGATATTATATAGCCCATGAGAGGATGACATCAAGTGGTGATCGTCATCAAGGTTGAGAAGGGCAAGTTCAAGATAAGCATCTCGAGAAGATCATTTGCTTGAAGCTTGCCGTCCATATTGGTGATAATGGACATGTGAAGACATGTATTAATGAAGCTATCCCATAGTGGTTTATGGGGAGCAAATTAGGAGTCTTCACGAAGCAACAATGATCAAGTGTTGCATTCCGGCTTGGGTGGAGCTTGAAGCGTTGTCATCAAGATCAAGCGGTTTGCGCAAGGCAAAGGTATGGCCTTGCTAGGTTTTCATTTTACCGGTCTCAGGGTGGTTGTTGGGATACCGGGTTATAGGATAGATAGCCGCACTATCAAGAGGGGCTTTCGGTTGTGTAACTTGATAACATCGTCATAGGGAGCTCAATCCTTTGCATACTTTGCATATTCCTATTTTGTTGCTTCTTGGTGTTTATCCATGTGAGGTTCTTGAGCTTGTTGCTAGCTCTTCAACAAGCCCAAGTTCATCGAAAAAGGAATTCGTATGCATCTTCTATGGAGTTTTCGAGTTTGAAGGTTTTATCGGTTCTTATTTAGGGAGGCTTCTTACCTTTCTTCATTTGGTTCTATCCTACTTTGTTGGGATATGATGTTTCTCTGTACAATCTTTTAGAGCTTGTTTTCCTCGTCAAAATAAGCCCAAGATCATCGAAATCGGAGTCCGGATGCAAAAGTTATTGCGTTTTCCGTGAAGTCAGTTTCATCCCGGTTGTGGATCCGGTTCAACCGGCTCCCAGACCGGGTGGTCCGTGCCAGCACTGGAAAACCGAGATTCAACCGGGTTTCAACCGAGATTCAACCGGGATTATCGGTTTTTCTATACCGAATCTATCCGAGACTGTGTACTGACCCTTATCCCGGTTGATATCCGGTTTTCCGGTCCAGGAACCGAACCATCCGGTTCTGGAGCCGGTCCAACAGAACTTTCAACCGGATTCGCAGAGTTTTCTCCCAACGGCCATATTTGCTTTCCACTATAAAAGGGGTTCTTCTCCCAACGTTTTAAAGCGTTCTTGACCACGAAATTTACCTCCATTGTTGAACCTCTTGAGCTTGCTTCCTCCCCCTTCCCTCCTATGATTCTTGCATCTTTTTGAGGGCTTTGGAAGAGGAGATCTAGATCTACAATCCCCACCAATCAATTCCTCCTCTAAGTGAGGGGAACCCATTGGATCTAGATCTTGGAGTCATTGGTTGACTACCACCATTGTTCTTCCTCTCTAATTCCTCCCTACCACTTGTTGCTTTGGTGGGATTTGAGAGTGAAGGATTTGAGCACCCTTGGTGGTCTTGCGTTGCATTCTTGCATAAGTGTTGAGCTCTCCATTACGATTTGTTCGAGTGAGAGACCGTGAGCCTGTTACTCTTGGAGGGTGACCTCCTAGTTGGCTTGGCGGTTGGTGCCGCGGTGTTCTCTTTATGGAAGATTGTGAAGAGACCCGGGATTCTCCTTCGTGGAGCTTGTGAAGTGGTTGTGGAGCTTGCCATGTCCGGAGTGGAGGAAAAGCTAGCCATAAGGAAAGGGCCTATTCCTTCGTGGGTAGACTCAGAGAAGAAGGTGAACCTTTGTGGCGCGTGAGGAATCCTTCGTGGAACCTCACACCTCTCCAATGTGACGTAGCCCCCTTCCCAAAGGTGGTGAACACGGGAATACATCTTCGTCTCCGCGTGCCTCGGTTATCTCTATATCCGAGCTTACTTTCCTTGTGATAGCCATCGAGCTTGAAGTACTTATATCTTGCTTATCACTTGTGGTATATTTATCTTGTGCTATCTTGCTTGGCTTAATTTTTTGTTGGTGCACTTAGTTGAGCCTAATGTATTTAGGTTTTGTGCTTGTAAAATAAACGTTAGTTTAATTCCACATTCTATCAAGCCAAAACCGTAATAGTTTTGAAATTGCCTATTCACCCCCCTCTAGGCGACATCTCTATCCTTTCAATTGGTATCAGAGAAAGGTCTCTCCTTGTTTAGGCTTCACCGCCTAGAGTGTAAAGATGTCAGCTAGTAGTATAGTGCACAATGACACAATTATCTTTGGTGGCACAAATTATGCTTTGTGGAGAAATTTCTTTCTTTGTAATCTTTGGACCTTGTGTCCAAATATTGAGCGATTTCTAGATGTAGGTTTTTCTCCTCCTATGGATCCTCAAAATCTATCTTTAGAGGATGAGAAAAATTTACATCTCGAAGCTCAATTATCTAATGAGCTTATTTTCTCTTTGAGCCCCACAGTTAATTTGTTCTTGACGATTGTAAAGCGCAAGTCGTCTCATGAGAAGTGGACCAAGCTTAAAGAAATATTTGGTGGTTCCATTTCTAATATTGTCGGTGGTTTATCCGAGGAGATCTCTTTTCCTTCACATCATGAAGATCTCCAAGTTGCTTCCACCTCCGGCCGCGATGAGTTCTCATCTTCACCCACTTCACCAATGTGTGGCAAGACACAAGGTAAATATATGGTGAGTGGTGTTGGGAATTGCAATGTTGATATTTTGCTCGCTAATGATGATCCTTCATCTCTATCCCATTGCAATGTTTCTTCTTTGGACTTAAGCACTTCTTGCAACAATAATGCTATATCCCCTTGTGTTGCTAGTCCTTGTATATCATCTAGAAATTATTTGAGTACTAGTGTAGATGATACGCTTGATTTGCCTTGTTACCATGAACAAAATGCTTCTATTTCCTCTAGTTGTTTATCTAACAATGTAGAGGAAATCAAACATTCTATGAAGCAATACATGATCATGAATGAAGATTCAAGAATATCCTCATCTTCATTCTCCCATGCTCACATGTGCCTTATGGCAAGAGGATCAAAGGTATCTCCTCCTTTGGATCCCAATATATCTTGTAAAGATAATAGCAATGATAATGATGATGACATTGATGAGGATACTAGTGCTCTCTTGCTTGAGTTGACTTTTTTGTGTACCTCTCTTCGTGGTAATAATAAGGCCGTTACTTGTCTCAAACACGTTATGGACACCATAACTAAATAAACGGGAACCATAGAGGAGTTGGATTTCCAACTTGATGATGTGAGTCGGAGATTCAATCTCCTTAAGCAAGAGCTTGCCAAGGAGAAGCACACTAATTGTCTCCTCACACAAAAAATTGAATCTTATGAGCTTGAAAAGTAAAATTCCATTAATGATGCTTGTGCTACTAACTCTACTTCTTGTGAAGCATCTATCCTAAAGGAGAACGTTGAGCTAAGGGCTCAACTTGAGTTGCTAACTAACAAGTATAGGAAATTGGAAGAAAGTCACGAAAAGCTCTAGGGCTCTCATAATGATCTTCTAATCTCTTATGATGGGATAAAGTTAGCTCATGAGGCAAGTATTACTAAGGTAGCATCTTGGGAGCCTCTTTTGGACATTAGCACAACTTCTACTCAAAATGCTATTTTTCCATGTGCTAGTCCTAGTAATTCATCTAGCCATACTATTGATAAACCTTGTGTTGGATTAATTGCTTTGCCTTGTTGCTCTAACAATGAAGCTTCTACTTCCTCTAGTACTTGTATTTATACTAACCATGTAGAGGAAATCAAAGAGCTCAAGGCCCAAGTCACTTCCTTGAGGAATGACTTGGAAAAGAGTCATGAAGGGAAATCCACACTCGATAATATCTTGAGTGTGCAAAAATCCCCTAATGATAAAAGTGGACTTGGATTCAACTCCAATAACAAGAACAAGTCCAATATAAACAAGAAGAAGGGCCAAAACCAAGTCAAGAATTCGGCCAAGATTATTTGCTTCAAGTGCAAGGTTGAAGGACATCATGTAAGATCTTGTCCATTGAATAAAAATCACTTGAGTGAGAAGCAACAAGGGAAGCGGCCACAAGTTCATGTTCAAGCCCAAGTTGAAGTTAGGCCACTTCCGAAGAAAAATCAAGATAATGCTCCCCAAGCCAAGAAATCAATGAAGAAGAGAAAGGGGAGCACTTGTTGCTACATATGTCGTGTGAAGGGGCACTTTGCCTCTTCATGTTCAAACGGTACCTTATTGAACCCTATCATTGTTGATTATGATTATTATCTTAGGAAGGATAAGGATGGCAATGTGTTTGCCAAGTTTGTTGGAACTCAAAGTGGTGTCAAGAAAAGAACCATTTGGGTTGCCAAGCCTATTGTGACTAACCTCTTAGGATCCAACTTGGTTGGGTACCAACTAGCTCAAACTTGATCAATAGGTGTTTATGGAGGGCATTGGAGACTTAGCTAACTTATGAAGAATTAAGGGATCTTCATATTTTATATTTGATCAAGCCAAGTCCTAAGGATTATTATTTCCCTATCTTATCCAATGTGCCTCTTCGCGGTAACTTGTACTTAACTCATTTATATTGTAAGTTACTTGCCCCCTTTACATGTTTTGGTTTTGTACCAAGTATGTGTTTGTATTTGGTGTGCCTAATGCTTGATTATTTTGTGTATTCAAGTATGTCTAGGTGTTTGGCACATCATTTACTCGTGTGTTTTATTTTGAGCCTCTAATCCATCTTGATGATATCTTATTTGGCTCTTTTAGAGTGGTTAATGGAACATCCCATTTTGGGTGAGTGACATGCCTCGCGCATCTCTCAAACCTTAAAATATGTGTACATGAGTACTACCACTTAGTATTGATATTGCAAGATTATCTAGTCACTATGTGGTGTATCATACTCATGAGAAATTCAAATTCTAAATGTCCATTAATTATCTCTAGTTGAGGTTGTTTTTCCTCTTATAAAAAAATGAATATCACATTATGGGGGAGTAATATGCTTCTTTTGCATATCACAATCCTAGGAAATGTGAACATATGAGGTAGTGCCACTTAGAGTTGATATTGTTGATTATCTTGTTTCTAGGTGGCATGTTGGCTCAAACAAGGTCCTATTTTTGTTAGAAGATTTTATTGCTCGTCTTTTTGGTCTTTGTTTGAGTAAGAAATTCTTGGTGTGGTCTTTCTCAAATACATATCTATATATCTTATTTGGGATACCATTTGCTTCAAGTTATTCTAATCATTGCTTTGCATGATTGTGTGACTAGTTGAAGCTATCAAGAATATCTATCTTTGCATAGTGCTTAATCTTTTTATTTCTATCCTATGCTTTTTATTTTGAAGATTTATATTTAATATCCATGCAATATACCACTGGAAATCTATTCCAATACACTCATTGTCTTCGACAATTGATATACTTGTGTGTGGTAGCATTTGTGGATCATCTTCACTTTGGAGTTAACCTCTTATTGCCTTACTTTCTTTCCAAAATTTTGGTGTGGCTCCCATTGTCTTCCTTGGCTTTTGAACATCTCATTGATGATGTTTTTGATTATTATCAAATGTTTTTTAGTGGAAGACAAACATTTTATTCTCGGAACCTTGTGCCATTGTGAAAAGTGTTAAGGGTTTGGTTTATTTGTTGAAACCTTGCTCTTCTGGGAGTTTGTTATCTCATTCTTTATTCTCTATTTTATTTTCTTGAATGAGATAAATCTTTGTGAATTTGTGTTCTTATTTCATATTTCATGCTTAATAGTTTTTGCTCGGTTCATTTGTTGAACAAATCTTGTGTTGATTTGATTCTTTGATATAGTTTGGACAACAAATGTGTTTTGTCACACCTTGTATGCCTTCTTGAATATTTTTGGTGATTTGTCCAAAGTATATCTTCATTGGATCTTGAAAGTATTGCACATGCATGTTTACTAAATGTATATATTATATCATGTTTTGCTTTCTTTGATCCAATATATAGGGTATACTCCATCAAATCCTTAAACGGCTAAGATATGCATGAAATTCAAATTTCATCTCTGAATATGCACATATTTTTATGGAGTGTATCCTATGTGTTGTGGTTATTCTAACCACTTTGGACCCAATAAGTTTGGGGATCAAGATGTACTTGATTGTTGTTTTAGGTACATTGAAGATGCAATGGATGCTTGTCTCTTCTATAAGGAAAGTGTTGTCACCACATGTTAATTGGAGCCAAGCTAGGATGATCTAAACATTCTTATCTACTACATCATACCATTGTTATCTCGGTAACAAGTATCTTATTCATGCATACTATTCTTCCATCCAATCTCTTGTAGGTTGCATCTTGGCATGAATTTATTTGTTTGTCAATGTTCAATTCTTGCAATTATCTTTGAAAGACTTTGTGTCCTTATTGCTTATGTGAGTAATTTGAGATGATGCATATAATGGGGAGTATATAAAATCATTTTCATGATTCACCAATTCCAAATATGCCTTCTAGCAATTTATTGCATATCAACTCCTCAAGGTACTCTCATGTTCAATATTGTTTAAATTGCATTGAATCATTCCTTTTGATACTTGTTGCCTTTCTCAAAGTATCCCAACTAGCATTAGTGTAGAGGTCCCTACCCAATATGGTAGAGGCCTCCTGTGTTTTACAATGCTAGTCCCTGGATCAATAGCTAGCATCCACAGTTAAGATGTAATATCAAGAAACAAAGGTCATAATATAACTTTATAACCAGGAATAACATAAGTTTATTACATCAATCATAGCTCATTTGGCTATTACATTACATTGCAGCGGAATAATTATAATCATGGGGTCCTTCATCTTCAAGGTGCCACAGGCAGATGTTGGTTGTAGACTTTGTAATCCTAAACAATCAATCTTCACTAAAATCAAACAAACCTGCAACATACAAGTTACAGCCACAAGGGTCAATACATTTGAATTGTATTGGCAAGTGATACTATGGTAGTATAGTGGAATCTATCATCTATATGCATTTGGATAAGTGGAGTTAGGGCTTGCATTGCTCAAAATAGATTTTTCTTATCATTTTGAAAATACTAAGTTTTTGCTTGACAAAATCATTTTCCTCAATCAAAGATTTCAAGATCCTTGTACCAAGCCATCTCTCCATCAATGATTGAAGAATTCAAACAACCCTTATTCAAACCACAAGTTTTTAAATTAGAAATTGGAATGATGAGATTCTTTATTGCTTCCATGTCTTGATGCTCAAATTGTCCTTTACCAGGGACATGGCTAAGTACTTAGATTTTACACTCTGCAGAGGTGGTGCACTTTCCCCACAAGACTTGGTTTCCCAAGATAAGATCTTTCAGAAGCTTTCCCTTAGACCAAAATGGACGCGTTCCCCACCTATCAAACACTACCACCCACTGTCCATATGGCTAAGTTCTTGCAACCTATATGATCATGGCAGAGCCCATATTGCCAAGTGGTTGCACTTGAAGCTTCTCAACATTTGACATCTCAAATCCCTTTGTTTCCTGGGTGGCATTCCACAAGTGAGATACACAATCCAAGCCCATGGCATTGTGAACCACTCAACCATTCTCCACCAAGCAAGCCCATTCCACCCAGGGGATTCATTAACTTAGTTGTTTTATTAAACAAAAACATAAGTCCTCAGACTTAGAATATTTTTTGTATTGTGTGAATATATATTCCACCCATGTTTTCTATTAGCTAGGCTAAGCTTAGTAGTAGTAGGAATCTCTAACTTAGGAAAATCCTACTAAGGATTCATCTACTAGGTTTTCTTATAGCAAGGTCTATACTTAGCAAAATCCATGCAAGTTTTACTTAGCAAAATCACTAATGCATAGTAAAAGTAATGGGACAAAAAGTATGAAGCATCACTTGCCTTTTTGGTAGAGTATAGGTTCACTTCTTGATCTTTGCAACAATCACACTCTTCAAGTCACTACAAATCAATAAAGCAAGGCACAAACTCAATCTACCAATCAAGCAAAACAACACACATAAATAACATAGTCAAAGAAATGCATGCAAGCATGCCAAGCTTTGTTTTGTTTGAAAAAGTGGTTCCTAGTGGGTCATAGTCATTTGGATACATCTAATGGTCATTTCCTAAAGTGGCCAAGTCATTTGCAAAAGGTTTCACTTCAAAACCATTTTCAAAACAAAGTGTTATTTTATGTGGTGTAGAAATATTTTTACTAAGGAATTAGCCCATAGGGTTCACCAAATGAGTTGCTATTGCAAAACTTGGTGTTTTGGTCAGTAGGTTTGATCCAAACCATCTACTCAAAGTTTTCTTCCTATAAACATTTCCATAACAAAATCAATTCTTTTTATTTGGCTAGAAAATGACTAAGTCAAGTAATCCAATCTAAATCTTACAAAAATCATTTTTAATACCAAGGGTTGGTTCCTAGGGTCAGTAAGATCACAACAATCCATTAGGCAAAAGTTTTAATCCAAAAATCATTTTTAAATAATTTTTATACTCTAAACAAGTACACAAATGTTTCTGCAAATTCAAACAAGCTAACAGATACTATTTGTCAAACTAAGGACATGGTTGGCTAGGGCTTGTTCTCCTGAATTCATTGATATAAAATTTGCCAAATTTGGACGTGTGGTTTGAAAGTTACAAGGATTTGAAAATGGCATCAATTTCTGATTTCAATTTCTATTTTTAAACAGATAGGTGACACGCGTCGAGATTCTATTGGACGGTACCGGTTCGCTGCGGATCACGCTCTGGTGTGTTGGATTAAGTCTAATCGTGCGGTCCAGAGGACATACCTCTTCGCGTTAAGTGATTCTGTCCAGTGCGTCCGATCTAGATCTAACGGCTGTGGGGTGCTCGACCATAGACGGGCGGCGCTGCGGCGGCTGCTGGCGGCGGAGCGACCAGATGATGGCGGCGCCGGCGGTATAGGAAGAAAAGGAGGGTGTGGAGATGCTCACCGGATTCGCTGACGCTCGCTGATGCTCAACGTGGCACTTGTCCGTCGAGGGGCGCTAGGGAGCAGCTGCGATTGCTCGCCGGAGTTGGTACTGGCGACGGACGCGCGCGGTCGAGGTCGAGGACGACGCTAGGAATCACCCGGAGACAAACGAGGCACACGGTCAGGAGCGCAAGGACACGAAGAAGGCGTGTGCGTGAACGAGAGGGGTCGGGGTGGTCTGGAGTTACTGGAGGAGCTCGTCGGAGGCGAGACAGACGGCGGCGCTCAGAATTTTTGTCGAAGACGGCTTCCTGGGGCGCCCGCGGTTGAACGGAGGGTACAGAGAGGAGCGTCAGGGAGTGGGGAACTTGTTCGTGTGCTCAGTGTGGCATGGGGTGGTTCGGTTTGGATGGAATCGTCAACGGACCTCGTCGGAGACAGGGAGAGTGGTTGGCGAAATACTGCAGCCTGGGGGCGTGCTCCGGGAAGGAGGCAGAGGGGAAACGGAGAGGGGAGGGTGACGATTAAATGTGCGTGATCACTGCAGGCTTAACTCGCGGCATTAAGGTGAATTTAAGCTGGAGGATTCAATGGCAGAACGGGGAAGAACGGTCACAGAGGGTGAGGACGAAGAACAGTTGGGGTGGGGTCCGCTGGCAGTGAAAGAAAGGAGGAAGGGGAGGAGGTCCACCAGTCAGTCTCGGTGTGGGTTAGTTATTTGGTGCGAATCGTTTTCTTCGGGGTGAGGGGAATCTGGGCTGTGGGACTGTTGGGCTGGGCCTTGTTGGGCTGGTCTGTTTCCTCTATTTTTTTCTGTCTATTTGTTTTATTCTTTTCTAATTCTTTTTCTGTTTGAAATTCAAACAACCAAACACATTCAAAAGATTCAAACAATCATCAATGCTTTTCAAATATGAATTTGGTTCTGCTTAACATCATAATTCACATTCTAAAATAAAATATTGTTTTAAATCTTTTTATGTTCCATTTATTAATTAAATAAATGGATCATTAGTTATTTAATAAAATAAGGTTGGTTTTAATTAATAAAATTTTCATTTAAGATCCAAATGTTTTCAAAACCCAATCAGTAGGTTTTATTTGGAAATAAAGAATATTTGGAAAACTTGTTTAAAATAATATAATCCTTTTACTTTAGGGTCCATTAACAATTAAATAAAATGGGTCTTAGTTATTAAATCAAATAGAGTTTGATTTTATTAATAAAATCTTTATTTGAAACCTAAATATTTTCAAAATCAAATCAGTAGGTTTAATTTGGGAAGTACATAATATTTGGAATTTGTTTTAAAACAAATAACATTTTAGAGTCTATTATTAATTAAAATAAAAAATAAAAAAAAATAAAATAGACTTTCATTATTAAATCTACTTGGGTTTGTTTTATTGAGATATTTATTTTGAAATCCAATATAAAGCCAAAACATTTTAGTAGATTTTATTTGTGAATATAAAATACTTAGAAAACTTATTTTAAATAATTTAATAAGTTTTGATGTTTCAATTAAATTGGTAAGACCTTTTTATTTTAAAAGAGTTTGGATATTAATTATTTTATTTAAGAAATCCTTTATTATTTTTAATTAAACCTTTGCTATTTTATTTAAAATAAAATGTTTTAATTCAAAAGCTTGGCCAAGTTTTATTTTGGTTTTATAAAATAATCCTTATTTGTAAATCCATCTTTTCTTTTCAATATCAAATCCTTTTATTAAAAGATCCAAAATAGTAATTCCAAAACATTTTAATTTCCTTTATTAAATGTTTATCTTTAAGAATCCCTTTAGGATTTTATTTAATTCAAATGGGTTTGAAGTTCCAATTGAGTTCAAATTTTTCTTCTGGCTCTGAAAATCAAACAAAGTTTTATTTTATTCATTTATTTTCACATTACAAGATTTGGAAAATCTTGGGATGTGACAATTAGTTCCCTTAGTGTTAGTTGTGATGGTTTTGAGATTTTTTTTTCTTTGGTGAAGTTCATTGATATACCATAAGATAAAATAGAGCCATGGGCTATATATGCACTTAAGCAAACTATCCTTTTTGGTATATCTTATGACTTCCGCTTGGATATCATGTATTCTTTTTATAAACCTCTTATGTGTGGATGTTTCTTTGTGGATTATTCTCATGTTTTTTCCCTTAGAAACTTATATACACTAGAGTGTTAATCTCTCGCCTTGATATACTCGCTCTTTTCCGACCATCACTCTTATCCTCTTGATTTTTAATGGTTTTGGTAAGGTCTTGATTTATGAGTGCTTGGTTTACTTTTATTGCATATTCACACACTCATATCTCATATTTGGTTTCTTTTGGACTTAAGCTTGTCTTGACAAGTGTATTGGTTTATATCTAATCCTTGTATCTTGGTTGTGTTCTAAATAATATATAGGGAGTGAGGATTCCATGTTTGTGCATATTGTATTCAAATGAAACAACTAATTTATGCACGAACCTTGGGGAGCTTCCTTATTTCATTTAGAGCACTATTTGTCCATTTGATTACTTGGATCTTTTGATTGCTTGCTTCATCCGTTGAAGTTCCTTCACCTTGTTATCCTTTTAGCAATCCTTGATCCTCAATATAGTTTGATTTCCTCCAAGTGTTCGACATTGTATATGTGCATGTGATTTCACTCATATTACGAGTAATGCACACCTTGTGTAGGAACTCATACTATATTGTCCTTCTAACCTTGTTATCCATTTTGGCACTTGTTGCCAATGGGGGAGAAGTTTAGAGGGTTTTAAGGGAAATGGTTTTCTACTTAAGATTGGTTTGTTCTTAAGTGTTTGCCTTTCATGCATTTCATCTTTATTATGTTTTGCATGGTTGTATATATAGTGGAAACTCTCCCAAAGGTTATGCTTAACAATGTATGCAATGAAATTCAAGATCATCACACGTGCATATATTGTGGGGGAGTTTGCTCTATATATGTTGGTTCTACTCACATCTCATGCATTAGTTGTACTTTATGTGAGTAGAATCGGTTTTGATATGGGCTAGTATCTTTGTGTTACTTAACCATATCAAATACAACCTCTTGTATACAACTTATTCTCGGATAAGCTGTGTACTTGTTTCTAATATTCATTATATAAACCCTCTTGTTGTGATTGTCATCAATTACCAAAATGGGGGAGATTGAAAGGGTAATTGCCCCTATGTGTGGTTTTGGTGATTAATGACAATCCCTATGGACTAATTTTTTCACTGAGTTTTATATGAAGGTATATTCCATAGGTCATGCTTGTAGTCCATGTGTTGGATTCAAGTATGGATGCCATGAAGATAAAGATATACCTTGAGTATTGGCATCAAAATCATCGAGTTGAAAAGAAGAATATGATATGATCAAGATCTTGAGAGTGTGATCTCAATAGAAGAATTCAAGATATGGCTCTAAGTCGGTGTCACGATAGCCTCATTAGTTGAGCTATGGTTGACTAAGATTTAGAGCATGTAATCAAATGAAGAGTTCCTTATGTACCTCAAGATATTAAGATGGAGCACGAGAAGATACTTGGTTGACCAATAGAAAGAGTGAAGAGTGATTTCAAGTTGGTCAACACATGAAGCATAAAGAATGTACCACATGGTATTGTGGTATGGTAAGCCTTGTCAATTATGCATCATGAACTAATCCATTATATATTTGCCTTTGCGTTTTCTATATGGATAGGTATATTTCCATGGGCATGCTTCAAAAATTGTCACATCCCAAGATTTTCCAAATCTTGTTATGTGAAAAATAAATGAATAAAATAAAACTTTGTTGATTTTTAGGGTGAGAAGAAACTTTTTGATTTCCAATTGGAAACTTTCAAAACCTATTTGGATCAAATAAAAACCTAAAGGGATTTAAAAAGATAAATAAACAATAAAGTTAAAAATATTTGGAATTACTATTTTTGGATCTTTTAATAAAAAGATTTGGTTTTCAAATGAAAAGGATAGAAATTTAAATAAAGACTATTTTTATAAAGCCAAAGTAAACCTTGGACAAGTTTTTGAAATAAAATATTTTGTTTTGATTAAAAATAGTAAAGGTTTATTTAATTAATATAATGAGAGTTTATTAATAAACCAATTTTATTAAAATAAAGGGGTTTGCCATTTTAATTAAAACATCAAAACTTGTTAAATTATTTTAAACAAGTTTTCCAAGTATTCTATATTTTCAAATAAAACCTACTGATTTGGTTTTGATAATATTTAGATTTCAAATGGAGTTTTAAATAAATCAAATCCTATTTGATTTAATAACTAAGGATTATTTTATTTATTTAATAAAGGGATCCTAAAAAGAATAAAAATATTATTTTGTTTTGGACTTTGAATTATGCTGATTAACAGAACTGAAATCAATGCAAAGTTTGGCAAGGATTTGAAATCATTTGAGTGTTTGATTTGTTGTTTGAAATTTCAAAACAGAAAAACAAAATAGAAAAAGATAAAGCAATCTGAAAAAATAGAATCAGACCTGACCCAACCCACCTGGTCCAGCAAGCCCAGCTCCAGCCCAACTTCTTCCCCCACGCGCGAATCATTTTCCACTCAGAAACGCACGCGCGCAGTCACAGACGAGTGGACCCTCTCCCTATCTCTCTCCCTCGCTGACAGCAAGGCCCCACCCTCCTGTTCATCGTCTTCAACCACGACTCCGTCGTCCTACCGTTGCAACTAGTAACTCCGGCGTTGATTACGCGTTGATGAAGGCCTTGATTCCTCCCAGTAACTGCGCCCATTTAACCGCCTGTGTCTTCCCCCTTTTTCCCCTCAAACCCCGCTGCGAGTGAGCCACCAGGCTACCCCCAATTCCATTTGCCTTGCCACTGCTCCGACGACTTCCCCGACAAATTCCGGCGCCGTCCAGCCTCGCCTCGCCTTCCCGAGCACGCGAGCTTGCTCCTCAGACCAGCGCGCACCTGCCCGTGCCTCCCGTTCGCCCGCGCTCGCCCTAGAGCCTCGGCTTCGACAACATCTGAGCACCACCGTCGGCTGCCACTTCTCCGGCGACTCTTTCCCGTAAGTACTGTCCACCCCTTGACCTCCTTTCGATGCTCACTTGTCTGCAACACGCGTGCGAAACTAACAGCAACCTCCGTTTGCTCTCTCGTGCTCCGTAGCGTCGCCCTCGACGACGACTGACCGCACCCGATGCCGCCACCCACTCCGGCGAGGAATTGCCGCTGTCCCTGAGCGCCCCTTGCCAAGCCGACCACACGTTGAGCATCACCTCGACCTCGCGAACATGGTGAGCACCCCCGTTTCCTTCTTTGCTTCCTGTAGCCGCCGCAACGCCGCTAGCCGAGCGTCGCCGCCGTCTGCCGCCGCGCAGCGCCGCCAGGCAATGGTCAAACTCATCTGCACCGTTAGATTTAGATCCGACGCGTAGAAACAGATGACTTAACGAAGGGGTACGAGTTGATCAGTGCCGTGCGTTGTAACTTAAATCCTGCGGTCCAGAGAGGCTGATTGTCGGGGGGTTAACCTCGGGTAGACCAGAGACGGGGAAAGACGGAGGTATCATCCCCGTCTGGTTGCCGAGCTACGGCCTAGGTCGGCCGAATCATGGGTATGTCGGCCGACCAACGGAGACAAGAAGCTCACGTACAAGGTATCAAGTGGTTACTTGGCCGAGTTAATGAGAAGCTCGGCCGGGTTACACAAATGATCTTCATGCAGGTGAGGAACGAGCCGAATAATACAAGGTAAAGCCGAGTTATACGAAGCTTGCTGGAGAAGGAGAAGCCTAGGGTCAAACTATAGCTGCAGGCTAGAAGGAATCTGAACAGGGCCAAGCACAAGAGACAAGGACGCGTAGGGACAGAGGAGCAGAAGGAGGTCACGGAGGTGACAGTGCTGGAGCCCGAGGCGCGCAGGAGGGGGCCGCTGGAACTTTGCCGTCATCAGAAGGGAGACAGGGAAAGGAGGCCGCCGAACTACTACTTTGGGACAAGCATATTCCACGAATATGCTTGCCCCGTCAGCCCTAAGGGCACCCAAGGCACCCCTTTATAAGGGGAGGTTTGGACCCTGAGGGGAGAGAGGTCTTTTGAGCAACGTTAGGCTGGGGAAATTCACATTGTTCCCCTGTAAACAGCTCGAGGAGCACTTGTAACCCAACAAGAGAGAAATAAAGTTCAACACCTTGGCGGCTCGAGTGTAAAAACAGTTGCATCTTCCCTCCCCAGATCCCACTAGCATCCATTGGCCCCATACTTTAGCCTACCTATGGCATCTGCCGTGCCACCACCACGACAGAGGCAAGACATAATACATGACTCGCCAAGAGTCACTCAATATACAACTCCAGAGGCAAATGAAGTAGCTCGGTAAGATGCCGTAGACCTGTTGGAAGAAGCCAGAGAGTTGACATTATCAAGGTCGGCCATTTATCAACAGAACTTACGGCGGTATCACAGCAAGAAAGTGAATCCAAGAGTATTCAAAGAAGGAGATTTAGTCCTCCGGCTGGTGCAGCGCACGGCCGGCATGCACAAATTATCACCCCCATGGGAAGGACCATTCATCGTGAGCAAAGCATTGCACAACGACGCATATTATTTGATTGATGCTCAATCTCCTGGAGAAGGCAAGGCAAACAAAGCTGGTGAAGAAACGAAGCGCCCCTGGAATGTGGCTTTACTTCGGCCATTTTACTCATAGGGTTGTATCTCAAGGTCAAAAACCAATGACGTATTTGCACCTCGGCACCCAGAGCAGTTACTCGGGGACTGCCGTAGGTTATATTTATTTCATATCATGTATTCAAACCTCGGCACCCAGAGCAGTTACTCGGGGACTGCCGTAGGTTATATTTATTTCATATCATGTATTCAAACCTCGGCACCCAGAGCAGTTACTCGGGGACTGCCGTATTTGATGATTATTTCATGTTTGGTATTTGAACCTCGGCACCCAGAGCAGTTACTCGGGGACTGCCATATGCAATGATTATTTCGTGTTATATGCTTAGACCTCGGCATCCAGAGCAATAGCTCGGGGACTGCAATATGGTATATTTATCTCTTTCGCGTTACATACTTGAACATTGGCGACCAGAGCAGTGACTCGGCGACTGCCATATGTTGTGTTCCTTTCGTGATACTAATATGCACCTTGGTCCCCAAAGCACTGACTCAGGAATTATTATAGGATATGTCAAATTCGTAGACACGTAAACTTCGGCACCTAAACCAGCAACTCGGAAACTACCGTATGATGCCTCGAACCTATGCTAAACATAATCATGTCCGAAACTTGATTTATATAAGAAAGTTCTGGATAGTAAACGACGATCCAGCGATCGTCACTTACTTCCACAACGGAGTAATTATCTCATGACCAAAACAGGTCAACAACGTAAATATTCTGCAATAATGCCTGGATAAGATCATCGAAACAACGGCAAAAATTGAACCCTGAAAGACGAAGAAATTATGAGCCAACAAGGCAAGAATTCAGACGAGCATCCACTTAACCAAGAATCTCAACAACACATAGCAAGAGAATCTCGAATCATACGAGTTGACGAATTTGTTGTCTACATTGTACGCCCGGCATACCAGGGATCGCGAATAACCTAGGCATTGTTCGTTGGAGGGGCAACCACTTGCTCAGGTACGGGGCACTCCGAAGTAGGAGGAACTTCGACTGAGGTCGCATCGCCCTCCGCCGACCCAGGTGTAACTTCGGCGGTATCACGGGGTTGTTCAGGAGCGTCAGTACGCGCGGTAGAATGCCCGGTGCCTTTGGAGGAAGACCGCGCATCACCATTGCTATCCGAGCTTGAGCTGGAGCTATCGGATGTGGCAGAATCATCTTCACCTTCCCCATGCTCGGCTGAATCTTCACCAGCAACATCCTGATCTGGATCTGGGAGAAAACTCGGCCCTTCATTCCAGGTGTGCACGTCGGCATATTCAACGAGCTGGAAGGCCCGAGCTAGCCGTAGAGCAACAAAGGTCGGATCTTCAACCCAGCGGGAGCCAGTGCGCAGATTCATCAGAATGTCAAGAGAGATATCTTCATACCATGACATAATTACAGTAAGGGCCATGTCGGCACCAGCACGCGCGGCAGATTCTCTCCAAAGACTCAATTGTCTCTCAGATCCCAACAGCCTGGTCACCAATAACTTAACCTCGTTGATATCGGGAGTCCCTGAGGTATTCGGCCAGAGTGCATGGTAAGCTTTGATAGCGGCCTCCACCAAGTCCCGGCCCATGATTTTCATCGGACCAACTGCAGCACCAACGGCAACCAAAAAATCCTCCATTGAATATTCAAAGTCAACAGCATCAGGTTCACCTCGACGAGCTCGAGCTGCAAGAACAGCTTTAGAACTCACGGGTTTGGCCTCGGGGAAGTGATCTGCGCAAAACATCAACAGGTCAAAGGATAGCAGCGAAGACGAAGAAAGTTTTTAGCTCGGCCAGGCCAAATAACTTACGATGAATATAGCTCATCATCATCTGAAGGTCTTTGGCCCAAGCAGCTTTACTCTTCTCGAATCGAGCAATTTCCTCGCTCAAACCGCGAGTTTTAAGTTCGGCAGCTTCGAGGAGTTCTTTGTTCTTCTCTAGATCCAGAGTCAGCCGATTCTTTTCCAAAGAAAATTCTTGGTCGACTTTTTCTAGCTCGGATTTCTGAGAGAGCTTGAGTGTATTCACCTCGGATCTCAGGCGAGCTATCTCATCATCCTTCTCTTGTAGTTGCGCCGAATGAACTGCGCTTTGTTCTAAAAAATGAAGCATCACGTCAGGCATGGGCACGCAATCTTGTTGCGACGCTGCAAAGTCTTGCAACTCGGCTTTACCACAACCCAACGCAATAAGGAAACTTAGCATAGATACTAAAAGAAGGAGTAAAAGTAGAAAGGAAACTAACCTTCCAAAGTCTTGATCTTCTTTTCAAGGTGGATATTGACGTTGTTGATCTTACCTATTCAGCAAGAAGTAAGCCGGCATTCTGCGGACAAGTATATGAGAAAGTTGGGAATAAGGAAAAGAAGCTATTGACTTACCGGCCTTCTTTGCCACAGGCAGGACTTTCTCGTATTTCTCTTCCAGTTTGCGATGCGCAAAAAGCAATCTCTGGAACTCGGCAGTTCGCCGGTCATGTGCAACCTGAGCAACGAGGCACAATGATAAGTCAACGAGCAAAACCGAACCAGATCTGAGTTAAGCAGAACTTAACTCAGATCTAGGTGGCTGGATATTCAGAACCAAACCAGATTTGAGTTAAGCAAAACTTAACTCAGATCTAGGTGGCTGGATATTCAAAACCGAACCAGATCCGAGTTAAGCAGAACTTAGCTCGGATCTAGGTGGCTGGATATTCAAAACCGAACCAGATCCGAGTTAAGCAGAACTTAGCTCGGATCTAGATGGCTGGATATTCAAAACCAAACCAGATCCGAGTTAAGCAGAACTTAACTCAGATCTAGGTGGCTGGATGTTCAAAACCAAACCAGATCCGAGTTAAGCGGAACTTAACTCAGATCTAGGTGGCTGGAAATTCAAAACTAAACCAAATCCGAGTCAAGCAGAACTTGACCCGGATCTAGATAACCGGAAATTGAAGATTAGACTAGATCCGAATAAAGCACGATTAAACTCGAATCTAAGCAGCCGAATCACCAAACCTTATAAATAAAATTAGATCAAACTTCCAAGTATAGAACAAGTTATGTCCTTGCAAGTTTCGGGGACTAGAGCATATAGTAACATCGACAGAATAATTCAAGGCTCAGAGGAAAAAATTATTACCTCGTTCATTTTGTTGGTTTCAATGATGAACTTAGCGGCATGGTCAAAACGGCCGCTGATATCAGAAAGCTGAAAAGACTGGTTGGCCGGGTTACCAACGAACTGATCAGCAGCATTCCAATTGTTGGCATATTCAACCAGCGCTCCAAGGCTGTTCCCACTAGCTGTCCGAGTCAAAACTTTACCCCGGGCAGGCGGGCCAACGACGGCAGTCGCAGGGCTCTTATGAAGAGCAAGCTGGCTACCGGTGGCCGAGGTAGCAGTGACTTTGGCAGATGCAGCTCCTTGGCGCAGCGCCTCTGCAATACTCGGCTGAGAAGTGCCGGCAAGACTTTTCTGAGAAGAAGTCTTGACGGCAATAACACTTTTTTGAGCAGAAGAGGCACCAACAAGAAGTTGCGCCTCCGAAGTAGGGACAGAGTCCTTAGGATCAGTGGAGGTTAAGCTCGCAGAGGGCGCCGGGGCAACGATTTTCTCGGCAGAGGTCGAGATGACCGTAGGAGCAGCCGGAGCAGATGGAGGCTCAAGGGTAACGCTGGGACCCACAGAGGGGACAGCTGGCTCGACGAAAGCATCGGAGGGCCGGATCGGATCCGGATCAATAGGAGAGATCTCAGGGGCATCAAGACGAACATGCGAAGTATTCAGAGCAGGGGGAGAAGCAGGACGAATGGGACTAGCGACTCTGGTGTCGTCAGCGGGAAGAGGAGATGGCGGCCGAATCGGACGGCTAGTCATACTAGGACCGCCGGGTTTAACAGACAGAGGAGCGCTGCGAAAATAAGAAAGAAGATTCGTCAGTATAAGAAACAGAAGAAGAGAAACGAGAAATATAGGCAGAAGAACTTACCCAGCAACCCCGGGCATAGTCTTGCGCCTGGGAGGATTCGGAGCGGATTTCTTTACTCGCTTCTTAGGAACCACATCCGAGGCACTAGCGGGAGCCCCGCGTTTCCCCGAGGTAACGGGAGGCCGAGAAGCAATAGGTTCGGCGTCATGAACCTGGCCAGCCGGATTAGCTGGGAAAGCAGAAGCCGGAAATGCATAAGAAATAGGCATGGCGGCAACTACCTCAAGAATTTGGACCTCGTCCGAATCACCTTCCTCCTCTTGCGCTGAGGTTTTGCCGCGAGCTCGAGCAGGAGCGGGATCTGAACTAGGGACGAACTCCTCGGAGTCCGGCTCTCCAGTATCCGGGGTACTCCTATCTGCGGGCCAAGGGAGCTGCAGAACTTCGGCATCCTCGTTCTTCTGCTCAGCGAACCTCTGCATGACAAGGAGGGAAAATCATGAGAACCAGTCTCTAAGAACTGGGGAAAAATAGAGTGACGGAGATTAGGCTTACCTCGGGAGGCGGACGGTCGCGAGTGAATGGTTTTAACCCCCAGGTCCAATCATCAAGCATTTCAGTCTTGGAGATAGCTCGGACGCGCTTACAGATAAGGTGATTGTCCAACTCCACGGTCGAGACTCGGTTAGGGTCCAGGGGACCACTCATGTAGCATAGCTTGTGGGTCCTTTGCTGGAAGGGGCAAATCCGGCTACTAATAAAAGTTGCCATCAGGTCTTCTCCGCATAACCCGGCCCGAATCAACTCTTTCAGCCGAATCTCGAAGGCCTCGGCCAGGGCATGAGTTTTCTTCGGATTATAGAGCCAGTTCACTTTGGAAGGTGGGCCAATTGAGAATGGGGGGAGCCGAATCTTGTCTTCCGCCCCTCTGTTCTTGACATAGAAGAATGACCTGTGCCATTTCTTGCACGACTCCAACCCGGTGACGCGGGGGAACACGGACTGCCTCCGAGGTGTAATAGACGCCGCCCCGCATTGGGTGAGCAACTTCTCGGAGGGATGCAGAGATTTGTCGGGAACAACGTTGGATCGGATCTGGAAGAACTTCGACCAGACATGTACTGACGGCCACAGGCCGAAGTAACCCTCCGAAGTGGAGATGAAAGCAGAAAGAGAAGCGATGGCGTTCGCAGGAAGGTGGTGCGGCTGAAGGCCGAAGTAATCAAGGAATTCTCTAGCGAAATCGCTAAGAGGGAGACCAAAGCCGCGGGCGAAGTGGGACATGAAAACCACATACTCGCCCTCTCTGAGAACTGGAGAGGATTCGCTGTCGGGTAAGCGACAAGAAACCTCGGCAGGAATCCGCCGAGTTCGGATGAGCCATTAAATCTCGCGGCGGGAGACTGAAGAGCCCTGCCACGATCCACGCTCAGGCCCAGAGCCAGCGTCATCATCCTCTACTAGAGCACCGCTAAAGGAACTAGACATAATTCCGCCGGAGAGATCGCCGGAAGAAAAACCGGCGGCGGAGGAGAGCTTAGAGCTACAAGGCCCCGTCGGAGCTTAGCACGAAAACAATGGCGAAAAGAGGAGGAACCGTCGCCTGAGCGCGAAAATAGTGCAGATCGATCTAGGGCAAGATAGACGGAGAAAACTCACCGGCGGCAGGGCCACAGCCGTAGAGCGCGGGCAGGAAAGGCCGAACGACGCGGCGGAAGCCTCGCCGGCGGAAGTTCTGGCTGGTGAGCGGCGGCGGAGCGGCAAGAGGACACACAAGCGAAGAGAAGAAGGAGAGCGGACGCGAGCGGTGATGGGAAAGATGAACCCCGCGGGCGCGTTTCCCCACTTTATAGTCAATCAATGAACAGGGGAGTGGGATCGTGGGTGTGGCGGTTACCCGTGTAGATCGTGGGGTAGCACGAACGCGCGACGGTAAATGGAGCCACACCAACGGCCACAGGCAAAGAAAAGGAGCTACGATCCCAAGCGGAACGGCACACGAGGCGTCGTGACGGCGGCGCGGCAGGTACAGGGTTCACTGTAGCTTGTCAGTAAGCACTGTAGAAAGACCTAAAAACTAGAAAAGTAATGATGGGGTGACACGTAGGACATAGAGTATGATATAAGGAACGAGGAAACCTCGGACGAGGCCTTAGCTCGGAAACAAGACTGAAGAAAGTAATGAAGCTGATATAACCCGGCCAAAATAATTGACAGGGCCACACCAGCTTCGGGGACTAATGTCGGGGGGTTAACCTCGGGTAGACCAGAGACGGGGAAAGACGGAGGTATCATCCCCGTCTGGTTGCCGAGCTACGGCCTAGGTCGGCCGAATCATGGGTATGTCGGCCGACCAACGGAGACAAGAAGCTCACGTACAAGGTATCAAGTGGTTACTTGGCCGAGTTAATGAGAAGCTCGGCCGGGTTACACAAATGATCTTCATGCAGGTGAGGAACGAGCCGAATAATACAAGGTAAAGCCGAGTTATACGAAGCTTGCTGGAGAAGGAGAAGCCTAGGGTCAAACTATAGCTGCAGGCTAGAAGGAATCTGAACAGGGCCAAGCACAAGAGACAAGGACGCGCAGGGACAGAGGAGCAGAAGGAGGTCACGGAGGTGACAGTGCTGGAGCCCGAGGCGCGCAGGAGGGGGCCGCTGGAACTTTGCCGTCATTAGAAGGGAGACAGGGAAAGGAGGCCGCCGAACTACTACTTTGGGACAAGCATATTCCACGAATATGCTTGCCCCGTCAGCCCTAAGGGCACCCAAGGCACCCCTTTATAAGGGGAGGTTTGGACCCTGAGGGGAGAGAGGTCTTTTGAGCAACGTTAGGCTGGGGAAATTCACATTGTTCCCCTGTAAACAGCTCGAGGAGCACTTGTAACCCAACAAGAGAGAAATAAAGTTCAACACCTTGGCGGCTCGAGTGTAAAAACAGTTGCATCTTCCCTCCCCAGATCCCACTAGCATCCATTGGCCCCATACTTTAGCCTACCTATGGCATCTGCCGTGCCACCACCACGACACTGATCCGCACGAAGCGGTACCGCCCAATAAGAACACACCACGTGGCCAGACTCAGGATTAAAAACAGAGATAGATTCTATTAGAATTGCAAATTTGAAAAATCCATAACTTTAGTTCTACACGTCCAAATTTTGCAAACTTTATATCAATGGAATCAGTGGAACAAGCCCTAGCCAACCATGCACTTTTTTTTAGTAAAAAGCTTCTGGTAAAATGTTTGTTTTTGCAGAAACTTGTGTATCCTTGTTTAGGATATAAAATTTAATTCAAAATGATTTTTAGGGTTGAAATCTTTGCAAATTGGTTTGTTGTGAACCTACTGACCCTAGGAACCAACTTATGGATTTAAAAATGTATTTTGTGAAGTTTAGGATTTAATAATTGAATTAGTCCATTTCTAGTCAAATAAAAATATTGATTTTGTTATGGAAATGATTTTTTGAGAAAAACCTTTGGAAAATGTTTTGATTCAAACCTACTGATCCTAAACACCAAGTTTTGTGAATTAACAACTTATTTGGTGAACAATATAAAATTGTTGCTTTGCTAAAAACATTTTCCACTACATAAAATTATGATTTGATCTAAGAAATGGTCTATAGATGAAACCCTTTTGCAAATGGTTTTGCCACTTTAGAAAATGACCAATTTGGACTTTACAATGTTTAGAGCCTAGTAGAAACCACCTTTGCAAATAAAACTATCTTTTGCATGCTTGCATGCATGACTTTGCTTCTATTATTTTATGTGTGATTAATTTGTTTGATTATTGGTTGGAATGCTAGTTGAATCTATGTTTGCTTGATTGATTTGTAGTGAAGTTAGAAGAGTGTGATATTAGCAAGACCAAGAAGTGAACCAACATCCTCTACCAAAAAGGCAAGTGTCACTATCATCCAAGTCCTACTATTTTCATTACACTTAGTGGATTTTGAAACATGCATGATAAGGACTACTATATTTTGCTATGATAAATCCTAATAGGATACCCTTATACATTCCTTAGTGAAAACAATGTAGTTGTAATATGCTTAGCCCTGCTATATATATATTTTGAGAAAGGATACATGTTGAGATTTTGAAGTATTGAAAAGACTTGTGTTTTATATAATAAAACAAGTACTCAATGAACCACCTGGGTGGACAAGGATACTCAAGTTTTGGACAAGGTGGCAACAAGAGGAACCATGTTTATATGGCAATATCTTTTTGTTGTGCACCAGATGAAAACCACCCAGGGACTTAGAGATTGAACATGTTTCTCGTACAGTGGCTTCCGTTTACAGCCACATGCTAAATGGGCACTGGCTTAGTCAATTACATTGTGGAAGACCCATGCATTGGCCTCTTCAGGTTAACTAAATGAGGTAACTCGGAACCCTACATTGGTGCCTGGTAGACAAGCTAGCATTATGCATTGGGAGGACCCTATGGAAAGACTTCGTCACATTCTCAATCTGCCAGTACTCCATCTTGGTGAGTACTTATCCAGCGGCCACTGGTGGCAACAAGATGAGATTTTGTCATGTGGGTAAAGTGTACAACTTCTGTAGAAGATAAAAATCTAAGTACTTAGCCGTGTCCCCGGTTATGGACAATACTGAGCAATTAAGGCCTGAAGCTATGGGAAATCTCGACATTCCAATTTCTAAAAGTAAAACTTGAAAGTGACAACAAAAGACTTGAAGCACTTGGGGTGTACCAAGGAGCTCAGAAGGATTTTGACAAAAGATCAAAATTATTTTGAAAAAGATAGGAAAAATATCATTGCTTTCTGCAAACAAGCCTAAACCCTACCTAGCCAAATATGCATGTAATGATAGGATCCACATATTTCCACTTAGTAGTGAAACTTGCCAATAAAATTCAAATGTATTGACCCTTGTGGCTGTAACTTGTTATGTTGCAGGTTTGTTTGATATTAGTGAAGTTGATTGATTAGGATTACAAGTCTACAACCAACATGTTTGCCTGTGGCACTTTGAAGATGAAGGACCCAATGCTTATAGATATTTCTGCTGCAATGTAATGTAATGGCCAAATGAGCTATGTAAGATGTAATAAAATTTCTTTATTCCTGGTTATAAAGTTGTATTATGACCTTTGTTTCTTGATATTACATCTTAACTGTGGATGCTAGCTATTGATCCAGGGACTAGCATTGTAAACACAGGGATCTCTACCTTATTAAACGTTGGGACCTCTTACAGATGGTATCAGAGCATTGTGTTGCCTGTAGGATTTGTAACCCTAGGATTGGACAAAACCCCTTAGAAAAATAGGAGTTGTATTTGTTCCAAAACTTAATTACAAACAATCTTGTAAACTCTTTCCTCAAACCATTTTTGTTTTGATTCTACATCTCTTCTATTTCAAACTTGTTGGATAAAGCCTACCCCATGGCCAAAGACTTCACCACGTGCAAAGGACTTCTTCAACTCTAATGACTTCAACTTATTCAACTCTAATGACTTCAACATCTTCTAATGACTTCAACATCTTCAGCATTTTCACCAAGGACTTAAATCTTGGGTATCACTAAGGACTACAAGTGAGACAAGGAATCTTGCTCAAGATTTGGAGACTAAGGAAACACAACCTAGAAGGAGCCATCATCACCTCTGAAGTTTTGTGACCAAGAGTTTTCCCAAGGAAACCAAGATCTCATGCAAGAAGAATCAACCAAGAAGGAAGGAAAGATCACAAGTGAACCATATAGATGGACCACCATATTTAGTTCAAGCCAAACCCACCAACTTATGTGGTGTAACAAAAATATTTTTGGTTGCCTAAGAATATGCTTGGAAACTTGTGTTTGAAAGGAGTGTTTGTTTGTGATTTCTTGCACATTGCTTGTTTGAATTGTGATGTGTGTGATTAGAATTGATTCCTTAGAAATATTTGCCTATTCTAATCCAAATTCAACCCAAACAGATGACTACTCCAAGAGACTCCAACATCAAGGTTGATGACACCAGCAACAACCAAGAGTACAACATGAGAGAACTCATAGCAACCCAAAACCAGTTGAACCAAATGACAGCTCAATTCATAGCCAACACTAGTGGGGAAGATCCAACCCTGCAAGGATTTTTGG
This sequence comes from Avena atlantica, assembly GCA_910589765.1. Classification (NCBI taxonomy): domain Eukaryota; kingdom Viridiplantae; phylum Streptophyta; class Magnoliopsida; order Poales; family Poaceae; genus Avena; species Avena atlantica. The sequence goes on from OU342737.1 coordinate 67,934,984, forward strand.
AAAACCAAGACCAAATGTTGCATAAGGTGACAGATCAAATGATCAACATGGAAGGAAACTCTTCCAAAGTAGTTGGTGACAACAAAGATGACAAAGATGTTATTCTAGAAGGAACCAAAGCTTGCAATATTTGTGGAGACAAGGATCACACTTCCAAGGAGCATGGATATCAATGCCCCAACTGTGAAGAGAAACATCCAATTGGCCAATGTCCCACCTCTCAAGCTACTTGTGACCTATGTGAAGGAAATAATCATGTCCCTATTCAATGCCCCATCTATTCCATAGTTGAACAAAGGAAACAAGGTGGAGTGCAACAACTGATTGCAAACTATCAAGAGGGATCCAAGTCTACCAAGAAGGATGAGGACAAAGGAAAATCTCCACTTGTACCTCCATGCAATACAACCCAATTTAAAGGACCAAACAAGAAGCATATGAATTATCCAAGGAGCAATAGAAGGTCAAAGAAACCAGTAGACATTCCTACCTATGAGATAACATATGAAGAACATGAACTGGAAGCACTCCTATCTTTGGAGAAACCCAAGAAAAAGAAGGAAAAAAGCCATGTGCAATGTAATCATTGTAAGAAAATAGGACACTATTCCAGTGAATGTCCAGAGAAACAGAAGTATAAGGAAATTGGCCAAGTATGGTGCAACAACTGCAAAGAACTAGGCCATTATGCAGCAACCTGTCCACAAGAGATACGTGAAGAACTCAAGCTTATCACATGTTACAATTGTGGTAACCAAGGACATTATGCAAGCAACTGTCCAGAAAAGATGAAGCACAAGATAAACAAGCCTATGAAGGATCTCAGCCTTGTCACATGTTTCAAGTGTGGAAACAAGGGACACTATGCAGATGTTTGCCCAGAGAAGCTTCCCCAAGAACCCAAGCAAGCCAAGATGTAATTTAGTTGGAAATTTTTTAAGGGTGGTAGTACCCTAGATGCTTTGAGCCAACTTGTAACCCTAGCCTTCCCAAATCTCGGGACGAGATTTATTTTAAGGGTGGTAGCCTGTCACATCCGAAGATTTTCCAAATCTTGTTATGTGAAAAATAAATGAATAAAATAAAACTTTGTTGATTTTCAGGGTGAGAAGAAACTTTTTGATTTCCAATTGGAAACTTTCAAAACCTATTTGGATCAAATAAAAACCTAAAGGGATTTAAAAAGATAAATAAACAATAAAGTTAAAAATATTTGGAATTACTATTTTTGGATCTTTTAATAAAAAGATTTGGTTTTCAAATGAAAGGATAGAAATTTAAATAAATACTATTTTTATAAAGCCAAAGTAAACCTTGGACAAGTTTTTGAAATAAAATATTTTGTTTTGATTAAAAATAGTAAAGGTTTATTTAATTAATATAATGAGAGTTTATTAATAAACAAATTTTATTAAAATAAAGGGGTTTGCCATTTTAATTAAAACATCAAAACTTGTTAAATTATTTTAAACAAGTTTTCTAAGTATTCTATATTTTCAAATAAAACCTACTGATTTGGTTTTGATAATATTTAGATTTCAATTGGAGTTTTAAATAAATCAAATCCTATTTGATTTAATAACTAAGGATTATTTTATTTATTTAATAAAGGGATCCTAAAAAGAATAAAAATATTATTTTGTTTTGGACTTTGAATTATGCTGATTAACAGAACTGAAATCAATGCAAGTTTGGCAAGCATTTGAAATCATTTGAGTGTTTGATTTGTTGTTTGAAATTTCAAAACAGAAAAATGAAATAGAAAAAGATAAAGCAATCAGAAAAAAATAGAATCAGACCTGACCCAACCCACCTGGCCCAGCAAGCCCAGCTCCAGCCCAACTTCTTCCCCCACGCGCGAATCGTTTTCCACTCAGAAACGCACCCGCGCAGTCACAGACGAGTGGACCCTCTCCCTATCTCTCTCCCTCGCTGATAGCAAGTCCCCACCCCTCCTGTTCATCGTCTTCAACCACGACTCCGTCGTCCTGCCGTTGCAACCAGTAACTCCGGCGTTGATTACGCGTTGATGAAGGCCTTGATTCCTCCCAGTAACCGCGCCCATTTAACCGCCCGCGTCTTCCCCCTTTTTCCCCTCAAACCCCGCTGCGAGTGAGCCACCAGGCTGCCCCCAATTCCATTTGCCTTGCCACTGCTCCGATGACGTCCCCGACAAATTCCGGCGCCGTCCAGCCTCGCCTCGCCTTCCCGAGCACGCGAGCTTGCTCCTCAGACCATCGCGCACCTGCCCGTGCCTCCCGTTTGCCCGTGCTCTCCGCAGAGCCTCGGCTTAGACAACATCTGAGCGCCACCGTCGGCTGCCACTTCTCCGACGACTCTTTCCCGTAAGTACTGTCCACCCCTTGACCTCCTTTCGATGCTCACCTGTCTGCAACACGCGTGCGAAGCTAACAGCAACCTCTGTTTTCTCTCTCGTGCTCCGTAGCGTCGCCCTCGACGACGACTGACCGCACCCGACGCCGCAACCCACTCCGGCGAGGAATTGCCGCTGTCCCTGAGCGCCCCTTGCCAAGCCGACCACATGTTGAGCATCACCTCGACCTCGCGAACACGGTGAGCACCCCCGTTTCCTTCTTTGCTTCCTGTAGCCACCGCAACGCCGCTAGCCGAGCGTCGCCGCCGTCTGCCGCCGCGCAGCGCCGCCAGGCAATGGTCAAACTCATCTGCACCGTTAGATTTAGATCCGACGCGTAGAAACAGATGACTTAACGAAGGGGTACGAGTTGATCAGCGCCGTGCGTTGTAACTTAAATCCTGCGGTCCAGAGAGGCTGATCCGCACGAAGCGGCACCGCCCAATAAGAACACACCACGTGGTCAGACTCAGGATTAAAAACATAGATAGATTCTATTAGAATTGCAAATTTGAAAAATCCATAACTTTAGTTCTACATGTCCAAATTTTGCAAACTTTATATCAATGGAATCAGTGGAACAAGCCCTAGCCAACCATTCACTTTGTTTAGTAAAAAGCTTCTGGTAAAATGTTTGTTTTTGCAGAAACTTGTGTATGCTTGTTTAGGATATAAAATTTAATTCAAAATGATTTTTAGGGTTGAAATCTTTGAAAATTGGTTTGTTGTGAACCTACTGACCCTAGGAACCAACTTATGGATTTAAAAATGTATTTTGTGAAGTTTAGGATTGAATAATTGAATTAGTCCATTTCTAGTCAAATAAAAATATTGATTTTGTTATGGAAATGATTTTTTGAGAAAAACCTTTGGAAAATGTTTTGATTCAAACCTACTGATCCTAAACACCAAGTTTTGTGAATTAACAACTTATTTGGTGAACAATATAAAATTGTTGCTTTGCTAAAAACATTTTCCACTACATAAAATTATGATTTGATCTAAGAAATGGTATATAGATGAAACCCTTTTGCAAATGGTTTTGCCAATTTAGAAAATGACCAATTTGGACTTTACAATGTTTAGAGCCTAGTAGAAACCACCTTTGCAAATAAAACTATATTTTGCATGCTTGCATGCATGACTTTGCTTCTATTATTTTATGTGTGATTAATTTGTTTGATTATTGGTTGGAATGCTAGTTGAATCTATGTTTGATTGATTGATTTGTAGTGAAGTTAGAAGAGTGTGATATTAGCAAGACCAAGAAGTGAACCAACATCCTCTACCAAAAAGGCAAGTGTCACTATCATCCAAGTCCTACTATTTTCATTACACTTAGTGGATTTTGAAACATGCATGATAAGGACTACTATATTTTGCTATGCTAAATCCTAATAGGATACCCTTATACATTCCTTAGTGAAAACAATGTAGTTGTAATATGCTTAGCCCTGCTATATATATATTTTGAGAAAGGATACATGTTGAGATTTTGAAGTATTGAAAAGACTTGTGTTTTATATAATAAAACAAGTACTCAATGAACCACCTGGGTGGACAAGGATACTCAAGTTTTGGACAAGGTGGCAACAAGAGGAACCATGTTTATATGGCAATCCCTTTTTGTTGTGCACCAGATGAAAACCACCCAGGGACTTAGAGATTGAACATGTTTCTCGTACAGTGGCTTCCGTGTGCAGCCACATGCTAAATGGGCACTGGCTTAGTCAATTACATTGTGGAAGACCCATGCATTGGCCTCTTCAGGTTAACTAAATGAGGGAACTCGGAACCCTACATTGGTGCCTGGTAGACAAGCTAGCATTGTGCACTGGGAGGACCCTATGGAAAGACTTCGTCACATTCTCAATCTGCCAGTACTCCATCTTGGTGAGTACTTATCCAGCGGCCACTGGTGGCAACAAGATGAGATTGTGTCATGTGGGTAAAGTGTACAACTTCTGCAGAAGATAAAAATCTAAGTACTTAGCCGTGTCCCCGGTTATGGACAATACTGAGCAATTAAGGCCTGAAGCTATGGGAAATCTCGACATTCCAATTTCTAAAAGTAAAACTTGAAAGTGACAACAAAATACTTGAAGCACTTGGGGTGTACCAAGGAGCTCAGAAGGATTTTGACAAAAGATCAAAATTATTTTGAAAAAGATAGGAAAAATATCATTGCTTTCTGCAAACAAGCCTAAACCCTACCTAGCCAAATATGCATGTAATGATAGGATCCACATATTTCCACTTAGTAGTGAAACTTGCCAATAAAATTCAAATGTATTGACCCTTGTGGCTGTAACTTGTTATGTTGCAGGTTTGTTTGATATTAGTGAAGTTGATTGATTAGGATTACAAGTCTACAACCAACATGTTTGCCTGTGGCACTTTGAAGATGAAGGACCCCATGCTTATAGATATTTCTACTGCATTGTAATGTAATGGCCAAATGAGCTATGTAAGATGTAATAAAATTACTTTATTCCTGGTTATAAAGTTGTATTATGACCTTTGTTTCTTGATATTACATCTTAACTGTGGATGCTAGCTATTGATCCAGGGACCAGCATTGTAAACACAGGGATCTCTACCTTATTAAAGGTTGGTACCTCTTACAAAAATGAAGATATTATATAGCCCATGAGAGGATGACATGAAGTGGTGATCGTCATCAAGGTTGAGAAGGGCAAGTTCAAGATAAGCATCTCGAGAAGATCATTTGCTTGAAGCTTGCCGTCCATATTGGTGATAATGGACATGTTAAGACATGTATTAATGAAGCTATCCCATAGTGGTGTATGGGGAGCAAATTGGGAGTCTTCACGAAGCAACAATGATCAAGTGTTGCATTCCGGCTTGGGTGGAGCTTGAAGCATTGTCATCAAGATCAAGCGGTTTGCGCAAGGCAAAGGTATGGCCTTGCTAGGTTTTCCTTTTACCGGTCTCAGGGTGTTTGTTGGGAGACCGGGTTATAGGATAGATAGCCGCACTATCAAGAGGGGCTTTCGGTTGTGTAACTTGATAACATCGCCATAGGGAGCTCAATCCTTTGCATACTTTGCATCTTCCTATTTTGTTGCTTCTTGGTGTTTCTCCATGTGAGGTTCTTGAGCTTATTGCTAGCTCTTCAACAATCCCAAGTTCATCGAAAGCAGAATTCGTATGCATCTTCTATGGAGTTTTCGAGTTTGAAGGTTTTATCGGTTCTTATTTAGGGAGGCTTCTTACATTTTTTCATTTGGTTCTATACTACTTTGTTGGGATATGATTTTTCTCTATACAATCTTTTATAGCTTGTTGTCCTCGTCAAAATAAGCCCAAGATCATCGAAATCGGAGTCCGGATGCAAAAGTTATTGCGTTTTTCGTGAAGTCAGTTTCATCCCGGTTGTGGATCCGGTTCAACTGGCTCCCAGACCGGGTGGTCCGGTGCCAGCACCGGAAAACCGAGATTCAACCGGGTTTCAACCAAGATTCAACCGGGATTTTTGGTTTTTCTATACCGAATCTATCCGAGACTGTGTACTGACCTTATCCCGGTTGATATCCGGTTTTCCGGTCCAGGAACCGAACCATCCGGTTCTGGAGCCGGTCCAACAAAACTTTCAACCGAATTCGCACAGTTTTCTCCCAACGGCCATATTTGCTTTCTAGTATAAAAGGGGGTTCTTTTCCCAACGTTTTAGAGCGTTCTTGACCACGAAATTGACCTCCATTGTTGAACCTCTTGAGCTTGCTTCCTCCCCCTTCCCTCCTATGATTCTTGCATCTTTTTGAGGGCTTTGGAAGAGGAGATCTAGATCTACAATCCCCACCAATCAATTCCTCCTCTAAGTGAGGGGAACCCATTGGATCTAGATCTTGGAGTCATTGGTTGACTACCACCATTGTTCTTCCTCTCTAATTCCTCCCTACCACTTGTTGCTTTGGTGGGATTTGAGAGTGAAGGATTTGAGCACCCTTGGTGTTCTTGCTTTGCATTCTTGCATAAGTGTTGAGCTCTCCATTACGATTTGTTCGAGTGAGAGACCGTGAGCTTGTTACTCTTGGAGGGTGACCTCCTAGTTGGCTTGGCGGTTGCTCCCGCGGTGTTCTCTTTGTGGAAGATTGTGAAGAGACCCGGGTTTCTCCTTCGTGGAGCTTGTGAAGTGGTTGTGGAGCTTTCCATCTCCGGAGTGGAGGAAAATCTAGCCATAAGGAAAGGGCCTATTCCTTCGCGGTATATACTCGAAGAAGAAGGTGAACCTTTGTGGCGCGTGAGGAATCCTTCGTGGAACCTCACACCTCTCCAACGTGACGTAGCCCCTTCCCAAAGGTGGTGAACACGGGAATACATCTTCGTCTCCGCGTGCCTCAGTTATCTCTATATCCGAGCTTACTTTCCTTGTGATATCCATCGAGCTTGAAGCACTTATATCTTGCTTATCACTTGTGGTATATTTATCTTGTGCTATCTTGCTTAGCTTAATTTGTTGTTGGTGCACTTAGTTGAGCCTAATGAATTTAGGTTTTGTGCTTGTAAAATAAACATTAGTTTAATTCCACATTCTATCAAGCCAAAACCGTAATAGTTTTGAAATTGCCTATACACCCCCCTCTAGGCGACATCTCTATCCTTTCAAAGCGTAGCATAAAGATCAAGTCATTTTAATAGTTCAATTGCTATATGCTTTCTGATACATAGTAACCCAATTCCTTTGACCATGAGATCATGCATATCACCATCACCGGAAGGATTCTTTGATGACATCAAACACCACACCGTAACTGGGTGGTTATAAAGGTGGCATTGAGTGTTCGGAAAGTATGGGTTGAAATACACGAATCAAGAGTGGGATTTGTCCATCCATATGACGGATAGATATACTCTGGGCCCTCTCGGTGGAATGTCATCCAATTGGCTTGCAAGCATGTGACTGGTTCACAAGGGATCACATATCACGGGAATGAGAAAAGAGTACTTATCAGTAAGGAGGTTGAACTAGGTATGTCGAGATACCGACGATCAAAACCTCGGATAAGTAAACTATCGTGAGACAAAGGGAAATTGGTATCGTATGTAAGTGGTTCATTCGATCGCAAAGTAATCGTAGAAATATGTGGGAACCATATGAATTTCTAGATTCCTCTATTGGTTATTGTTCGGAGAAGTGTCTCGATCATGTCCGCATAATTCACGAACCGTAGGGAGACACACTTAAGGATTCGATGTTGTTGAGTAGTTATGGAATGATGAGTAAGAGAACGAATGTTGTTCGGAGTTTTGGATGAGATCTGGGATATCACGAGGAGATCCGGAATGGTCCGGAGAATAAGATTCATATAAGGAAAGTCCTGTTTCGGCGTTGGAGAATGATTCCGGTGTTTTCATTGGGAATGTTCTAGAAGGGTCCGGAAGGTCCGACACTCCAGAGGGGAAGGGTACATGAATGTGTCATAACAAGTTGGAATGGTTGCATCATGTACTAGGTGTCATCGCTGAGCAAAATAAAGGGATAAATCAAATCCTAGTTTGAAAAGTCAAACGCCAATTTGAAAAGTCAAACGACAAGTTTGCTTGGTGGAGGGAGAGTAGGAAACCTACTTGGGGAGGAGTTCCTCTCCCTCCACCGCCGGCCAAGGAGGCTGAGTTGGGGGAGGGCTCCCTCCCCCTTGGCCGCGCCCTCCCACCTATAAAAGGAGGGGCAGGGCTGCCCCTCTAGATCTACACCTCTACCACCCAAAACCCTAACCCTAAGCCGCCGGCGCCACCACCCTCTACTACCGCCGCCTAGGGCACCACCAACTCGCCGAGTTGGGGTGAAACCCTAACCCTAGCCGTCGGCTAGACTCCTCTCCTTGGTGCCTCTAAACCCTAGATCGCCAAGGCCTCTCTCATAGTCCACCATACTCGCTCCGGCTTAAGGAGAAGCCCTGCGAGATCTCCCATCTACTTCCGGTACCACGCCGTTGTGCTACCGGAATCGCGAGGAGAGTGCTATAACCTCCGCTGCCTGCTGGAACAAGGGAGAGGAAGGTCTTCATCGAGTACCGAACGTGTGACTGACTGCGGAAGCGCTGCCGGAACGCAGCGCCGGAAGGATCGTCTACACGATCTTGAGATCGGCAAGAGTACGACTACATCACCCACGAGAATCCGCTCTCGTTAAACACTTTGGAATCTTCGAGGGTGAGTTATTCTTTCGACTCGTTGCTACAATCTAGTAGATAGATCTTGGCTTGTTTGTTTGTATGCGGTAGAAAATTTTGTTTTCCATGCTACGAACCCCTACAGTGGTATCAGAGACGTGTCTATATGTAGATCTGTTGCACGAGTAGAACACAATGGTCATTGTGGGCGGTGGTGCTTTTATTATCAATTGCTTCTTGTGTACTTTGCATCTTGCGGTATGATGGGATGAAGCGGCCCGGGCTAACCTTACATGACATCATTCATGAGACTTGCTCCACGCTCAACATGCAACTTGTATTGCATAAGTGGCTTTGCGGGTGTCTGTCTCTCCCATTATATTATAGATCCAATTTACAACATGCACTTGATAGTTCAAAGTTCAGTGTGCTATCTTGTATGGTTTGGAATCAGAGCTTCAGAAAAGGTTTGAGAATTCAGACCCACATGATATTGTCCGTGAACTCAAATTGATATTTGAGACTCACGCGGCAGTTGAGAGCTATGAGGCTTTTGAAAAGTTCTTTAACTGTAAGATGGAAGAGGGAAGCTCCGTCAGTGAGCATGTGCTTAAGATGTCTGGGCACGCAAACAAACTCCAAAGCTTGGGTATAGTGATTCCTAATGCTTTGGGAATTTACCGTGTCCTCCAATCACTACCACCAAGTTACAAGAACTTTGTGATAAACTACAATATGCAAAGCATGAACAAGCAGTTGCCAGAACTCTTCTCCATGTTAAAATCCGCAGAAGTGGAGATCAAGAAGGAGCACCAAGTGTTCATGGTCAATAAGACCACCAAATTCAAGAAAGGCAAGTCTAAGCAAAAGGGACACTTCAAGAAGGGTGGTAAGAAAGTTATCGCACCGACGAAGAAGACCAAGGCTGGACCTAAGCATGATACTGAGTGCTTTTACTGCAAGGGAGAAGGTCACTGGAAGCGGAATTGCCCAAAGTACTTGGCGGATTTGAAGAACGGCAACATCAAGAAGAAAGGTATATCCGATATACATGTTATTGATGTGTATCTCACTAGTACTCGTAGTAGTGCCTGGGTATTTGATACTGGTTCGGTTGCTCATATTTGTAACTCGAAACAGGTGTTGCAGAATAAACGGAAGCTAGAGAAGAACGAGGTGACGATGCGCGTAGGAAATGGATCAAAGGTTGATGTGATCGTGGTCGGCACGCTACCTCTTCATCTACCATCAGGATTAGTTTTATACTTAAATAATTGTTATTTGGTGCCTGCGTTGAGCATGAACATTATATCGGGATCTTGTTTATTGCGAGACTATTACTTGTTTAAGTTCGAGAATAATGGTTGTTCGATTTATATGAGTAATATGTTTTATGCATATGCACCTTTGATAGATGGTCTATTCTTATTGAATCTCGATAGTGGAAATACACATATTAATAACATTGAAGCTAAACGTTTGATATTGAGCGATAACTCAACCTATATGTGGCACTGTCGTCTTGGTCACATTGGAGTGAAGCGTACGAAGAAACTCCATTCCGATGGACTTCTTGAATCACTTGATTTCGAATCACTTGAAAGATGCGAAGCATGTCTGATGGGTAAAATGACTAAGAATCCATTTTCTGGTATGATGGAGCGAGCTACGGACTTATTGGAAATCATACTTACCGATGTGTGTGGTCCAATGAGTGTAGCATCGCGCGGTGGTTATCTTTATGTTCTTACCTTCACGGATGACTTGAGTAGATATGGGTATATCTATTTCATGAAACATAAGTCCGAAACTTTCGAGAAGTTTAAGGAATTTCAAAGTGAGGTGGAGAATCAACGTAATAAGAAGATTAAATTTCTATGTTCTGATCGTGGAGGTGAATATCTAAGTTACGAGTTTGGCGAGCATTTGAAGAAATGCGGAATACTTTCACAATTGACACCGCCGGGAACACCACAGCGTAATGGTATGTCCGAACGTCGTAGTCGTACTCTCTTAGATATGGTTCGTTCTATGATGTCACTTACAGATTTACCGCTATCATTTTGGGGTTATGCATTAGAAACAGCCGCATTCACTTTAAATAGGGCACCATCTAAATCCGTTGAAACGACACCATATGAATTATGGTTTGGGAAGAAACCTAAATTGTCGTTCCTTAAAGTTTGGGGTTGTGAAGCCTATGTAAAGAAGTTACAACCGGACAAGCTTGAACCCAAAGCGGAAAAATGCGTCTTCATAGGATATCCAAAAGAAACTATCGGGTATACCTTCTATCATAGATACGAAGGCAAAATCTTTGTTGCCAAGAATGGATCCTTTCTAGAGAAGGAATTTCTCTCGAAAGAAGTGACTGGAAGGAAAGTAGAACTCGACGAGGTTGTCGAACCTTCTCTCGAACTTGCGAGTAGCGAAGCACCGGAAGAAGTTCTTGTGGTGCCTGCACCAATAAGAGAGGAAGCTAATGATGATGGTCATGAAACTTCGGTTGTAGTTGCTACAGAACCTCGCAGGTCAAAGAGAACTCGTACCACTCCTGATTGGTATGATCCCGTTATGAGTGTCATGTTGGTGGACAACACCGATGAACCTGCGACATATGAGGAAGCGATGATGAGCCCAGATTCCAATAAATGGCAAGAAGCCATGAAATCCGAGATTGGATCCATGTACGAAAACCAAGTATGGACTTTGGTGGACTTACCGGATGGCTGGAAGGCTGTCGAGAACAAATGGATTTTCAAGAAGAAAACATATGCTGATGGTAATCTTACCGTCTATAAAGCTCGACTTGTCGCAAAAGGGTTTCGAAAAATTCAAGGAGTTGACTACGATGATACTTTCTCACTAGTAGCGAAGATAAAGTCTGTAAGGATTTTGTTAGCAATTGCTGCATATTATGATTACGAGATATGGCAGATGGATGTCAAAACAGCGTTCCTCAATGGAGACATTGATGAAGAGTTATATATGATGCAACCCAAAGGTTTTGTCGATCCTAAAGATGCTAACAAGGTATGCAAACTTCAACGGTCCATATATGGATTGAAGCAAGCATCCCGAAGTTGGAATCAACGTTTTGATAAAGTAATCAAAAGTTTTGGTTTTATACAAACTTATGGAGAAGCTTGTATTTACAAGAAAGTGAGTGGGAGCTCTGTAGCATTCTTAATACTGTATGTAGATGACATATTGTTGATTGGGAATGATGTAGACCTTCTTAATAGTGTCAAGGAATATTTGAATAATAGTTTTTCAATGAAAGATCTTAGCGAAGCAGCTTACATATTAGGCATAAAGATTTATAGAGATAGATCGAGACGCCTAATATCATTATCACAAAGTACATATTTGGACAAAGTTCTAAAGAGGTTTGGAATGGAATAAAGCAAGAAAGGGTTCTTGCCCATGTTGCCCAATACAACCTTGAGTAAAACTCAAAGTCCAGCAACGACAGAAGATAGAGAAAGGATGAGTAAGACTCCCTATGCCAAGGCCATATGATCTCTAATGTATGCCATGCTATGTACTAGACCCGACATTGCATATGCTGTTAGTTTGACTAGCAGATATCAAAGTGATCCAGGAGTGGATCATTGGACAGTGGTCAAAAACATCCTTAAGTACTTGAGAAGAACTAAGGATATGGTTCTTTCTTATGGAGGTGATGAATAGCTCGTTGTTAATGGTTACACCGATGCTAGTTGGAACACCGATCCGGATGATTCTAAATCACAATCTGGATACGTATTTACTTTTAATGGTGCAGTAGTTAGCTGGAGGAGTGCAAAGCAAAGCGTTGTGGCGAGATCTTCAACTGAATCGGAATACATAGCTGCTTCGGAGGCTTCACAAGAAGCGATATGGATGTAGGAGTTCATTACAGAGCTCGGTGTGGTTCCAAGTGCGCTGGACCCAATGTCTATCTACTGTGATAACATGGGCGCCATAGCCAATGCGCAAGAACCAAGGTCACACAAGAAGCTGAAGCACATCAAGCTACGTTTTCACGCTATTCGAGAACATGTCCAAGATGGTGACATAAAGATTTGCAAAGTACACACAGATCTGAATGTGGCGGATCCGGTGACTAAACCTCTCCCGAGGGCAAAACATGACCAACACCAAACTGCCATGGGTGTTCAGTATATTACCATGTAATCTAGATTAGTTGACTCTAGTGCAAGTGTGAGACTGTTGGTGATATGCCCTAGAGGCAATAATAAATATAGTTATTGTTATATCTTTGTGTTTATGATAAATGTTTACATTCATGCTATAACAGTATTAACAAGGAAACATTAATACTTGTGTGATTTGTAAACTAAATTAGAGTCCCTAGTAAAGCCTCTTCATAATACTAGCTTGTTGGTTAATAAATGATTGTGGTTTCCCTATCATGAACATTGAGATGTTATTAACAACAAGATCATATTGTTAGGAGAATGGTATGATGGACATACTCCTATAGATAAGCGTAGCATAAAGATCAAGTCATTTTAATAGTTCAATTGCTATATGCTTTCTGATACATAGTAAGCTAATTCCTTCGACCATGAGATCATGCATATCACCTTCACCGGAAGGATGCTTTGATGACATCAAACACCACACCGTAACTGGGTGGTTATAAAGGTGTCATTGAGTGTTCGGAAAGTATGGGTTGAAACACATGAATCAAGAGTGGGATTTGTCCATCCATATGACAGATAGATATACTCTGGGCCCTCTCGGTGGAATGTCATCCAATTGGCTTGCAAGCATGTGACTGGTTCACAAGGCATCACATATCACGGGAACGATAAAAGAGTACTTATCAGTAACGAGGTTGAACTAGGTATGTCGAGATACCGACGATCAAAACCTCGGATAAGTAAACTATCATGAGACAAAGGGAAATTGGTATCGTATGTAAGTGGTTCATTCGATCGCAAAGTAATCGTAGAAATATGTGGGAACCATATGAATTTCCAGATTCCTCTATTGGTTATTGTTCGGAGAAGTGTCTCGATCATGTCCGCATAATTCACGAACCGTAGGGAGACACACTTAAGGATCCGATGTTGTTGAGTAGTTATGGAATGATGAGTAAGAGACCGAATGTTGTTCGAAGTCTCAGATGGGATTCGGGATATCACGAGGAGATCCGGAATGGTCCGAAGAATAAGATTTATATAAGGAAAGTCCTGTTTCGGGGTTGGAGAATGATTCCGGTGTTTTCATCGGGAATGTTCTAGAAGGGTCCGGAAGGTCCGGCACTCCGGAGGGGAAGGGTACATGAATGTGTCATAACAAGTTGGAATGGTTGCATCATGTACTAGGTGTCATCGCTGAGCAAAATAAAGGGATAAATCAAATCCTAGTTTGAAAAGTCAAACGCCAATTTGAAAAGTCAAACAGCAAGTTTGCTTGGTGGAGGGAGAGTAGGAAACCTACTTGGGGAGGAGTTCCTCTCCCTCCACCGCCGGCCAAGGAGGCCGAGTTGGGGGAGGACTCCCTCCCCCTTGGCTGCACCCTCCCACCTATAAAAGGAGGGGCAGGGCTTCCCCTCTAGATCTACACCTCTACCACCCAAAACCCTAACCCTAAGCCGCCGACGCCACCACCCTCTGCCGCCGCCGCCTAGGGCACCACCAACTTGCCGAGTTGGGGTGAAACCCTAACCCTAGCCGCCGACTAGACTCCTCTCCTTGGTGCCTCTAAACCCTAGATCGCCAAGGCCTCTCTCATTGTCCACCATACTCGCTCCGGCTTAAGGCGAATCCCTGCGAGATCTCCCCTCTACTTCCGGTACCATGCCGTTGTGCTGCCGAAATCGCGAGGAGAGTGCTACAACCTCTGCTGCCTGCTGGAACAAGGGAGAGGAAGGTCTTCATCGAGTACCTAACGTGTGACCGACTGCGGAAGCACTGCCGGAACGCAGAGCCGGAAGGATCTTCTACACGATCTTGAGATCGGCAAGAGTACGACTACATCACCCATGAGAATCTGCTCTCGTTAAACACTTTGGAATCTTCAAGGGTGAGTTATTCTTTCGACTCGTTGCTACAATCTAGTAGATAGATCTTGGCTTGTTTGTTTGTATGCGGTAGAAAATTTTGTTTTCCATGCTACGAACCCCTACACCATATTGGCGTCACAATCTATGCATATAGACATTCATGCCTCATATTCGGGTTTTTGCCTAAGTTTTTCATCGAAATAAAATTCTTAACCTTTGTTAGTAAAAGATACATCATTTCCAATCAACAAAATGTCCTCCACATAATGTATTAGAAACATGTCTCAACGCTCCCACTTAATTTCTTACAAATGCAAGCATCTTCATCATCTCCTGATGAAAACTCCTTTAACAGTTTCATCACGGTGAAGATTCCAACTCCGTGATGCTTACTTCAACCATTGAAGTTTGCATGCCCTTTTTAGCATCCTTTGAATTAACAAAACCCTTTGGATCCTGTCATGCACATGTCCTAGGTAACCATTCTATTAGAAGAACTTTGTTTTATTTATTTAACTACCATATACCAAATTTATGTAGTCATTGCTACACTAATCCATCCAGACTAAATATCGCTATGAAAGACCAAATCTTTTCACAGTCAACTCCTTGAACATTGTCGTAAAATACTTTATGACATGTCGACTATTTCATAGATGTGAAACATCCATGTCTGTTTCTTTATAGATCCAAATACATCCGATAGGTTTTTACACCTTTTTGGAGGGTCTTCCAAGTTCAAAAAACTTGATTTCTCGTGTATGGAACTATCACGGATTATATGGCTTCAAGCCATTTGATGGAGTCAGGGCCCATCATCGCTTCTTTGCATGTAGTCGGTTCATCATTGTCAAACAATAATGATTTACTCTCAAATCTTAGTATTTGATTGTTTACGTGACCTACTTGGTTCAATAGGACCTTAGATCTCCGTGACCACAACCTTTGAGGCACATAAGCTATGAGTATTATGGCTGCCTCTAGAACGATTTCCAGTGCTGCGCAACTCAGCACATTTAGCTAAGGTTCATCAACCTTATCAAAGTTCTATTGTCCTCCCACTTAACTTTTACGAAAAATTCTTTCTCAAGAAACTTGACGTTGAAAGCGACAAACTCTTTTGTCCTCGGTGTTATGGAGGAATACCCAACAGTTATTCAAAATAACCTACAAAGACACGCTCATGCAACTTTGGTTGTAAACATCTTACTTATGCATAGCATACCAAAATTTAAGAAAGGACAACTTGGGTTTTATCCCAAACCACAACCTTTATGGTGTCATTTCAAGGGATCCCGATGGTGCTCTTTTTAGTGTAAATGTCGGGGGGATAAACCCCCGGGTGGGGAAAGCCAGACATAAGTAGGCCGGCTACAAAAGATGCAGGCCGTCTGGCCTCCAAGAAATACAACTCTAACCGTCTGGCAAGCAAGCCCGGATGGGCTTATAACCTTCCCGGTTGGCCCGTCTAGCCGGTGGCCAGAAGAACCGGCCGGGTGGCCGTTCCCACCCGGCTCACCTCGGATTTGATGGAGAGCACGGAAGGACTGATGCTTCGTGCGAGGTACGCTTCTGGCTCTCCCTCGTCATCAAGGAAGCTGGCATGCTGTCATGCCAGGCGCTACCCAACGAAGATAAAGCGAGACGGTCGGCTGGACCGGCAAAAGCAGTCCGGGTGACCGTTAAAGCAGGGGTGACGCCCCAAAGGAAGCCCGGATGACCACTAAAGAGAAGGATGACGCTAAAAGAAGGGCGGACTGGGTCCTGGCCCACCGGCTGGGCCCTGCAGCCGGCCCTACCCTGTAAACCCATATCCAAAGATTAAACCCTAGGACCCGAACTGTAATCTGCCCGCCAGACCAGTATATAGGGGAGGGCAGAGCCAGGGTTCTAGGTAGAGGCAACATGAGAAGGATAGAAGTGTTAGCATCTAGATCCCATCTTCCTCTAGCCATCGATAGTAGCTAAGGAAACAGCTCAAGGAGCATCTATACTGAGCATCAAGCTCCCATACATAGTTCATCTTGCAGGAGTAGGGGTGTTACCTTGCCAAGACGGCCCCGAACCTGGGTACGTCCCTGTGTTTGCAGTCCATCGTGCCCAACCCGTTGCGTGAGCCACCGAATGCATCCGTGTGTCCCTTCTTTGCCATCCCCGATGGCTCTGCCGTGTTCCACACCACGACAGTTGGCACCCACCATGGGGCACAGCGCTTCGGCTGGGGTCATCTTCCGCACGGGACTTCCGCTCGTCGTCGGCGAATGCATGGCCTCCGACCTCGTGCTCACGCTCGGTGCCTTCGACTGCGTCATCCCAATGCGGCATGCTTCGCTGGGAACGCCTCCCCGCCGGTGGCTCCATCATGCATTTTGGAGACGTCCGCGTCTACGTTGCCACTGTCGCTGAGGGTTTTCCCAGCATGGTCACCCCCATCCTCAACGTGCCCCTCGCCCGCGTCCCGTCTGCAGGGAGGAGTTGCGTCGAAGTCATGATGGTGAACGCTCGCGAAAACCATCGGCATCCTCAAGAACATCGGGTAGGAGGAGAAAACTACGTGCTCGAGCAAGAGGAAGACCCTCTCACCGCCTCCATTCAGCATCTGCGCGCTCCGGTCGTCGGCGAGACGGATCCAGTGTCTGCGACGGCAGCGCTCGAAGCTACACGCCAAAAGCTCCTGGAGGAAGCCACCAAGGTCGCGGCTAACTAGTGTTGGCTGAACGCCACCGTGCACGAGTACAACGCCACTCACGGCTTTGCCAGGAAGATCTAGCACTGAGGGCGCGACCTGGCGTCGGAACTGGACCGCGCCGCCGACTCACATGCAGGCGTGGCGCAGCCCATCTACAGCACTCCCGCCAAGAACATGAGGGCAGCCGAGGCGGCGGCCGCGGAGTTGAAGCACCTGGAAGGCGAGGAGCTTCGTCGCCAACATGAGCGTGTGCAGCTCCTCGTGGCCACTGCTAACAAGCAGCAAGCCGAGGGCGTCCCCATCCAGGTGGGCAACTCCCGGGACATTGTCGTCTGCAAAGGCGCAGACCAGACGGCGCATGGAGGAAGCAAACATCAGCAAGCCTCTGCTCCAGGAGGGGTTGGGCAAAACAGCCGCCCACATGGCGAATCTAGCAACCGCGGTCGCCACAACCAGGACGCCGCTGCCTCCAGCGTCAGTCACGCATGCGGAGCGTCCCAGGGGAAAAAGGCGCGAGCACCAGAGGAGGAAGCATACGCGAACAAGGAAGCCCCTGCGTCGCGCTTGAAGGGTCGGCTCGGGCCTCGAACACCGGCTGACACGCGGGAGCTCATCGACCTCTTCGTGCAGTCACGCACTTTGGAGGAGGAAAGTCAGGCTGGCCCGAAGTGTTTTGGCCCGCGCATCCGGAACGAGCCGTTTCCGAAAGGATTTTCGCTCCCAAGAGACACGCCAAAGTACAACAAGACCGTCAAGCCTGAAGATTGGTTGGTGATTACACCACCGCGGTGGGAATCGCCAATGGCAACCTCTGCTTGGCCGTCCGCTACGTCCCCCTCATGCTTGTCGACTCAACAAGGACGTGTCTCAATAGCCTCCCCGATAACAGCATCAACGCGTGGCTGGACTTCGAAGAGGCATTCATCCGCAACTTCACCGGAACATACAAGCGTCCGGGTCGACCTCACGAGCTTGCCCTCTGCGTACAAGGCAAGGACGAGTCGGATCGCGCCTACCTCACCCGGTGGACCAGCATGCACAATTCGTGTGAAGGGGTGCGTGAGCACCAGGCGATAGACTTCTTCACCAACGGCTGCCAAGACGGCACCATGCTGAAGCATAAACTCAGCCGGGCAGACCCGCAAACCATAGCTCAGGTCATGGCCATCGCGGACAAGTACGCCACAGCGGACGCGACAATGAAGAAGCCGATCGTGGTGGACGACCATGGCCAAATTGTCACGGACGTGCAGGCGGAGCGACGCCAGCCGGGCGACCAACATCCCATGCGGCACGGTCATGACAACCGCCACGGCAGGAGGAAAGACGACCAGCCGGATAGCCGGTACGGTACCAAACAGGTAGCCGCGGTGCATGAGGATCCGGCTGCAGGAGGCAGTCGGAGGCAGAGGCCGGATGGCAGGCCGCCTCGGCCTAAGTACACCATGGAGTCCATGCTCGACGGGCCATGCAACTTTCACAGCTGCGGCAACAAGCCCGCGAACAACACGACGTGCCAATGTAGCTGGTCAAAGAAAATGGCCGAAGCCGGTGGACTGCCACCACCACCTCCACCGCCAGCCGGAGGCCCATCGGATAACAGGGAATGACGCAACCGCCGCGAGGATGACGAGGATGGTTACCCGTGACAGGTGGGTAACTACCACATATTCCTGGCAGAGCCGGAAATTAAGCACACCAAGTGGAGACGTGAGGCGGAGGTGAACGCAATCGTCCCAACCGTCCCCCAGTACCTACACTGGTCCGATCAAGCGATCACCTGGAGCAAGGAGGATCAGCCGGCCGTGTTACCAAGCCCTGGTAGATATGCGTTGGTCCTGGACCCCATCATCATCTCCAAGAAGCATTCATGCCGCTTCTCTCGGGTACTGATCGATGGAGGGAGCAGCATCAACCTCCTTTACCGGAGAATCCTTGAGAGGCTGGGAATCAGTGAATCCCAGCTGGAACCCTCAAGCACTTCGTTCCACAGAGCAGTACCGGGGCCATCGCATTCCCCAATTGGCAAGATCCGACTGTACGTCATCTTTGGCAGTGAGAACAACTTCCACCGTGAGCTCATTTGGTTCGAGGTCGTGAACCTCTCCAGCGCCTACCACGCCATACTAGGGCGCCCAGGTCTGACCAAGTTCATGGGAGTGCCGCACTACGCGTACCTCAAGATGAAGCTGCTAGGCCCAAAGGGAGTGATCACCGTCGATGGATGCTAAAAGCGTTCGATCGAGTGCGCCACAAACGGCTCCAAGCTGGCCGAAGCAATGATCATCGCTGAAGAGAAGCACGTCATAATGCAGAACGTGGCGGCTCTGCAGAAGGACATGCCGGCTGGAGAGTCCAAACCGGCTGGAGAATCGCAGTTCAAGCCCTCGCAGGGGACAAGGAAGATCATGCTGAACGAGGAGGACCCAAGCAAGTTCGTCCTGGTCGGAGACGGCCTGGACAGCAAATAGGAAAGCGCGCTCGTCGATTTCCTCCGTGAGAATCGGGACATTTTCGCATGGTGCCCCAAAGACATGCCAGGTGTCCCAAGGGAACTCGCCGAGCACTCCCTTCATGTTCGACCGGACGCGAAGCCGGTCAAACAATCTTTATGCCGCTTCGCAGAAGAAAAAAGAAGAACCATTGGTGAGGAGATCACACGGCTGCTCGCGGCCGGCTTCATCATGGAAGTTTTCTACTCGGAATGGATCGCCAACCCGGTGCTGGTGCTGAAGAAGAACAAGACATGGCGCATGTGCGTCGACTATACCAGTCTCAACAAGTCTTGCCCCAAAGATCCTTTCGCCCTGCCGCGAATTGATCAGGTCATCGACTCCACCGCCGGGTGCGATTTGTTGTATTTTTTGGACGCTTACTCGGGCTACCACCAGATCAAGCTCAATGTGACTGATCAAATAAAGACATCGTTCATAACCCCGTATGGAGCATACTGCACCACCATGCCCTTCGGATTGAAGAATGCATGCGCAACTTATCAGCGTTGCATGTAGAAATGCCTGCAGTCACTGATTGGAAAGAACGCACACGCCTACGTTGACGACGTCGTCATCAAGACCAAAGAGCGGCGCACACTCCTTGAGGACCTGAAGGAAACGTTCGACAACCTCCGTTGTTTCCAGATCAAGCTGAACCCAGAAAAATGCGTGTTTGGCATCCCAGCCGGCAAGCTCTTGGGCTTCCTCGTCTCTGAGCGTGGGATCAAGGCGAACCCGAAGAAAATCGGAGCCATCATGCGCATGGAGCTGCCACAGAACCTGCACGACGTACAGAAGTTCACCGGGTGCCTCGCTTCACTCAGCCGGTTCGTTAGCCGGCTGGGAGAGAAGGATATTCCCCTGTACCATATGATGAAGAAGACAAACAAATTCGTCTGGATAGCCCAGGAGGACGAAGCTTTTCGCGACCTCAAGCGCATGCTCACCTCGCCACCCGTCCTGACAGTGCCAGCCGCAAAGGATCCCATGCTGTTGTACATCGCCGCCACAAATAGAGTGTTCAGCGTGGTACTGGTCGTGGAGCGACCAGAGGAAGGAAAGGCTCAAATGGTCCAGCGCCCCGTATACTACCTGAGTGAGGTGCTCTTGCTATCCAAGCAGAACTACCCTCACTACCAGAAGCTAGTGTACGGTGTGTACATGGCCGCCAAGAAACTCAAGCATTACTTCCAGGAGCATTCCATCCGGTTGGTAGCATTGGCCCCACTCGTGGATATCATTGGCAACAAAGACGCCACGGGCCGCGTGGCGAAATGGGCCATCGACCTCGCTACGCGTAACATCCAGTATGAGCCACACACAACAATCAAGTCGCAAGCATTGGCTGATTTCATCATCGATTGGGCGGAGACACAATACATGCCCCCAGTGCCGGACTCAACTTACTGGAAGTTACACTTCGACGGGTCAAAAATGAGAGGAGGACTCGGAGCCGGAATCGTGATAACCTCGCCCAAAGGCAACCAGCTGGAATACGTTCTCCAGATCCACTTCAAAGCTTCCAACAATGTCGCCGAATATGAGGCACTCATCCATGGGCTCAAAATGGCCAAGCAGATAGGCATTCAGAGGGTGCTGTGCTTCGGAGATTCGGACCTGGTGGTGCAACAAGTATTTTGTGAATGGGACGCCAGGGACGCGAACATGGCCCTTTACCGCTTCTTTGTCCAGCAGCTGTGTGCTTGCTTCGAAGGATGTGAGTTTCACCACATACCTAGGGCCAATACTCGTTGAGAAAAGGGGAGTTGCTAGCTGCCTAACTCGAAGGGGCGCATGTCTATTTTCCTCCTACGATAATTACCAGCTAACGCATGAACATATGCACAAGAAAACTAACCCAAAGCAATGCTTTGTGTTGCACGACCCAAGTCACAAGTTGGCAGGAAACAAGGTGGCAAGAGAGCTTCGCCCCGGCTGGCTACCCCAGCCGGCCCGAACCTCAGGGACTACACCCAGTGGAAGCGCTCCCGCGCACCCACAAACTCAAGTCAAGGTAGCCAAAAGAGCTTCGCCCCGGCTGGCTACCCCAGCCGACCCGAACCTCGGGGACTACACCCAGTGGACGTGCTCCCTCGCACCCACAAACTCAAGTCAAGGTAGCCAAAAGAGCTTCGCCCCGGCTGGCTACCCCAGCCGGCCCGAACCTCGGGGACTACACCCAGTGGACGCGCTCCCACGCACAAACTCAAGTCAAGGTATCCAAAAGAGCTTCGCCCCGGCTGGCTACCACAGCCGGACCGAACCTTGGGAACTACACCCAAAGGATGCGCTCCCGCGCACCCACAAAACCAAGCCAGGAGGGCAAAAGAGCTCGAACCCGGGTGGCTACCCCAGCTGGCGCGAGCATAAAAGACCGCATATGACGAAGACACAAACAAATATTAGCAAAAGGCACCAAGCCATAAAACGGAGCACAAAGGTTCCACACAGATTCAAAGGTCGGCTACAGAAGTCAGCCGAAGTGTAGCACATCAGAGTAGCAATTTTCACAAATACACCTGGCATCCCGGGGATCAAGAGTCAGGAGCTTGCAAAGTAGAAGGAGCGGTAGCTGGATCAGCAGGGGCGGCCCTGACGTCAGTGGAAGGAGGCTGGCTGCTGGAGGCTACGTCAATGGGATTCCAAGGCGCCGACTCCCAGTGGAACGGCCGTGGCTCACCGGGGGCGCTGAAGTTACGCTCCAGGTCCACCTAGGTGCCAATCTTCACCCCACAGGCCTGGAGCGCACGAAGGCTCTCGCAAAGACCCTCGTAAGTCGTCCCAAGGCGGAAGCCGGGTCGACCACGCTCAGGTCGACACCAGGATACCATGACTTCACCATCGCAAGCGCCATCTCTGCCCCGCCTCGAGCAGCCCACTCCTTGTGCACGTCCAACATGTTGATGCCCTTGGACAGCGCCACTGCCAGGCTGGCCATGTCGTGCATGTCGCCAGCGTCCGGCCAGATGTAGTGGAAGAGATCATTGCCAACAGCGCGCAAGCCATTGCTCTCCTCCTCCACCACCTTGACCAAGTCGAGGGCAGTGAGGTCACGACCAACCTCTTCCATCAACAACTTCTCCATGGCCATCTCGGTCACCTCAGGATAGTGAGTTGCAGCCAGACACAAAGCAGAATAAACCGACAAGTTCGAGCAAGTCACGGCACAACGAAGGAGGGTAGCTGAAAAACTTACTGATGACCATCTCCGAGATGTTCTGGAGGTGCTGATTGAGCTCCTCCTCCCTGCGGCGAAGAACCCGAATTGTCTCCTCCTGCTAGGTGGAGATCTTCTCAAAGTTCTTCAGCGCCTCCGCCCGGATGTTAGCCGCCTTCTTGCCACGCTCCATACTAACCTCAAGCTAGTGTTTGGCCGCGACAAGTTGATCGAACTGCGTTTGTTGCGCCTTGTTCGATTCCTCCAGCAGGGCAACCTCAGCCTTAAGGCGTTGCAACTCCTTCTCCTTGTCCTGGATCATGGCTATGGGAGGATACCCGATGGTTAACAAAAAACGGGAAAAGGGAGCCAATCGCCAAGACAGATCTGAAGAAGCAATCTTACGGCCAAGGTCCTGGGTGTTCTTCACAGACTCCATAAACGCTTTCTGCAGCAAGAAAGCAAATGAGCAACAGAGGAGCAAGCCAGACGAAAGAGCGGAAAACGTATGAAGGGCAACGACTTACCTCCATCAAAACAGACAATTTTTTGGCCTCGCCAAGGCCCTGTTCCATTCCCTCAACTAGGTGGCGAACCTGGATGAGTGCGACATGCGTCGAGCCGGAGAGCTGGGCAAGGATCGCAGCCGGCGTCAGCGTAGCCGGAGATGACCTCGCGCCGGTGACGATAACCTCGTCATCATCGGAAGCTACACCCGAAGGTGCAGCCACCACCAACTCCCTCCTAGCCGGTTGACCACCATCCGGCTGGTCAGCATCCGCCGCAGCCGCCTGCGCGGCCCCCGCTCCCTCCGTCTCCTCCGTAATGACGGGCCTGGCAGAGCTGCTTGGAGTAGCGCTCCAAGCCGGGTTAACGCCAGCCCCGGGGCGAAGGAGGGGGGTCCCTGGGTCCTGCCCAACCACAAACAGTTGGCCCAACCGCGAAGACGCAGGGGCCTAGTGCAGCAGCCCCGTGGTCGGAGAGCCCTCAGGCACCCTGGGCGGAGATGGCACGACTGACGCAGCTTGGAGGGCCGCAGCCGGGCTAGCCGCAGCCGGCAACCTCGCCACCTCTTCAACCAGCAGAGGAGGCATGACGGCGGCACCTCCATCACCGAGCACCATGGCCTCGCTGCGCGGTATGAAGAGTCAAAGGATAAACCAGCAAAAACGCAGAGTGGCAAGCAAGGGCAAGAGAGACACTAACCCGGCGATGGACGGTGGAGCAACAACCTGACACGCTCGGCGCGTCTTTTTCATCTCAACTGGAGCGGGAGCGGCAACAGGTGCCACCCTCTTTCCCCGGGCTCTCGCCGTGGGTTTTATCGGGCACCCTCCTCATCGTGACATCGACTGCGACACAAGCAAAGAGTAAAGACCATAACCTCAAGAACAAAGGTGAAAGAAAAGGCTGCGGACAACAACCTACCATGAGGATCCGATGGGCCATCGTCCGCACGGACGGGAAACCCTTCGGGTTCCGTCTGGGGGTACTTCTTTGGCTTCCTGTCCTCCAAGAAGGACAGAAGCGGGAAGTCACCCATGCCATCTTCGGCCAGCTGCACCGTGAACAACTAATCAAAAAGGGGGACATAAGGCACCCAAGGAAAGCTAGCAAATACAAGAAGCGAGACGCAAAGCAACCAGGGAAAAACTTACCGACGGTGGCAGGTGGCAGGCGGCCGCGATGGTACGGGGGGAAGGAGTGTGCCCAATTGGCCTCGATGCGGAACTTGGAGATCATGGAGATCCAGTTCCGTAGGTCCTGGTAGGGCACATCCTTCTGCGACGTCCTCGTCGGATCGTTGGCGGTCGAAAGATGGCACATCTTGTGCGATCGCTTCTACAACGGAAGCACGCGACGCACCATCCACGACAATGTGATGTCCCGGGCGGTGAGCCTCTCCGTTCCCACCATCGTCTCCAGCCGGGCGGCCATCCGATCGAGGTCCACCACCGCGCCCATGCCCTTCGTCGTCTAGGCCCTCTATGACGAGGACACGTCGGTGAAGGGCGGAAGGCAGATCCAGTCAATCTCCATGGCATTGCTCACATAGAAATATGTGCACTGCCACAACTTGACGGTGTCAGGGAGATCGAACCGCGGCATCGGCGAGGAGGACCGCGGGTAGATGGCGCAGCAGCCCGTCCGCGTTAGCGGACCACCCTTGGTAATGTTCTGGGCCTTGAAGTGGAAGAACTTGAGAAAGTTCGCCACCTCGGGCAACACCCCAAGATATGACTCGCAGCAGGCCGCAAACTATGACATCTGTGCCATCGCGTTGGCGCCCAGGTGATGGAGCTAGAGGTCGAAGAAGCCGAAGAGTTGGAGGAGGAGCGGGCTGACGGGGAGGCCGAAGCCGCGCGCGAAGTGCGCGAGGAAGACGACCCGCTCCTCCAGCCGAGGGTTCGACACCCGCTCCCCCTCCGGCGCAAGCCGGTGCTTCACAAGCAATGACGAGGGAAGAAACCTCCCCCGCCGATACTTGTTTATGAGCTCGTCGGTCACGAAGGACCCACACCAGCCACCGTGTTGCTCCGGCAGCATCTCGACAGAGGAGGAAGCCGTGGCGGGCGGAAAGAAAGTGGACATCGGCGGAAAGGAGAGGGCGCGCAAGAACAAGGAACGCTGGAGCACGAGGAGAAGATGCAACAGAGGATCGACAAGTGTGGGAACCGATCCCCTCGGAGCCCTATTTATCCCCGCAAGCGACAGCGTCGCCCCTTCGGCTTCTGCGCGACGCGTGGCGTCACGGTTCCACAGCTGCGCGACGCTTCGGCTCTAGATCCTCTGCGCCGTCATGACCGCCACAGAAGATCCCCGGGCTTTAGAGGGAGGCGAGGCGTGCAACCTTGCCCCGAGGAAACACTGCGGCAAGTTTGCGTGCGCAGTTGCCAAAAACTGACGCAGCAACGCGGAAGTCAAACTGAGGCGACGTGCGCCACAGCCACAGGCGTGGGTGACGCCATCAAAGACGTCATCTAGCCAAACGTTTCGTCTTCAGCTCCGCCAGCCGATACCTGCCTTCGCAGTTTACACCCGGTGGACGGCCATCGATTCCGCAGCCGGTTGACTCCAGCCGGAAAGCAAAAGCAAAAGCCGCAGCCGGAGAAAATAAAGCAACCCCTCAGAACAGGAAGGAGCACGGAAGATCTTGCCCACCGGCCAAGCCCATACGTGCTCGGGGACTAGTGTCGGGGGGATAACCCCCGGGTGGGGAAAGCCAAGCATAAGTAGGCCGGCTCCAGAAGATGCAGGCCGCCTGGCCTCCAAGAAATAGAACTCTAACCGTCTGGCAAGCAAGCCTGTCTGGGCTTATAACCTTCCCGGCTGGCCCGTCTAGCCGGTGGCCAAGAACCGGCCGGGTGGCCGTTCCCACCCGGCTTAGCTCGGATTCGATGGAGAGCATGGAAGGACTGACGCTCCATGCGGGGTATGCTTCTGGCTCTCCCTCGTCATCAAGAAAGCTGGCATGCCGTCATGCCATGAGCTAGCCGATGAAGATAAAGCAAGACGGTCGGCTGGACCGGCAAAAGCAGTCCGGGTAACCGTTAAGGAGGGGTGACGCCCAAAAGGAAGCCCGGATGACCACTAAAGAGAAGGATGACGCTAAAAGAAGGGCGGACTGGGTCCTGGACCACCGGCTGGGCCCTGCAGCCGGCCCTGTCCTGTAAACCCATATCCAAACAGTAAACCCTAGGACCCGAACTGTAATCTGCCCCCCAGACCAGTATATAAGGGAGGGCAGAGCCAGGGTTCTAGGTAGAGGCAACATGAGAAGGATAGAAGTGTTAGCATCTAGCTCCCATCTTTCTCTAGTCATCGATAGTAGCTAAGGAAACAGCTCAAGGAGCATCTGTACTGAGCATCAAGCTCCCATACATAGTTCATCTTGCAGGAGTAGGGGTGTTACCTCGCCAAGAGGGCCCCGAACCTGGGTACGTCCCTGTGTTTGCAGTGCACCGTGCCCAACCCGTTGCGTGACACTTATTGAAAGCCCCAAACCACGTAAAATATGCAAAGAAATTAGAGGCGTCTAACTTTGTTTTGCAGGGGTGTGCTGTGATGTGATATGGCCATGATTGTGATTATATTTGATGTATGCAATGTTCCTTATTGTAAGTTGGCAACCGGCATGAGCCATATGGTTGTCTTTAATTTCTGTTAAGACCCGCGTGTCTATTCAAAGTAGTTGTAATAGTTGAAGCTGGTGGACGACAATCATGGAGCAGCATCATTGGCCTTGATGCAATGCCGGTGATGATGGAGATCATGTTCGTGCTTGAAGATGGAGATCGGAAGCACAAAGAAGAATGGCCATATCATATACATATTTTGAATTGCATGTGATGTTAATCCTTTATGCATCTTGTATTGCTTAGTTAACGACGGTAGCATTATAAGATGATCCCTCATGCACATAAATTTCAAGTTCTAAAGTGTTCATCCTTAGTAAGCACCGTTGCTAAAGCTTGTTGTTTCGAAGCACCACGTGATGATCGGGTGTGTTAGATTCTGCAAGTGTATACAACGTGTGCAAGCCAGATTTGCTCATGCGGAAGCTAAGGTTTGATCTTGACGAGCCTAGCATGTACAGACATGGTCTTGGAACACGGATCACCGAAAGGTAAAGCATGAATCATATAGTAGATATGATGAACATGTCGATTGTTCTCCATTGAAGCTACATCAACTCTCGTGATGATCGGTTTTGATGTGGTGGATTTGGTTCGTGTGATCACTAAAACAATGTGAGGGATATTGTTTTGAGTGGGAGTTCACCTAGATTAATTTAACTATTAATTAGAACTCAATTTGTCATAAACTTAGTCTAAAATATTGCAAATATGTTGTAGATCAATGGCGGCCCCTACCATCAATTTTAATGTGTTCCTAGAGAAAGAAAAGTTGAAAAACAATCGAAGCAACTTCGCGGATTGGTTCCGCAATTTGAGGATTGTCCTCAATGCTGGGAATTTGACCTATGTGCTGGATGCACCGCTAGGTGACCCACCTGCAGCTACTGCTACCGATGAAGTAAAGAATGTTTACCTCACTTGGAAGAATCAGTACTCCACAGTTCAGTGTGTTATCTTTTATGGTTTGGAATCGGAGCTTCAGAAAAGGTTTGAGAATTCAGACCCACATGATATTGTCCGTGAACTCAAATTGATATTTGAGACTCACGCGGCAGTTGAGAGCTATGAGGCTTCTGAAAAGTTCTTTAACTGTAAGATGGAAGAGGGAAGCTCCGTCAGTGAGCATGTGCTTAAGATGTCTGGGAACGCAAACAAACTCCAAAGCTTGGGTATAGTGATTCCTAATGCTTTGGGAATTTACCGTGTCCTCCAATCACTACCACCAAGTTACAAGAACTTTGTGATGAACTACAATATGCAAAGCATGAACAAGCAGTTGCCAGAACTCTTCTCCATGTTAAAATCTGCAGAAGTGGAGATCAAGAAAGAGCACCAAGTGTTCATGGTCAATAAGACCACCAAATTCAAGAAAGGCAAGTCTAAGCAAAAGGGACACTTCAAGAAGGGTGGTAAGAAAGTTATCGCACCGACGAAGAAGACCAAGGCTGGACCTAAGCCTGATACTGAGTGCTTTTACTACAAGGGAGAAGGTCACTGGAAGCGGAATTGCCCAAAGTACTTGGCGGATTTGAAGAACGGCAAAATCAAGAAGAAAGGTATATCCGATATACATGTTATTGATGTGTATCTCACTAGTACTCGTAGTAGTGCCTGGGTATTTGATACTGGTTCGGTTGCTCATATTTGTAACTCGAAACAGGTGCTACAGAATAAACGGAAGCTAGCGAAGAACGAGGTGACGATGCGCATAGGAAATGGATCAAAGGTTGATGTGATCGCGGTCGGCACGCTACCTCTTCATCTACCATCGGGATTAGTTTTATACTTAAATAATTGTTATTTGGTGCCTGCGTTGAGCATGGACATTATATCGGGATCTTGTTTATTGCGAGACTGTTACTTGTTTAAGTCCGAGAATAATGGTTGTTCGATTTATATGAGTAATATGTTTTATGCACATGCACCTTTGATAGATGGTCTATTATTATCGAATCTCGATAGTGGAAATACACATATTAATAACATTGAAGCTAAACGTTTGAAATTGAGCGATAACTCAACCTATATGTGGCACTGTCGTCTTGGTCACATTGGAGTGAAGCGTACGAAGAAACTCCATTCCGATGCACTTCTTGAATCACTTGATTTCGAATCACTTGAAAGATGCGAAGCATGTCTGATGGGTAAAATGACTAAGACTCCATTTTCTGGTATGATGGAGCGAGCTACGGACTTATTGGAAATCATACATACCGATGTGTGTGGTCCAATGAGTGTAGCATCGCGCGGTGGTTATCGTTATGTTCTTACCTTCACGGATGACTTGAGTAGATATGGGTATATCTATTTCATGAAACATAAGTCCGAAACTTTCGAGAAGTTTAAGGAATTTCAAAGTGAGGTGGAGAATCAACGTAACAAGAAGATTAAATTTCTACGTTCTGATCGTGGAGGTGAATATCTAAGTTACGAGTTTGGCGAGCATTTGAAGAAATGTGGAATACTTTCACAATTGACACTGCCGGGAACACCACAGCGTAATGGTATGTCCGAACGTCGTAGTCGAACTCTCTTAGATATGGTTCGTTCTATGATGTCACTTACAGATTTACCGCTATCATTTTGGGGTTATGCATTAGAAACAGCCGCATTCACTTTAAATAGGGCACCATCTAAATCCGTTGAAACGACACCATATGAATTATGGTTTGGGAAGAAACCTAAATTGTCGTTCCTTAAAGTCTGGGGTTGCGAAGCCTATGTAAAGAAGTTACAACCGGACAAGCTTGAACCCAAAGCGGAAAAATGCGTCTTCATAGGATATCCAAAAGAAACTATCGGGTATACCTTCTATCATAGATCCGAAGGCAAAATATTTGTTGCCAAGAATGGATCCTTTCTAGAGAAGGAATTTCTCTCGAAAGAAGTGACTGGAAGGAAAGTAGAACTCGACGAGGTTGTCGAACCTTCTCTCGAACTTGCGAGTAGCGAAGCACCAGAAGAAGTTCTTGTGGTGCCTGCACCAATAAGAGAGGAAGCTAATGATGATGGTCATGAACTTCAGTTGTAGTTGCTACAGAACCTCGCAAGTCAACGAGAACTCGTACCACTCCTGATTGGTATGATCCCGTTATGAGTGTCATGTTGGTGGACAACACCGATGAACCTGCGACACATGAGGAAGCGATGATGAGCCCAGATTCCAATAAATGGCAAGAAGCCATGAAATCCGAGATTGGATCCATGTACGAAAACCAAGTACGGACTTTGGTGGACTTACCGGATGGCCGGAAGGCTGTCGAGGACAAATGGATTTTCAAGAAGAAAACAGATGCTGATGGTAATGTTTCCGTCTATAAAGCTCGACTTGTCGCAAAAGGTTTTCGACAAATTCAAGGAGTTGACTACGATGAGACTTTATCACCAGTAGCGAAGATAAAGTCTGTAAGGATTTTGTTAGCAATTGCTGCATATTATGATTACGAGATATGGCAGATGGATGTCAAAACAGCGTTCCTCAATGGAGACATTGATGAAGAGTTGTATATGATGCAACCCAAAGGTTTTGTCAATCCTAAAGATGCTAACAAGGTATGCAAACTTCAACGGTCCATATATGGATTGAATCAAGCATCCCGAAGTTGGAATCAACGTTTTGATAAAGTAATCAAAAGTTTTGGTTTTATACAAACTTATGGAGAAGCTTGTATTTAAAAGAAAGTGAGTGGGAGCTCTGTAGCATTCTTAATACTGTATGTAGATGACATATTGTTGATTGGGAATGATGTAGACCTTCTTAATAGTGTCAAGGAATATTTGAATAATAGTTTTTCAATGAAAGATCTTGGCGAAGCAGCTTACATATTAGGCATAAAGATTTATAGAGATAGATCGAGATGCCTAATATCATTATCACAAAGTACATATTTGGACAAAGTTCTAAAGAGGTTTGGAATGGAATAAAGCAAGAAAGGGTTCTTCCCATGTTGCCTAATACGAACTTGAGTAAAACTCAAAGTCCAGTAACGGTAGAAGATAGAGAAAGGATGATTAAGACTCCCTATGCCTCGGCCATATGATCTCTAATGTATGCCATGCTATGTACTAGACCCGACATTGCATATGCTGTTAGTTTGACTAGCAAATATCAAAGTGATCCAGGAGTGGATCATTGGACAGTGGTCAAAAACATCCTTAAGTACTTGAGAAGAACTAAGGATATGGTTCTTTCTTATGGAGGTGATGAACAGCTCGTTGTTAATGGTTACACCGATGCTAGTTGGAACACCGATCCGGATGATTCTAAATCACAATCTGGATACGTATTTACTTTTAATGGTGCAGTAGTTAGCTGGAGGAGTGCAAAGCAAAGCGTTGTGGCGAGATCTTCAACTGAATCGGAATACATAGCTGCTTCGGAGGCTTCACAAGAAGTGATATGGATGCAGGAGTTCATTACAGAGCTCGGTGTGGTTCCAAGTGCACTGGACCCAATGTCTATCTACTGTGATAACATGGGCGCCATAGCCAATGCGCAAGAACCAAGGTCACAAAAGAAGATGAAGCACATCAAGCTACGTTTTCACGCTATTCGAGAACATGTCCAAGATGGTGACATAAAGATTTGCAAAGTACACACAGATCTGAATGTGGCGGATCCGTTGACTAAACCTCTCCCGAGGGCAAAACATGACCAACACCAAACTGCCATTGGTGTTCGGTATATTACCATGTAATCTAGATTAGTTGACTCTAGTGCAAGTGTGAGACTGTTGGAGATATGCCCTAGAGGCAATAATAAATATAGTTATTGTTATATCTTTGTGTTTATGATAAATGTTTACATTCATGCTATAACAGTATTAACAAGGAAACATTAATACTTGTGTGATTTGTAAACTAAAGTAGAGTCCCTAGTAAAGCCTCTTCATAATACTAGCTTGTTGGTTAATAAATGATTGTGGTTTCCCTATCATGAACATTGAGATGTTATTAACAACAAGATCATATTGTTAGGAGAATGGTATGATGGACATACTCCTATAGATAAGCGTAGCATAAAGATCAAGTCATTTTAATAGTTCAATTGCTATATGCTTTCTGATACATAGTAACCTAATTCCTTCGACCATGAGATCATGGATATCACCATCACCGGAAGGATGCTTTGATGACATCAAACACCACACCGTAACTGGGTGGTTATAAAGGTGTCATTGAGTGTTCGGAAAGTATGGGTTGAAACACATGAATCAAGAGTGGGATTTGTCCATCCATATGACAGATAGATATACTCTGGGCCCTCTCGGTGGAATGTCATCCAATTGGCTTGCAAGCATGTGACTGGTTCACAAGGGATCACATATCACGGGAACGATAAAATAGTACTTATCCGTAACGAGGTTGAACTAGGTATGCAGAGATACCAACGATCAAAACCTCGGATAAGTAAACTATCGTGAGACAAAGGGAAATTGGTATCGTATGTAAGTGGTTCATTAGATCGCAAAGTAATCGTAGAAATATGTGGGAACCATATGAATTTCCAGATTCCTCTATTGGTTATTGTTCGGAGAAGTGTCTCGATCATGTCCGCATAATTCACGAACCGTAGGGAGACACACTTAAGGATTCGATGTTGTTGAGTAGTTATGGAATGATGAGTAAGAGACCGAATGTTGTTCGAAGTCTCGGATGGGATTCGGGATATCACGAGGAGATCCGGAATGGTCCGGAGAATAAGATTTATATAAGGAAACTCCTGTTTCGGGGTTGGAGAATGATTCCGGTGTTTTCATCGGGAATGTTCTAGAAGGGTCCGGAAGGTCCGGCACTCCGGAGGGGAAGGGTACATGAATGTGTCATAACAAGTTGGAATGGTTGCATCATGTACTAGGTGTCATCGCTGAGCAAAATAAAGGGATAAATCAAATCCTAGTTTGAAAAGTCAAACGCCAATTTGAAAAGTCAAACGGCAAGTTTGCTTGGTGGAGGGAGAGTATGTGTTATCGCCATATTTTGGCCAAAGGAGGAGTTGGGCCGCAATCAAGATGGGCTTAGAAGATACGTATATGCAACGTGTTGTTGAATCGGCCTCGTGCGTTGATTTGGGCTAAATTGCCCGTGTATCTTATATTGTAATAGGTTCCGTTTCGATTTAGGTAAGAGATAGAGTTGTAGAGTTATTCCAAAGATAGAAAGTCTCCGGACTATAAATATGTACCTAAGGTTATTGAGAAAAGGAGGACAATCACGTTCACAACAAACACAATCTCGGCGCATCGCCACCCCTTGTTTCTAGGGTTTTTCTCGGGTAAGTGCCATGCTGCCTAGATCGCATCTTGCGATCTAGGCAGTATCTACTTATGCGATTATTTGGTGTTACTCGTACTGAAGCCTTGTTGATGGCGAGTAACACTATTATCATAGATTTGTTTAGGCTAGCATCGGTACTTTTTGCTATGATCGTTTAGTTATGCTGCCTCTAGTTATCTCGCCGCCTTTGTACCCTTTCCCGGGTGTAAGGGTGGCACTTTGCTTGATCTTTATTTAAGTCGATTTGATCTGTTATAGTTGTGCCTTGTTCTCCAAGGTTTAGTTTGATATCTACATGATCAGGCCTTGCAAACGGGTTGAACGATCCAGTATTATATAAGATATGGTTCACCAATCCGAGAGGAGTTGTTCCGGGAATTGACTTTACGTTGGTTTTTAGGCCTTCTCTAGGATTAGTTTTCTATTATCTTTTGTATCTACCAGGCTCAATTACGTGTAGGACGTTCCAATTATGTAGTGAAAACGTTAAACTGTCGTAGATCGATTTAACTTGTATTGATGAAGCAAAACCCCATGTTATCATAGATCTAATGCAGAACCATGGGATAATCGGCTCTAGGAGCCGATTCACAGGGAAACCTGGGAGCCGGTTACGGCTTGAATTTTACGTATGTTTGTTTGCCATGCAGGAAACCAATCGAAGCAATCTTTCACCTTCCTGATCAGGTATAGGTCAGGTGGCACGCCCTCGAACCAAGCCAGGACGTGTGCCGGAGTTTTGCGGGCCGTTGCCCGAGGGACCAGGGCCCACCAGCAGTCCTGGGAGCCTCCCGGCTCTCCGTGTTGCCCGTCGCTGCTCGCCGGTGGGTTTTGGTAGGCAACACATTCTGGCACGCCCGGTGGGACCTTCAACAACGTCTACATCAACATCCGACGCTGCGATGGAGAACAGACCAGTCACGTACGACGAGCTTCCTGAGGAGCACAAGGCGAAGTATGATGACGTCAAAGCTCTCTTCGAAGCCGATCTCATCGGCTCTTTTGAGAGGACTCGTAAGCATGGCATCAGGTGGAAAGGGTTCTCACCCGAGGGTGCTCTTGATGAGGTGGATCTGTCTGTTCCTTCAGAGGAGCGCACCAGAGCTCTGCGACAGGAAGTCAACTACATGGTTGCTCATTCTCTTCACCGCCATTCTGAGAGCCTGGTGAACGCTTTCGAGCGGATTGCAGTTCGCGTAGTTCAGGAGATCATGAAACATCAGTACTCTCCGTCGGGGCCTACGTTGGGGACTCACCAGGGAGAGAGAGCGCTCCAGACCAGGCCACAACTGCCATTCACGCTTGCAGCTCCGGAGCCACCAGGGGCACCGGCGTACGTCGTCTACAAGGTCGGAGGTGACCCTGGCGATTGCCAATTCCTGTGCGAACCACCTAAAGAAATCCCACATGGATATGTGTGCACCTACGTGCCGGACTGCAACAACTTGACGCGCACGAACCAGATTGCAACCGCAGGGATTGCTGGGGCAGGAGTTTCTGGAGCAGGGGCTTCGGGAACAGGTGTTTCTGGAGCAGGAATCTCTGGGATGGACGCCGACAAACAGGCGTGGCTAGCCAAGTATGCCACTGGAATGAGTCATGAGAATCTAGCCCCTGCAGCCCAAACAGTGGAGCAAATCCGTACCATCTTGAGAGACCAGTTCGGCTTCGTACCGAAGAGAAGGACAATCGGCTATTCAAAGCCGTACCCCAACGAGTTTGACCTGATTCCGCTGCCACCCAAGTATCGGCTCCCTGAGTTCTCAAGGTTCAGCGGGTCAGAAGGGTCGAGCTCGATCGAGCACGTGAGCCGATACCTGGCACAGTTAGGCATGATTTCAGCATCGGATCAGTTGCGCGTAAGGTTCTTTGCGCAATCTCTGACAGGACCAGCTTTTGGGTGGTACACCTCGCTGCCACCTGATTCGATCCAGACCTAGAAGCAACTGGAAGAGCAGTTCCACATTCAGTATCATTCAGAGGCTACCGAGGCTGGCATTGCAGACCTGGCACAGGTGCGGCAAAAGCGGGGAGAAACTGTAGCCGAGTACATCCAGCGCTTCAGGACTGTCAAGAACCGATGTTACTCAGCTCGGTTAACTGAAAAGGAAGCAGTCGAGCTGGCAGCGTTGGGTCTCTCAGCACCTATCAAGGATCTGGCTTTCCAAGTAGAGTACAACTCGTTGGCGCACATGGCCCAGAAGCTGACGATGTATGAACAGCGCCACCCTGAGTTGTACCAAGACAAGTTCAAACGTCCGATAGGCCTGGTCGATACAGAAGAAGAAGATCCTACGCAAGACCAGGAGGTGGCCGTGGCTGAATGGGCTCGGGGGGCAGATCCTGTATCCTGCAAATGGGTGAAACAGCAAGGGCCTGCAAAAGGGTTTGACTTCGATGTGAGCAAAGCTGAGCAGATATTCGATTTACTGCTGAAAGAAAAGCAGCTGAAGTTACCCGAAGGCCACAAAATCCCTACGGCTCAAGAGATGAACGGAAGACCATACTGCAAGTGGCATCACTCGTTCACCCACACCACCAATGACTGCAAAGAGCTACGTCGCTAGATCCAAACGGTGATAGAGCAGGGCCGTCTGATCCTTGGGCAGTTCGCCATGAAA
Organism: Avena atlantica; assembly: GCA_910589765.1. NCBI lineage: Eukaryota > Viridiplantae > Streptophyta > Magnoliopsida > Poales > Poaceae > Avena > Avena atlantica. Next base: position 67,970,891 of record OU342737.1, read on the forward strand.
GTAGACACAAACCCATTTCCCGGCGTCAACATGGTAGAACATAGCCAGTCCACAAGGCGTCAGTTGGATTTCTCGTTCAATGTTAATATGGCAGGACCTGTGTACCACCGTGGCACATATAAGGAGGAAGACGGTCGCTCTCGGGGCAAAGAAAGAGAGGAGGCTGGTCCACGCGACCGGCCCAGCTACAATGACAGGCGGTATTTAACTGAGGAACAGGTGAGGAGCGTGCGATATCAGAAGCCACATTCCACGCATCTCCTTAACAAGTATGAGCGTCAGTATGACCGACGTTGCCGGCGCGATGGAGACGATGAAGGATATGAGCACCTCGCTAGGGGACCGTCAAAAGAAAAGGAAGGCGCAGACAAACATTGGGATTGTCCTTTCTTCAAGTATTGCTGGGATGCGGGAATGAGCCGATTGCCTACAATCGATAACTGCCCGGAATGTGGACAGCAGAAGGAGGGCACGAGGCCAGTGTCAGTGTTCAAGCGTCTAGGGCCTCTCCCACCTCAGAGCCGATACAGGGAGTCCGCTCGAGCAAAAGATCTCGAGAAGCCAATGGATGACAAAGAAAAAGACAGATATCACCGTCCAAGATGGTGTCCCGACGGACTCAGACACACCCAAAAGCGTAGAGTGCAGCGGCTGCGTAACTTGGAGGAAGCCGAAGCACAGTATCTCCACGCTTTAAAGAAAGCATGGCCCGATCTGGCCGTTAAGATTCGGCAGACCTTGGAAACGGAAGATCGCCCGAAAAGGAAAGAGTGGCGCCCCAAACCGGTAAAAGCCGATGCAAAGACATCGGCTGGCACAAACATGGTATTCATACTTCCGTCAGAGTTCTGCGCGCCAAGAACCAACGAGCTACCAGTGGCATAGTTTGACTGCGGCCCACGGCCGTTTATCTTTGAGAAGCCACGTGAGAAGGGCTACAAACACCTGAAAGCCCTGTACCTACGAGGTTACATCAATGGGCAGCCTGTCAGCAAGATGTTGGTGGACACCGGAGCGGCAGTCAATATAATGCCATACTCCATGCTACGGCGTTTGGGACGCTCCACCGCAGATCTGATCAAAACCAACGTCATGTTAAGCGACTTTAACGGCCAAACTTCAGAAACGCAAGGCGTACTGAACGTGGATCTGACCGTGGGCAGAAAAACCATCCCTACGTCATTCTTCGTCGTGGACAGCAAAAGCACCTACGCTGTCTTGCTAGGGAGAGATTGGATTCATGCTAATTGCTGCATTCCATCCACGATGCACTAGTGCCTAATACAGTGGGATGGAGATGAGGTGGAGGTCATTCATGCAGATGATTCCATCGAGATCTCCATAGCTGGCATGAACATCTGGGAAGCAGAAGACCAAGAGCCGATCTCTGGAATCAGTCTAGACTGCTGTGAGCGCATTGAAGCTACAAAAAACGGGGTGACGCTAGTCTTATCCACTGGCCTGACAGAGTAGCAAAGTCCACGATCATACGTGGTACGGCCGATCCCTGCGATCGGCCACAAAAAACGAAAAGCAGCAATCTTACGACAAGCAGATCATGTAGTCGTAGCAGGGAGATTCCCTGCCATTGTGAAACACAAATAAGGTGTAAACCGCCCTTGACTAATGATAACAAAAATAATTTGGGCCGATTGCCTGAATCGGCCCCCTTTTTGATTGCATTCATTGAGCGTGGGCTATGTTTTTCGATGGATCGGTTTGTGACGATGGGTGCGGCATCGGCGTGCCACTCGTGTCGCCCTGGGGGGCAACATTTTCCTTCTCCATCAGGTTATCTGCCCCTCGCACCAACAACGTCGCTGAGTATGAGGCGATACGCAAGGGAATGGAGTTGCTCATCGAAGCTGGAGCAGAAGCAGTGGAAATTTTTGGAGACTCCAAGTTGGAGATTTCTCAGCTCACGGAAGAATACAAGTGTGAGAGCGAGTCGCTCTTCCCATTATGGCTGCAATGCCGTGAGATGATGGCACAGTTCCGGTACATAAACTTCACCTGGATCCCGCGATCGCAGAATACTGAGGCGAATGATCTTGCACAAATGGCTTCAGGCTACAAGGACGTAGCAGAGGGAGCCGATGTTCAGGTACAGTTCCTAGACGCAGACGACTGGAGAGCCGATATCTTCAATTACTTGAAGGATTCGGCTCGGGGGGCACCTAAACGGATAAGGTACAAGGCCATGAAGTATGTGCTCATTGGGGACGACATGTTTTACAGGACTCTGGAAGGGTTATTGCTCAAATGTCTGGGGATAGCCGAGGCCAATCGGCTCCTACACGAGGTACACGAAGGCGCCTGTGGAACTCACCAATCGGCTCACAAGATGAAGTGGTTGATCAGGCGATCAGGGTTTTATTGGCCTACCATGCTTGAGGACTGTTTTAAGTACTACAAAGGGTGTCAAGCATGTCAGAGATTTGGAAAAATTCAGATGGTACCCGCGTCAGCGATGAACCCCATCATCAAGCCTTGGCCATTCCGAGGTTGGGGCATGGATATGATTGGCAAGATCAATCCTCCGTCAAGCAAAGGCCACATGTGGATTTTGGCCATTACGGATTATTTCACTAAATGGGTGAAGCCGTCCCTATGAAGTCAGTGAGCTCGAAGGATGTTGTCGATTTTGTGAAAGAACACGTCATTCATAGGTTTGGGATTCCCCAGACTATCACGACCGATGGAGGTTCGGTCTTCACTTCTCACGAGTTCAGAAAGTTCTGTGAGGACACAGGGATTAAGCTGATTCGATCATCTCCATACTATGCTCAAGCAAATGGGCAAGATGAAGCGTCCAACCAGAGCCTTATCAAGCTGATCAAGAGGAAAATCGATGAGCACCCTAGGCGTTGGCACGAGGTTTTGTCAGAGGCTTTATGGGCTTACCGCATGTCATGTCATGGAGCGATAAAAACCTCGCCATACCATCTAGTCTATGGACAAGAAGCCATATTGCCCTGGGAAATTACGGCTGGATCGAGACGTGTCACTTTTCAGAACGATCTAACGACTGAAGAATATGCGGCCCTGATGAGTGACAATGTTGAGGATCTGACTGAGCTTAGGCTATGGTCGCTTGAGAAAATCAAAGAAAACAAGGCCAAGGTAGCTCGTGCATATAACAAGAAGGTGAGACCGAAGGAGTTCCACGTTGGCGATTTGGTATGGGAAGCTGTATTGCCATTGGGAACTAAGGATGCAGCATATGGTAAATGGTCTCCAAATTGGCACGGGCCATACAGGGTCGATCAAGTTTTAAGGGGAAACGCGTACATGCTGGAGGAGCTGGATGGCGTGAAATTCCCAGTGGCTGTCAACGGTCAGCATCTCAAGAAATATTTCGCAAGCATGTGGGATGATGGGCAGTGAGATATGGGGGCCGATACACGAAACCGGCCAATAAAAAAACAAAAATATATATTTCCCAAGCATGTGGAATGATGGACAGTGAGATATGGGGGCCGATACATGAAATCGGCCAATGAACAAAATATACAGCCGATGCACAGTCATCGACTCTAGAAGTTCAAACTGTTACAAGCAGATGCCAGTTTACATAAACGAGCTACTGAAGAAATGCCTCGAAGGCGTGGAGGGCGTCAGCACGGACACGGTCCACCTCGGCGATCTCGGCTTCGTCATCTTCGTCCTTGCCCGTCACTAGCTGCTTGTTCAGGGCACGTATTTCCGCCAGATCGGTCTTCAGTTGAGCCTTGAGGCTTTCTGCTTCGTCTTGGGATCGGGCGATGGATTCTTCCTTGTCGCGAATGAGCTGTTTTGTCGCCCGGACTTTCTCTTCAAGATCTTACAACTCCCTTTTCAAGGATGCGAGCTCGGCGGTACTGACAGAGGTGTCAGTTTTGGCATCCAGAGACGCCTTTTTCTCGTTGAGCTGCTGACATCTGTCTGCAATATTGGCCTTCAGCGGAAGTTGGGCACGACGCAGGTTGATCCTTTCACGAGCTAGCTTCACCCTTGACCCGTAGAAAGACAGAGTTACAACGGGCCAAAGCTTCACCTGCAATGCTACTGGGAGTTGGTCTTTTATTTCAGCAAGAACGCTCTTCACCTCCTCAGAACCCTCGATCAGCTCTTCGATCGGGGAGGACAGCAAGGCTCTAAGACACTGGAATTGAGGTAGAACAGCCCTGGATTGTGGTTCATCGGTGGCGACAGGGGGAGTTGGTTCGATGGATTCAGGGTCGAACGTCAGCAAGCCTGAAATATCACAACACTGACAGCCCGAAAGTACGTCAGTATGTGTCCAACATGGAAGGATGAGCCGAAAGAGGCTAACATACCTCTCCTAAGGTCGAGGGGACAGCAGATGGCGAGAGAATCGGCTTATGTGTGGTTGCTGGGGGCTTGCCCAAAGTGGTGGCCGTTTCATCTGCACCTTCGGGGATTGCTGAATCCGGCTTGGCTAAAGGCATCGGCACTGCCCCAGCCTTCCCACTAGAAACGTCAGTCGTCTGCATTGAAGGTGTTTAACCGATGTAAATGATGATGAATCGGCAGATAAGAAGGAATTAAGTGGTAAGAGCATGAAGGGTGATGATTTTCGAAACCTCCTGGCTCGACGAAGAAGCTTGCCGTCCTTTACGAGCTCTCTTGGGACCCACAGCTGGCCCCGCCTCGACTGATGCTCGGGGGGCAGCAGGTTCAGGAACTGGCCTTTTCCTGGGAGCCGATGGTGGCACATCTGGCTGGTTTGGTGTGGCAGTCCTCTCAGAGTCTGTTGGGCTTGATTCTCCTTGATCGGGTCGTGTGTCCTCGTGGGAGGTGTCTTCGACGGAAGCCTGCAAGAGAAGGAAAGCTGTTAGACACGAGCACGTCTGCAAGAATGAAAGAATGAGAAGGATCGACCAAGACATGGATCAGCCTACATGCAAGCTTTCTGGAGAAGGGCTCCGGCGCCTCAAGGTGTTCCTGGCAGCTACATTCCTCATCATCGTTCTTGTCTTAGTTGGAACTCGAGGGGCAGCTGATGTTGAAGTTACTTGCTTCTTAGAAGCCGATTGTGGTGTTATCGGCTGGTTCTGCATCATGACCTTTTTCAAAGGTGGCGAGTTTTTGCAGAAAAGAACCACAGGAGCTGGCGGAAAGAACTCAAAGGGGGAGCCATCACTGTGCGTAGGGTCAGGGCCATCTTGTTGCTTCAAAGAGAAAGAGTGGGTTAGTAGAAGAGTCATTTGTGAGCTGCATCAAGAAAATTTACAAGTAGTGGTACCTGTTCCACGGGGATGTCATAGTCAGCATCAAGCTGTTTCAGCAACGGTCCCAGAGCTCTCCTGAAGGCGTGAGTCTTCCACATCGACCACCAGTCTTCAAAGCCATCGGTTGATGAGGCGAAGGTGAGGTTGTTGGGAATTGGGATGGTCAGAGCATCAAAGAAGGAGTAACACCTTTGACTGGTGAGAGGATCAGGCAGGTCGGCTCTGCTCTCCGTAAGATGGTGGAGAAAGAGATGGGGAGGTACTTGTCCAAGGCCAAATTGCCGAGCCACTATGACCGGCTGGTAGAATTCATACCCAGGCTTGATGATTCTGTTGGATGTACTCATGCCAACTGGAAGGAAACAGGTACGGATCACAATGGAAAAGAGTTGTCGAGTGCTGGTGTCATCGGCAAAGCTGTCTAGCCTGAAGGAGATGGGATTTTCAAAATGTTCCGATTCTTCCATGTAAGGGAAGAAGGTAGGATTATCCAGGCCTTGGAAGAAAATACTGAACCACTTGGAAGCTTCCTAAGGGGATAGTTTACTACCTGGCAGCCTATACAAAGCTTGGCCATAACTAGTGCATCGGATCTGCTTCCCTTTGACATCTGGGAAGGTACAACTCGCCAAAAGGGGAAAGTTGGGGACATGGTTTTGAAAGTACAGTTGGGCCCATAGCTGGATGAACCACCAAGGACCTCCTGTTTTGACTGCTATGCCAGAGAACAGCTTGACAGACATCAACTGGAGATATCGATAGACCTCTCCAAGGAACAGTTTGCCGATGCCAAGTTGAGTGCCTTTGGCAAGCTCGTAGGCTAAGGAGAGATAATTTTTGGTTGGAGCAAGGGAAGGGCCACAGAATATGAAATGTTCTAGCCAGAAGTTGAGAAAGGCTGTGTGTTCTTTCTCTGTGACAGGGCCCTTTGTTTTCATATGGCGTTGGAGGTAGGCACCCCAGTTCGTGCAGTCTGTTTTAGAAGACAGCTTGTAGGGGACTTTGGTCAGTTTAAAAGCAGAGGGGCTGGGTGATGTAACATCTAGACCAGTAATCATCACCACGTCTAACAGAGTTGGTGACATAGGGCCATGACCGAACATAAAGCAGTTCAGAGCGTCAGACCAGAAGTAGCCGATGGTTTTTAGAAGATTCTCATGTTTCTCAAGAGGAGACAATGACAAATGCAAGCCATCGGCTATTCCCGTGGTTTCCCATTGGGATTGGTAAGCTCTATCTACCCTGCTGAACCAAGTGACCCAATGTTCAGGAGGATTAGGCCAGGCTCGCAAGCAATCGGCCCAAGAGTTTAAATCTAGGTCTTGGCTTACGAAGGGGATTCGGTTTGCTTCGCAAGAAATCAGATGGGCAGGACTAGATGTTGTACGAGGGCCAAGGCAGAGAGAATTTGGGAGAGAAGGATGTGGCAGCAGAATGTCTGAAACCTAGAAAATTTAATAATGGAATAAGGCATTAATTCAGGTGTTCGCCATTAATTCTAGCATCGCGTTCAGACTGCGGGGAGTAGGTGTACCTTCAGACCGGAGACCTCTGGGTTGGTGTTGGACGATTCCGCCATCTAGTTTGCCGACGGAGATGGATCTGTGCAATTGGGGATCGAGGGGTCTTGTCGCTGTGAGCTCGATTTGGTCGATGAGCAATTGGAGATCTGGGTCGCCCTTTTTGAAGAGGGTCGCAGGTTACCGTTTGAAACTGGAAAGTGGCCGCTCAGATTTGTCTAAGTATGCGACCGAACTTGACCTTGTCAACGTTTTTGGGAAAGCCGATGTTTTACCATCGGCTCTTTGGGCTGTGACTTGGTTGACTATATGAGCACAGCAGGGTAAAAGCCGATTCGTTGCTATCGGCTTCTGGAACATCGACCTATGTGACTATCGGCGAAATTGGGTCGGAAAAGCAATCTTCGAGTTGGAAAAGCAATCTTCATTCATTCAAAAGACGATTATTTACAGTGGGGCTGATTGCTTACAAAAGGAGTTGATTGCTTACAAAAGGAAATCTACTACTACTACTACTAATTCCTAATCTAGAGGCCGAGGTCGTCGCCGCTGTCTTCGCCGTCGTCTTGTTCGCTGTCATCAGCGCTGCTGCCGGCGTCGTCTTCGCTGCTGCTGATCCAGATGCCAGCGGGGGCCTCCTCGTCCTCGTTGTCGTCTTCGGTGTCCTCGCTAGACCCGGCGCGGAAGTACTTCACCGGAGGAGGTGTACTCCTCCTCTTCCTCCTCCTCGTCGGAGGAGTCGATGTCGTCCCAGGACATGGCATCGTCGGTGCTGTCCGCCTCCAGTTCCCCATCGGCAAGGAACTGCAGGTCCTCCTCGCCATCGGTCAAGGACTCGTCGTCCTCGGACCAGGTGGCGAAATCCCAATCCCTCTCGTCCCACCATTGTGGGGCGAGAGTGTTGTACGCCGCCGTTGGCGGGTGCTCTGGCGTCGGCTCCCGGTCGCTCATTGTGTTGGAGGCTTGGGAGGACAGGCCAGATGAAGCAGAGGAGGCCATGGCGGAGAAAGAGGGTTTTTTCGGCGGAGGAAGAAGGGTTTCTTGGCTGCTGGAGGAAGATGGGGCTGCAAACTGCTCAGATGAATATAAATAAGGTGAATAGTATGAAGTGGTTCAATGCTATAGCGGTTTCCCAGAATGTGCTGCCGAAATTGTCAAATCATGCACTGCGGAGAAGTGGAGAAGACAGGGCATCATGATGAGGGGGTGGCGTGACGATTCTGTTCTGCAACGCATTCTGGCAACGCGTAACCCGATACAGAAAAAAAAGAGGAGAAGGAAAAAAACAGAGTGGTTTTGGAATTATTATTGCCAAAACCAGGGGGGCATGTGTTATCGCCATATTTTGGCCAAAGGAGGAGTTGGGCCGCAATCAAGATGGGCTTAGAAGATACGTATATGCAACGTGTTGTTGAATCGGCCTCGTGCGTTGATTTGGGCTAAATTGCCCGTGTATCTTATATTGTAATAGGTTCCGTTTCGATTTAGGTAAGAGATAGAGTTGTAGAGTTATTCCAAAGATAGAAAGTCTCCGGACTATAAATATGTACCTAAGGTTATTGAGAAAAGGAGGACAATCACGTTCACAACAAACACAATCTCGGCGCATCGCCACCCCTTGTTTCTAGGGTTTTTCTCGGGTAAGTGCCATGCTGCCTAGATCGCATCTTGCGATCTAGGCAGTATCTACTTATGCGATTATTTGGTGTTACTCGTACTGAAGCCTTGTTGATGGCGAGTAACACTATTATCATAGATTTGTTTAGGCTAGCATCGGTACTTTTTGCTATGATCGTTTAGTTATGCTGCCTCTAGTTATCTCGCCGCCTTTGTACCTTTTCCCGGGTGTAAGGGTGGCACTTTGCTTGATCTTTATTTAAGTCGATTTGATCTGTTATAGTTGTGCCTTGTTCTCCAAGGTTTAGTTTGATATCTACATGATTAGGCCTTGCAAACGGGTTGAACGATCCAGTAGTATATAAGATATGGTTCACCAATCCGAGAGGAGTTGTTCCGGGAATTGACTTTACGTTGGTTTTTAGGCCTTCTCTAGGATTAGTTTTCTATTATCTTTTGTATCTACCAGGCTCAATTATGTGTAGGACGTTCCAATTATGTAGTGAAAACGTTAAACTGTCGTAGATCGATTTAACTTGTATTGATGAAGCAAAACCCCATGTTATCATAGATCTAATGCAGAACCATGGGATAATCGGCTCTAGGAGCCGATTCACAGGGAAACCTGGGAGCCGGTTACGGCTTGAATTTTACGTATGTTTGTTTGCCATGCAGGAAACCAATCGAAGCAATCTTTCACCTTCCTGATCAGGTATAGGTCAGGTGGCACGCCCTCGAACCAAGCCAGGACGTGTGCCAGAGTTTTGCGGGCCGTTGCCCGAGGGACCAGGGCCCACCAGCAGTCCTGGGAGCCTCCCGGCTCTCCGTGTTGCCCGTCGCTGCTCGCCGGTGGGTTTTGGTAGGCAACAGTAGGAAACCTACTTGGGGAGGAGTTCCTCTCCCTCCACCGCCGGCCAAGGAGGCCGAGTTGGGGGAGGACTCCCTCCCCCTTGGCTGCACCCTCCCACCTATAAAAGGAGGGACAGGGCTTCCCCTCTAGATCTACACCTCTACCACCCAAAACCCTAACCCTAAGACACTGACGCCACCACCCTCTACTGCCGCCGCCTAGGGCACCACCAACTCGCCGAGTTTGGGTGAAACCCTAACCCTAGCCGCCGGCCTTGACTCCTCTCCTTGGTGCCTCTAAACCCTAGATCGACAAGGCCTCTCTCATAGTCCACCATACTCGCTCCGGCTTAAGGCGAATCCCTGCGAGCTCTCCCCTCTACTTCCGGTACCATGCCGTTGTGCTGCCGGAATCGCGAGGAGAGTGCTACAACCTCCGCTGCCTGCTGGAACAAGGGAGAGGAAGGTCTTCATCGAGTACCGAACGTGTGACCGACTGCGGAAGCACTGCCGGAACGCAGCGCCGGAAGGATCTTCTACACGATCTTGAGATCGGCAAGAGTACGACTACATCACCCATGAGAATCTGCTCTCGTTAAACACTTTGGAATCTTCGAGGGTGAGTTATTCTTTCGACTCGTTGCTACAATCTAGTAGATAGATCTTGGCTTGTTTGTTTTTATGTGGTAGAAAATTTTGTTTTCCATGCTACGAACCCCTACACCATATTGGCGTCACAATCTATGCATATAGACATTCATGCCTCATATTCGGGTTTTTGCCTAAGTTTTTCATCGAAATGAAATTCTTAACCTTTGTCAATAAAAGATACATCATTTCCAATCAACAAAATGTCCTCCACATAATGTATTAGAAATATGTCTCAGCGCTCCCACTTAATTTCTTGCAAATGCAAGCATCTTCATCGTCTCCTGATGAAAACTCCTTTAACAGTTTCATCACGATGAAGATTCCAACTCCGTGAGGCTTACTTCAACCATTGAAGTTTGCATGCCCTTTTTAGCATCCTTTGAATTAACAAAACCCTTTGGATCCTGTCATGCACATGTCCTAGGTAACCATTCTATTAGAAGAACTTTGTTTTATTTGTTTAACTACCATATACCAAATTTAAGTAGTCGTTGCTACACTAATCCGTCCAGACTAAATATCGCTATGAAAGACCAAATCTTTTCACAGTCAACTCCTTGAACATTGTCGTAAAATACTTTATGACATGTCGACTATTTCATAGATGTGAAACATCCATGTCTGTTTCTTTATAGATCCAAATACATCCGATAGGTTTTTACACCTTTTTGGAGGGTCTTCCAAGTTCAAAAAACTTGATTTCTCGTGTATGGAACTATCACGGATTATATGGCTTCAAGCCATTTGATGGAGTCAGGGCCCATCATCGCTTCTTTGCATGTAGTCGGTTCATCATTGTCAAACAATAATGATTTACTCTCAAATATTAGTATTTGATTGTTTACGTGACCTACTTGGTTCAATAGGACCTTAGATCTCCGTGACCACAACCTTTGAGGCACATAAGATATGAGTATTATGGCTGCCTCTAGAACGATTTCCAGTGCTGCGCAACTCAGCACATTTAGCTAAGGTTCATCAACCTTATCAAAGTTCTATTGTCCTCCCACTTAACTTTTACGAAAAATTCTTTCTCAAGAAACTTGACGTTGAAAGCGATAAACTCTTTTGTCCTCGGTGTTATGGAGGAATACCCAATGGTTATTCAAAATAACCTACAAAGACACGCTCATGCAACTTTGGTTGTAAACATCTTACTTATGCATAGCATACCAAAATTTAAGAAAGGACAACTTGGGTTTTATCCCAAACCACAACCTTTATGGTGTCATTTCAAGGGATCCCGATGGTGCTCTTTTTAGTGTAAATGTCGGGGGGATAAACCCCCGGGTGGGGAAAGCCAGACATAAGTAGGCCGGCTACAGAAGATGCAGGCCGCCTGGCCTCCAAGAAATACAACTCTAACCGTCTGGCAAGCAAGCCCGGATGGGCTTATAACCTTCCCGGTTGGCCCGTCTAGCCGGTGGCCAGAAGAACCGGCCGGGTGGCCGTTCCCACCCGGCTCACCTCGGATTTGATGGAGAGCACGGAAGGACTGACGCTTCGTGCGAGGTACGCTTCTGGCTCTCCCTCGTCATCAAGGAAGCTGGCATGCTGTCATGCCAGGCGCAACCCGACGAAGATAAAGCGAGACGGTCGGCTGGACCGGCAAAAGCAGTCCGGGTGACCGTTATAGCAGGGGTGACGCCCCAAAGGAAGCCCGGATGACCACTAAAGAGAAGGATGACGCTAAAAGAAGGGCGGACTGGGTCCTGGCCCACCGGCGAGGCCCTGCAGCCGGCCCTACCCTGTAAACCCATATCGAAAGAGTAAACCCTAGGTCCCGAACTGTAATCTGCCCCCCAGACCAGTATATAGGGGAGGGCAGTGCCAGGGTTCTAGGTAGAGGCAACATGAGAAGGATAGAAGTGTTAGCATCTAGCTCCCATCTTCCTCTAGCCATCAATAGTAGCTAAGGAAACAGCTCAAGGAGCATCTATACTGAGCATCAAGCTCCCATACATAGTTCATCTTGCAGGAGCAGGGGTGTTACCTTGCCAAGAGGGCCCCGAACCTGGGTACGTCCCTGTGTTTGCAGTGCATCGTGCCCAACCCGTTGCGTGAGCCACCGAATGCATCCGTGTGTCCCTTCTTTGCCATCCCCGATGGCTCTGCCGTGTTCCACACCACAACAGTTGGCACCCACCGTGGGGCACAGCGCTTCGGCTGTGATCATCTTCCGCACGGGACTTCCGCTCGTCGCCGGCGAACGCATGGCCTCCGGCCTCATGCTCACGCTCGGTGCCTTCGACTGTGTCATCCCAATGCGGCATGCTTCGCTGGGAACGCCTCCCCGCCGGCGGCTCCATCATGCATTTTGGAGACGTCCGCGTCTACGTCGCCACTGTCGCTGAGGGTTTTCCCCACATGGTCACCCCCATCCTCGACGTGCCCCTCGCCCGCGTCCCGTCTGCAGGGAGGAGTTGCGTCGAAGTCATGATGGTGAACGCTCGCGAAAACCATCGGCAGCCTCAAGAACATCGGGTAGGAGGAGAAAACTACATGCTCGAGCAAGAGGAAGACCCGCTCACCGCCTCCATTCAGCATCTGCGCGCTCCGGTTGTCGGCGAGACGGATCCAGTGTCTGCGACGGCAGCGCTCGAAGCTACACGCCAAAAGCTCCTGGAGGAAGCCACCAAGGTCGCGGTTAACTAGTGTTGGCTGAATGCCACCGTGCACGAGTACAACGCCACTCACGGCTTTGCCAGGAAGATCTAGCACTGAGGGTGCGACCTGGCGTCGGAACTGGACCGCGCCGCCGACTCACATGCAGGCGTGGTGCAGCCCGTCTACAACACTCCCGCCAAGAACATGAGGGCAGCCGAGGCGGCGGCCGCGGAGTTGAAGCACCTGGAAGGCGAGGAGCTTCGTCGCCAACAGGAGCGTGTGCAGCTCCTCGTGGCCACTGCTAACAAGCAGCAAGCCGAGGGCGTCCCCAGCCAGGTGGGCAACTCCCGGGACATTGTCGTCCGCAAAGGCGCAGACCAGACGGCGCATGGAGGAAGCAAACATCAGCAAGCCTCTGCTCCAGGAGGGGTTGGGCAAAACAGCCGCCCACGTGGCGAATCTAGCAACAGCGGTCGCCACAACCAGGACGCCGCTGCCTCCAGCGTCAGTCACGCATGCGGAGCCTCCCAGGGGAAAAAGGCACGAGCACCAGAGGAGGAAGCATACGCGAACAAGGAAGCCCCTGCGTCGCGCTTGAAGGGTCGGCTCGGGCCTCGAAAACCGGCTGACACGCGGGAGCTCATCGACCTCTTCGTGCAGTCACGCACTTTGGAGGAGGAAAGTCAGGCTGGCCCGAAGTGTTTTGGCCCGCGCATCCGGAACGAGCCGTTTCCAAAAGGATTTTCGCTCCCAAGAGACACGCCAAAGTACAACAAGACCGTCAAGCCTGAAGATTGGTTGGTGATTACACCACCGCGGTGGGAATCGCCAATGGCAACCTCTGCTTGGCCGTCCGCTACGTCCCCCTCATGCTTGTCGACTCAACAAGGACGTGTCTCAACAGCCTCCCCAATAACAGCATCAACGCGTGGCTGGACTTCGAAGAGGCGTTCATCCGCAACTTCACCGGAACATACAAGCGTCCGGGTCGACCTCACGAGCTTGCCCTCTGCGTACAAGGCAAGGACGAGTCGGATCGCGCCTACCTCACCCGGTGGACCAGCATGCACAATTCATGTGAAAGGGTGCGTGAGAACCAGGCGATAGACTTCTTCACCAACGGCTGCCAAGACGGCACCATGCTGAAGCATAAACTCAGCCGGGCAGACCCGCAAACCATGGCTCAGGTCATGGCCATCACGGACAAGTACGCCACAGCGGACGCGGCAATGAAGAAGCCCATCGTGGTGGACGACCAGGGCCAAATTGTCACGGACGAGCAGGCGGAGCGACGCCAGCCGGGCGACCAACATCCCATGCGGCACGGTCATGACAACCGCCACGGCAAGAGGAAAGACGACCAGCCGGATAGCCGGTACGGTACCAAACAGGTAGCCACGGTGCATGAGGATCCGGCTGCAGGAGGCAGTCGGAGGCAGAGGCCGGATGGCAGGCCGCCTCGGCCAAAGTACACCATGGAGTCCATGCTCGACGGGCCATGCAAGTTTCACAGCTGCGGCAACAAGCCCGCGAACAACACGACATGCCAATGTAGCTGGACAAAGAAAATGGCCGAAGCCGGTGGACTGCCACCACCACCTCCACCGCCAGCCGGAGGCCCATCGGATAACAGGGAATGACGCAACCGCCGCGAGGATGACGAGGATGGTTACCCGTGACAGGTGGGTAACTACCACATATTCCTGGCAGAGCCGGAAATTAAGCACACCAAGTGGAGACGTGAGGCGGAGGTGAACGCAATCGTCCCAACCGTCCCCCAGTACCTACACTGGTCCGATCAAGCGATCACCTGGAGCAAGGAGGATCAGCCGGCCGTGTTACCAAGCCCTGGTAGATATGCGTTGGTCCTGGACCCCATCATCATCTCCAAGAAGCATTCATGTCGCTTCTCTCGGGTACTGATCGATGGAGGGAGCAGCATCAACCTCCTTTACCGGAGAATCCTTGAGAGGCTGGGAATCAGTGAATCCCAGCTGGAACCCTCAAGCACTTCGTTCCACATAGCAGTACCGGGGCCATCGCATTCCCCAATTGGCAAGATCCGACTATACGTCATCTTTGGCAGCGAGAACAACTTCCGCCGCGAGCCAATTTGGTTCGAGGTCGTGAACCTCTCCAGCGCCTACCACGCCATACTAGGGCGCCCAGCTCTGACCAAGTTCATGGGAGTGCCGCACTACGCGTACCTCAAGATGAAGCTGCTAGGCCCAAAGGGAGTGATCACCGTCGATGGATGCTACAAGCGTTCGATCGAGTGTGCCACAGACGGCTCCAAGCTGGCCGAAGCAATGATCATCGCTGAAGAGAAGCACGTCATAATGCAGAACGTGGCGGCTCTGCAGAAGGACATGCCAGCTGGAGAGTCCAAACCGGCTGGAGAATCGCAGTTCAAGCCCTCGCAGGGGACAAGGAAGATCATGCTGAACGAGGAGGACCCAAGCAAGTTCGTCCTGGTCGAAGACGGCCTGGACAACAAATAGGAAAGCGCGCTCGTCGATTTCCTCCGTGAGAATCGGGACATTTTCGCATGGTGCCCCAAAGACATGCCAGGTGTCCCGAGGGAACTCGTCGAGCACTCCCTTCATGTTCGACTGTTGGGGAGGTAACCCCGGATAGGGCAAGGACGGGGAAAGACGAAGAGATTATCCCCCGTCCAGTTTCCGAGTTATATTTCAGGCCGGCCGAGTCTTGTAAAGGTCGGCCAAGATAGGAAGAGGCACGACCTCAACAATAACGACAAAACACTACCGGGCCGAGGTAAGTAGTAACTCGGCCAGGTCGGCTCCTATGATTCTGATGCAGGTGAAGGACAGGCCGAGTTATACGAGGAAGGGCCGAATCATACGAAGCTTGCAGGAGAAGGAGAAGCCCAAAGTCAAACCCCAGTCTTGGAATCTGGGCAGAGCCAAAGACTAAAGACAAATGTGCAGAGCGTCAGAGGGGCAGAAGGAGGTCACGGAGGTGACGGTCCAGAAGCCCGAGGCACGCAGGAGGGGCCCTCTGGAAACTTACCACAGTAAGAAGGGAGACAGGGAAAGCGGCGCTCCGAACTACTATTTTGGGACAAGCATATTCCACGAATATGCTTGCCTCGTCAGCCCTAAGGGTACCCAAGGTACCCCTTTATAAGGGGAGGTTTGGACCCTGAGGGGGGATGGATTCAAGGAGCACCGTTAGGCTGGGGAGATTCACATTGTCCCCCCGTAAACAGCTCAAGGAGCACTTGTAACCCATCAAGAGAGAAATAAAGTTCATCACTTTGGCAGCTTGAGTGTAAAGATAGTTGCATCTTCCCTCCCCAGATCCCACTAGCATCCATTGGCCCCATACTTTAGCCTACCCATGGCATCTGCCGTGCCACCACCACGACAGTTGGCGCCCACCGTGGGGCCAGCAGCGGTGCTAGCTGGAGTTGTGATCCGGACGGGAAACTTCATCAACACCGGCGAGCGCGTTGTTTCTGGCTTGGTCCAGAGATTTGGTCTCTGCGACTATGTCAGAGACAATGCAGGGAGCTTCAGGGGGAAAACCCCCCCGCGCAACGGGATCTTCATCGGCCTGGGCGAGCACAGGGTCTACGTCGGCGTCGACGTCACCGGCATTTATCCTCACCAGGTTGTTGTTGCAGGGGAACCACCTCGAAGCGCGGCGAGCTGTTCATCAGGAGAGCATCTGGCAGGCAGCGTCGAAGTGATGGTCGCAGCAGGGACTCAAGCGGGAGCAGCATTAGCCGGGTCAAGCAGAGAACCCGCCGCAGGCGCACAGGGTCCGCCCAAGCAGATCACACTGCAAACCGCCGAGGTAATTCCTCCAGAGACAAACCCGGCCGAACTACATGACACAACCCCAAAGGCACCAAGAGTGAGAGGACCACCTCTGGAGAGACCAGAGAACATTCTTCAGGCAACTATAGAGAACTTAACCACGCCTGTAGCGCCGATACTTGATCCGGCAAATGCTCAGGCAGAGTTAGAGGAAACCAGGCAAAAGGTGCTGGTAGAGGCCAAAAAAGTATCAGCCCTGCGGGAATCCTTGAACAGGACCCTTAGAGAGTATGCAAAAGCTAATAAGCTTGATATCGCACCCGAGCGGGTGGACGAACTCAGATTAAGAGGAAAGAACCTCATGAATGATATTAACAAAGAGCATGAAGCTCACAGAGCCGAATCAGGCGATTTGGGTTTGCCGAGGTACAATACCCCGGCGAAAAACCTGAGAGCGGCGAATGCCGCAACATTGGAATTAGAGGGATTAACAGGGGAAGCTCGGCAGAAACAACAAGAAAGAGTGAATGAGCTGGTGCGCATCGCGAACCAGCAAAATGAGGAAATGCTCAGAGCCGACCCGGCAAGACCAGGGGCTTCGCGGATGGTTCATTCGGCAGGGGCGGCACCTGCCTTATCTGCGGCAGCGGCATCCTCACCCGGAAACAACGCTAGAAAAGAAAAAGCAGTAACCTCAGGGAAGAGGAACAAACAAATTGTTCCATATGACCCGGCAATAGCTGGAAAGGCAAATGAGAACAGAGGCAATGCAAGCCGAGGTAACAGTGGGGAGAGAAACCACGGCCGCATGGAAAAGGACGGCGGCGGCCGAGGTAATGGGGAGCTCGGCAGGAAAGAACCTGCAAGAGACAATCATGAAAACCAAACCCCGGCCGAAGTAAGAAGAGAAATGCCGCTCAACCAGCAACCAAGACATGAGCCTCGGCAGGAAAGAGAAGCGAGGCCAGCTCGCTACAATCAGATGAATGAAAGGTATAATGATGGATATTCTGAGGTAGAATACGCAAACCAAGGTGGAAACAATCATTATGGGATGCAGGATAGAATCCTGTACAGGGATTTGCCGGCAAATGATGCAAGAGTAAAGTTGGATCGGCTATACCGGTCCGAGCTATTGGAAGAGCAAGGTCCACCAGGTCCGGCATGTTTCGGACCAAGGATCATGGGCGAACCACCAGTGCCGAATTTCTAGTTGGCAAGAGGCACAAAAACGTACAACGGAAGTACCAAACCACAAGACTGGTTGATTGATTATGCCACCGCTGTCAAGATAGCGGGTGGAAATCTGAGATGGGCAGTGCGGTACGTCCCGCAGATGTTGGAAGGACCAGCCAGGGTATGGCTGAATAATCAACCAGCTGGTAGTATCAACTGCTGGTTGGATTTCGAAGAGATGTTCGTTAGCAACTTTACCAGCACATACAAGAGACCGAATAGACCACAGCAACTAGCCATGTGCAAGCAGAGGCCGAATGAAATAGATAGAGAGTTTTTAACTCGATGGTGTAACCTGAGGAACTCATGTGAAGGAGTTATCGAATCACAAGCGATCGCTTGGTTCGCGCAAGGCTGCCGTTATGGCAGCGTACTGTGGCAACGCCTGCAGAGAGATATGCCGACCACACTGGCAGAAACTATCAGAATAGCGGACTCCTATGCATTGGGTGACCCAACCCAACCGGAGTTAATGTCGGCAGATCATCGTGAGCAACAAGACCAGTACACGAGAGAGTTGGCCGGGTCGTCTAGGCGTGATTTCAGAGGAAGAAGAAGAGAAGAGAGGCCGGATTATAGGTATAATTCGGCCCAGGTGGCGGCAGTAGCGCAAGATCAGCCGAGTCACGGAGCAACTCAACGACAGAAAAATGGACCTCAACAGTGGACATCAAGAAATGATGGAAAGAGGCAATGGACCCCAGAGCAAAAGAAGCAATGGCAAGAGAGGCCGAAGTATACGTTCGAATCCATGTTGGATCAGCCATGTAAATTTCACACATCAAACCCATCTAGACCGGCAAATCATACAACCCGGCAATGCGCCTGGATGAAAAATGCGATGGGGAACTCGGCAGGAGTTCAAGTTCCCCATCAGATGCAACAGCAGCATCAGCCGCAGTTAACTGGAGAAAATAACAAGCAACTGATGCTACCGCCCCCTCCTCCGAGGTACGATAACTCAGATCGGAGGGATGCAGTGCATCAAGTAATGAATCAGGGGCAGGACGGAAGGACAAATCCGGCAAACGCTGGACGTAATGATTACAGGGAACATCACCAGTCTTATTGTGTGTTCACGACAGAACAGCAGGACAAGCAGAGTGTGCAGCGCCGGCATATGGAAGTGAATGCAGTTATACCGGCAGTACCAAGATACCAGCCATGGTCTGATCAGGAGGTGACCTGGAGCATGAAAGACCACCCCAGAATAATGCCGAGTCCAGGATCATACGCACTTGTGTTGGATCCGACATTTGTGGGACCAAGCATCAATGTGAAATTCTCAAAAGTGCTCATTGACAATGGAAGCAGTATCAACATCATGTACAAAGATACCATGCATAAGCTCGGAATATCACAGAATATGCTGCAGTCCACGAGGACAACTTTCCATGGGATAGTGCCCGGGCTTTCATGTGAGCCCATCGGTAAAGTCCGAGTGGACGTATTATTCGGTACAAGAGATAACTGCAGAGCAGAAAATTTAGAGTTTGAAGTGGTCGATCTGGAAAGTTGTTATCATGCTCTACTCGGACGGCCCGCACTGGCCAAATTCATGAGCAGCTGTCATGTAGGTTATCTAAAGATGAAGTTACCCGGACCACAAGGGGTGATAACAGTCGCAGGGGATTACAAGAAGTCAATGGAATGTGCTTCAGCCGGGTCAAATTTGGCTGAGTCATTGGTTATAGCAAGAGAAAAGAAAAGGATTCAGGAGGTAGCAGCCCTCGCTCAGTCAGCACAGTTGAGCATGCCGACACTGGCCAACCCTCATGGCAGTGTTTCTTTTCAACCGACCAAAGAGACAAAGAAATTTCAGATTGATGAGCAATTCCCAGAGCGCACTGTTACTATTGGTGCAGGCCTTAACGCTAAATAGGAAAGCGAGCTCACCAACTTCCTCCGTGAGAATCGGGACATATTCGCATGGTCAACTCAAGATCTGCAAGGTGTGCCGAGGGAGTTGGCTGAGCACTCTTTAAACGTTAGGCCAGGAACACGGCCGGTGAAGCAACCTCTCCGCCGCTTCGCCGAAGACAGGAGAAAAGTGATAGGGGATGAGATAGCTCGGCTTCTCGCAGCCGGGTTCATCATGGAGGTGCTATATCCGGATTGGTTATCAAATCCGGTGCTAGTAGAAAAGAAAAAAGATGACCCCAATGTAGCCATTGTGTGGCGAATGTGAGGCGTGTCCGAAAGATCCTTTTCCATTGCCTAGAATAGACCAAGTCATAGACTCAACCGCGGGCTGCGAGCTGTTATCATTTGTAGACGCGTACTCTGGTTTCCACCAGATACCGTTAAACCCGGCCGATCAAATAAAGACTGCATTTATTACCCCGTACGGGGCTTATTGTTATCGCACAATGCCATTCGGCCTGCGAAATGCAGGAGCAACGTATCAAAGGTGCATGCAAAAATGCCTACATGATCAGATAGGAAAAAATGTACAAGTATATGTGGATGACGTAGTCATCAAAACTAAGGAGAGCAGAACCTTACTAGAAGATATACGGCAAACTTTCGCGAACCTCAGAAGGTTCCGAATGAAACTTAATCCAGAGAAATGCACATTTGGCGTGCCGGCAGGAAAACTGCTCGGTTTCCTTGTGTCCAGCCGAGGTATCGAGGCTAATCCAACAAAGATAAGAGCAATAGAAAGAATGGAATTGCCGAGATGTTTGAACGATGTACAAAAGTTCACGGGCTGCCTGGCCTCGCTTAGTCGGTTTGTATGTCGGCTAGGGGAAAAGGCACTGCCACTTTATCAGCTGATGAGAAAGTCGGACAAATTCGTTTGGACCCCCCAGGCCGACCTTGCGTTTCAGGAGTTGAAAAAGATGCTAGTTATGGCACCCATTTTAGCTTCTCCATTATCGAAAGAACCTATGCTACTGTATATAGAGGCTACCAATCGAGTAGTTAGTACTGTGGTTGTAGTGGAACGACTTGAAGAGGGTAAGTCAGTTCAGAGGCCAGTATATTATCTAAGTGAAGTATTATCCACTTCAAAGCAGAATTATCCGCACTATCAGAAAATGGCCTATGGAGTATATATGTCGGCAAAAAAGCTTAAGCATTACTTTGAAGAGCACCCCATCAAAGTGATATGTGAGGCACCCATAGCCGACATATTGAACAACAAAGATGCGAGTGGCCGAATAGCAAAATGGGCGATCGAGTTATCACCGTATGCTCCACAATTTGATAGAAGAGATGCAATCAAATCTCAGGCGGTCGCCGACTTTCTCGTAGACTGGGCCGAGGTGCAATATGAGCCACCATTGCCAGATCCAAATTACTGGACAATGCATTTTGATGGTTCCAAACTAAGGAACGGTTTGGGAGCAGGAATAGTGCTAACCTCGCCTAAAAAAGATCAATTGAAATATGTACTGCAAATACATTTTGCCGCGTCCAACAATGTAGCTGAATATGAAGCTCTAGTCCATGGATTAAAGGTGGCAAAAGAAATTGGAATACGCCGAGTCCTATGCTACGGTGACTCGGATCTAGTAGTACAGCAAGTATCGGGCACTTGGGACGCATTAGATGCTAATATGGCTTTATACAGATTCCATGTGCAAAAGATCAGTGGATATTTTGAAGGATGTGAATTTCACCACATACCACGAGCAGAAAATGACGCTGCTGACACATTGTCAAAATTAGGATCGACCCGGCAGTCAATTCCGCCAGGTATTGCCCTGGAGCACCTCAGGAAACCATCAATAAACCCATCACCAGAGTCCGAATCAATCTTTATCCCAGCAAGTTCTGCAGATAATCATACACCAATGGAGGTAGATCCGCAGAAAAATTCGGAATCCCTAAAGAGAAGGACAGCCGAGGTAATAGCAATCATGGACAGAGCCGAGGTATATACGTCGGCAGAAGACATGGAGATAGACAGGGGGATCACTGCAGAAAGGGTAATGCCGATATGGGCGCAACCTATATTTTCGTATCTAAAAGACGCGATATTGCCGAATAATGAAGTATTAGCCAGACAAACCATCAGAAGAGCAAAAGCTTATACAATCATAAACAATGAGTTATATAAGAGAAGCGTAACAAACATATTGTAGAAGTGCGTGAGTTCCACAGAAGGTCAGGAAATCCTTCTAGACATACACCAAGGAGAATGTGGGCACCATGCCTCATCTCGCGCTTTAGTAGCCAAGGCTTTCAGGCATGGATTTTACTGGCCAACGGCGTTAAAAGAGGCAGAAGAATTAGTTAAGAAGTGCAATGGGTGTCAGAGATATGCAACCAGAGTACATATGCCGGCGGCCGAGTTGAAAACAATACCCATCACGTGGCCATTTTCCGTATGGGGTTTGGACATGGTGGGACCTTTCAAGCCGACGAGAGGAGGAATGACCCACATTTTGGTTATGGTAGACAAATTCACAAAGTGGATTGAGGTAAAACCAATCAAAAAGTGTGATGGGCTCACAGCAGTGAAATTTCTCAAGGATATCATCTTAAGATACGGATACCCACACATCATTATTACGGATAATGGCACAAACTTTGCAGAAGGAGCTTTCGCTAGGTTTTGCCGAGAGAAGCACATAAGACTAGATATTGCCTCGGTGGCTCACCCAGCATCCAATGGACAGGTGGAAAGGTCTAATGGACTGGTGCTATCAGGAATAAAACCACGACTTGTTGAACCTTTGCAAAGGTCGGCAGGGTGTTGGATCGAAGAAATCCCAGCCGTGTTATGGAGCCTTCGCACTACTCCGAATAGGTCAACAGGTTACACTCCATTTTTTCTGGTGTACGGGGCAGAGGCCGTGCTCCCAACCGACATAATGTATGACTCGCCAAGAGTTGCCCAGTACACAACCTCGGAGACAAATGAGATAGCTCGGAAAGATGCCGTAGACCTGTTGGAAGAAGCCAGAGAGTTGACATTGTCCCGATCGGCTATTTATCAACAGAACTTACGGCGGTATCACAGCAAGAAAGTGAATCCAAGAGTATTCAAAGAAGGAGATTTAGTCCTCCGGCTGGTGCAGCGCACGGCCGGCATGCACAAATTATCACCCCCATGGGAAGGACCATTTATCGTGAGCAAAGCATTGCACAACGATGCATATTATCTGATCGATGCTCAATCCCCTGGAGAAACCAAGGCAAACAAAGCTGGTGAAGAAACGAAGCGCCCCTGGAATGTGGCTTTACTTCGTCCATTTTACTCATAATGTTGTATCTCAAGGTCAAAAAAAAAAACCAATGATGTATTTGAACCTCGGCACCCAGGGCAGTGACTCGGGGACTGCCGTAGGTTATATTTATTTCATATCATGTATTCAAACCTCGGCACCCAGGGCAGTTACTCGGAGACTGCCATATGTGATGTTATTTCATGTTTGATATTTGAACCTCGGCACCCAGAGCAGTTACTCGGGGACTGCCATATGTGATGTTATTTCATGTTTGATATTTGAACCTCGGCACCCAGAGCAGTAACTCGGGGACTGCCATATGTAATGATTATTTCGTATTATATGTTTAGACCTCGGCACCCAGAGCAATAACTCGGGGACTGCCATATGGTATATTTATTTCTTTCGCGTTACATACTTGAACATTGGCGACCAGAGCAGCGACTCGGGGAATGCCATATGTTGTGTTCCTTTCATGTTACGAATATGCACCTTGGTGCCCAAAGCATTGACTCAGGCACTATCAAATGATATGTCCAATTCGTACTGACACTTATACTTCGGCATCTAAAGCAACGACTCGGAGACTACCATACAATACCTCAAACCTATGCTAAACGCAATCATATCCGAAACTTGATTTATATAAGGAAGTTCCGGATAGTAAACAACGATCCAGTGATTGTTGCTTACTTCCACAACGGAGTAATTGTCTTATATTCAAAACAGGTCAATAGCGTAGATATTCAGCACCAATGCCTGGATAAAATCATCAAAATAACGGCAAAAATTGAGCCCCGAAAGATGAAGAAATTACGAGCCAACAAGGCAAGAATTCGGACGAGCATCCACTTAACCAAGAATCTCAACAACACATAGTAAAAGAAACTCGAATCATACGAGTTGAAAAATTTTTCGTCTACATCATACGCCTGGCATACTAAGGAGAAAAACAAGTTTAAAGGTCCTTGGCGGGGGAAGCAATGACTGGGTCAGGAACTGGGCAGTCCGAGGTAGGCGCTGCTTCGGCAGAGGTCGCCTCACCTTCCACTGAACCAGGCACGACTTCGGCAGAAACCCGAGGCTGTTGAGGAGCATCAGTCTGTGCAGTGGAATGCCCAGTACCCTTGGAAGAGGATCGCGCATCACCGTTGCCGTCCGAGCTTGAACTTGAGTCGCCAGAGGCAGAATCATTGTCCGATGCGTCCTCTACTGCAACCTCGTACTCCGGGTTCGGCAGGAAACTCGGACCTTCAATCCAGGTATGCACGTCGGCATACTCAACAAGCTGGAAGGCACGAGCTTGCCGAAGAGCAACATAGGCGGGGTCTTCAACCCAGCGGGAGCCTGTGCGCAAGTTCCTCAGGATATCAAGGGAGATGTCTTCATACCATGACATGATTACAGTAAGGGCCATGTCGGCACCAGCACGCGCAGCAGATTCTCTCCAAAGACTCAATTGTCTCTCAGATGCCATCAGCCTGGTCACCAATAACTTGACCTCGTTGATATCAGGAGTCCCTGAGGTGTTCGGCCAGAGTACATGGTAAGCTCGGATAGCGGCCTGCACCAAGTCCCGGCCCATGATTTTCATCGGACCAACTGCAGCACCAACAGCAACCAAGAAATCCTCCATTGAATATTCAAAGTCCACAGCAACAGGTTCACCTCGACGAGCGCGAGCTACAAGAACAGCTTTAGAACTCACGGGTTTGGCCTCGGGGAAGTGATCTGCGCAAAACATGGACATGTCAAAAGATAGCAGCGACGACAAAGAAAAATATAGATCGGCTAGGCCAACTAACTTACGGTGAATGTAGCTCATCATTATCTGAAGGTCTTTGGCCCAAGCAGCTTTACTCTTTTCGAAACGAGCAATTTCCTCGCTCAAGCCACGAGTTTTAAGTTCGGCAGCGTCGAGGAGTTCCTTGTTCTTCTGTAGCTCCAGAGCCAGCCGATTCTTCTCTTCAGAAAATTCCTGGTCGATTTTTTCTAGCTCGGATTTCTGAGAAAGCTTAAGGGCCTCCACCTCGGCGCTCAGGCGAGCTATCTCGTCATTTTTCTCTTTTAGCAGCGCCGAATGAGCGACACCTTCATCTGAAAAATGCAACGTCATGTCAGACATTGGCGTGCAATGCAAAAGGTTTGTATCTCGACCTTGCCAAGGCCAAGCAAAGTAAAAGAAACTAGATGCATGTTTCAGAAAGGGATAAGTACAAAGGTAGAGAAAAAACTGACCTTCCAATTTCTTGACCTTTTTCTCAAGATGGATGTTCAAGTTATTGACATCACCTATTAAACGCATAAAGTAAGTCGGCATTACAAATACGAAATAATGACAATACCAGAAGTAGCAAGGAGAACGGTCGAATTACCTGTCTTTTTCACAACGGGGAGAACTTTCTCATATTTCTCTTGCAACTTCCTGTGCGAGAAAAGCAGTCGCTGGAATTCGGCAGTTCGCCGATCATGAGCAATCTGAGCAATAGAGCAAACAATAAGTGGATATTCAAGGCTACAGCAGATCCGAGTTAAGCAAGAGTTTAACCCGGATCTAGGCGGCTGGATATTCGAAGTTGCAGTAGATCCGAGTTAAGCAAGAGCTTGACTCAGATCTAGGTGGCTGGATATTCGAAGTTGCAGTAGATCCGAGGTAAGCAAGAGCTCGACTCAGATCTAGGTGGCTGGATATTCAAAGCTACAGCAGATCCGAGTTAAGCAAGAGTTTAACCCGGATCTAGGTGGCTGGATATTCAAAGTTACAGCAGATCCGAGTTAAGCAAGAGCTTGACCCGGATCTAGGTGGCTGGATATTCGAAGTTACAGTAAACCCGAGCTAAGCAGGAGCTTAACTCAAGTTTAGATGGCTAATATTCAGAGCCACAGCAGATCTAAGTTAAACAAGGATTTAACCCAGACTTAGGAGACTGGATACCTCAAGGAGCAGCTAGACGCTTAGGAAAATATAAGATAAGTCTACTCGGAGACAAATCCGAGCACTAAACTAAGCTGGGTTGGATACAGCATGATAAAAACTTCCAAGCGATTAACAAGTTACTCACTTTCAAGTTTCGGGGACTAGTGCATATATATGGAATAGTCAAAACACCAAGACAGAATATTTACCTCGTTCATCTTGTTACTGTCCAAAATAATCTTGGCAGCTTGGTCCAAACGGCTGCTGATGTCGGAGAGCTGAAAGGGCTGATTCATGGGATTACCCTCAAATTGGTCAGCCGCATTCCAGTTATTAGCATACTCCACCAGCGAGCCGAGGCTTTTCCCACTAGACGTCCGGGTTAAAACTTTAACCCGGACATGCTCTGTAACCACGGCGACCGCAGGACTCTTATGAAGAGCAAGTTGGGAGCTAGCGGCCGAGGTAACAGGAGCCTTGGTGGGAGCAATCCCTTTGTGCAGCAAGTCGGCAATATTAGGCTGGGAAGAGCCAGCAAGGCCTTTTTGAGAGATGGAGGCTTTGGTGGAAACGATCTTCTTTGCCTCAGAGGTACCAACAGGAGCCGATACCTCGGTAATAGGAGCAGCAGGGGTCACGGTCGGAGGAGGCGCCAAAGTAACGACTTTCTCGGCCGGGGCAGGAGCTGCTGTGGAGAGTACTGGAGCAGATTGAGGCTCAGAAAAAGCGCTGGGGCGTGCAAGAGGCGCAACGGGGTCAACGGAGACCTCGGAAGGCCGAGTAGAATCGATGTCGGCAAGAGGAGGTTCAGGCAAATCACTATGAGGGGGCGGTGGACTCAGAGCAGGAGAAGCCGAACGGGCAGGACTAGGAAGCCTAGTATCAACAACAGGCGGAGGAGGCGGCCGACTAACAGGGTTGGTCATACTGGGACCGCCAGGTTTAACGGAAAGAGGAGCGCTGCAAAAGCAAAAAGAAAAAAAAGAACGTAAGCTTGGAAAGCAAAAAAGAGAGGAACAAGAAATACGGGGAGATAGAGATTACCCAGCAACTCCTGGCATGACTTTGCGCCGGGGAGGATTCGGTGCGGATTTCTTTACTCGTTTCCTGGGGGCCGCGTCCGGGGCACCAGCAGGAGCCCCACGTTTCCCCAAGGTAGCTGGGGGCCGCGAATCAAGAGGCTCGGCGTCATGAACCTGACCGGCCGGATTAGCTGGGAAAGCAGAAGCCGGAAATGCATAAGAAATAGGCATTGCGGAAACTACCTCAAGGACTTGAACCTCATCCGAATCACCTTCCTCCTCGTGGGCCGAACTCTTGCCACGAGCGCGGATCGGAGCGGAATCCGACTTAGGGACGAATTCCTCGGAGTCCGGCTCCCCAACATCCGGAGTACTCCGATCAGCAGTCCACGGGAGCGACAAGACTTCGGCATCCTCGTCCTTCTGCTTTGCGAACCGCTGTAAGGCGAGAAAGGAAATGTTAATCCAGAAAGTTAAAAAAAAATAAGAATGGATCAAAGCATGAACAGTTAAACTTACTGCAGGAGGAGGATGCTCGCGAGTATACGGTTTTAATCCCCAGGTCCAGTCTTCAGGCATCTCCGTCTTAAAAATAGCTCGGACACGCTTGTAGACGAGGTAGTGGTCCAGCTCGACGGACGAGACTCGGTTGGGATCGAGTGGACCACTCATATAGCAAAGCTTATGAGTCCTTTTCTGGAGCGGGCAGATTCGGCTACTGATGAAAGTGGCCATCAAGTCCTCACCGGTTAACCCGGCCCGTATTAGCTCCTTGAGCCGAGTCTCGAAGAGCTCGGCCACCACGAGACCCCTCCTTGGATTGTAGGTCCAGTTCACCTTGGAGGGCGGGCCAATGGAGAAAGCAGGGAGCCGAATCCTATCTTCAGTTCCTCTATTTTTGACATAGAAAAAAGATCTGTGCCATTTCTTGCATGACTCTAACCCAGTGACGCGGGGAAACACAGATTGCCTCCGAGGTGTGATAGAGGCCGCCCCGCACTGAGTGAGCGATTTCTCGGAGGGATGCAGAGATTTATCAGGGACGACATTAGACCGAATCTGAAAGAACTTCGACCAGATGTGCACCGATGGCCAAAGGCCGAAGTAACCCTCTGAAGCAGAAACAAATGCAGAGAGAGAAGCGATAGCATTCGCAGGGAGATGATGCGGCTGGAGGCAGAAGTAATCAAGAAAATCCCTCGCGAAATCGCTGAGAGGGAGACCAAAACCACGGGAGAAGTGCGACATGAAGACGATGAACTCACCCTCCCTGACTTCTGGAGACAACTCGTCGCCGGGTAAACGACAAGAGACCTCGGCAGGGATCCTACGAGTTCGAATAAGCCACTCGATTTCCCGCCGAGTAACTGAAGAACCCTGCCACGAGCCTCGCTCGGGCCCAGAGACAGCGTCGTCTTCCTCTACCATGGCGCCGCTAACAGAACTAGACATGACCTCACCGGAAAGATCGCCGGAGGAGAAACTGACGGCGGAAGAAAACTTAGAACTACGAGGCCCCGTCGCGGTTCTGCGCGACAGCGGCGGCGGAGAAGTTACGGAACCGCGGCGCAGAAAGAAAATGGAAACAAGGAGATCTAGGGGGAGACCAAGACGGCGAAACCGAGGGGAACTCACCAGCAGTGACACCGGGACTAATGAGCGCGGTCGACGCTGGCCGAGCGCGCGGCGGAACCTCCGCGGTCAGAAGCTGTAAGGGATGCGCGGCGGCGGAGCTGCAAACGAGCGCGAGGGAGCGAGGAAGAAGAAGGTGCGGGCAAGCGATTGGGGGAAAGTGAGACCCCCAAGAGCCGCGCCCCCTTTTTGTAACCAACGCTCCTGCGCGGAGGTAGGATCGTGCGTGCGGTTGCAGATCGTGTAGACGGTGGGTGATGCACCAACCCACGACGCTGAGTGGAGCCACACCAGGGGCCGCACAACAGCATAGAGGGCCACGATCCCCAAGGAGACGGTTCACGAGGCGTCGCAGCGCCAGCGCGTCAGGCGCAGTGTTAACTGTAGCCTGGCAATAAACAGAGAGGAGGAACAAAAAACTAGAAAATCAATGATGGGAATGACACGTAGGACGAGGCGTACGAGAGAAGGAACGGGAATACCCCGAACGGAGAAGGAATAACTCGGAAACAGAACAGAAGAAGGGTGATGAAACTGATATGACCTGGCCGAAATTATCAGCAGGGCCATATCAGCTTCGGGGACTAATGTTGGGGAGGTAACCCCGGATAGGGCAAGGACGGGGAAAGACGAAGAGATTATCCCCCGTCCAGTTTCCGAGTTATATTTCAGGCCGGCCGAGTCTTGTAAAGGTCGGCCAAGATAGGAAGAGGCACGACCTCAACAATAACGACAAAACACTACCGGGCCGAGGTAAGTAGTAACTCGGCCAGGTCGGCTCCTATGATTCTGATGCAGGTGAAGGACAGGCCGAGTTATACGAGGAAGGGCCGAATCATACGAAGCTTGCAGGAGAAGGAGAAGCCCAAAGTCAAACCCCAGTCTTGGAATCTGGGCAGAGCCAAAGACTAAAGACAAATGTGCAGAGCGTCAGAGGGGCAGAAGGAGGTCACGGAGGTGACGGTCCAGAAGCCCGAGGCACGCAGGAGGGGCCCTCTGGAAACTTACCACAGTAAGAAGGGAGACAGGGAAAGCGGCGCGCCGAACTACTATTTTGGGACAAGCATATTCCACGAATATGCTTGCCTCGTCAGCCCTAAGGGTACCCAAGGTACCCCTTTATAAGGGGAGGTTTGGACCCTGAGGGGGGGATGGATTCAAGGAGCACCGTTAGGCTGGGGAGATTCACATTGTCCCCCCGTAAACAGCTCAAGGAGCACTTGTAACCCATCAAGAGAGAAATAAAGTTCATCACTTTGGCAGCTTGAGTGTAAAGATAGTTGCATCTTCCCTCCCTAGATCCCACTAGCATCCATTGGCCCCATACTTTAGCCTACCCATGGCATCTGCCGTGCCACCACCACGACATCGACCGGACGCGAAGCCGGTCAAACAATCTTTACGCCGCTTCGCAGAAGAAAAAAGAAGAACCATTGGTGAGGAGATCACACGGCTGCTCGCGGCCGGCTTCATCATGGAAGTTTTCTACCCGGAATGGCTCGCCAACCCGGTGCTTGTGCTGAAGAAAAACAAGACATGGCGCATGTGTGTCGACTATACCAGTCTCAACAAGTCTTGCCCCAAAGATCCTTTCGCCCTGCCGCGAATTGATCAGGTCATCGACTCCACCGTCGGGTGCGATTTGTTGTATTTTTTGGACGCTTACTCGGGCTACCACCAGATCAAGCTCAATGTGACTGATCAAATAAAGACATCGTTCATAACCCCGTATGGAGCATACTGCACCACCATGCCCTTCGGATTGAAGAATGCATGCGCAACTTATCAGTGCTGCATGTAGAAATGCCTGCAGTCGCTGATTGGAAAGAACGTACATGCCTACATTGACGACGTCGTCATCAAGACCAAAGAGCGGCGCACGCTCCTTGAGGACCTGAAGGAAACGTTCGACAACCTCCATTGTTTCCAAATCAAGCTGAACCCAGAAAAATGCGTGTTTGGCATCCCAGCCGGCAAGCCCTTGGTCTTCCTCGTCTCTGAGCGTGGGATCGAGGCGAACCCGGAGAAAATCGGAGCCATCGAGTGCGTGGAGCTGCCACAGAACCTGCACGACGTACAGAAGTTCACCGGGTGCCTCGCTTCACTCAGCTGGTTCGTTAGCCGGCTGGGAGAGAAGGATATTCCCCTGTACCATATGATGAAGAAGACAAACAAATTCGTCTGGACAGCCCAGGAGGACGAAGCTTTTCGCGACCTCAAGCGCATGCTCACCTCGCCACCCGTCCTGACAGTGCCAGCCGCAAAGGAGCCCAAGCTGATGTGCATCGCCGCCACAAATAGAGTGGTCAGCGTGGTACTGGTCGTGGAGCGACCAGAGGAAGGAAAAACTCAGATGGTCCAGCGCCCCGTATACTACCTGAGTGAGGTGCTCTTGATATCCAAGCAGAACTACCCTCACTACCAGAAGCTGGTGTATGGTGTGTACATGGCCGCCAAGAAACTCAAGCATTACTTCCAGGAGCATTCCATCCGGTTGGTAGCATTGGCCCCCACTCGCGGATATCATTGTCAACAAAGACGCCACGAGCCGCGTGGCGAAATGGGCCATCGACCTCGCTGCGCGTAACATCACGTATGAGCCACACACAATAATCAAGTCGCAAGCATTGGCTGATTTCATCGTCGATTGGGCAGAGACACAATACATGCCCCCAGTGCCGGACTCAACTTACTGGAAGTTACACGTCGACGGGTCAAAAATGAGAGGAGGACTCAGAGCCGGAATCGTGATAACCTCGCCCAAAGGCGACCGGCTGGAATACGTTCTCTAGATCCACTTCAAAGCTTCCAACAATGTCGCCGAATATGAGGCACTCATCCATGGGCTCAAAATGGTCAAGCAGATAGACATTCAGAGGGTGCTGTGCTTCGGAGATTCGGACCTGGTGGTGCAACAAGTATCTTGCGAATGGGACGCCAGGGACGCGAACATGGCCCTTTACCGCTTCTTTGTCCAGCAGCTGTGCGCTTGCTTCGAAGGATGTGAGTTTCACCACGTACCTAGGGCCAATACTCGCTGAGAAAAGGGGAGTTGCTAGCTGCCTAACTCGAAGGGGCGCATGTCTATTTTCCTCCTACGATAATTACCAGCTAACGCATGAACATATGCACAAGAAAACTAACCCAAAGCAATGCTTTGTCTTGCACGACCCAAGTCACAAGTTGGCAGGAAACAAGGTGGCAAGAGAGCTTCGCCCCGGCTGGCTACCCCAGCCGGCCCGAACCTCAGGGACTACACCCAGTGGAAGCGCTCCCGCGCACCCACAAACTCAAGTCAAGGTAGCCAAAAGAGCTTCGCCCCGGCTGGCTACCCCAGCCGACCCGAACCTCGGGGACTACACCCAGTGGACACGCTCCCGCGCACCCACAAACTCAAGTCAAGGTAGCCAAAAGAGCTTCGCCCCGGCTGGCTACCCCAGCCGGCCCGAACCTCGGGGACTACACCAGTGGACGTGCTCCCGCGCACAAACTCAAGTCAAGGTATCCAAAAGAGCTTCGCCCCGGCTGGCTACCCCAGCCGGACCGAACCTTGGGAACTACACCCAGTGGATGCGCTCCCGCGCACCCACAAAACCAAACCAGGAGGGCAAAAGAGCTCGAACCCGGGTGGCTACCGCAGCCGGCGCGAGCATAAAATACCGCAAATGACGAAGACACAAAAAAAGATTAGCAAAAGGCACCAAGCCATAAAACGGAGCACGAAGGTTTCGCACAGATTCAAAGGTCGGCGACAGAAGTCAGCCGAAGTGTAGCACATCAGAGTAGCAATTTTCACAAATACACCCGACATCCCGGGGATCAAGAGTCAGGAGCTTGCGAAGTAGAAGGAGCGGTAGCTAGATCAGCAGGGGCGGCGCTGACGTCAGTGGAAGGAGGCTGGCTGCTGGAGGCTACGTCAATGGGATTCCAAGGCGCCGACTCCCAGTGGAACGGCCGTGGCTCACCGGGGGCGCTGAAGTTACGCTCCAGGTTCACCTAGGTGCCAATCTTCACCCCACAGGCCTGGAGCGCACGAAGGCTCTCGCGAAGACCCTCGTAAGTCGTCCCAAGGCGGAAGCCACGGTCGACCACGCTCAGGTCGACACCAGGATACCATGACATCACCATCACAAGCGCCATCTCTGCCCCCCCTCGAGTAGCCCACTCCTTGTGGACGTCCAACACGTCGATGCCCTTAGACAGCGCCACGGCCAAGCTGGCCATGTCGTGCATGTCGCCAGCGTCCGGCCAGATGTAGTGGAAGAGATCATTGCCAATGGCGCGCAAGCCATTGCTCTCCTCCTCCACCACCTTGACCAAGTCGAGGGTAGTGAGGTCACGACCAACCTCTTCCATCGACAACTTCTCCATGGCCATCTCGGTCGCCTCAGGATAGTGAGTTGCAGCCAGACACAAAGCAGAATAAACCGACAAGTTCGAGCAAGTCACGGCACAACGAAGGAGGGTAGCTGAAAAACTTACTGATGACCATCTCCGAGACGTTCTGGAGGTGCTGATTGAGCTCCTCCTCCCTGCGGCAAAGAACCCGAATTGTCTCCTCCTGCTGGGTGGAGATCTTCTCAAAGTTCTTCAGCGCCTCCGCCCGGATGTCAGCCGCCTTCTTGCCACGCTCCATACTAACCTCAAGCTAGTGTTTGGCCGTGGAAAGTTGATCGAACTGCGTCTGTCGCGCCTTGTTTGATTCCTCCAGCCGGGCAACCTCAGCCTTAAGGCGTTGCAACTCCTTCTCCTTGTCCTGGATCATGGCTGTGGGAGGATACCCGATGGTTAACAAAAAATGGGAAAAGGGAGCCAATCGCCAAGACAGATCTGAAAAAGCAATCTTACGGCCAAGGTCCCGGGTGTTCTTCACAGACTCCATAAATGCTTTCTGCAGCAAGAAAGCAAATGAGCAATAGAGGAGCAAGCCAGACGAAAGAGCGGAAAACGTATGAAGGGCAACGACTTACCTCCATAAAAACAGACAATTGTTTGGCCTCGCCAAGGCCTTGTTCCATTCCCTCAACCAGGTGGCGAACCTGGCTGAGTGCGACAGGCGCCGAGCCGGAGAGCTGGGCAAGGATCGCAGCCGGCGTCAGCGTAGCCGAAGATGACCTCGCGCCGGTGACGATAACCTCGTCATCATCGGAAGCTACACCCGAAGGTGCAGCCACCACCAACTCCCTCCCAGCCGGTTGACCACCATCCGGCTGGTCAGCATCCGCCGCAGCCGCCTGCGCGGCCCCCGCTCCCTCCGTCTCCTCCATAATGACGGGCCTGGCAGAGCTGCTTGGAGTAGCGCTCCAAGCCGGGTTAACCCCAGCCCCGTGGCGAAGAAGGGGGGTCCCGAGGTCCTGCCCAACCACAAACAGCTGGCCCAACCGTGAAGACGCAGGGGCCTAGTGCAGCAGCCCCGTGGTCGGAGAGCCCTCAGGCACCCTGGGCGGAGATGGCACGGCTGACGCAGCTTGGAGGGCCGCAGCCGGGCTAGCCGCAGCCGGCAACCTCGCCACCTCTTCAACCGGCGGAGGAGGCATGACGGCGGCACCTCCATCACCGAGCACCATGGCCTCGCTGCGCGGTATGAAGAGTCAAAGGAGAAACCAGCAAAACCGCAGAGTGGCAAGCAAGGGCAAGAGAGACACTAACCCGGCGACGGACGGTGGAGCAACAACCTGACACGCTCGGCGCGTCTTTTTCATCTCAACTGGAGTGGGAGCGGCAACAGGTGCCACCCTCTTTCCCCGGGCTCTCGCCGTGGGTTTTATCGGGCACCCTCCTCATCGGTGACATCGACTGCGACACAAGCAAAGAGTAAAGACCATAACCTCAAGAACAAAGGTGAAAGAAAAGGCTGCGGACAACAACCTACCATGAGTATCCGATGGGCCATCGTCCGCCCGGACGGGAAACCCTTCGGGTTCCGTCTGGGGGTACTTCTTTGGCTTCCTGTCCTCCAAGAAGGACGGAAGCGGGAAGTCACCCATGCCATCTTCGGCCAGCTGCACCGTGAACAACTAATCAAAAAGGGGGGACATAAGGCACCCAAGGAAAGCTAGCAAATACAAGAAGCGAGACGCAAAGCAACCAGAGAAAAACTTAACGACGGTGGCAGGCGGCCGCGATGGTACGGGGGGAAGGAGTGTGCCCAATTGGCCTCGATGCGGAACTTGGAGATCATGGAGATCCAGTTCCGTAGGTCCTGGTAGGGCACATCCTTCCGCGACGTCCTCGTCGGATCGTTGGCGGTCGAAAGATGGCACATCTTGTGTGATCGCTTCTACAACGGAAGCACGCGACGCACCATCCACGACAATGTGATGTCCCGGGCGGTGAGACTCTCCGTTCCCACCATCGTCTCCAGTCGGGCGGCCATCCGATCGAGGTCCACCACCGCGCCCATGCCCTTCGTCGTCTAGGCCCTCTATGACGAGGACACGTCGGTGAAGGGCGGAAGGCAGATTCAGTCAATCTCCATGGCATTGCTCACATAGAAATATGTGCACTGCCACAACTTGACGGTGTTAGGGAGATCAAACCGCGGCATCGGCGAGGAGGACCGCGGGTAGATGGCGCAGCAGCCCGTCCGCGTTAGCGGACCACCCTTGGTAATGTTCTGGGCCTTGAAGTGGAAGAACTTGAGAAAGTTCGCCACCTCGGGCAACACCCCAAGATATGACTCGCAGCAGGCCGCAAAGTGTGACATCTGTGCCATGGCGTTGGCGCCCAGGTGATGGAGCTGGAGGTCGAAGAAGCCGAAGAGTTGGAGGAGGAGCGGGCTGACGGGGAGGCCAAAGCCACGTGCGAAGTGCGCGAGGAAGACGACCCGCTCCTCCAGCCGAGGGTTCGGCACCTGCTCCCCCTCCGGCGCAAGCCGGTGCTTCACAAGCAATGACGAGGGAAGAAACCTCCCCCGCCAATACTTGTTTATGAGCTCGTCGGTCACGAAGGACCCACACCAGCCACCGTGTTGCTCCGGTAGCATCTCGACAGAGGAGGAAGCCGTGGCGGGCGGAAAGAAAGTGGACATCGGCGGAAAGGAGAGGGCACGCAAGAACAAGGAACGCTGGAGCACGAGGAGAAGATGTGACAGAGGATCGACAAGTGTGGGAACCGATCCCCTCGGAGCCCTATTTATCCCCGCAAGCGGCAGCGTCGCCCCTTCGGCTTATGTGCGACGCGTGGCGTCACGGTTCCACAGCTGCGCGACGCTTCGGCTCTAGATCCTCTGCGCCGTCATAGCCGCCACAGAAGATCCCCGGGCTTTAGAGGGAGGCGAGGCGTGCACCCTTGCCCCGAGGAACACACTGCGGCAAGTTTGCGTGCGCAGTTGCCAAAAACTGATGCAGCGACGCGGAAGTCAAACTGAGGCGACGTCCGCCACAGCCACAGGCGTGGGTGACGCCATCAAAGACGTCATCTAGCCAAACGTTTCGTCTTCAGCTCCGCCAGCCGGTACCTGCCTTCGCAGTTTACACCCGGTGGACGGCCATCGATTCCGCAGTCGGTTGACTCCAGCCGGAAAGCAAAAGCAAAAGCCGCAGCCGGAGAAAATAAAGCAACCCCTAAAAACAGGAAGGAGCACGGAAGATCTTGCCCACCGGCCAAGCCCATACGTGCTCGGGGACTCGTGTCGGGGGGATAACCCCCGGGTGGGGAAAGCCAAGCATAAGTAGGCCGTCTCCAGAAGATGCAGGCCGCCTGGCCTCCAAGAAATACAATTCTAACCGTCTGGCAAGCAAGCCCGTCTGGGCTTATAACCTTCCCGGATGGCCCGTCTAGCCGGTGGCCAAGAACCGGCCGGGTGGCCGTTCCCACCCAGCTCACCTCGGATTCGATGGAGAGCATGGAAGGACTGACGCTCCATGCGGGGTATGCTTCTGGCTCTCCCTCGTCATCAAGAAAGCTGGCATACCATCATGCCAGGAGCTAGCCAACGAAGATAAAGCAAGACGGTCGGCTGGACCGACAAAAGCAGTCCGAGTAACCGTTAAGGAGGGGTGACGCCCAAAAGGAAGCCCGGATGACCACTAAAGAGAAGGATGACGCTAAAAGAAGGGCAGACTGCGTCCTGGCCCACCGGCTGGGCCCTGCAGCCGGCCCTGTCCTGTAAACCCATATCCAAACAGTAAACCCTAGGACCCGAACTGTAATCTGCCCCCCAGACCAGTATATAAGGGAGGGCAGAGCCAGGGTTCTAGGTAGAGGCAACATGAGAAGGATAGAAGTGTTAGCATCTAGCTCCCATCTTTCTCTAGCCATCGTTAGTAGCTAAGGAAACAGCTCAAGGAGCATCTGTAATGAGCATCAAGCTCCCATACATAGTTCATCTTGCAGGAGTAGGGGTGTTACCTCGCCAAGAGGTCCCCAAACCTGGGTACGTCCCTGTGTTTGTAGTGCACCGTGCCCAACCCGTTGCGTGAGCCACCGAATGCAACCGTGTGTCCCTTCTTTGCCATCCCCGATGGTTCTGCTGTGTTCCACACCACGACAGTAAAAGCGGTAGTCTCTAAAGCTTTAATCTTTTAAAACATAATGGCAGTTTTATAAATAACACCTTTGATCCAACCATGTCAAACAAGGTTTCATTACATATCTCAAACACTCCATATTCCTATGGTGTTTCGGGAGATGCAAATCTAGGTGTTTTGCTAAACTTGCAACTCATATAAATCCCTTTATGATCAAATCATAAATTATTTATTTTCTTGTTACAATGATTTTCCACTTCATCTTGGAAGTCCTTAAATATATTCAAATATTTCATACTTCTTCCTCATTAAGTGAATATTCATTCAAATTTCTATAGAAAGCATATAAAGTTGAAATCCATCGCGTATGACTACACATAATGGACTACATACATCGATATCTATAAATTCCAATAATTTAGTCGTTCGTTCTTCTTTGGCCTTTGAACAAAGTTTTAATTATCCCGAGGAAAGTCTCACGAGTATCATTTGATCAAATCAAAGACTCCAAAAATCCATTAACATGAAGTTTCTTCGTGTTTTTCTTTCCAACATAATTTAAATGGCGATGTCACTTCATAAGTGATCTTTCAATCATTTGTCTTTCGACATTTTAGCATTAGTTTTATGGATGTGATTTCTCCAACTAGATTTGTAAATCATCCATCTTATATGGAATACGGTAATTATTTGAACAATCTTTGTTCTCGTAATACCTGATTTAAATAACAATTATTAAAACAAATCTTGAAGGCAATCTTTGATGTCAAGAAGAAATACAAACAACCGTTTGTTTGTTTTCGATGAACATCATTACATATTCTCTTGCTAGTTACTTAGGCCATTGTAGTTCATGAATTGTGTTGTTCTGTATGATATTTCATACCAACCAATTTGGTATCCAATACCCAAGAACCACTTTGTTTAACAAGTGCAAGGTTTCCAACCTTTAATAAGGTAGAGATCCCTGTGTTTACAATGCTAGTCCCTGGATCAATAGCTAGCATCCACAGTTAAGATGTAATATCAAGAAACAAAGGTCATAATGCAACTTTATAACCAGGAATAAAATAATTTATTACATCTTACATAGCTCATTTGGCTATCTCATTACAATGCAGCAGAATATAACAATAGCATGGGGTCCTTCATCTTCAAAGTGCCATAGGCAGACATGTTGGTTGTAGACTTGCAATCCTAATCATTAAACTTCACTAATATCAAACAAAACCTGCAACATAACAAGTTACAGCCACAAGGGTCAATACATTTGATTTGTATTGGCAAGTGATACTATGATAGTATAGTGGAGTCTATCATCTATATGCATTTGGCTAAGTGGAGCTTTAGGCTTGCATTGTTCAAAATAGATTTTCCTTATCTTTTGAAAAACACTAAGTTTTTGCTTGACAAAAACATTCCCAAGGCATCTCCCAATAGAAATTGGTGATCCTTCAACCCTTGTTCAACCACAAGTTTTTAACTTAGAAATTGGGATGAGGAGATTCTTCATAGCTTCCATGTCTTGATGCTCAAACTGTCCTTTACCAGGGACATGGCTAAGTACTTAGATTTTACACTCTGTAGAGGTTGTGCACTTTCCCCACAAGACTTGGTTTCACCAAGACAACATCTTTCAGAAGCCTTCCCTTAGACCAAAATGGACGTGCTCCAACCTATTAAACCCCTACCACCAACTGTCCATTTGGCTAAGTTATTGCAACCTATATGATCCAGGCAGAGCCCATAATGCCAAGTGGCTGCACTTGAAGCTTCTCAACATTTGACATCCACAAGTGGCCATCCACAAGCTTCTCAACATTGCTCAAATCTCTTTGTTCCTGGGTGGCCATCCACAAGTGTGATACACCAGGGTAGTCCATTTAAATGGGCCCTGAGTAACCACTCAACACAAACCAATCCTTCCATTCCACCCAGATGATTCATTCACTTAGTTGTTTTATTAAACAAAACATAAGTCCTTGACTTAGAAATATTCCATAGCATGAATATAATCCACCCTTGTTTTCTACTAGCTAAGCTAAGCATGATAGTAGTAGGAATCTTAACTTAGGAAATTTCTACTAAGGTTTCATCTACTAGGATTTCCCATGGCATAGTTTACACTTAGCAAAAATTCCATGCAAGTCCTACTTAGAAATATCACTAATGCATAGTGAAAATAATGGGACAAAAGTATGAAGCATCACTTGCCTTTTTGGTAGAGAATATAGGTTCACTCCTTGATCTTTGCAATTTTCACACACTTCAAATCACTATAATTCAATGAAGTAAACAATGTTTCAATCTACCATTCAAGCAATTCATCACATAAAATGATAGAAACAAAACAATGCATGCAAGCATGCCAAACTTTGTTTTATTTACAAAAGTGGTTTATAATAGGTTATAAACATTTTAAAACACTTTATTGGTCATTTTATAAAGTGGCAAATCCATTTGCAAAAGATTCTATCTCTAAACC
This sequence comes from Avena atlantica, assembly GCA_910589765.1. Taxonomy (NCBI): domain Eukaryota; kingdom Viridiplantae; phylum Streptophyta; class Magnoliopsida; order Poales; family Poaceae; genus Avena; species Avena atlantica. The sequence continues at coordinate 68,010,097 of OU342737.1, forward strand.
ATTTTTAAACCAAATCATTATTTCATGTGGTTGAAAATGCCTTTAGCAAAGTAATAATTTTTATAGGGTTTACCAAATACATTTTCAAATCATAAAACTTGGTGTCTGGGGTCAGAGAGTTTAAAACAAAACATTTCCCAAAGGTTTTCTTCCAAAAGCATTTTTAATAAATAAACATTATTTTTATTTGACTAGAAATGGTTTAAATGAAAAGTTTATTCTTTTGCTTCACCAAATACATTTTTGAAACCACCAACTGATTTCTAGGGTCAGTAGGTTCAAAACAAACCATTTGCCAAAGATTTTATCCCCAAAATCATTTTAGAACAATTTTTATATCCTACACATGCTTACACAAGTTTCTGCAAAAACAATCAATTTAACAGAATCTTTTTATTAAACAAAGGGCATGGTTGGATAGGGATTGTCTTTCTGAATCCATTGATATAAAATTTGCAAAATTTGGACATGTGGTTTGGAAGTTATGAATTTTTCAAATTGGAACATCTAATAGAACAATTCTGTTTTAAATCAAACCAGCAGGGACACGTGGCTGCTTGCTACTGGCTGGTACCGGTTCGTTCGGATCACGCACTGAGGGCCGTTGGATTTAAGTTATATCGCACAGCACAGAGGCACTACTTACCCTTTTGTTCACATTCTATCCTAATCGTCAGATCAAGATCGGACGGCGCGCAACACGTTTGCCAAAGATGGGCGGCGCTGGCGGTGGCTGTGCGGCGGCGGCTCTCTGGCGGTGGAGTTCCGGATAATACAGGAAGCAAGAGAGAGGTAGGAGTGGCTCATAGTGATCGCAGGGGTATGGCGAAGCTCAAGGTGGTCTTTGGGTAGCAGGGGGCGCACGGGTGTCGTCGGAATTCCTCGCCGGAGATGCTCCTGGCGTCGGGTGCGGTCAGACGTCGACGGGGGCGACGCTACGGAGCACGAGGGAGCAAACAAAAGATGCGGTTAGCTTCGTACGCGACTCATGGACTTGTGTGCATCAAAAGGAGGGCAAGGGGGGTCTGGTCTCACCGGTAGTGCTCGTCGGAGCAGAGGCAGACGGCGGCGATGTTCAGACGAAGACGGAGTCGACGATACAGGGCACGCACGAGTGAGCTGAGGGTGCAGAGAGAAGCGCCAGGGTCTGGGGATCAAGCTCGGGTGCTCGAGGAGGCGAGGGGCGGCAGGGTTTGGCCGGAATTGTCGCCAGAGCTTGTCGGAGACAGTGGTGGTGTAGAGAGAAATTGAGCAGCCTGGGGGCGTGCTAGGGTGAGGCAACAGAGGGGAAAGATAGAGGAAACACAGGCGCTTAAGATGGCATGGTTGCGGGGTGGTTTTACTGCGGCGTTACTGCGTATTTACTCGAGTCTTAATCGATAGCAACGGCCGGCGAGGTGAGGGGCGGAGTCAGCAAGTGAGGAAGACGATGATGTGGCGGTGGGGTCGCTTGGCAGCGAGAGAGGAAGAGAAGGAATGGGGTCCATCGGTCAGTGTCCCCGCGGGTGTGTGTCTGAGTGAGAAAACGTTTCGGGGAGAGAGGGGTGAGGTGGGCTGCGAGTTGGGCTTAGTGGGCTAGCTGGCTGGGCTGCTCCTTTTCACTTTTTTTTGTTCAGATTGTTTTTCTTTTTCTTTTTCCTTTTCTAATATTCTGTTTTGATTTTATTTAATCAATTCAAACACTCATTTGAATTCAAACCTTTGCCATATTTTGTGAATAATTAAACACTGTTTATTACCATATTCTGATGTCAAATTTAGAATAAAACTTTTATTCCTTTAGTGCCTTTAAAATTATTTAAAGTAGGTCCTTGTATTAATTCATTCAAGATTTAATAATGTTTTTAATTTCCATTTGAATTCTATATCCTTCCAAAACCTTTCAGTAAGTTTTATTTACTTAATAGGGTGTCAAAATATTCACCTAGAATTAATTAGAATAGTTTGAATATGATTTATTAATCATTTTAAATCGGGTACTTGTCTTTACTCCAATGAAATTAAATATAGTTTTAATTCCATAAATTTTATTTGGAAAATTTACTTTATTTAAGTTAATTAAACAACTTTTATTCCACTAGGGTACATTCCAAAATACTATTTTCTCGTGATTTAATTAATCATTTCTAATAGGGATTTTGTCTTTATTCAAATGGAAATGAAATTTGGTTAATGCCACTTTATTTTTATTTTGGAAAATTCTTTATCCATTTATTTTATTTGGGTTTTGGATTATATTCATTCCATTTTCTTATGGTCTTGGCCAAGATTTAATTTGGTCTTTAAATATTCCTTATTTAATATTTGTTTCTTCATCTTATAAAATCCATATCTTTTTATTTAGAGATCCAAACTTGGTGATTCCAATTTGTAAAATCTTATTTGAGATTTATTTATCCTTTTAAATATCTTTAGGATTATTTTCTCACCATTTGGTATGGTTTTTAGATAAGGGCTTTATTAGCTTTGTAATTTACTTATCCTTATCTTATTAAATTCATAAGATTTTATCTATGGCTCCAAATTAAGTGAAACCAATTTATATGGTCTTATAACATTTCTATTTGTATTTCTTGATCATTTGTAAATGTTTATTGACAAATTTTATATGGATCAAATCCATAGGCTTGGAGATAACTTGGAAATGATTTTCTTCCATTAGGGTTTTAGGGTTTGGATTTATTTTCCAAGTGTTTAAATTTTCAGATGCATTTTATGAGGAATGCATTTCTCTTGATTTGAATTTTGTTAGATTCAAACTTTAATTAAAGTTTTTTCAAGATGGGATTTTAGGTTTCCATTTAAAAACAAAAGTTTCTTTTCACCATAAAATTCAACAATTGTTTATTTTGTTTATTTATTTTTCACATTACAAGATTTGGAAAATCTTGGGATGTGACAACAAGCAAATAATACAACCATAACATGTATATCATCTATATACCTAATATGGTTATTTTCAGCCTTTCCTTTTCTGCCAAATATTTTATAGATTCTCTTTCAGCATTTACTTTTCCTTTTAGAAGAATCTATCGACATCAACAGTGACTCCATATAAATGACACATAGTCCAAAGCGTGTATAGTAAAATACTAATACCTTTGGACTTGCACTTTGAAGTAGATCACCATCATCAAATGTTTGGCGTTCTTTCAAAAAACCATTATTTAGTAATCTTTTAGTGTAGTAAACACTTTACCTACATCTTCTATTCATCCTTATCATGACAACTTTCATGATCAAGCTAATGCAGCTTATAAAGGCGAATCGTGAGTATAATGTTACTTTCCAAAACCTTTTTGTATGATTAGGATGGCTTGTATCTCCAACCTTTGCAAATTCTCATCCGATATGAGAACATATATTATACTCTATCATATTGCAACCAAAAACATTGTTTTAGATATCGTTATATCTGCTACACATGATGGTTTCTGAAACAATTCTTTTAGCTCCTAGATAATCTCGATATTTAACTCGAGAATCATGGAGGCAGACATGATACTTTAGATACTAATACTGGAATTTTCACTCTTAATTTAATACTAATTATTAAACTTCACGGAATAAATAGAGTTTGCTGAAAGTTTGCAATAGGACTTTAAACTTTAGATTGACACTCAAAACAATACGATACCAGTTCGTAAAGTAAATATCTAGAATTCTATAGTTCTATTATCTCAATTACAACTAAGAATAAAGTGGTGAACGAATGCCAATGACTACAACAAATTATGCAAATTCACTTTGATTTAATTTATGATAAATGATGGTAGTGCTGTATCAACGTGAAGCGCTTCGTCGGGAAACCCCAAGAGCAAGGTGTGATGCAGCACAACAACAAGTTTTCCCTTAGTAAGAAACCAAGGTTATCGAACCAGTAGGAGGAAGGAAACAACTCAAAGGTGTTGCAAGCAACTTGGAGACCTGCACAACACAAACTCAAGACTTTGCCCCAATGAACAGTGAGGTTTTCAATCTCACCGGTTTGATGTAACAAAGAATTAACTGTATGGTGTGGAAGGTAATAGTGGTTTGCATCATGTAAATAGTAACAGTGGAAGATGTATCAATGGTAAATATTGGACTGGGGTCCATAGTTCACTAGAGGTGCTCTCCTTAGATAAACAAACATGGCATGCTGGGTAAACAAATTACAACAAGGCAATTGACAGGACTGAGCAAGGTATAACAATGCAATACTAGACATCAAGATCCTATGAGATTCGATTGGGAAATACAACAAGATACATAGACCGCCATCCAACTGCATCTATGACTAGAAGTCCACCTTTGGGTTATCATCCGAACCCCCTCCAGTATTAAGTTGTAAGCAACAGACAACTTCTTTAAGCAAAGTGTATAAGGTAAACAATCCACTTGTTCCATGAACAAGAGACCGTTGTTTTCTCCCTAATAGCAACAACACATCTATGACCTTAGAGATTTATGCCACTTCCCTTAGATTAAATAGAGGCATGAACTACTATCGAGCATAAATACCCACTCTTGGAGTCACTAGCAACTACTTGGCCAAGATAGCTACTAACAACGGAGAGAAAGCAAGATCACAAACAACACAGACATGGTAGAATCAATAAGACAAAACCATTAATCAACCTGGCATAGTAATCTCAATATCCATCGGATCCCCGCATACACAACGTGCATGATTACAAATAGATGAGATCTTGATCATGAACGGAGCTCACAAGATCTAGACATGAAAGCACAAAAGAGGAGATACAACCATCTAGCTACTACATGGACCCAGAGTCCAAGGTGGAACTACTCACGCTTCATACCGGAGGCTGTCATGATGAAGAAGAAGGCCTCCGGGATGATCTCCGCTCTGACAGGGTTCTGTGAAGAGCTTCAGATCCCCCGATCTAGGGACGATGGTGGCGGCGGCTACAGACAGTTTTGTGGAATATTGATCGAGTCGTTAGGGTTTAGGAATCGGCGGCTTCTTATAGGCGAAGAGGCGAGGCAGGAGGGCGGCCAGGGGTCCCACACCCTGCCTAGGCGCGGCTTAGGCGAGGCAGATACTAAACAAGCATGGAACATAAAAAACTATAGATACGTTTCCGACATTGAGTTCGACTAATCCAAATTAGAAATGAACTCCCACTCAAAAACGACATCCCTCGTGTATTTTTGGTGATTACATGAACCAAATCCACTCCACCAAGTCCGATCATCACGTGAGTCAGTGTATCTTCAAAGGCGAGCATCTATATGGTCATCATATCAAACATATGACTCATGCTTAACCTTTTGATCCGTGTTCCGAGGCCATGTCTGTACATTCTAGGCTTGCCAAGTAAGAACCTTAGTATTCGCGTGTGTAAAACTTTCTTACACCTGATGCATGTTCGTGGATTCAAGTACACCCGATCATCATGTGATGTCTTGAAGCGGCGAAACATAGTTGGTGCATACTTAAGGGAGAACACATTTTATCTTGATATCTAAATGAGGGATCATCTTATAATGCTACTAAAACGCCAAACAAGCAATATAAGATGCAAACAAAACATCATATCCTACATCATGATATGATATGGTTCTTGCACTTGTTCACTTATCTTGTGCATCGTGGAATGATCTTTATCATTCCTATATGTGTAAAGGCAAAGGTCTATGGAACTTACACTTTGTCATATTATAATTTTCAATAGTATCAATCCATACTACAAATTATAACACTACCATATCATAGTACTTGCCCGGCAAAATAAAAAACTAGACGCCTCTAATTTATCTTTTGCATGTTCTACGTGGCTAAGGGATTTCGAAGATATAACCGTTCTTACCTATGAACATGGAACCACGACAAGGATAACCAAATTATTAACAACTCGTTGTAAATAAGATATTACTATAGTAGGAGACACAAACACCCGCTAGCCACTTATGCAAAACTAGTTGCATGTCAAGCGTGGAACATGTCTCATGTGCGAGGACATGTAAAGTTTGTCCGGGCCGCTTCATCCCACTATGCCACCAATATCCAAAGTACAACCAAGAAGCAATAACATGATAATCTTCGCCCACATACTCATATGTGTACTACCCGTGCAAAGCATCCATGCATAGATCCGACTCTAATACCACTATAGGGTTTGTAGCATAGAAAACAAAAAAATTCCTATGATGGGAACAACTAAGTACCAAGATCTATCTACTCGATACAATCAACGGGTATATATACATCCATAGAATATATACCCTCGAAGACCGAAAAGCGTTAATGAGGTTGTACTCATGGATGATGTAGTCAAACACTTGCCGATCTCAAGATCGAGAAGAAGTCCATCCGCTCCAGCAGGTCTAGCACCATCAAGTCCAGCACCGCAAAGAAGTGGTGCATCCGTGATCGCACACACGTTCGGGTATCCCAAAAACTCCGCACCCTAGCTCCAGCGATGTTGGGGATATGCTATATGGGTATCCTTATAGCATGTATCTTATCCGGCTAACCCGGGTGGCCCACAGTTGGTAGCATGGCCTATGGCCTACTGGGCGGCCCAGTTAGATGGATCCAGAAGGGAGGCCCATGCCGGATAAAGGAAGGCTACGGTTGGAGTCACCGACGTACCCGGAGCCTTGGAGTACAAGACATGCAAGACTAGTAAAAGACGGTGTAGGACTCTGTAACCTGTCCGTCTAGGACTTTTCCCTGTAACCCTAGGACCTGGCGACTATATAAGTTGGGCCTATGGGAGCCTTTAGGGCACAACTTCAGACAATCAAGTAGCGATTAGCATACACCTCACACAACGAACCAATCCCTGTAACTCGGTGTATTGCCCTTGTAACAACCCTAGTTTGTTAAATGGTAAATAGGATTTGTTTGTGCATTCATGAGCATCATCATATTAAAATGCATGCATGAAATAAAAATGCTCTCAAAACCCTAACCCTACCTTCCCTCTCTATTTCAAAACCAATTCACATGGCTTTTGAATTTTGAAAACCTAAAAGTATTTGGAACCCAAATGGTTATAAAGGGTCCCTTATTGTTTTCATATGTTTATAAAAGTTTCTGCATTTTGAAAATATTCAAAACAGATTTGGATTTGAAATTTACAAAAGAGAAAAGGCAAAACATAAATAGAAAAATAATTTACAAATAAAAACATCTATCTAACCTATCTGGGTCGAGCCCATCTCTCCTCTCCCCTCTCCCTGTCGCCCAGTGCACTTTCCCGCAGCCCACCTGGCCCGTCAGCAGCCCAAGCCGGCCCGTACCCCTTCGGCCCCTCTTTTCCGTTGTCGTCTTCCTCTCGCTGCTGAAGCAGCTCGCTGGCGCGCCCGCCGTCGTCCCCCATCGGCGATGCGCTAAGATTCACGCCGTCGCCCCTAGCACCTATAAGGACACCGCCTCGCCATCGAGAATCCCTAGCTGTGCCCCACTTCTCTTCTTCCTCTTTCTCTCCCTTGTTCCTCTCCATGGCCAAACCCTAGCCGGCCAGAGCTATTCTTCCTCGCTGACTCCGGCCACCCCGTGCCGCTCCAAGGGCACCGTTGGACGTGCCCCGACGCCCTCTTCATCCCTGTGAAGCCATGCAAGCTGGGGAGCCCCCTCCTCGCTGGAATCGACCTCGTTTCCATCGTCTTCCGCCGCAGTTGCCGAGTCGATTCGCCGTCGTCCAGCCTTGCCTCGCCTCCCCGACCACCCTACCGCGTTCCTGGTGAGCTCAGGAGCATGCTCGTGCTCTCCATATTCTCCCTCGCTTCCTGGTTCGCCCTCCCGCCGTGCGCCACCGAGGTCCGCCGCAGATGCTCATCGGGAAGGCTATTCCGGCGACCATTTGAGGGCGGCGCCACCTCTACTCGACTCGCCTCGCTCCCCTCTCTCTAGCAAGCACAGCCACGAAGCCTCGCGTGCAGCAGATCGATGGGGGCATGCTCAATCTGAGAGCACCTCCTTTGCTGACGTCATGCTGACGTCAGCATAAGGTCATTTTCCCTTTTCTTTTCTTTTATCTATTTCAGTAAATGATTTCACTAATTGATAAATCCCTGACAGGTGGGTCCACCCTATAAGTAATAAAAATAATATCATAAATGTTTCTGATTAATAAAAAAAATATAAGTAATTCCAAAATGTAAAATTATTTTATAATATTCTAAAAATGATTTAAAATGAGTTAAAATTTGAGAAATTCATAACTAATTCATTTTAAATCAGAAAAACACAAATAATATATCAAAATGTTCAGAAAAATGAATTCTATCTAATTAAATTATAATCATGCATTGATAAGCAACTTCAATTGCAAGTTTAATTAGAACAACAAAACAACCCCTCTCATATGCCTTCGGGTTTGTCCGAATTAGGGTTTGAACCCCTCGGACCTCGATTAAATTGTCAAGCATGCCTTAGGGGTTTATTTCAATGAAATTTAACTTGTCATATCATCATCCTTGCTTGAGCATTTCATCGATGCCATGTGTTGATTGTTTCTTTATTTCCGGTATTTGGTTCTTCTCCGGTAGAATACGATAACGAGATCAAGATCGAATATCAAGGTCAATACCATCGAAGGTCGAGATCAACACCATAGAAGCTCGAAGACAAATACCTGATCAAACTATAATCAAGTCAAGTACCAGATGTCCGAAGCTCTGCTTTCTGGATATCAACTGGCAAAGGCAAGCGAAGCCCCACACATGATATAATCCTATGTTTTTGAGCATTTCAATTCTTGCCTTGTGCATACCATTCCAAAGTTTTTTATCGGTAGATAGAGTGATCCTATCTGATGCATGTTTCCTTTGAAGGCTATATTCCCTGATCCACTGATCCTAGCATAACTAGGGCTTGAGCTTGTGAAGGGTTGCTAGAGCTGTTGCATCTGTTGTGCTTAGCCATGCTTAGTCGTTACCACTGGTCCATCCGGTTGATGAATCAGAGCTGCGAATGAACCTAGTTTGACAGGAAGACGTGGTATGATCAGAGATGGATAATAAACATGCTAAGGGTGGTATGGGATGCCACAGTGGGTTGTGGTTTTTGCAGTCCCATACTTGCCACTACTAGGACCTGAGTTCTTGCCTATGTTCCAAGACGAGCGCACAGCCACACGGGGGCCTGGAAACCCCCTCGACCAACTAACTTGCCTAGTACATTCCATGAGTCACATAGTTTGGGCTTTCCATTCGACATACGCATCTTGGTTGTTCTTGAATGGAGGTGAAGGAGGTGCATTCATACAGGTATGTAAGCGTGGCAGGGAATGGGAGATGCCCGGCATCCGTAATCTCAAACCCTGTTCACATCATTAGGGACTGACTTCAGGACTCGACCTGTTCCGGCGGCATCTCCCTAGTGTGTGACTCATGGTCTCGGCGAAAGCAAGGTAAAGGTCGTGGTCAACCACTCTCTGCCAGCCTTCCAAGGAAGAGGGCAAATGTACTGGCATTAAGAATCGGTTGGCGCGTGTGGGTAAAGTTGTACACCCCTGCAGGGTTAAATCTTTTCGAGAAGCCGTGTCCACGGTTATGGACGAACTTGGAGACCAGAATCAAAGATCATAGAGAACTTGAACCTAATCGCAAAACTTGGCAAGTTAAGTAATGTGTGCTTAAGGATGCTTCCTCAGGGATTGAGGGGGTGATCCTAGCTAGGTTCAGTTGATGATTCGGTGGATATCAAAAGATGATCAAAGCTAGTGATACCGTTATCTTATCCCCTTTTAAAATATTCTGATTAGTCGAGATTCTTGTCCCTCTTGTTTTACAAAACAGAGATGGCTTTATGCAAAGCAACTCCACCTGCCATAAGTCTTGCGGAGTACACCCTGTACTCACCCTTGCTTCATTGACTCTTTTGCATCAGAGTAAGTGTTACCATTGAAGATGAGTTCCTCACGGCATCGATATCGACGAGTAGTTTTGTAACATCCCTAAATTCATGATTTCAAAAGATTGCATATCATTCATGCATTCATATAGTTTTGAGATCAATTTCAAACTCATTTCAGAAAACATAGTGCTATCATTTTATGTGAGCAAACTTGAATCAAATGGCCATCCCCATTTGAGAGTTTGAATGTTTTAAACCTAGATTGTTTGTCTCCCTTGTTGAATGGATTGAGTGTGGAATTGGAACCAAACTTTACAAAATGGAAATGGTTTCAAAAACCATTATTCAAACATTTGCAAATCAAGTGCAAAGTCCCTGTTGTTTGATTTCTCCAAAAATGACCAAGCCTTTTCAAAGTGACCACATGGTTTTATGCCTAGAAATTGAGACTGTTGCACACTGCAAAAATCCCAAATAGATTTGAATTCAAAGTGACCACATCGTCTAATACCTCTGGTTCGTGCTAGGGCATCGCGAAACCTCGGCAACAACTCCGACCGCAACCACCCGACGCCGTGCACGACTCCGACGAGCTCCAGCAGCCCCTGCCGTGCGCCCCTTGCCCAGCCACCTCCACGTTGAGCTTCGCCTCGACCTTGCGGTTCTGGTAAGCACACCCTTTCCTCCCCGAGCGACCTAGAATGCCAGCGCCACTGCTGACAGAGCGCTCCGCCGCTCGTCGTCTCCGCGCGCCGCCAGAACATGGTCGCTTGATCGAGAGCCGTTGGATCTAGATCCAACGCGTACGATAGAACCACTTAGCGAAGCGTTACATTTTGATCTGAACCGTGCATCGCCACTTAGATCCTACGGTTCGCGTGCGTGATCCGGTGCGAAGCGGTACGCGTCAGTAAGGTTAAGACACGTGGCTAGGGTTTGAGTTTAAAATAGAATTTAAAACAGATTTGGATTCGAATTTGATTAGGCTATAACTTTTGATTCCCACGTTAGATTTTTGCAAATTTTATACCGTTGGAATCAGGAAGACAAGCCCTTTCTGTTTATGCAATGTGTTTAGTGAATAGTTTCTGTTAAAATGACTTTATTTGCAGAAACTTGTTTAAGGCTATTTTGAGTATAGAAATTGTTTAGGTTTTTTGTTTTAGTGCTAAATAAACTTGGATTGGCAAGTTTTTGACTTGTTTATGGTTCAGTACTATGCACTTGCTTGGTGGAGTTTTAAAAATCATCACTTAGCATTTTTGCATGCATGCATATATATTTTTGTTTGTATATGACTTGTATGTGATTGTGGTTATATTCTTTGTGTAGACTTTGGTGCTAGTGATTGTGATTGTGAAGAGTGCTACTCTCCCAACTACCAAGGCAAGTGGTACTTCATGAATATTTCCATCCCTATATTTTGAACAAGCATTAGAAATATTTTGCTAAGTCTTGCATGTTACTATTTTTGCCAAATGCCATGTTGGGAAATCCTAAGTAGATATAGAATTGCTAGGAAATTCCTAAGTTAAGTTACTATGCCATGCTTAGTCTAGCTAGTAGCAAATAAGGGTTGGTAAAGTATATACATGCTATGAAGAAAATATTTCTAAGTCTTTGGACTTATGTTTTTCTTAATAAAACAACTAAGTCAATGAATCTCCTGGGTGGAATGGGACTTGAATGGTGGTTTTTGGTTGAGTGGTTACACAAGGCCCATGGATATGGTTTACCTTGTGTATCTCACTTGTGGTATGCCACCTAGGAACAAAGGGATTTTAGAGGCCAAGTGTTGAGAAGCTTATAGTGCAGCCACTTGGCAATATGGGCTCTGCCTGGACCACATAGGTTGCTAGAACTTAGTCATTTGGACAGTTGGTGGTAGTGGGATGATAGGTTGGAATGCGTCCATTTGGCTAAGGGAAGGCTTCTGAAAGGTCATGTCTTGGGAAACCAAGTCTGGTGGGGAAAGTGCACAACCTCTGCAGATGGAAAATCTAAGTACTTAGCCAAGTCCATGGCAATGGACAACTTGAGCATCAAGACATGGAAGCTATCAAGAATCTCATCACTCCAACTTCTAAGTAAAACTTGTGGGTGAACAAGGGTGAAGGACCCCAATGTCTATTGGTGGTTTCTTGGGAAAAGTTTTGACAAAGAAAAACTTAGTGATTTCAACTAATAGGAAAAACCTATTTTGAGCAAAGCAAGCCAAGCTACACTTAGCCAAAATGCATATAGTAATATAGTCCACTTAAAATTTACTAAGGTATCACTTGCCAATACTATTCCAAAGTATTGACCCACTGTGGTTGTAACTTGTGACGTTGCAGGTTACTCCGATGATGATTAGGTGTCATGAGTCTACACTTAACATGCTTGCCTGTGGCACATGAAGATGAAGACTTATGTTTATTTACTTATTCCAAACTCTTGTATTAGGCATGTGGCCTTGAGTTGTAAAAGACTATGTTTTATCTCTGGAATGGATGTAATAAATGACCTTTGTATCTGTGTACTTCATCTTAAACTGTGGATGCTAGCATTGATCCAGGGACTAGCATTGCAATCACAGGGATCCTTTTCCTTTACAAAGGAGGGATCTTACAAGTTTGGGGTTCCCAGCCGACAGTCTGGGATCTATGGATTGGACGTCATCGTTATGCTTCAGGCCTCTTAGGCCATTTGTTATGTTTGCTATAATTAATAGCATAATTTGCCTTCCGTTGTTTGATGGTTGTGGTCAGTGACCTCTGCTTGTAATATTTTGGTTCTTCGCTCAGTGATGAGCTTGCTGTAATAAATTTTGTGTCGTAGGGTCACTGTTGTGTTATCAATTCTTTCTCTGTACGCTTTCGAGATTATGTTAGGCCTATGTTCAGACGAAGGTCTAGGATTTGTCTAACCTTAATCCCGAGGGTGTCACAGGTTTTGGTATCAGAGCAGTACCGACTGTAGGAAACCTTTCTATTGGTCGATGTTGAGTCTAGTGATTGTGAAAACTATTTTCAAAAAATGAAAATTATGTTCGAAAACTCTAGTATGCTTCTTTTTCTCCTTATCCAGTTTCACTCTAACTCTGGGTCATCTTACCTTGTGTTGATTTGGAAAAGTTTTGCTATCTCGTCTCTTCCGTCAAAATTTAGGTGCCTCTCCAGGCATGCCGGTTCTCAACCACTTGACCTAAGTGTTAAGTTCTATAGAGTCTGGTGTGTGTGCTCCTTGTTCCTCTTGATTCTATTCGTTTGAGACATTTCTTTCTATCATAATCTATCTACTTTATGTTTCCACAACATCTTGTTGATGGTTCCACAATGTTCTGTTCTAGGCCTTGAAGTTTCCTTTTGCCTCGTGTGCCTCCTTTCTATTTGTTCGGGTACTTCAGAATTTGTATCTTCTCTTGGAAGCTACCTCGTGATTACCATCTTGTAGTGTACGCTTTGTCACTCAAGTAGTAGTTACTCCTTTCTTTGGGTTTTAAACCTTGGACTTGAACCTAAGATCCCTGATTGTGCTGGATTCTGGTGTTGTGAATCTTGTACATGACGCTGACCTTTAACCCAAGATCCATTGTTGACCCCTGTGGTTAATGTTCATACATTACCTCGGGATGGCTAGTGCCTTCTAGTATAGCCTTCAAGCTTGTGGATATTGTCGCCATCGAACATTGACGATAAAGGACTTCCCCTACCACATGCTTCAGCAGATGTTCTTTAATGGAACCAAATAGATCACGACAAGGGTACTCCTCGAGAGTCTTACATCTATACTCGTGACTCTGCCACACCTTCCTTTTCTATGCATTGGTTTCCAGAAGATTGTTGACTTATTCATCTACATCTTGGGATTCTATCTTGAGCATATTCCTTTTTCCCTTGTTGCTTTCCGATCTTTGTCTACCAGTTGGTAGCCAAGCAGTAAATATGCATTGGTGTCTTCCAATGCAAGATACTCTTGTGGTCCGTCAGGACAAACCATTTCGGAATGTTAGGAGAAACAAACTCCAGTACCTCGTCATATCTCGGACAAGGTGAAAGTGTTGTAATCCGCAGATCAATAAGCATTGATTAGTTTATGTTCTATTCTACCTTAGAGTGTCACACTCCTTTATATCAAGAAGTCGTGTTGAGTTTCATGACCCTCTTAATGAAGTGATGCTCTTACACATATTAACCACCCTTCCTCTGAGTTTTTGTGCTCAGGAATGTTGCGTGTGTGTAATGTTGTGGTCATCTAAGATTCTTAGCAATTCCCATTGTTCTTGAACTTCGAAGGACATTTGTATCATTCTTAGCGTTATGGATAATTTTATCACTAAGCTAAGTTTGATTGTGCTACCAAGTTCGCTATTCTAGTGCACTCTCTTCGGTCAAAGAGTTAGGCTTGTGTCGATCCTCTGCGACTATGTCTTCTTGCTCTATAACGCAAGTTTTCCTCTCAAGCTAAGTGACATATCGATGGTTCGTGATATTCTAGACGTCTTTCTAGAAGTATCCCCATGTTGTCACATGACCGTGTTGTTAAGTTCTTGAGCAAGCAAGTTCTCTGAACTGCTCCTTTCTCCAAGGATCCGTACTGGGTACCCCTGAACTAGTTGGTTGAGCCTAAACAACAACTTGGAGAGTTGTAAGACAAAAGTTCTACCCAACTTCGTTCTCCTTAAAGGGATGTCTACTTTTGTTCGTGCTTAAGCAAGATAGTATGTCCTTTTTGGATATGTTACCTTCGCTGTCTTTGATTTGATTTGGGTTATCGTCGAATCAAACTCAGTCCCAAGGACTATCCTGATGGTGTATCTACTTGTGATGTTCCACTTAAGTACATCTTCATGTCCTCTGGTCTGACCAATGTCTATGCCTTATTCATAAAATATGTGAGTCCATCTTCTTGGAGAGTTTCGATAAGTTTGTTGTTGATCCCATCAATGACATCCTTATCTTATCCATGATATACGAGATTCGTATGGAACATTTGGCATTAATGTTGGAAACTTTTGACAACCATCTTTGTGTTATCTCGAGTTATGTGTTCTAGATGTTAGAAGTAACCTTCTCTAGTTCACGCGCAAAATGTTGAAAGATGTCGCCGTGGATTCGAGTAGCATTATCTTTTTCTCCTCGAGAATTGTTCCAAGTTAATCAAGCATGTGCAAAGAATTATTGATATGGTAGGTTAATACCTTCACATATCGAGAAAATTCTCCAAGCACACCAAGCCACTGACTGACTTGTCATGGAAGTTAAGAAGTCCAACAAAACTTTTGATATCCTCCTAAATGTTTGTTAAACAGGATTCAGTTGTGTTTCATTGCAAACAATTCATGTAGATGCAATTATCTTTTGATAACTTGCTATCACATGGGTTCTGCAATCTCGCTCATCTTTTGGAGCTTGAAATTGAAATACATGTCTTGAGAATCCAGTGACTCTACCTCTGTGGTAAATGTTGCACACTTTCTACTCGGATATGCTGAGTCTGAAGTATTTCTTCACCTATCCAAAGTTGAATCTCAAGCAGCAATGATGGCTGGTGTCCCTCAAGGTTATGACGTAGGTATATTGTAATTCTGACAAGATTGATGTAATGGTTGGCACAATCAGTCGGAAGACCTATTGTCACATTATCTTGAATCAGCAATAACAACCACTCTTCATGAGGCCTCTTCTATATTTTATTATAGGAGTTGTGCTTATGGTTTCCTTTGTATCCGAAGTCCGACCTTCACTTGATGACTGGTTAAAGGCTTGACAATAGCTTAATACCGGTATCTCGAACCTCAAGGAGAACATTTAATGAAGTGTCGCTAAATGTCTCTCGGTCGATTCTCCAGGCCCTTTTTACAATGGCAAGCGTCTTGTTATGCCAAGTACTTGGAGTCTGAGAATGAAGTTTCTTTCTTCTCGTGTCATCAGGAATCTTTTCAACTATTCATCTTGGTGGTGTAAAGTGATATCATGATCTTTGGCAAGATTTTGATAGTTCTGGATGAATAAAGAGTTCCTTCTCGTTTCCTTAAACATGTTCAAAGAGTGACCATGATTTTCGTAATCAATAGTTTCTCTTGTTACATGTTCCTTGTGACTCTTGTGATTCCTCTCCATCAAAAACACCTTCCTGTCTTGGCCTTCTGTTGGACCAAAGAAATGACCCTTTTGTGTCAAAAGTAGTTCAACAGCTTGGTTTTGTTGGTATCTATCTCTTCCACCTGTAAAACTCTACTTAAGTTGTTTAGTGGAGGTTTACCTCTCGAAGTCTGTGTTCCTTGTCCGTTCTGTTGGCAGTTTCTTTCCTCAGAAGTCTACCCTCTTCTGAAGTTCCATGGTCTCAATCCTTATGCATACCAGTTAACCGTTACCTTGAAAACCATCTCCTTCTGTTCCCTCCGTTACCTTGACGTGTTTCATGTTTGTTGGCTCTAGAGATGTTTGTGAAACATCTATCCATGAGTTAACCATGAGATACTTAGTTTATGGTTCTGTGTCATACCCTCTCTTCCTTAGCTATAGCGCCACCTCGAAGATTACGAAGCGCTTCGTCCACTCGTTATGGTGGCATGGATCAACCTCTTCGAGAAGATCGTTAAAGTTTAGTGTAACCCTCTTCCTTCTATCTTCCTACCTAGGAATCTCGGGTCGAGATTATTTTAAGGGGGATAGAATTGTAAGAACCCTAGTTTATTAAATGGTAAATAGGATTTGTTTGTGCATTCATGAGCATCATCATATTAAAATGGATGCATGAAATAAAAATGCGATCAAAACCCTAACCCTACCTTCCCTCTCTATTTGAAAACCAATTCAAATGGCTTTTGAATTTTGAAAACCTAAAAATATTTGGAACCCAAATGGTTATAAAGGGTCCCTTATTATTTTCATATGTTTATAAAAGTTTCTGCATTTTGAAAATATTCAAAACAGATTTGGATTTGAAATTTACAAAAGAGAAAAGGCAAAACATAAATAGAAAAATAATTTACAAATAAAAACATCTGTCTAACCTATCTGGGCCGAGCCCATCTCTCCTCTCCCCTCTTCCTGTCGCCCAATGCACTTTCCCGCAGCCCACCTGGCCCGTCAGCAGCCCAAGCCGGCCCGTACCCCTTTGGCCCCTCTTTTCCGTCGTCGTCTTCCTCTCGCTGCCGAAGCAGCTCGCTGGCGCGCCCACCGCCGTCCGCCGCCGACGATGCGCTAAGATTCACGCTGCTGCCCCCTAGCACCTATAAGGACCCCGCCTCGCCTTCGAGAAGCCCTAGCCGTGCCCACTTCTCTTCTTCCTCTTTCTCTCCCTTCTTCCTCTCCATGGCCAAACCCTAGCCGGCCAGAGCTATTCTTCCTCGCTGACTCCAGCCACCCCGCGCCGCTCCAAGGCCACCGTTGGACGCGCCCCGATGCCCTCTTCATCGCTGTGAAGCCATGCAAGCTGGGGAGCCCCCTCCTCAC
The DNA here is from genome assembly GCA_910589765.1 of Avena atlantica. Lineage (NCBI taxonomy): Eukaryota > Viridiplantae > Streptophyta > Magnoliopsida > Poales > Poaceae > Avena > Avena atlantica. Next base: position 68,027,353 of record OU342737.1, read on the forward strand.
CGGAATTGAGCTCGTTTCCATCGTCGGCCGCCGCAGTTGACGAGTCGATTCACCGTCGTCCGACCTTGCCTCGCCTCCCCGACCACCATACCGCGTTCCTGGTGAGCTCAGGAGCACGCTCGTGCTCTCCATCTTCTCCCTCGCTTCCTGGTTCGCCCTCCCGCCGTGCGCCACCGAGGTCCGCCGCAGATGCTCATCGGGAAGGCTATTCCGGCGACCATTTGAGGGCGGCGCCACCTCTACTCGACCCGCCTCGCTCCCCTCTCTCTAGCAAGCACAACCACGAAGCCTCGCGTGCAGCAGATCGATGGGGGCATGCTCAATGTGAGAGCACCTCCTTTGCTGACGTCATGCTGACGTCAGCATAAGGTCATTTTCCCTTTACTTTTCTTTTATATATTTCAGTAAATGATTTCACTAATTGATAAATCCCTGACAGGTGGGTCCACCCTGTAAATAATAAAAATAATATCAGAAATGTTTCTGATTAATAAAAAAATATATAAGTAATTCCAAAATGTAAAATTATTTTATAATATTCTAAAAATGAGTTAAAATTTGAGAAATTCATAACTAATTTATTTTAAATCAGAAAAATACAAATAATATATCAAAATGTTCAGAAAAATGAATTCTATCTAATTAAATTATAATCATCCATTGATAAGAAACTTCAATTGCAAGTTTAATTAGAACAACAAAACAACCCCTCTCATATGCCTTCGGGGTTTGTCCGAATTAGGGTTTGCACCCCTCGGACCTCGATTAAATTGTCAAGCATGCCTTAGGGGTTTATTCCAATGAAATTTAACTTGTCATATCATCATCCTTGCTTGAGCATTTCATCGATGCCATGTGTTGATTGTTTCTTTATTTCCGGTATTTGGTTCTTCTCCGGTAGAATACGATAACGAGATCAAGATCGAAGATCAAGGTCAATACCATCGAAGGTCGAGATCAACACCGTCGAAGCTCGAAGACAAATACCTGATCAAACTATAATCAAGTCAAGTACCAGATGTCCGAAGCTCTGCTTTCTGGATATCAACTAGCAAAGGCAAGTGAAGCCCCACACATGATATAATCCTATGTTTTTGAGAATTTCAATTCTTGCCTTGTGCATACCATTCCTAAGTTTTTTATCTGTAGATAGAGTGATCCTATCTGATGCATGTTTCCTTTGAAGCCTATATTCCCTGATCCACTGCTCCTAGCATAAATAGGGCTTGAGCTTGTGAAGAGTTGCTAGAGCTATTGCATCTGTTGTGCTTAGCCATGCTTAGCCGTTACCACTGGTCTATCCGGTTGATGAATCAGAGCTGCAAATGAACCTAGTTTGTCAGGATGACGTGGTATGATCAGAGATACATAATAAACATGCTAAGGCTGATATGGGAGGCCACGGTGGGTTGTGGTTTTTGCAGTCCCATACTTGCCACTACTATGACCTGAGTACTTGCCTATGGTCCAAGACGAGCGTACAGCCACACGGGGGCCTATAAACCCCCTCGACCAACTAACTTGCCTAGTAGATTCCATGAGTCACATAGTTTGGGATCTCCATTCGACATACGCATCTTGGTTGTTCTTGAATGGAGGTGAAGGAGGTGCATTCATACAGGTAGGTAAGTGTGGCAGGGAATGGGAGATGCCCGGCATCCGTAATCTCAAACCCTGTTCACATCATTAGGGACCGACTTTAGGACTCGACCTATTACGGCGGCATCTCCCTAGTGCGTGACTCATGGTCTTGGTGAAAGCAAGGTAAAGGTCGTGGTCAACCACTCTCTGCCAGCCCTCCAAGGAAGAGGGCTAATGTACTGGCATTAAGAATCGGTTGGCGCGTGTGGGTAAAGTTGTACACCCCTGCAGGGTTAAATATTTTCGAGAAGCCGTGTCCACGGTTATGGACGAACTTGGAGACCAGATTCAAAGATCATAGAGAACTTGAACCTAATCGTAAAACTTGGCAAGTTAAGTAATGTGTGCTTAAGGATGCTTCCTTAGGGATTGAGGGGGTGATCCTAGCTAGGTTCAGCTGATGATTTGGTGGATATCAAAAGATGATCAAAGCTAGTGATACCGTTACCTTATCCCCTTTTAAAATATTCTGATTAGTCGAGATTCTTCTCCCTCTTGTTTTACAAAACAGAGATGGCTTTATGCAAAACAACTCCACCAGCCATAAGTCTTGCGGAGTACACCCTGTACTCACCCTTGCTTCATTGACTCTTTTGCAGCAGAGTAAGTGTTACCATTGAAGATGAGTTCCTCACGGCATCAACATCGACGAGTAGTTTGGGGTTCCTAGCCGGCAGTCTGGGATCTATGGATTGGACGTCATCGTTATGCTTCAGGCCTCTTAGGCCATTAGTTAAGTTTGCTATAATTAATAGCATAATTTGCCTTCCGTTGTTTGATGGTTGTGGTCAGTGACCTTTGCTTGTAATATTTTGGTTCTTCGCTCAGTTATGAGCTTGCTGTAATAAATTTTGTGTCGTAGGGTCACTGTTGTGTTATCAATTCTTTCTCTATACGCTTTCGAGATTAGGTTAGGCCTATGTTCAGGCGAAGGTCTAGGATTTGTCTAACCTTAATCTCGGGGGTGTCACAGCCCTTATAGTGATTTATAGCAGGAGTAGGATTCCGCCACCGTTGTGGGATCTGAACCTGGGTAAGCTGTGTTACCTCGTACCCGTCAACCGCCCGCCTTCCCCCACGTCTCTAAACGCGCACTGTGAGGACCCCCTCCATGGCGTACTCGTCGGCAATACCACGACAGTTGGCGCCCATCATGGGGCGAGAGGTGCTTCAGGATCTTTAGCGGGCGAGGACCAAGATCTTCACGGGAATCGGCAAAACCGTAGCCATCGGTCGTGTTCTCTTATCCGGCAACGTTCTGATCGTCCCTCCTGACAAGTTCTGGATCCTGGCGAAGACGAACTCTACGCGGTGTTCGATCGTTCCTATCGGATACATCCACCTCTTCATTGGCGAAACCAACTCGCGCACTAGTTCCCTGGGAGTCGGAGGAGCATCAAGGCCCGCACGGACCGCCTACAGGCAGGATACGTTTGTGGAAGGATCAATGTCGGATCTCTCTTCGGAGATTGCCGGCAAAGATCAGAAAAATTCAAGGCCCACCCAAACCGCCCCTGTGCAGGATATAACGCTGGAAGATCACTGCAAGTCCGCCGGCTTCGCCCGTGCGTCTGGACAACAGAGATCCAAGTTCGTCGGCGTGGTTACCATCTTCGATCTGGCGCGTTGCATTCAGAGAGAGGGCGCAAACCCCCACGATTACCTTGCCAGGTGGCTCCGTATACGAGCCGATCTGGCCCACTACCCCAACGATGATGCTATGTATCACTTTATGGAAGGACTGGATCAGGGAACGCTACTCCGACATTCTCCGAGGCGGCAGCAGGCTTTAGGCCGTCTCACCTTCGAAAGCATGGTGAACACCGTCAACAGCTACACGGAGGCCAACGGGGTAGCTCAGACGGATCTCGCGCTCACTGGCGGAGCGCCGCCGCCACCTTTGGCCGCCATCGTCGCAGCCGCACCACCACCTCCAGTCATCGTCGCTGCCGTTGCACCTCCACCGCCCGTCATCGAGGAAGTCCTGGCACCCTCCGACTCTGTGATTGACACGCTTTATGCCGACTTTAATGCAGATTCAGAGGAGATAGATTTCAGTCCAGAAGAACTAGAATCCGCCATGCAGGAGATGGAGGAGGAGTACACGCGCAACGAGCACGCCAAGAACACTGTCACATCTCGAGAGGTATTCATCACCATTGGGACGACGATGGATGAAGATCAACCCGGACGAAGGGTCACAAAGTGGGGCATCGAACTTGCCGCCTTCGAGATCACCTACAAGCGAAGCGATGCTATCAAGTCACAAGCCTTGGTGGATTGTATTGCAGATTGTACGGAGATGCCAGATGCTACTCCGTTGCCGGAACCAGAGTACTGGGTGATGCACTTTGACGGATCAAAGCTGCTCAACGGCTCGAGGGCTGGTGTATTGCTACAGTCACCAACTGGAGACAAGCTACACTACGTTCTGCAGATCCACTTTGAGGCTACAAACAACATGGCGGAGTATGAAGCACTCATTCATGGATTACACGTAGCCAAGGATATTGGCCTCAAGTGCATAGTTTGCTGTGGAGATTCTGACTTGGTTGCCCAAAAGGTGGCTGGCACCTGGAATGCACGGAACCCTATGATGGCGGCATATCGAGATGAAGTGGACGAGATAGCCAAGAGCTTCTTGGGCTATGAAGTCAAGTATGTACCTAGGGAGCAAAACGAGGCCGCTGATCTGCTATCTAAGCTTGGATCAGGGCGCAAACGAATTCTGCCAGGAGTTTTCCTAGAGCATCTGCGCACACCATCTGTGAAAGGAGCTGATATCGACAACCCGGATAGAGTTGACTCTTTCGTCCACATGGTGGAAAAGGTCCCTCCGGCTTGGACAAAACCGTTCATGGAATATCTCGAACACGGAACATTGCTCGACGACGAAGTCGAAAGACGACAAATAGTACGTCGAGCGAAGGGCTATACCATAATCAATGGACAGCTCTACAAAAGGAGCACTACTGGTGTATACCTAAGGTGTGTTTCCCAGATAGAAGGTATTGAAATCCTACGTGAAATCCATCTCAGATATTGCGGGCATCACGCCGCTCCTCGATCGTTGGTCGCGAACGCTTTCCGGCAAGGATTCTACTGGCTGACCGCGATGGCGGACGCCGACAAGCTGGTTGAGACATGCATGGGATGCCAGTATTATGCCCGACAACCACATGTTCCTTCTAAAGAATTGCGAACAATACCAATAACATGGCCGTTTGCAGTCTAGGGGCTAGACATGGTGGGACCGTTACAAACGGCACCATGTGGGTTTACGCATCTGCTAGTAGCAGTTGATAAATTCACTAAATGGATAGAAGCTAAAACCATTAGAAAACTTGATGGGGCAACTGCCCTAAGGTTTGTTCGGGATTTAGTGGTGATTTGGTCTCCCACATAGCATTATCACCGACAACGGCAGCAACTTGTCACTCGGATAAGTGGAGGCTTATTGTTGGGAGAAGGGCATCCGACTTGACCTTGCATCTATGGCACATCCGTAATCCAATGGTCAGGTAGAGCGAGCCAATGGATTAATTCTACAGGGAATAAAGCCACGTCTTGAGGCACTGCTACATAGAGTAGCTGGAGCCTGGGCGGAAGAATTGCCATCTGTGTTGTGGAGTTTATGAACTACACCCAATAGATCCACCGGCTACACCCCTTATTTCATGGTATATGGAGCAGAAGCCATCCTACCTTCCGACATAATTCACGATGCACCAAGGGTCGCCGCCTACGACGAAGGTGACGCTGAAGAATCTAGACGCCTCGATGTGGACCTTCTCGAGGAGGAGCGTGTTTTGGCATGCCAAAGATCCGCCATCTACCAGCAGAAGCTACGCAGCTACCATAGTCGCCGCGTTCGGCATCGCTCGTTTAAAGAGGGGGATTTGGTGCTCCGACTTAAGCAGAAGAAGTCACACAATTTATCCCCACCATGGGAAGGACCGTTCATCATAATCAAGGCGCTACTCAATGGGTCTTACTACCTCGTTGACAATCGTGAACTGAAGGATAGACCCAATGAGGATCATAAGCGTAAGCGATGTGACCCGAATGATAACTAACCGGAGCTTGATCGGCCATGGAACATAGCACAGCTACGTCCTTTTTACACTTAGCATTTTTTATCTAATTGTATACCTCTTATATGATCAATGAAATAAAGCTCTCTGGTTCACTCATATTTTCTGAGTATTTTACCTCCTTTAGTGTTCATTTTTGGATCATGTAAAACCTTTATGCACAAGTTTTGCGATTGCACTTGTGAAAACTCCGCCTATGGGCGTTAGCTTAAGTTTTCTAGTCTACACGTTCTTTATCGTTTTATGTGGATTCTGGAGTACTGACTTTCGGCTGACTTTCGGCACTTATTGTCGACGATTTTGTGCTTAGGTTATTGACAGTGCCATTGGGCATCATCGCCTAAGCGCATGGTTCCGACAACGAGTCTTCCGACTCACGAAAAGTCAAGCATAAGAACCAAAGTAATGGATAAGCCAACACTTGCTTAAAAAAGATATACATGCTGGAAACTGGTTCTTAAGTAGCAGGACATACAACATTGTTTTCCGTCTTAAGTTAATACAAAGTTTTTTCCGCATATGCATCAAAGGTGAAACAAATATTACAAGTTGTTTTTTCACTCCTTTGACACAGGTGACTTGGAAGCAGCATCATCGGCAGCAGGAGAGTCATCCTCAAAGTCGGCTGTGTGAAGGGACTCAGAGGAGCTTTGGTTACCGTCATTGATGGTATTCCTAGGCACGGAGACGTTGACGTCGACCAACTCGGCGACTCTGGTGTCATAGCCCGCGAGTGACGATAAGATGGATTGATGGTTAATCTCTTTGCCATCGTCATCTACGTCGGGAATGCCAAAGGTCACCGTGTCGATGTCGGCATCTTTGTAGTGTGCCTTCATCATTGACAGCGCCATCCTTGCACCAGCCCATGCACATGAAGCTTTCCATCTTGTAATACGCTCGGGGGCTCGGCACAGGATCTCCGAGTACTTCGCCATAGAGTCTGATGCCTTGATGTTGATCTGGAGGGGCTTGGAAATCTCTTTTGCTTGCACGATGGCGGTGTTGATGAAGTTTCCAGCAAGAACCATGCATTCCTTGGCTAGAGGAGGCGACCGGGTTAAACCCATAGGAGCTGCAAATTCCTACAAGGAAGCACATGAGTTGAAAAGTTCAAAGTATCCAGACTATATAAATCCAAGGCGGAGAAAGCTTACTGAAGATGCTGGCCTCATCTTGCCAAAGGGTATCCGCCAAGGAGTCCCATTCTTGTTGGAGGAGCTTGTATGCCTCATGATGGCATTCATTCTGCTCATCGGCAACTTTCTTCTGATCTCTTAAAATTGAGATCTCCTCCTTCAAGCGGTTCATTTCCTCGGTGGCGGAATCCTGCAAGATTTTCATTCACTCCTCATGCATCTTTAGCATGTCCTGCCTCTCCTGCTTGAGGATTTTGTTCTCGCTATCCAGCTGTTGAATGTGATTGGATTGATCGACAATGTCCTTGGCCTTGGCAACATATTCTACAAAGTCGGAGAAATCAAAGTACACAGTAAGTACTCGGAGAATGTGGGCACAAAAACAAGTCGAAATGCAAAAAAGAAAACAGACGCTTGTTCTTGGTGATTTGTTCCTTCAAGAAGGCAGTTTTACCCTTTTCAGCTTCCAAGTCTGCACGCATCTTCTGATACTTGCCGTTGGCCATGCCCCTCCGACCATTCTCGTTCTGTGGAAAAAAGGAAAAGTTAAACGTTGTTTGGTCTACTTGGAGAATCTAGCTGGTAAATTTCCACCTAGACGCTCGGGGGCTACAACGAGAGTTTTTAACTTAGAAGTATGCTTGGTCTTTCTTTAAGCATCTATTCGGAACTAATTCAGTTACAACTAGAATCTTGGGGCTATAGTATAAATTTTTTAAATCGGATGTATGCTTAGCTTCTTTTTAAGTATCTAGTCGGAACTAATTCAGTTACAACTAGAGGCTTGGGGGCTACAGTGTTGAAATTTATAAACACTAAGTATGCTACTCTTAAAGCATCTAGCCGGAATAATTCATTCCACCTATATACTTGGGGGCTACAGTGAGAAGTTTTCTAGCTTAGTCACTCTTAGAGCATCTAGATACAAAGACCTATGTTTTTCTGTCTAAATCCTCGGGGGCTACAGTGGGATACTTAGATAAAATGCAAAAGGCAAATAAAACTTACAAGTGCAATAATCTTGAGGTTCGTAGCGCTCTCGGCCAGCAGCTTTCCAAAGGATACGCTGTTTCCTCGCAAGATTTCTGCTTGACGGAGGAGCTCCTCAAGACCGCACGCCGGAGATGTCGGCGCCGCGCCAGGAACCAGAGTTGTGCTACTCGGCGTAAGCGCCGGGTAGACTATCTTCGGGAACTCTATAGGTTTATGGGGGGCGAGGACGCCGCCTTCGGCAGAAGTACCAGCTTCCACCACCGCCTTACCGCTACCGATGGCATCCTTAGCCGGAGCTTCAGCCATTTGGTGGGCGGCACTCTCCTGCGTTGCCTACTCGCCGAAAACAGCGACCTCGGTAGAGTCACCTGAGTCCACTTCCATGGCGGAAGGGCCAGATGACTCCTTAGCTTGTGAGATTGCCGAGGCAAACGAAGGCTTGACGGAGGGAGTGACAGGGGCGATGGCGGGAGACGCGTCGCGATGCAGCATGTCCTTGATGGTTCTAGAAGCCCCCGATGTTTTGGAGGTCTTCTTCAGGCTGATCGTGGCTTTCTTCCAGAAATGTACAAAATGTATAAGTACAGGAACAAGACAGAAAAATAGACAATGTCGGAGAGAAAGAAACTTACACAAGAGGGGGTGCTTTGGCAATGGGGACCCCGGTGGTCTTTCTTTTCTCCGCCTCCAGGGCGGCGGTAGTCTTTTTGGAGCCTCCACCCTCCGTCTTCTTCTTCTTGCCTCCGTCGGCAGCGTCAGAGGTGGAGCTCTTCTGCTTTTGCGCCAATGGAGCATCATCGTCGGACACGACCATGACTTCCTTCATCTTTGGATCATAGATTTGGGCAGCCATGCTGTCCTCCTCTAGATCGCTAAGCTGTTAAGTGAGAAGTCACCACATTAGATGAGATGAAAATAATTAGACAGAAGAACTGGAGTATATGTCATACACGGAAAATAAATATCTACCTTTGGGCACTTGCCGTCTACGAACATGTCGTAGGTGATGGTGAAGCCACGTCGCTTGTCCTTCACCTTGACGATGTCCTTGAGATGTAGCTTCAAGGAGTCGCTCGAGAAATTGTCCACGGAGATGCGGATGCTATCCCTTCTATCGCTGGTATACTCGTGCATTAGCTTCACGCGGTGCTGCAGAGGTTGGATTCGCCTGATGAACCAGCACAGGGCTAGGTCCAAGCCGGTCAAAACTATCTCTACGAACCACTCTATCCGCCTTATGGCGCGGGAAGCGTCGATGTCAGAGGGATGGGAGGCCTAGGATCTCCACGTCGAAGTTTCGGCGGCGGCTCCATCGACGAAGTCCGAGTACGTTACTTGTCGGCTGGCCAGAGGGATATCTGGGCCGTAGAAGTAAGTACGCTGCCAGTTCTTGCAGGACTTATGGCCGACGATGTCGGCGAATTGCCGTCCAGGACAGATCTTGAAGCTTATGGTGCCACAATTCCTAAGTTCGTCCTTGTTGGCTCCGGCTTCGCGCTTGACGGTGAAGAAATACACGAAGAGATCTAGCCTAGGCTTAATCCCTAGGTAACCCTCGCAGAGCGCCGCGTAATTGCTAAGCGCTAGGATGCTATTGGGGGAAAGGTTTTGGGGCTGGACTCTGTAGTGGGTCAAGACGGAGAGGAAGAAATTAGAGATGGGCAGGGAGATACCGCGTACCAGTTGGGCTTTGAGGTACACCTTTTCTCTGGCTTGGGGAGAAGGTGTCACCTCGCCGGGCCGGCGCTGCCCGCCAGGCGAGCCCCTCCATCGCATGGAGGTAGCCTTCGGTGATCAGTTCCTTGATGTCGCGGTCCGTGATGTCCGAACCGCGCCAATCGCCCTTGTGGGAGTCAAGCTCCTCTTCCAGCAGCTCCAGCGCCGCTGGATTGTGGTCGCCGCCGGTGGTTTTGACCACCGCAGAGATGGGGATGACCAGGCCCTCTGGGGGCATGACGACAGAGATCGCCGGCTTCGCCGCGGCTTCGCCCGACACCGCCATGGAAGGAGTAGAGCTGCTGCGGGCCATTGCGTGAGTTTGGAGATGACTGGCGAGAATCGGAGCTAGGGTTTTTCGCGAGGTTGCGTAGAGAGCTCGAGGGGGTGCTCGCTGGAGGAAGAAGACGATGCGAGGGGTGAATGAGGTGAAAAGTAAAAATTCCACCGCGGTTACTATTTATGATCTCTAGCATCAAGATTCATGCAGCTTGATCGTACGGTTGTTGCGTAGACGACGTGTTCGCGAACGTGCGCGGAAATTTCGCCACATCCCAACCGTCGCCGCCAACGGTTCGTATCGCTCGCGCGGGAAAATCGGACATGATTGCGTTCTCTGCATGTGTGAGTTACGAGGCGTCGCTGACCTATGTCTACGTCGCCCTAGCTGACATAGGCAGATGAGCCGTCACATCGAAAGATTCCGGCATGGATGGATCCAGTCCGGCTACGGAAGAGTACGATGGAAGATTCAGCATTTCTCCGACTTACAAGTTGAAGACGGAGAAAACCTTGCAGGGTTCTTTGGGAGGACTACAAGATATTGCTTGACGATTTGACGACATCCATCTAGACGGAGCATTTCACGTGAGGAGGCAAGACGGCGCAAGATCTCGGAGTTCTCGGGGGCTACTGTTGGGGATATGCTATATGGGTATCCTTATAGCATGTCTCTTATCCGGATAACCCGGGTGGCCCACAGTTGGTAGCATGGCCTATGGCCTGCTGGGCGGCCTAGTTAGATGGATCCAGAAGGGAGGCCCATGCCGGATAAAGGAAGGCTACGGTTGGAGTCACCGACGTACCCGGAGCCTTGGAGTACAAGACTAGCAATACTAGTAAAAGACGGTGTAGGACTCTGTAACCTGTCCGGCTAGGACTTTTCCCTGTAACCCTAGGACCTGGCGACTATATAAGTAGGGCCTATGGGAGCCTTTAGGGCACAACTTCAGACAATCAAGTAGCGATTAGCATACACCTCGCACGGCGAACCAATCCCTGTAACTCAGCGTATTGCCCTTATAGTGATTTATAGCAGGAGTAGGATTTCGCCAACGTTGTGGGATCTAAACCTGGGTAAGCTGTGTTACCTCGTACCCGTCAACCGTATGCCTTCCCCCACGTCTCTAACACGCACTGTGAGGACCCCTCCATCGCGTACTCGTCGGCAATACCACAACAAGCGAAGCAGCGGAAGCAACAAATCTTTCCAGAAAAATCCACCAGGAACATGTATCTCGCTGATCTGAGGCCATGGGGAAATTCTAAAGAGGGAGAGAGATCCTTCACGAGGAGGTGTGTTGTGAGAGGAGGAGAGGGGGCACCCAAGGGGCATGGCGCCACAACCATGGTGGCTGCCCCCACCTCTTCCACATTCATGTGGGTGGAGTTCCCACTCAAAATGAAAAGCCTCCACTCACATAACATGCCTCCACTAAAAAATTCACTCACATGCATTAAATTTAATGCAAGCTCTCATTTAAATAAAAATCTTTTATTTATTTATTCAGAATTTTGCTAATTAATTTAATTAAGAAACATTCACATAAAACCCCTTACAACATTTCAATTTCACATGCAGAACCAGTTTCAGCAATTTCAACCGAAACAATTCCGGTGTCTAGTGAAATAAATTCCTGCGCTTTGTTTTTCTTTCTCTGGCATATTATTTGGTCCGAATGGTGTTGGTATCCCTTAAGTGTGTCACCCTATGGTTCGCGAATAATGCATACATGTTCGATACCCCTCTCCGATCAATAATCAGCAGCGGGACCTAGAGATCCGTACTGACTCCCACACATTCAACGATGACTTTTGTGATCGTGTGAAACTTATACGCATGTAACTCAATCCCTTTGTCTCACGATATATTACATGTCTAAGATTCGATCATCGATATCTCCATACCTAGTTTGATCTCGTTACCGACATGTACTCTTTTCTTGTTCCCGTGATATAACATTCTAGTGATCAAATCACTTACCTGCAAGCTAATTAACGTGATATCACCGAGAGGGCCCAGAGTATACCACGGGCTTCTTGTGATATCACCTTCTTGTGTAATATATGTACATTTTCACTATCAGGAAAGTAGAAATAGTTGGAGATACCCGGGCTGCATCTCTGAATTTTGTGATATGTTTGTACTGTCAGTTCATAATTCTTTTTTTACATTTTTTCACTGAATTTGAATACCCATTTTACAAATTACACAACTGTTTATCTTTCAATTAGCTTAGTTACTTAATTTTATAATTCCTAAACAGGAGTGAGAAGCACATACCAGGGCTCCGTAAATTCCTTGAAACAAAGGAAATTACATTTGGAAGTGTAGACACTTGCAATGACAAGAAGGTGCTACAAGCAGAATGGATTTTCATTCCTGAAAAATACCATGTCGACATACAAACTCTATATGGAATTCCTAGAAAGGGTCTGAAGGCTGGGATGGGGGATATAACTGCTAAACTTGTCGATCCATCTTACAAAATGATGAAAACCAATTTCAGGACTATGTTAAGTTTACACCAAGGCCATGATTTCTGGGAGTGGAAACCCCTTGCCAAGGTTAACCTTGACTATGCGGAGTCGACGGTTATTTAAGCTCTGAGTTGCTTAGAAAAATCTATGAATTTTCTGACAGGACAGCTCACACCAGGCCAGCTAGAGTAGTACAATTTCCCAAGTCCTGCAAATTGAAGAGAAACCCAGCAGCTCTAAGCGCCACAAGGGGACCGACGAATGGGATGGTTGGGAAAACTAATTATGTACTATGTTAATGTCTGCATATATGTGCATTGCAAGTGTAGTGTTACAACACTGTATGTATGCATTGCTACCCTAGTTAACTATGCTAACCTACTTTTGTGTATATGGCCTTCCAACTATGTTCCAAGAACAATTATGAAATTATTGCAAGTGTAATAATTTCAACTATTATGTATGCATTGTTGATTATGCTAGTTAATTATGCTAACCTACTTTTGTGTATATGGCCTTCCAACTATGTAGTTTCAAACATTAACTCGATTGGCAAATCTCCTATCAACTACATGTTTGAAACTAAATGATGATTTTGGTAAAAAAAATGACCATGACAAAGTAGCTCTAAATAATCTCAAATTTTGTTAAAAAAGACTTCTGTTTCAATAATGTTGCCAATATATCCACACCTTCACCAAGATCAATTATCTTGTGTAAATCTCCTATCAACTACATGTTTGAAACTAAATTATGAAATTCAAAAAAATGACCATGACAAAGTAGCTCTAAATGATCTCAAATTTTGGTAAACAAGACTTGTCTTTCAATAATGTTGCCAATATATCCACACCTTCAACAAGATCAATTATCTTGTGTAAATCTCCTATCAACTACATGTTTCAAACTAAATGATGAAATTCAAAAATATTACCATTACAAAGTAGCTCTAAATGATCTCAAATTTTGGTAAAAAAGACTTGTCTTTCAATAATGTTGCCAATATATCCACACCTTCACCAACAACAATTATCTTGTGTAAATATCCTATCAACTACATGTTTGAAACTAAATTATGAAATTCAAAAAAATGACCATGACAAAGTAGCTATAAATGATCTCAATTTTTGGTAAACAAGACTTGTCTTTCAATAATGTTGCCAATATATCCACACCTTCACCAACAACAATTATCTTGTGCAAATCTCCTATCAACTACATGTTTGAAACTAAATGATGAAATTCAAAAAAATGATCTCAAATTTTGGTAAAAAAGACTTGTCTTTCAATAATGTTGCCAATATATCCACACCTTCACCAATAACAATTATCTTATGTAAATCTCCTATCAACTACATGTTTCAAACTAAATGAAGAAATTGAAAAATATTACCATGACAAAGTAGATCTAAATGATCTCAAAATTTGGTAAACAAGACTTGTCTTTCAATAATGTTGCCAATATATCCACACCTTCACCAACAACAATTATCTTGTGCAAATATCCTATCAACTACATGTTTCAAACTAAATGATGAAATTCAAAAATAAGGGTACAGAATGATTTCATTCTCAACAATGTATAAACATGCATGATCTCCTAATAAGGGTAAATCATAAATTAGAGACTTCATGGATCACTTTTGAATAATCAATTATTACTTGTTAAAATTATGTTTATTGTTTCACAAAACTTTAACAAATCATTTGAAAATTTGATGATTCATGTTTTCTTCATGGTTTAACAAATTATACATGTTTTCTTATAGGACAAAAAAGAGTATTACAAATTTCATTTTTTCCTACCTTTTTTTCCATAGGAAAACAAACTTTCCTCCAAATTTTATACAACTTTTCGTTACCTCCACCCCGCCCACCCCTAGCGCGCTAATTATTTCACCTCCTAATAAAACTCGCCTACCCAGCCCCACAATTCCCTCCCCTTCTAAACTCGCCTCCCAAAAATCCTACACTCACCTCTCAGATCCAATCTCCTCGTCGATGGTTTCTTCGATCACGCCGGCTTCCTTGACTACCTGCCTGCCCTACTCGGCGGAAGACATGACCGGCGGCGCGCTACGCAGTGGCACCTGCTGCAAACCTCTGACACCCAATCTGAAGAAGGGAAATCGGAAACGACCAGGTATCTAATTTCCTACCGTCTCTAGTGTATCTGAGGTAGATCATACCTTCATACAGGGGCTCGGCTTCAAATGTTGATTCTACTATAGGAAAACACGACGCCTAGTTCATATTGTATTTTTAGGTTTCAGTTTCGTCAGGTTGTTGTTCATTCCACAGACTTAGTTTTGTCAGGTTGTTGTACATTTCACAGACATGTCAGGTATTAAAATGTTGACATGGAAAGTCTATGATAAAAAAATATGGGCACTTGACTAGCTAGGTTTAATTTTTAGACCTGCTTTTACCATGTATCTAAACTAACACATGTGTTGTTTATTTTACCATAGTACCGAAGTACCATCTAAATCTGCATACGAGATTCAACAAAAGAAATCTAGAAGATAATGTTGCTCGTTTGAATGAGCATTTGAGTGAAAAAGCTACATCCTTGGGTCTGACTAACCAATACTTCTTGGAGACCGCGCGTAAATTTGTGTTCAGCGGGGCACAACTCGGGACACAGCCAACCAAAAAAGTACTGACTTGAAAGACAAGCTCATAGAAGAAGACCCTACATATAAATGATGTCTACGCACTTCTATTCTTGTAGACAGTTGTTGGGCCTCCAAGTGCAGAGGTTTGTAGAACAACAACAAGTTTCTCTTAAGTGGATTAACCAAGGTTTATTGAACTCAGGGAGGAAGTGGTCAAAGTTATCCCTCTCAAGCAACCTTGCAATCAAGATACAAGAAGTCTCTTGTGTTCCCAACACACCCAATACACTTGTCAGGTGTATATGTGCACTAGTTTGGCGAAGAGATAGTGAAATACAAGTGGTAACGGTGCCAGTAAAGAGCTTGACGGTGAGGTAAGGTAAAAGGACCAAAACCTCCCCGGCAAACATGCAACAGATCTAAATGCAAACCGTGTTTCAATGTTTAAAAACAAGGCCTAGGGATCATACTTTCACTAGTGAACACTCTCTCATATAAATATATCCTCTTCATGATACTACTCTCCGGTTGGACACTCTAATCCATGGTAGGGCTATAACAGCACACCTCAAAGTCCGCCTTCCCCATCTAGATAACACCACACTGTCACCTTGAGCGCTAGATGGTTCCAACAAACACCACAATTTCATAGAGACAACCAACTCAAAATATAACTCATAACAAATATATATGTAGTCTAGCTTAAGTGCCACACACGGCGTGCACGCTGTCATTTTCACACACGTGGGGAAAAGCATAGATCTATTAAAGCACGATGAGTATTTATGTAGACTCTAGCCTAAGTGCCACCATGGCGTGCACGCTGTCACTTTCACACACATGGGGAGAGTAGAGATCTATTGAAGCACTTGAGTAGCAAGGTAGATCTACTTGATTACAAAGCTCATGACCACAACATGATCATGCATAGAGATAGAGATGAACACATAGCTACCGGTAGAGCCCTTAGCCTCGAGGAAGAACTACTCCCTCCTCATCATGGGAATCAGCAACGGCGATGGAGCTGGTGGTGGAGATCGATGGAGATGGCTCCAGGGGCACTTCCTCATATCGGCAGGGTGCCAGAACAGAGACTTTCTGCCCCCCGAATCTCCCCTTCGGTGGCGGTGGCGCTGTGGAGCTTTTCATGGCTTCCTGGTCGATTCATTAGGGTTTCTGAGTCGGGGGCTTCTTATAGGCAAAGGAGGCAAGGTCGATGGAGGGCCAGGGGGCCCACACCCCCTGTGGGCGCGACCAAGGGTGGGCCCGCGCACACCTAGGGTGTGGCCACCTTGGTGTCCTCCTTCGTCTCGTCTTTGATTTTCCGTATCGTTCAGGGAAAATATGAACTTTGGCTTTTGTCCCGTCCAATTTCGAGAATATTCATTTTTTAGCTTTCTGAAACGAAAAACAGCAGAAAACAGGCAACTGGCACTGTGGCATCTTGTTAATAGGTTATTTCCAGAAAGTGTATAAAAATACCTCAAAGTGTAGACAAAACATAACCAAGTTGATACTAAACAAGCATGGAACATAAAAAATTATAGATACGTTTCCAACGTATCAAGCATCCCTAAGCTTAACTCCTGCTCGTCCTCGAGTAGGTAAGTGATAAAAAGAATAATTTTTGAGGTGACATGCACCATCACAATCTTGATCAAACCATTTGAAAGCATTGATAGATGGGATCAAAGTACTCTAAACATGAGCATGAAATAAGAAGTTCTAATATTAAGACAAAGTAACTATGCATGCAACATGAAAGGTTACAAACAAAGATCATGAATAACATGCATTGGAAAACGTTTTTTATTTCACAAACAGAAAACATAGCATAGTGGCATTCAGTTTGTCCCTAATGGAGTAGCAAATAGATGCATAGGACACCTTCAAAGTTCATGAGAGTGACTAGATACAAATAGTTCATGAGAACAAGCAATATCAACAATATGCATCAATCAATAAGTTTTGGGACAATGCACATAGAACTAAGAATGGCAACTATGCTCTCCTAACTGGTTCCTAAAGATAGAAGGTGGAGACACAATATAATGGTGGAAGAAAGGCCGTTCATAAAGGGAAGCAGGGATTTCAAGTCTCAAAAAGAGCTTCCAAAAATTATTGTACTTGTTAGCTTTCAGCTCTCACTGCCCCTATCATAAGCATCTTGAAGTGATTAAGGTTAAAGTGAACAAATTAGGGAGTATATGCTTGACAAAGTATAAGTTGGAAATCTCATGTCCCTTGAATACGAGGTCCGCTCCTCATGCTACTAAACTTTAGTCACCTGTAAATTCTTATCATAGTAAGTACATGTGTATCATAGAGAACCACCAACAGGATACCCCTTGCACATGATATATGATCTATCCCATAATCAAAATAACAAGGCAAGCAGACAATGAGCATCTCATGAATCTTCTTATTTACCATGGGAAAATGGTGTTGTTTTCTCTCTTTCCTCTTTTCAATATGTCTCTTTTTTATATGAAGAAAGCTTCATAGATGTCATTATGGTGATGCTGCAAGTTTCCACCATGATTAGGCATGGCTTAGGCTAGCGGACGAGGCGTTTCTCTAACACATATACATAACTCCATGGACTTACAAGCTCCCCTTTTATTTCACACCGGCGACATCCATAGACAAAAGAGCATGATATCAACTGTGTACAAAGTACAAGTGCAATGTTGAAAGCGTTCCTCGTGACAGCACAGTTCTGCTAATTCCAACGTATAAGTGCAAGCATATACAACATAAATGACGCAATGGTTCAAGTTTATTATGGGCAAGAAAAATAAAGTGTGCCATCAAGTTTGTGAGATCTTTAATCACTAAGTTTCACATAACAAGATACTTTTTAATTAGAAGATAGATGAAAACAAGAATATACTTGGAATGGTGTAACACACCATGCATAGGAGTTTATAGTGGACACTTTGGAATAACTTGGTTTCTTGGGAGTTGGATGCATGAGTAGAGCTTACTCATACAAGTGGAGGCTAGCAAAAGACTGTGAGAGACCAACTAAGAGAGCAATAATGGCCATAATCATGTAGAGCGACAAAACATTATCAATCAAAGCATAAAGTGGTACTACAAGTCAAGGACTAAATTATCATAGAGGCTATGGTGACTTGTTCATAGTCATAACATGGTGTGAGCATGTGCCAAGTCAACCCAAACAAAGCATCAAAGGAGAATACCACAATACTATGCTTTTGTATGCTAAAACAACGCATGATTCCTTCAAGGCACATTAAGCAATCCTAATTGTTTGGAACAAGTCATGCTACAATAATAATCACAAAGAATATGGTAAAAGCAACATCTAGCATGACATGGTAAAGTCTAAGCCACAATCAAAGCAAACTCCCTTTTGTACCACTATAAGCATGAAACTTTCTACTCCTTTCCAACACCAATCAACTTATTTGAAACAAATCACAAATATAATAATCAATAAAGATCAGTGAGCTTGTCTCACAAATCCAAAAATAAGAACTAAAAATTTATAAGCTGGAAGCACAAGAAAACTAAGGCTAAACACAGTGCTAGAATAAGAGAACACTCACAAAACAATAAGAATGAAAACTAGAGTGTTCTAGGTAATATAAACAGAGTTTGTCTCTCTCCAAAAGAAGTGTGTTGTGATCCAACCAACTTACTCAATCAAACTAAGCAAACAAAAACTAAAAACGAAAACTAAGACGCTCCAATAACAACACAACTATGCATGAAACAATAAAAACGAAGTGTCTAGAAAGACCTGAGCTTTTTATTGATGAAGAAGGGGATGCCTTGGTCATCCCCAAGCTTTGACGCTTGTACCTCTTGGATATTTCTTGGGGTGACACGGGGTTTAATCCCCAAGCTTGATTTTTTGACCATTCTTCATCTCATTACATCATTCTTCTCTTACACCTAAAAATTTTCCTTCATATAAAACTTCACACAATCTTCATTAGCAACATTAGTGTATTCAAAAGATAATAGACCCCTGGGTTTTGGTTTTGAAACAAAAAATTTTTCACTAAAAACACAAGATACTGTATCAATTCCCTCAAAAAGCTCAATTTCCCAAAAAGAACCCAAAAAGGAATCAATAAGAAGCAAATGCAAATAATGGCAGAAATCTGTCAAAATAGACCAGCAGGTAGGAATCGACTTTTTAGAAGACCTTCTATTGCTCAAATCAAAAAGTGTTGAACTACCGAAAGTTAGCTAACATACTAGAGGATTTATTCAGAAAATATCAGCTCATTCAGACTTACAGATATTTTACACGAATTTTACGGGGGAGCACAAAAATCTGTTTCAGGACAACAACTCCCCAAACCTTAGTTCTCTCTCATTAGAGGTTATTCTTGGCACAAAAAACAAATAAAAAGGATAAGGGGAGATCATTACTAAACTAATAACTTACAAGACTTAATAAATCTCTTGGGTTATCTTTCTTTAACGCCTTTAAGTTAGGCTTGATAGTTTGAGAAGATGCTCACATAAGAAACATGAACTGAAGTAAAAGAGAGCATCAAGAAGCAAATTCAAAACACATTTAAGTCTAACCCACTTTCTATTCATAATAATATTGTAAATAAACAAGTCATGAAAGCACAAAGCAACAAGCATAGAAAACCAAAACAAGTGCAACTTCAAGATTTTCAACATAAAGAGGGGAAACTTAATATTGTTGAGATATATAAGACCATGTTTCCCTCTCTCATAGTAACTTTGAGTAGAATCATGAAAAAAAATTAACAATATAACTTTCACATAAAACATCCTTATCATGAGCCACATGCATAAAATGATTATTTCTCTCCACATAAGCATAGTCATTCTTATTAATTATAGTGGGAGAAAATTCAACAAAATAGCTATCATCATTATTCTCATCACCATAATCATCAAATATAGGAGGCATATTGTAATCACAATTAACTTTCTCCTCAATAGTAGGTGGAATGAAAATATCATATTCATCATTGTAATCATCATATATTGGAGGTTTGGTATCATCATAAGCAATATAATAGCTATCTTCCAAAGCTGGGGAACTAAAAAGATCATTTTCATAAAAACTAGCTTCCCCAAGCTTAGGCTTTTCCATAGTATTAGGAATAATGGTGTTCAAAGAATTCATAATAATAACATTGCTATTAGCATGCAAATAAATCTCCATAGGTTTTTTAATTTTCTCTTCAAACACTTCATGTCCTAACTTAAGATAAACACTATAAAGATCTCTAATTTTGTTGTTTTCCATTAAGCCTAACTAGTGAAAACAAGAAACAAAAAGACAAAATTGAATAATCTAACGCTGTGTTTGGATGTTGGAAAATTGCCTCGGAATTGAATTGGACTAAAAATTCCAAATCCACTATGGAAAGGAAATGGGCATAATTTCAATTCAGGTGTTTGGATGTGCATGAATTTTTCCCTTGGAATCAAAGGGTGGCACCTATTTCCAAATTCTGTTTGGATGAACAAAACAATGGAATTGAAAGTTTTGTTGAATTTTGACAAATTGAGGAAGACAAGAGGAAGATGAGGGCATTGGAGATGTCGACGAACTACCAGGGATCCACCGCCACTCACTTGGCGCTGATTCTCAAGCTCCCGCCGCCGTCTAGGGTTAGCACCCGCCGCCATCTAGGGTTAGCTCGCGCCGCCACTCACATGGTGCTGATGCTTGAGAGGGGAAGGGGAGCGAGAGGAGGCGGGGAAGGGAAGAGACGGGGCAGCTCACCGGCGGTGGCGCTGGGGACAGAAGGTCGCAGGCACGGTCTCGTCGAGCAGGCTTCGCTCGCGGAAACGAACAGGTAAGCGCATGGGGAGGAGATTCCACGCGTTTCCGAGCAGGTGAGCTCGGAAACTCCCGAGGTCGGGCGGGCGCTAGCGGGGGTTACGCTCGGAATTGCTTCCTCTTTCCACGCTTTAATTCCAAGACCCTCCCAAACACTAGAATTCGGCCCAACGATTCCAGAATTCCAATTCCGAGCCTATTTTCCAACATCCAAACACAGTGTAAAGGAAATAACTTCAAGCACTCACACACCAAGAGGATGTGAGTACCTTTTACCTTACCTCCCCGGCAACAGCACCAGAAAATAGCTTGATGTTTACGCACTTCTATTCTTGTAAACAGTTGTTGGGCCTCCAAGTGCAGAGGTTTGTAGTACAACAACAAGTTTCCCTTAAGTGGATTACCCAAGGTTTATTGAACTCAGGGAGGAAGTGGTCAAAGGTATCTGAAAGAGCATTTTTCTATCCCTCTGATTTTGATGTTTGATAACAACACACTTATCAGTTTAATCGTGTGCTAAGTGTATCACAGGTTTGATAAGGGTGTGGCACAAATATTGGCCTAACAATTCCCTATGCGAAAAACCAATGTGTCAACCGGTAGTACCGGAAATACGACCGGTACTACCGCTTGGCACCGGTACTACCGGTTCAAGTACCGGTTGGATCCGTGCAAGACTAATAAGGATGGGTTTTAGTCAGTACCACCCGGTACCACGGAGCGGCACTACCGGTCCAACCGGTAGTACCGCTTGAGACAAGCGGTACTACCGCTTGGACACGGTCGTACCGCTCGGCAGTACCGGGCCGTTCTAAAGAAGAGCCACCCCTCTCTGTTTTGCTCAGTACCAAGCGGTACTTGGGACCGGTACTACTGCCCGAACCGGTAGTACCGCGTCATACGATCAGTACTACTGCTTGGGGGTAGTACCGCAAGGGAATACCGGGCTTCACTGATTGTTTGCTCAACCATTCAAGAATTCTCTAGTACCTGGTCCAGTACTGGACCGGTAGTACCGCTTGCCAGCGGTACTACCGCTTGAGTACCGGTACTACCGGTGCATTAAAGGCTCCAACGGCCATATTTCGTGGAGGGGTATAAATACCCCTCCACCTACCTTGGGACAAGCTGCTCAGCCACATTAAAGTCAAGACCACCATTGGAGCCACCAAATCTTCAAGATCTCCTCATTCCACCACCCAAAGTCCTTGATCTTTGGGGAATCGAAGGAGGGGGCCCCGATCTACTACTTCACCAAAAGAGATCTTCATTTCCCCCTCATTTCATTGAGGGCCCCTTTGTTCTAGTGTTTTCTTGGAAACCCTAGTTCTTGTTTTGGTTCTTACAAGCTTGTCTTTGATTACTTTGACAGCTTGCTTGTATTTGGGAGCCTCCGATTAAGTTGTGGATGTGTGCCCCAAACTTGTAAAGGTGCCGGCTTCCACCTTGAAGGTTTCTGATTAGTGGAAGGTGGATCGATCCCATTGGGGTGAGATTCATCGAAGAACAAGGGAGGCCTTTCGTGGCGTTGGTGGTTTGAAACCACCCCCTCTCCAAACGTAGACATACTTCCCCTCAAAAGGAAGGAACTACGGAAAACAAATCCTTGTGTCTCCGCGTCCACCACTTTGGTTACTTCTATACTTTACCGCACTTTACTTACTTGTTCCTACTTTGTGTTCTGGTAGCTCTTGCACAATTGTCATATAGGTAAATTCACCTTAGTTGCATTATCTAGAGAATTTACCTTATTGTCAAACCTTAATTTGAAAATGAAGAAAATTTGAAGTAGCACCTATTCACCCCTCCCCTCTAGGTGCCCATACGATCCTTCAATTGGTATCAGAGCCTTGCTCTTTATTTGGGCTTTACCGCCTAAGAGAATATGGGTAGCGACAAAGGGGATGGTGGTAGTGAGCCAACATCGGTGACCATGGAAGATCTCAAAAACATGGAAACAAGATTGAGCTCTTCCTTGGTCAACAAAGTCAAGAAGATGCTCGAGCAACTTCTTAAAGACAAAGAAGGCTCATCACCCCCATCTCCTCAAGAGGATCAACCATCCATTTTACCTAAAGTGAATACGTCGGTATCCCCCGAGGGTATGATGGTGGGGGGTAAACAAGACCACGCTAATTCCTCCACACAACTTGATGGGGGGAAGGGTGAGCACCATGATTCTTGGTACTCTCCCGATCCTCCCATCCCTCACCCTCATGTGTACAATAGGGGTGACCCACCTAAGCTTGAAGAGTCGGCTACTTTTGCTCAATGGCAATCAATAATGAGAACTCATGTGCGCAGATCTTGCATTGAACTATGGAACATCATCGAGCATGGACTCTTTATTGGAGATCCAAACAACATGACAAGAAGAGAGGTTGTCAATAGTCAACTCAATGCCACTGCTTTGCATATGATTCAACAAGGATTGGGGACAAAGGATTATTCACACATTGAGCACTTAAGCATTGCCAAGGAAGCTTGGGATGCCCTCACCGTATTGTTTGTTGGTAATGAGAGTATGAGGAGGAACCGATATGATGCTCTAAGCAATGAAGCCGAAGGCTTCTACATGAAAGAAGGTGAAGATCACGAAGACATGTACCGAAGGCTCAAAACCACCACCGCCGCTTTCAGAAATGTGGGTGCCTCACATATGGATGATGCATGGATAAAAAGGAAATATGTGAGCGCACTCATGCCCTTTGAGCCCACGGAATTGAAGAGCTTACAAGGTAGACACAACTACCATCTCATGACCTCCAATGAAGTTATGCAAGAGATGGCCGCTTTCAAGGTTGCCGCCAAGAATGCCAAAGACGCCCGTGCTCGTGCCCTTGGTATGAGTAATGTTGTCAATGTTGCTTTGAAGGCCAAAGTTGTGGATCATGGGGATGAAGATGATAGTGATGAAGGCCTCTCCATGGATCATCCCGATGAAGTCAAGATTTCTCATAGTCAATATATGGCCTTCTATGCAAAGAACTTTTGGAAGAACCCCGCCAAGGCTAAGATGGAAATGCAACGGAGAAGCAACCCAAATGGGAAAAGAGGAATACCACTAGGTTGAGATCTTGCTTCAATTGTGGTGACCGCTATCACTTTGTGGAAAGTTTCCCCTATGAGAAGATAGAAGATCATGGTGGTAAACTTGTGTTGAAAAATACTCTCAAGGCACCGTACAAGAAACCTTTCATCAAGAAGAATCCCATCAACAAGAAGTCGGGAGAAATTGTCTTGATCACTCATGAAGAATACTCCTCTGACAATGAAGATGATGAAGATGAGGAAGAGGAAACTTCTCATGGTGTGGCTGCTCTAGCCACCACATCTACTCCGACATTCTCACTCTTCGATTCTCAAAATGAGAACTCTGCCAACAAGAACGTCACTTGCCTTATGGCAAGAGGAACGGAGGTATCCTCATCATCCCGCTCTACTCCCTTAGATAATAATGAATTTGATGATGAGATGTCTCTTGATGTTAAAAAGGAATTAATTGCCTTTGATGAGTTTATGACTAACCTAGAAGGAGATGCTAAGTTACATTTTGGGAACATCTTAGATCAACTCTCACATACTCAAGAGCTTCTAGATGTAAGATGTAAACTTGGGCATGAGCATATGATTGAGCTAGAGGATTTAAACAATGCTCTAGAAGAAGAACAAGAAACTAGGTTGTCACTTGAATTAAAACTTGAAGGGCTTGATGAGGCCAATGACATTATTGTTAACAAACTCATCAAAGAGCGTGATCATGCTATTGCTAAATACAAAAGGGATAAAAAGGACAAGACTGAGTTTGGTGTGGTTCATGAAAAACTTGCCGAGGACTTTAGTTTGCTTAACAAGGCTCACACGGCCTTGGAGAGTGAACTCTTGTCACTCACAAAGTCCCATGAAACACTTCAAACTCAATTGGCCAATATTCCTTCACCTAGTAACTTCATTCCATCTAGTAGCACAACTATTCTTGAAGAGAATGCTAGATTGAAGGGGGAGCTTGCTAAGGCCACATTTCCACAAGGCAACAAGTCCATTGATGATCTTTTGAGCAAGCAAAGGCATAGTGGTGATAAAGGGGGCATTGGTTTTGTTTCCAAAACCAAGAAGAAGAACAATAAGAAGAAAAAGGCCAAGCCCGCACAAGAGACCAACAAGACCATTGTGGAGAGTAAGGCCACAAGTGGTAAAACTATGTCTCATGATGACTTTGCGGGAAGTGCTAACCCTCACTATGTTCTAATGCGTGATTATTATGGTGATGTTTATGCACAATATGTTGGCCCTTATGATGGTTATATTGCTTGATCTATTTGGGTTCCCAAGACCCTTGTTGCTAACAAAAGAGGACCCATTGAAAAATGGGTACCTAAAAATTAGCTTGATCTTTTATAGACTTATGCTTCCGGAGGGTCAAAGTGGGTGCTTGATAGTGGTTGCACAAGTCATATGACCGGAAGCTCGTCTATTGTCAAGGAGTTAAAGCCAAATGATGATCAAATCACCGTGACATATGCCGACAAATCAAAGTCTAAGGTAATGGGTTTCAACAAGGTTGTGGTTGCTCACGACATTACACTCGTGAATGTCATGATTGTTGAGACCCTTGGATACAATTTACTTTCTGTCCTTGCTCTTGGTAAGATGGGCTTTGCCGTCTTCATTGATGTTGATATTGTGGTCCTCTTGTGGAGAAAGTCTCTCAAGGTCGCTTTCGTTGGGTACGTCGAACATGACTTGTATGTGGTGGACTTTTCAGAGCAAACCACTATAGGTCTGATGTGCTTATTCGGAAAGGCTGATGTGGGTTGGCTATGGCATCGCCGACTAGCCCATGTCAATATGAGAACTTTGCAAAGTCTCCATAAAGAGGGCCATATAGTTGGACTAAAAGAAAATGTTTCCTTTGCCAAAGATCGTGTTTGCAGGGCATGTGTTCTAGGGAAGATGCATGACGCTCCTCAAAAGCCTAAGAACCAAATCAAGTCTACCAAGATCTTGGAACTCCTCCATGTGGACCTATTTGGTCCTCCATCTCATGCAAGTCTTGGTGGGAAGAAATATTGTTTGGTGATTGTTGACGACTTTTCAAGATACTCTTGGGTTTATTTCTTCAAGTTGAAGAGTGAGACTCAAAAGACATTTATCGACTTCATCAACTTAGCTCAACGATAATACAATGTACCCGTGTTGATTATAAGAAACGACAACGGCATCGAGTTCAAGAACTACACCTTGAATGATTTCCTTAGTGATGAGGGGATTAAACATCAATATTCCGCTGTATACACCCCCCAACAAAATGGTGTGGCCGAAAGGAAGAACCGGACTCTTATTGAGATGGCTAGGACCATGTTGGCGGAGTTTAAATCTCCATACAACTTTTGGGCGGAAGCCATCTCCACCGCTTGCCATGCTTCAAACCGGCTCTACCTCCGCAAAGAAATCAACAAAACTCCATATGAAATTCTTACCGGTAACAAACCCAACATATCTTACTTCCGGGTGTTCGGTTGTAAGTGTTTCTATCTCATAAAAGGTGTTCATTTGTCTAAATTCGAGTCTATAGCATTAGAGGGTATTTTTGTTGGCTATGGTATCGAATCTCACACTTATAGAATCTATGATAAGATCTCCGGAGCCGTCATAGAATCTTGTAGTGTGACCTTCGAAGAATATGATGGTCCCCAAGGGGGCGTGTTGATGCTTGTGATGCAGATGATGAAATGCCTCAGGATGCCATAGGAAGAATGGGTGTGGGATATATCCGCCCCGTTGAGGAACCCCTTATGGCGGATCGAGAAGAACTATGCTCCACTCAAGTGGAACCCTCATCTTCACAACCTTAACATGCTCCATCCACCGAAGAGGACATTGACTCAAGCCAAAGAAAAGATGTGGACCCTCAACATGGTGATCAAAGTGTCAACTCTAGTCAAGGGGAGCTTGGTCCATTCGACGGGTTGTCAAGTGGTGCCAAGTCAATTTGTCAAGGAAGATCCATACAAACTGTTTTGAGACAAACTCAAATTGACGCTAGAAGAGCACTTGATCAATACCAAGGTCAATCTTTGCCTCCAATTATAGAGGATGATTCCAATGATGATCAAGGTCAAGATGATGGTCAAGACGAGGATCAAAATGATGAAGAGGGTCCTCCAAGAAACAATACGGAGATCCACGCTCGTCGCGAAGCTAGAAAGGAAAGAATGTTGGAGTTAAGAGACCACTCCCTCCAAAATGTAGTTGGTGATCTAAGGAAAGGTATCTCCACAAGAGGTTCAGTGAACACCAAGCACACATCTCCATGATTGAACCAAAGAAAGTGTGGGAAGATCTTGAAGATTCGGATTGGTTAGAAGTTATGCACAAAGAGCTCAACAACTTTGAGAGAAACAAAGTATGGAAGTTAGTTGAGAAGCCAAAGGATTGCCGCAATGTTATTGGAACAAAGTGGATATTCAAGAACAAGCAAGATGAGCATGGAATTATAGTAAGGAACAAGGCTAGATTGGTTGCACAAGGGTATTCTCAAATTGAAGGCATTTATTATGGAGAGACTTATGCACCCGTGGCTCGCCTTGAGTCCATCCGTATCCTTCTTGCTTATGCGGCACATCATAACTTTAAGTTGCAACAAATGGATGTAGAAAGTGCATTTCTTTATGGTCCTTTAAATGAATTGGTATATGTTAAGGAACCCCCGGGATTTGAGGACCCCAACTTCCCAAACCATGTCTACAAATTTGATAAGGCGCTCTATGGGCTCAAGCAAGCCCCACGCACGTGGTATGAGCACCTTAGAGAGTTATTGTTTGACCGTGGCTTTGAGGTTGAGAAAATCGATCCCACTCTTTTTACTAAGAGGGTCAATGGGGAGCTTTTTGTATGCCAAATATATGTTGATGATATTATCTTTGGCTCATCTAACAAAGCTTTGAATTCTCAAAGCTTATGACTAGTAGGTTCCGGATGTCTTTGATGGGAGAGTTGAGAGTATTTCTTGGCTTTGAGATCAAGCAAGTTAGAGGAGGGACATTCTTCAATCAAGCCAAGTATACTCAAGATATGCTCAAGAGATTCAAAATCCAAGATTTAAATGGAGCTCCTACTCCCATGGCTACAAAGACTCATCTAGAACAAAATCCAAATGGTAAAGATGTGGATCAAAAGGTATACCGGTCCATGATTGGTTCTTTGCTTTACCTTTGTGCATCTAGACCCGATATTGTGTTGAGTGTAGGTGTGTGTGCAAGATATCAAGCGGCTCCTAAGGAAAGCCATTTAATGGCGGTCAAGATAATCTTTCGATATTTAGTTCATACCCCATTTTATGGTCTTTGCTATCCTTGAGGCTCAACATTTGCTCTTTGTGGATACAAGGATTCGGATTGGGCGGGGGACAAGGATGATAGAAAATCAACATCCGGGGCTTACCAATTCCTTGGTAGGTCCTTGGTATGTTGGTCTTCTAAGAAGCAAAATTGTATATATCTCTCCACCGCCGAAGCCGAGTATGTTGTTGTCGCTAGTGCTTGCACTCAAATTCTATGGATGAGGCAAACTTTAAAGGAATACGGTGTCCATTGTGACAAAGTGCCTCTTCTATGTGACAATGAAAGTGCCATCAAAATTGCATACAACCCGGTGGATCACACAAGGACAAAGCATATTGAGATTCGTCATCACTTCATTAGAGATCATGTTGCTCGAGGTAATATTGATCTATCCTATGTTTCAACCAAAGATCAACTTGCCGATATCTTCACGAAGCCACTTGATGAAGCAAGGTTTTGCTACTTGAGGAATGAACTAAATATCATAGATTCAAGGAGCTTGACTTGATTATCTTGCACACTCACCTAATACTCGACCCATATTTGGTTTAGGTGTAGGCATGGACATAGGGGGAGTGCGGTCCTAATTGATTGGACCATCCCTCCCCCCATTATGTGCAAAGTAAACAAAATCATTCCTCTTAATATCATTTTGTGACATGTGAGCTTAATGATGAGTTTTGGTAATGGACCCAAGATATATCTTAGTGGTGCCAAGCCGAGTATACTCAAATATGGTGGCCTAGGCCACCGCCCCCCTCACAATCGAGAGGTTGATGTGCGTACTCGTGTTTGTCATTTTTTAATTGATTTTTACTCATGCTTGTCATCTTTTGAGTTGTCTTCACCGTTCTTAGTCTCATGCACTCTAGTTTGATTTTTGACATCTTTTTCTCGATTTTTAGAGTGCATATGCTTCCCAGCACACTTGTATCAACCCAAGCCTCCTTACTCCCTCACAAAAACCCTCTCTCTATCCGCACAAGAATCACCTTTGTTTCCTGGCTTTGGAATCAGATGGGACCGGTACTACCGGTTGTATGAGCGGTACTACCGCCCCTGGGAAATTCCCAGGGCGCATCCTGGAACCTGCTCCAGGAGCGGTACTACCGCCCACACGCCAGGTAGTATCGGCCACCGGTACTACCGGTTGGGAACCGGTACTACCGCTCCTAAGAGGTACTACCGCTTCAGCAACCGGTACTACCGGTCGGCGGTTTTCTGGTATATATTGGACGCGCGTGGGAAGGCACCCATCAGTGCCTCATTCTTCCCCACGCCCTCCACTCATACCCGCATCGCCGCCAGAGCCCTTGAAGCCGCCGGAGCCCTGCCGCGCCCTTCTCTCCCCGGATTCCCCTTGGATTCGGCCTCTTGGCGGACTCCCACTCCTTTCCACCGCCATGGATCCCGGTACAACCGCCCTTTCTCTCTCCCCGTTTAATTTCCTCATTGGATCTTGGTTTTGGCTTAGATTTGTGAAGAAATTAACATGTTGTAAGGTTGTACTGCCATATGCTTCCCTTATTATCGAGTAGAATCGTTTATTTACAGTTTAATGCCGTCACTTTGGTCCGTTTCTACCAGATCTGACGAACCCGTGCCGCTCAACCGGTAGTACCGGAACTTTTTCCGGTACTACCGCTTGCACGCGGTACTACCGGTCGTCAGGTCTGGTAGTACCGGCCCCAACTGACCGCACTTTTCTGTTCAATATTCCTTTCTCTTAGTTGCTCCTTGTGATTCTTGTGCCCTTACCCCCTTGCTATCCTCCCTCGTGCTTTCACAGATGCAGGTGGTTCTCAGGGTGCGCGCAAGCGTTCCAAGACTAGCCGTGAGATTGTTGAGGAAGAGACGGAGTCTGAGGAAGAGGTTATGCCACAGCCAAGACACTGTTCCAAGTTGCCTGCCACTCGAGGTGGTCGTGGGGGTCGTGAGGGGGTTACCAAGCGTTCTGCTGGGCGTGGCAGCGCTCCTCCCTCTCGTCCCCCTTCCTCAGGGCGTACCAAGAGTCTCAACTCAGGGCCATCAGGGCCAAAGAAACTGTCTGACATCTCAGATTCGGATTTTAGGGCTCTCAGGATTGACAATGCATACTCTCGCAACCGGGATGAGGACAGAGCAGACAGCCTTTTCTTCAATGATTTCCAAGAGCGTCTTTATCATGAGGTTCTTTTGAACAATATTCAGATGGTGGTGTCTCAGCAGTGTATTGACATGGAGCACATTAACAAGAATCTTGACTACTTTGCTGAAGCTAAGGAAATATGCTCTCACCTTGGCATGTTCCCCATTATGGAGTTCCAGTATGACTATGAGCCATTCCTTATTGCACAGTTTTATGCCACTGCACATTTCCACACTGGCCGTACTCGGAAGATTACCTAGATGACTCAAGGTGGAATCAAGGAGGCCACACTTGTGGAGTTTGCTGCAATATTGGGGTATGAATAACGCGGCCGGGACATTCCTTGTGGTTTTCGCTGTCACACATGGGAGCACCCCTCCAAGAAGGATGTTCTTACACCTCTGTATATCCAGGGCCGCGGAATTGCTGGCAAGATCAAGGATCTTCTCCCCACGTATGACATTCTCCATCGCATTTTCCGTGACACTGTTGCTCCTCATGCGGGCAACAAGGATGAGATTCATGGGTTCTCTGTTGACTTGTTGTTCAACACCTTCCTCAACCACGACTCAGGCACTCCTCTTGATGTGTCAGAATTCATATGGAATGAGATGGTTGCTGCTGCATACACTCGGA
Organism: Avena atlantica; assembly: GCA_910589765.1. Classification (NCBI taxonomy): domain Eukaryota; kingdom Viridiplantae; phylum Streptophyta; class Magnoliopsida; order Poales; family Poaceae; genus Avena; species Avena atlantica. Next base: position 68,058,230 of record OU342737.1, read on the forward strand.
GGGTTCCACCATTTTCTCCGTAAATTATGGCCTTCATTGTGTCAAAGTGCCCTCCCATTTCTAGGACACTCTCCACTCGCCCTCTCATTGCGCACAGGCCCAATGCACTCAAGATCAAGACACATGCTAAACCCCGCGTTGTGGCGGGTGGGGAGGAAGAGGATGACTCTGAGGATGCTGACAGTGGTCGTGACACTGACTATGTTGTCTCTCGTGGCAAGAATGCTAAGCCCACTTGGGCCAAAAGTATGGAGGCCAAGCTCAAGAAGGTCTTCTGCTTCCAGATTGACAACCAGAAGCGCATGTATGAGGCACATGTGTATGCCAAGAAGGCCAGTGCTCGGCAGAAGGACATGATGGCTGCCCAGGGTTTGACCGTCTCCGAGGGTTCCGAGACCAACATCACTCCAGAAGATCAGTGGATCTCTCAGCACAGCCGTTGTGACGATGATGTCTCTTCCTCGCACCGCGCACCACCCACCTACGAGGAGGACTTTGAGGATGAGGAGGAGGAGGAGGATTGACTGTCAGGACGGTAGTCTTGCACTTGTCCCTTTTTGGCATCTTGATGCCAAAGGGGGAGAAGTTGCACTTTAGGCACGGGTGTTGCATGGGAAGTCACAAGTTTGTTCTTATTTTGATCCTTTTATTGCTTGTGAACTTCGATTTCCCTCTATTTATGTGTGAGACTATGTGATTATGTCGTGTGAGACTATGTGGTTATTTCGTGGTTATGTAATGGATCCATCTTATGAGACTATGTGGTTTATTTCATTGTATCCATCTTGTGATGATATGCGTTATCTATTGTCTATATATTTCTCATCACATGTTATTGTGCAAAGGTATGATTTCAAATGCTAGTATCTATATTTGTGCATCCATGTTGGCTTTGTAAAATAGAGGGGTAAGTTTGTTTCTACACATCTAGGAGGAGCCCCGTCTCTATTTTACAAATCCCATGTGTTTCCTATTAAAATCATCTTGCAAAAGTGTATTGTCATCAAACACCAAAAAGGGGGAGATTGAAAGAGCATTTTTCTATCCCTCTGATTTTGATGTTTGATAACAACACACTTATCAGTTTAATCGTGTGATAAGTGTATCACAGGTTTGATAAGGGTGTGGCACAAATATTGGCCTAACAATTCCCTTTGCGAAAAACCAATGTGTCAACCGGTAGTACCGGAAATACGACCGGTACTACCGCTTGGCACCGGTACTACCGGTTCAAGTACCGGTTGGATCCGTGCAAGACTGATAAGGATGGGTTTTAGTCAGTACCACCCGGTACCAAGGAGCGGCACTACCGGCCCAACCGGTAGTACCGCTTGAGACAAGCGGTACTACCGCTTGGACACGGTCGTACCGCTCGGCAGTACCGGGCCGTTCTGAAGAAGATCCATCCCTCTCTTTTTTGCTCAGTACCAAGCGGTACTTGGGATCGGTACTACCGCCCGAACCGGTAGTACCGCGTCATACGACCGGTACTACCGCTTGGGGGTAGTACCGCAAGGGAATACCGGGCTTCACTAATTGTTGGCTCAACCATTCAAGACTTCTCAGGTACCTGGTTCGGTACTGGACCGGTGCCAGCGGTACTACCGCTTGAGTACCGGTACTACCGGTGCATTAAAGGCTCCAACGGCCATATTTCGTGGAGGGGTATAAATACCCCTCCACCTACCTTGGTACAAGCTGCTTAGCCATATTAAAGTCAAGACCACCATTGGAGCCACCAAATCTTCAATATCTCCTCATTCCACCACCCAAAGTCCTTGATCTTTGGGGAATCGAAGGAGGAGGCCCCGATCTACTACTTCACCAAAAGAGATCTTCATTTCCCCCTCATTTCATTGAGAGCCCCTTTGTTCTACTGTTTTCTTGGAAACCCTAGTTCTTGTTTTGGTTCTTACAAGCTTGTCTTTGATTGCTTTGACAGCTTGCTTGTATTTAGGAGCCTCCGATTAAGTTGTGGATGTGTGCCCCAAACTTGTAAAGGTGCCGGCTTCCACCTTGAAGGTTGCCGATATAGTGGAAGGTGGATCGATCCTGTTGGAGTGAGATTCATCAGAGAACAAGGGAGGTCTTTCGTGGCATTGGTGGTTTGAAACCACCCCCTCTCCAAATGTAGACGTACTTCCCCTCAAAAGGAAGCAACTACGGGAAACAAATCCTTGTGTCTCCGCGTCCACCACTTTGGTTACTTCTATCCTTTACCGCACTTTACTTACTTGTTCCTACTTTGTGTTGTGGTAGCTCTTGCACAATTGTCATATAGGTAAATTCACCTTAGTTGCATTATCTAGAGAATTTACCTTATTGTCAAACCTTAATTTGAAAAAGAAGAAAATTTGAAGTAGCACCTATTCACCCCCCCCCTCTAGGTGCCCATATGATCCTTTCAATTGGTATCAGAGCCTCGGCTCTTTATTTGGGCTTTACCTCCTAAGAGAATATGGGTAGCGACAAAGGGGATGGTGGTAGTGAGCCAACCCCGGTGACAATGGAAGATCTCAAAAACTTGGAAACAAGATTGAGCTCTTCCTTGGTCAACGAAGTCAAGAATATGCTCGAGCAACTTCTTAAAGACAAAGAAGGCTCATCACCCCCATCTCCTCAAGAGGATCAACCATCCATTTTACCTAAAGGGAATACGTCGGTATCCCCCGAGGGTATGATGGTGGGGGTAAACAAGACCACGCTAATTCCTCCACACAACTTGATGGGGGGAAGGGTGAGCGCCGTGATTCTTGGTGCTCTCCCGATCCTCCCATCCCTCGCCCTCATGTGTACAATAGGGGTGACCCACCTAAGCTTGAAGAGTCGGCTACTTTTGCTCAATGGCAATCACTAATGAGAACTCATGTGCGCAGCTCTTGCATTGAACGATGGAACATCATCGAGCATGGACTCTTTATTGGAGATCCAAACAACATGACAAGAAGAGAGGTTGTCAATAGTCAACTCAATGCCACTGCTTTGCATATGATTCAACAAGGATTGGGGACAACGGATTATCCACACATTTAACACTTAAGCATTGCCAAGGAAGCTTGGGATGCCCTCACCATATTGTTTGTTGGTAATGAGAGTATGAGGAGGAACCGATATGATGCTCTAAGCAATGAAGCCGAAGGCTTCTACATGAAAGAAGGTGAAGATCACGAAGATATGTACCGAAGGCTCAAAACCACCGCCACCGCTTTCAGAAATCTGGGTGCCTCACATGTGGATGATGCATGGATAGAAAGGAAATATGTGAGCGCACTCATGCCCTTTGAGCCCACGGACTTGAAGAGCTTACAAGGTAGACACAACTACCATCTCATGACCTCCAATGAAGTTATGCAAGAGATGGCCGCTTTCAAGGTTGCCGCCAAGAATGCCAAAGACGCCCGTGCTCGTGCCCTTGGTATGAGTAATGTTGTCAATGTTGCTTTGAAGGCCAAAGTTGTGGATCATGGGGATGAAGATGATAGTGTTGAAGGCCTCTCCATGGATCATCCCGATGAAGCCAAGATTGCTCATAGTCAATATATGGCTTTCTATGCAAAGAACTTTTGGAAGAACCCCGCCAAGGCTAAGATGGAAATGCAACGGAGAAGCAACCCAAATGGGAAAAGAGAGAATACCACTAGTTTGAGAACTTGCTTCAATTGTGGTGACCGCTATCACTTTGTGTCAAGTTGCCCCTATGAGAAGAGAGAAGATCATGGTGGTAAACTTGTGTTGAAAAAGACTCTCAAGGCACCATACAAGAAACCTTTCATTAAGAAGAATCCCATCAACAAGAAGTCAGGAGAAATTGTCTTGATCACTCATGAAGAATACTCCTCCGACAATGAAGATGATGAAGATGAGGAAGAGGAAACTTCCCATGGTGTGGCTGCTCTAGCAACTCGCATTGTGGCATCTTGTCAATAGGTTAGTTCCAGAAAGTGTATAAAAATACCTCAAAGTGTATAGAAAACATAACCAAGTTGATACTAAACATGCATGGAACATCAAAAATTATAGATACATTTCCGACGTATCAATGAACCTACTGATAATGAGATCACGAATACTGACGATGAGCACACTATATTTCCTACTTTCAATATCAATGAATACATGTTTTTAATTTATTACTAACTTATTAAACTTTCTAGGATGATGAAGAATCTGCACCCGCAAAACAAAAGAAGCGTTCGAAATCTCGTGTACCTCCATCTAACATAGCAACTAGATCACGACTAAATCCTACCCATGAAGCAAGCGGTTTGGAACCGATGCCACTACCAGCAGATTGCAACTCTGAAAATGTGATGTCGTCTATGCAGATCCAAACATCTGGAGATACCAACACTCCTGCTCATAATCAGATCATTAAACGACAAGGTATGACCATATAACTAGAACCCTTGTGCTAATTGTTGTTACAACATTTACTAACAAATTAATCCTATTGTTTGTCTAATTTCAGAGTTAGTGACAACCTCTAGCCATTCTAAGCGAAAGAAGGGGGCTAAGACCTACTATGGGCCATGGACTTCATTCGTACACAAGAAGGAACTCTGGCAACAGATGGAAATTCAATTCACGCCTGGCGTCAAGATACCCACAAATCCTATCCATGCGGCAAAGCTTAACTCCGAGTGTGGTGTGCACATCCGCACCAATAAAATGGCTCTTGCAACACACTGGAAGCAGTACACGAAAGATGAATCTCTGAAGAATGTTATTCTAGATGCTATCAAATGTGTAGCGGTGCGTCGATGCTGTTTTTTTTAAACCAACATTTCTAATGCATGTAAACTCATGTGCCCTAGTTTTAATTGCATGTCTATTTCATAGGGAAAGTTTCAAAGGGACACAAAAAATAAAGATTCCCAAGCAGTGTGCACTGATATCATACAGATTTGTGTACGCCAACAATGTTATAGGCTTATGAAGATGTACTCGGACAAGATAAAGAATCTTACTCATGAGCAAGCATATCTTCTCATACCACATAATGTAGAACAAACAAGTTGGGTACAACTTGTCAACAGATGGTTTTATAAGCACCACCAGGTACATATTACTTGTTTCTCTCATCCTGAGGTACTGACTTCATATACATGTAATTTAATGAATACTCATTTTATTTAATTGACTGCAGGACATGTGTGGGAATAATAAAATTAACCATGAGGGTGTGAAACAGAAACACACCAATGGATCTAGATGCTACGTTGCACACTATGAACATATTATAAGTGCATGCACTACCTATCTGCGTATCATATTTATTTTTTCATTTATATGAAGTGTGCATAACTAATGTCCAGCATGTTTTAATTATTGCAAAAAAATCAGATCAAGGATCAAGAAACCTCTCTGATCGAGTTTTATAGAATAAGCCACACAAACAAGGATGGCTTGATGAAAACAGAAGCAAAAACTACCTATGTAAGAAATACTTGACATCTTTACTGTCATACAGTAATTACGACTCTTATTGACTCATACATTTAATTGCATCTTACTTGTAGGATGCAATGGTGAGCTTAAAAAATGCACCACGTGCAGAAGATGAGCCAACCTATACTGATACACAGATTGTTGAACAAGTTCTTAAGGAGAAAAGCTCTTCATCCTCGTCCACAAGCACATTCCTCGCAAGATTGGGCATTGCATCTAGCTCCAGGAAGAACTCGGTTTCAGCAGCACACATTCGGGAGCTAGAAGAAAGACTTGCTGATCAGGAGCAACAGTCGGTAGCAGCAACTGAAAAGTACCACCATGAGATGGAGGCAAGGATGCTAGCCCAGGAATAGAGATTTGAGGAGATGCGATGGAAGCAGGAAGAAGAACTTGAAGCTCTGAAGAAATCACAGGAAGAGAAGAATATTGCCGTTGAGAAAAGGCACCAAGAAATGGATGCACTTCTTAATTACGTATTAAGGACATCCAAGCAACCAAGCGCGCATCCATCCTAATGCACTGCGCTTCTTGTAGAAATAATTTCAACAAGATTTTTAAAGTCTTAATTTACACATTGCCCTATCAGTCCTAGACTGATTTGTTAGTCAGATTTACCAACAATGTGTGCGAATATTTGCTATATATAATTTAATTTCCCATTTTTCCTATACTTTCATTCAAGATTTATTCTTATGCACTTTATATTCCTAGAATATTACAAAATTAAACATATCTGTATTTATAGCAGCTATGAAAAAAATGTGACACCGTCACCTCCCTATGGACCCACATGGCATAAACACATTGGTCCCACCTGTCAGAATATGGTGGGTCCCACCTATCATAATTTTAGGGCCCACATCTGAACTCATGTGCGGGCCCATATGACATAATGCCACGTCACTATGCTCTGGACCCACAAGACATCATCCACATCAGCACGGTCGGTCCCACGTATCAGCACCCACGTCAGCATCATAGGACCCACATGTAAGATTACACGTCATCATAGTTCACTATTCCTATCTACACATTCCATCTGACAATGACAAATCTCACTATATTGATTGACAAAAAGGATTGTCACCTCTCAACCATGATGCATGAAAAATTTACCACTATCAACGATTAGTGTTTGATAATGACAACCAATTGCGTATCATCACGCCCGATATTCTATGATGGAGCTTCTGTAAAAAACCTCGTGACGGACAACATTTGTCACCAACCTATTTTTAGTGACAAATATGCTATCTTACATGAAAAAGGCATTTGTCAAAAAATACATTTTTTCTAGTAGTGTTCGGATCAGCCCTCCAACATGGGGGAGTCTTCATACCAGCAGCCCTCCTATGATTGGGGCGGTTCTTCTTCTTCATTGTGAGGACCTAATTATGATCATTCCTACGATGACCCACCAGCTTGGGGTTACTAATCGCGTTATTGATTGATCTCCACTTAGGCCAAAATCCTAAGCTTGGGGGGGGGGGGGGGGGTATACCAACCTCACACTCATCTACATATCATGTTTCGTCAGTACTTTGTATATCCATGTTTCGCGTTCTTTTTGTTTTTTTTTCCTGCTTTCCAAAACACAAAAATAACAAAAATATTTTTTGTTGTTTCTCTTGGTTTGTTTATTTGCTTTTTAGCTTTGGTTTGCTTCAAGAAAAATCAAAAAAGAGTTTGCTTTGTTTGTTTTTGCTTTGAGTGCTTGCTTTAAAAATCGAAAACCCAAAAATATTTTTTGTTCTTCTTTGGTTTTGTGAAGTTCGTTGCAGGGTTCAGCGGTCATCAGTGGAGTTTGGTTTAATGTTATTATTTAAGCCACACAAGTGAAAGGCAATAATGATAATTAACGACAACTCGAGGTGTGGTAAGAGGCTGGTAATAAACTCTATTTGTCTTCATTTTTGTACATATACTCATCATTGTGGGCATGATTAGTCTGTTCATGTAAGGTGTATGTTTTTAATGGATGGTTAGTAGTTCTTGCTCTCTTATGATTAGCTCCAGCTTGCTAATAGTTTGTAGCATGTCATATGAATGTTTGCTTGCATTGTTCTATTCATAACTTGGTATGACATTGTGGTATCCTCCTCTGAATGTTTCATTTGAATCGACTTGGCACATGCTCACGCATGCATATGACTGAACAAAAGTCAGTTAAGCATCGATGATTTATTATGCCTCAGAGTTCTTATATCACTTTTATGCCATAATTAATTCTGTTTTGTTGCAAGCATGATTATGACAGTTATTGCTCTCTCGTTTGTCGCTCCCTCTCTATTGCTAGCCTTCACCTGCACAAAGTATGAGCTCTACTCTTGTTTCCAACTCCCTAAAACCAATATTGTCAAAAATGTCCACCATATGTACCTATTAGCATCATTTGATATTCCGTGCATATTTATTATGCCTCGTTTTCTTCCAAATAAAGTGTTTGCTTGTTATGAGAAAGTTAGTTAGTAGAGCTCTCATGAACTTGATGGCACACTTTAATTTATTGCACTTAATAAACCTGAACCATTGTGACTGTCCATGAAAGTTATATGCTTGCAAATTATAGGTTGGGAGTTAGTAGAACTGTGCTGTCACGGGGAACGCTTTCAACACCTGTAAATATTATCTCGTTGATATCATGCTCTTTTGTTTATAGATGTCGTCGGTGTGAAATAAAAGGGGAGCTTATAAGTCCATGGAGTTATGTATATGTGTTAGAGAAATGCCTGGGCCGTTAGCCTAAGCCATGCCTAATCATGGTTGAAACTTGCAGCATAACCATAGTGAGCAATCTATGAAGCATTCTTCTTATAAAAAAAGAGATTGAGAAAAAGAAGAAAAAAAGATGAGAAAAGAGGAAAGAGAGAAAAAAGCACCATTTTTCCCATGGTAAATAAGAAGATTGCTGAGATGCTCATTGTCTGCTTGCCTTGTCATTTTGATATGGGATATCTCCTCTATAATGTGCAAGGGGTACCCTGTTGGTGGTTCTCTATGATACACATGTATTTACTATGACAAGAACTTACCGGTAACTAAATTTGAGTAGCATGAGGAGCGGCCCTCGTACTCAAGGGACATGAGATTTCCAGTTTATGGTCTGTCAAGCATATAACTCATATTGGACCTCACTTTAAACCTAATCACTTAAAGATGCCTCTGATAGGGGCAATGAGAGCTAAAAGCTAATGAGTACCATACTTCAGCATTTGGAAGACTTTCAAACCTTTCAAAACCTTTTCACTTCCTTGTTGAGTCACCACTTATTCTATGAGAACCTTCTTGAGAGCATAGTTTTCATTCTTAGTGTAATGTGCTTGTCTTAAAACTTGGTTAATTATGTCATTACTTTGATGCTTGTATCTTTGATATCTCTACTTCTAGTCTTCACTTGAACTTCAGAGGTGCCTTGGCATTTATGTTTTGCTCTACAATTAAAGGCAAGCAAGATACCACTTTATCATACCTTCTTATGAGCATTGGAATGTTGCTTATGTTTATGTTTCATGCTACTTATTATTATTGTGTTAGAATATCTTCATAGCTTGCAATGAATTTTAAGTAGACTTAGTTGCATACTCTTTATTATGAATTGTCTAAGTATCTACTCATGTGCTGAGAATATATACATTACATGAAGCAAATGTGTTCGTGAAAGTTTCTTTTATCGCACTCAGTTTTCAACTGAATTGCTTGAAGACAAGCAATAAGCTAAGCTTGGGGGAGTTGATACGTCCAAAACGTATCTACTTTCCTGAACACTTTTGCTATTGTTTCTCCTCTAACTTGTGAGATTTGGATACAACTTACACGGACTGACGCTGTTTTTAGCAGAATTGCTTTGGTGTCTAGTTTTTGTGCAGAAAATCAACTTTTAGGGAAAATCCCGGAAAATATGCCAAAACTCCTATTTTACCAGAAGACTCACGGAGCCAGAAGATGAGACGGAGGAGGGACGAGGGGCCCACACCCCCTGGCCGCGTGGGCTAGCCCAGGCCATGCCTGGGAGGGGTGTGGCCACCTCGGGCACCCCCTTGGCCTCCCTCTTCGCCTACGTAAAGCCTTCTAACCTAAAAGCTCCGGGGGGTCGACGTTTTTCGAGATAGAGTTCCGCTGTGCCTCCACCTCCAGAAACCGTGATTCGGAACGAGAAACTCTGTTCTGGCACCCTGCCGGGACGGGGATTTGGAGGAGATCATCGCCATCATCATCACCGACGCTTCTCCATCAACCATCCATGTTTCCCCCATCGATGAGTGAGTAATCCCCCACTGTAGGCTATGGGGATGGTAGGGATTGGATGAGATCTATCATGTAATCGAATAAGATTGTTAGGGCATGGTGCCTAGTATCTTTATTAGTGCAATTTGACTTTGTTGTAACTTGTTGTGCTTAATGCTTGTCACTAGGGCCCGAGTGCCATGATCTCAGATCTGAACTTATTATTGATTCATGATGATAGTATTGTTTGTGATGTTATCTGCAAGTTGTGTACACATATTATTGTCTGGAACCAAAGGCCCCGAAGTGACAGAAATTGGGACAGCCGAAGGAGATGGCTGTGATATGAGGATCACATATGTTCACGGAGTGCTAAGGCTTTGCTCTGATGCTCTATTAAAAGGAGCACCTTAATTGCCAGTAGATTCCCTTGAGGCTCCGCTGCAATGGGCTGGCAGGACAAAAGATGTTGTGCAAGTTCTCATTGCGAGCACGTATTACTATATATGGAACACATGCCTATGATTATTTAGTACTTGGATGCTTTATCTTATTTATCTGCAAATTACCTAGATCTTGAAGTTACATGAATATTCTCCTCCATGCAACGCCCGTCCATCCATCCCTATGCCTACCGCACTCATATCCTACTATTTGCTACTATTGTTACTACTGCCTTTGTTTTACTGATGTTGTTACTTTGCTATTCCTACTACAAAACCGTTGCTACTGATAAACTTCTGTGAGCAAGACTATTTCCAGGTGCAGCTTAATTGACAACTCAGTTGTTAAGGCTTATAAGTGTTCTTTGTCTCCCCTTATGTCGAATCAATAAATTGGGTTATACTACCCTCAAAGACTGTTGCAATCCCCTATACTTGTGGGTCATTAGTTAGCAGCATTTTTATTCATTTTAGACCTCTTCTTAGCTACCTCTGATTTCTTGTACAACACAAACTCATCCCAGTGGTCTTTTATCTTCTCATATGATCCCTTGAAATATGAAGTCTTCTCTTTCACGATAAAGTCAAGGTGCAATCTTTTCTTCTAGTTGGTGAATTGCTGGGCCATTTTCTTAAGAGCCCACTCCTTGACCTTTTCCTTCATGGCATCCTCATATTGCTGGGCCTCCTCATCTGGATTCTCCGCATTTGGATCCACCTCTACCGTCGGTAGGGTGAAATTAACCATGAGCCTCCTCCAAAGTATATCTTTTGCTTTGTCGCCGACATATGATACTCCTGCCTCCTTTGGCCTATACCATTCTCGAACGGTGATCGAGATGAAGTCCCTAACAATAACTCTGCATTGCGCTACAAATTTTTTTAACATGAACGGGAGTCGTTGGTTCGCCGTCATCAGCGACTTCTTCGATCCTATACATTTCATGGTCTTCGAACTTTTTGGCTGCGTCTCGTTTGCTCTTTGCAGAAGATTTGCTCGATCCGGAGGGCAAAAAGAAGAAAGAGCGTTAATATATGTATATAGACAGCAGATGATTGATTAATTAATATTTATGTGCACCTCACTAGCGTTTGTAACAGTTAATGTTCCACCGAAGCTGTCGCCTTCTCCCTCAACGAAGCTGTCGGCTTCTTCCTCACCGAAGTCATCTCTTCCGGTGAGAAGAGGACCACCCTCACCGGAGTTGTTCAGAAACGTCGAGACATCGATTTCTTCCCCGCTGATCATACCCTGGATCAACTTTTCCTTTTCTTCCTCTCTGTCATGTGGTTCCATATTTTATACAAAAGGGGAAAAGAGGATGAGTCGAAGCGGCTAATCTAGGAGGTTAGGTAGACGAGATTTGAGGTCTAGGGTGTCGTGGTTTCATGACAACATCACTTTAAATATAACCCTAATACATGCTTTCAAAAAAAATCCCGTGGAATCACCAACCGGGACTAAAGGGCCAGTTTAAAAAAAATCAACTTTTTAGTCCACGTTCCCGCCTTATTTTTTATTTAGGAGTTTAAATTTGTAATGGTTTTTAAATTGTAAATCATTTGGAATCTTAAAAAACTTTACACATAAAAAGTGTTTGAATGTGAATAAACAATTCAAAACCATTTTCTGTTTTCTAAAATAATTATTGTAACTATTTAAACTATTAACCATTTTCAATTAAAAATAAATTAACAAATATTTTTTTTGCATATTTTGGAATCTTAAAAAACTTTAAACATTACAAGTGTTTGAATTTGAATAACTAATTCAAAACCATTTTCTGTTTACTAAAATAATTATTGTAACTATATAAACTATTAACCATTTTCAATTAAAAATGAACTAACCTAATATTTTTTCGCATATTTTGGAATCTTAAAAAACATTAAACATGAAAAGTGTTTGAATTTGAATAACTAATTCAAAACCATTTTATTTTTTCTAAAATAATTATTTAACTATTTAAACTATTAACCATTTTCAATTAAAAATGAATTAACCAATATTTGTTTGCATATTTTGGAATCTTAAAAAACAAAAACATGAAAAGTGTTTGAATTTGCATAACTAATTCAAAACCATTTTTTGTTTTCAAAAATGATAATTATTACTATTTAAACTACTAACCATTTTTAACTAAAAATGAATTAACTATTTTTTTTGCATATTTTGGAATCTTAAAAAACTTTAAACATAAAAAGTGTTTGAATTTGAATAGCCAATTCAAAACAATTTTTTGTTGTCTAAAATAAATATTGTAACTATTTAAACTAGTAACCAATTTCAATTAAAAATGAATTAACTAATATATTTTGCATATTTTGGAATCTTAAAAACATTAAACATAAAAAGTGTTTGAATTTGAATAACTAATTCAAAACCATTTTCTTTTTTCTAAAATAATTATTGTAGTTATTTAAACTATTAACCATTTACAATTAAATATGAATTAACCTAATTTTTTTTTGCATATGTTGGAATCTTAAAAAACATTAAACATGAAAAGTGTTTGAATTTGAATAACTAATTCAAAACCATTTTCTTTTTTCTAAAATAATTATTTAACTATTTAAACTATTAACCATTTTCAATTAAAAATGAATTAACCAATATTTTTTTCCATATTTTGGAATCTTAAAAAACATAATTTGAAAAGTGTTTGAATTTGCATAACTAATTCAAAACCAATTTTATTTTAAAAAATAATAATTGTTACTATTTAAACTACTAACCATTTTTAACTAAAAATGAATTAACTATTTTTTTTGCATATTATGGAATCTTAAAAAACTTTAAACATAAAAAGTGTTTGAATTTGAATAACCAATTCAAAAAAAAAATTGTTTTCTAAAATAAATATTGTAACTATTTAAACTAGTAACCAATTTCAATTAAAAATTAATTAACTAATATATTTTGCATATTTTGGAATCTTAAAAACATTAAACATAAAAAGTGTTTGAATTTGAATAACTAATTCAAAAGCATTTTCTTTTTTCTAAAATAATTATTGTAATTATTTAAACTATTAACCATTTACAATTAAATATGAATTAACCTATTTTTTTGCATATGTTGGAATCTTAAAAAACATTAAACATGAAAAGTGTTTGAATTTTAATAACTAATTCAAAACCATTTTATTTTTTCTAAAATAATTATTGTAACTATTTAAACGACTAACCATTTTCAATTAAAAATGAATTACCCAATTTTTTTGCATATTTTTGAATCTTAAAAAACATTAAACAAGAAAAGTGTTTAAATTTGAATAACTAATTCACAACCATTTTATTTTTTCTAAAATATTTATGTTATATTTAAACTATTAACCATTTTTAATTAAAAACGAATTAACTAATATTTTTTGCATATTTTGGAATCTTAAAAAACTTTAAACATAAAAAGTGTTTGAATTTGAATAACTAATTCAAAACCATTTTATGTTTTCTAAAATAATTATTGTAAATATTTAAATTATTAACAAATTTCAATTAAAACCGAATTAACTAATTTTTTGCATGTTTAGGAATCTTAAAAAACTTTAAACATAAAAAGTGTTTGAATTTGAAAAACTAATTCAAAACCATTTTATTTTTCTAAAATAATTATTGTAACTATTTAAACTATTAACCATTTTCAATTAAATATGAATAAACTATTAACCATTTTGAATTTCTTATGCCCGTTTCGAATTTTTCCCATTTCAAACTATGGTTAAAACGGAAGGCATGAAGATTGGGGATGAGACTCGTTAGAACTTGCATTGTATCTCTAAAGAAACAACATATTGTGAGTCTAAAATTGATTTTTTTCAAAAAATCACGTACCTGTAGTTCATGTACCTGTAGTTCAAACCAGACCCACTTCCTACCGATTCGGTAGACATTTATATTTTTCACCCAGGAAGGAAGAAAAGGTTTGAGATCTCCCGGTTGGGAGATCATCCATGTAAGGTGGTCTATTATTTTATAAAATGGGGTGGTAGCATTTTTAAACAACATGTTGATGGTTGCTTCACAAAATGCCCCGTTTTTTGCGCTTAGAAAATGGAAAATGGTGTTTCCTTGTGACAAAAAGGAAAACTTCCTCCTGCAACATTGTTCACCATCCCAAGTTTCACATGCATGCATAATATGGGGACGGTATCACAAACTATGCCGCGATTATGGACATAACATTGGTCATTTGGACAGAAAGCCATGAAACCTCGAACATGGTAGGTCTTTTAGTGAAGATTTTTTAGGGACATAATCAATATGCCAAAATTCATATTTTTCCTTGCAACTATGTCACATAATATGACACCATGCAAAGGATTTACATTGCTTGGACCTTTTTTGAATATCTTATGCCCGTTTCGAATTTTCCCATTTCAAACTATGGTCAAAACGGCGGACATGAAGATAGGAGATGATACTCGTTATAACTTACATTGGATCTCTGAATAAACAACATATTGTGAGTCTAAAAATGATGTTTTTCAAAAATCACGAGCGTTAGATCATGTACCTATACTTCAAACTGGACCCAATTCCTACCGATTCGATAGATATTTGTCTTCTTCACCCGGGAAGGACGGAAAGTTTTGATATATCTTGGTTGGGAGATCGTCCATGTACGGTGGTCTAGTATTTTATAAAAATGGGGTGGTAGCATTTTGGTGGTTGCTTAACAAAACACCTTATTTTTATGCTCGGAAAATGGAAAATGGCTTTTCCATGCGACGAAAAGGAAAACTTCCTCCTACAACATTGTTCCCCATCCCAAGGTCCACATGCATGAATAATATGAGCACAGTATCACAAACTATGCCGCGATTCTTCATATAACATTGGTCATTTGGACTGAAAGCCATGAAACCTCGAACATGATAGGTCATTTTGGGAAGGTTTTTTTGAGACATAATCAATATACCAAGTTTGGTATTTTTACTTGAAACTATGTCACAAAATATGGCACCACGCGGAGGATTTACATTGTGCGGACCGTTTTTGAATTTCTTATGCATGTTTCAAAATTTTCCAAATTCAAACTATGGTCAAACCGGTGGGCAAGAATATAGGGGATGAGACTCGTTAGAAATTGCATTGGATCTCTGAAGAAACAACATATTGTGAGTCTAAAAATGATTTTTTCAAAAAATCACGAGCGTTAGATCATGTACCTGTAGTTCAAACCGGACCCACTTCCTACCGATTCGACAGATATTTGTATTTTTTACCCGGGAAGGACGAGAAGGTTTGAGATCTCCCGGTTGGAAGATCATCCATGTAAGGTGGTCTAGTATTTTAGAAAAATGGGGTGGTAGCATTTTTAAACAACATTTTGGTGGTTGCTTCACAAAACACCTCGTTTTTTGCGCTCAGAAAATGGAAAATGGCGTTTTCGTGTGACAAAAAGGAAAACTTCCTCCTGCAACATTGTTCACCATCCCAAGGTACACATGCATGCATAATATGGGGACCGTATCCAAACTATGCCGCGATTCTGCACATAACATTGGTCATTTGGACCGAAAGCCATGAAACCCCGAACATGATAGGTCATTTTGTGAAGATTTTTTTGAGACATAATCAATATACCAAGTTTGGTATTTTTCCTTGCAACCATGTCACATAATATGACACCACACGAAGGATTTACATTATTCGGACCGTTTTTGAATTTCTTATGCCGGGATGGTTTCTCCAACCGGGACTTAATAGGTTGCGGCAGGATGGGGCCGGCGTGAGCATGTTTAGTCCTGAATGGTGTCTCCAACCAGGACTGAAGGTTCATGTTTAGTCCCGTTTGGAGAAACCAACTGGGACTAAACATGGGTGGCCACACTATTTTGATGGGTGGTGGCACTATGCCAGTGAGTGGCGACACTATTACGGTAGGTGGCAGCACTAATTATAGGGGTGAGCGTCGACATTATGTCGTGAGTGTTGACAATATGGCGTGCTGCTTAATCTATAAATAGGCATCCAATCTGTGTAAACAAGATGGTGTGCGAGAGCAGGGACAACACTATGGCCAGTTATGTGGTGATGCATAAGGATCCAGTCCTCAGGCATCTCCACATTACTGGTCATAGAGGCACTCCCTAATATGGGAAATTAGTTAGCTCCCAGGCATATTGATCTAGTTAGAGAAGTTATAAACTTCAAGATGTTGTGCGAGAGCAGGGACAACACTATGGCCAGCTCTGTGGAGATGCCTAAGGATCCAGTCCCCAGGCATCTCCACAAAGCTGGTCATAGAGGCACTCCCTAATATGTGAAATTAGTTAGCTCCCCGGCACAAGAATAGAACAACATCTTCATAGTTTAGGAAAGTTGTAGTAGGGAACGGTCCATTAGTACCGATTTCCTAACTGTGACTATAGAATCGGGACTAAAGACCCCCCTTAGTCCCGGTTCAGCCACAAACCAGAACTAACACTCAAGACATTTATTAATATTAAAAAACCAGGACTACAAAATCGGGACTAAGGGCGCCCCCTTTAGTCATGCAGATATCTAGCCATATAGTACACAACTTTAGGGTCGTCTTCATCTTCGTATTCTTCATCGTCGTCGTTTCTAGGCGCATGTGGCTGGATCCTCAGCCCAGCCATATCATATTCCGGGGGCACCTGCCACTCCGGCCTCGGATTCATGATGCGTGGGGGAGGGGGCTCCTAGATGGCGATGCTACTATGGTCGCGGTCTTCACCACTGCCACCCTTCTTATGGCTCTATGGCGGGTGCGAGCACAGTAGCCGGGGATGATCTCCCTGCACAATGTAGTGCATCACACCGAAGAAAGTCCAGTTCGCCCACCATAGGCGGCAACCGGCTTCGTTGTGGTTCACCGGGGGAGGGTCGTCACCCCCGTACCTGGCGAGCTCCCTTTTCTGCTGGTTAGCGAACAAGGCTTTCTAGATGTCATAGTTGTCGTGATCCCAATAGGGATCCATCTACTGATCTGGCATGAGCTCGTGGTAGAAGTGGTTCGTGATGGCCAGCTGGCGGGCGAAAACTTGAGGCACGGGAGGGACAGGAACCCCTCTAGCGCTTAGCATACAGTCGGTAGGCATGGGTAGCTAGAGGCGCACAATGCATCGGTCTCCTCGAGGGTCAGAATGGCCTAGTATGCGTTGTACATTGTTGTGAGAGAGGAAGGTGTGGATATGTGGATAGCCATTGATCGATTGGACTATATATAGAGGGAAAGGGCGGGAAAACATGGCGGGAAGCGATGGGAAATGGCAGGAAATATCTTTAGCCCCGGTTGTTGGAGATATGCCCAAGAGGCAATAATAAAGAGGTTATTATCATATTTTCATGCTGGTGATAAATGTTTACATACCATGCTATAATTTTATTAACCGGAAACATCAATACTTGTGTGATTTGTAAACACAAAAGAGTCCCTAGTAAAGCCTCTTGTTAAACTAGCTTGTTGGTTAATATATGATCATGGTTTCCTGATCATGAACATTGAGATGTTATTAACAACAAGATCATATCATTAGGATAATGGTGTGATGGACATACTCCTATAGATAAGCGTAGCATAAAGATCAAGTCATTTCAATAGTTCATTTGCTATAAGCTTTCTGATACATAGTAACCTAATTCCTTCGACCATGAGATCATGCTAATCACCATCACCGGATGGACGCTTTGATGACATCAAACACCACACTGTAACTGGGTGGATATAAAGGTGGCATTGAGTGTTCGGAAAGTATGTGTTGGGGCACATGGATCAAGAGTGGGATTTGTCCATCCATATGACGGATAGATATACTCTGGGCCCTCTCGGTGGAATGTCATCCAATTAGCTTGCAAGCATGTGACTGTCTCACAAGGGATCACATATCACGGGAACAAGAAAAGAGTACTTATCGGTAACGAGGTTGAACTAGGTATGCAGAGATACCGACGGTCAGACCTCGGATAAGTAAACTATCGCGAGACAAAGGGAATTTGTATCGTATGTAAGTGGTTCATTAGATCGCAAAGTAATCGTAGAAATATGTGGGAGCCATATGAATTTCCAGATTCCTCTATTGGTTATTGATCGGAGAAGAGTCTCGGTCATGTCTGCATAATTCACGAGCCGTAGGGAGACACACTTAAGGATTCAATGTTTTTTAGTAGATATGGAATGTAACTAGGGAGAACGAATGTTGTTCGGAGTCTCGGATGGGATCCGGGATATCACGAGGAGATCCGTAATGGTCCGGAGAATAAGATTCATATAAGGAAAGTCCAATTACAGAGTTCGGGAATGATTTCGATGTTTTCATCGGAGAGGTTCTAGAAGGGTCTAGAAGGTTCACCGAACCGGAAGGGGAAGGGTACATGAATGTGTCATGAATAAGTGGAATGCTTGCATCATGTCCTAGGTCACTTGGTTGGGCATTTGTAAGAAAGAAATTGAGCTCCAAATTGAAAGTCAAAAGGCAAGTTTGAAAAGACAAACTGGGACAATGTATCCTAGTGGAGGAAGGAAAGAGTCCTTTCCCTCCACCACAAGCCAACAAGGAGAGGGAGTTGGGGAAGGATTCAAACTCCCCTCTCCCAAGCTGCCCTCCCTCTCATAAATAGAGGGGAGGGGGTTCCCCAAGAGATACACAACACCATCCCCTCCCCACCTAGCCGCCGCCCCCCAGCGCCGGCGCCGCTGCTCGCCGCCGCCTAGCGCCGCTGCCACCGGCTCACCATCGCTTCCCTAGCCGACGCCGTCCATGCCTCCTCCTCTCCGGCCCTCTAAACCCTAGATCATCGGAAACCCTAGATCCACCATAACCCGCTCGGGCTTAGGCGAAGCCCTGCAGGATCTTCCCTCTACTTCCGACACCACACCATCGTGCTGCCAGAATCGCGAGGAGAGCTGTACAACCTCCGTTGCCTGCTGGAACAAGGGAGAGGAAGGTCTTCATCGAGTACCGGCCGTGTGACCGACTATGGAAGCGCTGCCAGAACACAAAGCCGGTAGGATCGTCTACGCGATCTTGAGATCGGAAAGTGTACGAGTACATCACCCACGAGAATCTGCTCTTGTTAACCGCTTTGGAATCTTCGAGGGTGAGTACTCTAATCAAATCATTGCTACAATCTAGTAGATAGATCTTGGATTGTTTGTGTTCATGCGGTAGAATTTTTTTGTTTTCCATGCTACGAACCCCTTCAGTGGTATTAGAGTCGTGTCTATATGTAGATCTGTTGCACGAGTAGAACACAATGGTCATTGTGGGCGTTGATGCTTTTGTTGTTGATTGCTTCTTCTGTACTTTGCATTTTGCGGGATGGTGGGATGAAGCGGCTCGGGCTAACCTTACATGACATCGTTCATGAGACTTGCTCCACGCTTGACATGCAACTTGTATTGCATAAGTGGCTTTGTGGGTGCCTGTTTCTCCCAACATAGTGAAGATTCAATTTACGACGGGTGATTGCCAATACTAGTATCAACGTTGTGGTTCTTGTTCGTAAGTTAGAACAACAACTATTGAAAGCCCCAAACCACGTAAAACATGCAAAGAAAATTAGAGGCGTCTAACTTTGTTTTGCAGGGATGTGCTGTGATGTGATATGGACATGATTGTGATTATATATGATGTATGCAATGTTCCTTATTGTAAGTTGGCAACTGGCAGGAACCTTAGGGTTGTCTTTTAATTTCGTTAAGACCTGCATGTCTATTATTCAAAGTAGTTTTAATAGTTGATGCTGGTGGACGACAACCATGGTGCGGTGCCATTGACCTTGACGCCACGCCGGTGATGATGGAGATCATGTTCGTGCTTGAAGATGGAGATCAGAAGCACAAGAATAAAGGCCATATCATATCACATATTATGAATTGCATGTGATGTTAATCCTTTTATGCATCTTGTGTTGCTTAGATTGCGACGGTAGCATTATAAGATGATCCCTCTCACAAAATATCAAGTTATAAAGTGTTCATCCTTAGTAGGCACCGTTGCCAAAGCTCATTGTTTCGAAGCACCACGTGATGATCAGGTGTGTTAGATTCTGCGAGTGTATACTATGGGAGAAAGCAAGATTTGCTCATGCGGAAACTAAGGTTACATCTTGACGAGCCTAGCATGTACAGACATGGTCTCGGAACACGGAATACCAAAAGGTAAAGCATGAGTCATATAGATGATATGATGAACATGATGATTGTTTGCCTTTGAAACTACATCATGTCACGTGATGATCGGACTTGGTATAGTGGATTTGGTTCATGTAATCAATAAAACAATGTGAGGGATATTGTTTGAGTGGGAGTTCAACAGCAATATGATTAAAAGTTGAACACTATTTATCATAAATTAAATCAAAGTGACTTTGCATAGTTGTTGTAGTCATTGGCATCTTTTTATCCCCTTGCACTTAGTTATAATTGAGATAATAGAACTATATAATTATGGTTAGTTACTTTACAAACTGGTATCGTATTGTTTTGAAATGTTAATCTAAAGTTTAAAAGTCCTATTGCAAACTTTCAGTAAGTTCTGGTTACTTTGTGAAGTTTAATAATTAGTATTAAATCAAGAGTAACAATTCTAGTGTTAGTGTATATATAAATATCATGTTAGTCTCCATGATTCTTGATATTCAAAAGATTTTTTTAATATCAAGGTTATCAGGGAGCTGAAAGAATTGTTTCAGAAACCATCATGTGTGAAAGATATTGTGATATCTGAAACGAAGTTTTGGTTACAACATGATAGAGTATAATATGGCAAAAGTCATGTTCTCATATTTGATGAGAATTTAAAAAAGGTTGGAGACGCTGGTCGTCCTAATCCTCCAAAAGGTTTTTAGAGAGCAAAATCATACTCACAATTCACCGTTATAAGCTAAAGTAGTTTGATCATGAATAGTTTCATGATAAGGATGAATATTAGATGTAGATAAAATTTTTACTACACTAAAATATTACTAAAGAATGGAATTTGAAAGAACATCAAACATTTGATGATGGTGATCTACTTCACAGTGAAAATCCAAAGACATTGGTATTTAACTATACATGTTTTGGACTATGTGTCATAAGTATGGCACCATTGTTGATGTTGATAGATGCTTTGGAAAGGATAAAGAAATACTAAAAGAGAAACCTGAGAAATATTTGGCAGAAGAGAAAAGACTAGAATTTTTCAACTTAGATATATAGAGGATATACATGTTATGGTTGTATTCTTTGCTTGTTAAACAATGTAGTTCTTGAGTATTGGATACTGAATTTGTTGGTGTGAATCGTCATACGAAACAACACAATTCATGAACTACAATGGCCTAAGTAACTAGCAAAAGAATATTTGATGATGTTCATCGAGAACAAATAAAAGGTTGTTGTGTTGCTCATGAAATCTAAACTTACCTTCAAGATTTGTTTCAATAATTGTTATTTCGATTAGGTATTATGAGAACAAGAGGGTTGTTCAAATAATTGTTGTAATCCATAAAAGATGGATGATTTAAAAATATCGTTGGAGAAATCACATCCATAAAACTAGTGCTAAAAATGTCGAAAGACAAATTGATTGAAAGATCACTTAGGAAGTGACATCGCCGTTTAAATTATATTGGAAAGAAAACATGAAGAAACTCCATGTGGATGGAATTTTGGAGTCTTTTGATTTTTTATCAAATGGCGCTTGTGAAACTTTCCTAGAGATAATTAAAACTCCGTTCATAGGCCAAAAGGGAACGAATGACTAGATTATTGGAATTTGTACATATTTGATGTATGAAGTCCATTACGTGTAGTCGAGAGCGATGGATTTAAACTTCATATGCTTTCTTCGAAAATGTGAGTGAATATATGAATATTTTACTTAATGAGGATGAAGTGTGAAACATTTGAAAAGTTCAGACTTTCAAGATGAAGTGCAAAATCAATGTAACAAGAAAATAAAGAATTTATGACAGGATCATAAAGGAATATTTTTGAGTTACAAGTATAGCATAACACCTAAGATTTGATAAATCGTTTTGTGGATTTGCGTTTCCCGAAACACCATATGAGTATGGAATAATCGAGCTATGCAATGAAACCTTGTTTGGCATGGTAAGATCAAAGGTGTAATTCATAAAACTGCCATTATATTTTAAAGATTAAAAGCTTTAGAGACTGTTGCTTTTTCACTGAAAAGAGCTTCGTCATGATCCATAGAAATGACACCATATAAAGTTATGGTTTGGGATAAAACCCAGGTTTTCCTTTCTTAAACATTGGTATGAGCATGTCTTTCAGGTTATTTCGGATAATCGTTGGGTACTCCTCCATAACACTAAAGACAAAAGTGTTTGTCGCTTAGAACGTCAAGTTTCTTGAGAAGAAATTTTTCATGAAAAGTTAAGTGGGAGGACAATAGAACTTTGATAAGGTTAAAAGAACCTTACCTATATGTGCTGAGTTGCACAGCGCCGAAAAATGTTACGGAGGCAGCAACAATGCTCATGGCTCACGTATCTCAAAGGTTGTGGTTACGGAGGTCTAAGTTCCTGTTGAACCAAGTAGGTCGGGTAAACAATCAAATACCAATATTTGAGGGTTGAATCATTATTTGACAATAATGAAAGGAATACATGCAAAGAAGCGATGATGGACCCTGACTCCGTCAAATGGCTTGAAGCCATAAAATCCGTGATAGTTCCATACACGAGAAATCAAGCTTTGAACTTGAAAGACCCTCTGGAAAGGTGTAAGACCTTACAGTCGTGT
Organism: Avena atlantica; assembly: GCA_910589765.1. NCBI lineage: Eukaryota > Viridiplantae > Streptophyta > Magnoliopsida > Poales > Poaceae > Avena > Avena atlantica. The sequence continues at coordinate 68,081,075 of OU342737.1, forward strand.
TTGGATCTATAAAGAAATAGACATGGATGTTTCACATCTATGAAATAGTCGACATGTTGGGAAAGAGTTCACAACAATGTTCAAAGGTTGACTATGACAAGATTTTATCTTTCATAGCGATATTTAGTCTATATGGATTAATGTAGCAACCACTACATATAATTCTGTTATATGGTAGTTGAAGAAACAAAACAAAGTTCTTTTAATAGAATTGTTATCTAGGACATGTACATAACACGATCCAAAGGGTTTTGTTAATTCAAAGGATGCTACAAGCGTGTGCAACCTTCAATGGTTGAAATAAGCATCGCGGAGTTGGAATCTTCACCATGATGAAACTGTTAAAAGAGTTTAATCTCATCGGAGATAATGAAGATGAATGCATTTGCAAGAAATTAAGTGGGAGCGCTAAGACATATTTCTAATACATTATGTGGAAGACATATTGTTGATTGGAAATGATGTATCTTTTATTAACACATGTTAAGTATTTCATCTTGACGAAAGACTTAGGAAAATCCTAAATGTTTGGCATCAATATCTATATAGATAGATTGAGACGCTAATATGGTTATGCCAAATATACATATATGAGATATTAAATGAGTTCAATATGGAAATGACATGAAAGTTTCTTGCCACACAGAAAGGATTAAATCAAAATTCAAATGTATCGACACTTGGTAAGTGAAACAAAGATTCAAGTATTGATTGATACTTGATGAATAAAATCACAAAAGGTATTTTTCAATCATACTGTGATATGTACAAATCCAGATATGTCCTATGCTCTAAATGTTATGAGCATATACCAGAATGACTCATAAGATTATCATTGGACGATAGTAAGGATATTCTTATGATCTTTTGGAAGAACTAAGAATATATTATTTTTGTAGAGGTGACAAATAGATGATTAGTCCATTGTAAAAGTACTACATTGATACTAGTTTTGTCACAAAGTATAAATTAAGTTTAACTCAATCTAAACTAACGGTGGCACAATATAATGGAAATTAAGTTCCATAATGGATTTGGATGAGTTCCAAAGTTAAGTCATTGTGCACAACAAAAGGCTAAGTATATGACTGTTATTATAGTAGCAAAAGAGGGCATTTGTGTCAAGTAGTTTGTTATCAAACTAGGTGTAGTTCACAACGGGATAATACTATGAAGATATATTGTACGACAATATTGTCAACATGTTTTAACCCCTACAAACTAAAGCTCTCACCAAAGGACCAAATTTATACAAATACATCTCATTAGAGAATGAGTGATGCATAGAGACGCAAATACATGCAATTACACAGAGACCTGAAAGTGTCGGATCCAAAGATCGGTTGATCACTAGCAATCATGTACATATAAAACCGGAAAGCCATAGGTGTTGAATACACAAATATTTGAAACTAGATTATTGTCTCTAGTGCAAGTGGTAGACTGTTGGAGATATGCCCAAGAGGCAATAATAAAGAGGTTATTATCATATCTTCATGCTTATGATAAATGTTTACATACCATGCTATAATTATATTAAATGGAAACATTAATACTTGTGTGATTTGTAAACATAAAAGAGTCCCTAGTAAAGCCTCTTGTTAAACTAGCTTGCTGGTTAATATATGATCATGGTTTCCAGATCATGAACATTGAGATGTTATTAACAACAAGATCATATCATTAGGAGAATGGTGTGATGGACATACTCCTATAGATAAGTGTAGCATAAAGATCAAGTCATTTCAATAGTTCATTTGCTATAAGCTTTCTGATACATAGTAACCTAATTCCTTTGACCATGAGATCATGCTAATCACCATCACCGGATGGATGCTTTGATGACATCAAACACCACACCGTAACTGGGTGGCTATAAAGGTGGAATTGAGTGTTCGGAAAGTATGTGTTGAGGCACATGGATCAAGAGTGGGATTTGTCCAGCCATATGATGGATATATATATACTCTGGGCCCTCTCGGTGGAATGTCATCCAATTAGCTTGCAAGCATGTGACTGGCTCACAAGGGATCACATATCACGGGAACAAGAAAAGAGTAATTATCGGTAATAAGGTTGAACTAGGTATGCATAGATACCGACGATCAGACCTCTGATAAATAAACTATCACGAGACAAAGGGAAATTGGTATCGTATGTAAGTGGTTCATTAGATCGCAAAGTAATTGTAGAAATATGTGGGAGCCAAATGATTTTCCAGATTCCTCTATTGGTTATTGATTGGAGAAGAGTCTCGGTCATGTCTGCATAATTCACGAACCGTAGGGAGACACACTTAAGGATTCGATGTTGTTTAGTAGATATGGAATGTAAGTAGGGAGACCAAATGTTGTTCGGAGTCTCGGATGGGATCCAGGATATCACGAGGAGATCCGGAATGGTCCGGAGATGTAAGGTTCCCAACCTTCAATAAGGTAGAGATCCCTGTGTTTACAATGCTAGTCTCTGGATCAATAGCTAGCATCCACAGTTAAGATGTAATATCAGGAAACAAAGGTCATAATACAACTTTATAACCAGGAATAAAATAATTTATTACATCTTACATAGCTCATTTGACTATCTCATTACAATGCAGCAGAATATAACAATAGCATGGGGTCCTTCATCTTCAAAGTGCCACGGGCAGTCATGTTGGTTGTAGACTTGTAATCCTAATCAATAAACTTCACTAACATCAAACAAACCTGCAACATAATAAGTTACAGCCACAAGGGTCAATACATTTGAATTGTATTGGCAAGTGAAACTATAGTAGTATAGTGGAGTCTATCATCTACATGAATTTGGCTAAGTGGAGCTTAGGCTTGCTTTGCTCAAAATAGATTTTCCTTATCATTTGAAAACACTAAGTTTTTGCTTGACAAAATCACCCGAGGCATCTCCCAATAGAAATTGGTGATCCTCCAACCCTTGTTCAACCACAAGTTTTTAACTTAGAAATTGAGATGAGGAGATTCTTGATAGCTTCCATGTCTTGATGCTCAAATTTTCCAATACCAGGGACATGGCTAAGTACTTAGATTTTGCACTCTGCAGAGGTGGTGCACTTTCCCCACAAGACTTGGTTTCACCAAGACAAGATCTTTCAGAAGCCTTCCCTTAGACCAGAATGGACGTGTTCCAACCTATCAAACCCCTACCACCAACTGTCCATTTGGCTAAGTTATTGCAACCTATATGATCCAGGCAGAGCCCATAATGCCAAGTGGCTGCACTTGAAGCTTCTCAACATTTGACATCTCAAATCTCTTTGTTCCTGGGTGGCCATCCACAAGTGAGATATCAAGTTTTCCCCAGTATACTGGACTTGGTGATGCCCAAGTTTTCCCCAGCATACTAGACTTGCATAACCACTCAACACAAATCATTCTTTCCATTCCACCCAGGTGATTCATTCACTTAGTTGTTTTATTAAATAAAACACAAGTCCTTGACTTAGAAACATTCCATAGCATGAAATATATTCCACCCTTGTTTTCTACTAGCTAAGCTAAGCATGATAGTAGTAGGAATCTTAACTTAGGAAATTCTACTATGGTTTCATCTACTAGGATTTCCCATGGCATAGTTTATACTTAGCAAAAAGTCCATGCAAGTCCTACTTAGAAATATCACTAATGCATAGTGAAAATAATGGGACAAAAGTATGAAGCATCACTTGACTTTTTGGTAGAGATTATAAGTTCATTCCTTGATCTTGCAACAATCACACTCTTCAAATTTCACTACATTTCAATCAAGCAAGCAATATTTCAATCTACCATTCAAGCAAAACATCCCATAAAATGGTAGAAACGAAATAATGCATGCAAGCATGCCAAACATTGTTTATTTACAAAAGTGGTTTCTAATAGGTTATAAGCATTCTAAAACACTTATTGGTCATTTTATAAAGTGGCAAAACCATTTGCAAAAGATTTTACCCTAAAAACCATTTTTAAACCAAAGCATTATTTTATGTGGTGGAGAAATGCTTTTAATAAGGCAACAATCTATAGGGTTCACAAAATATGTTTTCAAATCATAAAACCTTGTTTTTAGGGTCAGCGAGTTTAAATCAAAACATTTCCCAAAGGTTTTCTCCAAAAAGCATTTTTTAACAAATAACCAATATTTTTATTTGACTAGAAATGGTTTAAATCAAAGGTTTATTCTTTTGCTTCACCAAATACATTTTTGAAACCACCAATTGATTTCTATGGTCAGTAGGTTCAAAAACAAACCATTTGCAAAAGATTTTATCGCAGAAATCATTTTAGAACAAATTTTATATTCAAAATATGCCTACACAATTTTCTTTAAAAACATTCAATTTAACAGAAGCATTTTACTAAACAAAGGGCATGGTCAGAAAGTACTTGTCTTTCTGAATCCATTGATATAAAAATTGCAAAATTTGGACGTGTGGTTTGAAAGTTATGAATTTTTCAAATTGGATCATCTAATAGGAAAGTTTCTGTCTATTTAATCAAAAGTTGGCCACGTGGCGTGATTCTATTCGCCCATACCGTTTCGTTCGGATCAGCCTCTCTGGTGCATTGGATCTAAACAGATCGTGCGGCTCAGATGCCAACTTACCCATTCGGGTTAGATTCTACCCTAGCCACTAGATCGAAATCGAACGGCGCTCAGCACGCTTGCCATCGAGTGGCGGCGCTGGCGGCGGCAGGTGGCGGCGCTGGCTCTGGATACAGCGTCGCGGCGACTACAGGAAGCAAGGGAAGAAGGGAAATGGCTCACCAGATTCGCGAAGTCGTGGTGATGCTCAAGGTGGTGGCAGCTCGTCGAGCGGCGCACGGTGGTGACGACAATCGCTCGCCGGAGGTCTGCCTGGCGTCGGGTTCGCTCGGTCGTTGTCGGGGACGAGGTTATAGGTCGCGTGCGGTTGTTTGGCGAGCACCTGTAGATGCATAAGACACAGGCGAACAAAACTTCATGATCCACTGGTCAAGGCGTGCACGGAGTCGAGTTCTGGGGCTCACCGGAGTTGCGGGGGTCGTCGGTGGCGCTCAGACGAAGACGGAGGCGAGGTTGTGGGCGAACGGAGACCATGTGCAGGTGCGTGAGATGATGGGGATCAAGCTGGTGTGGGCTAGGAGGTAGGAAAGGGTCGGGGCTCGCCAGAATCGACGCCGGAACTCGTCGGGGTAGCGGAGTTTCGAAGGGAAATTAAGGCGGCCTGGGGGCGTAGAGGATCTGGCGAGTGAGGGGAAGAGAGAGGGGGCGCAGGCGAATTAGTATGCGTGATCGCGGGGCTGTTTAATCGCGGCGTTACTGCGTATTACGCCGGCATTCACTTGGCAGCAACAGCCGGCGAGGTCAGCGGTATGGTGAGGAAGAAGCTTGTGTGGTGGTGGGGTCTGGTGGCAGCGAGAGAGAGAGAGAGAGAGAGAGAGAGAGAGAGAGAGAGAGAGAGAGAGAGAGAGAGAGAGAGAGAGAGAGAGAGAGAGAGAGAGTGGGAGTGGGGTCCGGTTGTCATTCGCTGTGCAGGTTCTGACTGTGTGTGAAGAAAAACGTTTCGGGGGAGAAGGGTTAGTTGGGCTGCTGCTGGGTCAGTTGGGCCGGCTGGCTGGGTTGAGTCCTATTCCATTTTTTTGATCTGTTTGTTTTTCCTTTTTCCATTTCTATTAATCTGTTTTGATTTTTTGTTTAATTAATTCAAACATCAATTTGATTTCAAATTTCTCTCCAACTTTGTGTGGAGTCAAACACTGTTTAGTAATATAATCTGAAGTCAATTTTGGAATAAAACTTTATTCCCTTTGGGGTCTTTTAATTATTTAAATTAGGCATTTGTATTTATTCAAATAAGGTTTAATAAAGTTCTCATACTTCATTTGAAACCTAAATCTTTTCAAATCTTTTTAGTAGGTTTTATTTGTTTATTTGAGTGTCAAATAATTCATCTTGAATTATTTGGAAGTATTTTTAATATGATTTATTACTCATTTAAAAATGGATTTGTCTTTATTCAAATAGAATTTGGTTTATGCCATTTATTTTATTTTGGAAAATTCTTTATCCTTATATTTTATTTGGATTAGGATTATATTCATTCCATTTGCTTATGGTCTTGGCCAAGATTTAATTTGGTCTATAAATATTCCTTATTTAATATTTCTACCTTTTCTTTTGAAAACCATATCTTTTTATTTAAAGACCCAAAAATAGTGATTCCAACTATTATAACTTTATTTATTATTTATTTATCTTTTTAAATCCTTTTAGGATTATTTGCTCACCATTTTGTATGGATTTTAGATAAGTGCTTTATTAGCTTTGGAAATTACTTTTCCTTATCTTATTAAATTCATAAGATTTTATTTATGGTTTCCAAACTAAGTGAAACCAATTTCTATGGTTTCATAATATTTCCCTTTATTATTCTTGATCATTTTGAAATGTTTGTATGATCAATTTTTATATAGATCAAATCCATAGTCTTAGAGATAATTTGAAAATGATTTCCTTCCATTAGGGTTTTAGAGTTTTGGTTTATTTCTCAAGTGTTTAAATTTCAAGATGCATTTATGAAGAATGAAATCCACTTGATTTGAATTTTAGTTGGATTCAAACATTAAAAAAAGTTTGTTCAACATGGGATTTTAAGTTTCCATTTAGAAACAGAAGTTTCTTTTCACCCTAAATTTCAACAATATTTATTTTGTTTATTTATTTTTCACATTACAAGATTTGGAAAATCTTGGGATGTGACAGGCTACCACCCTTAAAATAAATCTCGTCCCGAAATTTGGGGAGGCTAGGGTTACAAGTTGGCTCAAAGCAACTAGGGTACTACCACCCTTAAAAAATTTCCAACTAGATTACTTTTTGGCTTGCTTGGAATCTTGTTGAAACTTCTCTGGGCAAACATCTGCATTGTGTCCTTTGTTTCCACACTTGAAACATGTGACAAGGCTGAGATCCTTCATAGGCTTGTTTATCTTGTGCTTCATCTTTTCTGGATAATTGCTTGCATAATGTCCTGGTTCTTTGCAATTGAAACACATCACTTGGCTGATATCTTTCTTTTCCTTTGGTATCATTGTCTCTGGTTTGTTTCCTTGGTTCTTCTTCTTTTCTGGGCATTCATTGGCATAGTGTCCCATTTCTTTGCAAGTGTAGCATTGCTCTTGGGTAATATCCTTTTTGCTAGAGTTGGGGCATTTCTTCTTCTTCTTCTTGGGTCTCTCCAAAGCTAGGAGTTCTTCTTGTTCATGCTTGTAAGATCCCTCCTTTGTAAAGGAAAAGGATCCCTGTGATTGCAATGCTAGTCCCTGGATCATTGCTAGCATCCACAATTTAAGATGAAGTACACAGATACAAAGGTCATTTATTACATCCATTCCAGAGATAAAATATAGTCTTTACATCTCAAGGCCACAGGCCTAATACAAGAGTTTGGAATAAGTAAATAAACATAAGTCTTCATCTTCATGTGCCACAGGCAAGCATGTTGAGCATAGACTCATGACACCTAATCATCATCAGAGTAACCTGCAACATCACAAGTTACAGCCACAGTGGGTCAATACTTTGGAATAGTATTGGCAAGTGATACCTTAGTAAAGTTTAAGTGGACTATATTACTATATGCATTTTGGCTAAGTGTGGTTTGGCTTGCTTTTCTCAAAATAGGTTTTTCCTATTAGTTGGAATCACTAAGTTTTTCTTTGTCAAAACTTTTTCTCAAGAAACCATCAATAGACATTGAGGTTCTTCACCCTTGTTCACCCACAAGTTTTACTTAGAAGTTGGAGTGATGAGATTCTTGATAGCTTCCATGCCTTGATGCTCAAGTTGTCCATTGCCATGGACTTGGCTAAGTACTTAGATTTTTCCATCTGCAGAGGTTGTGCACTTTCCCCACCAGACTTGGTTTCCCAAGACAGGACCTTTCAGAAGCCTTCCCTTAGCCAAATGGACGCGTTCCAACCTATCATCCCACTACCACCAACTGTCCAAATTACTAAGTTCTAGCAACCTATGTGATCCAGGCAGAGCCCATATTGCCAAGTGGCTGCACTATAAGCTTCTCAACACTTGGCCTCTAAAATCCCTTTGTTCCTGGGTGGCATACTACAAGTGAGATACACAAGGTAAACCATGTCCTTGGGCCTTGTGTAACCACTCAACCAAAAACCACCAATCAAGTCCCATTCCACCCAGGTGATTCATTGACTTAGTTGTTTTATTAAGAAAAACATAAGTCCAAAGACTTAGAAATATTTTCATCATAACATGTATATACTTTACCAACCCTTGTTTGCTACTAGCTAGGCTAAGCATGGCATAGTAACTTAACTTAGAAATTTCCTAGCAATTCTACAACTACTTAGGATTTCCCAACATGGCATTTGGCAAAAATAGTAACATGCAAGACTTAGCAAAATATTTCTAATGTTTGTATAAAAATATAGGGATGGAAATATTCATGAAGTACCACTTGCCTTGGTAGTGGGGAGAGTAGCACTCTTCACAATCACAATCACTAGCACCAAAGTCTACACAAAGAATATAACCACAATCACATACAAGTCATATACAAACAAAAATATATATGCATGCATGCAAGATGCTAAGTGATGGTTTTTGAAACTCAACCAAGCAAGTGCATAGTACTGAATTCTAAACAAGTCAAATCTTTGCCAAACCAAGTTTATTTGACACTAAAAAGATTTCCTAAACAATTTCTATATCCAAAATAGTCCTAAACAAGTTTCTGCAAAAGAAACCATTTTAACAGAACCTAAACTTTAAACACATTGCATAAACAGAAAGGGCTTGACTCCCTGATTCCAACGGTATAAAATTTGCAAAAATCTAACGTGGGAATCAAAAGTTATAGCATAATCAAATTTGAATCTAAATCTATTTCAAATTCTGTTTTAAAACCAAACCCTAGCCACGCGTCGCGCTCTGATTCGTTGGTACCGCTTCGCGTGGATCGACCAGCGTGGACCGTCAGATCTAACTAAACGCGCACGGCTCAGATTAACACTTACCCCTTCGATGCAGATCTAATCTAGAGCGCTGGATCTAGATCCCACGGCTGCTAATTAACTGACCACAACTGAGCGGCGCTAGCGGCGGCGACTGGCGGAGGCGCGTCTGTCAGCGGTGGCGCTGGCGTTCTAGGTCGCACGGGAGTGGGGGAAGAGGCTTACCAGAACCGCAGGGAGCTGCTGATGCTCAAGGTGGTGATGGTTCGTCAAGGGGCGCGCGGACAAGGCGAGGATTCCTCGTCGGAGTAGAGGCAGACGTCGGGCAGGCCTTGGCATCGACGGAGGCGAGATTCTGGAGCGAGCTAAGACAAACCAATGGTGCCGTTAGATGCGCACAAACCTGGCGAACTCGTGAGTGTCAAAAAGGGGAGTAGGGGTGGTCGGAAACTACCAGGAGGGGTTGCCGGAGTTGCGCCGAGCCTCGGTCGCTTCCAGTGGTGGACGGTGACGGCGTCCTAGGGCGATACAGAGAAAATGGAAGATATGAGAAGATGCGCAGAGGCATGTATATCATACTTGCATGAAGCAGAGACCAAGGGGAGAACGATGCTCACCGGAATTGGTCGCCGGAGGTCGTTGGTGCTGCGGCGGTGTGGGCGCGATTACGGGCAGCCTAGTGGCGTACTGTCAGAGCTGAGTGAGGGAAAAAGAGCGGAGTGGGGAGAGGATCTTATAGCCGGAGCAGGGCGGAGATTACGCACGCATTCATCGCCTATTAAGAGGATTAAAATCGCGGCAGAGGCGGGGAAGAAACGGGCGGCGACGTGTTCCTGCGCGGGATTTGGGGAAGACGAGGTGACGTGGACGGGGCCTGCTTGTCAGCGAAATAAGCAGAGAGGGAGTAGGGTCCATGCATCAGTGACTGTGTGGGTGCGTAAGCGCGTGCGAGAGAGAGAGAGGTGGCCCGGGTGGGCTAGCTGGGCCGCGTCTGTTGCTGGGCCAAATTCCTGGCGCCGGCCCTTTTCCAATTCTTTTCTCTTTTCTTTTTCTAATTTGATTTTTAGGAATGGTTTTCAAATGAATTCAAAGTCCATTTGAATTCAAATCTGTTTGGGATTTTTGCAGTGTGCAACATACTCAAATCTAGGTATAAAACCATGTGGTTACTTGAAAAGGCTTGGTCATTTTTGGAAAAACAAAATAACAGGGACATTGCACCTGGTTTGCAAATGTTGGAAAATGGTTTTTGAAACCATTTCTATTTTGTAAAATTTTGTTCAAACTCTACACTCAATCCAAACAATAAAGAAGAAACCAAACTTGGTTTTTAAAGAACTAAAATCTCAAGTGAGGATGGGCATCTGATTTAAGTTGGCTCACATAAAATGATAGCACTATGTGCTTCTGTTTTCTTGAAATGAGTTTGAAATTGTTCTCAAATTTATATGCATGCATGAATGATATGCAATCTTTGAAATCATGATTTTAGGGATGTTACAAATCTAACCCCCTTAAGGTGAATCTCGCCCTCGAGATTCGGATTGTCTAGCAAATAGGTGAGGGTGTTCTTTCCGAAGATCATCTTCTCTTTCCCATGTTGCTTCCTCTTCGGAATGATGATTCCACTGCACTTTGCAAAACTTGATAGTCTTAGTCCTTGTGACTCTTTCTGCAGTCTCAAGAATCTTGATAGGTTTCTCTTCATAGGTGAGATCACTTTCCAATTGAACCTCCTCTAAAGGTATAGTATCCTTCAAATAAGTTTCTTCCATTTCTAGGTGGCATTTCTTAAGCTGACTCACATGAAACACATTATGGAAAGCAGATAGAGATTCTGGCAATTCAATTTCATAGGCAACTTCTCCTTTGTGACTCAAAATCTTGAATGGCCCAACATATCTTGGTGCCAATTTTCCTTTGACTGCGAATCTTTTCACTCCACGAAGTGGTGACACTCTAAGATAAGCTCTATCACCAACTTCGTAGGTGACCTCTCTACGCTAAGGATCTGCGTAGCTTTTCTGTCGGGACTGTGCTATCTTCAACCTGTCCTTAACCAACTTGACCTTCTCTTCGGCTTCTTTGATAAGATCTGGTCCGAATAAACTTCTTTCTCCCACACCATTCCATAACAGTGGGGTGGTACACTTTCTTCCGTAGAGAAACTCAAACGGTGCCATCTCAATGCTGGCTTGATAGCTGTTGTTATAAGAAAATTCTGCGTAAGGCAGACTTTCATCCCAACTGGCTCTGTAGTCTAGGTCACATGCCCTCATCATGTCTTCCAGAATTTGATTAGTCCTTTCTGTTTGTCCATCAGTTTGAGGATGAAAAGCAGTACTGAATTCCAACCTCGTTCCCAATGACTCATGTAGCTGTCTCCAAAAATGGGAAGTGAATTGAGTTCCCCTATCCGACACAATACTCTTGGGCACACCATGTAGACATACAATTCTACTCATGTAGATTTTGGCTAACTTGGCACTTGTATAAGTTGTCCTCACGGGTATGAAATGAGCCACCTTAGTTAGGCGATCCACTACTACCCATATTGAATCATATCCTTACCTGGTCCTTGGTAATCCGGTAATGAAATCCATACCTATTTTGTCCCACTTCCAATCAGGAATAGGTAGTGGTTGAAGCAAACCTGCTGGTTTCTGATGCTCCGCTTTCACTCTACTACACACATCACACAAAGCAATATGTGTAGGGTTCGCAGCATAGAAAACAAAAAATTTCCTACAATGTGAACTATATACCAAGATCTATCTACTAGATACAAACAACGGGCAGATGTATATCCGTAGAGAACACACCCTTGAAGACCGACAAAGCTTAACGAGTTCAACTCATGGTTGATGTAGACGATCTCTTGCCGATCTCAAGATCGAGAGGAAGTCCTAGCGCCGCAAATCAGCAGCGCATCCGTGCTCGCACACACGTTCGAGGCACCGAGCAACCTCCGCCTCCTCGCTCCAGTGATGCAGCGTAAGCACAACTCTTTCTTGCCGAATAGCCACCGGGAACATGTATCTCGCTAGTCCGAGACCATGGGGGATAAATTCTAGAGGGGGAGAGAGATCCTTCACGAGGAGGTGTGAGAGACAAGTGAGGAGGGGGGCTCCTTTTATAGGAGGAGGGGGGCACCCAAGGGGGTGGCCGCCGGCCATGGGGGCTGCCCCCTCCCCTCCTTCATTCATGTGGGTGGACACTCCACTCACAAAATGCCCTTTAAATTCCCTCCACTCAAAAGTCCACTCAAATTCCCATTAAATTTCCACCAAATTTAATGCAAGCTCTCATTAAATAAAACTCTTTTATTTTATTCAGAATTTTGTCAATTACTTTAATGACAAACATTCACAAATAACCCCTTGTTAGAATTCTATTTCACATGCATAACCACTTTATGCAATTTCACCAGAAAAACTGTTTCGGTATCTAGTGAAATAAATTCCTGCGCTTGTTCATTCTTTCGGCATGAAACATTTGCTCCAATTGGATGTCGGTGTCTCTTAAGTGTGTCACCCTACGGTTCGTGAATAATGCGGACATGATCGAGACCCCTCTCGGATCAATAATCAGAAGCGGGATCTGGAGACCCATACTGACTCCCACACATTCAACGATGACTTTCTTGTGATCGTCGGAACCTTTTATGCTAGTATCTTAATCCCTTTGTTTCATGATATATTACATGTCCGAGATTCGATCATCAGTATCTCCATACCTAGTTTGATCTCGTTACCGACATGCACTCTTTTCTCGTTCCTGTGATATAACATTCTAGTGATCAAATCACTTGCTTGCAAGCTAATCAATGTGATATCACCGAGAGGGCCCAGAGTATATCTATCCGTCATCGGGATGAACAAATTCCACTCTCGATCCATGAGCCTCAACATAACACTTTATTAGTTCTGAATCCATCTTTATAATCACCCTGTTACGGTGTGACGTTTGATGTTATCAAGAAACTCTTTCGGTGTTACTAATTGACATGATCTCATGGTCTAAGGATTAGGATCACTTCGTAAGTTGTTATAGCAATATAAACTCAATGACTTTGATCGTAATGCTATACTTCGGATGAATGTTCATCACACCATTACACTAATGTTGTGATCCCATTATTAACAACATCCAATGTCCATGATCAGGAACCCTTGATCATCTTGTTAATCAACGAGCTAGTTTATGAGAGAGGCATAACTAGGAACTTTCTGTTTGTTTATTAAACACACATGTATTAACGTTTCCGTATTAATATAATTATAGCATGAAAAATAAACATCTATCATATACTTGGAATACACATAATAAACACTTTATCATTGCCTCTCAGGGCATATTCCCTTCAGTCTCCCACTTGCACTAGAGACAATAATCTAGTTACATAGTGATAAATCTAACACCCATTGAGTTCTGGTGTTGATCATGTTTTGCTCTAGGGAGATTTTTAGTCAACGGATCTGCTACATTGAGATCCGTATGTACTTTACAAATCTTTATATCTCCATCCTTGACATGCTCGCGGATGGAGTGAAACCGGCGCTTAATATGCTTGGAATGCTTGTGAGACCTTGGCTCTTTGGCATTGGAAATGGCACCATTGCTGTCACAATAGATCACCATTGGGTCCAACGCGTTTGCCACCACTCCTAGTTCGGATATGAACTCCCTCATCCAAACTGCTTCCTGAGCCGCTTCTGAAGCAGCAACATATTCGGCCTCCGTTGTTGATCCCGCTACCACAGGTTGTTTGGAGCTCCTCCAACTAACCGCTCCGCCATTCATGAGAAATACGTATCCGGATTGAGACTTAGAGTCATCCGGATCGGTGTCAAAGCTAGCGTCGACATAACACTTAGCGACGAGCTCTTCTTCACCTCCGTATACAAGAAACATATCCTTAGTTCTTCGTAAGTACTTAAGGATATTATTGACCGCTATCCAGTGTTCCGAACCTGGATCCGATTGGTACCTACTAGTCAAACTAATAGCATGTGCCACATCCGGTCTTGTACATAGCATGGCGTACATTATAGAGCCTATGGCTGAAGCATAGGGGACTTTGTCCATTATCTCTCTTTCTTCCACCGAAGCCGGACTTTGAGTCTTACTCAATTTCTTGCCTTGCAACATAGGTAAGAACCCCTTCTTACTTCCGTCCATTTTAAACTTCTTTAAAATCTTATCAAGGTATGTACTTTGCGATAGCCCTATTAGGCGCCTAGATCTATCTCTATAGATCTTTATGCCTAATATGTATGACGCTTCACCTAGGTCCTTCATTGAAAATTTGCTGTTTAGATAACTTTTAACACTGTTTAAAAGATCTATATCATTTCTGATCAATAATATGTCATCCACATATAATATCAGAAATGCCACATTGCTCCCACTCACTTTCTTGTAAATACAAGCTTCTCCATAAGTTTGGACAAATCCAAACTCTTTGATCACCTCATCAAAGTGGAGATTCCAACTTCGTGATGCTTGCTTCAATCCATAGATGGATCGCTGAAGCTTGCACACCTTGTTAGCATCCTTAGGATGGACAAAAACCCTTTGGTTGTATCATATACAACTCTTCTTCAATATTACCATTGAGAAACGCGGTTTTGACATCCATCTGCCATATCTCATAATCGAAATATGCAGCAATTGCTAACATAATCCTAACTGACTTTAGCATCGCTACGGGAGAGAAAGTCTCATCGTAGTCAACTCCTTGAATTTGTCGAAACCCCTTTGCGACAAGTCGAGCTTTATAGACGGTCACATTACCATCAGCATCAGTTTTCCTTTTGAAAATCCATTTGTTCTCCACGACCTTTCGGTCGTGAGGTAATTCCACCAAGTTCCAAACTTGATACATGGATTCCATCTCGGATTTCATGGCTTCTAACCATTTGTTGGAATCCAGGCTCATCATCGCTTCTTCATACGTCGCAGGGTCATCATTTTCATCAACCATGAAATTCATGACAGGATTTCCGTACAGCTCGGGAGCTGCACGCGTCCTGTTTGACCTGCGAGGTTCGGTAGTACTCTCTTTCGGAGTTTCATGATCATTATCATTAGTTCCCTCTTCAACAGGTGGAGCCAACTCCGGAACAACTTCCGGCGCTGCGCTACTCGCCATACTTTGAAGAGAAGGTTCCACAACCTCTTCGAGTTCTACCTTCCGACTACTCACACCTTTCGCGAGAAACTCTTTCTCTAGAAAGGATCCATTCTTGGCAACAAAAACCTTGCCCTCGGATCTGTGATAGAAGGAATACCCAATAGTTTCTTTAGGGTATCCTATGAAGACGCATTTTTCCGCTTTGGGTTCGAGTTTATCCGGTTGAAGTTTCTTCACATAAACATCGCATCCCCAAACTTTAAGAAATGACAGCTTAGGTTTGTTTCCAAACCACAATTCATACGGTGTCTTTTCAACGGATTTAGATGGTGCCCGATTTAAAGTGAATGCAGCAGTTTCTAGTGCATAACCCCAAAATGACAAAGGCAAGTCCGTCAGAGACATCATAGATCGAACCATATCTAATAAAGTACGATTACGACGTTCCGACACACCATTTCGCTGTGGTGTTCCGGCAGGTGTGAGTTGTGAAACAATTCCACACTCTTTCATGTGAGTGCTAAACTCGTAACTTAGATACTCACCTCCACGGTCGGACCGTAGAAATTTTATCTTTCTATTACGATGATTTTCCACTTCATTCTGAAATTCCTTGAACTTTTCAAAGGTTTCAGACTTGTGTTTCATCAAGTAGATATAACCGTATCTACTCAAATCATCCGTGAAAGTAACAAAATAACGATATCCACCTCGCGCCGACACACTCATTGGACCACATACATCAGAATGTATGATTTCCAATAAATCTGTCGCCCGTTCCATTGAACCGGAAAACGGCGTTCTAGTCATCTTGCCCATAAGGCATGGCTCACATGTATCAAATGATTCATAATCAAGTGATTCCAAAAGTCCATCCGAATGGAGCTTCTTCATGCGTTTAACGCCAATATGACCTAGACGGCAGTGCCACATATATGCGGATATATCATCATTAAGTTTAATCCTTTTAGCATCAACATTATGAATATGTGTAACATTATCATCGAGATCTAATAGAAATAAACCATTCATCATCGGTGCATGACCATAAAAGATTTCATTCATATAAATGGAACAACCATTGTTCTCGGATTTAAATGAATAACCACTTCGCATCAAACACGATCCAGATACAATGTTCATGCTCAGTGCAGGCACCAGATAACATTTATTCAAGTTTATAACTAATCCCAACGGTAAGTGGAGAGGCAGCGTTCCGACGGCGATCACATCAACGCTTGATCCATTGCCGACACGCATCTTGACCTCACCCCTTGCTAGCGGTCGCTTGTTCCGCAGCCCCTGATTCGAGTTACAAATATTAGCAACTGAACTGGTATCAAATACCCAGGTGCTACTGCGAGCACTAGTCAAGTACACATCAATAACATGTATATCATATATACCTTTGTTTGCCTTGACGGCCTTCTTGTCTGCCAGATACTTGGGGCAGTTGCGCTTCCAGTGGCCAGTCCCCTTACAATAGTAGCACTCGGAATCAGACTTAGGTCCAACTCGGGGTTTCTTTTCAGGCGCGGCAACAGGCTTGCCACCCTTACTTCCCTTTCGTTTTCCCTTCTTGTCTTTCTTGAAACCAGTGTTCCTATTGATCATCAACACTTGATGTTCCTTTTTGATCTCCACTTCTGCAGTTTTAAGCATTGACAGAAGCTCGGGGAGAGACTTCTTCATGCCTTGCATATTATAGTTCATCACGAAGCTCTTATAGCTAGGTGGCAGAGACTGCAGAACAGGATGGATGCCTAAGTCAATGGGAATCGATATTCCCAAGGACACAAGCTTATCGGCGTAACCCGACATCTTGAGTACATGCTCACTAACGGAGCTGTGCTCTTCCATCATGCAGCTAAAGAACTTTTCTGAAGCGTTGTAGCTCTCTACAGCAGCATGTGTGTCGAAAATCATTTTCAACTCACCCATTGTATCAAATTCATCGCCGTTTTCGAAACGCTTTCGAAGTTCCGGCTCTAGCCCATACAATATGCCGCAATGAACTAAGTTGTGGTCCTCCTGACGAGTCTGATAGACATTCTTCTCCTCGTCAGGGGCATCATCTAAAGGTGGGGGGCCTAACGGCGCTTCTAGCACATATTGCTTTTGTGCAGCAGAGAGGAGAATCCTCAAATTCATGGCCCATTCGGTAAAGTTGCTACCGTTCGTTGCTAGTTTCTCTTTCTCCATGAACACATTGAAATTAAAAGCAGGTGGTGCCATCTACAACAGAATTTGTAAAGTTTAGACTAAGTGTATGATAGATTGAGTTCAACTAATCTATATTACGAATGAACTCCCACTCAAAAACAACATACCTCGTGCCTTTTTGGTGATTACATGAACCAAATCCACTACACCAAGTCCGATCATCACGTGAGTCGGTATAGCTTCAAAGGCGAGCATCAAATGGGCATCATATCAACTATATGACTCATGCTTAACCTTTCGGTCCGTGTTCCGAGGCCATGTCTGTACATGCTAGGCTCGCCAAGTTAGAACCTTAGTATTCGCGTGTGTAACTGTTTTACACCCGAAATATGGTCGTGGATCCAAGAACACCCGATCATCACATGATGTCTTGGAGCGACGAAAACATAATTGGTGCATACTAAAGGAAGAACACATTCTTATCTTGATATTTAAAAGAGGGATCATCTTATTATGCTAACAAAGCGCTAAACAAGCAATATAAGATGCAATCAAACATCATATGTTTATTAGTGAAATTATATGGTTCCCGCAGATGATCTCTATCATGTGCATCGTGGTATGATCACTATCATACCTATATGTGTAAATCTAAGGTCTATGGATTTTACACGCTATGTGTGTTGTAAGAGTATCATCTCATACTTCTACTTACAACACTACCATATCATAACACTAGCCCAGCAACAATCTAAACTAGACGCCTCTAATTTATCCATTGCAAGTTTTCGTGGCTTAGGGCTTTTGAGATAGAACCGTTCTTACCTACGAACATGAACCACAACGAGGATAATCAAATTGTTGACAACTCGCTTGCAAAATAGATATTGACTATAGTAGGAGAGACAAACACCCGCTAGCCACTTATGCAAACTAGTTGCATGTCAAGCGTGGAACAGGTCTCATGCGCGAGGACATGTAAAGTTTTTCCGGGCCGCTTCATCCCACTATGCCACCAATATCCAAAATTACAACAAAGGAGCAACAACATGATCATCATCGCCCACATACTCATATGTGTACTACCCGTGTAAAGTATCTACGCATAGATCCGGCTCTGATACCACTGTAGGGTTCGCAGCATAGAAAACAAATTTTTTCCTAAGATGTGAACTATATACCAAGATCTATCTACTAGATACAAACAACGGGCGGATGTATATCCGTAGAGAACATACCCTTGAAGACCGACAAAGCTTAACGAGTTCAACTCGTGGTTGATGTAGACGATCTCTTGCCGATCTCAAGATCGAGAGGAAGTCCTAGCGCCGCAAATCAGCAGCGCATCCGTGCTCGCACACACGTTCGAGGCACCGAGCAACCTCCGCCTCCTCTCTCCAGCGATGCAGCGGAAGCACAACTCTTTCTTGCCGAATATCCACCGGGAACATGTATCTCGCTAGTCCGAGACCATGGGGGATAAATTCTAGAGGGGGAGAGAGATCCTTCACGACGAGGTGTGTGACACAAGTGAGGAGGGGGGCTCCTTTTATAGGAGGAGGAGGGCACCCAAGGGGGTGGCCGCCGGCCATGGGGGCTGCCCCCTCCCCTCCTTCATTCATGTGGGTGTACACTCCACTCACAAAATGCCCTTTAAATTCCCTCCACTCAAAAGTCCACTCAAATTCCATTAAATTTTCACCAAATTTAATGCAAACTCTCATTAAATAAAACTCTTTTATTTTATTCAGAATTTTGTCAATTACTTTAATGACAAACATTCACAAATAACCCCTTGTTAGAATTCTATTTCACATGCATAACCACTTTATGCAATTTCACCCGAAAAACTGTTTCGGTATCTAGTGAAATAAATTCCTGCGCTTGTTCATTCTTTCGGCATGAAACATTTGCTCCAATTGGATGTCGGTGTCTCTTAAGTGTGTCACCCTACGGTTCGTGAATAATGCGGACATGATCGAGACCCCTCTCGGATCAATAATCAGAAGCGGGATCTGGAGACCCATACTGACTCCCACACATTCAACGATGACTTTCTTGTGATCGTCGGAACCTTTTACGCTAGTATCTTAATCCCTTTGTTTCACGATATATTACATGTCCGAGATTCGATCATCGGTATCTCCATACCTAGTTCGATCTCGTTACCGACATGCACTCTTTTCTCGTTCCTGTGATATAACATTCTAGTGATCAAATCACTTGCTTGCAAGCTAATCAATGTGATATCACCGAGAGGGCCCAGAGTATATCTATCCGTCATCGGGATGAACAAATTCCACTCTCGATCCATGAGCCTCAACATAACACTTTATTAGTTCTGAATCCATCTTTATAATCACCCTGTTACGGTGTGACGTTTGATGTTATCAAGAAACTCTTCCGGTGTTAGTGATTGGCATGATCTCATGGTCTAAGGATTAGGATCACTTCGTAAGTTATTATAGCAATATAAACTCAATGACTTTGATCGTAATGCTATACTTCGGATGAATGTTCATCACACCATTACACTAATGTTGTGATCTCATTATTAACAACATCCAATGTCCATGATCAGGAAACCTTGATCAGCTTGTTAATCAACGAGCTAGTTTATGAGAGAGGCATAACTAGGAACTTTCTGTTTGATTATTAAACACACATGTATTAACGTTTCCGTATTAATACAATTATAGCATGCAAAATAAACATCTATCATATACTTGGAATACACATAATAAACACTTTATTATTGCCTCTCAGGGCATATTCCCTTCAATATGTCCGGCGATGTCCCTCTTGAGATTGTTCCACCAAAACCTTTCTTTCATGTCCATGTACATTTTGGTGTTACCCGGGTGAATAGAATACGGAGAGTTGTGTGCTTCCTGCAAAATCAGTTTCCGCAACTCCGGATCTTGTGGAATACAGATACGTTTCCCATGCCATAAAGTACCTTGTTCGTCTTCATGGAAACTTTTATCTTTCCCTTGGCCAATCTTTTCCTTAATCTCTTCAATTTCCTTATCAGTCTTCTGGGCTTCTCTGATCTTGTCCAACAAAGTGGGTTGAACAACTAATGACATGAGATGTCCTTCCGGCACAATCTCCAATCTGAGTTTCCTAAATTGGGTACACAGATCATCTGGCAATTCTCCTTTGGTAAGGCCATTCACAAATACCTTACGACTTAGAGCATCTACTACAACATTTGCTTTACCGGGGTGGTATTGCAAACTTAAGTCATAGTCTTTGATAAGTTCTAGCCATCTTCTTTGTCTCATATTAATTTCTTTCTGGGTGAAGATGTACTTCAAACTTTTGTGATCTGTGAACACTTCACAACGCTTTCCCAAAAGATAATGTCTCCATGTTTTGAGTGCATGGACAACAGAGGCTAACTCAAAATCATGAGTAGGATAGTTCACCTCATGAGTTTTGAGTTGTCTCGAGGCATAGGCCACAACTTTACCGTCTTGCATACGTACCGCACCCAAACCTTGATGAGATGCATCACAATATACTTGGAAATCCTTTTCCAAGTCTGGCAGACACAAAACTGGTGCTGTCACAAGTCTCTTCTTCAACTCCTGAAATATGACTTCACAACCTTCAGACCAAGCAAACTTCTTGTCTTTCTTTAACAATTCAGTCATGGGCTTAGCTACTTTAGAGAAATTCTCAATAAACCTTCTGTAGTAACCTGCTAAGCCAAGGAAACTACGAACTTCTTTCACGGACTTGGGAGATTCCCATTCAGTCACAGCTGAAACCTTAGCAGGATCAACTGCTACACCATCCTTTGTCATAACATGACCAAGAAAACCAACTTCCTCCAACCAGAACTCACATTTGCTGAACTTGGCATAAAGTTTATGCTCTCTTAACTTCTCAAGTATAAAATGTAAATGTCCTTCATGATCTTCTTTGCTCTTGGAGTAGACTAAGATGTCATCGATGAAAACGACAACAAACTTGTCAAGGAATTCCATGAACACTTTGTTCATCGTATTCATGAAGTATGCTGGAGCATTTGTCAATCCAAAAGGCATCACAGTATACTCATACAATCCATAACTTGTGGTGAATGTTGTTTTAGGTATGTCTTGTTCTCTTATCTTGAGTTGAAAATATCCTGACCGGAGATCAATATTTGAGAACACATATGCTCCTTCTAGCTGATCAAACAAGTCATTGATTCTAGGCAAAGGATATTTGTTCTTGATAGTTACCTCGTTGAGTGAACGGTAATCTATACATAACCTTTGAATTCTATCTTTCTTCTCCACAAACAAAACCGGGGCTCCCCAAGATGAAGAACTTGGTTGAATAAATCCCTTCTGCAACTGTTCTCCAAGTTGCTTCTTGAGCTCTTTCAGTTCATCAACTGACATTTTATATGGCCTCTTTGCTATTGGTCCAGAACCTGGTACCAAATCTATCAGAAACTCCACATCTCTATCAGGTGGCATTCCCGGCAGTTCTTCCGAAAATACATCCGTATACTCTCTCACAATTGGCACACTGTCCATGCTAACCCCCTTAAGAGAATTAAGCATACTCCTTTTTGCTTCGAAGCTGGTCTTGAATCTGATCCTTTTATTTTCTAGAGTTGTGAGTGAGACAGTATGATTGGCACAATCTATCACTCCTTTGTACTTGGTCATCCAGTCCATTCCCAAAATGACATCCAATCCTTGGGAGTTTAGTATTATCAAGTTAAAGGGAAACTTATACTTCCCGAATTCTATGACTAGATCATGACATCCTGAATTCACTAACATTTCTCCACCAGGAGAACTTACTTTTATAGGACACCCAATAGTTTCTACCGGTATTTCATTTCTTTCAACAAATGCTCTTGATATGAATGAATGAGATGCACCAGTATCAAAGAGTACAAATGCTGGAATAGAATTGAGTCTGAACTTACCAGCAACAACATCAGGCTCCTCATAGACCTCCTCCACATTGATGTGGTTCACCTGTCCTTTCTGGAAAGGATTGGGCTTGATAGGTCCTTCAACTTTCTTTTCAGGGCACTTATTTGCATAATGCCCCATTTTCTTGCATTTGAAGCATTCAACCTGACTGATGTCTCTCTTAACAGGCTGACTTCCACTTCCACTTCCATTACCACTGTGGTGGCTCTTATGTCCTGTAGAGGTCCCTACCCAATATGGTAGATCCCTCCTGTGTTTTACAATGCTAGTCCCTGGATCAATAGCTAGCATCCATAGTAAGATGTAATATCAAGAAACAAGGTCAAAATATAACTTTATAACCAGGAATAATAAAATTTTATTACATCATACATAGCTCATATGGCTATTACAATACATTGCAGCGGAATAAAAATAGTCATGGGTCCTTCATCTTCAAAGTGCCACAGGCAGATGTTGGTTGTAGACTTTGTAGTCCTAGTCAATCAAACAATCTTCATATAACAAAACAATCAACCTGCAACATTACAAGTTACAGCCACAAAGGGTCAATACATTTTGAATTGTATTGGCAAGCTTCACTTTTATGTAAATATGAGTGGACCCTATCAATACATGCATATTTGGTTAAGTAGAGTTTAGGGCTTATTTGCATAAAGCAATATTTATCCTATATTTTCAAAATGGTTTTGGTCCTTTGTCAAATCTCTTTTCCAAGTTCCTTGAACTCCTTGGTAGAAACTCAAGTGTTCAAGTCCTTGTCAAAATCCCTGGAGCTACTTGGTAACCCCAAGTGCTTCAAGTTTTATCAAAATCTCATGAGTCCCTTGGTAACCCCAAGTACATCATGCTCTTGAGCACCTTGTTAACCCCAAGTGCTACAAGCTTAACAAAATCTCTTTGAATTCCTTGGTACCCCCAAGTGCATCAAGTTTTTATATTAGAAGTTGGAATGTCGAGATCTCCCATGGTTCAAACTTTAGTTGCTCAGTATTGTCCATAACCGGGGACACGGCTAAGTACTTAGATTTTTATTAACTTCTGCATAAGGAGTACACTTTACCCACATGACACAATCCCATCTTGTTGCCACCAGTGGCCTACTGGATTAGTGCTCACCAAGATGGAGTACTGGCAGACTGAGAGTGTGACGAAGTCTTTCCAAAAGGTCCTCCCATACATCATTGCTAGCTTGTCTTCAGCCCCCATGAAGCATTCCAGATCCCCATGTCCGGTAACTAAAGACAATGTAAGGGTCTTCCTAATGTAATTGACTAAGCCAGAGCCATAATAGCATGTGGTTGCACACGAAAGCCACAATTGGAGAGACATGTTCAATCTCTAAGTTTCCTAGGTGGTTTTCATTTGGAGTACAACACAAAGTGATTGCCATAGACATGGTTCCCTTTTGTTGCCACCTTCTCCAAAACATAAAGTGTCCACCACCTAGGTGGTTCATTGAGTCCTTGTTTTATTATGTAAAACACAAGTCCTTTTCTCAACCTTTGTAAAATCTTAACATGTATCTCTTTTCAAAACATATCATGGCTAAGCATGTACAACTTCAATATTTTACTAAGATGTGTGTAGGGAATCCTATTAGGATTAGCATAGCATAAGTATAAAACATTTTCATGCATGTTTACAAAATCCACTAAGTATAATGAAAATAGTAGGTCTTTTGTATGATAGTGTAACTTGCCTTTTTGGTAGGGAATGGTGGTTCACTCCTTGATCTTGCTAGTCTCACACTTTGCTAAATTCACTACAAGTCAATCAAGCAAAAACAAAATCAACTAACATTCCACATCAAAGTCAACATCAATTTCACACTCACAAAACAAATGGAATCTAATTCATGCATAAGTATGCAAGGGATGGTTCTATTGCAAGGTTGGTCTCCACTAGGTTTATAACTTTGTAAGGTTCCAATTTGGTCATTTTCCAAAATGGCAAAGTCATTAGTTTAAGGGTTTTGCCCAAAAACTATCTTAAAATCCATTCAACATTTTATGTGGTGGAAAATGGTTTTATCAAATCAAGACTTTATGTTTTTCACCAAATGAGTTGCTATTGCAATACTTGGTGTTTTGGGTCAGTAGGTTTGGTTCAAAATATTTTCTCAAAGTTTTCTTTACAAAAACATTTTCATAAACAAAACAATAGTTTTATTTGGCTAGAAAATGGCTAAGTTAAATAATTCAACCTACATTATACCAAAATAATTTTTAACACCAAGGGTTGGTTCCTAGAGTCAGTAAGGTCACTATAAATCATTTTTCAAAGGTTTTTTCATTAAATTCAATTTTAAACAATTTTTATACTCTAAACAAGCTTACAAAAGAATCTGCAAAAACAAGCAAACAAACGTTTACTTTTTTCCAAACTAAGGCCATGGTTGTTTAGGTCTTGCTCTCCTGAATCCAACGACATAAAATTTGCTAAATTTGGACGTGTAGATCTCAAGTTATAAGGGTTTGAAGTTTGCAATTAAATCAGATTCAAATTTTCTTTTAAAACGGAATAGGTGACACGCGGCACGTTTCTACTCGCGGGTACCGCTTCGCGTGGATCGCGGCTGTGGGGCGTTGGATCTGATTGATCGCATGGTCCAGGACGCGTACCTCTTCGCGGTAAGTGATCTAATCGCACTCGTTCAAACTAGATCCTACGGTACTGGCTTGCTGGACCAAAAGTGAGCGGCGCCGTCGGCAGCTAGCGGCGGCGCACGGCCAGGCGAGGGGTTCGCGGTGGTTCTAGGAAGCGAGAGAGGGGGAGAAGAAGCTCACCGGGCTCAGGAGGTTACGGTGATGCTCGAGGAGGTGTTGGTCGGGCGAGGGGCACTCTGGTCTTGGCAGGATTTCTCGCCGGAGTGGAGGACGGCGTCGGGTGGTCTCAGTCATGGTCGAAGACGACGTTGTAGATCGTCCTAGGACAAAACAGGGGCATAGTTAAGTGCGGAAGGTCACGGGGAGGTCACGTGCATGGACGGGAAGGTACGGGGCGGTCGAAATCTACCTGAGTTCTTGCCGGAATTGAAGACAGACGCGGCGGAGTCGGAAGCTTGACGTAGGCGACGTTCTGGGGCGCCCGCGGTCGAACAGAGGGTACGGGAAGATGCTCCAGGAAGTGGTGAGTGTGCTTGTGTGCTTGTGGAGGCAGGAGGGGGTGTGGCTCGGCCGGAATCGAGGGCCAAGCTCGTCGGAGACGGCGGCGGTGCAGAGAGAAATTGGGGCGGCCTGGAGGCAGAGGGGAGGCGGTGTCTGGGGGAAAGGAGGAGGAGGAGCAGGCGGTTAAATGGGCGTTGTCTCGGCGAGGTAAAGACGCGTCATTAAGACGAATTGATCGCGGCATTCAAATTCAGCAAACGGCAGCGAGGTTTGGGGAAGAAAGGGTCGCGCGGTGAGGACGATGAACAGTAGCGGTAGGTCTACCTGTTAGTTGGAAAACGAAATGAGGGAAGGGTCCACTGGTCATACACTGTACGGGTCTGAAACGGGGTGCGAATCGTTTTCTTTCCGGGTGAGGAGTTGGGCTGGTCTGATGGGCTTTAGTGGGCTGCTGGGTTGGGTCGATCCAATTCCATTTTTTTTATTCTGTGTTCTTTTCTTTTCTATTTCTGAATTTCTGTTTGAATTCTCTATCAAACAAACATGGTTCAAATAAAAACAACACCCAAACTTTTGTAGATTTGACTTGGTTCTGTTCAGTAGTCTGAACCTAAATCCAAACTCCAAAAACTTTTAAATAATAAAGTCCATTATTAATTAAATAATTGACTATTGCTAATTATTAAATTAGGGTTTGATTTATTTCACACTCAATTTAAATCCATATATTGTCCAAAATCAAAATAGTGGGTTGTATTTGAAATAAGGTATATTTCAAAAGCTTGTTTTAATATAAATAACAATTTGTTAAAAGTTCCATTGTATAATTTAGATAAATGGATCATGGTTTAATAATCAAATAGGGTTTGATATAATTAATAAAGTTCCCAATTAAAATCCAAATATTTTTCAAACCCAATCAGTAGGTTTATTTGTAAATCAAGAATACTTCGAAACTTGTTTAAATTAAAATAACATTTTATTTTAGGGTCTACTATTAATTATATACAATAGGCTTTCCTTATTTAATTCAACTAGGACTATTTATTGAGGTGTTTATTTTGAAATCTAGAATAAGGTCAAGCATTTTAGTAGGTTTTATTTGTGAAAATAAAATACTTAGAACTCTTAATTAAAATAAATTAATAAGTTTTGATGTTTCAATTTAAATTAGTAAAACCTTTTATTTAAATAAGGTTGGATATTAAATCCTTATTAATTTATTTAAATAAACTTTAGTTAATTTAAAAATGTTTTAATACCAAAGCTTGGCCAAGGTTTTAATTTGGTTTTATAAAACATTCTTCATTTATAAACTTCTATTTATTTAAAAATAAATCTTTTCACTCAAGATTTTCAAAATAGTATTTCCAAATGTTTTTATTTTTCCCTTTATTAAATATTTATCTTTTAGATCCCTTGGGTTTTATTTAATTCAAATGGGTTTGAAGTTCCAATTGAATTCAAAAAGTTTCTTCTGGCTCTGAAAATCAAACAAAGTTTTATTTTATTAATTTATTTTCACATTACAAGATTTGGAAAATCTTGGGATGTGACAGGCTACCACCCTTAAAATAAATCTCGTCCCGAGATTTGGGAAAGCTAGGGTTACAAGCAAGTTCAAACAATTAGGGTACTACCACCCTTAAAAATTTTCAAATAAAAATTACATATTGGCCTTCTTGGGTCCTGGAAATTTCTCTAAGCAAACTTTTGCTTTATTCCTATGCTTGACTCATGGACCAAGATTGAGTTTCTCCATAGGCTTGTTCAACTTGTTCTTCATCCTTTCTGGACAGTTGCTTGCATAATGCCCTGGATTCTTGCAGTTGAAACAATGAATGTCCTTGAGTTCTTTGCGTTGTTCTTGTGGACAAGTGGCTACATAATGGCCTGGTTCTTTGCAGTTGTTGCACCACACTTGATCAATCTCTTTATTCTTCTTGTTCTCTGGGCATCCACTGGAGTAGTGTCCCATTTCTTTACATCTACGACATTGTGCAAGGCTCATGTCTTGCTTTTGTTTCTTAAACTTCTTTAGTCCTTTGAATTGGGTTGTCTCGTTAGGAGGTAGGAGTGGTCCTTTTCCTTTGGTAGACTTGGATCCTTCTTGTTTCCTTTGTTCCACCATGGCATAGATGGGACATTGGCCAGGAGTATGGTCACTTCCTTCACAAAGGTAACAAGTAGCTTGATCGGTGGGGCATTGTCCAACAGGATGATCTTCTTCACAATTGGGGCATTGTCCTTCATGCTCCTTGGAAGTATGATCCTTGTCTCCACATATAGTGCAAGCTGGGGCTCCATCCAGAATAACATTCTTGTCAGCCTTGTTATCATAGACTTCTTTGGGGTAGTTTTCTTCCATGCTGATCATTTGATTAGTCACCTTAAGCATTAGTTGAGACTGCTCTTCTAAAAACTTTTGCAGTGCTGGATCTTTATCACTATTGTTGACTATGAACTGAGCTGTCAGTTGGTTCAGCTGGTGTTGGGTTGCTATGAGCTCCTTCATGCTGTCAGCTTGGTTAGTGTTGATGTTATCAACCTTGGAGTCCTTTGGAGTAGTCATCTGTTTGGGTTGAAGGGAGGTTAGAATAGGCAAGATTTTTCTAAGGAATTATTTCTAATCACACACATCACAATTCACACAAACAATGTGCCTGCAATCTCAACAAACATTTCACTCAAACAAGGTTCAAGTACATACTTAGGCAACAAAATATTTTTGTTACACCACATATGTTGGTGGTTTGACTTAACCAAATTATGGTGGTCCATCTATATGGTTCACTTGTGGTCTTCCTTCTTTCTTGGTTTCTTCCTCTTACATGAGATCATGGTTCCTTGAGAAAACTCCATGGTCACAATACTTCAAAGTTGTTGATGGTTTCTTCTTATTTTGCATTCCCTTAATCTCTTTAAGTAAGATTTCCTTGTCTCACTTGTGGTCCTTAGTAGTTTCCATGTTGGAAGTCCTTGGTGAACATGCTGAATATGTTGAAGTCATTAGAGTTGAAGATGTTGAAGAAGTCCTTTGCACATGGTGTAGTCTTTGGCCATGGGTAGGTTTTTCCATCATGTTGAAGCAGAAGAGGTGTAGAGTTAAACCAAAATGGTTGAGGAAAGAGCTTACAAGTGTTTTTGTAATTAAGTTTTTGGAACAAATACAACTCCTATATTTCTAAGGGTTTTTGTCCAATCCTAGGGTTATAATCCTACAGGCAACACAATGCTCTGATACCATCTGTAGAGGTCCCTACCCAATATGGTAGATCCCTCCTGTGTTTTACAATGCTAGTCCCTGGATCAATAGCTAGCATCCACAGTAAGATGTAATATCAAGAAACAAGGTCAAAATATAACTTTATAACCAGGAATAATAAAATTTTATTACATCATACATAGCTCATATGGCTATTACAATACATTGCAGCGGAATAAAAATAGTCATGGGTCCTTCATCTTCAAAGTGCCATAGGCAGATGTTGGTTGTAGACTTTGTAGTCCTAGTCAATCAAACAATCTTCATATAACAAAACAATCAACCTGCAACATTACAAGTTACAGCCACAAAGGGTCAATACATTTTGAATTGTATTGGCAAGCTTCACTTTTATGTAAATATGAGTGGACCCTATCAATACATGCATATTTGGTTAAGTAGAGTTTAGGGCTTATTTGCATAAAGCAATATTTATCCTATCTTTTCAAAATGGTTTTGGTCCTTTGTCAAATCTCTTTTCCAAGTTCCTTGAACTCCTTGGTAGAAACTCAAGTGTTCAAGTCCTTGTCAAAATCCCTGGAGCTACTTGGTAACCCCAAGTGCTTCAAGTTTTATCAAAATCTCATGAGTCCCTTGGTAACCCCAAGTACATCATGCTCTTGAGCACCTTGGTAACCCCAAGTGCTACAAGCTTAACAAAATCTCTTTTAATTCCTTGGTACCCCCAAGTGCATCAAGTTTTTATATTAGAAGTTGGAATGTCGAGATCTCCCATGGTTCAAAATTTAGTTGCTCAGTATTGTCCATAACCGGGGACACGGCTAAGTACTTAGATTTTTATTAACTTCTGCATAAGGAGTACACTTTACCCACATGACACAATCCCATCTTGTTGCCACCAGTGGCCTACTGGATTAGTGCTCACCAAGATGGAGTACTGGCAGACTGAGAGTGTGACGAAGTCTTTCCAAAAGGTCCTCCCATACATCATTGCTAGCTTGTCTTCAGCCCCCATGAAGCATTCCAGATCCCCATGTCCGGTAACTAAAGACAATGTAAGGGTCTTCCTAATGTAATTGACTAAGCCAGAGCCATAATAGCATGTGGTTGCACACGAAAGCCACAATTGGAGAGACATGTTCAATCTCTAAGTTTCCTAGGTGGTTTTCATTTGGAGCACAACACAAAGTGATTGCCATAGACATGGTTCCCTTTTGTTGCCACCTTCTCCAAAACATAAAGTGTCCACCACCTAGGTGGTTCATTGAGTCCTTGTTTTATTATGTAAAACACAAGTCCTTTTCTCAACCTTTGTAAAATCTTAACATGTATCTCTTTTCAAATCATAGCATGGCTAAGCATGTACAACTTCAATATTTTACTAAGATGTGTGTAGGGAATCCTATTAGGATTAGCATAGCATAAGTATAAAACATTTTCATGCATGTTTACAAAATCCACTAAGTATAATGAAAATAGTAGGTCTTTTGTATGATAGTGTAACTTGCCTTTTTGGTAGGGAATGGTGGTTCACTCCTTGATCTTGCTAGTCTCACACTTTGCTAAATTCACTACAAGTCAATCAAGCAAAAACAAAATCAACTAACATTCCACATCAAAGTCAACATCAATTTCACACTCACAAAACAAATGGAATCTAATTCATGCATAAGTATGCAAGGGATGGTTCTATTGCAAGGTTGGTCTCCACTAGGTTTATAACTTTGTAAGGTTCCAATTTGGTCATTTTCCAAAATGGCAAAGTCATTAGTTTAAGGGTGTTTCCCAAAAACTATCTTAAAATCCATTCAACATTTTATGTGGTGGAAAATGGTTTTATCAAATCAAGACTTTATGTTTTTCACCAAATGAGTTGCTATTGCAAAACTTGGTGTTTTGGGTCAGTAGGTTTGGTTCAAAATATTTTCTCAAAGTTTTCTTTACAAAAATATTTTCATAAACAAAACAATAGTTTTATTTGGCTAGAAAATGGCTAAGTTAAATAATTCAACCTACATTATACCAAAATAATTTTTAACACCAAGGGTTGGTTCCTAGGGTCAGTAAGGTCACTATAAATCATTTTGCAAAGGTTTTGTAATTAAATTCAATTTTAAACATTTTTTATACTCTAAACAAGCTTACAAAAGAATCTGCAAAAACAAGCAAACAAACATTTACTATTTTCCAAACTAAGGCCATGGTTGTTTAGGTCTTGCTCTCCTGAATCCAACGACATAAAATTTGCTAAATTTGGACGTGTAGATCTCAAGTTATAAGGGTTTGAAGTTTTCAATTAAATCAGATTCAAATTTTCTTTTAAAACGGAATAGGTGACACGCGGCACGTTTCTACTCGCGGGTACCGCTTCGCGTGGATCGCGGCTGTGGGGCGTTGGATCTGATTGATCGCATGGTCCAGGACGCGTACCTCTTCGCGGTAAGTGATCTAATCGCACTCGTTCAAACTAGATCCTACGGTACTGGCTTGCTGGACCAAAAGTGAGCGGCGCCGTCGGCAGCTAGCGGCGGCGCACGGCCAAGCGAGGGGTTCGCGGTGGTTCTAGGAAGCGAGAGAGGGGGAGAAGAAGCTCACCGGGCTCAGGAGGTTACGGTGATGCTCGAGGAGGTGTTGGTCGGGCGAGGGGCACTCTGGTCTTGGCAGGATTTCTCGCCGGAGTGGAGGACGGCGTCGGGTGGTCTCAGTCGTGGTCGAAGACGACGTTGTAGATCGTCCTAGGACAAAACAGGGGCATAGTTAAGTGCGGAAGGTCACGGGGAGGTCACGTGCATGGACGGGAAGGTACGGGGCGGTCGGAATCTACCTGAGTTCTTGCCGGAATTGAAGACAGACGCGGCGGAGTCGGAAGCTTGACGTAGGCGACGTTCTGGGGCGCCCGCGGTCGAACAGAGGGTACGGGAAGATGCTCCAGGAAGTGGTGAGTGTGCTTGTGTGCTTGTGGAGGCAGGAGGGGGTGTGGCTCGGCCGGAATCGAGGGCCAAGCTCGTCGGAGACGGCGGCGGTGCAGAGAGAAATTGGGGCGGCCTGGAGGCAGAGGGGAGGCGGTGTCTGGGGGAAAAGGAGGAGGAGGAGCAGGCGGTTAAATGGGCGTTGTCTCGGCGAGGTAAAGACGCGTCATTAAGACGAATTGATCGCGGCATTCAAATTCAGCAAACGGCAGCGAGGTTTGGGGAAGAAAGGGTCGCGCGGTGAGGACGATGAACAGTAGCGGTGGGTCTACCTGTTAGTTGGAAAACGAAATGAGGGAAGGGTCCACTGGTCATACACTGTACGGGTCTGAAACGGGGTGCGAATCGTTTTCTTTCCGGGTGAGGAGTTGGGCTGGTCTGATGGGCTTTAGTGGGCTGCTGGGTTGGGTCGATCCAATTCCATTTTTTTTATTCTGTGTTCTTTTCTTTTCTATTTCTGAATTTCTGTTTGAATTCTCTATCAAACAAACATGGTTCAAATAAAAACAACACCCAAACTTTTGTAGATTTGACTTGGTTCTGTTCAGTAGTCTGAACCTAAATCCAAACTCCAAAAACTTTTAAATAATAAAGTCCATTATTAATTAAATAATTGACTATTGCTAATTATTAAATTAGGGTTTGATTTATTTCACACTCAATTTAAATCCATATATTGTCCAAAATCAAAATAGTGGGTTGTATTTGAAATAAGGTATATTTCAAAAGCTTGTTTTAATATAAATAACAATTTGTTAAAAGTTCCATTTTATAATTTAGATAAATGGATCATGGTTTAATAATCAAATAGGGTTTGATATAATTAATAAAGTTCCCAATTAAAATCCAAATATTTTTCAAACCCAATCAGTAGGTTTATTTGTAAATCAAGAATACTTCGAAACTTGTTTAAATTAAAATAACATTTTATTTTAGGGTCTACTATTAATTATATACAATAGGCTTTCCTTATTTAATTCAACTAGGACTATTTATTGAGGTGTTTATTTTGAAATCTAGAATAAGGTCAAGCATTTTAGTAGGTTTTATTTGTGAAAATAAAATACTTAGAACTCTTAATTAAAATAAATTAATAAGTTTTGATGTTTCAATTTAAATTAGTAAAACCTTTTATTTAAATAAGGTTGGATATTAAATCCTTATTAATTTATTTAAATGAACTTTAGTTAATTTAAAAATGTTTTAATACCAAAGCTTGGCCAAGGTTTTAATTTGGTTTTATAAAACATTCTTCATTTATAAACTTCTATTTATTTAAAAATAAATCTTTTCACTCAAGATTTTCAAAATAGTATTTCCAAATGTTTTTATTTTTCCCTTTATTAAATATTTATCTTTTAGATCCCTTGGGTTTTATTTAATTCAAATGGGTTTGAAGTTCCAATTGAATTCAAAAAGTTTCTTCTGGCACTGAAAATCAAACAAAGTTTTATTTTATTAATTTATTTTCACATTACAAGATTTGGAAAATCTTGGGATGTGACATGTCCACTCTTGTGGTTCTTGTACTTGTCATTGTCATGACTGCGATGATGCTTGTTGTCATGACGGTTGTGGTTGTGGTGCTTGTTGAATTTCCCATGCTTGTGGGATCCTGAGCTTCCACTGTCATCATAATGAGATCGTTTGTGAGACGATCCCGAGCTGTGCTTGTCGGAGTGCTTTCTCTTTCTACTCTCGACTTGCTTCATTTTGTTCTCCAATATTGCAGCCTTGTCGCAGAGCGACTGATAAGTGGGAACATACGCCACAGCCAACTGCAGATTTAGCTCATCATTCAAGCCTTCAAGAAATTTTTCCTTTCTCTTGGCATCTGTGTCAACCTCATCCGGTGCATAACGTGCCAGATTGTTGAACTCCTCAATGTACTCAGCCACGATGCGGCGGCGCTGCTTCAGATTGTGGAACTCTTTCTTTTTCAGGCTCATTATTCCTGATGAGATATGAGCAGTGCGAAATCCATCCTCAAAGATAGCCCATGTCACATCATCTATAGGAGTGGTGATCTGGAAGTTGTCCCACCAAGTGGCGGCTGGCCCTTCCAGCAGATGTGCTGCAAATCTGACCTTTTCAGCATCCGTGCATCCCATGGTTACTAAGTCCTTGTTTACAGAACGTAGCCAATCATTGGCCACCATGGGATCAGTCATCCCCGAAAACTTAGCTGGCCTCAATCTCAAGAATCCGGTGAGCATATCAAAGCCCGGAGGGTTGTTGTTGTTGTTATTGTTGTTGTTGTTGGGGTTGTTGTTGTTGTTGTTGTTGTTGTTATTGTTTTGGTTCTGGATAAATGTTGTCATCATCTGCATCAGCTGTGTTTGAGCAGTCATCATTTGCTGCATTTCTGGAGTGATGTTGTTGTTGTTGTTGTTGGGGTTTGCACGACGGGGAGGCATCTGTGGTTGTTCAAATAGAGATAAGAATGAGATACCCTTAGATGCTTTCATGCACATTACATCACATAAGCAAACACATAGCATGCAACACAAAGATAAAAGTTCAACAACGAGATAACAAGTTCACAAGGTAAAACACACAAGTGGCAAGCCATCCGCATGTCGGATGGTCCAATAACAAGTTCTCAAATAACAAGTATGATAATAAAAGATAAACGAGTAGTCAAGTCTACTCATCGACATCAATCTCCTCCTCGACAAAGGTAAGACTTGCGTTCTCCATCGCGGTCTTGTTCTCCTCAATGGTAGTGGTCAAGGACTCTATCTTGGCCTTGAGAGCCCTCTTCTGGGAACGAAGCCTCTCTATCACCATCTGCTGCTGCTCTAGCTCGAAGTCCTTGGACTGCAGTTCTTCAGTCATGTCCCGGATCTTCTTGTTCCTATCCTGGACACGCTTCTCCTGACTCTTGAACTTCCTGTCCTGGGTCGCGAACTTCGCCTCCATTTCCTTGACTATCTCGTCCTGCTGCGCGAAGAGCTTGTCCTTCTCACGAAGCTGCACCTGGAGCTCGTCATTACTGAGCATGACATTGGTCCTGTCCGTGTCCACGTGCCTAATGAGAGACTCTAAGTCCTGGAGATACAGACGTATCGTCTCTGCCGCGTCCCTCGAGTCGTCCTCGAAGTCAATGGACTCTCCATCCTCATCACGTCTTCCGAAGACGTGGAAGTGGGTGCCTCTAACCTGTCGGGAGTGTCGACCTAGCAGACGTCCTATCAGGTCCTGCATAACTACCTCCATGCCTCTCTCCCTGTCATCGTGCATAAGCTTGAAGACTATGGCCTCCGTAGTAGGCTCTGTCTGGCGTCCGGGCTGGTTCACCTTGAAGCCCCAGAGGTCCTTCCTCTCGAACTTGGTGAGTGGATGCACCATGATGGTGGGAAGAGGGAGATTGAGCAAAGTGGTAAGCTCAACGATACGAGGACCAAAGCGAGTAACCTGGAACTCCTCAACAGTGCTGATGGTAATAGGCATCTATTTATAAGATAGAAAAGTTAGAACAACACAAATCAAGATAGAACAAAAGTCATAACATCACATACATATCCTTGGAAAGCAAAATCACACAAGTCATGCATACATGAATCCATTACATCAACCAGGGTTCAAACTTATTTTAAGCATCATTTTTGAAAATAGGGTGATAGGTGGTGGTCCAACTAACGAAGTATGTTTACAATCCTATCTCATTGGATCTGTTGGCTAACACAATGTTCCTAGAAGCAATCATCCTATCTTGCTCACATGATTCCATCACTAAGTCTATAATATCTCCTCTTAAGGTTTGGTTGGTAGCTTCCAACTCTTGGGTAAGTTCCTTCTCTTTCATCAAGTCTTTTTGGAGATTGAGCATTCTGCACTTAACTCTAGCACTAAGTTCTTTGATAGTCCTCCAAGCTGCTTCTCTTGCTGACTCAAAGAATGTGGTGTGCACCACAGTGTTGGTGTACATGCAGAATCCTGTTTCTTTGTGGTTGTCTTCCTTGTTTTTGTACAAGTGATGTTGCAACCACCAGTACTCAACTCCTTCATCCATCACTGGAAAGCCTTTGTACACAGCCACACCATGTATTTCCATTGCCACCATGAGGTCCTTGAGAATTTTGGGAAACTCTGTCTCACACTCCAAGGTCATGGTCATGAGTGGTCCTTTCCTTACGGCTTCGTTGATGGAGTTCATCTACAAATAGAGATGAGATAGAGAAGATTAGAAAAGTTTACGAGAAGAATAGACAAGTGTAGAAGTAGTTGAAAATTTTCCTTAGTGGTTTCCAATCCTAGGGTCATAATCCTACAGGCAACACAGTGCTCTGATACCATCTGTAAGATCCCTCCTTTGTAAAGGAAAAGGATCCCTGTGATTGCAATGCTAGTCCCTGGATCATTGCTAGCATCCACAGTTTAAGATGAAGTACACATATACAAAGGTCATTTATTACATCCATTCCAGAGATAAATCTCGTCCCGAAATTTGGGGAGGCTAGGGTTACAAGTTGGCTCAAAGCAACTAGGGTACTACCACCCTTAAAAATTTTCCAACTAGATTACTTTTTGGCTTGCTTGGAATCTTGTTGAAACTTCTCTGGGCAAACATCTGCATTGTGTCCTTTGTTTCCACACTTGAAACATGTGACAAAGCTGAGATCCTTCATAGGCTTGTTTATCTTGTGCTTCATCTTTTCTGGATAATTGCTTGCATAATGTCCTGGTTCTTTGCAATTGAAACACATCACTTGGCTGATATCTTTCTTTTCCTTTGGTATCATTGCCTCTGGTTTGTTTCCTTGGTTCTTCTTCTTTTCTGGGCATTCATTGGCATAGTGTCCCATTTCTTTGCAAGTGTAGCATTGCTCTTGGGTAATATCCTTTTTGCTAGAGTTGGGGCATTTCTTCTTCTTCTTCTTCTTCTTCTTCTTCTTCTTCTTGGGTCTCTCCAAAGCTAGGAGTTCTTCTTGTTCATGCTTGTAAGATCCCTCCTTTGTAAAGGAAAAGGATCCCTGTGATTGCAATGCTAGTCCCTGGATCATTGCTAGCATCCACAATTTAAGATGAAGTACACAGATACAAAGGTCATTTATTACATCCATTCCAGAGATAAAATATAGTCTTTACATCTCAAGGCCACAGGCCTAATACAAGAGTTTGGAATAAGTAAATAAACATAAGTCTTCATCTTCATGTGCCACAGGCAAGCATGTTGAGTGTAGACTCATGACACCTAATCATCATCAGAGTAACCTGCAACATCACAAGTTACAGCCATAGTGGGTCAATACTTTGGAATAGTATTGGCAAGTGATACCTTAGTAAAGTTTAAGTGGACTATATTACTATATGCATTTTGGCTAAGTGTGGTTTGGCTTGCTTTTCTCAAAATAGGTTTTTCCTATTAGTTGGAATCACTAAGTTTTTCTTTGTCAAAACTTTTTCCCAAGAAACCATCAAT
Organism: Avena atlantica; assembly: GCA_910589765.1. Classification (NCBI taxonomy): domain Eukaryota; kingdom Viridiplantae; phylum Streptophyta; class Magnoliopsida; order Poales; family Poaceae; genus Avena; species Avena atlantica. The sequence continues at coordinate 68,118,016 of OU342737.1, forward strand.
AGACATTGAGGTTCTTCACCCTTGTTCACCCACAAGTTTTACTTAGAAGTTGGAGTGATAAGATTCTTGATAGCTTCCATGCCTTGATGCTCAAGTTGTCCATTGCCATGGACTTGGCTAAGTACTTAGATTTTTCCATCTACAGAGGTTGTGCACTTTCCCCACCAGACTTGGTTTCCCAAGACAGGACCTTTCAGAAGCCTTCCCTTAGCCAAATGGACGCGTTCCAACCTATCATCCCACTACCACCAACTGTCCAAGTGACTAAGTTCTAGCAACCTATGTGATCCAGGCAGAGCCCATATTGCCAAGTGGCTGCACTATAAGCTTCTCAACACTTGGCCTCTAAAATCCCTTTGTTCCTGGGTGGCATACTACAAGTGAGATACACAAGGTAAACCATGTCCTTGGGCCTTGTGTAACCACTCAACCAAAAACCACCAATCAAGTCCCATTCCACCCAGGTGATTCATTGACTTAGTTGTTTTATTAAGAAAAACATAAGTCCAAAGACTTAGAAATATTTTCATCATAACATGTATATACTTTACCAACCCTTGTTTGCTACTAGCTAGGCTAAGCATGGCATAGTAACTTAACTTAGAAATTTCCTAGCAATTCTACAACTACTTAGGATTTCCCAACATGGCATTTGGCAAAAATAGTAACATGCAAGACTTAGCAAAATATTTCTAATGTTTGTATAAAAATATAGGGATGGAAATATTCATGAAGTACCACTTGCCTTGGTAGTGGGGAGAGTAGCACTCTTCACAATCACAATCACTAGCACCAAAGTCTACACAAAGAATATAACCACAATCACATACAAGTCATATACAAACAAAAATATATATGCATGCATGCAAGATGCTAAGTGATGGTTTTTGAAACTCAACCAAGCAAGTGCAGAGTACTGAATTCTAAACAAGTCAAATCTTTGCCAAACCAAGTTTATTTGACACTAAAAAGATTTCCTAAACAATTTCTATATCCAAAATAGTCCTAAACAAGTTTCTGCAAAAGAAACCATTTTAACAGAACCTAAACTTTAAACACATTGCATAAATAGAAAGGGCTTGACTCCCTGATTTCGACGGTATAAAATTTGCAAAAATCTAACGTGGGAATCAAAAGTTATAGCCTAATCAAATTTGAATCTAAATCTGTTTCAAATTCTGTTTTAAAACCAAACCCTAGCCACGCGTCACGCTCTGATTCGTTGGTACCGCTTCGCGTGGATCGACCAGCGTGGACCGTCAGATCTAACTAAACGCGCACGGCTCAGATTGACACTTACCCCTTCGATGCAGATCTAATCTAGAGCGTTGGATCTAGATCCTACGGATGCTAATCAACTAACCACAACTGAGCAGCGCTAGCGGCGGCGGCGCGTCTGTCAGCGGCGGCGCTGGCATTCTAGGTCGCGCGGGAGTGGGGGAAGAGGCTTACCAGAACCGCAGGGAGCTGCTGATGCTCAAGGTGGTGATGGTTCGTCAAGGGGCGCGCGGACAAGGCGAGGATTCCTCGTCGGAGTAGAGGCAGACGTCGGGCAGGCCTTGGCGTCGAAGAAGGCGAGATTCTGGAGCGAGCTAAGACAAACCAACGGTGCCGTTAGATGTGCACAAACCTGGCGAACTCGTGAGTGTCAAAAAGGGGAGTAGGGGTGGTCGGAAACTACCAGGAGGGGTTGCCGGAGTTGCGCCGAGCCTCGGTCGCTTCTAGTGGTGGACGGTGACGGCGTCCTAGGGTGATACAGAGAAAATGGAAGATATGAGAAGATGCGCAGAGGCATGTATATCATACTTGCATGAAGCAGAGACCAAAGGGAGAACGATGCTCACCGGAATTGGTCGCCGCGTTGGTGTTGCGGCGGTGTGGGCGCGATTACGGGCAGCCTGGTGGCGTACTGTCAGAGCTGAGTGAGGGAAAAAGAGCGGAGTGGGGAGAGGATCTTATAGCCGGAGCAGGGTCGGAGATTACGCACGCATTCATCGCCTATTAAGAGGATTAAAATCGCGGCAGAGGCGGGGAAGAAACGGGCGGCGACGTGTTCCTGCGCGGGATTTGGGGAAGACGACGGTGACATGGATGGGGCCCGCATGTCAGCGAAATAAGCAGAGAGGGAGTAGGGTCCAGGCGTCAGTGACTGCGTGGGTGCGTCAGAGCGTGCGAGAGAGAGAGAGAGGTGGCCCGGGTGGGCTAGCTGGGCCGCGTCTGTTGCTGGGCCAAATTCCTGGCGCCGGCCCTTTTCCAATTCTTTTCTCTTTTCTTTTTCTAATTTGATTTTCAGGAATGGTTTTCAAATGAATTCAAACTCCATTTGAATTCAAATCTGTTTGAGATTTTTGTAGTGTGCAACATACTCAAATCTAGGTATAAAACCATGTGGTTACTTGAAAAGGCTTGGTCATTTTTGGAAAAACAAAATAACAGGGACATTGCACCTGGTTTGCAAATGTTGGAAAATGGTTTTTGAAACCATTTCTATTTTGTAAAATTTTGTTCAAACTCTACACTCAAGCCAAACAATAAAGAAGCAACCAAACTTGGTTTTTAAAGCACTAAGCTCTCAAGTGAGGATGGGCATCTGATTTAAGTTGGCTCACATAAAATGATAGCACTATGTGCTTCTGTTTTCTTGAAATGAGTTTGAAATTGATCTCAAATTTATATGCATGCATGAATGATATGCAATCTTTGAAATCATGATTTTAGGGATGTTACAATGCTCTTCATACTTCACCACAAAGGTGGGAAATCTTTCTCTCTTCTTGGGGCATTTACTAGAGATATGACCTTCTTCTTCACAAGAGTAGCAACACTTTGTGATCACTTTGGATTTGGCCTTATGATGCATAGTTTTGACTTTGCCTTCATCCTTCTTGGTAGAAGTTGTTCCTTTATGAGGGTTTACAAACTGTTGATGCACTCCACCTTGTTTCCTTTGTTGAACTATGGAATAGATGGGGCATTGGATAGGGACATGATTATTTCCTTCACATAAGAAACAAGTAGCTTGAGATGTGGGGCATTGATTAGTTGGATGTTTCTCTTCACAATTGGGACATTGATCTTCATGTTCCTTGGAAGTGTGATCCTTGTCTCCACAAATATTTCAAGCTTGGGTTCCTTCTATAATATCATCCTTGACATCCTTGTCACAAACTCCTTGGGAAGAGTTGTTTCCCATGTTGATCATTTGATCTGTCACCTTATGCAACAATTGGGTTTGGGTTTCCAAAAACCTTTGCATGGTTGGATATACCTCACTGGTGTTGGCTAAAAATTAAGCTGTCACTTGGTTCAACTGGGTTTGAGTCACTATGAGTTCCCTCATGTTGATTTCTTGGTTGTTGTTGTTGTCATTCTTGATGTTGAAGTCTCTTGGAGTAGTCATCTGTTTGGGTTGGATTGGGATTAGAATAGGCAAAAGATTTCTAAGGAATCAATTCTAATCACACACATCACAATTCACACAAGCAAAGTGCAAGCAATCACAAACAAACATTCCACTCAAACAACAAGTCTCAAGCATATTTTTAGGCATCAAAATATTTTTGCTACACCACATTAAGTTGGTGAATTTGGTTTGATCTAAATATGGTGGTCCAACTATATGGTTCACTTGAAATCATTCTATCCTTCTTGGTGGATTCTTCTTGAATGAGGTCATGGTTTCCTTGGGAAAATTCTTGGTCACAAAACTTTAAAGTGATGATGGTTCCTTCTAAGTTGTATTCCCTTAGTCTTCAAGTCTTGAGTAATATTTCTTGTCTCACTTGTAGTCCTTAGTGATATCCAAGTTGAAGTCCTTGTTGAGACTAAGGTTGAAGTTACTTGAGTTGATGAAGTCCTTGGTGAAAACATAGTTAAAGTCTTTGTTTATGGAGAAGGCTCTATCCATCAAGTTGAAATAGAAGAGATGTAGAGTTGAAACCAAAATGGTTGAGGAAAGAGTTTACAAGGTTGTTTGTAAATAAGTTTTGGAACAAATACAACTCCTATTTTTCTAAGGGGTATTGTCCAATCCTAGGGTTACAATCCTACAGGCAACACAGTGCTCTGATACCATCTGTAAGGTTCCCAACCTTTAATAAGGTAGAGATACCTGTGTTTACAATGCTAGTCCCTGGATCAATAGCTAGCATCCACAGTTAAGATGTAATATCAGGAAACAAAGGTCATAATACAACTTTATAACCAGGAATAAAATAAATTATTACATCTTACATAGCTCATTTGGCTATCTCATTACAATGCAGCAGAATATAACAATAGCATGGGGTCCTTCATCTTCAAAGTGCCACAGGCAGTCATGTTGGTTGTAGACTTGTAATCTTAATCAATAAACTTCACTAACATCAAACAAACCTGCAACATAATAAGTTACAGCCACAAGGGTCAATACATTTGAATTGTATTGGCAAGTGAAACTATAGTAGTATAGTGGAGTCTATCATCTACATGCATTTGGCTAAGTGGAGCTTAGGCTTGCTTTGCTCAAAATAGATTTTCCTTATCATTTGAAAACACTAAGTTTTTGCTTGACAAAATCACCCAAGGCATATCCCAATAGAAATTGGTGATCCTTCAACCCTTGTTCAACCACAAGTTTTTAACTTAGAAATTGACATGAGGAGATTCTTGATAGCTTCCATGTCTTGATGCTCAAATTTTCCAATACCAGGGACATGGCTAAGTACTTAGATTTTACACTCTGCAGAGGTGGTGCACTTTCCCCACAAGACTTGGTTTCACCAAGACAAGATCTTTCAGAAGCCTTCCCTTATACCAGAATGGACGCGTTCCAACCTATCAAACCCCTACCACCAACTGTCCATTTGGCTAAGTTATTGCAACCTATATGATCCAGGCAGAGCCCATAATGCCAAGTGGCTGCACTTGAAGCTTCTCAACATTTGACATCTCAAATCTCTTTGTTCCTGGGTGGCCATCCACAAGTGAGATATAAAGTTTTCCCCAGTATACTAGACTTGGTGATGCCCAAGTTATCCCCAGCATACTGGACTTGCATAACCACTCAACACAAACCATTCTTTCCATTCCACCCAGGTGATTCATTCACTTAGTTGTTTTATTAAATAAAACACAAGTCCTTGACTTAGAAACATTCCATAGCATGAAATATATTCCACCCTTGTTTTCTACTAGCTAAGCTAAGCATGATAGTAGTAGGAATCTTAACTTAGGAAATTCTACTATGGTTTCATCTACTAGGATTTCCCATGGCATAGTTTATACTTAGCAAAAAGTCCATGCAAGTCTACTTAGAAATATCACGAATGCATAGTGAAAATAATGGGACAAAAGTATGAAGCATCACTTGCCTTTTTGGTAGAGAGTATAAGTTCACTCCTTGATCTTGCAACAATCACACTCTTCAAATTTCACTACATTTCAATCAAGCAAGCAATATTTCAATCTACCATTCAAGCAAAACATCACATGAAATGATAGAAACAAAACAATGCATGCAAGCATGCCAAACATTGTTTATTTACAAAAGTGGTTTCTAATAGGTTATAAGCATTCTAAAACAGTTATTGGTCATTTTATAAAGTGGCAAAACCATTTGCAAAAGATTTTACCCTAAAAACCATTTTTAAACCTGAGCATTATTTTATGTGGTGGAGAAATGCTTTTAATAAGGCAACAATCTATAGGGTTCACAAAATATGTTTTCAAATCATAAAACCTTGTTTTTAGGGTCATAGAGTTTAAATCAAAACATTTCTCAAAGGTTTTCTCCAAAAAGCATTTTTTAACAAATAAACAATATTTTTATTTGACTAGGAAATGGTTTAAATCAAAGGTTTATTCTTTTGCTTCACCAAATACATTTTTGAAACCACCAATTTATTTATATGGTCAGTAGGTTCAAAAACAAACCATTTTCCAAAGATTTTATCTCAGAAATCATTTTAGAACAAATTTTATATTCTAAATATGCCTACACAAGTTTCTGCAAAAACATTCAATTTAACAGAAGCATTTTACTAAACAAAGGACATGGTCAGAAAGTACTTGTCTTTCTGAATCCATTGATATAAAATTTGCAAAATTTGGACGTGTGGTTTGAAAGTTATGAATTTTTCAAATTGGATCATCTAATAGGAAAGTTTGTGTCTATTTAATCAAAAGCTGGCCACGTGGCGTGATTCTATTCGCCCATACCGTTTCATTCGGATCATCCTCTCTGGTACGTTGGATCTAAACAGATCGTGCGGCTCAGATGCCAACTTACCCCTTCGGGTTAGATTCTACCCTAGCCACTAGATCGAAATCGAACGGCGCTCAGCACGCTTGCCATCGAGTGGCGGCGCTGGCGGCGGCAGGTGGTGGCGCTGGCTCTGGCTATGGCGTCGCGGCGACTACATGAAGCAAGGGAAGAAGGGAAATGGCTCACCAGGTTCGCGGAATCGTGGTGATGCTCAAGGTGGTGGCATCTCGTCGAGGGGCGCACGGTGGTGACGACAATCGCTCGCCGGAGGTCTGTTTGGCGTCGGGTTCGCTCGGCCGTTGTCGGGGACGAGGTTGTAGGTCGCGTGCGGTTGTTTGGCGAGCACCTGGATATGCATAAGACACATGCGAACAAAATTGCACGATCCACTAGTCAAGGCGCGCACGGAGTCGAGTTCTGGGGCTCACCGGAGTTGCGGGGGTCGTCGGTGGCGCTCAGACGAAGACGGAGGCGAGGTTGTGGGGCATGCGTGGGCGAACAGAGACCATGGGCAGGTGCGCGATATGATGGGGATCAAGCTGGTGTGGGCTAGGAGGTTGGAGAGGGTCGGGGCTCGCCGGAATCGACGCCGGAACTCGTCGGGGCAGCAGAGTTTCGAAGGGAAATTAAGGCGGCCTGGGGGCGTAGAGGATCTGGCGAGTGAGGGGAAGAGAGAGGGGGCGCAGGCGAATTAGTATGCGTGATCACGGGGCTGTTTAATCGCGGCGTTACTACGTATTACGCCGGCATTCACTTGGCAGCAACAGCCGGCGAGGTCAGCGGGAGGGTGAGGAAGAAGCTTGCGTGGCGGTGGGGTCTGGTGGCAGCGAGAGAGAGAGAGAGAGAGAGAGAGAGAGAGAGAGAGAGAGAGAGAGAGAGAGAGAGAGAGAGAGAGAGAGAGAGAGAGAGAGAGAGAGAGAGAGAGAGAGAGAGAGAGAGAGAGAGAGAGAGAGAGAGAGTGGGAGTGGGGTCCGGTTGTCATTCCCTGCGCGGGTTCTGACTGCGTGTGAAGGAAAACGTTTCGGGGGAGAAGGGTTAGTTGGGCTGCTGCTGGGTCAGTTGGGCCGGCTGGCTGGGCTGAGTCCTATTCCATTTTTTTTTGATCTGTTTGTTTTTCCTTTTTCCATTTCTATTAATCTGTTTTGATTTTTATTTAATTAATTCAAACATCAATTTGATTTCAAATTTCTCTCCAACTTTGTGTGGATTCAAACACTGTTTAGTAATATAATCTGAAGTCAATTTTGGAATAAAACTTTATTCCCTTTGGGGTCTTTTAATTATTTAAATTAGGCCTTTGTATTTATTCAAATAAGGTTTAATAAAGTTCTCATACTTCATTTGAAACCTAAATCTTTTCAAATCTTTTTAGTAGGTTTTATTTGTTTATTTGGGTGTCAAATAATTCATCTTGAATTATTTGGAAATGTTTTTAACATGATTTATTAATCATTTAAAAATGGATTTGTCTTTATTCAAATAGAATTTGGTTTATGCCATTTTATTTTATTTTGGAAAATTCTTTATCCTTATATTTTATTTGGATTTGGATTATATTCATTCCATTTGCTTTATTGTCTTGGCCAATATTTAATTTGGTCTATAAATATTCCTTATTTAATATTTCTACCTTTGCTTTTGAAAACCATATCTTTTTATTTAAAGACCCAAAAATAGTGATTCCAACTATTATAACTTTATTTATTATTTATTTATCTTTTTAATCCTTTTAGGATTATTTTCTCACCATTTGGTATGGATTTTAGATAAGTGTTTTATTAGCTTTGGAAATTACTTTTCCTTATCTTATTAAATTCATAAGATTTTATTTATGGTTCCAAATTAAGTGAAACCAATTTCTATGGTTTCATAATATTTCCCTTTATTATTCTTGATCATTTTGAAATGTTTGTATGATCAATTTTTATATAGATCAAATCCATAGTCTTAGAGATAACTTGAAAATGATTTCCTTCCATTAGGGTTTTAGAGTTTTGGTTTATTTCTCAAGTGTTTAAATTTCAAGATGCATTTATGAAGAATGAAATCCACTTGATTTGAATTTTAGTTGGATTCAAACATCAACCAAAGTTTGTTCAAGATGGGATTTTAAGTTTCCATTTTGAAACAAAAGTTTCTTTTCACCCTAAATTTCAACAATTATTTATTTTGTTTATTTATTTTTCACATTACAAGATTTGGAAAATCTTGGGATGTGACAGGAGAATAAGATTCATAAAAGGAAAGTCCAATTACAGAGTTCGGGAATGATTCCGATGTTTTCATCATAGAGGTTCTAGAAGGGTCTAGAAGGTTCACCGGACCGGAAGGGGAAGGGTACATGAATGTGTCATGAATAAGTGGAATGATTGCATCATGTCCTAGGTCACTTGGTTGGGCATTTGTAAGAAAGAAACTGAGCTCCAAATTGAAAGTCAAAAGGCAAGTTTGAAAAGTCAAACTGGGACAATGTATCCTGGTGGAGGAAGGAAAGAATCCTTCTTTCCCTCCACCATAAGCCAACAAGGAGAGGGAGTTGGGGAAGGATTCAAACTCCCCTCTCCCAAGCTGCCCTCTCTCTCATAAATAGAGGGGAGGGGTGCCCCAAGAGACACACAACACCAGCCCCTCCCCACCTAGTCGTCGCGCCTCTGCCCCCCAGCGCCGCCGCTGCTCGCCGCCACCGGCTCGCCATCGCCGCCCTAGCCAATGTCGGCCACGCCTCCTCCTCTCCGGCCCTCTAAACCCTAGATCACCGGAAACCCTAGATCCACCACAACCTGCTTCAGCTTAGGCGAAGCCCTGCAGGATATTCCCTCTACTTCCGACACCACGCCATCATGCTGCCGAAATCGCGAGGAGAGAACTACAACCTCCCCTGCCTACTGGAACAAGGGAGAGGAAGGTCTTCATCGAGTACCGAACGTGTGACCAACTACGGAAGAATCGTCTACGCGATCTTGAGATTGGCAAGTGTACGACTACATCACCCATAAGAATCTGCTCTTGTTAACCGCTTTGGAATCTTTGAGGGTGAGTACTCTAATCAGCTCATTGCTATAATCTAGTAGATAGATATTGACTTGTTTGTGTTCTTGCGGTAGAATTTTTTTGTTTTCCATGCTATGAACCCCTTCACCGGTTAGTGGCTACAACTGGAACTAAAAGCTCCGGTCAGATGGAAAGGGCGCGTAAACTTGGCAGGAAGCAGTGGGAAATGGCTAGAAATATCTTTAGTCCTGGTTAGTGTCTACAACCAGGACAAAACGCTCCAGTAAAAGGGAAAGGACGGGAAAACTTGGCATGAAGCGGTGGGAAATAGCGGGAAATATCTTAGGATGACTTACGATATGATATGGTTGTGTTATGGATAGAATCGTGGCATATATAATTTTTGAAGAAACAACTGAATTAAAGTTTCACATTTTTATCAAAAATACTAAACCCTTTGCGTGTTGTCATGTTACGTGTTATAGTTGCAAGGAAAAATATTAAACTTGGAAAATTGCAAACATCATAAAATATCCTTCACAAAATGAGCTATCATGTCTCATGGCATTTAGGTTCACAATATGCGTCCGGCCAGATATGAACTAGAGGTACACAATATGAGGCCATGAACTTCTTGGTGTATGTCCCTTGCTTATGATCGCTTTGGTCGTAAGCATGGAGCATCTTCTTTATTTAACGGGATGCTTGGGGTTAGTTTTCACTGTGAAGTGCGGAATTTCATCAAACTTATTATAATATTTTGACATGTCTATCTTGTCCTCGACTCCCACGATGTTTATTTTCCCTGAAAGAACTATGTGACGTTTGACTCATCATATGATGTATTCGTTTGTCTATTTTTTCTTTTTCCGGTCTAGAGGACACGTCCTTCACATAGAAAACCTAAGCAACATCATTGGCTAGGACGAATGGTTCATCACTGTAACCAAGATTGTTGAGATCCACTATTGTCATTATGTATAATTGGTCTACCTTTACCCCTTCTCCATTCAGGTTGACCCATTTGCAGCGAAACAAAGGGACCTTAAAAGAAACTCCATAGTCAAGTTCCCATATCTCCTCTATGTAACCATAGTATGTGTCATGTTGCCCATTCTCATCTATTGCATCAAACTGACACCACTGTTTTGGTTGGTGCTCTATTTATCTTGGGTGATCGTGTAAAATGTATTCCCATTTATTTTGTACCCTTGGAAATTCAATATAGTAGAAGATGGTGACCCGGCCAATAAGTAGAGATGATCTCCAATAGTGGTGTCATTCATGAGATGTGTTCGGAACCAACTTTCAAAAGTCTTCATGTGTTCATCTCTAATACAGGAGTCAGGCTTCCCCAGGTTGTTGTAGCATATAACATTCTTGTGTTACTCGGTATACAGAGCTGCCAAGGTGGAATTATGTATAATTGTGCAGTGTGCTTGAGTGAAAGATTGCCCATCCCTACATATCATTGATTTCTTTCCCAGCGTGCCTTTTCCACTCAGTCTCCCCTCATTTCGTGAGTCGGGAACACCAATCAGCTTAAGGTCAGTAATAAAGTCAACACAAAACTCAATGACCTCCTCTATTCCATAGCCCTTGGAGATGCTTCCTTCTGGCCTAGCACGGTTATGAACATATTTCTTTAAGACTCCCATTAACCTCTCAAAGGAGAACATATTGTGTAAAAATACAGGACTGAGAATGGCAATATCTTCCACTAGGTGAACGAGGAAATGCGTCATAATATTGAAGAAGGATGGTGGGAACACCAACTCAAAACTAACAAGACATTGGACCACATCCTTCTGTAACCTTGGCAGAATATCTGGATTGATTACCTTCTGAGATATTGCATTGAGTAATGCACATAGCTTCACAATGGGTACTCAAACAATTTCCGGTAGAAGTCCCCTCAATGCAACCGGAAGCAACTTCGTCATAATCACGTGACACTCATGAGACTTCAGATTTTGGAATTTTTTCTCTGCCATATTTATTATCCCCATTATATTAGACGAGACGCCAGACGGCACCTTGATACTATAAAGGACTTAAAAAGATTTCCTTCTCTTCTTTGGTAAGAGTATAGCTGGCACGACTTAAGTGATACCCTTTATCCGTCTTGTTCTATGTATGCATGTTCTTTGGGTCTTTCATAAGTTGTTGGTCCTCCCGTACTTCTGGTGTATCTTTTGTCTTTCCGTACATGCCCAGGAAGCCTAGCAGGTTCACGCAAAGATTCTTCTTCACGTGCATCATGTCGATTAAAGAGCGGACATGTAGGACTTTCCAGTAGGGTACCTCTAAAAAATATAGATTTCTTCTTCCACATGGGCACGTGTTCGGTAGTGATGTCGTTCGGAACAGATTGACCGTCGGGACCCTTTCCAAAGATTACTTCTATGTCCTTGACCATACCAAATACATCATCACCAATATGGAGGTCAGGCTTCTTATAGTGATCTGCCTCACCTTTGAAATGCTTGCCTTTCTTTCTTACGGGATGATTAGTCGGAAGAAATCGATGATTCCCCAGGTACACAACCTTCTTGAATTTATGCAAACATGTACCTTCAGTCTTATCTAAACTGTGTGTGCATGCCTTATATCCCTTGTTTGTCTGTCTTGAAAGATTTCTAAGAGCATGCCAATCATTGATGGTTACGAAAAACAACGCACGTAGGTCAAATGGCCCATGTTTGTGATCATCCCACACATGTACACCTAGTTTGCCCCACAGTTATAAGAGTTCTTCAACTAATGGCCTTAGGTACACATCAATGTCGTTTCCGGGTTTCTTCAGGCCTTGGATGAGCAATGGCATCATAATGAACTTACGATTCATGCAAAACCAATGAGAAAGGTTGTAGGCATCATAATGAACTGACGATTCATGCATAACCAAGGAGGAATGTTGTAGATACATAGAGTAACAGGCCAGGTTCTATGATTGCAACTCTGCTCCCAAAAAGGATTCATGCCATCCTTACTTAGACCAAACCATAAGTTTCTTGCATCACCTGTAAAGTCTGGAAAGTCTCTCTCGATTTTCTCCACTGCGACTCATCAGCGGGGTATCTCAATTTCTCGTCTTTCTTACGGTCTTATTTGTGCCATCACAACAACCTGACATGTTCTTTATTTCTGAACAAACGTTTCACCCATGGTATTATAGGAGCACACCCCATTACCTTAGCAGGAACCCTCTTCCGGGGGGCTTGCCCTCAACATCACCAGGGTCATCTCGTCTGATCTTATACCGCAATGCAATGCATATTGGACATTTATCTAAATTCTCGTACTCCTCACCGCGGTAGAGGATGTAGTCATTAATGCAAGCATGTATCTTCTGCACATCTAATCCTAGAGGGCAGAGAGTCTTCTTTGCTTCGTACGTACTCTTGGGAAATTCATTATTCTTTTGAAGCTTCGGCTTCATTATTTTCAACAACTTCTCAAATACAGAGTCAGCAAGACCACACTCTGTCTTCCATCACAGCAATTTCAGTGTGGCACCGAGCTTTGTGCTGCCATTTTCGTAATTTGGGTACAATTTTTTTGTGATCTTCTAACATGCCCTCCAGCTTCAACTTCTCCTTTTCTGTTTCACAGTCTCGTTTTGCATCAGAAATGACCCGACCAAGATCATCAACGGCCTCATATGATGTCCGTTCTTCACCTCCTTCCTTTTTATTGTCTTCCATTGCAGTATCACCGTATTCAGAAAACATAGGATAGTTATTATCATCATCCTCTTCTTATTCATTGTCTACCATCATAACCCTTTTTTCTCCGTGCTTGGTCCAACAGTTATAGATGGGCATGAAACCTTTCCAAACCAGGTGGCCGCAAATGATTTTCGAGGAAGAGTACTCCTTGTCGTTCCGACATTGAACACATGGACAACGCATAAAACCATTCTCTTTGTTTCCTTAGCAACATTGATAAATTTATCCACGCCCTTAATGTACTCGGATTCACATCGGTCATCGTACATTTATTCCCACATGTTCATCTGCATCATATAAATTAAGTTTATTAAAAAGCATTACATAATATCATAAATAGTGAAATGACCATTTTACATCGACACATGCATTGTATCAATGACAGATGAAAGAATAAGGTTGCTAACCTCGATTGCAGAGGAAAGAAAGAGAATAAAGCTCAAGTGTGGCTCGGACACCTCATATCATTTTTGTTTTGTGTGAAATCAAGCGGCATCATTCAATTAAGCATTTCATCGAACACCTTGCGTGCATAGAAAAAAAAACTAGCACACATTTCACACCTTTCACCAAGAAAAAACAAAAGAGAAAGGGAGAGGACTGGATGCGTAATTATAGGCATGGACTATTCGTCCCGGTTTGTGATACAAACCGAGACTAAAGGTGTGCGGCAGGACACGTGGCCTACCGCATATCTTTAGTTCCGATTTCACTGGTAGAAAAGGGCCCATGCGTCCCGGTTGGTAAGGGCCATTAGTCCCGGTTGCCCAACCGGGACGGGGCAATCGGGACTAAAGCTCTAACCATTAGTCCCGGTTGCCCCACCAACCGGGACAAATGGGGCACACGTGGCGGCATCAGAGCGCGAGGGGGGGTGGAGCATTAGTCCCGGTTCGTAACACGAACCGGGACTAATAACCTGCTGCCGCGGCAGAGATTTGGCCCATTTCTCTGCCGCTGCAGAGAATTCATTTTGGCACATTTTGTTGCCGCGGCAGCATTTACGCCACTTTTTGTGCCGCGGCAGAGAATTCATTTAGGTTGTTTTATTGTTTATTTAGTGTTTTGCACTTATCAACGAAGGAACCTTATATTACACAAGATCATCATGACAACATTACATTCAATACACGGATGGAGTTCATGCACTACATACAAAAGTTGCTATTCGATGCTACCGGCCAATTTCTTGAAAGTTGCTATTTTTACAATTCCTATTGTCTATACACAGCCGAGTAGTATTCCCCTTGTGTGTTTAGGACTTCTGCATCCAAGAATCCCGCCAATTCCTCCTGAATTGCTCATATGCGATCCTTTGGCAGAAGACCGTCCCGTAGACGTTCGATCTGATTTAAAAAAGGAGTCAGCCTATATGAATATGAAACTAAACACAATTTGATTGTAATAAAAAACTATAGAAATTGTTTACGTACGTGGAGTTGCTCTAAATTTCTTCCCTTCTCATCGCACGTCTGCCGGATGAACTCGCATACATAGTATCCACATAGATTGTTACCTGGTCCCTGCGTCAGGCACTTTACGAGAACAGAGTTCAATCAAAATAATAATCAAGCATGATAATAACTGTATCAAAACTAGAATCAAAGAGATGCGCGGATATAGCTAGTGGTGCTTACATCTAGTGGTCGAAATGTAAGCTCCTCTTTCCAAACACCCCTAGCCTTCTTGGTGAACCGTTTCCAAGCGCTGCCCGGCGTAGAAAACGAATAAAATAAGTTATTAAGTACTTGATATCATAAAATTCATGAACGTTGCCGATATAGTGTCGTAATGATTAGAATTACCGCTGGAGAAGTATCTGCATGTCCTTCCACGTCTCAAGGGGTTTATGTTTCGAGTCCATGACTAGTACACGCCCTTTGTCAAGTTGAATGATTAACAGAATATAGTGGTACCTGCGAATGCAGAACTAATCAATTATATACTTAACATCGAGTAAGCGAAATAGAAAGTGTATACAAGACAATAACACTCACTGGAAGTTGTAAGGAAATAGTATTTACCTTTTGGTTTCTTGAAACCTTAACGCGTGTACTATATTATCCTCCGTATCCTGGGGGCTTATTTTGAGATTAGCTTCATGAACCCAATATGGGTCAATGAAGCCAATGTCATAGATTTATCCTCTGCTGCATTCGAGAATCTTCATTCTGCATATTACAGTATGATTATATACATGCAATAAACAAAATAATATAGCTGGAGACTAAATTAATTACAGAATTAGTACTTACAGACAATAGGCACTCATGATCGATTTGTCCAAGGCGTCTTGATTGAATAATTGAAATAGTTCATCAAATTCAATGGATATCATGTCATCCTTATCTTTCCCATGATGCTTTTTTGTAACCCTCAGTACTATCCAGTTAGCCCCGTCCCTTGTGGCATGCATGTACCAGTTATGCAATCTTCGCATTTTTGTTGGAAGATTGTTTACCTCCTCAGGTTTGACGAGAGGTTTTCCGTACTGGTATTGGTATGCTACTTCACTCACGGGGAAGAACTCTAACTGGGATAAGTACTGGGCAATACTCATACCTTGAGCAGCGGCAACTTCTCCGTATTGTGCAACTACCTCTGGATCATACTGCTCTTCGGCCCCATATTTGCTCGACCCCACATTGGTTTGAGAAATCACCTTGAGAGGGGCGCAAGTCTATTTTGCTTGTTCTCCGAGCTGGGCAACAGATTTCCCGCTTGCATCAGTACTGCTCTTCGAGGCTTTTTGTGCCGCATGTGACTTGAGAATAGAACGCTCATAGTCTGATGACAGCTTTGGCTCGGGTTGATGAAGATTCTTTAGCATTTTCAACACTTTGGCTTTTTCTTCTTTGGTGCTGGGTAACTCTGGCTCTTTCGGCCGCCTCAGCTTAGCGAAAAACGCTATCGTTTCCGCATCAACGATCGCCGCAGTCTCCTCTTCAGTACAGTCATAAGCTCTCTTGGGAGGAACCGTTGGTACTTTTGTAAGAGGCTCTTGTTTACGTTTCGGCGATCGCTTACGACGCACAGTAGCGGTACGCTTACGCTTTTTATCCTGAGGCACCGGCGATGGCTCCCGCGGCGATGGCTGCACCGGATATTGGTGAGGCGACGGAGCCGGGTGAGGCGACGAAGACGGCTGCCGCGGCGGCGACGACCTCGCTGGAGACGGGTGAGGCGGCGGCGAAGATGGCCTTGGCGTGTGATTTCGAAGCACGATACAATCCTTCGGCCATAGAATGGTGACGTTTTTTGCGTCACCCAGCACAGTCACATCCCCTTCACCAGCAGGGTAGTGAAGATCCAAAACCTCAAAGGTGGGCATGATTTCATCCACGCCGACAACAGCGTAGCCCTCTGGAACCGGACGACAGTGGTAAGTTGGTGTGGGTCCAATTGGTAAGGCACAGCCGACCACCACATTCATTGATATGTTCAGAACTTTGACATGTAGCTCGCAGTGTGTCATCTCTGTGATATCATCCACTGGGTAGCCAACAGGAGCCATCGTCGGTGCATCATCGGCATCGCCATTGTCATCACCCGGGACCTCGGTGGAAGCCACACTGCTTTTTCGATTATTCGATAGGCCGGTAGCATCGAATGCAGTGTGCTGCTGAGATGGGGCGCTGGTAGTACTTTGCTCTTTAAGTGTGTTAATTTCATCTTGTTGTTGCTTTAATCGTTCTTCAATTAAACCCATTCGCTCTTTCTGACTTTCTGCTTCAACTGCCGCCATGTCCTTTCTCCTCTGACGGCTTCTATCAGGATATTTCTTCCTCTCTTCGGGAAACCCAGTCCTCCATGATTGGGAGCCTCTTGTGCCTCGTGTTCGTCCATCATGTTCCTTATTTCCAAGGGAGAGTGTGAGCTCATCATTCTCTCTATCGGGAATGAAGTCCCCATCTTTAACAGCCTTTACTGCTTTTTTGATCCTCTCGATTGGCAAGGGGTCTTCTTTATGTCGTATGTTATATATACACCTCCCTTCCGAGTCCAACGTGCCCCCATGCCCGTAAAACCAATTCCTTGCACGTTCTACCCAATCGTCTGTCTCTGGGGTGATATTTTTATCACGCAGTTCCTGCTCAAGTTTCTCCCACTTAGGAATGCCAACCCTGTAGCCACCTTGCCCCATAGTATGGTGATACTTCTTCTTAGCAGCATTCAGCTTATTCGTTTCAGACATTTTCTTAGATTTTTCTGATTTCTTGTATTCCACAAACTCATCCCAGAATGGTTTTATCTTCTCAAACTGAATATTCTTGAAATCGGGAGTCTTCTTTTTCACGACATAGTCAAGGTGCAATCTTTTCTTCCAGTTGGTGAAACACTGGGCCATCTTCTTCAAAGCCCACTCCCTGACCTTAGCCTCCATGTCTCTCCCATGTTGTAAGGCGTCCTCAACTGGATCCTCCGCATTTGGATCCAGCTCTATCTTCGGTAGTTTGAAATTAACCATGAGCCTCTTCCACAGTAAATCTTTGGCGTGGTTAGGGACAAATAAACATGTTCCCTCTTCATCCGCATTAGCAGGCCTATTCCAATTTCTAATGGTGATCGGGATTAAGTCCCTAACGATTACTCCGCATTGTGCCACAAATTTGGTTGCGACAACTTCGGGAGCTGTCGGTCTGCCGTGTTCAGCGACATCTTCGATCCTGAACCTCTCATGGTCTTGCAACTTTTTGGTTGGGCCTCGTCTGCTCTTTTCAGTAGATTCCTTCGATCCGGAGGGCTAAAAGAAGAAAGATCGCCGTTACTATTTCTATATAGATAGCAGATGATTAATTAATGAATTGATTTATATTACATGCACCTCGCCGGAGCGGTCGTCTTCTCGATTACACAAGGCATCGCCTTCTCCCTCGCGGAAGGCAACACCTTCAACCTCAAACAAGTTGTCTACTCCGATAAAAAGAGGATCACCCTCACCGGAGTTGTTCAGAAATGTTGATACGTCTAAATTATCTTCCCCTCGGATCACACCTTAGATCAACTCTTCCTTTTCTTCGTCTCTGACGTGTGGGTCCATATTTTCTGCATAGGTGGAAAAACGAATAAGTCAAAGCGGCTAAAGGAGAAAGTCAAGTACGGTGTTGAGAGATATAAACCCTAATTCAGAGAAACCCTAATATATACATACACAATAATAAAAATGAAGAGAAAGGGAAACCGTGTAGTAGATAGGCACATCGTCGAACCCACATGCACCTAAGTTGCTTGAAAATGTGAATCGGGTCTGGGGCTACCCACAGTGACTGACCAGTGGGGCCGAAGACCAATAATACCAAACTAATTAATAAACCTAATAATACCTAACTAATAATAAACCTAATAATCCAAACACCAAAAAGAAAGGGAAACAATCAACACATGGCATCGATGCAATGCTCAAGCAAGTATGATGATATGACAAGTTAATTTGCATTGGAATGTAACCCTAAGAAATGCTCGACGATTTAATCGGGGTTTCGAGGGGTGAAAACCCTAACTCGGAGAAACTCCGGAACACATGAGAGGGGTGGATTTGTTCATTATTAAAAACAAGGATATATTATTCATATTTTTATGACTTATATATTAAAACAAGGATAATGATATGACAAGTTAATTTGTATTAAAAAGTAACCCTAAGACATGCTCGGCAATTTAAACGGGGTTCCGAGGGGTGAAAACCCTAACTCGGCGAAACTCCGGAGTATATGAGAGGGGTTGATTTTGTTTTCTAATTAAACTTGTCTTGAAACTTGTTGTACAATGCATGCTTATAGGTTAAATAGTTAGATCTCATTTTTCTGAACATTTTGATATATTATTTGTATTTTTCTGAGTTATAAATAATTAATTATTGATTTACAATATTATATCAATTTATGGATTTAATAAACCATTTCTGAATTTAAACAAAACAGAAAACATTTTTTACACCGAGGCCACTGCTAGCCACAGTGGCTGACAGAGGGGCCCGTGGCCACCTCGGCCTCCACGCAGGGAGGTGGGACCTGGACCAGGCCACGGCTAACCTGTACCATAGAGGCACCTAGCCTCTAAGGCTGGCAGGTGGGACCGGGGCGACGCGGGCCCCACGCGGTAGCCACGCGAGCACCACGTCACCACGACGGGCGGCGCGGCAGACGGTGGTCGACGACGACCCTGGGGAGCGTGCGGGACTGCGGGGCTGTGCGCATTCGAAAGAGCTCGTCGAGGCGAACCATATGGTGGTTGCGCTGCCCATTATTGGTCGCCGGAGCGACGAGCACATCGGCGGACAGAGGCGCGGGCGACAGATGGTCGTCGCGGTAGATCTAGAGAGCGAGAGGGAGCGTGTGAAGAGGTGCTAGAGCACCAGTGGCTCACCACGAACGCGATGCCGGGGTCAGGGAAGCAAGGGGTGGCCGAACGGAGGCGAATCAACGGCGGCCGGAGCTCGGGAAGATGGGTTGCAGAGCTTGATTAAGGCCGAGCGGGGATGATTCCTTTGGCGTAGAGACGCAGTCCAGCACGGCGGAGCTCCTCGGCGACGAGCTCGGCGGGCAGCCTGCCGGCGTCGTGGGGGGGGGGGGTTCCTGTGTGCGCGCATCGATGAATGAGATGGGGAAGAAGAAGAAGAAGAAGAGGAGGAGGCGATCCAGTTATAACCGAAGGACCTTTAGTCCCGGTTGGTGGCTCCAACCGGGACTAAAGGGTTATACGTCCCGGTTGGAGCCACCAACCGGGACCTATACTCCAATATTTTCAGCAGACCAAGGGTTGGCGCGCAGGGGGTCTTTAGTCCCGGTAGGTGGCTCCAACCGGGACATATTCCACTGTTTTCAAAAAAAATCAGGTATTTTCTCTCTGTTCCCGCCTTATTTTTTATTTTGGGGTTTAAATTTATATTGTTTTTTAAATGATAATTAATTTGGAATTTAGAAAAACTTTGAACATAAAAAGTGTTTGGATTTGAATAAATAATTCAAAACCATTTTCTTTTTTAAAAAATAATTAATGTAACCATTTAAAATATGAACCATTTACAATTAAAAATGAATTAACTTATATTTTTTTAATATCAATTTGGGATTTAGAAAAACTTTAAACATAAGAAGTGTATGGATTTGAATAAATAATTCAAAAACATATTCTATTTTTAAAAAATAATTAATGTAACCTTTTAAAATGAATTAACTTATATTTTTGAATATTAATTTGGAATTTAGAAAAAAATTGAACATAAAAAGTGTTTGGATTTAAATAAATAATTCAAAAACATTTTCTGTTTTAAAAAATAATTAATGTAACCATTTAAAATATGAACCATTTACAATTAAAAATGAATTAACTTATACTTTTTTAATATCAATTTGGAATTTAGAAAAACTTTAAACATAAGAAGTGTATGGATTTGAATAAATAATTCAAAAACATATTCTATTTTTAAAAAATAATTAATGTAACCTTTTAAAATGAATTAACTTATATTTTTGAATATTAATTTGGAATTTAGAAAAAATTTAAACATAAAAAGTGTTTGGATTTAAATAAATAATTCAAAAAACATTTTCTGTTTTAAAAAATAATTAATGTAACCATTTAAAATATGAACCATTTACAATTAAAAATGAATTAACTTATATATTTTTAATATTAATTTGGAATTTAGAAAAACTTTAAACATAAAAAGTGTTTGGATTTAAATAAATAATTCAAAAAAGTGTTCTCCATACCAATGTCCACACACATGCATAATAT
Organism: Avena atlantica; assembly: GCA_910589765.1. Lineage (NCBI taxonomy): Eukaryota > Viridiplantae > Streptophyta > Magnoliopsida > Poales > Poaceae > Avena > Avena atlantica. Next base: position 68,138,722 of record OU342737.1, read on the forward strand.
GGGCACAACATCACAAACTATGCCGTGATTCAGCACATAACATCGGTCATTTGGACCGAAAGCCATGAAACCTCGAACATGATAGGTCATTTTGTGAAGGTTTTTTCGAAACATGATCAATATACCAAGTCTGGTATTTTTCCTTTCAACTATGTAACATAATATGACACCACGCGAAGGATTTTCATTGTTCGGATTTTTTTTGAATTTATTATGCCTGTTTTGAATTATCTGAATTTCTAACTATGGTCGAACCGGTGTGCATGAAGATAGGGGACGAGCATCGTTAGAACTTGCATTGGATCTCTGAAGAAACCACATATTGCGAGTCTAAAAATGATTTTTTCAAAAAATCACGGGCGATAGATCATGTACCTGTAGTACAAACCGGACCCACTTCCTACCGATTCGGCAGACATTTGTCCTTTTTACCCGGGATGGACGAAAAGGTTTGAGATGTACCGGTTGGGAGATAGTCCATGTAAGGTGGTCTAGTATTTTAGGAAAATAGGACGGTAGCATTCTGAAACGGCATTTTGGTGGTTACTTCACAAAACGACCCGTTTTTTGCGCTCGGAAAATGGAAAAGGGCTTTTCCGTGCGACAAAAGGAAAACTTCCTCCTGCAACATTGTTCTCCATACCAATGTCCACACACATACATAATATGGGCACAACATCACAAACTATGCCATGATTCAGCACATAACATCGGTCATTTGGACCGAAAGCCATGAAACCTCGAACATGATAGGTCATTTTGTGAAGGTTTTTTCGAAACATGATCAATATACCAAGTCTGGTATTTTTCCTTTCAACTATGTAACATAATATGACACCACGCGAAGGATTTTCATTGTTCGGATTTTTTTTGGATTTATTATGCCCGTTTTGAATTATCTGAATTTCTAACTATGGTCGAACCGGTGTGCATGAAGATAGGGGACGAGCATCGTTAGAACTTGCATTGGATCTCTGAAGAAACCACATATTGCGAGTCTAAAAATGATTTTTTCAAAAAATCACGGGCGATAGATCATGTACCTGTAGTACAAACCGGACCCACTTCCTACCGATTCGGCAGACATTTGTCCTTTTTACCCGGGATGGACGAAAAGGTTTGAGATGTACTGGTTGGGAGATAGTCCATGTAAGGTGGTCTAGTATTTTAGGAAAATAGGACGGTAGCATTCTGAAACGGCATTTTGGTGGTTACTTCACAAAACGACCCGTTTTTTGCGCTCGGAAAATGGAAAAGGGCTTTTCCGTGCGACAAAAAGGAAAACTTCCTCCTGCAACATTGTTCTCCATACCAATGTCCACATACATGCATAATATGGGCACAACATCACAAACTATATGGGCACAACATCATAATTTAGTCCCGGATGTAGTCACAAACCGGGACTAAAAATATTTTCCGCCATTTCCCACCTCTTCCCGCCAACTTTTCCCGCCCTTTCCTTTCTACTAGAGCTTTTAGTCCCGGATGTAGTCACTAACCGGGACTAAAGATATTTCCCGCCATTTCCCAAAGCTTCACGCCAAGTTTTCCCGCCCTTTCCCTCTATATTTAGGGTGATCGTGTCATGGCTATCCACACATCCACACCTTCCTCTCTTAGAACAATGGACAACGCCTACTGGGCCATTCTTACCCTCGAGGAGACCGAGGCGCTGTGCGCCTCCAACTACCCTTGTCCACCGGGGTACCGGCCGCCCGCCGGCTGGATGCTGAGCGCTGGAGGGGTTCCTGTCCCTCAAGGTTCCGCACGCCAGGCGGCCATCACAAACCACTTCTACCACGAGCTCACGCCGGAGCAGCGGATGGATCCCCAGTGGGATCCCGACAACTATGACACCTGGAATGCCTTCTTCGCTAATAGGCGGGAAAGGGAGCTCGCCAGGTACGAGGGTGATGGCCCGCCACCGGTGAACCACAACGAAGTCGGCCGTCGTCTGTGGTGGGCGAACCGTATTATCATCGAAGTGATGCGCTACATCGCCGGGGGAGACCATCCTCGCCTACGGTTCCCACGAGTCCACCCGCCACAGGCCCCACACTGTCCCGGCGGTAGCGGCATCGTCTTCCAGGAGACCCATCTCCCACCCGCCGTGAATCCGAGGCTGGAATGGCCCCTGGTATATGCCATGGATGGGCTGAGGATCCCCGGAGTGGCAGGTGACGATGACGATGATGATGACGACGACGATGAAGACCCTGAAGCTGCGTACTATAGGACTAGGCATGATTATGACTAAAGGGGGCGGCTTTAGGCCTGAGTGTTAGCTAGTCCCGGTTTGTCCCGGTTTTTAATATTAATAAATGTCTTAAGTGTTACCTAATAAATAGAGGGAAATGCCTATATAAAGAGAGGGTTCATATTTAGTCCCGGTTGGAGAAACCAACCGCGACTGAAGGGATTGCGGCAGAGTGGGCCAGACAACACTAATAATAGGGGTGAGTGTCGACATTATGTCGTGCGGCTTGTACCTTGTCCCGGATGGTGTCACCAACCGGGACTAAAGATGAACCTTTAGTCCCGGTTGGAGACACCAACCGGGACTAAAGATGAGTCAGCACTAATAATAGGGGTGAGTGTCGACATTATGTCGTGAGTGTCGACATTATGCCGAGCTGCTTGTACTATAAATATGCATCCTTGTGAGTCCAGTCCTCCAGCCAGTTTGAGGCATCTCCAAGATGGTTTTAGACAGCAGGGACACCACTACGGCCAGTTTCAGGGAGATGCCGACGGAGCCCAGTCCTCCGGCATCTCCGAGAAACTGGTCATAGAGGCACTCCCTAATATGTGAAATTAGTTAGCTCCGAGGCGTATTGATCTAGTTAGTGAAGTTACAAGTTGCAAGATGGTTTTTGAGAGCAAGGACACCACTGCGGCCAGTTTCAGGGAGATGCCGACGGAGCCCAGTCCTCCGGCATCTCCGAGAAACTGGTCATAGAGGCACTCCCTAATATGTGAAATTAGTTAGCTCCGAGGCGTATTGATCTAGTTAGTGAAGTTACAAGCTGTAAGATGGTTTTCGAGAGCAGGGACACCACGGCGGCCAGTTTCAGGGAGATGCCGACGGAGCCCAGTCCTCCGGCATCTCCGAGAAACTGGTCATAGAGGCACTCCCTAATATGTGAAATTAGTTAGCTCCGAGGCGTATTGATCTAGTTAGTGAAGTTACAAGCTGCAAGATGGTTTTCGAGAGCAGGGACACCACTACGACCAGTTTCAGGGAGATGCCGACGGAGCCCAGTCCTCCGGCATCTCCAAGAAACTGGTCATAGAGGCACTCCCGGTCCAGCCACAAAACGGGACTAACACTCAAGACATTTATTAATATTAAAAACTAAGACTACAAAACCGGGACTAAAGGCCACAAACCGCGAAAGATATCCTTCGGTCAAGCCACAAACCGCGAAAGACATGAACTAGAGTTACATAATATGAGCATGAACTTCTTGGCATATGTCATTCCTTATGACCGCTTCAGACGTAACCATGGAGCATCTTCTTTACTTAACGGAATGCTTGGGTCAGTTTTCACTGTGAAGGGCGGAATTTCATCAAACTTATTATAATCTTCTGACATGTCTGTCTTGTCCTCAATTCCCACGATGTTTCTTTTCCCTGAAAGAACTATGTGACGCTTTGGCTCATCATATGATGTATTCGTTTGCATATTTTTTCTTTTTTTCGGTCTGGAGGACATGTCCTTCACATAGAAAACCTGAGACACATCATTGGCTAGGACGAATGGTTCATCTCTATAACCAAGATTGTTGAGATCCACTGTTGTCATTCCGTACAACTGGTCTATCTTTACCCCTTCCCCATTCAGGTTGACCCATTTGCAGCGAAACAAAGGGACCTTAAAAGAGACTCCATAGTCTAGTTCCCATATCTCCTCTATGTAACCATAATATGTGTCCTTTTGTCCATTCTCGTCTATTGCATCAAAGCGGACACCACTATTTTGGTTGGTGCTCTTTTTATCTTGGGCGATCGTGTAGAATGTATTCCCATTTATTTCGTACCCTTGGAAATTCAATACAGTAGAAGATGGTGACGCGGCCAACAAGTATAGATGATCTCCAACAGTGGTGTCATTCAAGAGATGTGTCCGCATCCAACCACCGAAAGACTTCATGTGTTCATCTGTAATCCATGATTCAGGCTTCCCCGGGTTTTTGGAGCGTACAATATTCTTGTGTTCCTCAATATACGGAGCTGCCAAGGTGGAATTATGTAGAACTATGTAGTGTGCTTTAGTGAAAGAATCCCCGTCCCTACATATCATTGCTTTCTTTCCCAGCGTGCCTTTTCCACTTAGTCTTCCCTCATGCCGCGAGTCAGAAACACCAATCGGCTTAAGGTCAGGAATAAAGTCAACACAAAACTCAATGAACTCCTCTGTTCCATATCCCTTGGAGATGCTTCCTTCTGGTCTAGCACGGTTATGAACATATTTCTTTAAGACTCCCATGAACCTCTCAAAGGGGAACATATTGTGCAGAAATACCGGACCGAGAATGGCAATCTCTTCCACTAGATGAACCAGGAGATGCGTCATAATATTGAAGAAGGATGGTGGGAACACCAATTCAAAACTAACAAGACATTGTACCACATCCTTCTGTAACCTTGGCAGAATATCTGGATTGATTACCTTCTGAGATATTGCATTGAGGAATGCACACAGCTTCACAATGGGTACTCGAACATTTTCCGGTAGAAGCCCCCTCAATGCAATCGGAAGCAACTGCGTCATAATCACGTGACAGTCATGAGACTTCAGGTTTTGGAACTTTTTCTCTGCCATATTTATTATCCCCTTTATATTAGATGAGAATCCCGACGGCACCTTGATACTGTAAAGGACTTCAAAAAAGATTTCCTTCTCTGCTTTGGTAAGAGCATAGCTGGCACGACTTAAGTGACGCCCTTTATCCGTCTTGTTATCTGTATGCATGTTCTTTGGGTCTTTCATAATTTGTTGGTCCTCCCGTGCTTCAGGTGTATCTTTTGTCTTCCCATACACGCCTAGGAATCCTAGCAGGTTCACGCAGAGATTCTTCGTCACGTGCATCACGTCGATTGAAGAGCGGACACGCAGGACTTTCCAATATGGCAGCTCCCAAAATATAGATTTCTTCTTCCACATGGGTGCGTGTCCTGTAGCGACGTCGTTCGGAACTGATTGACCGCCGGGACCCTTTCCAAAGATTACTTCTATGTCCTTGACCATACCAAATACATCATCACCAGCAGGGAGTTCAGGCTTCTTCCGGTGATCTGCCTCACCTTTGAAATGCTTGCCTTTCTTTCTTACGGGATGATTGGTCGGAAGAAATCGTCGATTCGCCAGGTACACAACCTTCTTGCATTTATGCAAATATGTACCTTTGGTCTTATCTAAACAGTGGGTGCATGCCTTATATCCTTTGTTTGTCTGTCCTGAAAGGTTACTAAGAGCAGGCCAATCATTGATGGTTACGAATAACAACCCTCGTAGATTAAATGGCTCATGTTTGTTCTCATCCCACGCACGTACACCTGGTTTGCCCCACAACTGTAAGAGTTCTTCATCTAATGGCCTAAGGTACACATCAATGTCGTTGCCCGGTTGCTTCGGGCCTTGGATGAGCACTGGCATCATAATGAACTTACGCTTCATGCACAACCAAGGAGGCAGGTTGTAGATACATAGAGTCACGGGCCAGGTGCTGTGACTGCAGCTCTGCTCCCCAAAAGGATTCATGCCATCCGTACTTAGACCAAACCATAAGTTCCTTGCGTCACCTGCAAAGTCTGGGAAGTCTCTCTCGATTTTTCTCCACTGTGACCCATCAGCAGGGTGTCTCAACTCCCCGTCTTTCTTACGGTCTTCTTTGTGCCATCGCAACAACCTGGCATGCTCTTTGTTTCTGAACATGCGTTTCAACCTTGGTATTATAGGAGCATACCACATAACCTTAGCTGGAACCCTCTTCCGGAGGGGCTCTCCCTCAACATCACCAGGGTCATCTCGTCTGATCTTATACCGCAACGCGTTGCATACCGGGCATTTATCTAAATTCTCATACACCTTACCGCGGTAGAGGATGCAGTCATTAATGCATGCATGTATCTTTTGCACATCTAATCCCAGAGGACAGAGAGTCTTCTTTGCTTCGTAGGTACTCTCGGGAAGTTCGTTATGTTTTGGAAACTTCGGCTTCATTATTTTCAGCATCTTTTCAAATGAGGAGTCAGTTAGACCACACTCTGCCTTCCATCGCAACAATTCCAGTGTGGTATCGAGCTTTGTGCTGCCATCTTCACAATTTGGGTACAACAATTTCTTGTGATCTTCTAACATGCCCTCTAACTTCAACTTCTCATTTTCTGTTTCACAGTCTCGCTTTGCATCAGAAATGACCCTACCAAGTTCATCAGCCGGCTCATCTGATGCCCGTTCTTCACATTTTTCCTCTCCATTGTCTTCCATTGCAGTATCACTGTATTCAGGAAACATATGATGATAGTTGTTATCATCATCTTCTTCTTCACCATCTTCCATCATAACCCCTCTTTCCCCGTGCTTGGTCCAGCAATTATAGTTGGGCATGAAACCTTTCATAATCAGGTGGTCGCGAATGATTTTCGAGGAAGAGTACTCCTTGTTGTTCCGACATTGAACACATGGACAACATATAAATCCATTCTCTTTGTTTGCCGTAGCCACATCGATAAATTTATCCACGGCCGTTCACCGTTCCGATATACCCGGCTACCCGCCGGTCACCGTACATCCATTCCCGACCGTTCATCTGCATCATATAAGTAAGTTTATCAAAAAACAGGACATCATAAATAGCGAAATAACCAATTCACACCGACACATAAATTGTATCAATGACCTAGAAAAGATAATATTGCTAACCTCGATCGAGGGAAATAAAGAGGAGAAAGCTCAAGTGCGTCTCGGACACCTTCTATATTTTTGTTCTATGAGAAATTCAACGGGATTTTTCACTCAAACATTTCAACAAACACCTTCGATGCATGCATGAGAAAAAACTAGCACACACCCTCACACCTTACACCATTCGAAAAAACAGAGTGGGGGCAGAGGGGGCTGGGGCGTTGCATTTATAGAGGGCAGGGGTCTTTAGTCCCGGTTGGAGCCAGCAACCGGGACTAAAGGTGGGTGCCACGCCACGTGGCTGTGGCCAAACCTTTAGTCCCGGTTGGTGGCTCCAACCGGGACGTATTCCCCCTTACCAACCGGGACGCATGCCCCCTGGCCCCGTGCCCGCTCCAACCGGGACGCGTGCCAGCATTAGTCCCGGTTGGTGGCGCAACCGGAACTAATGCTCCGAGGGGTCGCGAACGGATGGCCCTTTTTCCTCTAGTGTTTGTGACAAAAACCAGGACGAATGGTACCTTACGAACCGGGACTAATGCTCCGGCTCCCGAGTGACACTCCAGCCGCTCGAATCGAGACAAATGCGAGCATTAGTCTTGGTTCATGGTGCGACCGGAACAAATGCTCCGGTCCCAAGCGAACGAAATGACTGTTTTTTTCTATTAGTAGGAGTAGGTGGATGTGACTGATGGCATTGGGATTGGGCATCAGCTCGTGTGCACCGGCACGGGTGCGAGTGCCGCGGTGGTAATAATACGAAATCCGATGATGTTGGCTACTCGTTGGTATAACAGTCTGAAGCTCTTCGGTCTAGCGTCATAGACTCCCTGAGACATCAGTGTGCTAGAAACCCTAGGGGCTACTCTCCTCTAGGACATGAGCGAGATAGTACGTATGAGTGTATGACACCATGCATGCTGACTCATTTGACGACATATTATTCATGTTGGACACGACTGTGTAGCCCATGTTTCTCATATGGCGCAACAGGACCATATACACTTTCATTTAAATTACTAGCTAGGAGGACGTTAGAACATAAATATTGAAGATGTTTTGGGTGTACCGACCAACTAATGTGGTCATCTATTTGCTTGAGTTTGCTATACCATTAGAAATAAACACAGGCAAATATTCAACCGTAAACCTGTTCAGAAAAAAATCAACCGTAGGATATTGGACACGATGATGTGTGCAACCTCAGTGCATGTGTAAAACGAAAGAAAATTAGGGTATCTTCGTTTTTAGGTAGAAATCAGCATTCACCTCCTATACTTTTTTTTGAAAAATCCCAGCAAATGCTGGCTTTCGACGTATTAGTAGAGGGAAACCGGTAAAACTTGTACAAGTGATGTGCCGCCCGAACGAAATTACGTCCTAGAGAGAGAAAAAAGACCACGGCGAGGACCCAACCATCCTCATAGTGCTGGTTCGGCGCACCTGCAACACATGCGACAACCCTGCCAACGAAGGGCCATCATCGCAGCGCTTTTCGAGGCTGCCGGCTCGACAACCCGGCCAAACTACGCAACAGCCAGAACCCCCACGGATAGTCATGGACACCAAAGCGGTGTCTTCAAGCAGATAGCAATGTCGATGCTGCCACCGCCAACTCAAATGGGGTTTGGCTTTTCACCCGGAGATACCGTGATGAACTTGTCGTGTGGCGGTGTTCCACGATGATGAATCCAAGAAGGAATAGCAACGTTAGAAGGCGGCGTCATCGACGGCACTGGCCCAGAGACAGTGTGATGCATTATCCCGGAACACCGTCACCAACCGTGTTCCGAGGAGGCTCCTAACGGACAGTTGTCAATACAAGGTCCACCACCCACCACCAACCTCCTGCACATACTGCATCTGCCAGGAACCTCACGTCGTGACGTACACATCATGCCAGTTCGGGGTACGCTAGATCTGCGCACCCAAGCTGCCGAGGCCACAACCCCGATATCCTAGACTCATGAGGTTCATCCTAAGACACCCACCAACTGAAAATGGGCACCCTGAATAGCTACCGCAACTCCCGACATGGCAGAAGAGGGCCACAAGTCGGTGACACTGTGGGGTCGCGGCCAACCCACAACACGTCGGTGCTGGAGCAACCTAGAGTATTAGAAAAGGGCTTATAGCTCCTATGCGACATCTTTCAGTGGAATTGGACAGAACAGGACATCGTTGCAAAGAATAGCTTGCATGCGACGTTTCTAAGGCAGCAAATAGCCCAGGACCACACAGGCCATAAAACGGTCGATAAGGACACATTTAACTTAGTTCCAATATTAGATTAAGCTGAACCGGTCGGTTGAGACAGCCAGTCAAACCAACTACTTCCGACCGAGCGCACGCGTCCCACTTACTCTAGCTTCCCCGACGACCGCGATGGACCTCACCCATCGTTCCCGGCGTCGGCGGAGGTAGGGCAATTCATTTAGGCGGCAGCGCTTTCATTTGACGACAAAGGTGGTGGGTGCCATTTGAAACCTAATTCCTCTCCCATTCTTCTCAATTCTAGATTTGAGCGTGCACATTGATGCTAGAACGTGGAGGTCGGGCGGGTGTGCTGAACGAGGGGAACGAGATGGAGCCACAAGAGGGGACTTCTAATCGGTATATCCCGCATCTCTGACACTTAATTTCTGTTAGGTTTGGCTCCTTGTTCACTTCCGCTAGCTCACAGTGGCCGCCCGCTAAAAACAGGGGAGACGATGTTGCGCGGCACACCTTTGAATTTTGCATCAAATTCTTTCCCTCTAGGGATGTGTTAGTTGATGGCAGCACGCAGATCATTGAGAGAGACACGGTTGTTAAATGGGAGGTGGAATTAGAACATGTTGATCCCCAAGAGCTACAAAGCATGGGAGAGGAGGCGGTGAGAAATATGGTGGAAAAAAATGGGGAGAGTGTGGTTTGGGGGCCACAGCAAGAAGTTTCTTTGTTACGACTTGATGATTGGAAAGGTGAGTATGTTAGGATTGAGACAGGGAAACCGATGGTTGATGAAATCGATGAGCGAGACGGTTGGATAAGAAAAAGTGTTCTATTTTTAGAATAGCTCATTCCTCTGGAATATGATTCGAGGGTTTGATATGTGGCCTCGAAGTTGGCTTGTCAGATGGTCGAGGATGATTGGGCTGCACAAAGGCAAGTAATGCCTATACTTACTGAGTTGGTAGTGTTAATAGCGGAGGCTGGTGCTAATGCACAAGGGGAGGCTACAGATGCTAATGCATAAGGGGTTGCACAAAAGATTGTAACTGTTGATTGGAATTCAATTGAGATAAGTGCCCGAACTGATTTGGTCATTGCACCAATGTCTGACATTGAAATGGCAAAGCTTTTTGGCATTCCTATAGATGACACAAACAAGGAGAAGGAGAGGGATGAAGCTGCAAATGATGATGACAACCATTCAAGAGATGAAGAGGCAGATATAGATCCAGAGTTGTTGGAAAATGTTGCAGTTCATGTAGATGATGCACATGATGATGAGCTAGTAACAGTTTATGACAAAGAGAACCCAGTTATTAAAGATGAGAGATTGTTTCCAAGCATGGATGAATTCAGGATATGTTTCAGGACATATGCATTCAAACGTGAGTTTGCTACCAAGACTTTGTTGACTGATAAAAAGAAGTTCTATGCAAAATGCATAGGTTATGATGGCGGTGCCAGGCCTTGAAAGTGGTATAAATCTGCTAGACGCCAACCTGATGGAAGGACAATAAGAGTGAATCAAATTCCAAAAGCTCATACTTGTATTACAACTTATCAAACAGTTACAAAGATGACATCACAATTATGGGTTGTAGAAAAAATCAAGCCTATTTTATCCACAACACCAAACATCACTGCAAAGAGACTGAAAACAGACTTGGAAAAGCAATACCCCATTAAGCTGAATTACACTACAGTGTGGAAGGCAAAGTAAACGGCAATGAAGGAGCTATATGGTGATTGGGAAAATACCTTTCGAATGCTTTGTAACTTCAAAGCAGAGGTAGAGAAGAGGTCACCTGGCAGTGTTGTGGAGATAGATACTGAGGTAACAGCTGATGGGAAGTCTTCTTCTCTAAATTCTGCATGGCTTTTAAGCCTTGCATCGATGGCTTCAAAGTAGGGTGCCGTCCATATTTGAGTATAGACTCACCATTTTTGACTGGCAAGTGGAATGGTCAACTAGCAACATGCAATGCTTTAGATGGACACAATTGGATGTTCCCTATAGCTATTGTCATGTTTCAGTCTGAGACAGAGGCATCATGGACATGGTTCATGATGCAGTTGAAAAGATGCATAGGGCTAGTGCAGTGACCCAGCATACCACTGCATGTGTAGTAGACTATAGTCATTGACATGACATTCACAGAACACCGTTCCGTAAATATCACATCCCTCAGAGTGGTACAACAGAAACATTACGGGTCCATATTACAACATACACACATTATTATTATTACAATACCAGAAGTTCAAGACTTCAAAAGATTCAACTTACAGACCAAATATAAGTATTTCAGCGGAAGTTTTAGAGTGACAACTTCAACTCCAAATTGAGCTCAACAACTTATTGTTATATATTGTTCAGGTTGCTCGGCTCAATTGGTTCCTAGTACTACGGTAATTACTCTGACTCATGGTGCTCTCCTCCGTAGACGACATTGTAGTCCACCCCTTCTACGGCACCGTACATATCAGGCTCTTCATAGAAGACCTCCTCTTAGCTTTCAGCTGCATACATTGGGATATCTTCTGGATCCTCAGAGTCTAAGTAGGGGATCAAAGGAAAAGGTGAGTAACAGCGTTACCCAACAAGTTCATTATATGCAAGGTGGGAAGTTTGATGCTCTATCCACCACCTCGAACTATAAGTCTTTGGCACTATGCAGTTTTCGTAAATCTTTCTTCAAAGATTGATTTTATTGTAAAAATCTATGCCCATCAGCCTTCATAGGTTTACCAGAACTTTCGTGGAGTTCCTTTCCAGCTGCGTTCGTAGCTCCTTTCCAGAACAGGGAGTAACAAGTTACAATTCTTACACTCTGCAGAGGTGCGTTACTTTACCCATGAGAGATCAACTCCTTGTTGCACAACCGGGCGTACTTTCCCGTCCACAATTCCATGATGTGGGGCCTGGTAGGTGATCCAAGCCAATCAGGGGGCCTTCCGCGACCCCATATGTCTGCACGATCCTTCGGGGCAGGCTCACTGGTGCGTGCACCCAATGTTGACGTGGGACACTTCGTTGGAACCCCAAGAGTAAGGTGTGATGAGCACAGCAGAAAGTTTCTCTCAATAGAGACCGAGGTTATCGAACCTGAAGGAGGAAGGAAACGTCTCAAAGGTCTTGCTGGCAACGTGGAGACCTGCACAACACAAACTCAAGACTTTGCCCCAACGAATCAGTGCGGTTGTCAAGCTCACCGCTTTGCTGTAACAAAGGATTAAACGTATGGTGTGGAAGGTAATGGTTTGCAGCAAGTAAACAAGTAACAGTGGAAGATGTATCAATGGTAAAGATTGGACTGGGTTCATAGTTCACTAGAGGTGCTCTCCTTAGATAAACAACATGGCATGAAGGGTAAACAAATTACAGCGGGGCAATTGACAGGAACTGAGCAAGGCATAACAATGCAATTACTAGCAAGAAAGATCCTATGAAGTTGATTGGGCAATACAACAATATACATAGGCCGTCATCCAACAGTATCTATGACTAGAAGTCCACCTTCAGGTTATCATCCGAACCCCCTCCAGTATTAAGTTGCAAGCAACAGACAACTGCTTTAAGCAAAGTGTGTAAGGTAAACAGTCCACATGTTCCATGAACAAGAGACAGTTGTTTTCTCCCTAGTAGCAACAACACATCTACAACCGAAGAGATTTCTTTCACTTCCCTTGAAAAGTAGAGGCATGAACCCACTATCGAGCATAAATACTCCCTCTTGGAGTCACTAGCAACTACTTGGCTAAGATAACCACTAGCAACGAAGAGCATGAAAGATCACAAACAACACAGACATGATAGAATCATAAAGATAAAACCATTAATCAAACCAACATAATAATCTCAATATCCATCGGATCCCCGCAGACACAACATGCATGATTACAAATAGATTAAATCTTGATCATGAACGGAGCTCACAAGATCTATACATGAAAGCACAAAGGAGGAGATACAACCATCTAGCTACTACATGGACCCATAGTACAAGGTGGAACTACTCACAAATCATACCGGAGAGATGGCCTCCAGGATGATCTCCCCTCTGGCAGGGTGCCGGGAAGAACTTCAGATCCCCCCGATCTATTGATGATGGTGGCAGCGGCTACAGACGGTTTCGTGGATTTCTGATCGGGTACTCAGGGTTTCTGCAACGGGGGCTTCTTATAGGCGAAGGCGGAGGCCGAGGCGGCGGCCAGAGGGGGCAAACCCTACCCAGGCGCGGGGTAGTGCCCACCCGCGCCTAGGGGGGTTTAGCCGCCCTGGCACGCCTCCTCGTCTGTCCTCTGGGCTTCTTGTTCCCCATGGAAAGTTATTGACTTTGTCCTTCGTCCGGTCCAATTCCAAGAATATTTCTTTATTAACTTTTCTGCAACCAAAAACAGTAGAAAACAGGCATCTGGCACTGTTGCAACTTGTTAATAGGTTAGTAGCAGAAAACATGTAAAAAGCACCTCAAAGTGTGGAAAAGTAAAGCAAAGTAGATACTAAACAAGCATGGAGCATCAAAAATTATAGATACGTTTCGAACGTATCAGCATCCCCAAGCTTAACTCCTGCTCGTCCTCGAGTAGGTAAGTGATAAAAAAGAATAATTTTTGAGGTGACATGCACCCTCACAATAAAGATCCAACCATTTGCAAGCATTGAAAGCTGGGATCAAAGAACTCTAAACATGTGCATGAAAGATGGAGTTCTAACAATAGGACATAGTAACTATGCATGCAACATGGAAATCTACAAACAAAGATCATGAATAATATGCATTGAAAAACGTTTGTTTTGTTTCACATGCAGAAAACATAGCATAGTGGCAATCAGCTTGTGCCTCATGGTATAGCAATATAATGCATAGGACACCTGCAAAGTTCACAAGGGTGACTAGAAACAAGTAGCACAAGAAGAAGTAATAACACAATATGCATCAATTAATAAGCTTTGGAACATTGCACACAGAATGACAATTATGCTCTCTTAATGGTGCCTGAAGGTAGAAGGTGGAGACTCAATAATGGTGGAAGAAATGCCTTTTTTGTAAAGTAAGCAGGGATTACAAGTTTCAAAAAGAGCTTCCAAAAATTATGGTACTTGTTAGCTTTCAGCCCTCATTGCCCCTATCATAAGCATCTTGAAGTGGTTAAGGTTAAAGTGGCAAAGCTGGAGTATATGCTTGACGAAGTATAAGTTGGCAATCTCATGCCCCTTGAATACGAGGGCCACACCTCATGCATAATCAACTTTGGGTCCAGGTAAGTTCTTGTCACTTTAAGTATTTGCATATCATTGAGAACCGCCAATGGGGTACCCCTTTCACATGGTACATGAGCTTTCCCATAACCAAAATGACAAGGAAAGCAGACAATGAGCATCTCAGCAATTTGTCTTATGTACCATAGGAATATGGTGCTTTTTTCTCTCTTTCCTCTTTTCTCAATGTGTCTCTTTTTTTATAAGAAGAATGCTTCATAGATGTCACTATGGTGATGCTGCAAGTTCCCACCATGATTAGGCATGGCTTATGCTAGCGGCCCAGGCGTTTCTCTAACACATGATACAAACTCCATGGACTTACAAGTTCCCTCTTTATTTCACACCGGTGACCTCTATAGACAAAAGAACATGATATCAACTGAGTACAACAAGGTACAAGTGCAATGTTGAAAACATTCCCCGTGACAGCACGGTTCTGCTAATTCCAACTTATAAGTGCAAGCATATACAAAAAAGTTGTCACAATGGTTCAAGTTTATTAGGGGCAAAGAATAAAGTGTGCCATCAAGTTCATGAGGGCTTTAATCACTAAGTTTTCACATAACAAAATAGTTTTAAATTGGAAGATAGTTGAAAACAATAATATACTTGGAATGGTGTAACACACCATGCATAGGAGTTTATAGTGGACACTTTGGAATAACTTGGTTTCTTGGGAGTTGGAGGCATGAGTAGAACTTACTCATACAAGTGGAGGCTAGCAAAAAGACTCGAGCAACCAAATAAGGAGCAATAATGGCCATAATTATGAAATGCAACAAAGCAAACTAATCAAAGCAAAGAGTGGTACTACAATTCAAGGACTAAATGATCATAGAGGATAATGGTGACTTGGCATAGTCATAACATGGTGTGAGCATGTGCCAAGTCAACTCAAGCAAAACATCAAAGGAGAATACCACAATACCATGCTTTTGCATGCTAAAACAACGCATAATTTCTTCAAGGCACACTAAGAAATCCCAATTGTTTGGAACAAGCATGCTACAGCAATAATCACTAAGCATAATGCTAAAACAACACCTAGCATGTCATGATAAAGTCTAAGTCACAGTCAATGCAAGCTCCTCTTGCACTTCAAGCAAGAACTAACTACTCCTTTCTAAACACCAAGCAAACTTATTTGCAAAACAACACAGCGAGAGCGGGGGTCCAAACTACTAAAGCAAACTAAACAAACTAAGCAAAGCAAACGAAAACTAAGACGCTCCAAGAACAACATAACTGTGCATGAAACAATAAAAACGAAGTGTCTAGACAGACCTGAGCTTTTTATTGATAAAGAAGGGGATGCCCTTGGGCATCCCCAAGCTTTGACTCTTGTACATCTTGGATATTTCTTGGGGTGACACCATGGTTGCATCCCCAAGCTTAAGCTTTTATCCATTCTTCATCTCATTGCATCATTCTCTCTCTACACCTAAATTTTTTCCTTCATACAAAACTTCACACAATCTTCATTAGCAACATTAGCTTATTGAAAAGATATTAGACCCCTGGCAAAGCTTTGGAATAGCAAGGATTTTCACTAAAAACACAATCTACTGTAGTAACTCCTTCAAAGAAACTCAATTTACCTGAAGAGAGCTCAAAAAGGAATCAATAAGAAGCAAATGCAAATAATGGCAGAAATTTGTCAAAACAGACCAGCTGATAGAAACGAATTTTTCGAACATCTTCTGTTGATCAAATTAAAAAGTGTTGAACTAACAAAAGTTAGACAACATACTTGGGGATTTATTCATAAATTTTGAGTTCAATCCAAGTTACATAGCCTCCTCACTAATTTATTTTTGGTGGAGGATAAAAATCTGTTTCGGGACAGCAACTCCCCAAATCTTACTTCCCTCTCATTAGAGGTCATTCTTGGCAAAAAAAATCAAACAAAAAGGATAAGGAGAGGTCATTACAGTAGTAATAACTTCCAAGACTCAAGGAAACTCTTGGGTTATCTCCCAACAAGTACTTTTCTTTAACGCCTTTAAGTTAGGCACAAGAAGCAAGAAGAATCAAGTATTTTCAAATGAAGAAGCATTAACATCAAACCTTGCTTTCAAAGGAGGAGCAAAAAGAAACTTATATCTCCTCATAGGGAAGTGTTCAATACCTTTATTGAATGGAAAATGATATTTTATGGTGCCTTCTTTCATATCAATGATGGCACCAACTGTTCTAAGAAAAGGTATTCCCAAAGTAATAGTACAAGAAGCATTGTATTCAACATCCAAAACATAGAAATCAACAGGGACATAAGCATTGTTAACCATAATGGTAACATCATTAATACTCACCATGATTTTCTTATTAGCATTATCATTGAGTGGGACATTTAAATAACAATCTTCCAAAGGTGGCAAATCAAGCATTTAATAAATCTTCCTAGGCATAATAGAGACACTAGAACCAAGATCACATGAAGCTTTGAGACCAAAGTCATTCACTTGCATATTAATAATGGGTTCCCAACTATCTTCTACTTTCCTAGGAATAGAAGCTTTGTGTTTTAGCTTCTCTTCCTTAATCTTAACAAGAGCATCTGTAATGTGTTTGGTAAAGGCAACATGCATATCACTAGCATTAGGAATTCTAGCAAGATTTTGCAAGAACATAATCACTTCAGAAATATTGCAACCATCAATATCAAAGTCAAACTTATCATCACTAGTGGTAGGCTCACTAGGCTTAGGCATAGTAGGAGGAGGAATAGGGACTACTTGTGGTTTAGTGGTGATAGTGCACACACTATTGTTTCTATCAATTTTAGCTTCCCTTTCCCACCTAGCATGAAGTTGAGATAACATCCTAACATTTTCATCAATAGTAACTTATATGGCATGAGCAGTAGCAAAGGTGTTTTCCATAGTTTCAGGTTTAGCAGCCATTTTATTAACCAAGGAAGTTTATATTTTTCTCAACAGTTAAAAGATTTTCCTCTATAGTCTTATTGAAAGTGGTGTGTTTACTAATAAAGTCCTTAAGCATTACTTCAAGTTCAGAGGGGGCACTTCTAGCATTATTGTAAGAGTTTCCATAGGAGTTTCCATTATTAGGAGAATAAGGCCTATAATTGTTGTTGCTACCAAAATTATTCCTATAGGAATTGTTGTTGAAATTATTGTTTCTAATGAAGTTCACATCAACTTGCTCTTCCTGAGCAACCAAAGAGGCTAAGGGAACACTATTAGGATCTAGAGGAGATTTCCCATTAACAAGCATAGCCATAATAAGATCAATCTTTTCACTCAAAGAGGAAGTTTCATCAACAGAATTTACCTTCTTACCATGTGGAGCTCTCTCAACATGCCATTCAGAGTAGTTAACCATCATATTATCAAGGAGCCTTGTTGCATCACCCAAAGTGAGGCCCATAAAAGTACCTCCAGCAGCTTAATCCAACAGATTTCTTGAGGAGAAGTTCAAACCTGCATAAAAAGTCTGGATAATCATCCAAGCAGTGAGTCCATGAGTAGGGCAATTTTTAACCAAATATTTCATTCTTTCCCAAGCTGGAGCAACATGTTCACTATCAAGCTGTTTAAATTTCATAATGTCACTTCTCATAGCAATAATCTTAGCAGGAGGATAGTACTTTCCAATAAAAGCATCTTTGCACTTAGTCCAAGAATCAATACTATTTTTAGGCAAAGATAGTAACCATTCTTTAGCTTTCCCCTCAAGGAGAAAGGAAAAAGCCTGAGCTTAATAATATCTCCATCTACATCCTTATACTTTTGCATCTCAGAAAGTTCAACAAAGTTATTAAGATGGACAGCTGGATCATCAGAACCAGCACAAGAAAATTGCTCTCTCATCACAAGATTCAACAAAGCAGGCTTAATTTCATAAAAGATAGCATCAGGAGCAGGTGGACCAATATGTGTGCTTAGGAAGTCATTGTTGTTGGTTCTAGTGAAGTCACACAACTTGGTGTTCTCAGCAGAGTTCATTTTGGCGAAGGTGGGAAAGCCAAAAACAGCAGTAGCAGCTAGAGCAGGAACTAATTTTTTTGTGTTTTTGAATAAGGCAAACAAACCAAACTAGACTAATTTTTTTGGGGTTTTTTTAAAAGAGGCAAACAAAACCAAACAAAACAAGCAAAGCAAACTAAAAACAAAGTAAAGAGAAAGGAAATGAAGGACTCCCCTTGTGAAGACGTCCTTAGCCTCCCCGGCAACGGCGCCAGAAATCTTGATGGTGCTCGACGGGGAGGAAAAGGTCGAAGTTGTGTCCCCGACAATGGCGCCAGAAATCTTGGTGCGTGAACCCAGTTTTGACGTGGGACACTTCGTTGGAACCCCAAGAGCAAGGTGTGATGAGCACAACAACAAGTTTCCCTCAGTAGAGACCAAGGTTATTGAACCTAAAGAAGGAATGAAACGTCTCAAAGGTGTTGCTGGCAACATGGAGACCTGCACAACACAAACTCAAGACTTTGCCCCAACGAATCAGTGAGGTTGTCAAGCTCACCGGTTTGTTGTAACAAAGGATTAAACGTATGGTGTGGAAGGTAATGGTTTGCATCAAGTAAACAAGTAACAGTGGAAGATGTATCAATGGTAAAGATTGGAACGGGGTCCATAGTTCACTAGAGGTGCTCTCCTTAGATAAACAACATGGCATGAAGGGTAAACAAATTACAACGGGGCAATTGATAGGAACTGAGCAAGGCATAACAATGCAATTACTAGCCAGAAAGATCCTATGAAGTTGATTGGGCAATACAACAATATACATAGACCGTCATCCAACTGCATCTATCACTATAAGTACACCTTCAGGTTATCATCCGAACCCCCTCCAGTATTAAGTTGCAAGCAACAGACAACTGCTTTAAGCAAAGTGTGTAAGGTAAACAGTCCACATGTTCCATAAACAAGAGACCATTGTTTTATCCCTAGTAGCAATAGCACATCTACAACTGAAGAGATTTCTGTCACTTCCCTTGGAAACTAGAGGCATGAACCCACTATCGAGCATAAATACTGCCTCTTGTAGTCACTAGCAACTACTTGGCTAAGATAACCACTAGCAACGAAGAGCATGAAAGATCACAAACAACACAGACATGATAGAATCATAAAGATAAAACCATTAATCAAACCAACATAATAATCTCAATATCCATCGGATCCCCGCAGACACAACATGCATGATTACAAATAGATTAAATCTTGATCATGAACGGAGCTCACAAGATCTATACATGAAAGCACAAAGGAGGAGATACAACCATCTAGCTACTACATGGACCCATAGTACAAGGTGGAACTACTCACGAATCATACCGGAGAGAAGGCCTCCGGAATGATCTCCCCTCCGACAGGGTGCCGGGAAGAACTTCAGATCCCCTCTGATCTAGGGACGATGGTGGCGGTGGCTACATATGGTTTCGTGGATTTCTGATCGGGTACTCAGGGTTTCTGCATCGGGGGCTTCTTATAGGCGAAGGGGGAGGCCGAGACGGCGGCTAGAGGGGGCAAACCCTACCCAGGCACGGGGTAGATCCCACCCGCACCTAGGGGGTTTAGCCGCCCTGGCACGCCTCCTCGTCTCTCCTATGGACTTCTTGTTCCCCACGGAAAGTTATTGACTTTTTCCTTCGTCCCGTCCAATTCCGAGAATATTTCTTTACTAACTTTTTTGCAACCAAAAACAGCATAAAACATGCATCTGGCACTGTTGCAACTTGTTAATGGGTTAGTACCAGAAAACATGTAAAAAGCACCTCAAAGTGTGGACAAGTAAAGCAAAGTAGATACTAAACAATCATGGAGCATCAAAAATTATAGATATGTTTCCAACATATCACTCACCTCCGTTTAGCCCCGTTGCGGGCAGGCTAAAACCCTGATGAGTTCCCGAAGACTCTATGAGCTAGTGGTGCCCCTGGTAAGTACCTTATAGGTCCGGCTAAACCTTCGGCATCCACTCATAGATAATCTAGACACCAAAAACGTGGGGCCTAAGGGTGCCCACCCATATGTTAGATCCGCACAAGGAATCACAATGTCACGTTAAGGTAGTCTTGCCTCCATACAAAATTAAAAGGATACAGCTGACTTCTCTGTCCCATTCCAAATCTCATGGCTAACGCGTTATATATGGCGCTAGAATCACTGATGTCATGGGTTGTTAAATTCCTAGGTGATTATCATTGTTGCAAATAGAAACCTAGGTTCTATTGCTCCATTATATCATCACTTAGGATGATATCAACAATTTATTTATTTGAGAAAATAATATTACCTTTCCTTGAAAAAGAGATGATAACACACAATTCGCAAATACTTTGGTAAAGACTCTTCAAAGGACATGAGCAAGTGATGAACTTGCCTTGTGATGGCAAGGTAGTGAAGTCGGATGCTTGCACTGGACCTTGAGCTTCTATGTCTACAAAACAACATTATTGCCCGGTAAGGACAATATTTAAAGAAGCGAAATGAATATGCATAGTAATGTAATGCATTATTTCTTATTTATCTTCTTTGTGTGTTTTACCCAATATTTTAGTTTCTAGAATTACTTTAAGTAATAAAGTAATTCATTTTAAAGAATAACCTTTTAATATTTTATAAATATTACATTCACTATTTTTATAATGTAATATATTATTAATAGAGTTAAAATTCTAAAAAATATATTTAATAGGAACTCTTGTATTTATTTTAATAATTCTTTTAAGAATTAGCATTTAGATAAAAGTGAATTTTTTTTGGTAACTCTAAATATTTATTTAGTATTTTTCTAAAATACTACAATAACAAAATATAATAAAAGTGATTTTTATTTATTTTTATCCTTTTTCTTTAATTTTATAAAATTCCATAAGGAATATATATTATGAAATTCTTGACCAAGAATTATATATATAAATGATTTCTTAATTTAGTTAAATAGTTTGGATTATGCGGTGACCTAGCATACCACTGCATGATGTAGTACACTATAGTCGGTGACATAACACCAATGTAACACTGTTCACTAGTATTACATCCCTCAGAGTGGTACAACAGAAACACAGCAGGTCCAAGACATGACTATAGATTACAACTCAACTCTTTACACAAGATCCAAAGAACACTCTAGGTTAAAGAGAGAGAAATAAACTTCTTACAAAGAAGAATCAGAAATAAATAACTCAAAAATTATCATACTATTAAGACTAGTATCTTAACTAATGGTCTGGCATTGCTGTTATCGCAATATCCTACAGAAATAGGTTCTATGGCTATAGATTATATTCCTTTCTAATCAGTAACTTCGTCTTCACTTGAGTTGGTGTATATGTTGACCTTCTTGACTTTATTGAAGATATTTAGCTTTTGATGATGATTCCTGAAGCATAACTGGATGTAGACGTCGTCTTAATGGCTTCAGAATCTAGCAAGGGTTAAGAAGCTACGTTGAGTACAAGCGTACTCAGCAAGTTCACTAGAAAATGAGTGTTAATGCACTAAATCTATAGCCACGGACCGTAGGTCGTAGGCAATGCAAGTTTTCGTAAACATTTATTCAAAGGTTGCTTTTATTCTGAAAAGTTATGTCCGTCAGCCTTCACGGGTTTACCAGAACTTTCATGGAGTTCCTTTCCCGCCACGTTCGCAGCTCCTTCCTGGAACAGGGAGTAACAAGTTACAGTTCTTACACTCTGGAGAGGTGCGTTACTTTACCCATGCGAGATCTTAGCCTTGATGCACAACCAAGACATGACCTTGTCCATACTTCCTTGGTATGGGGCCCAGTCTAAGATCCAAGCCAATCACTGCCCCCTTCGCGACCCTGCATGCCTCCTTGGTGTACACCATGCCCACCCATTGAATTACGGCAATGGTTTGTACAGACCGTTAGATGCCAGAACTATCGTGGGACGTTGAGGGTTCCCACCCATATGTTGCATATCCTCTACGAATTACAAATTAATAGGCACGCTACGAGTGATAACAGCCACGACCTGCACATCCGGCTACATGCAAGAGGAAGAAGATACAGCTGACTTCTCTGTCCCATTCCAAATATCATGGTTAACGCGTGATATACGGCGCAAGAATCACTGGCGACATTGGTTGTTAAGTCCTAGATAATATGTTCCTTTACCACCAGAACTTTCATAGTATGTTATTACCTCATGGTAAATAACCTATAATCACATTATTATGAAAATAGTGTTTTCGGACCTTTTTCAAATGCAGGTGATGACAACACTGGATTTGTAAAATACTTTACCGAAAATAATCAAAGGACATGAGCAAGTGTGAACTTGCCTTTTGTGATTGCAAGATTATGCACTCACGGTCTTCAAGTCAATATAAGATCCAATATCTGAAATTAGTATCATTGGTCCGGTAAGGACTAATGTTTAAAGAAGCAATATGCTCTTATGCATAAGTAATGTAATGCACTTTATAAACGTGAATCCCGGGGATAACGTTGTTCTAGGGTTTGAATACTGGAAATGGTTTCTTTGGAATGTGTTGCCTTTAGATAAGTTTCACATTTGTGCTTCTTGTTAAGGCTTGTGAGTGTGTTAAACAGCATGTAATTATAACACCATAAAACAATGAGATACACAATTGTGGAATGTTACTTAAAGACTACTTATATAAGAATTATCTTACCTTCAAATCTTACTTTACAAGTATTGGCATGTATATGTAACTTAAGTGTTAACAAACCTAAGTATATAAGTAAAGCTTAATGTAATGTGATTATTATTAATTTTCATTTGTTGTTTGAAGTGGCAAAAGGAATAACATTTGAAGAAAAGATTTATTTTCTAAGGTCTAAGCAATCTTTGTGGTTAATCAGATGTGGTCAATGTTGTTTGTGCTTGCTTGAATAGTTTGGTATTGAGTTGCTTTAGGTCTTAATTAAAATAGACCAAAGTTAACTATAAAACACATAATAAAGTCTTTATTATAATATTTAAAGTCTTTTAGACTAAAGTTAACTTTAAAAACATAGATGGACTTAAGGTATATTGCTTATGATAATTGTGCTTTGTTCACTTCATAAGGTTCGTTTAAAGTTAACTAGGAATGGTATTACTTTTATTTCGTATAGTGGTCTCTCAAGGTCATAATGGAATAGAATCATTTATGTTTTTATAAATGAGTGGTTATGGTTTGTAATCAAGGTAATAACTACTTAGGAATTCACTATAGTGTTTTGGTATGTTGATGAACTTGTGGTTAAAGTAAAGGAATAGGTTTTATTTCACTACAAATTATTCTTGGAGATTTTATATTGGATAATGATCTTTTTAATAAATGATTTACATTTCTGATTAAATGATAATTTAGTAAAATTATATTTAAAATGTGTTGGACCAATTTGACTTTATATCTTAAATATTTAAGACTAGTATTACTTATTAGACCTAAATTGGCAATTTTAAAAATATTAACAAATTTTATTTACCCTTATATGAATTAACAACTCAGGAGGTTTAAATTCAAGTTCTTAAAGTATTTAAATTTTTATTTAACTCAAAAGTGTAATATTATATTTTTAACATGTAGGTATTATTTTTGGGATTATTTTGGTATATTACATTTATTTTTGTGATTTATAAATAGTAAGATATCATTTTTATAAGTTTATTAATTTATAAATACTTAATAAATAATAAATATTTGATTAAGTGAAATAATAATGCATGATTATAGTTTTAAATTATAGTTCTTATTTTTCTAAAAAAAATTGGTATATTATTTATATTTTTAAGATTTACCATTATTAAAATATGAATTATCAAAGTTTTATTACTTATAAAATATTTATTAAATAATTATTATTTAAATTGTTAACAAAATAATGTTTGATAATAGTTTTAAGTTATAAATTTTATTTTTCTACAAATTTTCATATATTATACACATTTTTCTGAATTACAAAACAAAAGTTATTAATTAAACAAGATTTATTCATTTTATTACATTTCAGGAAATATTTATATTTGGTCTTATAATGTTTTATCTAATTCCTAAATAGAAAAGACTTTTTGTACCTATGCTAAACCTACCCTAGTAACTGACTAGTGGGGTCAATACCACCTCATGCTTAGTTTAGTTAATATTTTTCTTACTGGGCTTGTTCTTACTCACAGCCAATGACAAATGGGCCCAGAGCCATGTCACATGCCACATGGGCAAGGACTGGTCAAACCTGTGGACTCAACGCAAGCATGACTTCGAGGTGACGTCGGCACGGGATGATCTTCTCAGATCAGTGATCAATCCATCGATTGATGAAACACGGTCTCGTGAGGATGGTTGTGTTCGAAAGAGGGGCTTAAGGCGAACCTATCGGTGGCAATGCCGCTCTGGTTTGGTCACCGGAGCTACTCCAGCGACCCTCACTGCAATGGTTGGCAGTGGTACATGATGAAATGATCGATACATGGCGAGCGGAAGAGATTGGAGGTTACTGGAAGATCCAGGAGATCACCGTGATGAAGATGGAGAGGTCGAGGAGGCGTGGGGAGGACCGGAGACTGTGTATTTCCAGCGATGTCTGCGGTGACCGGCGAGAGTCCGACCTTGATTCCACGCAAATGACAATGCCCCGATTTACGAGACTCCACGAGAACGTTGAGCGTGATGCGGGGCTTCTTCCAGGCATCACGGCAGGACGAGACGAGGTCAGGAACGGCGACGACTCATCGGCCTTTGTAGCTAGGGTTCGGAACAAAGGAGGAAAATGGGAAAGAGAAGGATATAAGGCTCTCCGGCACGAGGTGATCTTATTATAGGCAACGAAGAGCGGCGGCGCCAATCTTGGCGTCAGCGGGCATCACGACGACGACGGACGACAGTCCATGTGTCAGGCAGTTGCTTCTCCGGCGCTGCATTCTGGAGAGAGGAAGAAAGAAGGAAAAGAAACAGTGAAATGGTATGGGCTATGGAATTGGGCCAGTTGGGTCGTGTCAAAGTTTGCCAGATGGGCTGCTGTGGATGCTAGCGGCGACAGATAAGAAAGAGGGAAAATGGGCCATGGTCCAGGAGTTGTTTCCTTTATTTTTTTCTTTCTGGTTGTTTTTAACCTTTTTGATTTTCTATTTTCTGTTTTCACAAATCCTTTTTAATTTGTTAGTAGAATTTTCAATACCAAATCTTTTGTATTTTAATATTTGATTTTAACTTTCTTTATAGAATTTATTTGCTAGATAAATGTAGTAATACTAAAATGTGTTTTAGTATCATTTTGTGAGATTTTATAAATAATGATATATTTCTTTATTTTCTTTATATACTTAATTTTTAATATTTTATAAGCCCTTTGTTATTATTTTTTCTTTATATATAAACCATATCTTATTAAAGGATATATTGTTACTCATTCATAAAACTTGATCCTTATTAACTTATATTTTTAGTGAACTTTTATATGGTGATCCTTCCTTATTATATGATACATAAAGTTCTAGGGAATTAATATGGTTAATATGAATCCAGGAAATAACAATGTATATATTTTATTATAACTAACATAGGAGTTAGGGTTTGAATTATGAATGCTTACCCTAGGGTTTAGGGTACTTAATATACTTATATTCTTTTGTTGATGTGAATGAAGATTAATGGCTAAACATATTATCTTTATGTTTGTGATTTTTTTAATGATATCACCCTTTAAAATAAAAAGTTGTTATCTGGAATGAATTATGAGAGAGAATTGATAATGATAGTTTCCAGGCACATATGATTTTAATGTTTACAGTCACAAAGATATTCTTGAGTGATTTACTATAGGAAAATATTCCTATAAAGCTTTGTGGAAATAACATGATAAATCAATCAGATGAAATGGATATTATGTTTGGTTAAAGATTTAGGGTTTAGTGTTTACCAAGAATTCCTATCTTCCATAATTCGCAATCTTGGACTCCTAATTAAGGAATTCCTTTACTAGATATACTACTCCTTCATGCCCATCATCATGTGTTAACATGATGAGCTTTACTTCTCATGAATATTGTTATCCACCTTTTATTCTTCTAAATCCATTTATAAATCCAATGAACTTGACACTA
Source organism: Avena atlantica (assembly GCA_910589765.1). Taxonomy (NCBI): domain Eukaryota; kingdom Viridiplantae; phylum Streptophyta; class Magnoliopsida; order Poales; family Poaceae; genus Avena; species Avena atlantica. The sequence goes on from OU342737.1 coordinate 68,165,170, forward strand.
AAGCTTTTCATTATCTTCTCATATCCATACTTGCTTATATCAAACTATTCTACTACTAATAATCTCCAATCCAACAAGTGGTTACTTCTAACTCCATTCATACTCTTCCTTAATCATCCATCACTAACATTACTCCAAGATATATATATATATCAAATCCTACTTCCCCTCAAGTGTTTAGTATTTCCCAAGAGGAAAATACTACATCTCTAATTCAATGTTGCTCTAACATCATCCTAATCATACTATCTTATCTCTACTTGACTCCCATATCTTATACTCCAACCTCACATTATATTAATATGACTTGTCATGGCTAACCTAGGATAACATATCTATACTAGGTTTCAATCATGTTTTATCCACCAATGTCACTTATACATGATATAAGCATTCAATCTTGGTGAGTAAGGCATGATAATTATAATCCTTTGTTCCTTTATGGTTTAGGTTTCTAGTTGGCTAATCAAGGCTTCATCCATACAACATTAAAGTTGTATTGAAATTATCTTCTTAGTATCTCTATTGGATTAAGGGATGTTATTCATGGACTATGCTTACTTAATCCAATAGGATTACTCCTTGGTATCTATCTTCAATGTTCATCCTTATAATCCTATTTGTTACCATATAATTATATCTTCCATATAACTCTTCTATCCATTCAGGAGTGAGTTAACTTCTTCAATTACCATATTGATTTCATTCCCTTCAATCACTCCCATCCTATAGATGATATCTAAAACTAGCATTACCACCTACCTCTTCTTACTTCTTTCTCTTAAGGACTGAAGTGAATGCTATGATAAGGACAAGAGTTGATAGGTCAAGAATTGATAGGTTAAGAATTGGTGAATCAATAGTTGATTACTCAACATTGATGAACAACAGATATTAGAATAATATTCAATAGAGATGATAAGGATTAATATGGAAAGAAAGATATATGGTGAATGATCTTGACTTGATTTCTTTCCTACTCAAACTCACTAAAGAGTTAAGGTTAGGTATTACCATGATTACTCATGGTATAAGTAGATGAGATTAAGATAGGTCAATATTAAGTTGTTACATTCCTATTACTTAAGTTATCCATATAAATTGGTATTCATGAGTTATGTAATGAATACTAGGATGTAATTTCTTAAGGATTAATATCAATCATTAAGTAATATATGGTGGTCTAGTTTTAGTATATTTGATCTACCCTTAGATCAAATCATGATTACCCAAAATAATGTTTTTATCAAAGGTCATATTGAAACTTATCATAGTCAACTTGATGATCTACTTCAATTCCATCAAGTTAAGAGAAGCTTCAATCACTTTGACAAGTTTTATTCAAAAGCGCGAAAATTATTCAGATTTTTTATGCATGAATGCAATGCACACACCTGGGTTCAGCTTATTTCTAAGCTCTAATGCTGGGATGTTACAGATTATTATGAATCTAAAAATCTATTATTTGTATTTTTCAGACTTCTATTTTATTTTCTATAATTTATTGAGTTCTAGGGTTATTTTGGTATTTTATTAATTATTAAAATTTCTTCAGGATTTTGGGCTAACCATTGGGCTTATTGGGCCTTAGCCCAAGTGTCCTAGTCAAAGGCTCTCCCCGAAGGGTTCTGGCCCTATCGGCCCATTCCTCTGCCTCGCCCTCTCTCAACCCTATTCTTTCTCCTCCTCGACCCCGAGGTCGCTAGCACCGCCGCCATGCGATTCTCGCCGCTGTGGTCCTCCTTGGCCGCCACCACTGTGGTGTATGGCGAGGTTGTTGACCATGCTCCTTCGTCTGCTCCAACTCGATTTGGTTCTGGGGCACTCCTGCGGCTAGGCTAGCCCCGTCCAGAACCCTAGGGTTTGGGGTGGTGTTGATGACGTCGCCGCCGATGCTCCCGTGATACCGTGAGGTGCTCGTGCGTTGATGTGGGGTGTTGTGCGCCCTCGTGTGCTGTTGTGTCCGCCGCCGCGGCTAGGTGCGGGTTGCAGCGCCCCTTGGGTGCTCCCCGTGCCGTCGTGCGTTCGTCGGCCCTTCTGCTTCCTGTTCAATTCTCCAGCGAGGACCACAAGTGAGTTTGTTCTTGGCTATCACCCGTGCCTCTATCTCCTCTGAGTTCATTTGTGTGTAACTAGTGTCCATCCCTCATTAGGTTTCATATTGGTTCTAGGGTTCTTCCCTTGTTCTAGGGTTCATCCCTCTATGTGCTTGTAAGATGATGGTTTTATCTGGTAGTGATGCCTAGTAAGGATTGTGCTCACTGCACTTCAATGCTTACTGTCATGCTTTGATTATCTGATGTTATTGTTGATCTGATGCTAGTGGTTAAATAGTGTTGCCTTTAATTGGTGATTAAGCTTGGTTAACCTGATGGTATTATTGTGAAACATGGTTGGTTAGATTGATGCTTAGTGTGTTCCTCTACTGTTAGTACTCTAGTACTGACAGTAGCACTGTCAGTGGTTATTCACTGCATCAGTAGATGTTGGCTTGTATGGTTATCAATATACTAAACTTAATCATTGGATTTTAATGGTGCTTTAAATATATATGGATATGTTTGATGATATCTGAGTGTAATCTTAGGGAAATGATATCAATAGCTTGCCAGTTTCATTATGGTAACCTGTTAATGGTTTAATTTGGTTGATAGAGTCTGTTCTTGTGACACCATTTAGCTATGGCACACAAGTTGTGATTCTACTACTGGCTTTGCTTTGGTGAGTGCTTAAGATTGGATAAATGCAAAAATAAGTTGAAAGCTTCTCTTAATATTTATGCCTATGATGTTGGTCTGAGGCTCTAGGAACTCGATTCCTATCTTGCTGTCCCTTTCAAATATGCTAAAGTATCATGGTTACTCACTTGATCTTGGATCCTACTTGGTTAAGATGATTGGTTTGCTTATAGCTTAATGTTGGTGCATATATTTTATGAAATCTGAGGTGCTACTCCATTAAGAGATGTGCCCAGATTTATAAGCTATATAAGCACATGTTGAAATATATAAGTTTTTGTTATCACCATGATCTATGATGCTGGCCTGAGATCCTGGTTGGTTTGATAGATTTACTGTTGGCCTTTATATTTCCAAAACCTCTAGGATAGATTCACCCCTCTTGGGTGATTACTAAGAGGTTTGTTCTAAAACAACACATGCTTTTCTGTTTATATAAGATGAATAGATTATGTGGATGTTTTATGATACTCACCACAACAGTTGATGATCGTGGTGGCTTGATCTTGCTGGTTGTGTTGCTGGCCTGATCTGGTCCTTCACCTCCTAATGTTGTTCTTGTTGCTTCTGGTTCCTGTTCTTGGCCTTGATCAGCCCTGCACCTCCTAGCTCCTGCAACTTTACCTTGCTATCCACCTAATCCACCCCCTCCTTATGTCACCATCTAGTGATGCTTAGAGTGATTTGGTGTGTGGTTTGGCTGGGGTTTTGCTTGGCTTTGCTAAGCTGAGTGTGTTCTTGGTGTGGTGTTTGAGATGCAAAGATGAACTAGTGAGATGCCACGGTTGTGCTTGCTCCTTTTACTTGTGTGAGCTGTTGTGGCTGTGTCGACAACACTCACCATGCATTTGGTGATTGTGCTGCATGTGTGCATGGTACATGATTGTGGATCAGACCAGTGAGTTGTCTCACCCTTTGATCTTTTTACTATTAACATTCCTGGTGAAACTTGCCCCTTTTACTTGCTGTGATCATTTGACTGATGGCTTATTTATTTTGAAAGATCAAATTCTTTCATATTGGTGAAACTTGCCCCTATAAAATTACTCAATGATGTAATTTTGAGCAGTGCACTTCACTGCTCTCTACTGAGAGTGAAACTAACAATTAAACTTTTATTTTTATTTTATTTGTTTTGTATTTTGCAGGTATAGTATTTGGACACTCAAGATTTAGTTTTAGGATTACTTAGATAAGTAGATTCCTTTGTAATATTTATTTCTTTCTTTTGTAAAAAATTGTAATAGTTTATTCATATATGAATTTATCTTTTTGTAATATCTTTATTGTAATGAACCTTTATTGACCCAATGAGTCAATCTTTGTAATTTATTTATGGAATAAAGATAATGAGTAAAGATTCATTCTTATTTGAGTTTCTATTATTGAATTCTTATTATCTCTTGATTAAATCATATAACATTATTAAATCATTTTGGAATTAATTTTAAAATACCAAATCCTAACTTTAAAAATATAAATTCAAATTTCAAGTTTGAATTCAAATCCTTTCCCCCCAAAATAAATTAGTTCAAAAAGATCATGTCAAAGTTTATAGCGATCACTCTCCAGAGCTAATCCTACACCTAGAGAGTGAAAGAAACTCTGATCGCTTTAGATTTTTATTTGGCGAAAAATTTACCCACATTTTACAGATGAATGCATGCATATGCACAAATTCCTAAATCTACCCTTTGTTGGTTCCTAAATGCTAGGATGTTACAGCTAGTCTCTCCATTGCAAGTGCACACAGATGCATGTAAAGGTTTAGGAAATGCAGTGAAGATTGTTTTCCCTCATGCTAAGCAGAGGGAGTGCTTCGGCCATATGTGGATGAATTTGATCAAAAAAATCAGAGGAGATGATTTTGGACACATGTGGCCAGCAGCAAGATCTTACACTAGACAGACACATTCATATCACCTTGAGAAGATTAAGGCGGCATGCTCTGAGGAGGATAGGGTCAAGTTTTGTACATGGTTAGATTCCTACCATTCTATAGGTCAGGTTTTAAAACTACCATCAAATGTGATCATATCAACAATAATTTGGCAGGAAGTTTCGACAACAAAGTGAAGGAGTTAAAATAATTGCATGTCCATGACATGGTTGACCAGATCAGGATCATGATCATGAGGTTGTGGGAATTGAGAAGAAGGCTTGGTGATGTTCTTCAAGGAGATAAGCTTCCTGGTGTTGTGCAGCAGGTGGTCAACAGGAGCAGAAATCTTGCACATTTGTGTGTTGAAAAATCCTCATTGTGGGGTGCTGAAGTTAGAGATACAAAGACTGGCAGAGGCATGTTGTTGACACTCAATTGCATGAATGCACATGCCTTGAGTGGCAACACACCGGGAAGCCTTGTGAGCATGCCATACTTTTCTTGGCCTCCAAACACGAGCTAAATATGCATCCATATTTGCATGAGTATTTTTTGTAGCAAAATGGAAGGCTGCATACGCAACACCAATTCCAGCACTTACAGACCAGTCTCAGTGGCCTGGAGAATAGATACAAACTCTGTGAAGAACTTGGACACCGAGCTGGCTCTACCAAGTGCAGATACACTGCTGAAAAGCCAAAGTATGTTCATCCAAAATATATGTATTCCTTGTTGATGATTTTTCTCCCCCAACTAACTTGCTTGTTTTCAGGAGGAAGCGTGGATAAAAAGGCCCACCTCTTGTTGTTGAAGAATGCTGGACAGTGAAAAGGGAAAGAATCAATGGCTCAAGAAAGAAGAAAACTAACCAGATCTTGTTTGGTGATGCTAAGGTGCAAATTGAACCTGTTAATGCTGTTGAGGTGCAATCTGAACTTGTTTTGGAGGATGAAGTGCAAATTGTTTAGGTGCAAAATGAAACTATTGATGAGTCTTTAGGGCACATCGATTCTGATTTGGAAGCTCTATTGCAAAATGAGCATGTTGGTGAGGCTATGGTGCAAACTGAGCATGTTGATGAGGCTCTGGTGCCAGCTCTTGAGTTGCAGGCTGTTACACATTCTGAACCGGATTGTGCTGTTGAGGAGGTACAGGAGGTGAAGCAGACTCTTGGACATGTTGTAATAATGCCAGATGGTTATGGTAAGAAAAAGAAGAGCATAAACCTGTTGTGTGGTGTGAAACATGTGAAGGAGAAGAAATTGATGGGTAAGAAGAGCCAAAAGAAATAGACTTTGAATCATGTGTGAACATTTGTTATTGTAATAATTTGGCACTTGTTGTTGTAATAATTTGGCACTTGTTGTTATAAACATTTGTTATTGTAATAATTTGGCACTTGTTGTTGTAATAATTTAGCACTTGTTGTTGTAATAATTTGGCCAAAATTCAAATATGATGATAAATTTGAATTTAAACCAATGTAGCTATGTGTACTTTTCTATGTTTGTATGAGCTTCCAACATTTTCTCATATGTATAGTACAAATCATCCTCACCCTGACCCCTTTTGTGAAGTACAGCTCACCCTCACCAAAATGTGGTAGAAATGGGCTCCAAAGCTAGGGTAAACGAACCCATTTCTAACCAAGTTTTTTTTGACCATTTCCAAATCACCCCCAAGAATTGAACATGAACATTTTCTACCTATATAGTTAGATTACCAAGTCTCACGCTTTTTTATATTATTTATTTAATTTTGAAAAAAAATCATGCTTTGATAAAAAAATTAAAAACAAGTTTGATATTTTTCCTCACAACTATGTCACATATTATGACACCAAGCGAAGGTTTTGTATTTTTTTTGAATTAGTTATGCACATTTGAATGTTTGGTCAAACTTTGTGAAGGATTTTCATAAAGATTCTTAGGTTGGGGCTGAGGCTCACTAAACTAGCATTGGATATCTGATGAAATAGCATGTTGTGAACCTAAAATGATTTTAGTGAAAAATCACAGGCATCATAACATGTACCTCTAGTTCATATCTGACCCACTTCTAGCCGATTCAGCAGGATTTGTCTTTTTCACCAGGGAAAAAGGTTTGAGATACCCAAATTGGGACATTGTACATGCAAGGTGGTCTAGTATTTTTGAAAAATAGGATGTTACCATTTAGAAACTTCAATTTGGTGGTTGCTTCACAACCCCCCTCCCCCCGTTTTTGGCACTCAGAAAATGGAAAATGGCTTTTTTGTGCCTTGAAAAGGAAAACTTCCTTCTACAACATTGTTAGTCATCCCATTATACACATGCATGCACAATATGGGCACATTATCACAAACTGTGCCTTGATTCTAGCTATATCATTGGTCATTTGATCCGAAAGCCAGAAAACCTCGGATGAGATAGGTCATTTTGTGAAGGAGTTTTTGTGATATGATTAATATACCAAGTTTGATATTTTTCCCACAACTATGTCACATATTCTGACACCATGCGAAGGTTTATTTATTTTTGAATTAGTTATGCACATTTTAATGTTTGGTCAAACTTTGCGAAGGATTTTCATAAATATTCTTAGGTTTGAGATACCCTGGTAAAATGATTTTTGTGAAAAATCACAGGCATCATAACATGTACCTGTAGTTCATATCTGACCCACTTCTAGTTGATTCGACATGATTTGTCTTTTTCACCAGGGATGGAATAAAAGGTTTGAGATACCCAAGTTGGGACATTGTACATGCAAGGTGGTCTAGTATTTTTTGAAAAATAGGATGTTACCATTTTGAAAATTCAATTTGGTGGTTGCTTCACAATCCCCCCTGATGGCGCTGCTTCAACGTGGGAGCGCTTCGTCGGGAAACCCCAAGAGCAAGGTGTGAGGCAGCACAGCAGAAAGTTTTACCTCAATAAGAAACCGAGGTTATCGAACCAGTAGGAGGAAGGAAACGTCTCAAAGGTGTTGCAAGTAACGTGGAAACCTGCACAACACAAACTCAAGACTTTGCCCCAACGAAAAAGTGAGGTTGTCAAGCTCACCGGTTTGCTGTAATAATGGATTAACTGTATGGTGTGGAAGTTGATGATGGTTTGCAGCAAGTAAACATTAAAAGTGGAGGATGTATCAATGGTAAAGATTGGACCGGGGTCCGTAGTTCACTAGAGGTGCTCTCCTTAGATAAACAAACATGGCATGAAGGGTCAACAAATTACAGCAGGGCAATTGACAGGAACTGAGCATGGCATAGCAATGCAATACTAGATAAAAAGATCCTAGGAGATTCGATTGGGCAATACAATAATATACATATACCGCCATCCAACTACATCTATGACTAAAATTCCACCTTTGGGTTATCATCCAAACCCCCTCCGGTATTAAGTTGCAAGCAACAGACAACTTCTTTAAGAAAAATGTGTAAGGTAAACAATCCACTTGTTCCATGAATAAGAGATCGTTGTTTTCTCCCTAGTGGAAACAACACATCTACAACCGAAGAGATTTATTTCACTTCCCTTGGAAACTAGAGGCATGACCCACTATCGAGCATAAATATCCCCTCTTGGAGTCACTAGCAACTACTTGGCCAAGATAGATACTAACAACGGAGAGCATGCAAGATCACAAACAACACAGACATGATAGAATCAAAATAGACAAAACCATTAATCAACCTGACATAGTAATCTCAATATCCATCGGATCCCCGCAAACACAGCATGCATTATTACAAATAGATTAGATCTTGATCATGAACGGAGCTCACAAGATCTATACATGAAAGCACAAGGAGGAGATACAACCATCTAGCTACTACATGGACCCGTAGTCCAAGGTGGAACTACTCACGCTTCATACCGGAGGCTGGCATGATGAAGAAGAAGGCCTCTGGGATGATCTCCCCTCTGGTAGGGTGCCAGGAAGAGCTTCAGATCCCCCCGATCTAGGGACGATGGTGGCGGTGTCTACATACGGATTCGTGGAATATTGATCGGGTGCCTAGGCTTTTTGCATTGGGGGCTTCTAATAGGCGAAGAGGTGAGGCAGGGTGCCACCATGGGCCCACACCCTGCCCAGGCGCGGGCCCACCTAGGTCGCGCCTGGGGAGGGTGTGGCCACCCTGTGGCGCCCCTCCGTCTCGTACTTCGGCTCCGTGTTCCCCACGGTAAAATATTGACTTTGGCTTTTGTCCCATCCAATTCCGAGAATATTGATTTTCTGCCTTTCTGGAACCAAAAACGGAAGAAAATAGGCAACTAGCACTATGGAACTTGTTAATAGGTTAGTACCAGAAAACATCTAAAAACACCTCAAATTGTAGACAAATCAAAGCAAAGTAGATAGTAAACAAGCATGGAGCATCAAAAATTATAGATACGTTTCCGACGTATCACCCCCCCCCCCCCGTTTTCGGCACTCAGAAAGTGGAAAATGCCATTTTTGTGCCTCGAAAAGGAAAACTTGCTTCTACAACATTGTTAGTCATCCCATTATACACATGCATGCACAATATGGGCAATTTATCACAAACTATGCCTTGATTCTAGCTATATCATTGGTCATTTGACCCGAAAGCCAGAAAAACCTCGGATGAGATAGGTCATTTTGTAAAGGGTTTTTTAAATATGATCAGTATACCAAGTTTGATATTTTTTCCCACAAATATGTCACATATTATGACACCATGTGAAGGTTTTGTATTTTTTTTTAAATTAGTTATGCACATTTGAATGTTTGGTCAAACTTTGTGAAGGATTTTCATAAAGATTCTTAGGTTGGGGTTGAGGCTCACTAAACTAGCATTGGATATCTGATCAAATAGCATGTTGTGAACCTAAAATGATTTTTGTGAAAAATCACAGGAATCATAACATGTACCTGTAGTTCATATCTGACCCACTTCTTGCTGATTCGGCATGATTTATCTTTTTCACCAGGGATGCAATAAAAGGTTTGAGATACCCAAATTGGGACATTATACATGCAAAGTGGTCTAGTATTTTTGAAAAATAGGATGTTACCATTTTAAAACTTCAATTTGGTGGTTGCTTCACAACCCCCCTCTCCCCGTTTTTGGCACTCAGAAAATGAAAAATTCATTTTTTATGCGTCGAAAAGGAAAACTTCCTTCTACAACATTGTTAGTCATCCCATTACACACTTGCATGCACAATATGGTCACATTATCACAATGTATGCCTTGATTCTAGCCATATCATTGGTTTTTTTATCCGAAAGCCAGAAAACGTAGGGTAAGATAGGTCATTTTGTGAAGGGTTTTTTGAGATATGATCAATATACCAAGTTTGATATTTTTCCTCACAACTATGTCACATAATATGACACCATGCGAAGGTTTTGTATTTTTTGATTTTTTGAATTAGTTATGCACATTTGAATGTTTGGTCAAACTTGTGAAAACCCCGTTGACTGCCTCCTAAACCCAGCTAACCCTAAGGCCGAATAAGGAGCGTCGATCTAACCCTAGCGCGATATTGTGGTCGTCCGATCGCGTCTTCTAGACGGATTCCACGGGTGACTCTGGGCGATCAGTGGGAGGGCTTGTTCTGTGTAGAGGTCCCTACCCAATAAGGTAGAACCCTCCTGTGTTTTACAATGCTAGTCCCTAGATCAATAGCTAGCATCCACAGTTAAGATGTAATATCAAGAAACAAAGGTCATAATATAACTTTATAACCAGGAATAACATAATTTTATTACATCACACATAGCTCATATGGCTATTACATTACTTTGCAGCGGAATAACTATAAGCATGGGGTCCTTCATCTTCAAAGTGTCACAGGCAGATGTTGGTTGTAGACTTTGTAATCCTAAACAATCAATCTTCACTAAAATCAATCAAACCTGCAACATACAAGTTACAGCCACAAAGGGTCAATACATTTGAATTGTATTGGCAAGTGATACTATGGTAGTATTGTGGAGTCTATCAACTATATGCATTTGGCTAAGTGGAGTTGAGGCTTGCATTGCTCCAAATAGACTTTTCTTATCATTTTGAAAATACTAAGTTTTTGCTTGACAAAATCATTTTCCTCAATCAAAGATTTCAAGATCCTTGTACCAAGCCATCTCTCCATCAATGATTGAAGAATTCAAACAACCCTTGTTGAAACCACAAGATTTTAATTTAGAAATTGGAATGATGAGATTCTTGATTGCTTCCATGTCTTGATGCTCAAATTGTCCTTTACCAGGGACATGGCTAAGTACTTAGGTTTTACACTCTACAGAGGTGGTGCACTTTACCCACAAGACTTGGTTTCCCAAGACAAGATCTTTCAGAAGCTTTCCCTTAGACCAAAGTGGACGCGCTCCAACCTATCAAACACTACCACCCACTGTCCATTTGGCTAAGTTCTTGCAACCTATATGATCATGGCAGAGCCCATATTGCCAAGTGGTTGCACTTGAAGCTTCTCAACATTTGACATCTCAAATCCCTTTGTTTCCTGGGTGGCATTCCACAAGTGAGATACACAACCCAAGTCCATGGCCTTGTGTAACCACTCAACATATCCCAATCCTTCCATTCCACCCAGGAGGTTCATTAACTTAGTTGTTTTATTAGACAAAATCACAAGTCCTCAGACTTAGAATATTTTTCCATAGTGTGAATATATATTCCACCCATGTTTTCTATTAGCTAGGCTAAGCTTGGTAGTAATAGGAAACTGAACTTAGAAAATCCTACTAAGGATTCATCTACTAGGTTTTCCTATAGCAAGAGTTATACTTAGCAAAATTCATGCAAGTTTACTTAGCAAAATCACTAATGCATAGAAAAAGTAATGGGACAAAAAGTATGAAGCATCACTTGCCTTTTTGGTAGAGTATAGGTTCACTTCTTGATCTTTGCAACAATCACACTCTTCAAGTCACTACAAATCAATCAAGCAAACACTAATTCAATTTACATTCCAAACCAATAATCACTCAAACAAATTCACACACACAAAACAATGGAAACCAATTCATGCATGGGAGCATGCACAAGATAGTTTTATTTTGCAAAGGGGTCTTTATGGGGTTTCTAAACTTTGCAAGATCCAAATTGGTCATTTACCAAAGTGGCAAAGTCATTAGCAAGAGGGTTTTGTCCAAAAACTATTTTAAATCCATTTATCATTTCATGTGGTGAAAAATGTTTTTATTAAGGCAAAACTTTTAAGTTGTTCACCAAATGAGTTGCTAATTTGCAAAACTTGGTGTTTTTAGGTCAGTAGGTTTGGTCCAAATCATTTCCTTAAAGTTTTCTTTTCATAAACATTTTTATAACAAAAACCATTCTTTTTATTTGGCTAGAAAATGACTAAGTCAAGTAATCCAACCTAAATTTTACAAAAATCATTTCTAACACCAAGGGTTGGTTCCTAGGGTCAGTAAGATCACAACAATCCATTTGGCAAAAGTTTTAATACAAAAATCATTTTTAAATAATTTTTATACGCTATACAAGTACACAAATGTTTCTGCAAATTCAAACAAGCTAACAGATACTATTTGTCAAACTAAGGCCATGGTTGGCTAGGGCTTGTTCTCCTGAATCCATTGATATAAAATTTGCCAAATTTGGACGTGTGGATCAAAAGATATAAGGGTTTGAAGTTTGTAAATAATTCTGATTTCAAATTCTAATTTCAATCTATCTGGTGACACGCGGCGGCTTCCTATTCGTCGGTACCGTTTCGGTTGGATCACGCGACGACAGCCGTTGGATTAAGTTAAATCGTGCGGCGCGCAGAGGTTACTTACCGCTTTAGTTAAATTCTATCGTGGCCTTACGATGACGATCTAACGGTGCTAGGCACACCAGCCACAGATGGGCGGCGATATGTTACCGGCGAGCGGCGGAGCGGCCAGTTGGCGGCGGCGCTGGCGATGCAGGAAGCGAGGGAGAGAGGGAGGAAGCTCACCGGGTTCGTGGAGCGACGCTGATGCTCAACGTGGTACGGGTGGTTGAAGGGGCGCACTGGGTTGGGCGGAATTCCTCGCCGGAGTTGCGAACGTCGTCAGGTGGTCGTCGTGGACGAGGATAGGGAGCGCCCTAAGACAAACGGAGGGTACGGTTAGGTTCGTAAGCGAGAGGCGAGTATGTGTGCATCATCGAGACGGAAGGGGGCGGTCAGATGTTTACCTGGAAGACTCGCCGGAGTAAGGCAGACGCGGCGGCGGTACTGGTGGTTGTCGTTGGCGAGGCTCAGAGGTGCCCGCGGTCAAGTGGGTGGTACGGGGAGGAAGGTCTGGGAGTGGGGAAGTTGCCAGGGTGCTCGGGGAGGCTCGGGGCGGTGTGTGCTGGTCGGATTTCGCTGGAGAAGGTCGCCGGAGTTGGTGAGGTTGCAGTGGCCAATTGGAGCAGCACTGGGGCGGAGAGGAACTGGAACCAGAGGGGAAACGGAGAGGAGGGACTGGCGATTTAACACGCGTGCTTACTGCGGCTTTTACTCGTGGCATCAAGGTGAATTAAGCCAAGGAGTTAAGCCTGCAACGGCGAGTAGAGGGAGAAGAATCCGTCGCGGGGTGGGTGAGAAAGATGAACAGGAGGAGTGGGTCCCGTTCGTCAGCGAAAGAGAGGGAGGGAGAAGAGGGCCACATGTCAGTGACTTTGCGGGCTGTTTCAGCAGTGAGGGAAAAATGGTTCGGGGAGGGAAAAGGAGCTGGGCCGCTGGTGGGCTTCGTGGGTTGCTGGGTTGGGTTGGTTTTCCTTTATTTTTTTCTGTCTGCTTTGTTTTATTCTTTTCTATTTTATTTTCTGATTTGATTATTCAAACATATGATTTAATCAACCAAATAAATTCAAACCAACATCACACTTCACAACTTTTGAACTTGATTATGTTCAGTAACAAATACCAAAATTCTAAAATAATATTTTAATTCATTTTAGGAACCATTCCTTAATTAAATAAAATGTACCTTTAGTTATTTATTTAAGTAGGGTTTGATCTATTTGATAAAATCACCATTTTAAATCCAAATATTTTCAAAGCAAAATCAGTAGGTTTTATTTGGGAAATATAGAATGCTTAAAATACTTGTTTTTAAATAAAATAACATTTTATTATAGGGTCCATTAATAAAAATGGCCTTTGTTATTGAATCAAATAGGGTTTGATTTCATTAATAAAATCTTTATTTGAAACCTAAATATTTTCAAAATCAAATTAGTAGGTTTAATTTGGGAAAATATATAATATTTGGAAATTTGTTTTAAAACAAAATAACCTTTTATTTTAGTGTCCATTATTAATTATTATAATAGACTTTCATTATTAACTCCAATAGGATTTGTTTTATTGAGATATTTATTTTGAAATCTTAAAACAAGCCGAAACACTTTAGTAGGTTTTATTAGAGAATATAAAATACTTGGAAAGCCTATTTAAAACAATTTAATAAGTTTGATGTTTTAATTCAAATGGTAAAACTTTTTATAATAAAATTTGATATTAATTCCTTATTATTTTATTTTAGATAAACCTTTGTTACTTTTATTCAAAACTAAATGTTTTAATTCACAAAGTTTGGTCAAGGTTTAATTTGACTTTATTAAATAATCTTTATTTATAACTCCACCTTTTCTTTTGAAAAACCAATCTTTTATTAAAGACCCAAAGTAGTAATTTTAAATATTCAAATTGTTTTCTTTATTAAATGTTTTATCTTTTAAATTTCTTTAGGATTTATTTTAATTCAAATGGGTTTGAAGTTCCAATTGAATTCAAAAAGTTTCTTCTGGCTCTGAAAATCAAACAAAGTTTTATTTTATTCATTTATTTTCACATTACAAGATTTGGAAAATCTTGGGATGTGACAGGCTACCACCCTTAAAATAAATCTCGTCCCGAGATTTGGGGAGGCTAGGGTTACAAGCAAGTTCACAACAACTAGGGTACTACCACCCTTAAAAATTTTCAAACAAAAATTACACATTGTCCTTGGGATCCTGGGAAAACTTTCTCTAATTAAACAGTTGCATTTATGTCCTTAATTTCCATGCTTGACTCATGGGCCAAGGTTGAGATCCTTCATAGACTTGTTTAAATTTTTCTCCTTCCTTTCTGGACAATTGTTTGCATAGTGGCCTAGTTCCTTGCATTTGAAACATGTGACCAGGCTGAGATCCCTCATAGGCTGGTTTATCTTATGCTTCATCTTTTCTGGACAGTAGTTTGCATAATGTCCTAACTCTTTGCAGTATTTGCACATAACTTGGCTAAAATCTTTCCTTATCTTGGGTTTCACCAGCTTTTGTTTGTCTTCTTGTCTCTTCTTCTTTTCTGGGCATTCATTGTAATAATGTCCCATCTCTTTGCAAGTGTAACATTGCTCTTGAGTAATATCCTTCTTGTTTGGGTTGGGGCATTTCTTCTTCTTCTTGGGTCTCTCCAAAGCTAGGAGTTCTTCTAGTTCATGTTCTTCATAGGTGGGGGGTCTTTCTCTCTTCTTGAGGCATTGATCTTCATGCTCCCTGGATGCATGATCTTTGTCTCTAAAACTATTGTTGGCTTGGGTTCCTTCTAGAATAGCATCTTTGTCATCCTTGTTGTCATTAGCTCTTTGGAAAAAGTTTTCTCTCATGTTGATCATTTGAGTAACCATTCCTTGCAACAATTGGGATTGAAGTTTCAAAATCCTTTGTATGGCTGGGTCTAGTCCATTGTTGTTAGCTAAAAGCTGAGTTGTCTCTTGGCTCAACTGGTTTTGGGTTGCTATAAGTTCTCTCATGTTGTCTTCTTGGTTGTTGTTGTTGTCCACCTTGATGTTGGAGTTTCTTGGAGTAGTCATCTGTTTGGGTTGGGTAGGGATTTAGAATGGGCAAGATATTTCTAAGGAAATATTTCTAATCACACACATCACAATTCACACAAACAATGTGCAAGCATTCACAAACAAACACTCCACTCAAACAACAAGTTTCAAGCACATTTTTAGGCAACAAAATATTTTTGTTACACCACATAAGTTGGTGATTTGCCTTAACTAAATTATGGTGGTCCATCTATATGGTTCACTTGTGATCTTTCCTTCCTTCCTGATTCTTCTTGCATGAGATCTTGGTTTCCTTGTGAAAACTCTTGGTTGCAATACTTCAAAGTTGTTGATGGCTCCTTCTTATTTTGCATTCCCTCAGTCTCTAAATCTTGAGTAAGATCTCCTTGTCTCACTTGTAGTCCTTAGAGGTATCCATGTTGGAAATCTTTGGAGAACATGCTGAAGAGGTTGAAGTCATTAGAGCTGAAGATGTTGAAGTCATTAGAGTTGAAGAAGTTGAAGTCATTAGAGTTGTAGATGTTGAAGAAGTCTTTTGCACATGGTGTAGTCTTTGGTCATGGGGTAGGCTTTCCATCAAGTTAAAGTAGAAGAGATGTAGAGTTGAAACAAAAATAGTTGAGGAAAGAGTTTACAAGTGTTTTTGTAAATAAGTTTTTGGAACAAATACAACTCCTATTTTTCTAAGGGTTTTTTCCAATCCTAGGTTTACAAATCCTACAGGCAACACAATGCTCTGATACCATCTGTAGAGGTCCCTACCCAATAAGGTAGAACCCTCCTGTGTTTTACAATGCTAGTCCCTGGATCAATAGCTAGCATCCACAGTTAAGATGTAATATCAAGAAACAAAGGTCATAATATAACTTTATAACCAGGAATAACATAATTTTATTACATCACACATAGCTCATATGGCTATTACATTACTTTGCAGCGGAATAACTATAAGCATGGGGTCCTTCATCTTCAAAGTGTCACAGGCAGATGTTGGTTGTAGACTTTGTAATCCTAAACAATCAATCTTCACTAAAATCAATCAAACCTGCAACATACAAGTTACAGCCACAAAGGGTCAATACATTTGAATTGTATTGGCAAGTGATACTATGGTAGTATTGTGGATTCTATCAACTATATGCATTTGGCTAAGTGGAGTTGAGGCTTGCATTGCTCAAAATAGACTTTTCTTATCATTTTGAAAATACTAAGTTTTTGCTTGACAAAATCATTTTCCTCAATCAAAGATTTCAAGATCCTTGTACCAAGCCATCTCTCCATCAATGATTGAAGAATTCAAACAACCCTTGTTGAAACCACAAGATTTTAATTTAGAAATTGGAATGATGAGATTCTTGATTGCTTCCATGTCTTGATGCTCAAATTGTCCTTTACCAGGGACATGGCTAAGTACTTAGGTTTTACACTCTACAGAGGTGGTGCACTTTACCCACAAGACTTGGTTTCCCAAGACAAGATCTTTCAGAAGCTTTCCCTTAGACCAAAGTGGACGCGCTCCAACCTATCAAACACTACCACCCACTGTCCATTTGGCTAAGTTCTTGCAACCTATATGATCATGGCAGAGCCCATATTGCCAAGTGGTTGCACTTGAAGCTTCTCAACATTTGACATCTCAAATCCCTTTGTTTCCTGGGTGGCATTCCACAAGTGAGATACACAACCCAAGTCCATGGCCTTGTGTAACCACTCAACATATCCCAATCCTTCCATTCCACCCAGGAGGTTCATTAACTTAGTTGTTTTATTAGACAAAATCACAAGTCCTCAGACTTAGAATATTTTTCCATAGTGTGAATATATATTCCACCCATGTTTTCTATTAGCTAGGCTAAGCTTGGTAGTAATAGGAAACTGAACTTAGAAAATCCTACTAAGGATTCATCTACTAGGTTTTCCTATAGCAAGAGTTATACTTAGCAAAATTCATGCAAGTTTACTTAGCAAAATCACTAATGCATAGAAAAAGTAATGGGACAAAAAGTATGAAGCATCACTTGCCTTTTTGGTAGAGTATAGGTTCACTTCTTGATCTTTGCAACAATCACACTCTTCAAGTCACTACAAATCAATCAAGCAAACACTAATTCAATTTACATTCCAAACCAATAATCACTCAAACAAATTCACACACACAAAACAATGGAAACCAATTCATGCATGGGAGCATGCACAAGATAGTTTTATTTTGCAAAGGGGTCTTTATGGGGTTTCTAAACTTTGCAAGATCCAAATTGGTCATTTACCAAAGTGGCAAAGTCATTAGCAAGAGGGTTTTGTCCAAAAACTATTTTAAATCCATTTATCATTTCATGTGGTGAAAAATGTTTTTATTAAGGCAAAACTTTTAAGTTGTTCACCAAATGAGTTGCTAATTTGCAAAACTTGGTGTTTTTAGGTCAGTAGGTTTGGTCCAAATCATTTCCTTAAAGTTTTCTTTTCATAAACATTTTTATAACAAAAACCATTCTTTTTATTTGGCTAGAAAATGACTAAGTCAAGTAATCCAACCTAAATTTTACAAAAATCATTTCTAACACCAAGGGTTGGTTCCTAGGGTCAGTAAGATCACAACAATCCATTTGGCAAAAGTTTTAATACAAAAATCATTTTTAAATAATTTTTATACGCTATACAAGTACACAAATGTTTCTGCAAATTCAAACAAGCTAACAGATACTATTTGTCAAACTAAGGCCATGGTTGGCTAGGGCTTGTTCTCCTGAATCCATTGATATAAAATTTGCCAAATTTGGACGTGTGGATCAAAAGATATAAGGGTTTGAAGTTTGTAAATAATTCTGATTTCAAATTCTAATTTCAATCTATCTGGTGACACGCGGCGGCTTCCTATTCGTCGGTACCGTTTCGGTTGGATCACGCGACGACAGCCGTTGGATTAAGTTAAATCGTGCGGCGCGCAGAGGTTACTTACCGCTTTAGTTAAATTCTATCGTGGCCTTACGATGACGATCTAACGGTGCTAGGCACACCAGCCACAGATGGGCGGCGATATGTTACCGGCGAGCGGCGGAGCGGCCAGTTGGCGGCGGCGCTGGCGATGCAGGAAGCGAGGGAGAGAGGGAGGAAGCTCACCGGGTTCGTGGAGCGACGCTGATGCTCAACGTGGTACGGGTGGTTGAAGGGGCGCACTGGGTTGGGCGGAATTCCTCGCCGGAGTTGCGAACGTCGTCAGGTGGTCGTCGTGGACAAGGATAGGGAGCGCCCTAAGACAAACGGAGGGTACGGTTAGGTTCGTAAGCGAGAGGCGAGTATGTGTGCATCATCGAGACGGAAGGGGGCGGTCAGATGTTTACCTGGAAGACTCGCCGGAGTAAGGCAGACGCGGCGGCGGTACTGGTGGTTGTCGTTGGCGAGGCTCAGAGGTGCCCGCGGTCAAGTGGGTGGTACGGGGAGGAAGGTCTGGGAGTGGGGAAGTTGCCAGGGTGCTCGGGGAGGCTCGGGGCGGTGTGTGCTGGTCGGATTTCGCTGGAGAAGGTCGCCGGAGTTGGTGAGGTTGCAGTGGCCAATTGGAGCAGCACTGGGGCGGAGAGGAACTGGAACCAGAGGGGAAACGGAGAGGAGGGACTGGCGATTTAACACGCGTGCTTACTGCGGCTTTTACTCGTGGCATCAAGGTGAATTAAGCCGAGGAGTTAAGCCTGCAACGGCGAGGAGAGGGAGAAGAATCCGTCGCGGGGTGGGTGAGAAAGATGAACAGGAGGAGTGGGTCCCGTTCGTCAGCGAAAGAGAGGGAGGGAGAAGAGGGCCACATGTCAGTGACTTTGCGGGCTGTTTCAGCAGTGAGGGAAAAATGGTTCGGGGAGGGAAAAAGAGCTGGGCCGCTGGTGGGCTTCGTGGGTTGCTGGGTTGGGTTGGTTTTCCTTTATTTTTTTCTGTCTGCTTTGTTTTATTCTTTTCTATTTTATTTTCTGATTTGATTATTCAAACATATGATTTAATCAACCAAATAAATTCAAACCAACATCAAACTTCACAACTTTTGAACTTGATTATGTTCAGTAACAAATACCAAAATTCTAAAATAATATTTTAATTCATTTTAGGAACCATTCCTTAATTAAATAAAATGTACCTTTAGTTATTTATTTAAGTAGGGTTTGATCTATTTGATAAAATCACCATTTTAAATCCAAATATTTTCAAAGCAAAATCAGTAGGTTTTATTTGGGAAATATAGAATGCTTAAAATACTTGTTTTTTAATAAAATAACATTTTATTATAGGGTCCATTAATAAAAATGGCCTTTGTTATTGAATCAAATAGGGTTTGATTTCATTAATAAAATCTTTATTTGAAACCTAAATATTTTCAAAATCAAATTAGTAGGTTTAATTTGGGAAAATATATAATATTTGGAAATTTGTTTTAAAACAAAATAACCTTTTATTTTAGTATCCATTATTAATTATTATAATAGACTTTCATTATTAACTCCAATAGGATTTGTTTTATTGAGATATTTATTTTGAAATCTTAAAACAAGCCCAAACACTTTAGTAGGTTTTATTAGAGAATATAAAATACTTGGAAAGCCTATTTAAAACAATTTAATAAGTTTGATGTTTTAATTCAAATGGTAAAACTTTTTATAATAAAATTTGATATTAATTCCTTATTATTTTATTTTAGATAAACCTTTGTTACTTTTATTCAAAACTAAATGTTTTAATTCACAAAGTTTGGTCAAGGTTTAATTTGACTTTATTAAATAATCTTTATTTATAACTCCACCTTTTCTTTTGAAAAACCAATCTTTTATTAAAGACCCAAAGTAGTAATTTTAAATATTCAAATTGTTTTCTTTATTAAATGTTTTATCTTTTAAATTTCTTTAGGATTTATTTTAATTCAAATGGGTTTGAAGTTCCAATTGAATTCAAAAAGTTTCTTCTGGCTCTGAAAATCAAACAAAGTTTTATTTTATTCATTTATTTTCACATTACAAGATTTGGAAAATCTTGGGATGTGACATTCTGCAACCTGATTGGTTGACGTCTCTTAAAAGTATTTCGCGACTAGCTTTTGGCGATTCGTGGGAGCAATGATTCTAGAAGCTGATTGGCTCGCTGTTATCGCCACATTTTGGCCAAAAGAGGAGATGGGTCGTAATCAAGATGGGCTTGGAGGATACATATATGCAACGTATTGCTGGATCAGCCTTGTGCGTGGATTTGGGCTAAATTGCCCGTGTATCTGTATATTATGGTAGGTTACGTTTCGGTTTAAGTAAGAGATAGAGTTGTTAGGGTTATTCCAAAGATAGAAAGTCTCCGGACTATAAATATGTACCTAAGGTTATTGAGAAAGGATGGCGATCACGTTCACAACAAACACAATCTCGGCGCATCGCCACCCCTTGTTTCTAGGGTTTTTCTCGGGTAAGTATCATGCTGCCTAGATCGCATCTTGCGGTCTAGGCAGTATCTGCTTATGCGTTATTTAGTGTTACTCGTACTGAAGCCTTGTTGATGGCGAGTAATACTGTTATCATAGATTTGTTTGGGCTAGCATCGGTACCTTTTTGTTATGATTGCTTAGTTATGCTGCCTTTAGTTATCTCGCTGCCTTTGCACCTTTTTCGGGTGTAAGGGCATCATCTTGCTTGATCTTTATTCAGTTGATTTGATCCGTTATAGTTATGCCTTGTTTTCCAAGGTTTAGTTTGATATCCATATGGTCAGGCCTTGCAAACGGGTTGAACGATCTAGTGGTATGTAAGGGTATGGTTTGCCAATTCGAGAGAAGTTGTTCCGGGAATTGACTTTACGTCGGTTGTTAGGCCTTCTCTAGGGTTAGTTTTCTATCATCTTTTATATCTACCAGGCTCAATTACGTGTAGGATGTTCCAATTATGTGGTGAAAATGTTAAACTGTCGTAGGTCGATTTAACTTGTATTGATGAAGCAAAACCCCATGTTATCGTAGATCTAATGCAGAACCATGGGATAATCGGCTCCAGGAGCCGATTCACAGGGAAACCTGGGAGCCGGTTGCGGCTCGAATTTACGTATACGTGTTTTCCATGCAGGAAACTAATCGAAGCAATCCATCACCTTCCTGACCAGGTATAGGTCAGGTGGCACGCCCTTGCATCAGCCAGGACGTGTGCCGGAGTTTTGCGGGCCGTTGCCCGAGGGACCAGGGCCCACCAGCAGTTCTGGGAGCCTCCCGGCTCTTCGTGTTGCTCGTCGCTGCTCGCCGGTGGGTTTTGACAGGCAACACATTCTGGCACGCCCGGTGGGACCTTCAACAACATCTGCATCAACATCCGACGCTGCGATGGAGGGCAGACCGGTCACGTACGACGATTTGCCTGATGAGCACAAGGCGAAGTATGATGATATCAAAGCTCTCTTCGAAGCCGATCTCATCGGCTCTTTTGAGAGGACCCGTAAGCATGGTATCAGGTGGAAAGGGTTCTCACCCGAAGGTGCTCTTGATGAGGTGGATATGTCTGTTCCTTCAGAAGAGCGCACCAGAGCTCTGCGACAGGAAGTCAATTACATGGTGGCTCATTCTCTTCACCGCCATTCTGAGAGCCTAGTGAACGCTTTCGAGCGCGTCGCGGTTCGCATAGTTCAGGAGATCATGAAACAATAGTACTCTCCGTCGGGGCCTACTCTAGGGACTCACCAGGGAGAAAGACTGCTCCAGACCAGGCCACAGCTGCCATTCACGCTTGCAGCTCCGGAGCCACCAGGGGCACCGGCGTACGTCGTCTACAAGGTTGGAGGTGACCCTGGCGATTGCCAATTCCTGTTTGAACCACCTAAAGAAATCCCACATGGATATGTGTGCACCTACTTGCCGGACTGCAATAGCCTGACGCGCACGAACCAGATTGCAACCGCAGGGATTTCTGGGGCAGGAGTTTCTGGAGCAGGGGCTTCGGGAGCAGGTGTTTCTGTGTAACACCCTCAGAATCGGCCCTATGCAAGTTTTAGCGAAACTCGCCAAACCCGCATAGAAACGATTCGAAGGTGCCCACCAGGCACTTTCGTGCGGGTGGAAAAACAAAGTAATAACATTACACAACAGTCCTCGATGGGACCCACAGAACAGATATGTACAACAGCGACTCAAAGAGTCAAGAATACAGATATACGATACAAAGATCCAAATCACCTTGAAAACGATGGGGCGTCCGACTACGGACAAGATGCAAATGGGGCTAAGAGCCCTGAAGAATAACCAATGGCGTCCATAACCCTGCCCAGGCCAAGCCGGAAGGGTAACCCTGCTAACGGCGTCGATCTCAAAACCTGCTTAAACAAAAGGGGTGCCGACAAAGGGCAAAGGAAAAAAAAAGGAGCGTCAGTACTGAGGCCAGTACACGGCGAGGCTAGACTTCGGCGGTCCTCGCCTACATAGGTATGGTGGACTGAAGCGGCAGCGGCAGCATGCACTAAACAACCTATAGAGACTCGATAGAACGGGCGGCTATCAGAGAGGGGTAAAAAAGACCTATTCGGAACCAACCTGATTCTATCATCAAACAAACCCATCCTGGCGTTTCCCCCTCGAAACCAAACGAGGAAGTCAACCGAGGAACTCACGCAGTTGGCAGTTTTACTTATTCTGTTATAGTTGCGGCACTTTACTAGTCAGGTTTAGATAATCGTCCTGATAAAGTAAGCAGTGGGCACTTTTAGTTAATCATTCTGTTGTGGTGGCAACACTTACTAGTCAGATACAATTAGCATGAGATAACCCCAAAACCCAGCAGTTGTTGGTACTTTTATTTAGCCATTCCGTTGTAGTGAAGCTGATTACTAATCATATCGGAAACAAGTTAATTTAAAACAGTAAACTTTAGTTATAGTTGTCTATGATCAGACACTGTGCTCCAAGTCGTCCATAACCGCGGACACGGCTTCTCGAAAAGATTAAACCCTGCAGGGGTGCACCAAAGTATCCACAGGCACTTCGACCCTTTTTGCCAGATCAGTTAACATACACCCATCGGTATGTCGGCGGGGCCTAAGTCACGACGTTCCCAGACACAAAGCAAGTACATGGGGGCCACCCCACCAAGTCGACACCCGCAACGAAGTCGGCCGGTCTCCGAGACGGACTTAGGGTTTGGGAAGACGGCTGTGAACGACAGTATGCCCCCAAACGGGGACTGTCGACACCGCGAAATCGTGGCCCGCTCCTAAACAGTACAGTGTGCAGTACCTCGCACAATCGTAAATAAAGCAGTAAAACATGGCATAAGTACAGGATAGTAATAAAGCCCCAAACTACTTGTGGCCCCCAGTACAATACTTTGAAATCAGGTAATTATCAATGGGGGGCCCATATCTCCCCACCTGTGGTTAGCGCGCTCGATCTCGGAACAGGTGTCAAGAACTCGGGTCCTACGGGACACAAGTGGGCGGTCGGAAACCAAAAATTACCTATCACCCACCGATGCCTCTGCTTAATTCAATTTTAGTTGTTAAACAGGAAGTAAAGTGAAACAATAATTAAAGCCATGATCATCTCCAACGTCAACATGCGGCAATTCTCCAACAAAGGTGGTACTTGACGACAAGCAAAACACTGGAGCAAGCGACTACGACACGCGGGTCCAACTATCTACCAAACAACAGGTAATAGGATGTGTCCAAGGCTATATGTGGCTGCAAGGGATATCACGGGTTCGAAATCTAGAGCATCGCAACACAGATAGCAAAGATCAACAGGAGGGAAGTAAATACTAGCAAAGTAAGATAGGTAGAAAGGGGGAGATGCTCGCCTGAAAACATTGCCGAAAGGTTCCACCGAAGATCGGGGCGAAGCTCACATCAACTCAACGGCCTTATCCGCGAAGAAGCAAAACACTAGAATAAACACCGGATGCAATATTTAATACACGGCAGAAGATCGGCATGATGCATGTATGATGTATGTCGTGGCAAGGTGCGATGCAATTAGGTCATATTAAGCGGAACCGGGGTCCCGACATTTAATTAGATGGTTCAAGTTGTTTAAACCCCCGTATATTAAATGTTGTTTAACATGGCCAAAATATGGTACCGGTTCGCTACACCAATTTAAATGAGGCCAATATGAGACTAGATTTGCCCGCATATGGGCCCCATATTTAATTATTAGGTGAATCGGCATAAGGCCCCCAAACCGATGCTATGCATGCGGGAATGACAATTTAATATGCAACAAATTGATATGTTATAAAAATAGGGTTCGAGGAAAAGGGGTCACACATCAGAGGGGGCTTGACGATCTTGGGTTCCGGGGTTCGGGGTCGGTCTCAGGGTTCGACAGTATCGTTCTCTCGCTCTCGGTAACGGGGCAGATCTTGCGTTCCGGGAAGAAGTACTAGGCGTTCTGCGTCGGTGCCGTTCTTGTCGCATTCGCGGTCTTCGGGTCATGTCGACGATCATGGCGCCCTGAAAGAAGTACTTGGCGTTTCGTGATGATCTTGTTGATACCATGGCGGAGGCCTTGGCGCTTCGGATCGGCCTTCGGATCGGGGCTTCGGGGTCTTGGGGTTCCACCTTGATTATCGGGGACGAACTTGGGGCTCGACGCCGGGTCTCCAGGGTCCCTGTCGGAGTGCTAGTTGTTCCATGATGGAGTTCTTGTCGGGGCTCTCGACTCCGACGCCGGGGTCGGTCTTGGAGATAAGAGTACTTGGCGTCCTTGAAGAAGAGCCTGGCATTCCGAGAGGAGGCCCTGTTGTTCCATGTCGTAGATGTTCGGTGTTCGCGTGCAAGATCTTGTCGATGGTCCTTCTAGTGACGTTCGGGTTCGGGTTCGGCTTCTCACATCAAACACCGGGGGGCCCTATCGTCGGTTGATTCTCGGGGGCACGAGTTGCTGCCTGGGATGCAGGGGCCCAAAGGGACCTCACCGAGTGCGAGCACGCCGGCAGGGGTCGGGCTCTCCGGCGAGGCGGCGGTTGGGCGCGGCCGCTGGTTGAGACGGCGAACTCGGGCGGCCACGGAACCACAGGTGGCGGAGGCCGACGGAGGCGGAGCAGCTGCTGCGGTCGTCGAGGGCGGCGGCCAGAGGGGGACTCGGCGCCGGCGAAGGACGGGTCCTGGCAGGGCGGGCCCGCGCGGCGGCGGCAGACGACGGCCGGCTCCGGGCGGTGGAGGCCGGAGCTGAGCGGAGGTAGGCTGCGGACGCCGGGCGCGCGGAGGTCGGGGCAGGCGGGGGCCACAGGCGCGGGCGGCGGGGCGACGAGGGGAGGGCGCAGGGCGAAGAGGGGAGGTCCGGCGACGGTCGCGGGCGGCCCGGCGGCGCGGCGCGGCGGGCGGCCGCGGAAACCGGCGAAGACAGGGGCGGTGGAGGGCGGCACTGCAGCGACGGAGGGCGGCGGAGACGCGGGCGACGCGCGGGGACGGCGCGGGACCGGCGGCGGCGGGGTTCGACGCGCCGGCGCGGCGCAGACGAAGGCGAGGCGGGACGCCGGCGGAAGGTGGCGGGGAAGGGAGCTCGTCGGGGGGCGCGGCTGCTGCTAGCGGGAGAGGGAGCGGCGGCGCTAGGGAGGGGAACGCGCCGGGGGCCGGTCGCCGGAGGAGGGGGCCGCTCAGGGGAGAGGGCGAGCGCGCTGGAGGTTGCGGGTGAGCGCGCAGGGACGGTGGCGTGCGGCTGGCTCGAGCGGGAGGTAGGGGAAGGCTGCGCGCGGGTGGGGGTGGTGGGACCGGGGTGGGCCAGGGCGTACCGCGTGCGTGCGTGTGTTGCGTGGCTGTAGGCGTGTGTGTACTGGGTGAGTTTGAGTGGTGGGGAGAGAAAGGAGAGAGAGGGAGGGAGGGAGGTAGGCTAGGTGGCGGCACCTGATTGGGTGGGGGAAGAGGAGAGGGTGACGTGGCAGATTGTGATAGGTGGGAGTGAGGTGGCCAGGGTTGTGGGTAGGATAGTTGGTGGGCTTAGGATTTAGAAGGGCAGGTGTAGGGTGGACCGATTTGTTTAATACGGGGGTGGTCGTTCGGGTCGGGTTGGCCCGTTCGACTGCCCCCACTAAAACAATTGAACTTTTTATTTGACTTAAACGGGCCGTGTGCACACCGATAGCGGCCAAAACAAAATATTCCGGGGACCCGGTTTTGATGTTTGAATAAAGAGGGGCGTTTAGAAAACATCACGGCTTTGCAAACATAGTTTTATGCGAACAATGCATGATGATGACGATGCGATGCACAAATTCAACGCGATTTTCTAGTAGTGGTTTTGCGGGATGCCACAATTCGACACCACTAACAATGGATCTCGCCCTCGAGATCCGCCTCATGGTACCGGAAGGAAGGTCGGCGATCTGCATCTTCTCGCTTCGTGTAGATCCTCGTGACACCACTAACAAGAGGTCGTTGTTCCTGTTCGTCAAGAGAACACTCCGGATAAACATCGGACGAAGTTAAAGGTAAGGCCACCTCTGACTTCCATGGAAAAGAGTAGAGTTGCATCGACCCAACATTCAATATACAAAGCAAATGATAAGAGTAGTGGTATGGTCGCGACTCCATCCCGCACCCAAAGCATTACTATGTACACGAATAGACAGATTATGCAACCAACCCTCAAGATTCAGACTGAAGATCTCGACAAGCGAGGTTCGGATCAAGGGAGTGATGCAGACTCTGCATCGGATCTGATGTAGATGATGTCGTCGCGTCGGAAAACACCGGAAGGCACAAACAAGGAACAAAGAATGATACCACAGACGAAGGATTCCTCGGAAAGCATGAAGACCAGATGTAGAAACACCGTTATCAAAGGAGGAAGCGAAACCCTGAGGTACGACGGAACCCAACCACGAGAATTTCTGGACTCGAAGAAAGAGAAGAGAGTGGATTCAAAACACGTCGAGATAAGAGAAGAATAGCAGAGGGGTAAGGAGTAAAATCAGACCTAATCAGAACTATCCAACCGATTTTTCGAAAATAGTTTTGACACTCTACTTCGGCCGTTAGCTAGGTTATCCTACAGGCTGGACTTGTGGGGTATCGCAACTGCTGAGCTCTGATACCACTCTGTAACACCCTCAGAATCGGCCCTATGCAAGTTTTAGCGAAACTCGCCAAACCCGCATAGAAACGATTCGAAGGTGCCCACCAGGCACTTTCGTGCGGGTGGAAAAACAAAGTAATAACATTACACAACAGTCCTCGATGGGACCCACAGAACAGATATATACAACAGCGACTCAAAGAGTCAAGAATACAGATATACTATACAAAGATCCAAATCACCTTGAAAACGATGGGGCGTCCGACTACGGACAAGATGCAAATGGGGCTAAGAGCCCTGAAGAATAACCAATGGCGTCCATAACCCTGCCCAGGCCAAGCCGGAAGGGTAACCCTGCTAACGGCGTCGATCTGAAAACCTGCTTAAACAAAAGGGGTGCCGACAAAGGGCAAAGGAAAAAAAAAGGAGCGTCAGTACTGAGGCCAGTACACGGCGAGGCTAGACTTCGGCGGTCCTCGCCTACATAGGTATGGTGGACTGAAGCGGCAGCGGCAGCATGCACTAAACAACCTATAGAGACTCGATACAACGGGCGGCTATCAGAGAGGGGTAAGAAAGACCTATTCGGAACCAACCTGATTCTATCATCAAACAAACCCATCCTGGCGTTTCCCCCTCGAAACCAAACGAGGAAGTCAACCGAGGAACTCACGCAGTTGGCAGTTTTACTTATTCCGTTATAGTTGCGGCACTTTACTAGTCAGGTTTAGATAATCGTCCTGATAAAGTAAGCAGTGGGCACTTTTAGTTAATCATTCTGTTGTGGTGGCAACACTTACTAGTCAGATACAATTAGCATGAGATAACCCCAAAACCCAGCAGTTGTTGGTACTTTTATTTAGCCATTCCGTTGTAGTGAAGCTGATTACTAATCATATCGGAAACAAGTTAATTTAAAACAGTAAACTTTAGTTATAGTTGTCTATGATCAGACACTGTGCTCCAAGTCGTCCATAACCGCGGACACGGCTTCTCGAAAAGATTAAACCCTGCAGGGGTGCACCAAAGTATCCACAGGCACTTCGACCCTTTTTGCCAGATCAGTTAACATACACCCATCGGTATGTCGGCGGGGCCTAAGTCACGACGTTCCCAGACACAAAGCAAGTACATGGGGGCCACCCCACCAAGTCGACACCCGCAACGAAGTCGGCCGGTCTCCGAGACGGACTTAGGGTTTGGGAAGACGGCTGTGAACGACAGTATGCCCCCAAACGGGGACTGTCGACACCGCGAAATCGTGGCCCGCTCCTAAACAGTACAGTGTGCAGTACCTCGCACAATCGTAAATAAAGCAGTAAAACATGGCATAAGTACAGGATAGTAATAAAGCCCCAAACTACTTGTGGCCCCCAGTACAATACTTTGAAATCAGGTAATTATCAATGGGGGGCCCATATCTCCCCACCTGTGGTTAGCGCGCTCGATCTCGGAACAGGTGTCAAGAACTCGGGTCCTACGGGACACAAGTGGGCGGTCGGAAACCAAAAATTACCTATCACCCACCGATGCCTCTGCTTAATTCAATTTTAGTTGTTAAACAGGAAGTAAAGTGAAACAATAATTAAAGCCATGATCATCTCCAACGTCAACATGCGGCAATTCTCCAACAAAGGTGGTACTTGACGACAAGCAAAACACTGGAGCAAGCGACTACGACACGCGGGTCCAACTATCTACCAAACAACAGGTAATAGGATGTGTCCAAGGCTATATGTGGCTGCAAGGGATATCACGGGTTCGAAATCTAGAGCATCGCAACACAGATAGCAAAGATCAACAGGAGGGAAGTAAATACTAGCAAAGTAAGATAGGTAGAAAGGGGGAGATGCTCGCCTGAAAACATTGCCGAAAGGTTCCACCGAAGATCGGGGCGAAGCTCACATCAACTCAACGGCCTTATCCGCGAAGAAGCAAAACACTAGAATAAACACCGGATGCAATATTTAATACACGGCAGAAGATCGGCATGATGCATGTATGATGTATGTCGTGGCAAGGTGCGATGCAATTAGGTCATATTAAGCGGAACCGGGGTCCCGACATTTAATTAGATGGTTCAAGTTGTTTAAACCCCCGTATATTAAATGTTGTTTAACATGGCCAAAATATGGTACCGGTTCGCTACACCAATTTAAATGAGGCCAATATGAGACTAGATTTGCCCGCATATGGGCCCCATATTTAATTATTAGGTGAATCGGCATAAGGCCCCCAAACCGATGCTATGCATGCGGGAATGACAATTTAATATGCAACAAATTGATATGTTATAAAAATAGGGTTCGAGGAAAAGGGGTCACACATCAGAGGGGGCTTGACGATCTTGGGTTCCGGGGTTCGGGGTCGGTCTCAGGGTTCGACAGTATCGTTCTCTCGCTCTCGGTAACGGGGCAGATCTTGCGTTCCGGGAAGAAGTACTAGGCGTTCTGCGTCGGTGCCGTTCTTGTCGCATTCGCGGTCTTCGGGTCATGTCGACGATCATGGCGCCCTGAAAGAAGTACTTGGCGTTTCGTGATGATCTTGTTGATACCATGGCGGAGGCCTTGGCGCTTCGGATCGGCCTTCGGATCGGGGCTTCGGGGTCTTGGGGTTCCACCTTGATTATCGGGGACGAACTTGGGGCTCGACGCCGGGTCTCCAGGGTCCCTGTCGGAGTGCTAGTTGTTCCATGATGGAGTTCTTGTCGGGGCTCTCGACTCCGACGCCGGGGTCGGTCTTGGAGATAAGAGTACTTGGCGTCCTTGAAGAAGAGCCTGGCATTCCGAGAGGAGGCCCTGTTGTTCCATGTCGTAGATGTTCGGTGTTCGCGTGCAAGATCTTGTCGATGGTCCTTCTAGTGACGTTCGGGTTCGGGTTCGGCTTCTCACATCAAACACCGGGGGGGCCCTATCGTCGGTTGATTCTCGGGGGCACGAGTTGCTGCCTGGGATGCAGGGGCCCAAAGGGACCTCACCGAGTGCGAGCACGCCGGCAGGGGTCGGGCTCTTCGGCGAGGCGGCGGTTGGGCGCGGCCGCTGGTGGAGACGGCGAACTCGGGCGGCCACGGAACCACAGGTGGCGGAGGCCGACGGAGGCGGAGCAGCTGCTGCGGTCGTCGAGGGCGGCGGCCAGAGGGGGACTCGGCGCCGGCGGAGGACGGGTCCTGGCGGGGCGGGCCCGCGCGGCGGCGGCAGACGACGGCCGGCTCCGGGCGGTGGAGGCCGGAGCTGAGCGGAGGTAGGCTGCGGACGCCGGGCGCGCGGAGGCCGGGGCAGGCGGGGGCCGCAGGCGCGGGCGGCGGCGCGACAAGGGGAGGGCGCAGGGCGAAGAGGGGAGGTCCGGCGACGGTCGCGGGCGGCCCGGCGGCGCGGCACGGCGGGCGGCCGCGGAAACCGGCGAAGACAGGGGCGGTGGAGGGCGGCACTGCAGCGACGGAGGGCGGCGGAGACGCGGGCGACGCGCGGGGACGGCGCGGGACCGGCGGCGGCGGGGTTCGACGCGCCGGCGCGGCGCAGACGAAGGCGAGGCGGGACGCCGGCGGAAGGTGGCGGGGAAGGGAGCTCGTCGGGGCGCGCGGCTGCTGCTAGCGGGAGAGGGAGCGGCGGCGCTAGGGAGGGGACCGCGCCGGGGGCCGGTCGCCGGAGGAGGAGGCCGCTCAGGGGAGAGGGCGAGCGCGCTGGAGGTTGCGGGTGAGCGCGCAGGGACGGTGGCGTGCGGCTGGCTCGAGCGGGAGGTAGGGGAAGGCTGCGCGCGGGTGGGGGTGGTGGGACCGGGGTGGGCCAGGGCGTACCGCGTGCGTGCGTGTGTTGCGTGGCTGTAGGCGTGTGTGTACTGGGTGAGTTTGAGTGGTGGGGAGAGAAAGGAGAGAGAGGGAGGGAGGGAGGTAGGCTAGGTGGCGGCACCTGATTGGGTGG
The DNA here is from genome assembly GCA_910589765.1 of Avena atlantica. Classification (NCBI taxonomy): domain Eukaryota; kingdom Viridiplantae; phylum Streptophyta; class Magnoliopsida; order Poales; family Poaceae; genus Avena; species Avena atlantica. Next base: position 68,196,514 of record OU342737.1, read on the forward strand.
GGGAAGAGGAGAGGGTGACGTGGCAGATTGTGATAGGTGGGAGTGAGGTGGCCAGGGTTGTGGGTAGGATAGTTGGTGGGCTTAGGATTTAGAAGGGCAGGTGTAGGGTGGACCGATTTGTTTAATACGGGGGTGGTCGTTCGGGTCGGGTTGGCCCGTTCGACTGCCCCCACTAAAACAATTGAACTTTTTATTTGACTTAAACGGGCCGTGTGCACACCGATAGCGGCCAAAACAAAATATTCCGGGGACCCGGTTTTGATGTTTGAATAAAGAGGGGCGTTTAGAAAACATCACGGCTTTGCAAACATAGTTTTATGCGAACAATGCATGATGATGACGATGCGATGCACAAATTCAACGCGATTTTCTAGTAGTGGTTTTGCGGGATGCCACATTCTGGACCAGGGATGTCTGGGATGGACGCTGATAAACAGGCATGGCTAGCCAAGTATGCCACCGGAACGAGTCATGAGAATTTAGCCCCTGCAGCTCAAACGGTGGAGCAAATCCGTACCATCTTGAGAGACCAGTTCGGCTTCGTGCCGAAGAGAAGGACAATCGGCTATTCCAAGCCGTACCCCAACGAGTTTGATCTGATTCCGCTGCCACCCAAGTATCGGCTCCCTGAGTTCTCAAGGTTTAGCGGATCAGAAGGGTCGAGCTCGATCGAGCATGTGAGCCGATACCTGGCACAGTTAGGCATGATTTCAGCATCGGATCAGTTACGCGTAAGGTTCTTTGCGCAATCTCTGACAGGACCAGCTTTTGGGTGGTACACCTCGTTGCCACCGGATTCGATCCAGACCTGGAAGCAACTAGAAGAGCAGTTCCACATTCAGTATCATTCAGAAGCTACCGAGGCTGGCATTGCAGATCTGGCGCAGGTGCGGCAAAAGCGGGGAGAAACGGTAGACGAGTACATTCAGCGTTTCAGGACTGTCAAGAACCGATGTTATTCGGCTTGTTTAACTGAGAAAGAAGCAGTCGAGCTGGCAGTGTTGGGTCTCTCAGCACCTATCAAGGATCTGGCTTTCCAAGTAGAATACAATTCATTGGCGCACATGGCCCAGAAACTGACAATGTATGAACAGCGCCACCCTGAGTTGTACCAAGACAAGTTCAAACGTCCGATAGGCCTGGTCGATACAGAAGAAGAGGATCCCGTACAAGACCAGGAGGTGGTCGTGGCTGAATGGGCTCGGGGGGAAGATCCTGTATCCTGCAAATGGGTAAAACAGCAAGGGCCTGCAAAAGGGTTCGACTTTTATGTGAGCAAAGCTGAGCAGATATTCGATTTACTGCTGAAAGAAAAGCAGCTGAAGTTACCCGAAGGCCATAAAATCCCTACGGCTCAAGAAATGAACGGGAGACCATACTGCAAGTGGCATCACTCATTCACCCACACCACCAATGATTGCAAAGAGCTACGTCGCCAGATCCAAATGGCGATAGAACAGGGCCGTCTGATCCTTGGGCAATTCGCCATGAAAGTAGACACAAACCCGTTTCCCGGCGTCAACATGGTAGAACACAGCCACTCCACGAGGCGTCAGTTAGATTTCTCGTTCGATGTTAATATGACAGGGCCTGTGTACCACCATGGCACATATAAGGAGGAAGGCGGTTGCTCTCGGGGCAAAGAAAGAGAGGAGGCTGGTCCACGTGACCGGCCCCGTTATGATGACAGGCGGTATTTAACCGAGGAGCAAGTGAGAAGTGTGCGATATCAGAAGCCACACTCCACGCATCTCCTTAACAAGTATGAGCATCAGTATGACCGACGTCGCCGGCACGATAGAGATGATGAAGGATATGAGCACCTCGCTAGGGGAAAGTCAAAGGAAAAGGGAGGCGCGGATAAACATTGGGATTGTCCTTTCTTCAAGTATTGCTGGGATGCGGGAATGAGCCGACTGCCTACAATCGACAACTGCCCGGAATGTGGACAGCAGAAGGATGACACAGGTCCAGTTTCAGTGTTCAAGCGTCTAGGGCCTCTCCCGCCTCAGAACAGGCAAGAGGAGTCATCTCGAGCAAAAGATCTCGAGGAACCAAAGGGTAAAGAAGAAGAAGACAGATATCACCGGCCAAGGTGGTGTCCCGATGGACTCAGACACACCCAAAAGCGTAGAGTTCAGCGACTGCGTAGCTTGGAGGAAGCCGAAGCGCAGTACCTCCACGCTTTAAGGAAAGCACGGCCCGATCTGGCCGTTGAAGTTCGGCAAACCTTGGAAACGGAGGCTCGTCCGAAAAAGAAAGAGTGGCGCCCCAAACCAGTAAAAGCCGATGCGAAGACATCGGCTGGCACAAACATGGTGTTCACACTTCCGTCAGAGTTTTGCGCTCCAAGAACCAAAGAACTACCAATGGCACAGTTTGACTGTGGCCCACGGCCGGTTATCTTTGAAAAGCCACGAGAGAAGGGCTACAAACATCTGAGAGCCCTGTACCTGCGAGGTTATATCAATGGGCAGCCTGTCCGCAAGATGTTGGTTGACACCGGAGCGGCAGTCAATATAATGCCATACTCCATGCTACGGCGTTTGGGACGCTCCACTGCAGATCTGATCAAAACCAACGTCACGTTAAGCGACTTCAACGGCCAAACTTCAAAAACGCAAGGCGTTCTGAACGTGGATCTGACCGTGGGCAGAAAAACCATCCCTACGTCATTTTTCATCGTTGACAGCAAAAGCACCTACGCTGTCTTGCTGGGGAGGGATTGGATTCACGCTAACTGCTGCATTCCATCCACGATGCACCAGTGCCTCATACAGTGGGATGGAGATGAAGTGGAGGGGAGGTCATTCATGCAGATGATTCGATCGAGATCTCCATAGCTGGCATGAACATCTGGGAGGCAGAAGACCAAGAGCCGATCTCTGTAATCATTCTAGACGGCTGTGAGCGCATTGAAGCTACAAAAAACGGGGTGAGGCTGGTCTTATCCACTGGCCTGACAGAGTAGCAAAGTCCACGATCGTACGTGGTATGGCCGATCCCTGCGATCGGCCACAAAACATAAAAAGCAGTAATCTTACGACAAACAGGTCATGCAGTCGTAGTAGGGAGATTCCCTGCCATTGTAGAGCACAAATAAGTTGTAAACCTTCCTTGACTAATGCAATCAAAAAGGGGGCCGATTCGGGCAATCGGCCCAAATTATCTTTGTTATCCTCACCAACTGTTTGCCCCGTGTTTAGCATCGATTTAGCAGGAGACGGAAAGCTAGGGTATGGGTTTACCTCCGCTGATGAGCTAGAGGAGATTGACATCGGTCCTAGGGATAAGCCGCGACCAACATTTATCAGCAAGAAGTTAGATCCGAATTTGCGGGGTCCGATGATAGCTTTATTGAAAGAATATCCAGATTGCTTTGCCTGGGACTATACAGAGATGCCCGGGTTAGACAGGAGCATCATTGAGCATCGACTCCCGCTTAAAAAAGGGTTTCGGCCATTCCAGCAGCGAGCACGACAGATGAAGGCCGAAATTTTGGAAGAAGTCAAGAAAGAGATAGAGAAAATGTTGACAACTAGGTTAATCAGGCCATGCAGGTATGCTGAGTGGATTTCTAGTATCGTACCTGTAGAGAAAAAAGATGGCCGCTGGCGTGTTGCCATAGATTTTCGGGATCTCAATAAAGCCACTCCAAAGGATGAGTATCCGATGCCGGTAGCAGAGACATTAATCAACGCAGCTGCTGGTCATAAGGTCTTGAGCTTCATGGATGGCAATGCCGGTTACAACCAATTTTTTATGGCTCCGGAAGATATACACAAGACTGCATTCAGAGTCCCAGGTTCGGTGGGGTTGTTTGAATACGTAGTCATGACGTTTGGACTGAAGAATGCCGGCGCCACATACCAAAGAGCCATGAATTACATTTTCCATGATCTGATCGGCAAGCTGGTGGAAATTTATATCGATGACGTGGTGGTCAAGTCTGCTTCAGTAGAAGGACACTTGGACGATCTGCGACGCGTCCTGGACCGAACAAGAAAATTCGGGCTACGGATGAATCCAAAGAAGTGTGCCTTCGGTGTAACGGCCGGTCAGTTCTTGGGTTTCTTGGTCCATGAACGCGGAATTGAGATCGGCCTGAAAAGTCAGGAGGCAGTGCGAACAATGAAGCCACCTACCACGAAAAAAGAACTGCAGTCTCTCATCGGCAAGATCAACTTCGTCAGAAGATTCATCTCCAATCTGTCAGGAAGAATAGAGCCGTTCATGGGACTGGTGAAAATTAAATCTGATGAGGAGTTCCGCTGGGGGACAGAACAACAACGAGCCTTCGACGAGATCAAAGAATATCTAACGAAGCCGCCAGTGTTGGTTCCGCCCCAGCCGGATAGGCCGTTCTACATTTACTTGTCAGTAGCTGACACGTCCATCGCCTCGGTGGTGGTGCAGGTTTATGATGGTCTAGAGCGAGTTGTGTTTTACATCAGCATAAGGATGCTGGATGCAGAGACAAGGTATCCTGAGATCGATAAGTTGTGCCTCTGCCTGTTTTTCACCTGCACCAAGCTGCGCCACATCTTGCTCTCAGCGGAGATTATCATTATATGCAAATCAGATGTCATAAAACATATGTTGTCGGCTCCTATGTTGAAAGGCCGACTCGGCAAATGGATGTTTGCATTATCGGAATTTGATATCCGATATCAACCCGCGAAAGCGGTTAAGGGTCAGGCGTTGGCCGGCCTTATTGCTGAAAGAATCAACACTGATATAGCAGCGCTGTCTATACGAGCGTGGGCTATGTTTTTCGATGGATCGGTTTGTGATGATAGTTGCGGCATCGGCATTCTACTCGTGTCGCCCCGGGGGCCAACATATTCCTTCTCCATCAGGCTATCTACCCCTCGCACCAACAACTTCGCTGAGTATGAGGCGATACGCAAGGGAATGGAGTTGCTCATCGAAGCTAGAGCAGAAGCAGTGGAAATTTTTGGAGACTCCAAATTGGTGATTTCCCAACTCACGGAGGAATACAAGTGCGAGAGCGAGTCGCTCTTCCCATTATGGTTGCAATGCCGTGAGCTGATGGCACAGTTCCGGTACATAAACTTGAACTGGATCCCGCGATCGCAGAATACTGAGGCGAATGATCTCGCACAAATGGCTTCGGGCTACAAGGACGTAGCAGAGGGAGCTGATGTTCAGGTACAGTTCCTGGAGGCGGACGACTGGAGAGCCGATATCTTCAATTACTTGAAAGATTCGGCTCGGGGGGCACCTAAACGGATAAGGTACAAGGCCATGAAGTATGTGCTTATTGGGGACGACATGTTCTACAGGACTCTGGAAGGGTTACTGCTCAAATGTCTGGGGCCGACCGAGGCCAATCGGCTCCTACACGAGGTACACGAAGGCGCCTGTGGAACTCACCAATCGGCTCACAAGATGAAATGGTTGATCAGGCGATCAGGGTTTTATTGGCCCACCATGCTTGAGGACTGTTTTAAGTACTACAAAGGGTGTCAAGCATGTCAGAAATTTGGAAAAATTCAGATGGTACCCGCGTCAGCAATGAACCCCATCATCAAGACTTGGCCATTCCGAGGTTGGGGCATGGATATGATTGGCAAGATCAATCCTCCATCAAGCAAAGGCCACATGTGGATTTTGGCCATTACGGATTATTTCACTAAATGGGTGGAAGCCCTCCCTATGAAGTCAGTGAACTCGAAGGATGTTATCGATTTTGTGAAAGAACATGTCATTCATAGATTCGGGATTCCCCAAACTATCACGACCGATGGAGGTTCGGTCTTCATTTCTCACGAGTTTAGAAAGTTCTGTGAGGACACGGGAATTAAGCTGATCCGATCATCTCCATACTATGCTCAAGCAAATGGGCAAGCTGAAGCGTCCAACCAGAGCCTTATCAAGCTGATCAAGAGGAAAGTCGAGGAGCACCCTAGGCGTTGGCACGAGGTTTTGTCAGAGGCTTTATGGGCTTATCGCATGTCATGTCATGGAGCGATAAAAACCTCGCCATACCATCTAGTCTATGGACAAGAAGCCGTATTGCCCTGGGAGATTACGGCTAGATCGAGGCGTGTCACTTTTTAGAACGATCTAACAACTGAAGAATATGCGGCCCTGATGAGTGACAGTGTTGAGGATTTAACTGAGCTTAGGCTGTGGTCGCTTGAGAAAATCAAAGAGAACAAGGCCAAGGTAGCTCGTGCATATAATAAGAAGGTGAGACCAAAGGAGTTCCACGTTGGCGATCTGGTATGGGAAGCTGTATTGCCATTGGGGACTAAGGATGCAGCATACGGCAAATGGTCTCCAAATTGGCACGGGCCATACAGGGTCGATCAAGTTTTAAGGGGGAACGCGTACATGCTTGAGGAGCTGGACGGCGTGAAATTCCCAGTGGCTGTCAATGGTCAGCATCTCAAGAAATATTTCCCAAGCATGTGGGATGATGGACAGTGAAATATGGGGGCCGATACATGAAATCGGCCAATAAAAAAAAATACAGCCGATGCACAGCCATCGACTCTAGAGGTTCAAACTGTTACGAGCAGGTGTCAGTTTACATGAATAAGCTACTGAAGGAATGCCTCGAAGGCGTGGAGGGCGTCAGCACGGACACGATCCACCTCAGCGATCTCAGCTTCGTCATCTTCGTCCTTGCCCATCACTAGCTGCTTGTTCAGGGCACGTATTTCCGCCAGATCAGTCTTCAGTTGAGCTTTGAGGCCTTCTGCTTCGTCTTGGGAGCGGGCGATGAATGCTTCCTTGTCACGAATGAGCTGTTTAGTCGCCCGGACCTTCTCTTCAAGATCTCCCAATTCCTTTTTCAAGGATGCAAGCTCGGCGGTGCTGACAGAGGTGTCAGTTTTGGCATCCAGAGACGCCTTTTTCTCGTTGAGCTGCTGACATTTGTCTGCAATATTGGCCTTCAGTGGGAGTTGGGCGCGGCGCAGATTAATCCTCTCACGAGCCAACTTCACCCTTGACCCGTAGAAGGACAGAGTTACAACTGGCCAAAGCTTCACCTGCAGTGCTACTGGGAGTTGGTCCTTGATTTCGGCAAGAACGCTCTTCACCTCTTCAGAACCCTCGATCAACTTCTCGATCGGGGAGGACAGCAAGGCTTTGAGACGCTGGAATTGAGGTAGAACAGCCCTTGCTCGTGGTTTATCGTTGGCGACAGAGAGAGTTGGTTCGATGGATTCAGGGTCGAACGTCAGCAGGCCTGAGATATCACAACCCTGGCAGGCCGAAATGGCGTCAGTATGCGTCCAACATGGAAGGATGAGCCGAACGAAGCGAACGTACCTCTCCTAAGATCAAGGGGATAGCGGATGACGAGACAATCGGCTCGTGTGTTGTTGCTGGGGGCTTGGCCAAAGTGGGCACCGTTTCATCTACACCGTCAGGGATTACTAGATCCAGCCTTGCGAAAGGCATCGGCACTTCCCCGGCTTTCCCACTAGAAGTGTCAGTCGCCTGCATGGAAGGTGCTTAGCCGATGTAAATAGTGATGAATCGGCAGATAAAAAACAATTGGTAAGAGCATCGAGGGTGATGACTTTCGAAACCTCCTGGCTCGACGAAGAAGTTTGCAGTCCCTTGCGAGCCCTCTTGGGGCTCACAGCTGGCCCCGACTCGACTGATGCCCGGGGGCCAGTAGGTGCAGGAACCGGCCTTTTCCTGGGAGCCGATGGTGGCAAATCTGGCTGGCTCGGTGTGGTGGTCCTCTCAGAGTCTGTTGGGCCCGATTCTCCTCGATTGGATTGTGTGTCCCCGCTGGAGGTGTTTTCGATGGAAGCCTGTAAGAAAAGGAGAGCTAGTAAGCACAAGCACATTCGCAAGGATGAAAGAGATCAACCGAGGCATGGATCAGCGTACATGCGAACTTTCTGGAGAAGGGCTCCGGCGCCTCAAAGTCTTCCTGGCAGCTACCTTCCTCACCGCCGTTTTTGTTTTAGTTGGAACTCGAGAGGCGGCTGACCCAGAAGTTGCTTGGATCTTGGAAGCCGATTGTGGTGATATCGGCTGGCTCTGCATCACGACCTTTTTCAAAGGTGGCGAGTTTTTGCAGAAAAGGACCACGGGAGCTGGTGGGAAGAACTCGAAGGGGGAGCCATCACCGTGTGTAGGTTCAGGACCATCTTGTTGCTGCAAGGAGACAGAGCGGGTTATTAGAAGAATCATTTGTAAGCTGCATCAAGATCAATTTACAAGTAGCGGTACCTGTTCTACGGGGATATCATATTCAACATCGAGCTGTTCCAGCAACGGTCCCAGAGCTCTCCTGAAGGCATGAGTCTTCCACATCGACCACCAGTTCTCAAAACCATCGGTTGATGAGGCGAAGGTGAGGTTGTTAGGAATTGGGATGGTCAGAGCATCGAAGAAGGAATAACACCTTTGACTGGTGAGAGGATCGGGTAGGTCAGCTCTGCTCTCTGTAAGGTGGTGGAGAAAGAAATGGGGAGGTACTTGTCCAAGGCCAAATTGCCGAGCCACTACGACCGGCTGGTAGAATTCGTATCCAGGCTTGATTATTCTGTTGGATGTGCTCATGCCAACTGGAAGGAAGCAGGGACGGATCACAGTGGAAAATAGCTGCCGAGTGCTGGTGTCATCGGCAAAGTTGTCTAGCCTGGAGGAGATTGGATTTTCAAAATGTTCCGATTCTTCCGTGTAAGGAAAGAAGATAGGATTGTCCAGGCCTTGGAAGAAAATGCTGAACCACTTGGATGCTTCCTGAGGGATCAGTTTGCTACCTGGCAGTCTATACAGAGCTTGGCCGTAGCTGGTGCATCGGATCTGCTTCCCTTTGGCATCCGGAAAGGTGCAACTCACCAAAAGGGGGAAGTTTGGGACATGGTTTTGAAAATACAACTGAGACCATAGCTGAATGAACCACCAAGGACCTCCTGTTTTGACTGCTATGCCGGAGAATAGTTTGACAGACATCAACTGGAGATATCGATAGACTTCTCCAAGGAACAGTTTGCCGATGCCAAGTTGAGTGCCTCTGGCAAGTTCGTAGGCCAAGGAGAGATAATTCTTGGTTGGAGCAAGGGAAGGGCCACAGAATATGAAATGTTCCAGCCAGAAGTTGAGGAAAGCCGTGTGTTCTTTCTCTGTGACAGGGCCTTTAGTTTTCATGTGGCTTTGAAGGTAGGCACCCCAGTTCGTGCAGTCTGTCTTAGAAGAAAGCTTGTAGGGGACCTTTGTCAGCTTAAAAGCAGAAGGGCTGGGTGATGTAACGTCCAGACCAGTAATCATTACCACGTCTAACAGAGTTGGTGTCATGGGGCCATGACCGAACATGAAGCAGTTCAGAGCATCGGACCAGAAATAGCCGATGGTTTTTAGAAGATTTTCATGTTTCTCAAGGGGAGACAATGACAAATACAAGGCATCGGCTATTCCCGTGGTTTCCCATTGGGATTGGTAAGTTTTGGCTACCCTGCTGTACCAAGAGACCCAATGTTCAGGAGGATTAGGCCAGGCTCGCAAGCAGTCGGCCCAAGAATTCAAATCTAGGTTTTGACTTACGAAGGGGATTCTGTTTGCCTCGCAAGAGATCAGATGGGCAGGACTAGATTCTGTACGGGGGCCAAGACAGAGTGAATTTGGGAGAGAAGGATGCGGCAGCAGGATGTCTGAAACCTAAAAATTTAACGGTGGAATAAAGCATTAATTCAGGTGTTTGCTATTAATTCTAGCACCATGTTCAGACTGCGAGGAGCAGGCGTACCTTCAGACCAGAGACCGCTGTGTTGGTATTGGACGATTCCGCCATCTAGTTTGCCGGCGGAGATGGATCTATGCGATTGGGGATCGAGGGTTCTTGTCGCTGTAAGCTCGATCTGTTCGGTGAGGCAATTGGAGATCTGGGTTAGCCTTTTTGAAGAGGGTCGCAGGCTACCGTTTGAAATTGGAAAGTGGCCGCTCAGATTTATCTAAATATGCGACCAAATTTGACCTTGTCGACGTTTGTGGGGAAAGTCGATGTGATACCATCGGCTCTTTGGGCTTTGACTTGGTTGACCATATGAGCGTAGTATGGTGAAAGCCGATACATTACTATCGGCTTCTGGAACGTTGACGTATTTTAACTATCGGCAAAATCGAATTGGGAAAGCAATCTTTGTTGATTCAAAAGACGGTTGTGTACAATGAAGCCGATTGCTTACAAATGGAAATCTACTACTAGTACTACTACTACTAGTTCCTAATCTAGAAGCCGGTGTCGTCGCCGCTGTCTTCGCCGTCGTCGTATTCGCTATCATCGGCGCTGCCGCCGGCGTAGTCTTCGCCGCTGCTGCTGAAGTGGTCAGCAGGGGCCTCTTCGTCCTCGTCGTCGTCGTTGGTGTCCTCGCTGGACCCGGCGTGGAAGCGCTTCACCGGCGGGTATTCGTCGGAGGAGGTGTCCTCCTCCGCTTCCTCCTCCTCGTCGGAGGATTCGATGTCCTCGCCCCAGGACACGGCGTCGTCGGCGCTCTCCTCCTCCAGTTCCCCGTCGACAAGGAACTGGAGGCCCTCCTCGCCGTCGGTCAGGGACTCGTCGTCCTCTGACCAGGCGGCGAAGTCCCAGTCCCTCTCGTCCCACCATTGTGGGGCGAGAGCATCGTACGCCGCCATTGGCGGGTGCTCCGGCGTCGGCTCCCGGTCGCTCATTGTGTTGGAGGATTGGAAGGAAAGGCCGGATGATTTGGAGGAAGAAGAGGAGGCCATGGCGGAGGAAGAGGGTTTTTTGGCTAATGGAAGAGGATGGGTGTGCAAACTGCTCAGATGAATTTAAATAAGGGGAATAGTGGGAGGTGGTTCAATGCCATCGCGGTTTTCCAGAATGTGGTGCCAAAACTGTCAAATCATGCACTGCGGAGAAGTTGAGAAGACAAGGCATCATGATGAGGGGGCGGCGTGACGATTCTGCTCTGCAACGCGTAACCCGATAAAAAAAAGAAAAAAAACAGAGTGGTTTTGGAATTATTATTGCCAAAACCAGGGGGGCATGTGTTATCGCCACATTTTGGCCAAAAGAGGAGATGGGCCGTAATCAAGATGGGCTTGGAGGATACATATATGCAACGTATTGCTGGATCAGCCTTGTGCGTGGATTTGGGCTAAATTGCCCGTGTATCTGTATATTATGGTAGGTTACGTTTCGGTTTAAGTAAGAGATAGAGTTGTTAGGGTTATTCCAAAGATAGAAAGTCTCCGGACTATAAATATGTACCTAAGGTTATTGAGAAAGGAGGACGATCACGTTCACAACAAACACAATCTCGGTGCATCGCCACCCCTTGTTTCTAGGGTTTTTCTCGGGTAAGTATCATGCTGCCTAGATCGCATCTTGCGGTCTAGGCAGTATCTGCTTATGCGTTATTTAGTGTTACTCGTACTGAAGCCTTGTTGATGGCGAGTAATACTGTTATCATAGATTTGTTTGGGCTAGCATCGGTACCTTTTTGTTATGATTGCTTAGTTATGCTGCCTTTAGTTATCTCGTTGCCTTTGCACCTTTTTCGGGTGTAAGGGCAGCATCTTGCTTGATCTTTATTCAGTTGATTTGATCCGTTATAGTTATGCCTTGTTTTCCAAGGTTTAGTTTGATATCCACATGGTCAGGCCTTGCAAACGGGTTGAACGATCCAGTGGTATGTAAGGGTATGGTTTGCCAATTCGAGAGAAGTTGTTCCGGGAATTGACTTTACGTCGGTTGTTAGGCCTTCTCTAGGGTTAGTTTTCTATCATCTTTTATATCTACCACGCTCAATTACGTGTAGGATGTTCCAATTATGTGGTGAAAACGTTAAACTGTCGTAGGTCGATTTAACTTGTATTGATGAAGCAAAACCCCATGTTATCGTAAATCTAATGCAGAACCATGGGATAATCGGCTCCAGGAGCCGATTCACAGGGAAACCTGGGAGCCGGTTGCGGCTCGAATTTTACGTATACGTGTTTGTCATGCAGGAAACTAATCGAAGCAATCCATCACCTTCCTGACCAGGTATAGGTTAGGTGGCACGCCCTTGCATCAGCCAGGACGTGTGCCGGAGTTTTGCGGGCCGTTGCCCGAGGGACCAGGGCCCACCAGCAGTTCTGGGAGCCTTCCGGCTCTTCGTGTTGCTCGTCGCTGCTCGCCGGTGGGTTTTGACAGGCAACACTCGCATCATTTTTTTCCACGAACATATACGGTATAGCGTGGCACACTACATTGACCGTTGGGCCGAGCGTGACATGCATTAATCGAGGGCGCTGGGCGGGACAGGCTGCAGGCGACGTAACCATGCATGCATGCCATGCAGCTATTTGTGCACATCGACGCAGCCTATCGCATCAACACAACCAAGCGACACAGCGGCGCTACAACATACTTACTCCCTCCGTCCACAAATAAGTGTATGTATAAGTTTGTCTTCGGTCAAACTTAATAAACTTTGACTAACTTGGTACCATTAGATTATTTTTAAACTTGGTTTCATAATATGACAAATTTATGTAATATATATTAATATATTTATCTAAAAGGTTGGTCAAATTGACAAAGTTTGACTTAGACAAAACCTAGAAGTACACTTATTTGCGGACGGAGGGAGTATGTCGCATCAGAGTTATTTTATCGCATACAACAAGAAGACATGTCGATCGGTGCTTCTCACATGCGTAAAAACGCTTTGCGTTGGACCCACACGTCAGCGACCTAGAGTCATGGCAAGACAGCGTAAGCCACATCACCTTGGATCCCTCTCTTTGCGCGGTGCGTGGGACTTTTGACTCAGGCTATGAATGGTGCGGGCTCACGCGGTGCGCAGTGCGTGGGACTTTGGACTCAGCCTAACTTTGGAAGTTTTTTTACCTCTTTCATTAATGCACGCATGGATATTCCTATGCTTTCACACATTACCTTCTTCATCTATCCTAATAAATTCACGCTGATTCATCGGATCAATAAATAGTGGCAAAGCCACCTTTGCCTCCCCATCTTCATCTTTGAGTCGAAAAGCCCCTTTGCCTCCTCCAAAAAAAACCTCTCCGGCCCCGCCATGGCGGCCTACACCCCCTACTCTCTCTCTTCCCACTTCGAGGTCAGCGACGAAGACAACCACCCACTGCATCGGCAGTGGTGGGAGAAGGAGTCAGAGGAGCCCCCGAGGCGTCGCTAGCGACGCGGGCGACGCACCGACCGGCCGACCCCTTTGTCCACAACCCTGGCCCCATCGGAAACCTCTTCGACGCGGCCATCGTGCGCCGCTTCGATGAACTGGAGAGGGCGGAGGGGCGTGAGGCGGCTGTTGAGGAGAGGAAGGCGGAGGCGAGGGAGCAGCGCGTCGCGACGAGCAGGCGGGATAGGGCAGAGAAACAACGCCGGGAGGAAAATCTATGAGCGTTGGAGGACGCCCAGAGAGCACAGAGGGTGGTGGCTGGAAGCGGCTGCGGCTAGCCAGGCTACGGCGGCGGACCCAGCGACAGTGCCCCTAGCGCCGATGGAGTAGGCCAGCCTCCCGGCAACAAGGTTGGCCGATAGCCCTAGATGAAGTTGCTAGGGTGGGGTTTATGTAATGTAGGGCCCTCTATATGTAATGTGGCCCCCTCTATGTGTAATTATAGTGTACCCCTTTCTATGTTTCTTCCTTATATAATATAATATATTATCTAAGTGTTCGTGTCTACTATGTGACCGAGTTGTTTTATTATATTTTATTGTATTGTCAATCTATGTGACCGCGTGTTTACTCAACAAATAAATAAACATTCGGCTCTATGTGGCCCCCTAAACTATGCAAAGCAAATAAAATCCACTAAAAAAGGTCCAAGATTACATGTCATTGCACCAAAATTTGGCCAAACTATGCAAAGCAACTAAAATCCACTAAAAATGACCAATGATAAACTCAAATTCGTCCTTGTGCATCAAAAGGCTAAAAAAGTTTCTCCAAAATATTCGAGAATAAGAAATGGGTATCCAAAAATAAATGGGCACTACAAAACAAACTAAACAATCTAAAAATGAGTTCTCATATAAGAGTCATGCAATAATCTCAAAATGAGTGAAATAAGATAATCTCAAAAGAGGTATACATTTCCATACATTTCCAAGTTTTGCAATAATCTCAAAATGCCGAATCTACACATGCCCTCACTAATTAGATTCACCGTCAGCATATTTTCCTGAATCTACACGTCTTACTATTGGGCCTGGATACGACCAATTTAGGCCTGGCTACGTTCTATTTGGGCCTGGCCTTTTCTAGCACTCGTCGATTTTTCTTTTCTTAACACTGAACTTTGCCCTCCCCTGCTCTGCTCACTCACTAAACTTTGCACTTAACTGACAAACTATAGAGACCGAACAGAATAGTTCGAAATTTGGCAAATTTATGTTGCATTTTAATCAAGAGTAAGCCAAAGAACATAACATCCATCAGTACAATTACAAAGCATGGAGATTGTTACTCGAATATTGTCTAACAACTAATCATCTGAAGATCAACAGAACCAAGACAAATTAAACAAAAATAAAAAATTCCGGCCATCAGATTGTCCTGCTTCTTCAGATTAACAAGCTTCAGTAGTTGCTTGTTGATCTTCTTCAACTCCTCAGTTGATCCGAACTGTTCGGGTGGAGCCGCACCTGGTCCGACCAGGCCCGATCCTACCTGCTCCACCGTCGACGGCAAATTGAGGGGTCCGCCCCCCAAATTGAGCCCCAGGGATGCGTCCTCCGTTCCAATCCTCTTGATGTAATCATCAAGCCACTCGAAATTCCTGCATTTTGGCAGTTTCTGAAAATAGGAAATATTAGCCCTAATTCCTAAAGCGGATAAAAAACCCAATAATTGAGGAAATTAAAACGAAATTTGGAGAGGCCAAACTCAGATCTCACCTGCCCCGACTCTGATTTGCTCTCACATTTCACAAACTCGCGCCCGGCGTTGCCATTCTGATCGCTCGTGGTGATCAGCCGCTTTAGGGGCACCGTCCGTGGGCAATCAGGGCACCTTCCCAGCGGCACTGGACCGTAGCTTGGCCACCGGTAGTTGAAGGCTGAAGCGGAACTCGACATCTATCGCCGGCGTTGTAGCGCGACGAGGTTCGCCGATGAAAAGGGGGAGAAATGGGAGGATGCAACGGTCGGAACTGACTCTAGCGCGGGGGCGAGATGCTCTGCTTCTACGAGCTGCAAGTTCTAGGTCCCATGCCATGAGGTGGACAATTACTGGGTCCCACGATCTGAGGTGGATAAGTTTGTGTCCCACTTAGCCTAGCTAAACTAAACTGTTAAGCTGTCTACTGCGGTTTATGAGAAGTGTCGCATGCCAGCTATTTGCTGCTCAGAAACGTCGCATGCGAGCTATTCTTTACAATGATCTCTTGTTCTGTCCAATTTTACTGAAAGATGTCGCATAGGAGCTATAAGCCCGGAGGAAGGGGTTGAGGTGTGGTGGCTTGCCCGTGTCACCGCCCACTGTTTCCTCGCTTAGTCCTAGATATCAAACTATAATATATTTATTTCTATTGATTCAACTGTGGAAATTCAGGGATCAAAATGTGCGTTAGTTGTTGAACTATTTGAATCTAAGAAAATACTGATTCTTTTCTTGTTACATATACATTTTCATTTCAAGTTTATTCTTTCCTTTTTTTTAATACTCCCTTTCGTCTCAAACTCTCAATACGCCTAGAGATTAGTTAAAAGTTAAATCTTGCCCAACTTTAACCCAACATTTAGGAAACAAATATCTGTATCTACAATATTAGATGGACATATTAGTAAAATATAGTATATGGTGAATCTATTGATATTGATTCGGTATTATAAATGTTCATATTTTTATGTATAAATTTGGTCAAAGTTAGAAAATATTGACTTTTGACTAATTCTTAGACGTCTTATATTTGGGACGGAGGGAGTAGATAGTTCCTCCATTGGTAAATTGTGCAAATTGAGGCTTAAAATTTTTGTGGTCGAATAGTTGCGCTTTAAAAAAAACACAGGACATGCCCAAATAATCACAATACGAATTATCGCCCCTTGAACAAATTGCACGCACACTGCACCTATATGAGCACCGTCAAGAACCTTAGTATTTTCTCAAATCTAATTTTGCAAATAGTTTGTTCTGTAATTATCTGTTCGAAATGTGAAACTTGGTAGTTTGCATATTTTTTACACGAAGTTTGCACTTTTGGATTTACACAAATTAAATAAAGTTGGTAAATGGAAGAAGATGGGAGAAGCGAAGTCTCCGGTACCTTACTGGATTGCCCTAGTTAATTGGGAACCTCCTGGGTCAAATTTTGTCCAAAATATCCGAGGAAGCTCCCAGCTGGATTGCTTGGGTGAGCAAGATCTACAACGGACATGGTCATCTCAATGGTCTATGACTAGGACTATGTACTCTGTACAAAATCCATGCTAAAATAGTACAGAAGCAGGACACCTATAGGCGGTCTTATTACCAGGTTAGCTGGCAGGAAAGGGGATGAGGAGCAAAGCACTCCAACATCCAACTGCTATCATCATCATAAATCACACACTATATGAACACCATGAAATCGGGATTCTTTAGCCAGACATAACGTGTATATAGCACATCCAAGAAACTGATGATGGAGCTGATTCCTCTGTCGTCTGCAGCTCTAATGATGCTGGCGATCACGCTGACCATGGCCTGCCTGGCATGGAAGGCCACCTCCCGTCGTCGACATTCACAATGCTACCTCCTCGATTACGTATGCTACAAACCGTCAGACGACCGCAAGATGACGACGGATATGGCGGCTGCGGTGGCCGAGCGTAACAAGCAGTTCGGCGTCTCTGAATTACGTTATCTCTTCCGCCTAACCTCTCGCGCTGGTGTCGGTGAACAGACCTACGTCCCATCATGCGTCTTCGCCGGCCGCGAGAACTTGCGCACTCACCAGGACGGACTCGATGAGATGGACGCCTTCTTCAAAGATGCTATCGCTGGACTCTTCGCCAAGACAGGATTGGGTCCCCGGGACGTCGACGTGCTCGTCGTCAACGTCAACTTCTTATGCCCGGAACCATGCCTTGCGTCCAGGATTGTGCAGCACTATGGCATGCGCGAGGACATCGCGGTGTACAATGTCTCGGGTATGGGCTGCAGCGCCACGCTGGTCTCCTTGGGCATCGCCAAGAATGTCATGCGGGCACGGGCACCTCGTCCGGTATTGGCGCTCGTGGTTTCGTCGGAGGCACTCTCGCCCGGGTGGTACGGGGGCAAGGACAAGTCCATGATGCTGGGGTTTGCCCTTTTCCGCTGTGGCGGGGCAGCGGCGCTTCTCACCAACAAACCCGCGCTCCGCGGTCGTGCAAAAATGAAGCTACGTCACATCGTGCGTGCCACCGTCGCGGCCAACGACGATGCTTACTCTGCCATCCTGCAGCGTGAGGACTCGGACAACTTTGTCGGGTTCAGCATCAACAAAACCCTACCAAAAGCTGCTGTCCGAGCCTTAGCTACCAACCTGAAACGCCTCGTACCACGCATCCTCCCTGCCAGGGAGCTCGTCCGACTTGCCACCGACTTGATCCGTCAGAAAATGTTGCGCAGAGAGCGTGTCAAGATCAACGTGAACCTGAAGACTGGGGTCGAGCATTTCTGCCTTCACTCCGGTGGGGTCGCAGTGATCGAAGCAGTGAAGAAGAACTTCGGGCTCGACGAGGTTGACGTGGAGCCGTCGAGGATGACGCTTCACCGGTGGGGAAGCACGTCGGCCAGCAGCGTGTGGTACGTGCTCTCATACATGGAGGCGAAGCGGAGGCTCAAGAGAGGGGACAGGGTGCTCATGGTGACATTCGGCTCGGGTTTCAAGTGCAACAGCTGCATATGGGATGTGATGGGCGATATAGCGGACAAGGGTGCGTGGGAGGAATGCATCGACGAGTACCCGCTGGAGAGAACGGTCAATGCGTCCCTGGACAAGTACGGCTGGATCAACGATGATGAACAGGACGACTACGAGTGCGCCTCGATGCTATATCAACGATGCTACACGTCACTACGTACGCAGGTAGGTACATACTCCCCTCGTTTGTAAATATAAAATGTTTTAGGTAGTGAAGCTAATGTATTTAAACATCTTTAGTGTATAGACATTAGCTTCACTAATCTAAAATATTTTATATTTTTAAACGGAAGAAGTACTGTTTGGACTTTCAATAATGGTTCTTCGCTGCAAAGTAAGTTTTTTTGAAAAGGAGAGTACGGTTTGATGCACATGTTATCTTCTATATCTAAATAGAAGTCCCCACTATCTTATTTCTCTCAAGCATCCAAAAAATATTATAAAACTAGTACAAATTCAAAATCAAGGATCGTTGAGTGTTGACACATGAATCAATCAGCAAAAAATAAACAACACGCAGCGACTAAGCACTAATATGCTGCCACTAGTCTGGCTGAAAAAAATCCCAAATTACCATTACGAGAAAGTTGCATCCGGTAATCATAATATCCCAATTGATCGTGAGGTTAAAGAAAATCCATGTATAGCTACATCCAGTGTGCCAACTTATGAATTGACGGCATAACATTAAAAGATCTTGTTTAGCTGCGTGTGTTTTGGTCTCAGTTATTGCCTGTGGCTGTAGGGTGTCAAGTGGGATCCCACCTAAATCCCACTTCTAGTTTATTTGTCAAATTCTAGTGTAAATTTTAAGTAAAAATTTGCACTAGATTTTAAGAAATGAACTAGAAGTAGGATTTAGGCGGGATCCCACCTGACACCCTATGTGGCTGTGTGGTAGACTATATATGCATGGTTTCGAAGTGGTCTGGAGGCTGTAGCTTTGTGTGGTACTTCTATCTGATATGTGCATGCCGCAGCTGGTCTGTTACTCTGTTGTGTGTGGAACTGATGTAAAAACTCGTCTGGTTTCAATAGTGGAACCTGTGCGAGGTCCTCTTTATCTATAAAGTCATACATATACCAATGTGAAGCGATGTTTTTTCAACTCCATTCAACCAATTCTCAAACATATAGTTTCTACATTAGCCAGAAAACGGGATTATAAATAAAGTTAACAATTCACCACAAAAGACAGGAAAAATTAAAGGCAAGATATATGTGGCCTTGAGCGCGAAATTTGTTGTTTTGCAGCTACATGTAGCCCTGAGACTCGAGATGTTTTTATTCAAAAAACAACTTCGGTTTCAGATGCTGGTCGAGCTTCCCAAGTGCCGACACATCCGTTGGGACTTCTTGTCTTCTACTCCCTTCGTTTGAAAATATAAGATGTTTTAGGTTTGTGAGTGAGATGTACCTGGACATCTTTTAGTGTTTAGATTCATTTGAACCTATACATTAAAAGATGTCTAGATACATCTCCTTCACAAACCTAAAACATCTTATATTTCTAAACGGAGGGAGTACTTCTGAATCCTCTAATCCTCGAGCGTCAAGTCAGCGGACCCAAAACTTACCTGGGGCTCCATCTTATGAAATCAAGGTAAAAGCTTTGCCTTATCCATTAATTAAAAAGAAAACACTTAGTTTTAGAAGAAAACTGAGCGAAAAACTATAACAACAGGGCCAAGTCTACCCAAACACCAACAACATAGGGGCAATGCCCACACACACCTAAACCGTAGCTCGAAAACCCACTCCTTCATGACGATACAACAATTCACCATTGCTGGAGATAAGACGTTGTAACTACTATGGGAGGAGAACACACGGGACACTCAGAGCAAAGATGAAGTAGACAACCCTCCGAGGAGCTACGCCAAAGTGATGTCACTGACCAGCATCAAAGGCAACCTCATCGCCCACACGACACGAAGTCGATGCCCTTAGTACTGTCAAAGTTCCTGGGCCGCCGCCCCGACATCCAGCTACTCCGCCACGCCCAAGAGACCGCCAACACCATCTTCCGGGACCACCATCCTGACGTACCACAACTCGAATTAGAACCACGATGCTGCACAACTCAGTCACTCGCAGCCCAAACTGTACAAGGAAAAACCACACGTAGACCACGGGGCTCCATCTTATTATATTGCTCCATTTTGAGCAACTAACGATTCGGGCACCTTGGGCTCTAATACTCCTGCACGCAGGAACAATATTTGCAAACATGTAACTATTGTCATGCTAAAAATTATGTGATGAAACGACTATAAATATGTGCCGCTTGGCACAACTTATAATTGAAAATTTATTTGTATACCTCATAGCACTTTTATTTTAACTTTTCCTAAAGTTAATAATCGTACGACTCAACTAAGTCACACTTTATTTTAATGGCTAATGTGATTTGCCCCTCCGGTCGACTAAGGCTTCTGTGGGTGCTGTAACACCCTCAGAATCGGACCTATGCAAGTTTCAGCGATTCCCGCCAAACCCGCATAGAAACGATTTAAAGGTGCCCACCAGGCACTTTCGTGCGGCTGGAAAACGAAGTAATAACATTACACAACAGTCTTCGATGGGACCCACAGAACAGATATATATACAACAGCGACTCCACGAGTCAAGAATACAGATATAATATACAAAGATCCGAATCACCTTGAAAATGATAGAGCGTCCGACTACGGACAAGATGCAAATCGGGCTAAGAGCCCTGAAGAATAATCAATGGCGTCCATAACCCTGTCCAGGCCAAGCCGGAAGGGTAACCCTGCTAACGACGTCGATCTCAAAACCTGCTTAAACAAAAGGGGTGCCGACAAAGGGCAAAGGAAAAAGAGGAGCGTCAGTACTAAGGCCAGTACACGGCGAGGCTAGAATTCGGCGGTCCTCGCCTACATAGGTATGGTGGACTGAAGCGGCAGCGGCAGCATGCACTAAACACCTTATAGAGACTCGATACAACTGGCGGCAATCAGAGAGGGGTAAGAAAGACCTATTCGGAACCAACCTGATACTACCACCAATCAAACCCATCCTGGCGTTTCCCCCTCGACACCGATCGAGGAAGTCAACCGAGGAACTCACACAGTTGGTATTTTTATTTGTTCAGTTATCGTTGCAGTAATTACTAGTCAGGTATAGGTAATCATCCTGATAAAATAAGCAGTGGGCACTTTTAATTAATCATTCCGTTGTAGTGGCAACACTTACTAGTCAGATACAATTGGCATGAGACAACCCAAAAACCCAGCAGTTGTTGGTATTTTTATTTAGCCATTCCGTTGTAGTTGCAATACTTACTAGTCAGATACAGTTGTCGCAAGCGACAAACCAAACAAGCAATTGTTGGTAGTTTTATTTAGCCATTCCGTTGTAGTTGAAGCTGATTACTAGTCATATTAGATACAAGTCAATTTATAACCGTGAACTTTAGTTATAGTTGTCTATGATCGAGATACTGTGCTCCAAGTCGTCTATAACCGCGGACACGGCTTTCAGAAAGTTTTAACCCGACCGGGGTGCACAAATAGCAACACACACACGATCGATCTCGGAAAAACCAAATTAAAACCCAACGAGGCTTTCACGACAAAGCAATCACAGGATTCAAAAATATTTCAGGGGGCCACCCCATTGAGTACACCCGCAACGAAGTAAGCAAGCTCCGAGACGGACTCAAGGTTTGCGTCAATGGCTGTAAACGACTGGGAACCCGAAAGTGTGACTGGGCTTGTCGATACCGCGAAAACATTCCGCTTACCTAAACAGTACAGTGTGCTCCTCGCACAATCGTAAATAAAGCGGTAAAGCATGGCATAAGTACAAGATCGTAAATAAAACCTCAAACTAGTTTGTGGCCCCAAGAAATAAGTCTGAATCAAGCTCTGGCTAAGGGGGGCCCATAATTCCCCATATGTGGATAGCGCGATAAATCAAGGAACAGGTATCAAGTACTCGGGGTCCTACGGGACACAAGTGGGCGGTCGGAAACCAAATATTTTCTATCACCCACCGATGCCTCTGCTTACTTACTTCAATTTTAGTTGTTAAACAGGAATTAAAGTGAACGATAAATAAAGCCGAGATCATCTCCAACATCAAACATGTGGCAATACTCCAACAACTGTGGTACATGGCGACACGCAACAGCACTTGAGCAAGCGACTACGACGCGCAAGTCCAACTATCTACCAAACAACAGGTAATAGGATGTGTCCAAGGCAATATATGGCTGCAAGGAATATCACGGGTTCGGAAACTAGAGCATCGCAACACAGATAGCAATAGATCAACAGGAGGGAATAACTACATATATGAAAGAGAACGATTTCAGCGATCGATTAGGGCTGCCAAATCAGACTTTGGTACTTCAGCGATCCCTGAAGGAAGCCAAATCAGCCCCTGGCACTGTAGATTCGCGTCTACAGTAACACACATCTACAGTGTTTTCCTCTTTTTTCTACAGTATATTTATTCTTTGCACCAGGTGATTGAATCGGCACCGCTTTGACTAAAATAATTTTATCTTATCTGTCCTTTAACACCGCTTTGACTGCATCTACAAAGTTCGGGTAGCCACTAGCACCGCTTTGGTTCTCATATACCCCATCTCTCTTCCACGTTCTCTCCATCTCCACCATCCACGCCCTCCTCCTAGCCGATTTGCCCCGTCTTCCGCCTCATGGGTCGTCGCCTGCAGATGCCCTCAGCTGAAGGCAGTTCTCTCCGCGTGCCCAACCAAGGCGTGCCCTTTCCCCACAGCCGCCGGCGGAGGAGTGCCCCAACGAGCTTTTGTTGGATGTTGGTTCTCGGCAGAGTTGATCTTTGGCACAACTTCTGTTCAGCTTCTCCGTGGCGCCCTGCCTCGCCGCCGTGGCGCCCTACCTTCTCGTGTTGTAGGCGTGCCTCGAAACTTCGGCGAGGTACTGCTCAAGAACGCCCATGGAATCACTAATTGCTCGCCATCTCCTGCCTCGGGCTGCCCGTGAGCTTGCGCTCATGTTGGGCACTGTCTGGGGCGGATGTCCCACGCCATCCTCTGCATAGACTCTTCCACGATCAGCGTGCCTTTATAGGCCACTATGTGGTTTTTGGCCATGTTTTGCAGATGGAGGTGGTGGAGGAGGTCTGGCCTCTTTATCTCCGTCTCCATGGACGCCATCTGCACTGTCCCATCGGCGCACATTGCCAACCAGAAGTACTACATTCTTGGTGAGTTCAAGCATAGCGTCGATCTGAGACGACCGCCGAAACGCTGGTAACCTGCTTTGGAACCTCTACCTCATCTCATCTGTGGCCTTTCCTGAGATGGACGTTGCCAGGTTCCGGCCATACCTACATCAATGCAACAATTTTCAGCGAGCTTTTTCTGTATTGCAAGTTATTCATAAATTGATCATATATTTTTTCTGTAATTCAATGGTTTGCCTATAAGATGATTCTTTTTTGGTGACCTCAGGTTTTGGGTAGTGGAAAAAAAATGGTTCACAAAGACACAATTACTCTCTTGGATTCAAGAACATCCGGAGAGATGAACTAAAATGGAAGGAATATGTCGCTTATAAATACGCTTGCAGACAAAAGAGGTTCGAGATCTCTAATGGCATCAAAGAGCAGCTTTAGGTTATTTAGATTTTTCAACTTGCACAGGCCATGTCACACTAGGACAACTCCTGAATTTTGTATTTACCACGATACCGGATCAATGAATGGTATTCCTTAGATTTAGTCCCTATGCGAAAATTTTAGTGTGTCACTCTAACAAATAATCTCATAATGGGAAACGTGTTGTGAGTTAGCGAAAATGACTGTTGGTACTGGAAGCAAAGAGTCCAAGAGCTTGGTAAGCATACGGAACTAGAAGATTGTAACATGCCATTTCTAGATTGCAATTATTTGGGATGTCGAGAGTAGAAAGAGAGGTTTCTTGCAGTTTAATATGTGTTGTTTTGTAATACTCTGAGCTGAGTTAATAGCGGTATAATTACTCTTTGTTTGAGGTCACAGGGTGTTCTATGCTTCTAAGGTGCACAGATCATAGCTTTCAAATTGAAAGTTTAACTTCTTTCACTTACTTTCCTTAGATGCACGATACTTGGAGGCGCGCAGTCTTTGGCGAAACAGCCCATCGAGTCTCCTGATGGTATTCATCCCCTTCCTTTTTTCCTACATGAGTTAACCTCAAATATCAAAATTGCACATGCTTAGAAAAGGGTCTAGGCAGACAATTGTATTTTTTGGTTATACATGCATTTTCAATGAACTAATGTTATATTTGTTGCCCCCATAGAACTTCCATGTTTTAATTTGCTTACAAAATCCAGAAAGGAACATGAATACTTGGTTAAAAGTACCTTCCACGAAAAACCTAAGGAAAGAAATATTGTGTTACCAAATCCGATGCTTTAGATTTGTATTCCAACGTACTGATCAATAGCAAAGTTTTCATTCTTTCTTGCTAGAAAAATAGATGTGCTTGGAAAAGTTTTTGTTAGCATATGTGATGCTTACATTTTATAAACCAATGTGTTGATCAATACATAAGTTATACTCTACAATTTTTTCTTGCTACTTTCCTTAAACGGCCTGAAAAAAGGAAACAAAGAACTATATTTACTTGGTTTGACAAAAAATACGTACACCTCAATCTATAAAAAATCAGTTAAGATATATCTAGAATGAATATAACTACAGAACTAGAATATGATCATGTCTGCACTACCTGCTGCTGACCAACATCTATCAACAAGTTTTTTACTGCTAATCTAAACATGTAATGTTTTGTTTTCAGTTTTTTACTTTACCATGTATTCTTCGTTAGTTTGATAAATGTTCTGTTCTAAATATAGGATAGCTAAAATAAGCTTGGAAGGTCCCCCGTGTTCTTTTTTGTCTAATTTTTTTATCAGAGAACGGTTCTCTTCTCTATAGACAAAAGACATGTCCCAGGTTCTGGGAGCTGCATACAGAAACAAGCACCAAAGACAATTTCTTATACAACTAATAATCCAAACATGTACAGCTTTGTGTCCAGTTCTTATGTTACCATGTAGATTTTGTTAGTTTGATCATTGTAAATGTACTGTTCTGAATATGGCATAAGGTAGTTCTCTATCTCGAAACATAAGCTTGAAGGTCACCCCTGTTCTGTTTGTTCTAATTTTTATTTGGTTGTTTAAGTGCAATGATTCTACCTACAAAACTCTCCAGGTTTAGGGAGCTGCATACATAAAATCCATGCCTACTCAGACGAATAGACTGCAGCGCAAAGTAATTATAGTCGAATTTCAGTCTTACAACACATGATTTACTTAAACAGTACCGTCATCTCTCCCAATCCCCCCCCCCCCCCCCCCCCCCCCCCCAATATAATTGTAGTTATGTTTAGAATGTAAACTTACCTTCGACGCGCAAAAGCATGAATGGCTGACCAAAAAATGCAGACCAGCCATCTGTTTCACTGAGTGGCGTCAAGATGAAAGGAGTGGCAGCTACCACCGCCGATTATGCAAGACTAAGCATTGCGTCCAGCGTCCCGTGGCTCCACGGAGTGTGTGAATCGAAGCCATCGGATGCCCCCTGGTCCACTCCTCCAGTGCCTTCCACTCCGACCGACACTCTCCCGTCCTGCTCAGGTCAGGTTTCGACACGACGGCACGGCAGGCCGCGAGGAGGCAAATCGGCTGCAGGATATTGGTGGAGCAGGCCTAGGAGAGCGCAGATGTTGGGCCAGCTCCAGCGATTTGGCAACGGAAGCATCAAATCGAGGGCAGCATGACCGCAGAGCTCGATGGAGAAAAAGAAAGAAAAGGGGATTGGGGCTTCCGGAGGAACGAGAGAAGGTGCCCTGTATGTGTGTGCTGTATTGACTATTGTGCTTGCTTCGTTTTTTCACAGCGGCTGTGTTTTTCTTCCACGCGTGCGTGTGTCATCCTACAGCTGGCTGCTGTCATCAATATGTGAAGTACAGCTTGCATATGCCTACAAAATACGGTAGATGGGCTTTGGCATAGCCTAGAAAAAAAATGAAAAATAGGAACTAAAGAACACAACAGGAGACACCGTAGCGAAATTTTCTTCTTATCTTTAACGTGGTGAGGTTCTTATATCAACCAAGATATACGTGCTGAGAATTACACTTACTAGCTTCGTCAAATGCATCCCGGGTGGATGTTGGTGCCTACTCACATGTTGTTTATAGTAACTACTCCTTGCACGTGTCAAATGGAGTATACGTTAACTACACATTTTACATTTATCTATTTATCTGCAGTTAGTTATTACATCATAAAAGAATATTCTTCTGTATATAAAGGATAAACATGAAAGAGGTGATTAGAAGTTATAACCAGTTCAGTATAACAGGGAATAATGGCCACCGAAAGAAAAGACATACATAGAGAGTCATCTAAACAAGCTCATGGAAGAACTATTTGAGAGAGCACAATATTTCACAAACATTTGCGTCAAATTTAAATACTTAATGTCTTCTCAAATAATCATCAAAAGAGTGTCATCACGGTCATGATTTTTCTGTTAATTGTCGAAGGTAAATTTTTGCATAGATAATGATTTTTCAACACAACTTTTTGGCCTTCCTAAGTAATTTTTTCTACTGACACTCTTTCACGGTGAGTAATTTTCTGTTAGCAATTTTTTCTAGGGACTGTTACTATAATATATCATGTAGACCAGTGTGAATATATATACTTTTTTATACTATATCAATGTGAATATATCTATTATATATGCGGATTGGCTAACATCTAACAACTTCTGATAATCATGTCAGCGTCAAACCTAGCCATATACATAAACTGAACAAATGCCACGGGGCGCGGCATGTTGCCGCGCCAACTTTCCTAGTAAATACTATAAAAGTAAGATAGGTAGAAAGGGGGAGATGCTCGCCTGAAAACATTGTCGAAGGTTCAACCGAAGATCGGGGCGACACTCGCATCAACTCAACAGCCTTATCCGCGAAGAAGCAAAACACTAGAAGAAACACCGGATGTACTATTTAATACTACGGCAAAAGATCGGGCATGATGCATGGCATGGTGACGGTGCGATGCACTTAGGTCAATATTAAGTGGAACCGGGGTCCCGACATTTAATTAGGTGGTTCAAGTTGTTTAGATACCCCGCAATTAAATGTTGTATTAGCATGGCAAAATAAGTTATCGGTTCGCTACACAAATTTAAATGAGGCCAATATGAGACTAGATTTGTCCGCATATGGGTCCCATATTTAATTAGAAGGTGAATCGGCATAAGGCCCCCAAACCACACAAATATGCATGCGAGATGAATGATTAATATGCGACAAGTTGTATTGTATTATAAAATAGGGTTTCGGGAAGGGGTCACA
Organism: Avena atlantica; assembly: GCA_910589765.1. Classification (NCBI taxonomy): domain Eukaryota; kingdom Viridiplantae; phylum Streptophyta; class Magnoliopsida; order Poales; family Poaceae; genus Avena; species Avena atlantica. Next base: position 68,223,764 of record OU342737.1, read on the forward strand.
CATTGAGGGGTCTCGACGGTCTTGGGGTTCCGGGGTTCGGGGTCGGTCTCAGGGTTCAGGGTGCGACGGGGTCGGTCTCGGCAGAAACATTCTCGATCAAAGGGTAGATCTTGTCGCATCCGGGTTCTCGGCGAGCTCGGCGTCCGGGAAGGAGAACTTGTCGTCCAGGGTCTCGGTGTCCGGGGTGAAGTACTCGACGTCCTCGAGGGAGTACTTGTCGTATCCGCGACGAAGATCATGTCGGTCCACGGGGTTCGACCTTCGGGTTAGACGGGTGTCTTGGCATTCGGATTGCAGAACTTGGCGTCCCGCGGCGAAGGTCTTGGTGGCTCTGACTTCACTTGTCGGTGCCGGACTCGGTTGTGGTAGATCTTGGCCATGTCGAAGATCTTGCCGGGGGTTCGTCGAGTGTCACCGGTTCGGTACGGTCTTCTCCTTCTATGATGAAGTCCCTGTGGGTTCGCGGCCTCGGACAATGCTCCGTGTTGAAGGCATTGGAACTGGGTTAACTTCGGTGGTAAGGGGATCTTCTTATGACTTAGGCGTCTGGTATCGGACCACATGCCGTAGCGGCTCGAGCGGCTCAAAGAGATAGCAAGAACCTGGACAAGCATGTGTGCGTGACTGGGTCAAACCGAACCGAAGCAAGGAGGCAACCAAAGAACGCGCAGGGGCAGCCATGGCGGCGCTGCAGGGTCAAGGAGCTCGGGGACGAGCTCGAGCTTCCGCAGGCAGGGGATGGGGCGCTGAGCGGCCGAAGGAGAAGACAACGACGGAGACGCCTTGCAGGAACCAAGGCGAGGCGGAGACGGTAAGAGGCCGCGCGTGCGGCACCTGGCGGCGAGCTTGCACGGGAGGAGGTGGAGGAGACACGCGCGATGAGGGGAAGAGGCCAGGAGCAGCCGGCGCCGACGATTGAGCTCACGCTCCCGAGGCCGCAGGCGGAGCTCGGGGACGACGCAGACAACACCACGCCGGAGGGGGAGAGGAGGGCGTGAGGCCGCGGGCGCGAAGACGGGACGGCCGGAGGCGGGCTCGGGGACGGGCGGCGCGGAGGAGGCGGGGCTTGAGGGGGGGCGACGGGAGGCGGTGGCGAGCTCCGGTGCGGGGAGGGGAGGCGAGCGGGGCGGCACCGAGAGGCCCTGGCGGCGAGCGGCGGGCTCGCAGGCTGCCGGAGGGAGGAGAGGAGAGAAGATGGGGAGGGGGCCGTGGTGAGGGAGAAGGGCGGAGGGCGCGGCGCCGGCGAGGAGAGGCACCGCGGCGAGCCGGTAGCGGGGAAGAGGAGGGGCGAAGGGGAAGAGGGTGGCCGGCGACGGGAGGATGGGGGGCGCAGAGAGGAACGGGCGGCCGTCGTGTGCGGGAGGGGGGCCGCGTGGCGGCGCCGGCGGGGAGGCGGCGAGGCACGGGGAAGGCACGCGGGCAGAGAGGAGAGGAGGGGAGGGGAGCCGGAGGGGAGAAGGGACGGCGCGCGCGTCGGGGGAGACGCGGTGAGGGAGAAGGTGGGAGGTGGGCCGCGGGAACAGGGCAGGTGGTGGGGCCGGCTTGCAGGGTGGGGCCAGGAGAGGTGAGGCGTGTGTGGTGTGCTATGTGCGTGGGTTTGAGAGAGAGAAGGAAGGGAGGGGAGAGAGAGAGGAGGGGTGAGGTGGCGTGTGGCTAGTGGTGGGGATTTGGGGAGAGGTGAGGTGGCGAGAGATTATTGGTGGGGGTGAGGTGGAGGGGTTGTGGGTAGAATAGGACTAGGTAGAAAAGGGTTTGGGGCGGACCGTTTTAATTCCTGGGGGTGGTCGTTCGGGTCGAATCGGCCCGTTCGACTGCCCCCGCTAAAATAATTAAAATGTTTTATTTATTTAAAACAGGGCCTTTGCAACCCGAAACCGACAAAACAATTAATCCGGAGTCCCGGGTTTGAATTTGAAAACAAGACGGGGCGTTTTAGAAAACAAAAACAGGCTTTGCGAAAATAGTTTTAGGCATACAATGCATGATGATGACGATGCAATGCACAAATTCAACGCGATTTTCTAGTAGTGGTTTTGCGGGATGCCACAATTCGACACCACTAACAATGGATCTCGCCCTCGAGATCCGCCTCATGGTACCGGAAGAAAGGTCGGCGATCTGAATCTTCTCGCATCGTGTAGATCCTCGCGACACCACTAACAAGAGGTCGTTGCCCGTGATCGCCGAGAGAACACTCCGGGAACAAAAGGTCGAAGGTAGAGGTGTCCACAAATAAAGCCACCCCTAACTTCCGTGGACGGAGTAAAACTGCTGGATCCACTGATTCGATGTACAAGAGCGAATGATAAGAGTAGTCGGATGGTGATCAGTCCACCGCGCACCCAAACCATTACTCTGCACACGAATAGGCGGATTATGCAACCAACTCTCGGATTTAGACTGAAGATCTCGACAAGCGAGGTTCGGAAACAAAGGAGTGATGCAGACTCTGCATCGGATCTGGCGTAGATGATGTCGTCGCGTCGGAAAAACACCGGAAGGTACAAACAAGGAATAAGAATGGTAACAACGTAGACGGATCCATCAGGCAGCTTGAACACCGGACGGTAGAACACCGTTAACAGAGGAGGAAGCGAAACCCTGAAGGTACGACGGAAACCCAACCACGAGAATTCCTGGACTCGAAGAAAGAGACGAGAGCGAATTCAAAGCACGTAGAGGTAAGAGGATAACAACAGAGGGGTAAGGAGTAAAATCAGACCTAATCAGAACTATCCAACCGATTTTGCAAAAATAGTTTTGACACTCTACTTCGGCCGTTAGCTAGGTTATCCTACAGGCTGGACTTGTGGGGTATCGCAACTGCTGAGCTCTGATACCACTCTGTAACACCCTCAGAATCGGACCTATGCAAGTTTCAGCGATTCCCGCCAAACCCGCATAGAAACGATTCAAAGGTGCCCACCAGGCACTTTCGTGCGGGTGGAAAACGAAGTAATAACATTACACAACAGTCCTCGATGGGACCCACAGAACAGATATATATACAACAGCGACTCCACGAGTCAAGAATACAGATATAATATACAAAGATCCGAATCACCTTGAAAATGATAGAGCGTCCGACTACGGACAAGATGCAAATGGGGCTAAGAGCCCTGAAGAATAACCAATGGCGTCCATAACCCTGCCCAGGCCAAGCCGGAAGGGTAACCTGCTAACGACGTCGATCTCAAAACCTGCTTAAGCTAAAGGGGTGCCGACAAAGGGCAAAGGAAAAAGAGGAGCGTCAGTACTGAGGCCAGTACATGGCGAGGCTAGAATTCGGCGGTCCTCGCCTACATAGGTATGGTGGACTGAAGCGGCAGCGGCAACATGCACTAAACACCTTATAGAGACTCGATACAACTGGCGGCAATCAGAGAGGGGTAAGAAAGACCTATTCGGAACCAACCTGATACTACCACCAATCAAACCCATCCTGGCGTTTCCCCCTCGACACCGATCGAGGAAGTCAACCGAGGAACTCACACAGTTGGCATTTTATTTGTTCAGTTATCGTTGCAGTAATTACTAGTCAGGTATAGGTAATCATCCTGATAAAATAAGCAGTGGGCACTTTTAATTAATCATTCCGTTGTAGTGGCAACACTTACTAGTCAGATACAATTGGCATGAGACAACCCAAAAACCCAGCAGTTGTTGGTATTTTTATTTAGCCATTCCGTTGTAGTTGCAATACTTACTAGTCAGATACAGTTGTCGCAAGCGACAAACCAAACAAGCAATTGTTGGTAGTTTTATTTAGCCATTCCGTTGTAGTTGAAGCTGATTACTAGTCATATTAGATACAAGTCAATTTATAACCGTGAACTTTAGTTATAGTTGTCTATGATCGAGATACTGTGCTCCAAGTCGTCCATAACCGCGGACACGGCTTTCAGAAAGTTTTAACCCGGCCGGGGTGCACAAATAGCAACACACACACGATCGACCTCGCAAAACCAAATCAAAACCCAACGAGGCTTTCACGACAAAGCAATCACAGTATTCAGAAATATTTCAGGGGGCCACCCCATTGAGTAGACCCGCAACGAAGTAAGCAAGCTCCGAGACGGACTCAAGGTTTGCGTCAATGGCTGTAAACGATTGGGAACCCGAAAGTGTGACTGGGCTTGTCGATACCGCGAAAACATTCTGCTTACCTAAACAGTACAGTGTGCTCCTCGCACAATCGTAAATAAAGCGGTAAAGCATGGCATAAGTACAGGATCGTAAATAAAACCTCAAACTAGTTTGTGGTCCCAAGAAATAAGTCTGAATCAAGCTCTGGCTAAGGGGGGCCCATAATTCCCCATATGTGGATAGCGCGATAAATCAAGGAACAGGTATCAAGTACTCGGGGTCCTACGGGACACAAGTGGGCGGTCGGAAACCAAATATTTTCTATCACCCACCGATGCCTCTGCTTACTTACTTCAATTTTAGTTGTTAAACAGGAATTAAAGTGAACGATAAATAAAGCCGAGATCATCTCCAACATCAAACATGTGGCAATACTCCAACAACTGTGGTACATGGCGACACGCAACAGCACTTGAGCAAGCGACTACGACGCGCAAGTCCAACTATCTACCAAACAACAGGTAATAGGATGTGTCCAAGGCAATATATGGCTGGAAGGAATATCACGGGTTCGGAAACTAGAGCATCGCAACACAGATAGCAATATATCAACAGGAGGGAATAAATACTATAAAAGTAAGATAGGTAGAAAGGGGGAGATGCTCGCCTGAAAACATTGTCGAAGGTTCAACCGAAGATCGGGGCGACACTCGCATCAACTCAACAGCCTTATCCGCGAAGAAGCAAAACACTAGAAGAAACACCGGATGTACTATTTAATACTACGGCAAAAGATCGGGCATGATGCATGGCATGGTGACGGTGCGATGCACTTAGGTCAATATTAAGTGGAACCGGGGTCCCGACATTTAATTAGGTGGTTCAAGTTGTTTAGATACCCCGCAATTAAATGTTGTATTAGCATGGCAAAATAAGTTATCGGTTCGCTACACAAATTTAAATGAGGCCAATATGAGACTAGATTTGTCCGCATATGGGTCCCATATTTAATTAGAAGGTGAATCGGCATAAGGCCCCCAAACCACACAAATATGCATGCGAGATGAATGATTAATATGCGACAAGTTGTATTGTATTATAAAATAGGGTTTCGGGAAGGGGTCACACATTGAGGGGTCTCGACGGTCTTGGGGTTCCGGGGTTCGGGGTCGGTCTCAGGGTTCAGGGTGCGACGGGGTCGGTCTCGGCAGAAACATTCTCGATCAAAGGGTAGATCTTGTCGCATCCGGGTTCTCGGCGAGCTCGGCGTCCGGGAAGGAGAACTTGTCGTCCAGGGTCTCGGTGTCCGGGGTGAAGTACTCGACGTCCTCGAGGGAGTACTTGTCGTATCCGCGACGAAGATCATGTCGGTCCACGGGGTTCGACCTTCGGGGTTAGACGGGTGTCTTGGCGTTCGGATTGCAGAACTTGGCGTCCCGCGGCGAAGGTCTTGGTGGCTCTGACTTCACTTGTCGGTGCCGGACTCGGTTGTGGTAGATCTTGGCCATGTCGAAGATCTTGCCGGGGGTTCATCGAGTGTCACCGGTTCGGTACGGTCTTCTCCTTCTATGATGAAGTCCCTGTGGGTTCGCGGCCTCGGACAATGCTCCGTGTTGAAGGCCTTGGAACTGGGTTAACTTCGGTGGTAAGGGGATCTTCTTATTACTTAGGCGTCTGGTATCGGACCACATGCCGTAGTGGCTCGAGCGGCTCAAAGAGATAGCAAGAACCTGGACAAGCATGTGTGCGTGACTGGGTCAAACCGAACCGAAGCAAGGAGGCAACCAAAGAACGCGCAGGGGCAGCCATGGCGGCGCTGCAGGGTCAAGGAGCTCGGGGACGAGCTCGAGCTTCCGCAGGCAGGGGATGGGGCGCTGAGCGGCCAAAGGAGAAGACGACGACGGAGACGCCTTGCAGGAACCAAGGCGAGGTGGAGACGGTAAGAGGCCGCGCGTGCGGCACCTGGCGGCGAGCTTGCACGGGAGGAGGTGGAGGAGACGCGCGCGATGAGGGGAAGAGGCCAGGAGCAGCCGGCGCCGACGATTGAGCTCACGCTCCCGAGGCCGCAGGCAGAGCTCGGGGACGACGCAGACAACACCACGCCGGAGGGGGAGAGGAGGGCGCGAGGCCGCGGGCGCGAAGACGTGACGGCCGGAGGCGGGCTCGGGGACGGGCGGCGCGGAGGAGGCGGGGCTTGAGGGGGGGCGACGGGAGGCGGTGGCGAGCTCCGGTGCGGGGAGGGGAGGCGAGCGGGGCGGCACCGGGAGGCCCTGGCGGCGAGCGGCGGGCTCGCAGGCTGCCGGAGGGAGGAGAGGAGAGAAGATGGGGAGGGGGGCCGCGGTGAGGGAGAAGGGCGGAGGGCGCGACGCCGGCGAGGAGAGGCGCCGCGGCGAGCCGGCAGCGGGGAAGAGGAGGGGCGAAGGGGAAGAGGGTGGCCGACGACGGGAGGATGGGGGGCGCAGAGAGGAGCGGGCGGCCGTCGCGCGCGGGAGGGGGCCGCGTGGCGGCGCCGGCGGGGAGGCGGCGCGGCGCCGGCGAGGCACGGGGAAGGCACGCGGGCAGAGAGGAGAGGAGGGGAGGGGAGCCGAAGGGGAGAAGGGGCGGCGCGCGCGTCGGGAGAGACGCGGTGAGGGAGAAGGTGGGAGGTGGGCCGCGGGAACAGGGCAGGTGGTGGGGCCGGCTTGCAGGGTGGGGCCAGGAGAGGTGAGGCGTGTGTGGTGTGCTGTGTGCGTGGGTTTGAGAGAGAGAAGGAAGGGAGGGGAGAGAGAGAGGAGGGGTGAGGTGGCGTGTGGCTAGTGGTGGGGATTTAGGTAGAGGTGAGGTGGCGAGAGATTATTGGTGGGGGTGAGGTGGAGGGGTTGTGGGTAGAATAGGACTAGGTAGAAAAGGGTTTGGGGCGGACCGTTTTAATTCCTGGGGGTGGTCGTTCGGGTCGAATCGGCCCGTTCGACTGCCCCCGCTAAAATAATTAAAATGTTTTATTTATTTAAAACAGGGCCTTTGCAACCCGAAACCGACAAAACAATTAATCCGGAGTCCCGGGTTTGAATTTGAAAACAAGACGGGGCGTTTTAGAAAACAAAAACAGGCTTTGCGAAAATAGTTTTAGGCATACAATGCATGATGATGACGATGCAATGCACAAATTCAACGCGATTTTCTAGTAGTGGTTTTGCGGGATGCCACAGGTGCAGAGTTATTGGAAAGCAAAGCATACCCATTACTTAGTCATATGTGCGAGTCGAACCTAGTTGAGAGTCAAAACGCGATTGTGGTGACCCCGCATAACACTTTATATTGTAGTGTCCAAGTTGTTAACATAATATTAAAGAAGTATAATTTCATAAATATTACATCCCTCAAAGTGGTACAACAGAAATATTGGAGGTCCGCAACTTTTCGTGTTCATACTATGATTCAAAAGAGTACGAAAATCCTCTTTGGTCTAGAGAGGATTCATATTTGAATTTGAATTACAAACTAGCTACTTTTTCTAGCAATGGCAATACTATATTTAGTATGATTGGAGCTCAACAACTTATTTATGTAACTCTATGCTGCTCGGCTCATCTATGCTATCCTATAAACTATGTTTCTATTTTGGGTTCTTCCTACTGTGCTCCGTGTTCTATACCAAGGTCTATTCCTTCAATGTCTCCTGAAAGAGCCGGCTCCTCATAGTGGATGTGTTGTCCCTTGTTGGTCTGATCTGGTTTCTCTGTGTCATAACTCTTAATGTCTACAAGGGTTTAAGGGCGTACTCAACAAATTTGATAATTGGTGTGTGATGTAACCACTATATAGGTTCCTTGGGTTTTCAAAAAGTTTTTTAGAAAATGTAAGTTTTAGTTTAGAAAAACTATGTATAATGATCAAGAGATAGATCTAAGGATTTGAGAGTTACCCTATTCTAGAGTAGATTATGGTAGCCTGTAGCCTTGTGCTGGAGTTGACTGCTCTTCTAGAATCAGTGGTGATTTTCACCTTGATCTGATGTTATTGCTTGGTGTTGTTGTCCTTGTCCTTTTCATGCACTTTATAGTGTTGCTGCTTCCTTTGGCCTTGTCCTTGCTATCCACCTATTCCACCCCCTCAATTAGGTGACCATCTTGGATGGTTTCTTGGTGGATTGTTTTGGTGAATGGTTGCTTGATCTGTTGGAATTATGGCAAGTGCTAGTGTTGTTTGTGCGTGTGTGTTCTTGAGATAGAACAATGGTTGTGGTTGTGGCTGTGAAGTGGTGAGCAAAACTTGCTTTGTTGTGGCGAGTGTGGCTTTATCCCTCTCTCTTTTTCACTGTTGGTCGACAGCACACCGCATGCAATTAGTTGAGTAAGCTGCTTCACTATGCTCTCTCCCTTTGGTTTGGATCAAGTGAATTTGACTTACTTCCTATCCTTTTACTATTCCCTTATCTGATGACACTTGCCCCTTTTACTTGGCTTATGATGTTGTACTGAAGCATTTCTGACTTAAAAGAACAGATACTTCACATTGGTGAAACTTGCCCCTTTTTATTACTCAATGATGTAAAAGTGAACAGTGCACTTCACTATTCTCAAATGAGAGCAAACTAACAAAAATAATTTCTTTGTTTCTTATCCTTGTTTGTTTTGCAGGTACAGAAGTTTTGATGATCAAGATTTAGTTTAGGAATAGATAGATAGTTTAGGTTTTCTTTATTTAATTACTTTGTAATTTATTTTATTTATTCATATTGTAAAGATCTGTGTAAGAATATTCTGTATTCTTTTTTTTGCGAAACTAAGAATATTCTGTATTCAATAAAGCTTCTTTTTATTTGAGTATTGTTCCTGTAATATACGTATTTTTATTTGGATTGTTGTATTTGAATGAATTATAGAAATAAGAAATACTTTTTTATTTAAGTTATTCCTTCTTTTTATTCCTATCAATTATCATTATTGTTTATAAATATTATATATTCAAGCAATATTAACTAAATCATTATGAGAAAACAATTTAATAGTACTTACATTTAATTTCCAAATATTTTCAAAATGATTTGAATTCAAATTGCTTCCCCAAAATTCATCAATTCCTAAAGGTCGTGTCAAAATTTATAGCAATCACTATAAAGAACTAATCCTACCTCTATATAGAAAAGAAACTCTATCTCTTTAGGTTTTTGTTTGGCGAAAAATTTACCCAGATTTTACAGATGAATGCATGCAAATGATCAGATTCCTATTTTTACCCTTCATTGGTTTCTAAACGCTGGGGTGTTACATACACCCCCGCAATTTTGCTACATGGGTACTTTTGAATATGTAATGGAATTTAATGATTTGTAACGAGATCATAGAAAGAATGTGGCAACCATGATGCAAAATAAAATAAATATTACAAACAATTCGTTGCTCTAAGTAGACCAGAAGGTAGGGAGACAACCGATCAGGCGGAACTATCACCAAACTTACGCCTAGCACACCCTATAAGGCCATGTACAAGGTGCTTATACGAGTGCCTGGAAGAATAACTTAACCATTTTCTTAAAACATCAGTGCTTATTTTTACATGAGATGCCTAGTACAAAGAAGCACTGTTGATTAATAAAAAACCAGTTTATTTCTTTAAACACCTCTCTAAGCAGCTAGCATTGTACATGTCCTTATAAAATAGTTTAACATAATATTCCCGTTAACTCCGTCATACTCACCTAGAAAATTAGTCTCCCATAAAAAAACTCGATCCATTGGTCGTCTTTGAAGTTTCAAGCATCGTATATTGTCTTGTTCTGGTCTAACAAAACCTCATGCAATATAGCTTCTTTAAAACAAACCGGTGCCACTTTTCACCCAGGGCCATCAAACCATAAGAAAATTTTACTTTCCCCTCGGTTCCATGTTAACTATCACATACTTGTTTAGATAAGCATCGTATTTTAGTGTGTAAATACATACGTATTTTAACTATCACATACTTGTTATGGGCTTGGGCCACCCGAAATCTTCATAGGCCGCGTTGTCTTGACGTGGGTCTTTCTTGGGCTGGACCAGGTATACTAAAGTCGTGTATCCGTGGGGTATAACCGTGTGAATCTCATTGCAAAGACGATGGCCCGATCGCGGTCCATACAGAAGAAGCCCCGAGCCTTCAGGTCCTGTTGCATCAGGCAATTCATCAGAATCACGACGCGCTCTTTATCTTCCTTCGGAATGAGATTCACACCTGCAGAACGCGAGCAATGAGCAAACATATAGAACTACACCTGAAAGAACAGCAGTTCACGAAGACTCACATTGCAGTTGCTCGCCCATCTGCTGCAACTCCCCCATCAAGAACCCCTCCCGGGACGTGGCTCGCTCGGCTTTGGACTTCCAAACATCCAGGTGGCCTTGAATGCTACGGATGTCCTTTTCCAAGATACGGACACGATCGCGAAGAAAATCCAACTGCGACGCATCATCCAAGGATGGTCGTGACTCAGAAGCAGTCGGAGTAACAACAGGAACCTCACCCGAAGGACCCTAAAAGCAAATAAAGGAAGTATAAACATCACAAGCACTTCTGACAGCGGCTCAAAAGGAAGACTTATATACATAAATAAAGCCACCTCGTGGCATAGTTGGACTTGTTCACCAGCACGATGTTATAAAAGGAAGCATAAGAATAAGCTATTCTAGCTACAACACATGGGCCTAAGCACCCGCATCCGGAGCAGTCTCGGATCCCGACTGCCTGCTCTTGGCCTCATGCTGCTGCTTCGCCGCATACTGAGCCATAAGATCAATGAGCTTAGGCCCATAGCGCTTATAGTGAGAGGCAAAGAGGGCAAAAGCTACCTCCGAGCCACCTGCAACCGTCGGCATCTGGGATGTGATGTGTAGCAGGTCAAGCTCAGCTCCGGATGGCATCGCCATTGCCAACCTCATGGAGGTGTCGATTCCCTTCTGCTTGCGCTTATACGCTGCCGGAGCTTCCTCTGACAGCACATCCGCAAGGGCGTCGACATCTTCAAGGGCAACACCCTTGGGGACGACCTCCTTGTAGAAGCGCATGAGCACTTCTTTGGCCTTCGCCAAGGAGCTAGCAGTAGCGGCGCAACGATCTTCGACCGCTGCGGTAGCATCATCCAACGCATCTCCATGCTCCAGCGCACCATGATCAAACGTGATGCATGAAGCATCTGAAACAAAGAAGAAAAGCACCCGAATAAGAAAAGACATGACGCAGTTGAAAAAAACACAAGACTCAAACAAGTCAAGGGAAACTCACTAGAAAAAGCTTTGGCTGCAGCCATAAGCTTATCCGCCATCTCCTTCTCGCGGGCAGCTGCTGCAGCCGCGAGCTGCTCCTCGCGATCGGCAGCCTCCTTCTGCAAGCGCTCCTTGGCCTCCACATCATCCGCGGCCTTCTTCTCCGCCCGGCCAAGGCTCTTCTCGAGAGCATCCAGTCTTCGGAGAGCCACATTGTTTTCATCTGCAACATGAAGAACCACCTGATCAATACAAGCAAATCCTTGGGACAAATGAACTAAAAAAGGGTGAAAAGGCTATGTACCTTGAAGCTACTGCAGGTTAGCCTTCAGCGCCAGGTGCTGCTGGATAATAAGGTTGGCGCCGTGCATAAAGGGCTGCAAAAGAAACAGAAACAACAGATCAAGAAATCATCAGAAAAGGCTCGGGGGCTCCGCCCCGCACAAAGCAAAATGACCAACAGGTCACCCAAAAAAGGCTCGGCGGCTCCCCCTCAAGGAGTAAAACAGAAAGTACTTACGTGTTCAGGCGTGGACTCCTAAGTTTTGCGTGCTGTATTCTGAGCTACGACTGCCCGAGATTCTCGCCTGGAGGAGTTTGGTCATAGTCCTCAGAGTCGGGCACCACCTGGGGGATAGAAGTCGTCGGCTTCGACTCCCCTACAACCTACTGGGTGTCCCCGTTAAGGGACCCCTCAAAAGAATGGCTGCAAGTAGAGATATGATCAACAACAACTCACACTACTCAGACATACGACAGGAAAAAGATTCAGGTGAAGTCACTTACGACTCGATGTACGATAAGTTGAAGACGAGATCCGCCTTCTCCTTCTTCTTCTTCTTGGCCGGCGGCTGCGGAGCCACCACCTGAAGGGGCACAACAGGGAAAGATGCAGACGATGCACCTTCACCTCGCCATGCTGCTCGAGGAAAGACGCACCCCTTGGATTTGGCGGGGTAGACGCATCCGAAGTCTCGCTTCAGGAGCGCTTTTGGGTCCGCCCTTCGCTCGGCTCGGGGGCTTCTAGGGTCGGAGATTGCGCCGGAGGAAGTTCTGACTCAGAGTCCACCTCCTCATTGTCCGGCACTTCCATATACTTCTCAGGCAGAGGAGGCATAGACCCCGTTACCTTGAGGCGCTGCAAGCGAAAGGAGAAGAGAAGCAAGATAAGTAAACAACAGCAAACAACAAACACTTGAAACAAAAGCGCTACACGCAAGAACAAGTATCACATGAGAAACCCCTTTATTGGCGCTAAAACAAGGAATCAAAGATTTCCCCGGGAGGTCCTCATCGACTTTGGCCTTCAGCAGGGGGCGAAGGGCCCTATCCAGGTCACCCTAAGACAATTCTTCGGATGAAACCCTCGTTGGATCGCTGGCGTTGGCATAGAGGAACATTGGGCGCACCCTCGCTTGGAGTGGCTGCACCCGACGCTTGAGGAAGGTGCGGATTATGTCGACACCATTGACCTCTTTTCCTGGCACCAGCTGAAGAGCCTCCACCCGCTGGTAAAGCCTCTCCACCTCTTCGGATTCACCTTCCAGGATGTGGTTCTTCCACGATCTCTTTCGGATGATCTGCTGGCAGGAATCGAAGGGGGCAAGCCCATATTGCTGACCGTCCAGGTTAGCATCACGGATGTAGAACCACTTCCGGCGCCATTGATGGACGGACTCGCATATAGAAAAAGAGAAGAATTGGATGGAGGAGCGGATGGAAATGATGCAGCCTCCGAGCAGATAGACTCCGCCGGTGCCGGACTGCCTCTTCACAGAATAGAGCTTCCGAAAGAGGCCAAAGTGCGGCTCGATACCAAGCCAACACTCGCAAAGAGTTATAAAGCAAGCGATGTGAAGAAGAGAATTGGGAGACAAATGATGCAATGAGAATCCCGTAAAAGAAAAGGAGTCCACGAAGAAAATCGTGAACAGGGAGAGAGAGACCATGGATGATAAACGCAAAAAAACATCACCCGGAACCCTTCGGGTGGGCGGGGAATTACCTCATCACCAGGAAGGATGGCGTCCCCCTTGTTCTGGGGGATCAACCCAGAATTGTGCAGCTTGCGCAGATCCCCGTCGCGCATCTCTGTGCGCCTCCACCCGTCGTCGGTTATGCGGGCGGTCGCGGCGACCTTCTTGCCATCGGAGGCGGCGCTCGAACCAGCTCCGGTGGTAGAATTCTTCGACTTGCCCATCATGCGGTGTCAAGTGCGGTGTGCGCGGAGAAAAGCAGAGGGAAAGGTGTGAAGAACTTCCAGTGCGCACTGGAGGAAAGCAAAGCTCACGAAAATGGAGGCAAGAAATGATGGGCAAATGGCAAAGGGTAAAAGAAAATCACTATTTACCCATGGTATTAAAGGAGGAAGACGACGGACACGAGTCGTTGATCCAGAAGCCCTAACGCGCACCCCAGATCTGACCCTACACGTGTCAGAACAACAACGAACCTTCGCCAGCACGCCGTCCACTACGCACGGAAATTGAGGAGACACCGTAATTTTCGCCACGTTTGCGCGTGACTAGTCAACTTCAAGTCAGACGGTAGGACCCATGACCGTCTCGTCGCATCATCTCTGCCGGCATAGACGGTTGAGATCACCAATCGTAGCACTAAAGTCATCCAAACTAAGCTAGCAACGGCTGAAATTTTTCAGCTGATCAATCAAGTATTTACTCAAATCTATGATTCGAGAAACTACTCGGGGGCTACTCCTATCAGGAGCGCTATCGCGCA